>CM042016.1:85645881-86975881 GCA_023525715.1 Cichorium intybus | reverse complement strand
ACGAAAATGTATAAAAGATTTAAAAAATATTGCATATGTAAAACTCAAAGTTATTAAGAAAGATGTAAAAAAAGGTTGTATTTATTTTAAATATATGTTTAAAAATACATAATAAAATAATTTGCTGAATAACATCTGTTATAAAAATAAAAATTTGTTTAAAAACTAAAAAAAATTGTGGCAAAATTGGAAAAAGAAAAAGATAGGTTAAATTTGAAAAAAAAAAATGTTGGAGCCTGGCTTGTACATTATGTGTGGACGATGGTGGTTGGAAAGCTAGATCCAAAAAAACTGAAGAAATAAAAAAGTTGGTGGCAAAATTGGAAAAAGAAATGAAAATTAGGTTAGAATTTGAAAAAAGGAAATGTCGGAAAGGAGTAGGAATCTAACTTAAGAGAGTAAGGTTGTATTTGTTTTCGAAAATGTTAAATATCTTTTGTCTTTTTTCATATCTGCGGAAGAAGACGTGGACTAAAAGTCTTTTTCTATGTCTTCGGCATTCCTAAAAAGAGTGTTTATTTTTAATGTCTTTTTGAAATAATTCTACTACACTGCCCACTCCCGACCCACCCTCATCAAAAAAAATTAAAATTTTTTTTACCGCCCACTCCCGACTCATCCCACCCACCCCACCCTACCCCCTAAAAAAATTATTTTTTAAAAATTTATTTTTTTGAAATCATTCCAATACACCGGCCACTACAAAAGGTAAAGAAAGTCTTAATAAAAGTTAGAAACAAAAGCCAAAGATCTCAATTGTTAAACACGACAAATAATTAACTAAAAATTCATACAACTCGCATATTTTGCATTAAATGGTCGGCAATTTGATCTCGTTGATTAACCATATACTCCCGGTCTGCTGCACTTCCATGTGGTTGTACATCATCCTCGTCCTCTTCCCCTTCATCGCCATCACTTTGAATTGGCGCATCAACTTGATCGTATTGTGAAAAAAACTCATCACTGAAACCCTCTTTTCGTATAAAATTATGAAGAGCAAAACATGCAATTGTCATGTTTCTTTGTGTAATAAACGGAAATGGAGGCATTCTCTTCAAAATAGGGAATCGTGATTTTAAGACACCAAAAGCACGCTCAATGACATTTCAAAGTTTTGCATGTGAGTGATTAAATTTTTCTTTATTGTTCAATGCATGTCTTCGATGAAAATCTCCAATCCAATATCTCACATTACGATATGGGGCCATAAATCCTCGAATGTGTGTATAAGCAGCATCGCAAAGATAATATTTATCTGTAAAAATAAATAATTAATTAATCTTCAAAATAAAATGTAAATATTAAAAAAATGTAAACATACCTGGTGGTGGAACTGGAAATAGTGTATCTGGATTTGCTAAAGCTTCAAATAATATTCTAGAATCATGTGCCACCCCTTCCCAGCCGGCCACGACAAACGTAAAAATCATGTTGAAGTCGCATACTGCTAATACATTTTGATAACAATCGCCTTTTCCCCTTCCCCTATACAAATGTTGTTCGTCAGGAGGGATAACAGCATGTATCAAAGTTCCATCCTTTAAAAATCCGTCGTAACCTCTTATGATGTCCCGGGATGTTTGGATTTGGACTAAAAGTAGTCGGTACTATCATTTCTTTTGAAAACGTCATCATTGCATTCAACACTTCATAAAAATATTTATGAATTGTTTGTTTTGAGTGTTGAAATCTACGCTTGATGACTACATATCGTTGGTTGTGACCGAGTATCATCAAAAACATCGCCATCTTTTCTTCAAACGATATATGTTTACTATCCTTTAACCACCCCTTTACTTTAAAATGGGCGCAAAGTCGGACAAACGAATCGCGTGACATACGTAAGAGTTCAATGCATTGTCTATCATTTCCTTCTAATAACTCTAACGTGAACTGATGTCCGGACATCGCTGAAGTATTATCCCGCTTTCTTTTTAGATTTCTCCTCCAAAAGAATCGAATAAAAAATACACAAAAACTAATAGCAATAGCCTCTTTTCGTCATCCATTATAAACCTGCTAAAACATCAAGATTTGTTAAATCTCAATACGGTAAAAAAAATACGTCAAACATAAGTTCAAAAACATAAACATTTATAAAGCACGCATTTTGTTCAAAATAAACATACAATACTTACTAGCATCATTTCAAGTAAGTGTGCAATTGTTCAAATGATACCAAAATACATAACGTTTAACATAAGTTCAAAAAACACATAATTGTTTGACTAAAAGAAAGAAAAGCATTACGACTACTTAAAGACCCCCAATGTGGTACCGGTTATCTTAATCCATTCCTTTAAGACCTCAGGTTCCGGTGGCAAAATCATCCATGCCTCCCTCATAGTCATGGAATGTCCCAATATGTAGAATGCTCCAATAAAAAAGGGATCTTTCGACTCTAATCCAACCAGCTTCAGCTTCTCATAGCACTCCTCTACTATTGGTCCTTCCTTGCTTTTGACAAAATGTTGTAATGCCTTCTGCATATCAAGAGATAACTCATCAAGAGTAACAGAGTTTTGGAGGTTTTTGTAACACCCGGTTTCTCATACAAAGTACACCCAAATTTTTTTTCCAACATTTATACATTAAATGGGTATACTTGTAATCAAACCACGGATCAAGATGTTATCATCACAATAATTACATAAAATGTCCTTACAAATTTTAACCAAGCATTACAAATAAATCTACTTCAACTAAAGGACAGGCTCTAAACTTGTCCATCTCTCTTCATCACATGCCTTCCCCTATCACTGCTACAGATACCTGCAAAACAACAAACAACTAAAGTGTAAGCTTATAAAGCTTAGTGAGTAATCTCAATCATATTTTACGGATCTTTCTCAAAAGACATCCTCATCTTCTTCTCTTGTTATTCTCATTAGCAAGATATCTCTTCTCTATTAACTCGAAATCTGCAACCATATTAGCTTTACAAACACTAGCTAATTGTTAGCAACATCAACTCAATCATAGTACTACAAGCAGTAATACTCATAAACTCGATCGCAATATCACATATACTCATATTTAACAATCTATTAAACTCAATTGCCTCATGGCGATACTATTCCACACGAAACTATATGACACGATCATATCAACATTTACTCTAATTATACAACCAATAATGCATTTTTGACTCGGCCACTGTTACATACTCATAACAGTTTACTCAGTCAAAGGTTACAACAATAACCACAACATAGCAAAGTCATATATGAACTCAATTACAACATTTCTCATTGCTATAATAATCAATACAAGAACACGTTACCTCAGTCACGCCAATATCTACTCTTCTCTATTAATCATTGTTTATATTCAACTCCTCAATCATTATCCATGATAATAATATCACTCTATCACTTAGTTTCATAAGATCAACATAACACATAGAAATATATACACATATATTTATATATATATATACTCTGCACAAAACAAGTGTAACTCCACTCATGTATTAGATAGTACTCACCTGATATCAGTTCAGTATATGGAACCCCCAATTTACACGTATCGGGCTCCTGTTCGCTAGACTTGGTTATATCACCAAAGTCCAAAACAATTCTCCAACATCCACAATCATTTCAATAACATCTATCTCAATTATGTATAAATCAAAAGAGGAAAAGGATTATAAACGGTAAATATCAACTCTATATTTACCGAAACCCCCAATTCCGTGGTTCTACTCATTCAACCATAGAAACTCGAAAATGAAAGGTTTTATGCAAACCATGAACTAAATAACCTAAGTTCACATGCCACCTATAAGGATCTATGTTTTCTTCTAATTGAACATATAACAAAAACTTAGAGACCAATAAAATAAATTAAAGATCAAAACAGAAAAACCAACCTTTATTTCTTGGAAGCTGAGCAGCAAAAATATCCTGCCTCAAATGAAGTCACACCCTTAGCGAGGAGGTTTATGGATCGAAATTCCAGAGAGAAAATAATAGAATGAGCGGCTAATAATGAGGTCTAGGGTTCCATATTTATAGGGAACCAAGTGGCAAAGCTAAAACCCTAGCAGCAGCCCATTTTCCGGATTATCTGTACGCGCGCCGCAGCCAAGACGTTTGCGCGCCGCGCGCCGCAATTCAACTATTGAATTTGTACGACTTTAATCCCTGACCTCCTGATTAATCTAATTAATGTCACAGAAATTAATCCAATTAATTTCTGATTAATTATTAATCAAATAATATTATTTCTTATTAATATATTATTTCCATAATATATTAACAAACAATATCTTGATTTATTAGTCATATAATAAATCAACCCTTTCTCTCTACTTAACTTTCCACCAATCCTTCAGCTATGAGGGCAACCCAAATGGACTATGCTACTATTAATTAGGTAAATACTAATTATTAGTCATGGCTTAGACACCTAATCCAACAGTCTCCCACTTGGATAAGTCTATGACTATAATTACCAATTTAACCTCTAATTAACCAGCACTTTTAGCTTCCTAGAAACTCCTGCCAAATACTGATCTAATCAGTTCTGTCCATAGATAAGTGATCAGATGATCCTTCGTCCAACTAGATATTTTTCAGACTCAAGACATGGATTAAAGTCAATCCCGGTCTGATTCACTATTCCTCGATTTCCGATTTGCATATGACTCTTAGACTACCAATTTAGTCCCGGTTGGCCAACCATTTAAGTCAGCTTCAAATTCATCGAGAGGCCTACAGATATCTGTTCCCCATTAGGGTCAAGGGACGAATAAACTTTGACTCATATACTTATGTCTTTTACCACATAAATTACTCACAACAATACGTTTTATAACATCGAGTTACCGATGCGTTTTCATATTATCAATGAACAACTGTCTAGTAAATCATAACTCATATGTCTTAGCTTAAAGATCAAAAGATATTATCGTCTCAATATTGCTCGTGATATAATCCATGAAGCAATCCATTGAGCGCGGGTTTAATCAATACTCAAATCTCCATTTCCAAGTACTCACGAATGGTGCAGCAATCCAATTGGAATGTCTAACTCCTTAGACAATCTATTACCAATTCATGACAGTCTCACTTCACACTTACTCCCCAAAAGTGTAATCGACTATGGATATTTGAATAATCCAATTATTCAGGAAGTAAAACATGCAAAATGAAACACAATGACAAAGTATTGACAAAAGTAGCAAACCATTACTCATTAATAAATCTCTATTATTAAATCGCAAGAGTCAAATACAATACATCGTTACAAGTTTCGAAACGTATCTACTTTACATAAACTTTATATCATCTCTTAATCCAATGCTCCTAGCATGCTGATTATGCTTAATCCTACTCAGAGCCTTTGTCAAGGGATCTGCAGGATTATCTTCCGATGATACCCTCTTTACCACGAGGTGACCTTCTTCTACCTTATGCCTTATGTAGTGGTACTTTCTGTCGATATGTCTGTACTTTCCATGGTCTCGCGGTTCCTTTGTCAAGGAGACCGCACCTTCGTTATCGCAGAATAGTTCCACGGGCTCCTGAATACTCGGGACTACTCCAAGGTCACCGATGAAGTTTTTCAGCTAAGCCGATTCCTTTGACGCTTCACTTGCTGCTATATACTCTGATTCACAAGTAGAATCAGCCACCGTATCTTGCTTGGAACTTTTCCAAGTTACCGCTCCTCCGTTCAGAAGGAATACCCAGCCAGACTGAGACCGACCACTGTCTCTATCCGTCTGAAAACTGGCATCCGTATATCCTTCAACTCTCAATGTATCTCTGCCTCCAAGGACTAACACCATGTCCTTTATCCTTCGCAGATACTTGAGTATATTCTTTACGGCTATCCAATGCGCCCTTCCAGGGTTTCCCTGGTACCGACTGACCATGCTCAGAGCAAAGGCCACATCAGGGCGAGTACACGTCATAGCGTACATGATCGATCCTACAGCCGAAGCATAAGGTACCCGACTCATTTCATCTATTTCTTCGTCTGTACTCGGACTTTGAGTCTTACTCAATTTTGCATTACTTTGGATAGGTAGCTCTCCCTTCTTGGAATTTTCCATACTAAACCTTTTCAGTACCTTTTCCAAGTATGTACCCTGACTAAGTCCAATTAGTCTTTTCTTCCTATCTCTCAATATTCTTATCCCGAGAATATAGGCAGCCTCTCCTAGGTCATTCATGGCGAAACATTTTCCAAGCCAAGCCTTGACATCTTGCAAGGATGGAATATCATTTCCCATGAGCAGTATGTCATCGACATACAGCACCAGAAAGGTGACTATACTCCCACTAGCCTTGACATATACGCAGGACTCATCCTCGTTCCTAAAGAAACCAAACTCTTTGACTTTCTCATGGAAACAAAGATTCCAGCTGCGAGAAGCTTGCTTCAATCCGTAGATTGATCTCTCAAGCTTACACACCTTATTGGGATATTTACGTCGACAAAACCCTCTGGCTGGTTCATGTAAACATCCTCAGTCAACTTTCCATTAAGGAAAGCGGTTTTGACGTCCATCTGCCAAATTTCATAGTCATGAAATGCAGCTATGGCCAGCATAATCCTAATAGACTTTATCTTGGCTACTGGTGAGAAGGTCTCATCATAGTCAACCCCTGGGGTTTGAGTAAAGCCCTTCGCAACCAGTCTTGCCTTGAAAGTGTGTATTTTTCCGTCCATGTCGGTCTTCTTCTTGAAGATCCATTTGCACCCGACTGTCTTTCGACCCGGTACATTGTCAACCAAGTTCCAAACTTGATTGTCATACATGGACTTGATCTCGCTATCCATGGTCTCTTTCCACTTGGCAGACTCAGGGCCCGCTACTGCTTCCTGGTAGTTAGCTGGTTCATCCAAATTTATCAGTGTCCTATCACTGACAAACGTGTCCCCATCCGAAGTTATATGGAAACTATAAAACTCGGGTGGCATGCTAACCCTACCGGAACGCCTAAGAGGTAAGGATACATCTGTCGGACCAACAGGAACTTCTTCCTCATGTTGGTTGCTAGTTTCTCCTAAGGTTGCGTCATCTGATGACTCTTGAATTTCTTCCAGATCAATGGTACTCCCACTGTCCTCTTTGAATATGAGCTCTCTCTCTCGAAAGACCGCTCGTCTAGCTACAAAGACCACGTCCTCGCTCGGTCTATAGAATAGATATCCAAAGGACTGTTTAGGATAACCAAGGAAGAAACACCTTTCGCTTCTTTCTGCGAGATTGTCTTGAGTCTCTCGTCTAACGAAAGCCTCACAACCCCAGACCTTGATCTGTGCTAACGAGGGAACTTTCCCCGTCCACATCTCATGAGGTGTTTTAGCAACCTTCTTAGTTGGGACAAGATTTAGGATATGGGCGGCAGTCTCTAAGGCATACCCCCAGAAGTGAATGGGAAGTGAAGCTCGACTCATCATGGAACGAACCATGTCCAACAGGGTTCGGTTGCGCCTCTCGGCAACACTGTTCAACTGTGGTGTCCTGGGAGGTGTCAACTGCGAAACTATTCCGCATTCCTTTAGATAGTCTAGGAACTCGATACTTAGATACTCTCCGCCTCTGTCGGACCTGAGCATCTTTATCTTCCTGCCTAATTGATTCTCTACCTCGTTCTTAAACTCTTTGAACTTTTCAAAGGTGTCCGACTTGTGCTTGATCAAGTAGATATAACCGTATCTACTAAAATCATCGGCAAAGGTCACATAGAACCGCGTGCCATCCTTTGTGGTTGATCTGAATGGACCACACACATCCGTGTGAATGATGTCCAACAGACCCTCACCTCTTTCAAAAGACCCTTTGAAAGGTGATTTAGTCATCTTGCCCAACAGACAAGATTCGCATACATCATCCGTCCTGAGGTCGAATGATTCCAACACTCCATCCTTTTGGAGTTGGGCGATGCGTTTCTTGCTGATGTGCCCGAGCCGACTATGCCACAGACATGCCTTTTCTATACCACTAGTAGAATCAATATAATTTACACTATGTCCTAAATTGTCAACACATTCAACAGTTTCATACACACCATCACAAGGATAAGCAGTAAAAATCAAAATACCATTTTTGAAAACAGAAATCGAGCCAATTTTATTATCAAAAGAAAATTGAAATCCTTGTCTGAACAATGCGTGAAATGAAATAATGTTTCTTGCCATTTCTGGCGAATAGCAACAATTAAATAACTCTATACTAACATCACTACTAAGAACTAAACTGTAAACGCCGATCTTGGTAACAGGGGACGATCTCCTATTACCCATGATCAAGTTCAGTCTACCGTGCTCCACCTCCCTGCTTTCCTTTAGGCCGTGCAGATTAGAACAAATATGAAAACCACATCCTGTATCAAGGACCCAAGAGTTAGAAGATGGTGAGTTTTTAGAGATAATGTATATACCTGCTGTCGATGGCTTTACTTTCCCATCCTTGACATCCTGCAAGTATTTGGGGCAGCTTCTCTTCCAATGGCCCTTCTCTTTGCAGTAGAAACAGTTGGCTTCATCGGGGTTGGCCACACAAGGAATGTGGGAAGACTTGGTTCTTGAGCCATTGCTTGACGACCCGATCTGAACCTTTTCCCTCCAATTTTGCTTAGGAGGGCCCTTCCTTTTCTTTCCTTTGCCACTCCCAATGGCTAAGACGGGCTGATTAACCGAGGGTACACTTTTACCCTTCATCCCGTCCTCAGCAACCCGAAGCATACGATGCAACTCAGTCAGATTATCCTGATTGTTGTTCAAATGATAAGCCAGCCTGAACTGGTCATAAGAACTCGGTAAGGAGTTAAGCACTATGTCAACGGCTAACTCCTCAGGTACAGGCATCGCAAGCTTTCTAAGCCGCTCCACTTAACCTTGCATTCTTTGCACATGAGCGCAGATGGACTCTCCATCTTTAGGTTTGCTGTTCGTGAAGTCCTTGACCACCTCGCACCTCTCGATGCGCTCTTGCTTGCGGAACTTTTCTGCAAGCTCCTTGTGCATCTCAAAGGGCCAGTAGTCTTCGTATATTCTTTGCAATTTGGGGTTCATTGTGGCGATCATGATGCAGGCCACTTTGGTCGCATCATCAGAATGTTTTTGGTACGAGGCAATCTCCTCGGCAGTAGCAGTTTCAGGGTCAATATCGACAAGCTCGGTCTCGAGGACATACTCTTTGTTCTCGTACCTTAGAGCCATCTTGATATTTCTAATCCAGTCATTGTAGTTTGTCCTGTTCAGTTGAACCTTGGAACACAGTGAGAGGATAGAGGGAACACTAGAGTTTGAGTGGGGAGCGGATTGATCAGCAGAAGACATCTATAAAAGAAGGTAAGTTTTAATTAGATACTTGTCGGTCCTTATAATAACCCAATATAAAACAAGGCTAGGATCCAACTATAACAATTTGCAACATAGAAGAGGGATGTCGTAATCTATAAGCAAATTTTATAAAGGTAGGCGAATGACGATTCAGCCAATTCCATTGCTGAAAAATAATCTTATTATAAATGGAATTCCTATTTTCTTTTGAGATTTATTGAACTGTTCAATAGCATGTTTAATCTCGGATATGCCCCACCGTTTGTGACTGGGATGCCGAGGATCACAAACCGGGTGTGAATAACCATGCAAATTAGCTTGGTACTCTCGGGGTCCATTATCATCTCAAATTGATGTGCCAGTTAACCACACACGCTCCAATCTATGCAGTTATTTCGGCCATAAACCTTATAGCGGTCACCTAGCGAGATTCGATTTAGCGTTTATCGCGGTGGTATAGCGGGGTTTTTTTTGTGTGTGTTACTTTTAGACTATTAATACTACGTAGAATTAATATCACAAAAAGTTGCATAAAATGTCACATAAAACATAGATAGTATTCTAATATGAAAAGTGTCAACATGTCTCGGCAAATCTCTATAACGATCCCGCGTAATATCGCTATAACGGGCTCCTAAATCTCCTAAATCTCGGACATTACCGCTATCTCGGGCAAATCTCGGACAATATCGCTATCTCGGGCTCTTAAATCTCGGCAAATCTCGGACATTATCGGTGAGATTCTCGCTGGCGAGATTACTGACCGAGATTTTGATTTCTATCTCGGCCTAACCCCGCGAAACGCTATCTCGGCGCTATCTCGGCGAGATCTCGCGCGATTGACTGCAAAGCGCTCCATCAACAATGATAACACCTGAGACACCCATTGCCACTCTTTATGAACCCCCATTGGTGTGCCGGTAAACCACACACACTCCACCAACGTTTCATAAAGTGCATTGTGCAATTTCATGGGGTAGCATCAAATTCACATTTTTTCTAAAGTAACTAGATTGGGATTTTGTGTAAAGGTTCTAGTACTTTGATCATTATACTTTTAATGATTAAGCGGTCCTATCAAAACTGTTCGGCTAACGACCCTCCACTGATCAGGCGAGCGGTAGGCGAGATTGTTCACCCATTAGACCGCCATTTTATAGGCAGCCTCCTTATACTCACTTTATAGACCAACTTCGTGAATGAGGCCTACTATTGAATTGACTGACCAATTTTATCTTATACATATAGTATTAACAATTAATAACATATATAAGATGTATTTTAAAACCCTTTAAAATATTCAAGGTTTATCTTTTAATTTTACCAAATTTAACAATCAAATTTTAAATTAAATTAAACCTTAAAATCGATTTAATCAATTTTAATTACAAATTAATTAAATTAATTAAATCTAAATATTTTAAACATTTTAAAATATTTTTTATGGATTTTTCCATTAATTTTCGATAATATAAAATTAATTAAATCCCTTTTGAATTATCTTTTAATTAACAATTAATTAAATTAATTCACTGAAGATAGGTTTATCCAAATTAATCAAATTAATTAAAACCTATCCTCAACCCCCTAGATTTCGAAATCAATTAATGGTGTTTAAGGTTATCCATTTAATTAACAAATAAAGTTACCAAAAATAGAAAACCTCCTAAAACCCTAATAGCAAAATCGAAAATAGCAAGGGGGGATTAGGGTTTCCAAAACCCTAATCCTAGAAATCGATCCATACCAAAAATTTAGGGTTTATAAGCTTTAAACTCTAAAACAGTTATATCAATTCAACAAGAAAACAAAACAGTCTCTGATACCACTGAAAGGTTTTATGCAAACCATGAACTAAATAACCTAAGTTCACATGCCACCTATAAGGATCTATGTTTTCTTCTAATTGAACATATAACAAAAACTTAGAGACCAATAAAAGAAATTAAAGATCAAAACAGAAAAACCAACCTTTATTTCTTGGAAGCTGAGCAGCAAAAATATCCTGCCTCAAATGAAGTCACACCCTTAGCGAGGAGGTTTATGGATCAAAATTCCAGAGAGAAAATAATAGAATGAGCGGCTAATAATGAGGTCTAGGGTTCCCTATTTATAGGGAACCAAGTGGCAAAGCTAAAACCCTAGCCGCAGCCCATTTTCCGGATTATCTGTACGCGCGCCGCGGCCAAGACGTTTGCGCGCCGCGCGCCGCAATTCAACTATTGAATTTGTACGACTTTAATCCCTGACCTCCTGATTAATCTAATTAATGCCACAGAAATTAATCCAATTAATTTCTGATTAATTATTAATAAAATAATGTTATTTCTTATTAATATATTATTTTCATAATATATTAACAAACAATATCTTGATTTATTAGTCATATAATAAATCAACCATTTCTCTCTACTTAACTTTCCACCAATCCTCCAGCTATGAGGGCAACCCAAATGGACTATGCTACTATTAATTAGGTAAATACTAATTATTAGTCATGGCTTAGACACCTAATCCAATAGAAAATACTATCACCAATAACTCTAAAGGCATCCACTAACAATCTACTAACAACATATATAACAATATATAACAAAATCACGAAAGCAAAACTAGGGTTTGAAACCCCCCAAAACGAAGAAATCACTCACCTCGACAAATTAGGAATCAAGAACGCGTTTACAGGGTTAGATTGAAGTCTCCCCACGGTTCCTTACGCATCTCCTGGCTCAATTTGGCAGCAAATCTCCTTAGGAAGCTCTGGAACGAATTTTGGGTATATTTTTCCCAAAATAAGGGTTTGCTGCATATTAACCCCATCAGACGTGACCCGCGGCGTGGCCTCTTAAAAACCGCGGCGCGTGCTGTTAAAACATGACCCGTGCTCCTAAAACCCGACTCGTGTAAGTTACAGTATGGCTTCAGTGATAAAAACCCGATTCACTCACCGCGACGCGGCCTCTTAAAACCTGCGACGCGCTATCCAAACACGATCCGTGCTTATAAAGCACGACCCGTGTAAGTTACTGTAGACCCAAAACAATCACAAAAGTCTCCTACACGACCCGTGTGACTCTAACACGACCCGTGTAACCTCTTTTGACATTTTTAAAGGTTTAAATCCTTCCCGATGGGTTTCTAATCACTCGAACTCATACAACAACCTAACTAATCTTAATCACAACAAGATTAGTATATAATAAAGGTTTTAACCTCTTCTCACCCATCAAACAACTCATATGTAAAACCACATCGACAAAAAGGTAATAACTCTATTTACCTTATAAAGCATCTCAATAAAAATAGGTCTTACAGTTTTAGCCATTTTATTGGGCCTATCAGCAGAAGCACCGAAAGCTGGATGAGTAGAAGCACGGGGAGCTGGATGAGTAGAAGCATCGGGAGCTGGATGAGTAGAAGCACCGTGATCTGGAGTAGTAAAAGCACCAAGAGCTGGTTCACTAGGTTCACTACTTTGATAGGAAGTCTCATTATCATCTTCTAGGTTATCAAAAGGAGTGCACTCAATTTGAAGTGTTTGGGCCCGAATAGAAGATGATGATGCACTCGTAGATATCGTTTGGCCAGAGGTCCATTTGTATTTACCCGTGGCACTGGCTCCTTCAAATAAAGATACACAAAGACTAGGATAAAGCAGTGGGTGTGTCCTCAATGATCCCGCCTTTGGATGACCCTAAACCTAAATTAAAAAGTTTTAGTATTTTTTACATCGTTTCTAAAATTGGAAAAACTTAAAGAAATTTATGTAGACGCACCTTTCTAAATTCTTCCCATTCTGTGTTTCCTAAGGCAAATGAATTTGTTTCAGGATTATATAAATTGCCTGTCTTGTTCTTCAAATAAGTCCATCCTACGTATTTTGCTTTCAAATTATCAAATGCATTTTTTAATTGTTTTTGTGTTGTATCCATGTTGAAATTTTATTTTAAAGCTTTCCCTAACACAACCCATGATTCCTTATGCATGCTTCCTCCATTTTTACCAACTCTTTTGACCTCTTCGATACATGTTTCTAATATACATTTCACTTGCTCGTTCGACTACTGTAGTTTGTCTCCCATTTAGACAAGCTACATATAATAATTACAAGACTACAAAAGTTAATACATTTCACCAAAGTTACATATAAAATGAAGTTTACTGATTTTATTTATATAATTATTCACTCGTACAAGTCTCCTGATTTTCTTTATATACACATAAAACAACAATCTAGCAGTCAAGAAAGAAAAGAAATACAAGAACTAAAAACATAAGAATAGAGAAATGTCAATTGCATCAAACTAGTAGAAAAACGTAACAAAGCAAACCAGTACAAAAACATAACAAATAGAGAATTGTAAGTTGCAGCAAACTAGTAAAAAAACATAAGATTGGAGAAATGTCAATTGCAGCAAACTATACACATAACAAATGTATCTTTTATATTGTAAGCAACTAGTAGAAAAACAGGGAAATATTTTGAATACAATTGCAGCAAACTCGTTAGTCCTAACTTCATTAAACTAGTACAAGTTCAAACCACAGTCAAGCATAAGAATGGAGAAATGTCAACAGTGAAACAAATACGTGAAAAACATGATCTGTCAACAGTGGAACAATAGCCAAGGGTGCTAGTCTCGTGGTTTGAAGAGGAGATCTTGAATGGTTCTCGGATTTAGCAAACCCCCTGCTAAGTTGAAAACGGAACACTCAAATCAGAAGGAATCAATGAAAACAGGAACATTTCAGATCAAAAGGGGAAATACCCATATCATTTTTTGGACAAAAAGTGTAGAGAAAGGAGAAACGACAAGATGCATTCTGATTATCGGAGTTATTGGAGTTCTGATTGGAAATACCTACAATGTCGGAGTTCTTGGAGCAAGGGAGGCGGCGGTTGACCGGAATCAGCGTGAATCGACGCCCAACAGCAAGGATCGATGACCGGCGGCGTTGAACCGACAGTCAATCGGAGGAGAACCAAAGGGGAGCTCGCTGAAATGGGAAAAAGAGAGTTCTTCGGGAAGCAGTAAAGTGAAGTCGTGAATATTGAAAAGAGGTAAAAAGTTGTATTGTTAGGTCTTTTTGGAAAAGGTGTCAAAAAGACTTTCCCACCTCTTTTGTCTTTTAAAAAACAAACACAGTTTTTTTTAAAACATCTACCTGCCGGAAGTGGTTTTGGGACAAAAAGACTTTTTCAGCAAAAACAAACAAGCCCTAAGTTAAATAATTTAACAACTTTAGCTAGTAGACTGTTCAAATGTTTGTTTTTCAATCGGCCAATATATATTTTAAACATCAACCGCCGCAAGATAGCAAAAGCTGTCGACAATTGTATATATATATATATATATATATTATAATAAAAGAAAGCTTTTAATGTTACATGTCAATTTTTTAAAGCTATTTTGCCACGTGGCATCCTCTAAGAGCTCCTCAATTTTTTTTCCTGCGTAAAGTAATTTTTCTTCACTTTAAATTCATTCCTAAAATCAAGGAACACAATTTGGAAACGTTGTCGGTTACCTATATATCTCCCCATAATCACGCATTTAATCCCCTAATTTCGCCATTCAATTTCAAAAATCAAACAACATTCCGATATCTTCATCGCTCTCAAGTCCCAATTCCAATTTGACAGTTCCACAAAAGAGCGCTCTCTCTCTCTCTCTCAGGTTATACCAAGTACCAACATCAAACGGAATAGCTTTTGGGGCCTCAAACTAACCTTAACCACGAATAGTCCGACAACCATCAACGCCCTCCACCCCTTCTGCAGAACATCAGCACCCCTAGAGCTCGACCTTCACCACCAACACCTACAGATTTGAATCACTCCTTGCTTCCTTGCTCCGCCTTCTCCGATAAAGCCTATTGATCAATCGTTTATAGCCATCCCTGCTGCTTTCTCTCTTGTAAGTGATTGTTTACGCCATTCTTTCAATTGGACATCGAATTTGTTTATCTTGTAAGTGATTGTTTACGCCATTTTTTCAATGGATTTCTATATAACGAAAATTTCTTGATAATTCTTTTCTTCAATAGGTTTTGGGTATTGAGAATTGTTAACGGGTTTCCATTTTTTTCCATTTAGGTCAACATCACTACTCCTAGAAAAATCAAGAATTATGGTAAAACGGGTTTTGCATTTTTTTTATTTTAATATAAAGGTCTGTAATTGCATTGTTCTCGGGTTTGCAAGGGTGGTTTGCTAACTTTTACTCCATGTAAATGGTCTTTTACCTCTAGAAAGTAAGTTGTAATACTTCTTCTCTCATGTATTATTGTATTTCTTATTACCTAATTGAAGTCTTGAATCCCTTATCTCAGGTTTTAGAAATTTGAATTCCCCATGATGGGGTTGCGTAAATTAAGGAAGTGATTTTTCGAAATTCTAAATGGTTTCTTCCATAAATAATCTCCACGGTAAACCAAAACCTAAGGAATTTATAAAAAGGTATTGAGTTTGTTTATAACTATGGCATAGTGCATTGTCGTCTTTCTCAATCAGCCCCTGTTATCACTCTAATTGATAATTCCTTCTCTATTTGTAGTCTGTTCTAGGTCCAAGTGTTTTTGAGTTATATGAAAAGTGATTATGGATTATTGGACGAAATATTTGTTTTCGTTATTAGATTGCAAATGATTTGGACATCCATGTACATCGACTACAATGAAAGATAACTCCTGAAGAAGTTGCATCTATAGCTAACTATGTACAACCTTTTTAGCTATTTACCAGAAAGATACGTTGGGAAAGTATGGACTTGGAAGTATTTGTGGACAATCTTATTAGAGGCGAAGGTCTGCAACACATATTTAAATAACAATGTATGCTTTTTGAAAGACGAATGACGACATGTACAATTTGGATCAAGGGCTCACGGAATGCATGGATGGTCTCATTGACTAAGCAAATAAGTATTAGAAACATCGTAATGAATTTACATCTTGCTAATATCCTTGGTCGAGACAAAATGTTAAGAGTTTACTTTCATAAATTTGTGATGAAAGTTTTAATTTAGGAGTTGGATCTGTATTAACGCTCATATTGTGTAGGATTTTAAGTTTATACGTTTCAATAGCTATGTTTATTGATGCCGGTGAAGAAAATTTTTCATGAATAATTGTGCGATTTATTCTCTCTTTTTGGTTATAGATTTAGATTGATATGTTGATGAATGTATCCGACTATCCTCACATTTCTTGATGCAGATGATGCAATACTATAAGGGTTATTTCGTAAGTCTTTCTTTCATTCTATGTCTGGGTCTATGAGCCCAGAATTGTGAGGTTATTGGTGAATATTTTTATTTTTTTGCGTTAAAGTTCATTTATGGAATATTTTTATGGAAAAAAATTGATTTTGACATTAAACTTTGCAAAAAAGTTCATTATTATTAGCATCATATTTATAAAATAAAATGTTTTTGTTAGTATATTAGTTTTTCTATTCATCAACCGTGTGTTACACGGGTTTATAATCTAGTATATATATATAATAACATATCAAGGCCTCAAAAAAATTCTTACGTGGACTTGTTTTGAATTATGTGACATTTTTGTGTCACTAAAAACATGATCAGTGAGCGATTACATGAAGAGCATGTAACGTGGTTTTCAAATTATATAGAAATTGAACAAAACGTATAAAGTCTTATAAGAACAACAAAAATAACTTAAAGGTTATGTTTGATATGCCACACCTAGCTTGCAAGCTAGTTTTTTTTTTCGATTTTTTTTTTCATTTTGTATGTTTGACGTACCAAAAACTAGCATTTTAGTTAGACCCTGTTTGTTTACCTCTTAATTGGGTTATTAAGAGGCAAGCTCTTAATCTGACTCGTTCAGATCGTTTGTTTACCACTTAATTTTGCCACTTAATTAAAAAGAAGCCTCTTAAACACACAGATATTAGGGTATATCTGAACAAAAAAAGGCGTGTTCTCCTTTTTTCCATATGTATCCCGCCCCATTGAAGCCGCCTCTCTCTTTTCTTCTCTTATCTTCTTCTTCTCCTACGTTCTTGACAACGCTCCTCCACCGCCGATCTATCTCTCCACCGCCTCTCTCTTTTCTTCTCTTTTCTTCTCAGCAGCAGCAAGAGAAGCTTCTCCTTCTCCTAGTCTCATCGAGAACACAGCAGCAAGAGAAGCACCCATCTGAAGTGTTTCTCCTTCTCCGACTTCACACACCGCCGGTGCCACCCTCGCCTCCGTCCTCTCATCCCGACACCGGCTTCTATTTCTCTAAGGTGTTTTTTTCTGCTGTAACATTAATCTGAGATGAAATCAACTTTTTGTTCTTCTTCCTAAAATCATTTGATTGTTGTTCTTCTTGAAATCAGTTTGTTGTTCCTTATGTGAAATCAATTTTTGTTGTTCTTGCTGGAAATTTGATTTGTTGTTGTTATTGTTGAAAATTTTCGTTTTTTCTTATTGTTATTGTTGAAATTGATTTTGCAAATATACGATGTTGTTTTATGATTTGCAATTGAAATCATTTTGGCTGAAATATGGAATCGATTTGTGTTAAATTTTGATGTTATTGAAGAGTATAGTTCACAAGGGTAAAATGGTCATATTTTTCAATTAGCCCAGCAATTAAGAGGTGGTAATCAAACAATGTGTTAAAATTCAGCTCTTAAAAGTTCAGGGCCTCTTAAACATCTAGACCTCTTAAGAATTCAGATCTTAAAGTTTAAGATCCTGTCAAACAGGCCCTTAGTTTTTTAAAATGTAGTATGAGTAACATTTAAAGTAGCCTTTTCAAAATCTTCCAAATTTGCCTTTCAAAATATAAATGGATATGTATATTTTACGTTTTACAGCTAGTTTATACAACTAGTTTTTACCAAACGTCGTCTATTATCAACTAACTTTTCAGCTGCAGCTAGTTTTGCAGTTAGTCGTTAGCTTTCTAGCTATCCACTAGTTTTTTAACTAGCAACTAACTTTTCAGTTAATTTGTCAAACATAGTCTAAATAGTAAAATTTTTTAAAAACACTTGAAATACTTGGATGAAGCAAATATACAATTTGGTTGTTATTTAATTCAAAAACCTAATATTACGAGAAACTTGAGAACCAATCATTACCCAAACAATATACTTCACTTTTTAAAATAGATAATTTAAATTATCTTTTCATAAATTTTGTATAAACTTTAAGATCAAACGGACTCGTTTCTTTTTTAATTTGTTTTTTTATAAATAATTTACACCCAGATATTTTTTAAATTCAAGTTGTTGCGTCCAGAAGTCAAAAAGTGTACATCTGTACTCTTGCCATGTCTGAAGGCCACGCTTCACATGCCTCAAAATGGTCACTTATCAATTAATGAAGTAATTAGATGCACAAATTTTGAAGAAAACCCCCCACAAATTCTTCATCGTCTTCCTCTGCAATCCACCATCTCGCGACACCAATCGGAAGCAAGTAACCGCATTCAATCAGATAAGCCCATTCCATGATTGGTGTTCGTTGCCGGTGTGATGGAATTTAGCGCCAGTTGGACTGAAAGACTGCGTATTTTATCATTTAGATCTTTGGAACGCCACTCTGTTTTTTCAGGTAGTTGTTCTTCCTCGAATCTCTTCCTTTCACTTTGTTTAACATCGATTTTAGGGCTTGTTCCTGTAATGTCTTCATTATTATCCCCTCATCTGTTTTTCTTATCTATTTTGTCCGAACGTATCTTATTTTTTTTGTGAAATCCTAAGTGAATATGTTTACGTGCTACAAATTAGCACAATTGTTGTTAATTTTAGAGTAAGGAAGACAATTGGCATTGCACAGAACACGAAAAAACCTGTTAGCGAAGTACAACATGAGCTAGGGTTTTGGGACTTCGCGAAATTTAATGTATATTTGTATCTGTTAGTGGGTATACATAATTATGAAGGAAAGAAGAAGATTGACAATATCGGTACACAATGACTAACCTCAAAGATTTGTAGTTAAAAGAGGTGTTAAAGTTCATATATAGAGTCATAAATTGACGAATTTACTAAACTGATTACATACTTATTTTGATATGGAAATTTTTGCTAATTCTCATTGCAGGTACTATCTATATCTAACTTCTTCAAATACTTTCTCCTTTTAGATTTGAAGTTGGTGAAGTTGAAGTGAGTGTAAACATGGGCGTTTCTGGAAAGTGGATTAGAGCTCTTGTTGGTTTGAAGAAACAAGAAAAATCAAAAAATTCAGGAGAAGATGGACATGTTAGTATACATATCACTTTTCTTAGTTATATCATATGCATTTTTCTTATTGAACTAGATTTTTTGTTTCTAAAGATTGTGTCTTTATGAAATATAAATTGCATGTTACTTTCGGCAGATTTTTTCAAAATGCCTTAATAAGAAAAAAGATTGAAAGTAGGATGCTATAATACATAAGTGGATGAAAGTATGTTGCTATTTCTTCCATTTAGCCCTTTCTTTCAAACGTTGGTTGGTTACCTAGATGCTTTAAAGTCAAAGAAAATAAAGAAGTTGCAAATGAGATAAATCAAGTGAAATTTTTTCTAAGCTGTAAATACTAATGCATTTTTATAATCTATTTCAGAGGGGCAATACGGGAAAGTTTTGCCACCGTAGAAGTTCTACAGAGATAAGCAGTGGCATTTTTGTAAATAAACTCAATGAAGATGGCAATAGCCAAGATGTTACCAACTCCCCTTCAATTTCAATTCAAGTGGGAGATTCATCTCAGATGGAACAACGTATGAGAGAAGAGTGGGCAGCTACACACATTCAAACTGCTTTTCGTGGATTTTTGGTAATAATTATTTCACCATTATTTTTTTTATTTATATAGCATTTGCATAATACTCAAAGACTTATATTAATAACTTGACTTAAGTCCTTAAAGTATTTGCTTATTCACACTTATTATCTATATCAAGAGTATTTCATAAGTCTATAATCTTCTATCGAAGTATTTTAAAGTTATTCCAGACAAAAGGGTAAAATGGTCATTTACATTTGTTATAATACTCAGGCGAGGCGAGCACTAAGAGCTCTAAAAGGATTGGTGAGACTACAAGCACTAGTGAGAGGACATGCAGTGAGAAAACAAGCTGCAATTACTCTTCGATGTATGCAAGCGTTAGTCAGGGTTCAAGCGCGTGTTAGGGCCAGGCGCGTTCGAATTGCATTGGAAGGACAATCGGAACAACAAAAACTTCAACATCAGGCTCATGTTCGAGAAATTGAGGTCAGTATTTTAAAAATACAATCATGCATTTTTTCTTTTTTGTGTTTATATAAATTAAAGTGATGGTTTGTGAAGGTTGTTATTATGTTTTCATTGTCAAAACACATGTGGAAATGATGTAATCGTGGGGATTACACTATCATGATATGTATTATGTATATCATATTATTATTTTACCAATAGCAATCCTTTTTAATTTTCAACCCTTAAATTCCCACTTTTATTGTTTTTACTTGACAGCAAGGATGGTGTGATAGTGTTGGATCTGTTGAAGAAATTCAAGCAAAGTTGATAAAGAGGCAGGAGGCTGCTGCTAAACGTGAACGCGCCATGGCATATGCTCTTGCTCACCAGGTAAATATCAAATACATTATTCCACACATTTTTAATTAAATTAAAATTTTATTTTCCAAAAGTTACTAAAAAAATATATTTTTTATAACCGTATATAGTTTTTCATTAGCTTTAAAGGGAAATCTCCAGTAAAGTCTCATTATTTTGGGCCAGTTTATGAAAAAGTCTCAAAATTAATTTTTTTATTTACAAAAAATAACAAGATACGGCTAAAATATTCAATTCAACCCTTTTTTTCCGGTTTACCAGATTTTCTAGTTGGAAATCTCCGGTGAAAGTCCTATTATTTTGGGTCGGTTTATGAAAAAAGTCCCAAAGTTCAGTTTTTTTACACAAAATAATGAGACTTTTTTATAAACCCGCCCAAAATAATGAGACTTTACTGGGAAATCAATAGTGAAGTCCTATTATTTTGGGTTGGTTTATGAAAAAAATCCTCAAAGTTCAGTTTTTTTACACAAAATAATGAGACTTTTTCATAAACCAGCCCAAAATTATGCGACTTTACCTGAGATTTCCAATCTAAGAAACCTGCTAAACCGGAAGAAATGGTTGAATTGAATATGTTAGCTGGTATCTTGTCCTTTTTAAAACAAAATTAATTCTGGGGCTTTTTTATAAACCAGCCCAAAATAATAGGATCTTATTGGAGATTTCTCAGCTATAAATCTACAGAATTATGAGATTCGTATCATTGATGCAGTGGCAGGCGGGATCTAAACAACAAACCGCTATATCTGGATTTGAACCGGATAAAACAAATTGGGGCTGGAATTGGTTAGAAAGATGGATGGCTGTTCGTCCATGGGAAAACCGCTTTCTTGACATCAATACAAGAGACGAAGTCAAGATTCAGGAGAACGGATCCGGTGTGAACAAATCCACCGCTTCAAATCTACAACCAGATTTGCCAAATCAGAAAGCGTCTCAATCTCAATCTCAATCCGACGGCTGTGGTTCTTCTCCTGTCAGGTCAAAGCCGCTCACAAACTCAAGATCTCACAGCAATCCGAAAGAAAGGTCATCAACTTCTAATAATCAAGGAAAAAAACGCCTCTCTCTTCCAAGTAACGGTTAGTACCTTTTATCTGTGAAAAAGACGTAAATGCCCTCCTCATCCACATCATTAAAAGTAGCCTTGATGATTTCTGACTTCTTTTGTGTGTATTGGAACAGGGAAAACAGCGAAAGGTGTAGGGGGGTCAAACAGCAAGATTTCCCACCGGACGAAAACTTAATTAAATCTGTACTTTTTTAACGGTCAAAATGGAAATGAGGGAAAAGACCATACAGCCCACCAGATGCTTGTATATACAATGAATTATTTGGCGAGCATGTTGTCATAAATAAGTAATTTTATGTTTTCTTTAGCAATGTTGTCGTCTTTATAGCAATGTGTATGTTTTATTTATTACTTTGAGGTTGTGTTTTGGGTACCTGAATAGGCAAGAATGTTTGTTTGTTTGTTGATTATCTTTTATTGTTCTTATTCATGAATGTAGCATGTCTTTTCTAGTCTTTGTTAACATGGTGTGAATCCATAAATGTATTTTGGCAGCTTACTTTTGTTTTTTTTAGGGCATTGGAATTTTAGTTTTTGTTTATTTATTAACGTATGGTTATTTTGAATCGTGAACTAAATTATAGATTTGTACTTTTGTTTTATATTCTTGTTATGGAAATTTGCTTTGTGCTTCTTGTAAAATAACCTTATTCTATCTATATAATTGCATAAATAGGTAAAAAAGAATTCATTCAATTATCAATAATGAAGTGTAGAATGTCTGAGTTCAACTAGATGGATAATTGATATTAAATAATCACTAATTGTGGTCTAGAAGGGAAAAATTCTTTGATTCAGTTCTATACATCCTTATACAGTAGGTCTTCACAATAAGAATATAAAAATAAGAACAATCATCAATCGATATCCTATGGAAAAGTGCACGTTTTGAGCACAAAACCCACACCAATATTTAATAAAAAGAAAAACAACCAACAAAGAAAAATCATTATCAGCATCTAAGAAAAGAAAAAACAAAAAGAACCAACAAAAAGATCATCGTATCGAGCATAATTATAGTGTTGTACATAATTGTATTGGGTTTACAAAGTTCTTCTTTGATCAGCTTCTTGAAAAATCTTTCTGCCTTGAGGACTTTGTTTTCAAGGACTCATCCATTTAATAGTGTGTTAAAAATGCATACATCAGGTACAACAAGACGTTGAATCCGTAGCGGTGAGTCTATCTGTTATTTTTGACTTAACGAGCTTAATGGTTAAGCACTTAGATTGGACAACCACAAATGGTTCTTTCTTTATGACTTAATCTGAACAAAATAATTTAATATACTAAACCAAATACGTAACTTAGTAAACCCGTCTTAATGTATTAAGACAACCCATTACCTATTTCCCTTTCTTCTTTTTTCCTCACAACTCCTCTCACATTAAAATTAATGAATATTGTGAAACTTGTTTTTTGAAATATAAGGGTAAATGGTCGTTTAATCTCATTCAAACGGTTTATGTAGTGAAACATACCTTATGTCTACATCACTTTATCTAGAAATACATCATTATTCATTCCCCCACTATATATACATATACAGGACTTGACTAGAAAAAAAAGATGCATCCCAATTCCCATAAGCCCCTTATGATTTTTGTCTATACCAACAAGGAAAAACCAGGAAAAGTACAAGGGCTCAAATGTCTAGGCAACCTAGTAAATCTGCTGGAAAAACACGGCACTTGATGGGCTACATGTAATGAGTAGATATTAGAAGATTACATATGTTAATGTTAAGTTGAACATATATATGACATAAGACAGAAAAAGTAAGCAGATTACAGTTAAGAACGTGTCAATGGTAATCTCCATATTTGTAACAAAGATACTTGCACGACAACAAATATTCAAACCTGATGGGCAAAACCATTCTTTTTAGAAACCCAAATGACATCTACATTGTAAAATGAGGAGCATCAACTCCATCTTTTGGTACAAGCTTACCAATCAACTTGAGCAAAGAAACATCTAAAGATCTATCTTTGATATGATCAAGTAACAGTGATACACTTGAAGCATCAAGTGAAAAGCCTTTTCCGTCCATTTCCTGTAAAAGCATCTCCACCTTATCATGATGTCGGTTCTTTAGAAGTCCTTGGACAAAAATGTTGTAAGTGCAACTATCTGGCGAGCAACCTCTCTCTTCCATTTCAAAAAATAATTCTTTTGCTTCACCCAAAAGACCTTCTCGACAAAAACCACTAATCATCACAGTATATGTTCGGACATTAGGTTTCAAACCTTTAACACTTAGGTCATTGAAAAGAATCCTTGCAATATCAAGCTTCCCACTTTTACTTGCACCATCAATGAGTACATTGTACACGACAATATTTGAATTTAGCTTGTTGTCACCCATCAAATGAAACAAAGAGAGTGCTTCATCTAGTTGGTTGTTGTTGCATAGACCATCCAAAACTATCGTGTAAGTGAATTCATCTGGAACCTGGTTGTGTGCTCGCATCTCATTAAAGAGTTTGCATGCATCTTTACAACATCTAACTCGAAACAATCCCTGCAACATGGTGCTGTAAGTGACCACATTCGGTTTCATACCTTTTTGAATCATCTCATGAAATAGATGCACGGCCTCTTTTATCTTCAAATTCTTACAGTACCCATTCACTAAACTATTATATGTCACCACATCAGGAACTAGACCTCTAAACCTCATCAAATCAAAAATATTCCTTGCTTTGCTCATTTCACCTTGCAAACAATACCCATCAATAAGTGAATTGTATGTCACTACATCAGGATTCAACCCTCTCTCGATCATTAAGTTGATAATACTTTCTGCATCTTCCACCTTACCTTCTTTGCAAAGTGCATCGACTAATATGTTGTAGGTCTGAACATCTGGAGCAATCCTTTCGTCCTCCATTTCTTTGAGCATTTTAAAGACCTCATCCCAACCACATAATTTACAAAGGCCATTAATGAAAGAGTTGTATGTGACAACATCAGGTAGAATGCCTTTGTCGAAGATCATTTCTTTGAAGAGCTTTAATGCATCATCTACCATTTTGTCCTTGCAAAGACTATCAATGATGGTGTTATAAGTGTACACATCAGGTTTACAACCCTTTTTATCCATTAGTTTAAGCAAAGCAATGGCTGTATCATTATTCCCAATATTGCATAGTCCTTTAATCATAGTGTTGTACATAATTACATTGGGTTCACAAAGTTCCTCTTTGATCAGCTTCTTGAAAAATATTTCTGCCTTGAGGACTTTATCTTCAAGGACTAGCCCATGTAAGAGTGTGCTAAAAGTGCAGACATTCGGTACAACAAGACGTTTGAAGGCAAAGCCTAGGACTACAAATCCTTCACTTGTGCGATACATTTGGCAACAACATTTGATGACAATGCTAATAGTGTACACGTCAACAGGAACATGAATGGAATTCATTTTTTTAAAAAGCTCAATCGAACAAGAATAGTGTTTCATTTTGGTAACAGCTTGCAACAACCGGTTGAATTTGAAAACAGATGGCAGAGGTTGCCTCTGTGTCATTTCATCGAACAGTTTGAAGGCATCTTCAACCTTAGTAATCTTCTCAAAGACAGAATGCGGATGATTAAACAATCTTTGTAGATTTGAAGACGTTGAATGAAATGGAGCTAAACTCTTTTTAAGGGGGCAAATTACGGTACCTAAATCAAAAAATGATGGACGAATTCCGAAAGAAAGAAGAGAATGAGTAGCGAAGATGCCCTTGAGTTTGTTGACGGAATTGGAGAAAACAAAAGAAGCAACTTTGTTTGGATTCGGCATCATAGCCATAATCATCTGCAACTCAGAAAATGAGGCTCAACAACTTGGATTCGCTACCATTTTTAACTTTGCAGGAAGAATACAAGACCTAGGCTTGAAAATTTGACCCGAACCGTTTTGGAGCCCTATTGACCCACTGGCGATTCCCCTCAAAACTCATTATTTTAGCCCAAAAAACAGTGCACTAAGATAATTAGAGGAGTACAATTAATCAGCCCAATTATAAATAAGTGTTTGCCACTATACTAGGAGTCTAGTATTGCGATATTTTGTAAGAGCCATCGTCGATATACCGTAAATGTTTTCTTTTCAATTCTGAAAGGTTTTAATCCGCCCAATAAAGAGGAGAGGAACTCTATAAATAAAGTAATAAAATACACATACAACCCTCATAAGAATAGAGATGTACAACTAACTACACCAAGAATATAAAATGGACACAACTCATAAAACCAAGTGTGACTAATATCCCCCTCAAGCGAAACGGTGGTGGACCGAGGCGAAGCATGTCTCGGAAGAACTCAAATTGATGTCGAGGGAGACTCTTTGTAAAAATGTCAGCCACATGAAGCTTGGATGAAACAAATTTGGTGTGTAGTTTGCCAGAAGAGACAAGTTCTCGAATAAAGTGACAATCAAAATCAATATGCTTAGCTCGTTTGTAGGAGACTGGATTTTGAGTGAGAAAGAGAGCACTCTTATTGTCACATAGGAGAGTGGGTCGAGCAACAGGTAAAGCATGAAGTTCGCGTAATAAATGAGTGATCCATATAATTTCTTAAGCGGCGTTAGCCATCGCTCGATATTCAGATTCGCAGCCGGAGCGAGTGATAGTGGGTTGTTTCTTGGCACTCCACGAGACTAGATTTCCCCAGGAATATAGGAATATGGAGTATCCATAGGTGGAGCGGCGCGTCTCAAGACAACGAGCCCGGTCCGCATCAGAGTGGCCCAGAAAACATGAGTATATCAAGAATTTTATAACACCTTGCTCTTCTCAAATTACATTAGAGTAAGGAGGTTTACAATTCCAAAGCATTTCAATAGCAAAGAACAACACCATTGAATTCAACTCTTTACCAAATCTTAACATATAACCGATGAACAACTCAAATGTTAGCTAATTTCCCCAAAAGGATATTAAATTAGGTTATTTTACATCGAGATCGAAGGTTATCGGGCAGCAAGTTGCACCGCCAGCCTTTTTGGATAGCAAAACTAAGACGTTTAGACAGAGCGCCTATAGAGTTAGGGGTCATAACATTATAATGCATAACATGTTGGACTCTGGTAAGGAGCTCCACAACATCTAATGCAAAAAACCAAAGGTATCGAAAGCAAATGGTATAATCACATGGTTGTTATCCATGCACGTTTTCTCATGTTGTGCCACTTTGCATGAAGCGACTTTTAAAGCAGCTTGTCCTATACTGAAACCTCCGCTCCTTAACCATACAGAGGGAAACCCCTACGCAGGAATGTGTCGCACCTATCCACCCAAACACGAGCACATTATTCGGACGAAGTGTTGATCTAACTTCACTTGGTTCAACCAAGAAGTTCACGGCCTCTTCTTTCATAGCGGACACCTTAGTCTACCTAAAAATGTCAAAAAGAATGTCCCTAACCAAATCATGGTGGTAATTGAAGCCTAAGAGCTCTCTACAATGCATGGTGCGTTCCCGAAAGAATCCAAACATGCCTTGTGGCATATCGGGCATGTTTAATCCACTAGGAATAACATAATCATAAGTCGATACTTGAGGATAGACGGATACTCCACATGTGACATATGTTGTCCCAAGTCGTCACTCTATTCTTGCAAATGACACCAATAATAACGGTAAGCTACAAAAGCTCAGTAACTAACCTAAATCTTAACAACCATAATACCACCACACAATATAATAACAACGTAATTTAACTCATAAATTCCATACGACATACAGTAATATGCAACAGTATTAGCTGGCTACTCAGACCATCAAGTATGTCTAGTTTCACGGTTTAAGTACATTCAGCCACTTAACAGTATCTGGTAACTCAGACTACAAAAGCTCAATAAGTAACCTAAATCTTAACAGCCATAATGCCACCACACAATATAATAACAATGTAATTTAACTCATAATACAACATATAATAATATGCAACAGTATTACCTGGCTACTCACTCAGACCATCAAGTATGTTTAGTTTCACGATTTAAGTACATTCAGCCACTTAACAATATCTAGCGACTCATACTATAACCAGTTATTCAAGAAATACTTAGTTGTTCTAGTTTAATTCCTAACCATTCATGAATACAACCTAGCCACCTAGGCTTACGATCTAGCCTACAAGCAATATTTGACCATTTAGACAATATCCAACCACACATGCACTATCCAACTACAAATGCACTATCCAGCAACACCGGCACTACCCAGTCACACGCTCACACAACTATGCTTAGGCACTACATCTATCGTACGATTTGCAAATTTGCCAACATATATATTACATTGTACTTGTTGTGTGATTGCATCAATCATATTCCCAGGACCTTTATCCAGCTCACCCCTATTATCTAGCGTATACTATCATAATACACATCTAGTAATCCCAAGACCACTTGCTATAATATGCTAAGGGGGTAAAATAAAATTACTCAAGGAACAACAACTTAGCCACTTAGGCTCAACAACTCAGCCACCAAGGTTACAACTAAGCCACTAAGGCTCACCACTCAACCACCAAGGCTACAACTCAACCACCAAGGCACAATAACTCAACCACTAAGGCTCACCAACTCAGTCACTGAGGCTCAACAATTCCATTACCACCTCAACCCCATAGTTTCGATCCACGAAGGCTCACCGCACCCTAATATGCAACGATATACATACATGTCCATCACATCCTCAACCCCTACGGTCTCGAGCCATAAAGGATCACCACACTCCAAATACCTTACTTTTATAATATTAACTATCTAAATCTCACTTAACTCAAGCATCTCATATGATTATCCATAGTTATGACCTTCCAACTATACTCATTACTACCCTTCACAACACAATAATTGTATATATGCATTAATATTATTTATTTAACTTAATCACATTTATCCATTTAATATAATAATGTCATCAAACATTCGTCACCAAGAGAGGAAATGTTACTCACCTGGTAACAAGAAGTTTGCCTCGATCGTAGGAAAGCGTCATCAAATGATATCCATATCTACGACCTCTCAAGGCGACCTGCAACATGTTCCATGTACACACACATACACTATATATATATATATATATATATATATATATATATATATATATATATATATATATATATATATATATATATATATATATATATATATATATATATATATATATACTCTTATATTCACTTCATCTTAAGGGTTTCAGCCATATCATGGGTCTTAGGGTCAACTGCATAACCTCAACTCACTCAATCATACCACCAAAACAGTGATAAACTCCACTACGCACCACGTCCTATTCAACGACATGTGGAGTAGCAATCCAACCATCGAGGTTTCACCCAGGAACGTGTCGTGTACCAATGGCTCACGTGTCGCGCTTCATCGGGACATGTTTTAAGGGATTATGCGTCGAGCAGTTCATCTCACGCTTCATGTGGTTCATCCTACGTGTCACGTAGCATGAACATATAGTATTTACCAATTTGTGAAATCGTAAGTGAATATGTTTACGTGCTACAAATTAGCACATTGTTGTTGATTTTAGAGTAAAGAGGACAATTGGCATTGCGCAGAACATGAAAAAACATGTTTGTGAAGTACAGCATGAGCTACGGTTTTGGGACTTCGCAAAAATTAATGTATATTTGTATCTGTTAGTGGATATACATAATTATGAAGGAAAAGAAGAAGATTGACAATATTGATACATAATGATTAACCTTAAAGATTTGTAGTTAAAAGTTCATAAATTGAAGAATTTACTAAACTGATTACATACTTATTTTGATATGGAATTTTTTTCTTAATTCTCATTGCGGGTTCTATCTATATCTAACTTCTTGAAATACTTTCCCCTTTTAGATTTAAAGTTGGTGAAGTTGAAGTGAGTGTAAACATGGGCGTTTCTGGAAAGCGGATTAGAGCTCTTGTTAGTTTGAAGAAACAAGAAAAATCAAAAAGTTCAGGAGAAGATGGACATGTTAGTATACATATCACTTTTCTTAGTTATATCATATGCATTTTCTTATTGAACTAGATTTCTTGTTTCAAAAGATTGTGTCTTTATGAAATATAATTTGCATTTTGGGTGGACTCTATAACTTGGGTCTCATTTGCTCTTTTTTATGCATATCCATCACATGTTTTGACAATGTTACATTGCTTTTATTTATACTATTGATTTCTTTATTATAGCATCCTACTTTAATTTCATCCTATTAAAACATTGTACACAGAAAAATATACCAAATTATCGCAATGTTATCTAAATACAAAGCAATTTTTACTCCTATAATTTGGTTGACTTTTCAAAGTATAATGTCCTAACATGAAACAAGTCAATAGTGCAATGTGATACATTGGGCAGATTTTTCAGATTGCGTTAATAAGAAAAAGATTGAAAGTACAATGCTATAACAGAGAGAAATAAAAGTAGGATACTATAATACATAAGTTGAAAAAAGTAGTCACTTGAATAAGAAGAAACGGTTCTAAATTTTTAAATAAGATGTTTACAATTTTAAAGTTTATTTTTCTCTTCCAACTTCTTTTAAATTTTAATACAACTTTATGTTTTCCGTTTCTTAAACATAGATGAAATATAAAATATATTATTTTTTGTTTAGTCATTTAAATAGAGAAATAATAAATAAAAGTGTAGATAGCGAAAACAAAGCAAAGTAAAAAAATCGTAATTTTAAATATACAATATATAATTATTACCAAATGAAAACAAATCATTTTAATTTTGACAAATGATTGATTATTGTTTAAGTCTATTTTAAATACTTTAAATTTTTTTTATAAATATTAATTTAATTTTTTTGTTTAATGTTTTAGTAAGTTTTTTTTATCAAATATAAAGATTATACCATTATTGTGGAAGTTCAGTCTTGTTTAATATAAAATTGTTGTTTCCTAATGCAATATATGGTTAATTGTATATTCTCTTGATTTTTAATCAATTTCTTTTATTTTGCAGATTCACAATAGCACTTGCAAGAAAAGATGTCAACATTGTGTACGATTTTTTTTATCTTCCAGCTGATAAATTGTTTTTCTTCAGAAATTTATATTTTAAATTATAATATTCGAACACCCTTACCAAATGTCAAGACATCAACCAATTCATCGAAAATTATTCAAACACCTTCTTATATCGGTAAATCATAAATTAAAAAGAAAGACTGGAAATGTATCTGATATTCCTATAATTGACTTGACAGCAGATGAAGGAAGTAAAGATGAAGATGAAGGAAGTAAAGATGAAGACATTCTTCAAGACATGCCTTCAGGTATATCAAAATGTAATTATCATAACCCTCCCATTTTATATTTTTTATTCTACTGTTATTTTATCAAAACATTTGCATTTATTATTATTTTTGACAATCTTATTATTCAACAGATTATTTCGATCATGGTGATCAGAATGTTATATGTGAAAGGTGTAATGCAAAATTATGGAGAGATGAAGCTGTTAGAAGCAAAAAAAAAAAAAAAAAAAAAAGTCACGTGAATAGACGTTATTCGACATGTTATGGTTATGATAAGGTTAAGTTGCCAAATTTAAAAGACCTTCCAACAAACTACCAAAATCTTTATCGTTCGTTAGATTCTAAGGTCAAATACTTCATGAATAATATTTGTTCTTTTTATATTAATTTTGCATTACTTAGAATTCAAAACCATTGAACACTTTTTTTTTTTTTTTTTTTTGCTTTGTGAACATATAACTTTTCTAACTTCGATTATTGGTTAACATTTTATAGAATAACTAGATCGTAATATTTTGTATCAATGTTGTTGTCGTCATTATATTATACTTTAATCATCAACCGTGTAACACACGGGTTTTAAACTACTAGTAAGAATATAAAAATAAGAACAATCATCAATTCGATATTTTATAGAAAAGTGCACATTTTGAGCACAAAATCCGCACCAATAATTAATAAAAACAAAAACAACCAACAAAGAAACATCATTTTCAGCATGTAAGAAAGAAAAACAAAAAGAACCAACTAAAAAAATCATCCTATGGAGCATAATTATAGTGTTGTATATAATTGTATTGGGTTTACAAAGTTCCACTTTGATCAGCTTCGTGAAAAATCTTTCTGCCTTGAGGACTTTGTTTTCAAGGCCTCATCCATTTAATAGTATGTTAAAAGTGCATAGATCAGGTACAACAAGACGTTGAATCCATAGCGGTGAGTCTATCTGTTATTTTTGACTTAACGAGCTTAATGGTTAAGCACTTAGCTTAGACAACTACAAATGGTTGTTTCTTTATGACTTAATGTGGACAAAATTATTTAATATACTAGCCAAATACGTAACTTAGTAAACCCGTCTTAATGTATTAAGACAACCATTTACCTATTTCCCTTTCTTCTTTTTTTCCTCACAACTCCCCTCACATTAAAATTAATGAATATTGTGAAACTTGTTTTTTGAAATATAAGGGTAAATGGTCATTTAATCTCATTCAAACAGCTTATTTAGTGAAACATACCTTATGTCTACATCACTTTATCTAGAAATACATCATTATCCATTCCCCCACTATATATACATATACACGACTTTGACTAGGAAAAAAAAAGATGCATCCCATAAGCCCCTTATGATTTTTGTCTATATCAACAAGGAAAAACCAGGAAAAGTACAAGGGCTCAAATGTCTACGCACCCCGACTTGATGGGCTACATATAATGAGTAGATATTAGAAGATTGCATAAACAGGTTACATATGTTAATGTTAAGTTGAACATATATGTGGCATAAGATAGAAAATTAAGATTTACATATGCTATAAGGAATAGAACTTAAAAAGTGACTGTGACCGTGACTGAAATTTTGTCTGTTAAATGTTTAGGGGCATTTCGGTCTTTTGGGCTGTTAGTCAGTTATAACCAAGTATAAATAGTTGTCTTGTCTGTTAGAGGCGGTTATGCTAGTTGTAATTCAGTGAGCAATCACTTAGGAGAGAATGGCCTCTCGAAAGCCATGAGAAAAACCTTAACCATTCAGTTCTTGCTTAATACAATCATTCACCCCATTTTTAGCCCTATTTGCTGTTCAATATCTACTTGACTGTATCAGGTTACAAGATAAACACGAGTCATTGGTAATCTCCATATTAGTAACAAAGATACCTCAACGACAACAAACTTACAAACATGATGGGTAAAAGCATACGTTTTGGAAACCCAGATGCTACCTACACTGTAAAACAAGGTTCATGATGTTCATCCATTGATTCCTTTGGCACAAGTTTACCAATCAACTTAAGCAAAGAAGCATCTAAACATCTATCTTTGATATGATCAAGTAACATTGATACACTTGAAGCATCGAGTGAAAAGCCTTTTCCGTCCATTTCCTGTAAAAGCATCTCTATTGTATCATGTTGTTGGTTCTTTAGAAATCCTTGGAGAAACACGTTGTAAGTCACACTATCTCGAGGGCAGCCTTTCTCTTCCATTTCAAGAAACAATTTATTTGCTTCCCCCAAAAGACCTTCCCGACCAAACCAGTAATCATCACATTATATGTTTGGACATCAGGTTTCAAACCTTTAACACTTAGGTCATTGAAAAGAACCCTTGCAATATCAAGCTTCCCGCCTTTACTTGCACCATTAATGAGTACATTGTACACAACAATATTTGAATTTAGCTTGTTGTCACCCATCAAACGAAACAAAGAGAGTGCTTCATCTAGTTGGTTGTTGTTGCATAGACCATCCAAAACTATCGTATAAGTGTATTCATTTGGAACCTGGTTGTGTGCTCTCATCTCATTAAAGAGTTTGCATGCATCTTTACAACTTCCAACTCGGAACAATCCCTGCAACATGGTGTTATAAGTGATCACATTGGGCTTCATACCTGTTTTAATCATTTCATGAAATAGACGCACAGCCTCTTTTATCTTCAAACTCTTACAGTACCCATTCACCAAACTACTATATGTCACCACATTAGGAACTAGACCTCTAAACTCCATCATATCAAAAACCTTCCTTGCTTTGCTCATTTCACCACGCAAACAATACCCATCAATAAGTGAACTGTATGTCACTACATCAGGATTCGTCTCTCTCGATCATTAAGTTGATAATACTTTCTGCATCTTCCACCTTACCTTCTTTGCAAAGTGCATCGACTAATATGCTGTAGGTCTGAACATTTAGAGCAATCCTTTCGTCCTCCATTTCTTTGAGCATTTTAAAGACCTCATCCCAACGACATAAGTTACAAAGGCCATGAATGAAAGAGTTGTATGTGACAACATCAGGTAGAATGCCTTTGTCGAAGATCATTTTTTTGAAGAGCTTTAATGAATCATCTACCATTTTGTCTTTGCAAAGACTATCAATGATGGTGTTATATGTGACCACGTCAGGTTTACAACCCCTTTCATCCATTAGTTTAAGCAATGAAATGGCCGTATTATTATTCCCAAAATTGCATAGTCCTTTAATCATAGTGCTGTACATAATTGCATCGGGTTCACAAAGTTCCTCTTTGATCAGCTTCTTGAAAAATCTTTCTGCCTTGAGGACTCTGTTTTCAAGAACTAGTCCATTTAAGAGTGTGTTAAAAGTGCATACATCAGGTACCACAAGACGTTTGAAACCATAGCCTAGGACTGCAAATCCTTCACTAGTGCGATACATTTGGCAACAACACTTAATCACAATGCTAATAGTGTGCACATTAATAGGAACATGAATGGCATTCATTTTTTTAAAAAGATCGATCGAACAAGAATAGTGTTTCATTTTGGTAACAGCTTGCAACAAATGGTTGAATTTAACTACTGATTGGGTAGGTTGTCTCTGTGTCATTTCGTCGAACAGTTTGAGGGCATCATCAAGTTTATTAATTTTCTCAAAGATAGATCGACGATGATTAAACCTTCTTTGATGACTGGAAGAAGTATTTGAATGAAACGGAGCTACAATAGCATTGAGGGTACAGATTCCGATACCTAATTTCAAAACAGATGAAGGATTTCTTGGAGAGAGAATGGAAGAATGAGCAGTGAAGGTGCCTTCAAATTTGTTGAGGAGATGATAAACGATGGAAGATTTAATGTTTACTGGAAGCACCATCACCATCCTCATCATTTGCAACTGCAAATGCAAGCTTCAACTACATGGATTCGACAAACTCACTGCCTCATAGCATTATAATGAACTTGTTTTTACTAAATGCATTTTGCCTTTTGCTATGTTTACAACAAAAGGGTCTTTCTTCGAGAAAAAAATAATAGTTCCTGTCAAGCTTTTTATAACACAAAATCACATCTTTTTGTCCCGGTGGTCATGTGATTTTCTTAAATCTGATTTTATTTTTTTTCTTAATTTTAATGTTGACACCACTACCTCTGATTATGAAGGTTTCATTTCGTATCGTTTATCCGCAAACTATACAGTCCCCAATAGTCTAATTACGAGAAACAAAACAAAATCGATGATTTGGCTAATAGTCATCCATATACACATTCAGATACTTTCCATAAAGCTATCAAGTTAAGGACAAAGACAATAGTCAGCGTTAGTTGCTTTTCTATATACATTATATTTAGCAAATGACAATGGAAAAGGGATGTATACGTTCGTTAAAAAAAAAGAGTATGAGGTAACCCATGGGCTCGTCTACTGTAAGCAAATATTAACACGATACACACAAGAAACTAATAAATAAAATATGTTACTTCCACAGCCAATGACTTATGCGTGTTTGGTTCACGAATTCAAAAGAATTTATAGGAATTGAAATATAAGTTCAAGTAAAAATTGCATTTGGTTGGCAAAATCAAAGGAATTTGAAATCTTTAAATTCCGTTAAATCACGCATTTTAATTAATTGGTCGTTATTTAACTAAGGGAAAATATGTTAGATTCAGTTCCTTACTTTTAATAAAAAAAAGACAAAATTGATCTCTCACATCCTGTTTATTTTGACAATGATTCATCACATCAAAAGAAATTATCACCGTCTCTCTCACACCCCCCCCCCCCCCATCCACCACTTTCTCCCGCACCCCACACCCTATCCCGACCCACACCCACCAAACCCTACCCCCACCACCATACAACCCCACCCCCACCCTCACCCACATTTATGTCATGCTTACGCCCACTTCATGCCCACACACATGCATACGCATATGCAAGCATACACACACATGTTTTCCTTTTCTTTCTTTAATCTTTAAATATCCACTAAGCCGCTGACTAAATGGCCTAAACATAGTCCTAAAGCAATATATTTATTAATTATGTTTATCAAGTGAAATTATATATTTTCATTTTGTAAACTTAAATTTTGTTCTTTATATATTATGTGTAAATTTAATAAAACACACATGGTTTTAAATGGGTAAGAGCTTAATAGATGATTCTTTTAATTGATTGGAAGTTTTATCATTTTAATTAAAAATAATATTAAGTTACAAAACACAATAAAAATGTATTTTGTTCATATTAGGTAATTTACTTTCCAAATGTTTTGACAAATTTACTGACCAAACATGTTGAAGAACTAGTTTTGTTGTGGCAAACTAAACATTTAAATTCGTATTTCACAATGATAGCATTTTTGATATATCAAATTCATGAGTGATTCACAATACTCTTTCAATATTTGACACATGATATGCTAATGCACCTAACCTCTATGTGCAGGTTAGTGAAGGCAAGTGGTTACAACAAAATCTCACTTTATTGTTTGTTAGTATATATAGTGGAGATCAGAGAGTGTTTGTTATGTTTTTGTAAGTTTGTGTTATTACTGTAATCACTCTCCAATTAGTAAAGTCAAATGAATACTCAATAAGATAAAAGGCGGCAACTTCTATCTCTTGATACTGAAAGTGATGGAATTTTGAAAAAAATGGATACTTAATATCTTCATATAGTAATGGTTATATGTTACATGAATGATTTATTTAGGTTTGCATCTAACCCTATTTTTATTTTGAACACTATAGTCTGGAAAGAGTTATGTAATAAAAATGCATAAAATTTACTTATTTTACGTTGCAATAACCAATGTGTATTTTTTTAGATCGAAATGGTCCCATTATCAATAATTTCCACCTTACGAATGTTTGCACAATCTTCTTCAATGTTCGCCCATGTCCAATGATTACCATCAAATCCCTTAGTTACCTTACAAGTTCTTATTAGTTCCTTGTGTTTAAGCATTACAATAGTCTTATCTACGATTCTCATCAGCATCACTCTGATTCAATAATCTATCATTGAAATGCATTTTAGCAGTTATAGAATTTGAAACATGTTTGTCCTCCTTCATCTTAGAAAACTACTCATTTTATCTTGAGTTAAGGAGACTTGCAACTTTAATTTGAAGACTTACCGGTGGCTACTTATGTTTTGATCTCTATTAAGAGATAAATAACGTAAGAACTCCACTATAAAGTGAATGTCCAACTTCTTTCTCATAAACCGGTTCTCATACATAGGCATCCATTCATCATTTATTGCCTTGAATTGATCTATACAAAAAATTGTAGGTTAGCAATCAAAGTTTGCAACACAAAGTAATTCACAAATAAAGCAAACACTTGCCAAGATTAACAACCTCGGTTCTCGAATTCAACCCTCCATTATTCAAAGTTGAAAGTGCTTTGACTATCAACACCCTTACTATCATTTTCTTCTGTTATTACACTTTGGTGATGAAACTTCTCTATTGATCTCTTCAATTAGTCCAAATGTCTCAACAGTCACTTATGAACCCTCGATACTCTCCAACCCATCATAAGGTTCCTCGTTCTTTGTTATGGCTGAAGAATTTTCATAAGAACATGCAAGATCTACCCATTTGATATAATTTATTTACCATGGCTTTACTACAATTATTTTTAGAAATTTTATTTACTCATAACTCTATGCTAGGGTTTGCAGATGATAACAGTTGTTAGAGATCTCTTTTGTAATTTAAATCATATGATTGAGATAATTTCTCTTCCTCATTCCCTTAGCCAAACTCCTAGCTATGTTACTCAAGATTAACATCATATAACATATTGTTTGAGAATCAAGTATTATTATTGATATCACATTATCTGTACATATATTTTATGCGATAGGGGGGGGGTACTAAAAGTTGCATTTTTTGTTAGAAATCAGGATAAATGGTACTTAATTATTGGAATTATCTGTTCAAGACTTATGGCATGCTTAGAGAAAAAGGAGCTGAATTTGGGCTAACTAAAAGATTTACACAACGCGTCCAAAATGGAGTGCGCCACGTAGAAGAAAGCATTGTGACACGTCCATACAAGCATCATGACACGACCTAGGATAATGATGACACATAAAAATATAACGGCGAGGCGTGAATAAAACAATGAATTGTGGGATTATAACCCAATGCGACGCATTCTATCACCCATCGCAACGCAATCTTAAGTCGGCAGAAAAACTTGAAATACGACCTCAAAGCAGATTTTTACATACTTTTTACACCTCAAAAGGGTTTGGATCGAGGAAAAAAAATCTAATATCGAAGTTTTGAGAGTCCACAAGACAGTTGGGAGGCCGGAAGGCTGAAATGGAGCGGTATTTTGAAGGATCTGAAGCTGAATCATCATAATACTGTTTTGTTGCTTTACTGCATATATTTAGCATACAACTTGGTTTCATTTTTGCATTCTACTTTCAAATTTGGGGTTACACCCATTGTTGTTGTCTAGCTTTGAATAAACCCTAGAATTATGATTTGGTTGATATTTGGTTATTGAAAAGTTGTTTAATTTATCATGTTAGTTTATTCAATGATCCTTATGTGTTAAAGTTTGAATCTTTGTTGCCCTATTGCTCAGTTATTTTAATCTAGATGACCAATATGATTGTTTGACTTGAATCATAAATGTACTATGACCATTAGGTAAGTATGACTAGATATTGACCAAATCCTAGGGTTAGGACAGTAAAGTAATGAACTTTAACGTCCGAGCCTTGCATTAGATGACCATTATGTACATGTTAGTAATCATCATGACCATTAAGATTAATTGCCTTATTATTATACACGATATGAACTTAATGACTAATAATGGGGATAGCTGCCCTACGTGACCATTATGACTAAAAGTCCTTAGAATCATTAAGATTAGTGAATGAACCAATGAAATTAATCAACTTAGGAATCAGTGAGAATCCGTTTACTAACCATTGCGCATAATAAAAATTAGACATAATTGGATGGTGAATTCAGGTTTAAATAAGAATACCTTCAAAACTGTGTTCCAAATCAGTTTTTCATTCCAAATTCTTTTGTTTGCCTCTTGCCTTTTAAATCCAATTCACCCTTTCTTTTTATCATTTTTTAGCATTAACTAGTAATTAGATAAGTTAATCTATTTCATACCGTTCATGATAACACGTTTTTGTTTCGCATTATTTAGTGTGTTTTAGTTAAATTATGATTATAAAGATACTTAATACACTCACTTTTCATTGGAAGTTGTATTGGATAAAAAATATGTTAAAATACCCGGTTTAGAAGTGAAAATGGAACAAAGATAAGCTGAAAAAAGAATATAAGAACCGAGCAATTTGCGACGCTAAGGAATAGAGATCGCGACACCGAAAAGGGATAACCCCGTAATCCACAATTAAAACCAATATTCAAATCAGTGAAATATCGAGAAATCAGTTGATTCGCGACGCTAAATGAGGTTGTTGGTGGCGCGAAGTGTAACACCCATTTTCTCAAGACCATTTATTAAACAAGATATATTACACAACGCGACTTGCAAAAAGTCGCTAATTTTTTTTTTTTACAAACTTATTCTTAAGGGGTATTACAGACTGCATACAAAAGTCATAATTTAAACTTATCTGTATTTTACACTAGTCCCAACCTCAGAGCTTATGTAGTAGTCAAGCTCCTGCTCTTCTTACCTAAGTACATAGCATTTTAAAACAAATAATACGTGAGACATAAAGCCTCGTGAGTAATATGGGTTTTAGACCCAAAACTTTCTTACTTAAAACTTGTAATACAAAACAAGTAGAATACTAAAAACTGATTTTTATAATAAATCTCAAAACTGCTCAAAACTGCTTTTCATAAATAATTCTTAAAACTGTTGTTTTCTCATTTCTCAAGACCAACTGAAACTCATGAATTGGTTTAACTCATTTTTACCAACTCCCCTTCACGGGACGAAACAGATCCACCCGCAAGGTTGTGCTACTTCTGTCTCCCCTTCATGGCTTGGAACAAATCCAACCATAAGGTTATGCTAAGCTAGACAACTACTTCGCGACGGGAGGTACCATCCCAGTAGTGTCTTCAGATCTCCCGATTATGTGGGTGATCCTAGTCCGGACAACTGACTCTTATCACTTTCATTACTTTCTTGTTTCGTTACTTTCTTCACTTCATCTCAAATTGGTCAAACATGAACACAATTCATAACGAACTCAAAGTTATAAACTTTTGACTCACTTTCAAAATCTCTTTAAATACTAATCTCAACATCTTAAGCCCACATATGGAGCTTCTTTCAAAATAGCTTTAAAAACTGAACCTCTTCAAAATCTCTTTTAAAACACTTAACTCTTAGAGCTGTATGAAAACATATTACATAGAGACGTTGGGCAAACGGGCAACAAGCTGCGCCGCTAGCCCTTTTTGAATGGCAAAGCTGATACGCTTAAAAACAAAATCCAAAGATCTAAGGGACATGATGGTACTATGCATAACCCGCTGAACTCTGTTGAGTAGTTCCACGGCATCAGGTGCGAGAAAACCAAAGGTATCAAAAGCGAAAGGGATAAACACATGTTGATTTTCACGACATGCCTTATCGTGTTTATCCACTTTGCATGCAGCTGCTTTCAAAGCCGCTTGCCTCCCTGTGAAACCTCCACTCCTCAAGTTCACAAGAGGAGAAACCCCGGTAAGGTCAACACATGCATGCTTACCTCCCATCCATCCGAAGACAAAAATGTCAGCAGGCCTAAGAGTAGATCTCCCGTCCGAAGGGTCAGTCAGAAAGTTAACAGGAGCTTCTTTATGTACCGAGATCCCAGCACGTCGGCAGACGTCAAAAAGAACATCCCTAACCATATCATGACGGTATTTGAAACCTGGGAGCTCACGACAATGAACAGCATGATCCCCAAAAGAGTCCAAGCACGCGTTGCGACAAACCGGACATATCTCGTCGTTTGGAAAAAGAGGAATCATAAGCCGGTACCGTAGAATAGCACGATATTCCACAGGGGACATATGTAGACCGAGGCCGTCAATAGGGATAGCTAGCAAAAAATCCTGTGCATGAGGAGCTCGAAGACACTCCAATACGGCTTTCTGCCTGAACGTCATGTGAAAGTTGTTTTCCATATCCTTGACGATCTTACTAAAGAGAGCATTCGCCAATGTTTTTTGGGGTTTAGGGGGGCGATGTCCTTATTAGTGAAACCGTTACAGTCAAAATCTGGAATTGTGCCACACAGACGAGTCAAAGCTGAATAATAATCAATGTCCATACCACATATGTCACTGTTTCGCAAAATGTGGTCTTGTAAGGCCCAAGTTTGGGCCCTTGATGCTACATAAGCGTACGAGGAAGCCTCAGTAGCCGAGTACAAACCCAAACCACCAAAACATATTGGTAAGGAAACCAAACGCCACTGGAAGTCTCCAAAGTAAGGGCCACCACAAACCACAATGTCTTCGATGGAACCACGCAACCCTTTGTCAAAAAACAAAGCCGCCTCCTCCATGTGCACTGGTTGGCAAGTTCTTAAACCAAAGAAAAGTTTAGCAATGTCCATACAAGAACGTAACAAAAGGAGCTCACTCTGCGGGTCACAAAGCTGGGGAAGAAGGCCCATCAAATCAACAGCCTTGACAGCTCTCTTCAAGGCGAGCCCACTAATGAACCCAGCGTCTCTGCTAACAGCCCCCCCAAGGAGCTTTACTCCCAAAGAAGGTCTACCAATATCTGCTGGGAAACATCCGTCACGTTGTTTCCTACCGTCACAAGAGGGCCAAAAAATCTCAGTTTTCTTAATATTCAGCTCCAGACCCAAACCTGGACCATCCTCCTGACTTTAATATTTAAAAGTATTTGGAAATCTCATTTTCTGAAAATATCATCTTGCTATGTACTAGAAAAATCCACACATACTCACCTTGTCTAGTTAGAGAAGTCTAACTAGAATCACTTCTTCCCGTTGTGTTTCCCTTTCCTTCAACTTTACTCCTTAATACCTAAGGAGTTCATTTAACAATCTAATTAATACAAGCTAGGCCTTAGTAATAATTAAAGACCTCTTAATCTACATCTTAATAGATTAATATCACATTATTAACTTATTTTTAGATTTTGACATCTAAGACGCATAGTCAAAGAATTGACCATAACTCCCAACTCAGAAACCCGAATGACACAAACTCAAACATTCAGAAAAGTAGACACAATACATGACAAGTCTCGAGAAGGTACCGAGACTTGAATCACACTCTAAGACCTTAGAAAATAAGTAACAAGATTGACAGTGCAATCTGAGTTCCACTAGACATGAAGATAAAGCTCTCATCCAAAAATCAAACTCAAAGCATAAGCCAACTGAGAATTAAAAATCGTGCAACAAGGACAATGTGCACAACGACAATTCTGGTTCAGTCAAAGAGAAGGCATTGGAACCCTAGCTTCCCAATGGAATTGGATCAAGCCCTCTGGATGTAACACACTAGATATGAGGAGGAACTTCCCAAAAAAGTTTCAGACATAAACTATGAACCATTTGGGAATTAAAAATCCCACAGGTTGACCTAGGTGTGCAGCAACCAATCTGTGGAGGTCGAATTGCACATACCAAAGTCCAAACCAAAACAATGAACTGAGTCAATCCCTTTTGGTCGAGTATGGCTCATGACAAGGTTCTTCTCCACACAAAATTTCAGAACAATCCAGTGAAGACACGATTTTACAAGAATTTCACAACACAATTGGACACAGAAATCATATTCATGGTAAAATCATAAAACCAATACAAGTTTTCATACGTATTATAACATTTCTAAACTTCTTTCATTAAGCCATTTAGACTTCTATCGTGTTATTTAACACTTCTAATTACTCATAATACATCCATATATGCTAAGAATGGTTTTCTTTCAATTCTTTGATCGTTATATTAACATATACATTCATATTCCTAAGTGGGACAGAATCTGCCGAAACAGGATACCCTGTACGAAAAATGGCATAACTCACTCTAGAAGAATCGAAACGACTCACCGCTTTTTGATTTAGAAACTAGACATCTGTAGGTTTCTTTTCATGTATGAAACATAATTTTTGGCCTTGTAGATTTGTACAGTTTTACAGTTTAAGTTGGCGTAAAAATTCTGTCAGAATACTTTCTTACTTTCATTCTTATTATTATATAACTTATGAAATTGCAATTTCATATACTTAAGGTCATTTTTTAACCCATTAAGCACTTAATTCATTGGTCATCCCCAAAGGAATCATTCCAATTCCTTATCTGACCATTTCTAATGAAATTTCAACCATGGAATCATCAATTCCATTCCATTTTCTCAATTTCTAATTTCATTCATAATTTCATTATAATTAATTGGAATAATTAGGAAACCACTTCTAATGGTTTCTTCATCCATAAACAACATTTATGACTCATTGTAACTAGTTAATTGCATTCAATTAAGACTTTGATCATTAACCCCAATTTCTAGGGTTCATAAGAATTAAATTCACCAAACCATGATTCCAAGCTATCCATATGTTGGATAGTGATCAACGGGTGACTAGAAGCATAATCTAACTACTTGGAATCATAGAAATTACTCCTCCCCCAACATATGAAATTCAGCCATGAACCTTAAATGGGTTTTCTAGCTAGAAATGGTGAAATTATACCTTATATGAGCTAGGAATTCAAGGAATTTGATCATGCAACGTTGCTGGCTTCAAAAGCTTCATAAAATCATCAAGAATCGCCACCTTCATTCTCTCCCATGGCTGCCATCGTTCCAGTGAACAAATGGGGAGAAGACTCCCTATTTATACCTCCTTACTATGAGAAAATGACAATTTGGTCCCTAGACTCTCATACTTCTCATTTTAGCACAAAACTAAATTTTAATTCTTGAAACTCTTAAGTATTATAGGTTTTCCCCACTTATAAACTTTAAATACAAATTAAGGATATACTAACACATAAAAATCTCATTATGTGATTAAATACTTCAAAATGACGAAAATACCCATTTTTAGTCGTTTTATACTTTTAATTCACTTTTATCTTTCTATTCTTCATGCTTCATACTTTTAACTATAAAATAGTTAATTTACTTCATTTTTAAGGAAAAATATAAATCTTTTCTTTTTATATTAGTAATTGGAAAATTACCAAAATACCCTTTTGCTCAAAGTATGAATAATTAATTAATAATTATTCCTTAACTTCTTATTTTCCAAGTTTACATATTTTTGGGTTCTTACAATATCCACCCCTTAAAAAGGATTCTGTCCTCAGAATCATTTAATAAATGAAATAGTTTTCATATACTTATCATTTCTCTTGCAAACATAATTTTTTTCTAAAATTTTTTTTTATGACAAACTTAAATCATATATCTTTCTACTTAGAGAGTTATAACTCTCAAATTTCATAACCTTCATCCAACTTAGAACAACTTATTTTCTTTCTAATTTTACTTTCTATTTATTGCTTGACTATTTTAGAAAATAGCATTATACTTTCATTTATCTTTCCAAATAGCAATATACTTAACTATTTTTTTTTCAAAATCTTTACTTTTAACGACTATTAGGTCGTAGTTCATTCTCATTCTCTTACTTTTTCACTTTCTTGAAAAGTTTTATAACTAAATTCTCTTCTACTTTCGGTATTTTATAAAACTTCTTAGTTTATCTCCTACTTGATAAAATTCTTACATGCTTTTGATTACCTCATATACTCTATCATATATGTAAGAACCCGCGAAAAAGTTGTAAAAGGGTAAAACGGTCTTTTGACACGTTATAAGACTATTATGTAAAACAATATGTATTTGTGAAATAATAATATAAGAAATAAGAGATTATGTGAAATTTGGAGTTTTTACCGCGTGAATAGTGAAATTTGACCAAAAAGGGCAAAATGGTCATTTGTCATGGAAATGACCAAAATGTCAAGGAAATGTTATGTTAGAAGTTAATGAAACATAAATTATAAAGTTATGAGCTCTTGGGCCATTTTTGAATAAAAGAGAGAAGCTAGGGGACTAAAATGCAAATGTTTTATAAATATTAATTATATAAATAAGAGAGTTATTACTCTCATTTCCCAAAATTCAGTAGAGTATTCTAGAGAGAGCGAGAGGGAGAGCACGGGAAGAGAATAAGTTTGGAAAATTCAGCAAAGGAATCAAAGAAACAACATTGGAATTGGTGATTCCTAAGTTAAACAAGGTTAGTAAGAAAGTTCTAACCTAAGTTTTGTGTGTATTCTTGATTTGGTTCTTGGGTTGAAGTGAAACTGAAATTTCAGTTATGAAACATGTGGTTTAAGTGGCTAATACTTCCAATAAGTCATTAGTTAAGAACATAACTCAAGAACATGGAAGTAGATTGCTATTCTTGAGAATTTGCAATTTTTATCAAGAACTTTAATTCCTGCATTTGATTGGTTGAATTGATTTTAATGGATTAAAACCTTGTATTAATGGAGGGTTTTAGTCAGGGAACAAACCCCATATGATTAAGAACTGGATTAAGGACTTAAAATGTCAAAACTGCATGCTACAGTGCCAAATCGCGACTGGTCTGGAACCCTGCCCAGGCGCCAGGCGCAGTGCGCCCAGGTTCCAGGCGTGGTGCGCCCAGGCACAGTGCGCCCTCCGGACAGGGACTTCAAAAGTGTGAATCTTAGCTAGGCTTGTCCGACCTTGCGGAAAAACCACTGTAGCGGCAGTGGCCAAATTGTCAAGTTTATGTTAAAACTTGATTTTTGGAATTTGAGCTAGACTTGTCCAATGAACTCCAAATTTGAAACACAAGTCTAATATGTCCTAAGATTTCATGGAAAGGTGTCGGAACTGAAATACGACCCCTCGGGGGTACTGTAGCAAAATACGCGTCTTTCGGAGAAAATTATAAAACGAGTTTATTAATGGTTATACATTTGCTATAACCTGGAGTTGTGTCATATGCGACTTTAGAACTATATAGTAAATTGTATTATGTATTTATATACGTTATAATTGTATAGGTGGTGCTTCAAACATTGTTGAGCACGGAAAAAGGGAAAGGTGTACGAGAAGCCTAGTGACTTATAGCTACACCAAGGTGAGTTTTATGAGGATTTCTCTAGTACATAGCAAAATGATATTTTCAGAAAAATAAGATTTCCAAATGTTTGCAAATACTAAAGTTTGGAAAATAGTTTTTTAAAGTAGCTCTATACAAGGGCTAAGTGTTTCAAGCAGATTTTTAAGAAGTATAGTTTGCAAAGTATTTTGAAAGAAGTTCCTTATGTGAACTAAGATGTCAAAATCAGTTTTGAAAGTATTTTCAGTTAAGAGTTATAAAGTATATGAGTATGAGTTATTTATAAATTGTGTCCCATTTTGACCACTTTGAGATGTAATGAGATAAGTTTTAAAGAAAAGAAGAAGTAAGAGCCAGTTGTCCGGACTAGGATCACCCACATAATCGGGGGATCAGAAGACACTACTGGGATGGTACCTCCCGTCGCGAAGTAGTTGTCTAGCTTAGTATACCCTTGTGCTTGAATCCGTTCCAAGTCACAAAGGGGAGACAGAATGAGCATAACCTAGTGGGCGGATCTGTTCTGTCCCGCGAGTGGAGCTAGTAGAATGAATTAAATTAAACTAATTCATGAGTTTCAGTTGGTCACAAGTATATGAGAAAGAAAGCAGTTTTATAGAATAAAACAGTTTTAAAGTAAGAAGCAGTTTTTGAGAAAGAAAGTGTTTTTGAGTTTTGAAAAGAGAAAAGTAAAGAGATTTGAGATTTATTATGAAAATAAATTCTAAGCAGTTTACTTGTTTATATTTCAAGTTTTGAGCAGAAAAGTTTTGGGTCTAGAACCCATATTACTCACGAGGCTTTATGTCTCACGTATAATATTTTTAAATGCTATGTACTTAGGTGAAGGAAGCGGGAGTTGAAGTTGGGACCAGTGTAAATACAGTAAGTTTAAATTATGGTTTTCTGTATTGAGTCTGTAATATCCCTTAAGAATAAAGTTTGTAAAAAAAAATTAAGTGACTCTTTCATAGTCACCAGTTGTGTAATGTTTTTGTAATATAAACTATATTAAAATATGGTTTGAGAAAGGGGTGTTACAGTTTTGGTATCAGAGCCATAGTTTAAGCGAATTAGGTTGGAATACCATCCTAGGCTTAAACTAGCAAGAGTAGTAGAAAGATGCCTTAGTAATGTAGAGGTACACTTAGACTTATAGAAGTTATAGAGTGAGTATGACTGCTATAAAAGTGCAGTCAAGATAAGGAGATAATATGCTATTGCTTACAAAATACTATATAGAAATGTTTATTAAACAGAAATTTTGTTTATCTATATAGTAATGGAAGGAGGAAGACAGACACCATCAGCAGGGGTGAGGGCAGTCACACTTCTTCAAGAGGAAGTGGACCCGGGCATGTTATTCGAAATGATGAGGCTGAGCCAAACCCACCACCACAACCTGTCACTATGGAAGCAATTCAGTATCTGATTAATAATTTACGAAACGAGCTAAAGCAAGATGTGAATAACATTATTGATGGCCGAATGGGTGAACCCAGAGCCCAATCTTCACGAGAAGTCTCTAAAAAGGCGACCGAGGAAGAAGGTAGTGGAGAAAATAGGAAGAAAGGGAAGGGCTGTTCCTTTAAGTCCTTCATGGCTTGTAAACCGCCTGAGTACCACGGCAGTTTTGAGCCAAAGGTGACAATGAGATGGGTCCGGGAGATCGAACCGGTGATGCAAGCCAGTAAATGTAGTAAAGAAGACCAAGTCAACTATGCGTCCCGGCAGTTGAAAGATGATGCTTTAGTGTGGTGGAATACCAAATACGAGAGTTTGGGGACAGACGTTGTGTATGGCTGGTCGTGGGCGGAGTTTGTCTCATGTCTTAAAGATAAATTCTGTCCCACGAGAGATCTAGAGAAGATGAACGAAGATTTCTTGATGATAAAGAAAGGAGACTCGTCGATTGACGAATATACGAAGAGATTTTGTGACATGCTGCCTTTTGTGGGAGAATCCTATCCTAGCGAGCGGTCCCGAATTAACCGTTATGTTCGGGGGTTACCATGGAATTATGAATTAGAAGTAAAGAAAGCTGATACTTTAGACGGGGCTATTCTTGCTGCCCGTAACGTGGAGGATATTGGAAAACGACGAAATGAGGAAAGACCCAGTTTTAGTGACAAGAGAAAGACAGTGAGTAGCAGCGGAAATTCAAAGAAGAAAGGGAAAACAAGTTCAAGTCAGACTCGAAAGGGGAGTGTAAGAAGGTGTGAAAAGTGCGGAAGAGAACATAGTGGCGAGTGCCGTGCGGGGTCCAGTGCCTGTTTCAACTGTGGCGGATTTGGTCACAAAATGAAAGACTGCAAGGCAAAGAAAGCTAGTGAAGTGGAGCGTTATTCGTGTCACCAGATTAGGCATTACAGTTCCAACTGCCCAAACAAAGGAGGAGAGACCATGGTATCTACAGCCCAGAAAAAGACAGAGCCACAAAAAGTGAAGACCCGAGCTTTCCAGATCACTCGGGAGGAGGCAAGGAAGACCCACAATGTTGTCCCAGGTATACTACTGATCAACTCAACACCTGCATATGTGTTGTTTGATTCTGGTTCCACATATTCGTTCGTATCCCATGGATTTGGAGCCCGATTGAGAGTCCCGTTAGAATTGTTAGACATGGTTTTTGAAGTGGAAGTAGCGGATGGAAAGTTTGTCGAAGTTCAGCACATGTACCGAGATTGTGAACTTGATATCAATGGCAAGAAGTTTCAACTTAATCTTCTTCCCATTGGAATTAAGTCCTTTGATGTGATAATTGGGATGGATTGGCTTGGTGCCAATGACGCAAAGATAGCTTGTGGACAGAAGAGGGTGTCTGTTAAAACCCTAGGAGCTAAAGTGTACGTATATGGAGAAAGAAGCAAGCATGTGCCAAGTCTCATTAGTGTGGCAAAAGCCCGAAGATGTATCAAGAAAGGATGTGTATCTTTCCTGGCTTATGTGATAACTGAAGACAAAGTAAAGCAGACGTATAAAGACATAGAAGTAGTGAAGGAATTCCCAGAAGTTTTCCCAGATGAGTTACCAGGCTTGCCACCAGAAAGGCAAGTTGAGAATAGCACGAGCACCGTACCGGTTAGCACCAACAGATATGCGGGAATTAATGTCCCAATTGCAGGAGTTACTAGACAAAGGCTTTATCAGGCCTAGTTCTTCTCCGTGGGGTGCTCCAGTTCTATTTGTAAAAAAGAAAGATGGATCGATGCGTATGTGCATTGATTACAGAGAATTGAACAAGATTACAATCAAGAACCGTTACCCGTTGCCCAGAATAGACGATTTGTTTGATTAGTTACAAGGTGCAGATTATTTTTCAAAGATTGATTTGAGATCGGGTTATCACCAAGTCAGGGTGAAAGAGAGTGATGTGGAGAAGACAACGTTCCGCACTCGATACGGGCATTATGAGTTCCTAGTAATGCCATTCGGTCTTACGAATGCACCAGCGATTTTTATAGACTTAATGAATCGAGTCTGCAAGCCATTTCTAGACCGGTTTGTTATAGTGTTCATAGATGACATACTGATATACTCAAAGAACAAAGAAGAGCATGCGAGCCACCTACGAATAGTGCTCGAGACTTTGAGGCGAGAACAGCTATATGCAAAGTTCTCCAAGTGCGAGTTTTGGATGCGAGAAGTGCAGTTCCTTGGGCATGTAGTTTCTATCCAAGGTATAAAAGTTGACCCGTCAAAGGTTGAAGCAGTGATGAAATGGGAGCCACCTAAGACGCCAACAGAAGTTAGAAGTTTTCTCGGTTTTGCCGGGTACTACCAGAGATTTATTCAAGATTTCTCCCGTATAGCAGTGCCACTTACACGATTAACCCGAAAAGAAGAGAAATTCAGATGGCAAGAAGAACAAGAAAGAGCTTTCGCTACATTAAAAGAAAAGTTGTGTAATGCGCCTGTCCTTACGTTACCAGAAGGGACAGAAGATTTTGAAGTATACAGCGATGCTTCGTATCGGGGGCTTGGCTGTGTATTGATGCAGAGAGGGAAGGTTATAGCATACGCTTCCAGACAGTTGAAAGACCCAGAAACTAAGTACACTACCCACGATTTAGAGCTTGCGGCGATCGTATTTGCCTTGAAGATTTGGAGACATTACTTGTATGGTACAAAGTGCAAGCTATTTACTGATCACAAGAGTTTACAGTATGTGTTCTCTCAAAAAGAGTTGAACATGAGACAGAGTAGATGGCTAGAGTTGATCAGTGATTATGACTGCGAGATTGTGTACCATCCAGGAAAAGCAAATGTAGTAGCAGATGCATTGAGTAGAAAAGCTCCTGAGAAAAGAATCAAGGCAAGATCGATGCGAATAGAACTTGTGTCTAGAATTATAGAACAGATTAAAGCAGCTCAGCAGAAAGTTGAAGAAAGTGGAGATTTGAAAGATGAGAAACTAGGAAAAGACATGCAGTTTGAAACCAACAGTCAAGGGTTGAAGACTTTCAAGAACCGCATTTGGGTACCGAAAGCAGGAGGTTTGAGAAAGCTGATTCTAGAAGAGTCGCATAAGTCAAAGTATTCCATACATCCAGGGAGTACCAAGACTTATCAAGATCTGAAAAGACAGTACTGGTGGCCCGGAATGAAGAAAAGGATAGCTAAGTACATCTCCAAGTGTGTCATTTGTGCACAAGTCAAGGCGGAACATCAGGTCCCGCATGGAGATGCTCAGTCACTACACATTCCAACCGGAAAGTGGGAAGATGTAACCATGGACTTTATTGTCGGGCTACCGAGAACGAGAAGAGGTTATGATAGTATATGGGTCATAGTGGACCGGTTGACCAAGAGTGCACTGTTTCTAGCCATAAAAGAAACTACTCCATTGGAGCAGTTAGCCCAGTTATATGTAGATGAAGTGTTAAGAAGATATGGTGCACCATTGTCCATCGTGTCAGACAGAGACCCCAGATTTACCTCTAACTTTTGGAGAACTTTACAAGATAAAATGGGGACGAGAATTCAGCTAAGTACAGCGTATCATCCACAAACGGATGGTCAGAGCGAACGAAAGATTCAGACAGTAGAAGACATGTTACGATCATGCGTCATGGATTTTGGAGGTAGTTGGGATGAACACCTGCCACTGGTGGAATTTGCCTACAATAACAGCTGTCATTCTAGCATTAAAATGCCACCCTTTGAGGCATTGTATGGTAGAAAATGTAGAACTCCTTTATGCTGGTTGGAGGCGGGTGAGACTAAGCTTACAGGGCCAGAAATTGTTAGAGTAACTAATGAGAAGATTGGAGTAATTCAAGCCAATATGAAAGCAGCACAAGATCGGCAAAAGAGTTACTCAAATCTAAAGAAGAGACCGTATGACTTGCAAGAAGGAGATTTGGTGATGATAAAAGTGTCGCCATGGAAAGGAGTGGTCAGATTTGGCAAGAGAGGAAAGCTGAGTCCAAGATACATTGGACCTTTTAGAATTATGAAAAGAGTGGGATTGCAAGCATTTAAACTAGAGTTACCACCCGAACTCAGTGGAATACATGATACCTTTCATGTATGCTACTTGAAAAAAATACTTTGGTAAAGAAGAGTTAGTAATACCGTATACTGACTTGAGGGTGGAGACTCCTAGCAGACTGATTGAAGAACCTGAAGCGATTCCAGAGATGCAGACTAAGAAGCTAAGGAACAAGGAGATTGACCTTGTACTAGTTAAATGGAAGCACCCATTAGGGTCAAACCTAACTTGGGAGACGTTAGAAGAAATGAAAAGAAGATATCTAGATTTCACAGATTACGAAAAGATTCCGAGGACGGAATCCATTTAAGGAGGGGTGACTGTAAGAACCCGCGAAAAAGTTGTAAAAGGGTAAAACGGTCTTTTGACACGTTATAAGATTATTATGTAAAATAATATGTATTTGTGAAATAATAATATAAGAAATAAGAGATTATGTGAAATTTGGAGTTTTACCGCGTGAATAGTGAAATTTGACCAAAAAGGGCAAAATGGTCATTTGTCATGGAAATGACCAAAATGTCAAGGAAATGTTAAGTTGGAAGTTAATGAAACATAAATTATAAAGTTATGAGCTCTTGGGCCATTTTTGAATAAAAGAGAGAAGCTAGGGGACTAAAATGCAAATGTTTTATAAATATTAATTATATAAATAAGAGAGTTATTACTCTCATTTCCCAGAATTCAGTAGAGTATTCTAGAGAGAGCGAGAGGGAGAGCACGGGAAGAGAATAAGTTTGGAAAATTCAGCAAAGGAATCAAAGAAACAACATTGGAATTGGTGATTCCTAAGTTAAACAAGGTTAGTAAGAAAGTTCTAACCTAAGTTTTGTGTGTATTCTTGATTTGGTTCTTGGGTTGAAGTGAAACTGAAATTTCAGTTATGAAACATGTGGTTTAAGTGGCTAATACTTCCAATAAGTCATTAGTTAAGAACATAACTCAAGAACATGGAAGTAGATTGCTATTCTTGAGAATTTGCAATTTTTATCAAGAACTTTAATTCCTGCATTTGATTGGTTGAATTGATTTTAATGGATTAAAACCTTGTATTAATGGAGGGTTTTAGTCAGGGAACAAACCCCATATGATTAAGAACTGGATTAAGGACTTAAAATGTCAAAACTGCATGCTACAGTGCCAAATCGCGACTGGTCTGGAACCCTGCCCAGGCGCCAGGCGCAGTGCGCCCAGGTTCCAGGCGTGGTGCGCCCAGGCACAGTGCGCCCTCCGGACAGGGACTTCAAAAGTGTGAATCTTAGCTAGGCTTGTCCGACCTTGCGGAAAAACCACTGTAGCGGCAGTGGCCAAATTGTCAAGTTTATGTTAAAACTTGATTTTTGGAATTTGAGCTAGACTTGTCCAATGAACTCCAAATTTGAAACACAAGTCTAATATGGCCTAAGATTTCATGGAAAGGTGTCGGAACTGAAATACGACCCCTCGGGGGTACTGTAGCAAAATACGCGTCTTTCGGAGAAAATTATAAAACGAGTTTATTAATGGTTATACATTTGCTATAACCTGGAGTTGTGTCATATGCGACTTTAGAACTATATAGTAAATTGTATTATGTATTTATATACGTTATAATTGTATATGTGGTGCTTCAAACATTGTATAGGTGGTGCTTCAATCTACATTTTAATTACTTCTTTCTTGTCATTAGACTTAAATCTCATATTTTTCTTTTTATAGTAAACAATACACATCCAATTTACCTTTATACATTTCTTTAGAAGTTTTACAACTTCTTATGTTTACATATACTAGGACTTCAAAAGTCAATCATTGTTCTTGCTTCTTTTGTCTTATCATTGATCTTTAATTCTCAAAGAATTTTCTATCTTTATTTTTTTTATGAACAAAACCTTTTATATCAAAGGTGTTGCTATTATTACTTCTAAAACTTTTCTTTGCCCTTATTACTAGTTTTCATACATTTACATAAGGTTATTACCTTTATCATTTTGTTACTTACATGTATTACTTTTATAAATACATGTCTTATATCACTTTTTACTTGAATTATTTTCACATTTCGACATATTAACAATCTAGATACTTCTTTCATCCTCCTTTATTATTTATGAGATTTCAGTCTCATTTACTCATTACACTTACTAATATAATCATCTCTTTTCATTTCCCAGCTTTCTTGCAGTACTCATATGAGTACACATCTTATCTTCTGAGGTACCTCATGTATCATTCTCATCTTATTACACTTTTATGATGTTATCATCTTGTGGTGTAATTGGGTTTCATAAATCATATTTATTAACTTCTTGATTACAAATGTCAATTTTTACTTTTTTTTATTTTTTTAAACTCTTGTCCCACTTTAGACTTTTACAACTAAACTTTGTTTCTCTCTTTTATCTCTTGATTACTACTTGGTAATCCGACTCTTTTATCACATATATCATTTTATAATCCCAATCTCAATTTCTATATACCTTCTACACGCTTCAAGTGGTTTCATGATTACTTTCTAAGTGTGACTCTTGTAGATAGTCAAAGCTGTCAAGAAATTAATTACCAACTTTATATACTTTTGGTCATATTATGGTTCCAACTTAACACTGAGATGCAAATCATGGTCTCAAACCACTTTTTAACATACATTTACAAGTTTTTAATTATCTAATATACTCGTACACATATACATGATTCCCTTTTAGTTTAAGAACTCTAATTAAGTACTTCATCTATTTTTGTCCCATGACAATTATCTAACTCAATACTCAATTTACCAATATCACTTGTTGATAAATTTTCATCCCTTCGATCTTCTTACTTTTATATTGTGTTCTTCTTTTCTTTTGTTTTTAGACATTTTTAAAAAAACTTTATCTCACATACTTTTACTTATAACTTTCTAGGCTTTAGGCCCAAAATTTCTTCCATTATATCTTTTACCATCTTTTCTACGTGTTTTAAGGCTACATGCCTAACACATTACATTGTTCTTTCATTTAAACTCCACTTCTTTACACTCTATATTTCATATAAGACTTACTTCTTATGTATCTTTAGGTGATACACAATGGTCATTCATTTTCTCATTATATTTCATTCTTTTATGTTTTAAGGCTATACACCAAACACATTATTTTACTCATTTGCTTCATACTTTATAGTATTCTATTTAGAATACCTATTTCGTAATCACTTTTATACTTTTATACCTTGTTAGTATAAGTCCCAAAACTTACTCATTCTTTTATATCTATAATCTCATATCACCATATATATATTTCTTTGTATTTCATAGTTACTACCCATGTACTAACCATTATTCACAATCTTTGAATACTTTTACCCGTCACTTCCATTTAGAAGTAGTAACTTCCTGTCTCTTTATTTTCGTTCTTATCTCATCTTTGACTCTTTGTCTAATACTTATCTAGATATTCGCTTTTATTCTTTATCTCATATTATTTATGACTCTCAGTCATTTTTCTCACATTCTTTCGGTTATCCTTTTATGTCACACCCTCAAACCGTATTGGCGGAATAGTTCAAGGGTGGATGACTTCATGAACAATATCATAACAAAGTTGAGTAGTAGTGAAATCCAAGCACACAACCATTTTTTAAATCAATTACAAATGTTACAAAGTTTACTTATTACATGTCTCAAGTACAATTGAAATAATAACAAAATAGATAAAAATGACGTCGTAACGTCATTACTTGTAGCGCTTGCATTTACCTTGTCAGTTTCCTGAGAATACAAGTAGTTGAAAAAGTGTCAACAATTAAGTTGGTGAGTTCATAAGATTTTGTAATAGAAAAGCCCTTTGTTTGTAAACGGTAGTAATTGAGAACCAAGAAAATCCTATATTTTCTTATAAAAATGACCAAGTCTTTAACTCCCAAAGACTAAAATGTAATATGTATAATTGTAGTGAAATAAATTGGTTTTACTCTTTATTAATTCCAATATAGTATTTCATGACTATCAAATGAAGAACGGCCAGGTAGAAGATCAAATGGGGAGGCAGGACCCTTTCAGCGTATACGCCTTTCGGAAATCCAACAACCTAGATCAATTGATCGGCCTAGACACCGCTCTCGTAAGTAGATCAATCGGTATTATATTTTTGGAATTATAATTGAATTGTTATAATAATAACGTAAATAATTTATAAAAGAAATTATTAAGTTGATATTTTCCCCATGAGATACCCTATAACCATACTGTGACTAGTTGGCCTGCTGCGACGTTCTTCAAGCGTCGAAATGGTAGACATTTGGACACCTTAGACCTGCCGGTCTAGCTGTAGCGAGCAGCTCAGGTGCGGGGTTGTCAAGCCCCGTATAGATCTATACTCAAATATCGCGCTCTCTTACCGAGACTCTGGTTATAAATGTACAGGACTTATAGTAGGTACTTATAAAAGTACTGTGAAGATTCATCTCACAAAATGTATGTATTTCAATCAACTTGTTTACGTACGATTTGTATATAAAAACTCTTGTAATTGTCCATTATCATTTTTCCCATGATAATATAGTGTTGTTAAATAATTATATAATTATTTTTGTCATGTTCAAGCGTCAATATAACCTTATGTTCGTAAAGCTCTCGTAAGTAGATCAATCGGTATTATATTTTTGGAATTATAATTGAATTGTTATAATAATAACGTAAATAATTTATAAAAGAAATTATTAAGTTGATATTTTCCCCGTGAGATACCCTATAACCATACTGTGACTAGTTGGCCTGCTGCAACGTTCTTCAAGCGTCGAAATGGTAGACATTTGGACACCTCAGACCTGCCGGTCTAGCTGTAGCGAGCAGCTCAGGTGCGGGGTTGTCAAGCCCCGTATAGATCTATACTCAAATATCGCGCTCTCTTACCGAGACTCTGGTTATAAATATACAGGACTTATAGTAGGTACTTATAAAAGTACTGTGAAGATTCATCTCACAAAATGTATGTATTTCAATCAACTTGTTTACGTACGATTTGTATATAAAAACTCTTGTAATTGTCCATTATCATTTTTCCCATGATAATATAGTGTTGTTAAATAATTATATAATTTTATATAATTATTTTTGTCATGTTCAAGCGTCAATATAACCTTATGTTCGTAAACTATTCCAATAATAGTCTATTTTTAGTAATTCCGTCGTAACAATCATATTTTGCGAATATTAACGAAGTAACTTGTTCAAGTGTTTATAAATATCATCTTTTAAGATATTTCTCACAAAAATGGTGTAATAACTTGGTTATAACCATTTTTGTTGGGAAATAGTATTTTTGTTTATAAAAACGTAGTTTTTACTAGTCTTCATTTTTATAACGTTCTTACCCAAGATCTAGTATTTTTTTTGTACGCTTTATTTGTGGTTTTATAATTTTTACATATCTTAATATGTCAAAGTGTTCATAATACATGGATCTATTCATATTTTATGTCAAGTTCATCTTTATAATATTTTGTCCAAGATCTAGTATTTTTGTATGGTTTATTTGTGGTTTTTGTAATCTTTGCCCAACTTAATATGTCATAGTGTTCATAATACATGGATCTATGCATATTTTATGTCAAGAGCATTTTTACACAAATATTATCTTTATAGACTTGTGTAAATCAACATGTATAACAATAAAACACATATAAACTTGAAATAAACAACTTTGATAGTAAAAGAACTTGTATTCTCCCCCAAAAGGTTTGAAAAGATGAAAATGAGGGGTATGAACTCACCTTTGAAGCGTATTTTCGGTTTAGATATAAGAACGATCGTGTTTGATAAGCACCGCGAAATAACACCACAAAACAACAAGGTTTTGTGCGGCGAAGTGATGGTGTGACGGTGGTGGAGCGATGGCCAATGGTGGTGGTGTTCTTAGCCAAAAGAATAGCAATTTGAGAAAGAAAGAAAAAGCTAGAAGCTTTGGTGAATTGGTGAAGAAAAAATGAGATGCAAAGCCTCTTATTTATAGTCTCATGGTGAATGGTTGGTGAATGGGGTTGGTGAAGGTGATGTCATGAATGACATAATTCGTGCGCAAGATCCCGATGTCTAATATTTTTTTCGAGACTGGAGAATTGTCGAGTCGAGTGTACCGGTTTCAGAAACCCAAACGAATTTATTTTTCGATTTGTAGAACTCTGGGAAATCACGATTAAATATGCGTTATTTATCCGACACATCCGATTTTTCGACTTTTATAAATATTTTTACTAAAAAATATTTCGAGTATGAAATCAAATAATAGACTATAGGCTGAGTCCAAAAATGTTCTCGGAATTTCCATCTGAGGTGTGCAAGTGCCTCAACGGATCGAAACGGTTTATGTATTTAAAGAAAACCAGTGTAACACTGGCTTGTTTTCTTATAATAGTCATATCTATTGCATACGAGCTCCGTTTTAAACGTTGTTTATATCTATGGATTCGTGTTTACGAGTAGATCACTTTATGAACATTATTATTCTCAAAATAATAATTGTACGATTATCGAATTTTTACGCTACAGTAGTTTGCTGTTCGTATTTTCGACTTTTAATCGATATTTGTTTAATTTAGCATACGTAATACTTATAATATTAATAATTCATTGCAAAAGTTATGGAAAATAACTTTTCAACATATAGATTAACGTATGCTTCGTTTGACTATAGTTGACTTTTGTTGACCAAAATTTACAATTGTCACATCACCTACCCGTTAGAAAGAATTTCGTCCCGAAATTTAGCTCTTGAGTGGATCCTCAAGGGTTTGGGAAGAGGTGGGGGTATTTCTGCTTCATTTGGTCTTCACGCTCCCAAGTAAACTCAGGTCCTCGCTTGGCACTCCAACGGACCTTAACTATTGGTATGCGGCTCTGTTTGGTTCTTTTGATTTCTCTATCCATGATCTCCACTGGTTCCTCTACGAAGTGTAGGTCTTCATTGACTTCGATTTCGTCAAGGGGGATGATCAGGGTTTCATCGGACAAGCACTTCTTGAGATTCGACACATGGAATGTGCTGTGTACTTTGCTCAACTCCTGAGGTAGTTGAAGTTTGTAGGCTACAGGACCGATCCTTGCTAGGATTTTGAATGGTCCAACGTACCTTGGGTTAAGTTTTCCCCGCTTTCCAAAGCGTATCATTCCTTTCCATGGCGAGACCTTCAACAACACTCGGTCACCAACCTGGAATTCCAAAGGCTTACGTCGCTTGTCTGCGTAGCTCTTTTGTCGGTCACGAGATGCTTTCAATCGTTCACGGATCTGAACGATTTTCTCCGTTGTCTCTCGTATGATCTCCGGACCGGTGAGAGCGCTGTTAGGTGTTTGGCCTCTGGCTAGTTGAGTATCACCCATTTCGGCCCAGCACAAAGGGGATCTACACTTGCGTCCATATAGAGCTTCAAATGGAGCAGCTTTGATGCTAGTGTGGTAGCTGTTGTTGTATGAGAATTCAATGAGTGGTAAGTGGGTGTCCCACGCCTTACCGAAGTCTATCACACAGGCTCTCAACATATCTTCCAGCGTTTGGATGGTTCTTTCACTTTGGCCATCTGTCTGCGGATGGTAAGCTGTACTTATGTCAAGCCTGGTTCCATAGCCTGTTGTAATGATTGCCAAAAGTTTGAAGTGAACCGGCTATCTCTATCCGAGATGATTGATCTCGGCACACCGTGCAATTTTACAATCTCCTTGAGGTAGAGCTTTGCTAGCTTATCCGTCCTATCACTCTCCTTGATTGGTAGGAAGTGAGCGGATTTGGTTAACCTATCGACAATTACCCATATAGTATCTAACCCACCGGTTGTCTTTGGTAATTTGGTTATGAAGTCCATTGTTATCCACTCCCACTTCCACTCGGATATTGGTGGTTGAACTAGCAAACCCGAGGGATTTTGGTATTCTACTTTAACTTTGGCGCAGGTCAGGCACTTGCCCACGTAAGTAGCGATTTCTGCCTTCATGTTTGGCCACCAATACAGTTTCTTGAGGTCCTGGTACATTTTGTCGGACCCGGGATGAACGGAGTATCTAGTCTTGTGAGCTTCATTCATGATAATGTCTCTGTATCTGCCGAATTTCGGTGTCCAGATTCGGTTCATGAGATAACGAGCTCCGTCATCCTTAACTTCAAGGTTTTTATCCATTCCTCGCAAGGCTTCAATTGCGACGTTTTCAGGTTTTAAGGCTTCTAGCTGCGCCTCTTTAATTTGAGTGGGTAACTGGGAATGGATCGTCATTGTTAATGATTTCACTCGGCGGCCCGTGTATTCCTTTCGACTGAGGGCATCAGCTACCACGTTGGCCTTCCCTGGGTGATAACGAATTTTACATTCATAGTCACTTAGTAGCTCCACCCATCGTCGTTGCCTCATATTGAGTTCTTTTTGATTGAGGATGTGCTGGAGACTCGTATGGTCGGTGTATACCGTACATTCTGTGCCGTATAGGTAGTGTCTCCAGATTTTCAATGCGAACACTACTGCTCCCAACTCGAGGTCATGTGTAGTGTAGTTGACCTCGTGAGTTTTAAGCTGCCTTGAAGCGTAAGCAATGATGTAACACCCGGCTTTTAAAACAAAAACACCCCTGAAAAATTTTTCATTTAAAACATAGGTTTCAATACATAAAACCATAACAAGGGGTATATTTTAATAAATACGGGTACAAGTGTATCAAGGAGAGTATAAAAATACCATAACTCCTTTAAAGCCGGGCTGCTACTGACAGCATCTACGAGTCCCACTTCAAAGTCACGGACTCTATCTTGTCCCCTATCAGTATCATGCTAACCTGCAGGGACAGTAACAAACGGTATGAGCTACAAAGGTCAGTGAATAATCAAATCTGCAGATAACACGTATCAAAACACAATCATATAACTGTCTGGATATCGAATCCAAACTTCTAGCCTTTCTGGCTGACCATATATACTCTAGGATTTCACATCCTATTCTGTAGCCCTACAGGCTGAATCATTGTGACCTGTAATCAACAAGCCACGTTAGTTATTTGCATCTATAATCATGTCTGACCATTTCTGTCCCATATTTCTTAGTCACACTGGACTGCATCATATATCATGGCTAACAGCCGCACCCTGTGTCATAGCTATATAAGCTGCACCAAAACAATTATCAATATATAATTCATAGCCCACAGGCTGTACCAGCTGGGTTTGATACCCGATATCATAGCCAAAAGGCCGCACCATGTACCTGTAACAAAATCATAGCCAAACAGGCTGTACCATGTACCTGTAACAAAATCATAGCCAAACAGGCTGTACCATGTACCTGTAACAAAATCATAGCCAATCAGGCTGTACCATGTACCTGTAACAAAATCATAGCCAAACAGGCTGTACCATGTACCTGTAACAAAATCATAGCCAATCAGGCTGTACCAAATATCATAGCCCGAAGGCCGCATCGGAGACATAGCCCGAAGGCCGCACCGGAGTCATCGCCCGAAGGCCACATCGGAGACATAGCCCGAAGGCCGCACCGGAGTCATCGCCCGAAGGCCACATCGGAGACATAGCCCGAAGGCCGCACCGGAGTCATAGCCAACAGGCCGCATCAAATCATAGCCCAAAGGCTGCATCGGAGACATAGCCCGAAGGCCGCACCGGTTGGATATACAATCCAAAAATCATAGCCATATAGGCTGTACCCATTGGATATTAAAAATCCAGAAATCATTGCCCGTAGGCCGCACCCATTGGATATAAAATCCAGAATTAGTTATGGCTCACGGATTAGCCGTTATTGCTTAGACTCACGGTTCCGTTCTTGTCATCGCAATGACTCACGGCTTATCCGGTCTTGTCTCTTCAACGTATCTTTGAACTATCAATTTCGTCCCACAATCAGTTTCAACCTGTAACAACTCAATCATCATATATCACATATGGTATCAGTGAGATTACTCACCTGGATGCTAGCTGCATCAAATTCCCGGTTGTTTCTTGCCTTCCGATACGATCCGTAGAATTTTGTCCCGCACCTATAATTTAATCATTTTCAACATGATTATCGGTTAATACCCATTTCAACTAACTCTAATACATTAGAGTTCAATAAAACATTGTTATAAACAATGCCTAGTTAATAAACTTTCCGTTTACTAACTTTATATGAATTTTACTATTCACCGGGACATTCGGATCGGTCTACAGTGCCCCCGAGGGGTCGAAAACTCAATCTAAAAATTTTCCCAAACTTTTCAGACCATAACGAGCCTATGGTCCAAATTTGAGCTAAAACGGACAAGCCAAGCAAAAGTTAGCATTTCAAAGTCCCTGCCTGAGGGGCGCACCCCGCCCAGACATGGGCGCACTGCGCCTGGGCGCACCCCGCCAGGCTTTTGGGCGCACCGCGCCTGGCACCTGCAGGTGCCTCCTGTCCAGCCGCGATTTATGCACTGTAGCAAGCAGTTTTGGTCCATTAAGTCCTTAATCAGGTCCTTAATCGATTGGGGTTTGTTCTAGGACTAAAACCTTATACTTTAACAAGGTTTTCAACCATCTAAAACAACCAATTCAATCAAAATGAAAAATTAGGGTTCTTAGTTCTAACAACCCCAAACTTCAAATTCATCACTAATAACAACCTACTTCCATTTTCTTGAGTTAAGTCCTTTCTAGCATGACTCAATGGAAGCATTAGGCTATTACAACACATATTCACAACTGAAATTCAGTTTCTAGTTCATCATGTGAAGAACACATCCAAAAACTTGGCTAGAAAGTGAATTTACTAACCTTCAAAGCTTAGGAATCACCCATTCCAAGCTAGGATTCCAATTCTTTGCATCATTTTCTTCAATACTTGCTGAAATCGTGCCCTCCTTGCTCCTCCCGTTGCTGCACCATGTCTAGTCAAAGAGGATAGTCAAACTCTCTATTTATACCACAAAATTTTGCAAATTTGGTCCCTAAGTTCATTTTCTTGAACTTTGACCACAACAATCAAGTTTTATTACAATAAAACTTTCATTCCTTACATTTTGGCCACAACCAACAATATTTTTACATAATTGGTCGTTGACTTGGTCAAATGACCAAAATACCCTTTTTCGGTAACACGACCAAAATCAGTTTTTATAACATTTTAAGTCCAAAACTTAAAATATTATTTCAAACTAAATACTTTTCTGTCCAAAAGACCATTTTACCCTTACAAGGTAAAATGACCAATTTACCCTTTTATTATAATTATAAAAAGAGTATCTTGGCGTTACAAATTCTTCCCTCCTTCAAAAGATTTCGTCCCCGAAATCATACAAACAAACGAGAGAAAATCTTTCTCGTTACAATTTCGGTTTCCCATATCATATGGAAAACATTATGGTATTGCCTAAGCACTTAACCATACTAGTCTTCTTATCTCGTGGTTATATCACCACTCGCATATCACTCATCCGGTTGTCCCGGGCATCTTAATCACTTATCTTCCTCATTTCAACATGAGGGATTCGCTAACATTTATCACTCTATGTTCTCAAAACCATGAGACCCATAGAAAACTTTACAATCATCTTGAAGTTCATCAAGGATATTCAATCTATACACCGCAATTCTCGCGTTTGGGATATACGAAAAGGTCCAATCAACAAGGACTCAACTTTCCTTTTTGTCCCACATCAATTTCTAGTCCTTTCGGAGGGTCACTTTGAGTTCCACTATCTTCCCTTACTTGGGGTTTCAATGGTTTTACTCAACAATCCGCATACTACTCTTGTCGATCTTGGTCTATTTCCAAGCTTTCTCGACCTTGCCAAATCTTTTCTTCTGTTTGAGATACAATCTCAAGTTTAATCAACAACTTCTCCCCAACTTCTGTCTAGCAATTCGGCGTGCAACACGGTAGTCTATACAATACTTCCTACGAGTCAATAAAACACTAGTATAAAACCTATACTAATCTACAACTTCTACTAAGGATAGACGGTCATCTGGTTTCCGCTAGGGTCTGTTATGCAGATTTCAGGCATATCTCCTAAGGTACGCATCATTATCTCGCCTCGTCAATCCATCTGTAAATCGTACACAGTACTTACTAGTACCTTTGAACTAATTATTCTTGAAATTTATGCCAAATTCAAAGAATAATTCTATTATCTCTGTCCGATACTGTAACACCCGGCTTTTAAAACAAAAACACCCCTGAAAAATTTTTCATTTAAAACACAGGTTTCAATACATAAAACCATAACAAGGGGTATATTTTAATAAATACGGGTACAAGTGTATCAAGGAGAGTATAAAAATACCATAACTCCTTTAAAAGCCGGGCTGCTACTGACAGCATCTACGAGTCCCACTTCAAAGTCACGGACTCTATCTTGTCCCCTATCAGTATCATGCTAACCTGCAGGGACAGTAACAAATATCGTGAGCTATAAAGCTCAGTGAGTAATCAAAATACAATCATATAACTGTCTGGATTTCGAATCCAAACTCCTAGCCTTACTGGCTAACCAAATATCTCTTAGGATTTCACATCCTAAATTATAGTCTTACAGACTATAATATGATAACCTGCAATTATCAAACCATGTCAATTATTTGCACATATAACCATATACAACTATTTCTGTCCCATTTCTCTCAGTCACATTGGACTGCATCATATATCATGGCTAACAGCCGCACCCTGTGTCATAGCTATATAAGCTACACCAAAACAATATCAAAATATAATTCATAGCCCGTAGGCCGCACCAGCTGGGTTCAATAACCCGATATCATAGCCAAAAGGCCGCACCATGTACCTGTAACAATATCATAGCCATATAGGCTGCACCGGTTAGATATGGCTCACGGGTTAGCCCGCTGTTGCCGTGGCTCACGGGTTAGCCCGCTGTTGCCTAGACTCACGGGTTAGCCCGCTGTTGTCTATATATTGGTTTGACTTATCAGAATAAATTATGGCTCACGGGAAAATCCCGCTGTTGCCTTGACTCACGGCTCCGTTCTTGTCATCGCAATGACTCACGGCTTATCCGGTCTTGTCTATTTAGGTTTGACTCACAGCTCCGTTCTTGTCTATTATAGACTCACGGCTTATCTGGTATTGTCGCACCATTAATATTGACTGACTCACAGCTCCGTTCTTGTCTATTATAGACTCACGGCTTATCTGGTATTGTCTCTTCAAATGTGTCTTTGAACCATCAATTTCGTCCCACAATCAGTTTCAACCTGTAACAATTCAATCATCATATATCACATATGGTATCAGTGAGATTACTCACCTGGTTACTAGCTGCGTTTAAACCCCGGTTGTTTCTTGCCTTTGCGTGCACCACAACCATTTTGTCCCATACCTATATATCCATTTATATACCAAATGATAATAGGTTAATAATCATCTACATTGACTCTAATACACTAGAGTTCAATACAATATCGTTACAAATAACGCCTAGTTAATAAACTTTCCGTTTACTAACTTTATGTGAATTTTACTATTCACCGGGACATTCGGATCGGTCTACACTGCCCCCGAGGGGTCGAAAACTCAATCTAAAAATTTTCCCAAACTTTTCAGACCATAACGAGCCTATGGTCCAAATTTGGGCTTAAACGGACAAGCAACGCAAAAGATAGCGTTTCAAAGTTTCTGTCTGGCCACTGTCTTAGAGGCGCACTGCGCCAGGAATCAGGCGCACTGCGCCTGGGCGCACCCCGCCCTGATCCTGGGCGCACTGCGCCCTGCGCCTGGGCAGAGCTCCTGGACAGTCGCGATTTATGCACTGTAGCAAGCAGTTTTTGGCCATTAATTCCTTAATCCAGTCCTTAATCGATTGGGGTTTGTTTCTAGGCTAAAACCTTATACTCTAACAAGGTTTTCAACCATTCAAAACAACTAAATCAATCAAAATGAAGAATTAGGGTTCTTAGTTCTAACAACCCCAAACTTCAAATTTAACACTAATAGCAATCTACTTCCACTTTCTTTAGTTAAGTCCTTATTAGCATGACATAAGGGAAGTATTACATCAACTTAACAACATAATTATCACTGCAAATGCAGTTTTGAGTTGCTACCAAAAACTCATCAAGAACACATTCAAGAACTTGGAATACTAACCTTAATAGCTTAGGAATCAACAATTCCAATCCATGGTTCCAATTCCAAGCTTCAAGCTTCATGATTTCCAGAAATCTCTCTCAATTCTCTTCTCCCGTTGCTGCAAATATGAGCTGGTCAAAGGGGAGAGTCAAACTCTCTATATTTATACTCCAAAAATTTACATTTTTGGTCCTAAAGTTCCATTTCTTGAACTTTGACCACAATAACCAAGTTTTATTACAATAAAACTTCCATTTCTTACATTTTGGCCACAACCAACAATATTTTTACATAATTGGTCGTTGACTTGGTCAAATGACCAAAATACCCTTTTTCGGTAAAACGACCAAAAATCAGTTTTTATAACATTTTAAGTCCAAAACTCAAAATATTATTTCAAACCAAATACTTTTCTGTCCAAAAGACCATTTTATCCTTTCAAGGTAAAATGACCAATTTACCCTTTTATTATAATTATATAATAAAGTATCTTGGCGTTACAAATTCTCCCCTCCTTTAAAAGATTTCGTCCCCGAAATCATACTATCAAGCGAAGGTATTTCTTTCTCGTTACAATTTCGGTTTCTCATATCATATGGAAACCTTTATGGTATTGCCTAAGCACTTAACCATACTAGTTTCATATCTCGTGGTTATATCACCACTCGCATATCACTCATCCGGTTGTCCCGGGCATCTTAATCACTTATCTTCCTCATTTCAACATGAGGGATTAGCTAACATTTATCACTCTATGTTCTCAAAACCATGAGACCCATAGAAAACTTTACAATCATCTTGAAGTTCATCAAGGATATTCAATCAATACACCGCAATTCTTGCGTTTGGGATATACGGAAAGGTCCAATCAATAAGGACTCAACTTTCCTTTTTGTCCCACATCAATTTCTAGTCCTTCCGGAGGGTCACCTTGAGTTCCATTATCTTCTTTTACTTGGGGTTTCAATGGTTTTACTCGACAATCCACATATTACTCTTGTCGATCTTGGTCTATTTCCAAGCTTTTTCGACCTTGCCAAAATCTTTTCTTTTGTTTGAGGTACAATCTCAGATTTAGTCAACAGCTTCTCCCCAACTTCTGTCTAGCAAATCGGCGTGCATCACGGTAGTCTAAACAATACTTCCTACGAGTCAATAAAACACTAGTATAATACCTATACTAATCTACAACTTCTAACAAGGATAGACGGTCATCTAGTCTTCCGCTAGGGTCTGTTATGAAGATTTCAGGCAAATCTTCTGGAGTCTGCATCATTATCTCGCTTCGTCAATCCATCTGCAATTCGTACACAGTACTTACTAGTACTTTTGAGATAATAATTCTAAGAATTAATGCCAAATTCAAAGAATAATTCTGTTATCTCTGTTCGATACAATTCGCGTCGATAACTCACGTCGACAATTTTCTTTATCTTTGTAGTTTTTCACTACTTTTCCACTCTTAATTTCTTCTTTGGTCAGTATAATTCTACACTGATTTCATCAACCAACCTGCAATCATCCATATGGTGTCATACCCATGCGGTACTTGCAAAGACTTTACTACAAAGTCTATGATATTTTTCGTCCCATTTCATTTTTGGGACCGACAGTCCACATACTTCTAATGATTTGACTGTAGTTACACACAAATCAAACATTTTTCACATATCTTTCAATGTCTTTCTTCAGCCCCGGCCACCAACACATAGGTTTTATTGACCTATATAGTTTGGTATTGTTCCGGGTATGCTGCATATCTGATACAAAATACATCTTTTCAAGATGATTTTTATATTTCGTTTGACTTTGGAATTCACATTTACAACCGCCAAGGGTGTTAAATCACTGTGATATTCCAACTAACTTCCGCTACTTTTCAATCATTTATTCACTTTTCACGTTTTCAGACTTGCACACATCTTTCTGTGCTACTCGAATCAACTCAGGTAATCAATTTGTCACGTTCATACATGTGGGTGTAACCTACAAAGGTTACTCTTTCTAATTCAAGGCATCTGTAACCACATACGCCTTTCTGAGATGGTACAAGATTTCATACTCGAAAGCTCTAAGTAACCCATCTATCTTTACTATCTCATCTTTAGCTTCTTTTGATCAATTAAGTATTTCAACTTTTATGATCTTATCGCTATAAGCTTTACACCATACAAGTAGTGTTTCTAAAGCTTAAATGCCACGTTCATAATTGCTACCGCAATATTATGCATCCACAGTCAACATTGGATACATTTCAACGATCCAATCCATCTTCTCCACTTAGCATCATTGCTAATGTTAGAGGTTCACACAAGGTTCATTCCAAACCTTTACAACATATCTGTGGTCTTTCTACCACTCAGACTTTACACTTTTCTTGGTCAACTTTAGTCAGCTAACTAGCAATCAAGGAGCAGTTTTCTACAACTCTCCTATAGTAACCCGCCAAATCCAAGGAACTACAATGTCAGTCGGATTTCTCAGGCGGTTCCAGTTTTACCACATCATCTATCCCACTGGATTTAGTTCATCATCTTTGGCAGTATTATCATGCCCAAAGAGTTGAAACGTCTTTTAGACAAATTTTCATACTTGGAGAATTTACATATCACTGAACTCAGTGAAGTAACTCCAGTATCTGGTACAATGTACCTCATATTCATTCTGGTTTCGAGAATATCATATTCTCAGTAGTCAATGGACATACACATTAACTTATCTTTCTTCTTTTCAAACAAGATAGGGCTCCATATTATGACACATACAGTCATATAAGACCCCAATTTAAAAACAATTTCTTCCAATTGTTTTACTACTCTGCCATCTCTGCAGAGGCCAATCAACACAGAGCCTAGATAACAAGAACGGCTCCCAATACCAGCTTGATCATAAGCTCTTCTTGCCAATCTGGCAGAAATCTTGGAAGTTCTTTTCAAAAGAATCATCCGAAAATTTATTTAAAGTAGTACACTACTATCACCACTTTATTTAACTTGGCCCATACCACGTATGCCAACTACAACATCATTCCTTTACTAACTCTTTTCTGAGTTTAAGCAAAGAAGCTAACCGATATTCTCAACAACTGTCATTTACCATGGATTTTCATCCGCTCATTTCTGCTTTCTGAACCATCATGTTCATATTTCTACAATTCATGTTAGCATAATTAATTGCTAACCAATTCATAAGCACAATTGCTTCAGATTTACTGGTAGTCATCGGCTTCAGATTCATAGGGAAAAGGGTCCCGTAAATCCTAGGCAGACTACTTTCCAGGTGTTCAATATCTTGAACATACTCGCTATTTACAATAGCTATTTCAAATATTTCATCAAGTCATCGATCCAAAGCATAGCTTCATGGATCAAATATAACTTACACGAGTTATATTCAGAACAATGACATCTGCGACCATATCAGTCTCCTCACGAGCTTCTTCCACAATCTACTGGAATACTCATGGTACCACTGGTCCTTTTCGGCCATTCGTTCCTTCTTTCTTTCCTGGGTCATCACCCGTTACTCCACATTTCACATGTGAGTATTTCAATAAGAAGTGATCTATAGTTCCACGCTGGAACCACTTCCGTCCCATACAATAAACTCGAGCAATCTGCTCCTATCATCTGCAATTTCAGCATGTCAACAGTAGAGTCTCAACTCTACAATCTTCCTTAGTGCCTTTCCTGCACTGATCACTATACATAGTGGCTCTGTTTTGGTCATTTCCCTATAAGGTTGGACCCAAATTTGTGACAACTTCTTCTGAAAAGTCCACTTTTATTTTCTGCTTTTCTTGTAGTCTCAACTACTGTTCTTTCACCTTGAATATCAACTAAGGTGAGCAACCGATTCATTTATCTGACCACATCAGCTAACATTGCTCGTCATGTGGATTTTTCCGCTACTTGTCTCGTGGCCCCTCGTTCGATGGAGTCTTGAGAAAAGGCTGATCCGCCTCTTACAGTTACACGCACTAAATTTCTCCCAGAAATATCCGCTGCTCATACTTCTTATACGTTAGAAGTCAGCAATAGTTAGGTTATATATGTATAATAACAACTATATACACCTAACAGTTCATCATGTCTACTGTTTCAGGGTTTAAGTCCAGGAATCTACTCTATAGACACCTAGTTCACTTAAACCTCGGCTCTGATACCAACTTGTAACACCCGGCTTTTAAAACAAAAACACCCCTGAAAAATTTTTCATTTAAAACACAGGTTTCAATACATAAAACCATAACAAGGGGTATATTTTAATAAATACGGGTACAAGTGTATCAAGGAGAGTATAAAAATACCATAACTCCTTTAAAAGCCGGGCTGCTACTGACAGCATCTACGAGTCCCACTTCAAAGTCACGGACTCTATCTTGTCCCCTATCAGTATCATGCTAACCTGCAGGGACAGTAACAAATATCGTGAGCTATAAAGCTCAGTGAGTAATCAAAATACAATCATATAACTGTCTGGATTTCGAATCCAAACTCCTAGCCTTACTGGCTAACCAAATATCTCTTAGGATTTCACATCCTAAATTATAGTCTTACAGACTATAATATGATAACCTGCAATTATCAAACCATGTCAATTATTTGCACATATAACCATATACAACTATTTCTGTCCCATTTCTCTCAGTCACATCGGACTGCATCATATATCATGGCTAACAGCCGCACCCTGTGTCATAGCTATATAAGCTACACCAAAACAATATCAAAATATAATTCATAGCCCGTAGGCCGCACCAGCTGGGTTCAATAACCCGATATCATAGCCAAAAGGCCGCACCATGTACCTGTAACAATATCATAGCCATATAGGCTGCACCGGTTAGATATGGCTCACGGGTTAGCCCGCTGTTGCCGTGGCTCACGGGTTAGCCCGCTGTTGCCTAGACTCACGGGTTAGCCCGCTGTTGTCTATATAAGTTTGGCTCATCAAAGTAAACCATGGCTCACGGGTTAGCCCGATGTTGCCTAGACTCACGGGTTAGCCCGCTGTTGTCTATATATTGGTTTGACTTATCAGAATAAATTATGGCTCACGGGAAAATCCCGCTGTTGCCTTGACTCACGGCTCCGTTCTTGTCATCGCAATGACTCACGGCTTATCCGGTGTTGTCTATTTAGGTTTGACTCACAGCTCCGTTCTTGTCTATTATAGACTCACGGCTTATCTGGTATTGTCGCACCATTAATATTGACTGACTCACAGCTCCGTTCTTGTCTATTATAGACTCACGGCTTATCTGGTATTGTCTCTTCAAATGTGTCTTTGAACCATCAATTTCGTCCCACAATCAGTTTCAACCTGTAACAATTCAATCATCATATATCACATATGGTATCAGTGAGATTACTCACCTGGTTACTAGCTGCGTTTAAACCCCGGTTGTTTCTTGCCTTTGCGTGCACCACAACCATTTTGTCCCATACCTATATATCCATTTATATACCAAATGATAATAGGTTAATAATCATCTACATTGACTCTAATACACTAGAGTTCAATACAATATCGTTACAAATAACGCCTAGTTAATAAACTTTCCGTTTACTAACTTTATGTGAATTTTACTATTCACCGGGACATTCGGATCGGTCTACAGTGCCCCCGAGGGGTCGAAAACTCAATCTAAAAATTTTCCCAAACTTTTCAGACCATAACGAGCCTATGGTCCAAATTTGGGCTTAAACGGACAAGCAACGCAAAAGATAGCGTTTCAAAGTTTCTGTCTGGCCACTGTCTTAGAGGCGCACTGCGCCAGGAATCAGGCGCACTGCGCCTGGGCGCACCCCGCCCTGATCCTGGGCGCACTGCGCCCTGCGCCTGGGCAGAGCTCCTGGACAGTCGCGATTTATGCACTGTAGCAAGCAGTTTTTGGCCATTAATTCCTTAATCCAGTCCTTAATCGATTGGGGTTTGTTTCTAGGCTAAAACCTTATACTCTAACAAGGTTTTCAACCATTCAAAACAACTAAATCAATCAAAATGAAGAATTAGGGTTCTTAGTTCTAACAACCCCAAACTTCAAATTTAACACTAATAGCAATCTACTTCCACTTTCTTTAGTTAAGTCCTTATTAGCATGACATAAAGGAAGTATTACATCAACTTAACAACATAATTATCACTGCAAATGCAGTTTTGAGTTGCTACCAAAAACTCATCAAGAACACATTCAAGAACTTGGAATACTAACCTTAATAGCTTAGGAATCAACAATTCCAATCCATGGTTCCAATTCCAAGCTTCAAGCTTCATGATTTCCAGAAATCTCTCTCAATTCTCTTCTCCCGTTGCTGCAAATATGAGCTGGTCAAAGGGGAGAGTCAAACTCTCTATATTTATACTCCAAAAATTTACATTTTTGGTCCTAAAGTTCCATTTCTTGAACTTTGACCACAATAACCAAGTTTTATTACAATAAAACTTCCATTTCTTACATTTTGGCCACAACCAACAATATTTTTACATAATTGGTCGTTGACTTGGTCAAATGACCAAAATACCCTTTTTCGGTAAAACGACCAAAAATCAGTTTTTATAACATTTTAAGTCCAAAACTCAAAATATTATTTCAAACCAAATACTTTTCTGTCCAAAAGACCATTTTATCCTTTCAAGGTAAAATGACCAATTTACCCTTTTATTATAATTATATAATAAAGTATCTTGGCGTTACAAATTCTCCCCTCCTTTAAAAGATTTCGTCCCCGAAATCATACTATCAAGCGAAGGTATTTCTTTCTCGTTACAATTTCGGTTTCTCATATCATATGGAAACCTTTATGGTATTGCCTAAGCACTTAACCATACTAGTTTCATATCTCGTGGTTATATCACCACTCGCATATCACTCATCCGGTTGTCCCGGGCATCTTAATCACTTATCTTCCTCATTTCAACATGAGGGATTAGCTAACATTTATCACTCTATGTTCTCAAAACCATGAGACCCATAGAAAACTTTACAATCATCTTGAAGTTCATCAAGGATATTCAATCAATACACCGCAATTCTTGCGTTTGGGATATACGGAAAGGTCCAATCAATAAGGACTCAACTTTCCTTTTTGTCCCACATCAATTTCTAGTCCTTCCGGAGGGTCACCTTGAGTTCCATTATCTTCTTTTACTTGGGGTTTCAATGGTTTTACTCGACAATCCACATATTACTCTTGTCGATCTTGGTCTATTTCCAAGCTTTTTCGACCTTGCCAAAATCTTTTCTTTTGTTTGAGGTACAATCTCAGATTTAGTCAACAGCTTCTCCCCAACTTCTGTCTAGCAAATCGGCGTGCATCACGGTAGTCTAAACAATACTTCCTACGAGTCAATAAAACACTAGTATAATACCTATACTAATCTACAACTTCTAACAAGGATAGACGGTCATCTAGTCTTCCGCTAGGGTCTGTTATGAAGATTTCAGGCAAATCTTCTGGAGTCTGCATCATTATCTCGCTTCGTCAATCCATCTGCAATTCGTACACAGTACTTACTAGTACTTTTGAGATAATAATTCTAAGAATTAATGCCAAATTCAAAGAATAATTCTGTTATCTCTGTTCGATACAATTCGCGTCGATAACTCACGTCGACAATTTTCTTTATCTTTGTAGTTTTTCACTACTTTTCCACTCTTAATTTCTTCTTTGGTCAGTATAATTCTACACTGATTTCATCAACCAACCTGCAATCATCCATATGGTGTCATACCCATGCGGTACTTGCAAAGACTTTACTACAAAGTCTATGATATTTTTCGTCCCATTTCATTTTTGGGACCGACAGTCCACATACTTCTAATGATTTGACTGTAGTTACACACAAATCAAACATTTTTCACATATCTTTCAATGTCTTTCTTCAGCCCCGGCCACCAACACATAGGTTTTATTGACCTATATAGTTTGGTATTGTTCCGGGTATGCTGCATATCTGATACAAAATACATCTTTTCAAGATGATTTTTATATTTCGTTTGACTTTGGAATTCACATTTACAACCGCCAAGGGTGTTAAATCACTGTGATATTCCAACTAACTTCCGCTACTTTTCAATCATTTATTCACTTTTCACGTTTTCAGACTTGCACACATCTTTCTGTGCTACTCGAATCAACTCAGGTAATCAATTTGTCACGTTCATACATGTGGGTGTAACCTACAAAGGTTACTCTTTCTAATTCAAGGCATCTGTAACCACATACGCCTTTCTGAGATGGTACAAGATTTCATACTCGAAAGCTCTAAGTAACCCATCTATCTTTACTATCTCATCTTTAGCTTCTTTTGATCAATTAAGTATTTCAACTTTTATGATCTTATCGCTATAAGCTTTACACCATACAAGTAGTGTTTCTAAAGCTTAAATGCCACGTTCATAATTGCTACCGCAATATTATGCATCCACAGTCAACATTGGATACATTTCAACGATCCAATCCATCTTCTCCACTTAGCATCATTGCTAATGTTAGAGGTTCACACAAGGTTCATTCCAAACCTTTACAACATATCTGTGGTCTTTCTACCACTCAGACTTTACACTTTTCTTGGTCAACTTTAGTCAGCTAACTAGCAATCAAGGAGCAGTTTTCTACAACTCTCCTATAGTAACCCGCCAAATCCAAGGAACTACAATGTCAGTCGGATTTCTCAGGCGGTTCCAGTTTTACCACATCATCTATCCCACTGGATTTAGTTCATCATCTTTGGCAGTATTATCATGCCCAAAGAGTTGAAACGTCTTTTAGACAAATTTTCATACTTGGAGAATTTACATATCACTGAACTCAGTGAAGTAACTCCAGTATCTGGTACAATGTACCTCATATTCATTCTGGTTTCGAGAATATCATATTCTCAGTAGTCAATGGACATACACATTAACTTATCTTTCTTCTTTTCAAACAAGATAGGGCTCCATATTATGACACATACAGTCATATAAGACCCCAATTTAAAAACAATTTCTTCCAATTGTTTTACTACTCTGCCATCTCTGCAGAGGCCAATCAACACAGAGCCTAGATAACAAGAACGGCTCCCAATACCAGCTTGATCATAAGCTCTTCTTGCCAATCTGGCAGAAATCTTGGAAGTTCTTTTCAAAAGAATCATCCGAAAATTTATTTAAAGTAGTACACTACTATCACCACTTTATTTAACTTGGCCCATACCACGTATGCCAACTACAACATCATTCCTTTACTAACTCTTTTCTGAGTTTAAGCAAAGAAGCTAACCGATATTCTCAACAACTGTCATTTACCATGGATTTTCATCCGCTCATTTCTGCTTTCTGAACCATCATGTTCATATTTCTACAATTCATGTTAGCATAATTAATTGCTAACCAATTCATAAGCACAATTGCTTCAGATTTACTGGTAGTCATCGGCTTCAGATTCATAGGGAAAAGGGTCCCGTAAATCCTAGGCAGACTACTTTCCAGGTGTTCAATATCTTAAACATACTCGCTATTTACAATAGCTATTTCAAATATTTCATCAAGTCATCGATCCAAAGCATAGCTTCATGGATCAAATATAACTTACACGAGTTATATTCAGAACAATGACATCTGCGACCATATCAGTCTCCTCACGAGCTTCTTCCACAATCTACTGGAATACTCATGGTACCACTGGTCCTTTTCGGCCATTCGTTCCTTCTTTCTTTCCTGGGTCATCACCCGTTACTCCACATTTCACATGTGAGTATTTCAATAAGAAGTGATCTATAGTTCCACGCTGGAACCACTTCCGTCCCATACAATAAACTCGAGCAATCTGCTCCTATCATCTGCAATTTCAGCATGTCAACAGTAGAGTCTCAACTCTACAATCTTCCTTAGTGCCTTTCCTGCACTGATCACTATACATAGTGGCTCTGTTTTGGTCATTTCCCTATAAGGTTGGACCCAAATTTGTGACAACTTCTTCTGAAAAGTCCACTTTTATTTTCTGCTTTTCTTGTAGTCTCAACTACTGTTCTTTCACCTTGAATATCAACTAAGGTGAGCAACCGATTCATTTATCTGACCACATCAGCTAACATTGCTCGTCATGTGGATTTTTCCGCTACTTGTCTCGTGGCCCCTCGTTCGATGGAGTCTTGAGAAAAGGCTGATCCGCCTCTTACAGTTACACGCACTAAATTTCTCCCAGAAATATCCGCTGCTCATACTTCTTATACGTTAGAAGTCAGCAATAGTTAGGTTATATATGTATAATAACAACTATATACACCTAACAGTTCATCATGTCTACTGTTTCAGGGTTTAAGTCCAGGAATCTACTCTATAGACACCTAGTTCACTTAAACCTCGGCTCTGATACCAACTTGTAACACCCGGCTTTTAAAACAAAAACACCCCTGAAAAATTTTTCATTTAAAACACAGGTTTCAATACATAAAACCATAACAAGGGGTATATTTTAATAAATACGGGTACAAGTGTATCAAGGAGAGTATAAAAATACCATAACTCCTTTAAAAGTCGGGCTGCTACTGACAGCATCTACGAGTCCCACTTCAAAGTCACGGACTCTATCTTGTCCCCTATCAGTATCATGCTAACCTGCAGGGACAGTAACAAATATCGTGAGCTATAAAGCTCAGTGAGTAATCAAAATACAATCATATAACTGTCTGGATTTCGAATCCAAACTCCTAGCCTTACTGGCTAACCAAATATCTCTTAGGATTTCACATCCTAAATTATAGTCTTACAGACTATAATATGATAACCTGCAATTATCAAACCATGTCAATTATTTGCACATATAACCATATACAACTATTTCTGTCCCATTTCTCTCAGTCACATCGGACTGCATCATATATCATGGCTAACAGCCGCACCCTGTGTCATAGCTATATAAGCTACACCAAAACAATATCAAAATATAATTCATAGCCCGTAGGCCGCACCAGCTGGGTTCAATAACCCGATATCATAGCCAAAAGGCCGCACCATGTACCTGTAACAATATCATAGCCATATAGGCTGCACCGGTTAGATATGGCTCACGGGTTAGCCCGCTGTTGCCGTGGCTCACGGGTTAGCCCGCTGTTGCCTAGACTCACGGGTTAGCCCGCTGTTGTCTATATAAGTTTGGCTCATCAAAGTAAACCATGGCTCACGGGTTAGCCCGCTGTTGCCTAGACTCACGGGTTAGCCCGCTGTTGTCTATATATTGGTTTGACTTATCAGAATAAATTATGGCTCACGGGAAAATCCCGCTGTTGCCTTGACTCACGGCTCCGTTCTTGTCATCGCAATGACTCACGGCTTATCCGGTCTTGTCTATTTAGGTTTGACTCACAGCTCCGTTCTTGTCTATTATAGACTCACGGCTTATCTGGTATTGTCGCACCATTAATATTGACTGACTCACAGCTCCGTTCTTGTCTATTATAGACTCACGGCTTATCTGGTATTGTCTCTTCAAATGTGTCTTTGAACCATCAATTTCGTCCCACAATCAGTTTCAACCTGTAACAATTCAATCATCATATATCACATATGGTATCAGTGAGATTACTCACCTGGTTACTAGCTGCGTTTAAACCCCGGTTGTTTCTTGCCTTTGCGTGCACCACAACCATTTTGTCCCATACCTATATATCCATTTATATACCAAATGATAATAGGTTAATAATCATCTACATTGACTCTAATACACTAGAGTTCAATACAATATCGTTACAAATAACGCCTAGTTAATAAACTTTCCGTTTACTAACTTTATGTGAATTTTACTATTCACCGGGACATTCGGATCGGTCTACAGTGCCCCCGAGGGGTCGAAAACTCAATCTAAAAATTTTCCCAAACTTTTCAGACCATAACGAGCCTATGGTCCAAATTTGGGCTTAAACGGACAAGCAACGCAAAAGATAGCGTTTCAAAGTTTCTGTCTGGCCACTGTCTTAGAGGCGCACTGCGCCAGGAATCAGGCGCACTGCGCCTGGGCGCACCCCGCCCTGATCCTGGGCGCACTGCGCCCTGCGCCTGGGCAGAGCTCCTGGACAGTCGCGATTTATGCACTGTAGCAAGCAGTTTTTGGCCATTAATTCCTTAATCCAGTCCTTAATCGATTGGGGTTTGTTTCTAGGCTAAAACCTTATACTCTAACAAGGTTTTCAACCATTCAAAACAACTAAATCAATCAAAATGAAGAATTAGGGTTCTTAGTTCTAACAACCCCAAACTTCAAATTTAACACTAATAGCAATCTACTTCCACTTTCTTTAGTTAAGTCCTTATTAGCATGACATAAGGGAAGTATTACATCAACTTAACAACATAATTATCACTGCAAATGCAGTTTTGAGTTGCTACCAAAAACTCATCAAGAACACATTCAAGAACTTGGAATACTAACCTTAATAGCTTAGGAATCAACAATTCCAATCCATGGTTCCAATTCCAAGCTTCAAGCTTCATGATTTCCAGAAATCTCTCTCAATTCTCTTCTCCCGTTGCTGCAAATATGAGCTGGTCAAAGGGGAGAGTCAAACTCTCTATATTTATACTCCAAAAATTTACATTTTTGGTCCTAAAGTTCCATTTCTTGAACTTTGACCACAATAACCAAGTTTTATTACAATAAAACTTCCATTTCTTACATTTTGGCCACAACCAACAATATTTTTACATAATTGGTCGTTGACTTGGTCAAATGACCAAAATACCCTTTTTCGGTAAAACGACCAAAAATCAGTTTTTATAACATTTTAAGTCCAAAACTCAAAATATTATTTCAAACCAAATACTTTTCTGTCCAAAAGACCATTTTATCCTTTCAAGGTAAAATGACCAATTTACCCTTTTATTATAATTATATAATAAAGTATCTTGGCGTTACAGATACAATTCGCGCCGATAACTCACGTCGACAATTTTCTTTTTCTATGTAGTTTTTCACTACTTTTCCACTCTTAATTTCTTCTTAGCCAGTATAAATCTATACTGATTTCATCAATCAAACTGCAATCACCCATATGGTGTCATACCCATGCGGTACTTGCAAAGACTTTACTACAAAGTCTATGATATTTTTCGTCCCATTTCATTTTTGGGACTGACAGTCCATATACTTCTAATGATTTGACTGTAGTTACACACAAGTCAAACATTTTTCACATGTCTTTCTTCAGCCCCGGCCACCAACACATAGGTTTTATCGACCTATATAGTTTGGTATTGCCCCGGGTATGCTGCATATCTGATACAAAATACATCTTTTCAAGATGATTTTTATATTTTGTTTGACTTTGGAATTCACATTCACAACCGCCAAGGGCTTTAAATCACTGTGATATTCCAAGTAACTTCCGCTACTATTCAATCATGTATTCACTTTTCACGTTTTCAGACTTGCACACATCTTTCTGTGCTACCCGAATCAACTCAGGTAATCAATTTGCCACGTTCATACACGTGAATGTAACCTACAAAGGTTACTCTTTCTAATTCAAGGCATCTGTAATCACATACGCCTTTCTGAGATGGTACAAGATTTCTTACCCGAAATCTCTAAGTAACCCATCTATCTTTACTATCTCATTTTCAGCTTCTTTTGATCAATTAAGTATTTCAACTTTTATGATCTTATCGCTATAAGCTTTACACCATACAAGTAGTGTTTCCAAAGCTTAAATGCCACGTTCATAATTGCTACCGCAATATCATGCATCCACAGTCAACGTTGGATACCTTTCAATGATCCAATCCATCTTCTCTACTTAGCATCATTGCTAATGTTAGAGGTTCACACAAGGTTCATTCCAAACCTTTACAACATATCTGTGGTCTTTCTACCACTCAGACTTTACACTTTTCTTGGTCAACTTTATTCAGCTAACTAGCAATCAAGGAGCAGTTTTCTACAACTCTCCTATAGTAACCCGCCAAATCCAAGGAACTACAATGTCAGTCGGATTTCTCAGGCGGTTCCAGTTTTACCACATCATCTATCCCACTGGATTTATTTCATCATCTTTGGCAGTATTATCATGCCCAAGGAGTTGAAACTTCTTTTAACCAAATTTTTCATACTTGGAGAATTTACATATCACTTAACTCGGTGAAGTAACTCCAGTATCTGGTACAATGTACCTCATATTCAATCTGGTTTCGAGAATATCATATTCTCAGTAGTCAATGTACATACACATTAACTTATCTTTCTTCTTTTCAAACAGATAGGGCTCCATCTGATGACACTTACAGTCATATGAGATCCCAATTCAAAACAATTTCTTCCAATTGTTTTACCACCCTGTCATCTCTACAGAGGCTAATCAACACAGAGCCTAGATAACATGAACGGCTCCCAATACCAGCTTAATCATAAGCTTTTCTGGCCAATCTGGCAGAAATCTTGGAAGTTCTTTTCAAAAGAATCATCCGAAAATTTATTTAAAGTAGTACACTACTATCACCACTTTATTAAACTTGGCCCATACCACGTATGCCAACTACAACATCATTCCTTTACTAACTCTTTTCCGAGTTTAAGCAAAGAAGCTAACCGGTATTCTCAACAACGGTCATTTACTATGGATTTTCATCCGCTCATTTCTGCTTTCTGAACCATCATGTTCATATTTCTACAATTCATGTTAGCATAATGCATTGCTAACCAATTCATAAGCACAATTGCTTCAGATTTACTGGTAGTCATTGGCTTCAGATTCATAGGGAAAAATGGTCCCGTAAATCTTAGGCAGACTACATTCTAGGTGTTCAATATCTTGAACATACTTGCTATCTACAATAGCTATTTCAAATATTTCATCCAAAATCGTTGATGAAAAATTCAAACAAAACATCGAGTCATCGATCCAAAGCATAGCTTCATGGATCAAATATAACATACACGAGTTATATTCAGAACGATGATATCTGCGACCGTATCAGTCTCCTCACGAGCTTCTTCCACAACTTACTGGAATGCTCATGGTACCACGGGTCCTTTTTGACCATTCGTTCCTTCTTTCTTTCCTGGGTTCATCACCCGTTACTCCACATTTAGCATGTGAGTATTTCAATAATAAGTGATCTATAGTTCCACGCTGGAACCACTTCCGTCCCATACAATAAAACTCGAGCAATCTGCTCCTATCATCTGCAATTTCAGCATGTCAACGGTAGAGTCTCAACTCTACAATTTTCCTTAGTGCCTTTCCTGCACTGATCACTATACATAGTGGCTCTGTTTTGGTCCTTTCCCTATAAGGTTGGACCCAGTCTGTGGAACTTCTCCCGAAGCGTCCACTAATCGTTTTCTGCTTTTTCTTGTAGTCTCAACTACTTGTCTTTCACCTTGATATCAACTAAGGTGAGCAACCGATTTCTTTATCTGACCACATCAGCTAACATTGCTCGTCATGTGGATTTTTCCGCTACTTGTCTCGTTGCCCCTCGTTCGATGGAGTCTTGAGAAAAGGCTGATCCGCCTCTTACAGTTACACGCACTAAATTTCTCCCAGAAATATCCGCTGCTCATACTTCTTATACGTTAGAAGTCAGCAATAGTTAGGTTATATATGTATAATAACAACTATATACACCTAACAGTTCATCATGTCTACTGTTTCAGGGTTTAAGTCCAGGAATCTACTCTATAGACACCTAGTTCACTTAAACCTCGGCTCTGATACCAACTTGTAACACCCGGCTTTTAAAACAAAAACACCCCTGAAAAATTTTTCATTTAAAACATAGGTTTCAATACATAAAACCATAACAAGGGGTATATTTTAATAAATACGGGTACAAGTGTATCAAGGAGAGTATAAAAATACCATAACTCCTTTAAAGCCGGGCTGCTACTGACAGCATCTACGAGTCCCACTTCAAAGTCACGGACTCTATCTTGTCCCCTATCAGTATCATGCTAACCTGCAGGGACAGTAACAAACGGTATGAGCTACAAAGCTCAGTGAATAATCAAATCTGCAGATAACACGTATCAAAACACAATCATATAACTGTCTGGATATCGAATCCAAACTTCTAGCCTTACTGGCTGACCATATATACTCTAGGATTTCACATCCTATTCTGTAGCCCTACAGGCTGAATCATTGTGACCTGTAATCAACAAGCCACGTTAGTTATTTGCATCTATAATCATGTCTGACCATTTCTGTCCCATATTTCTTAGTCACACTGGACTGCATCATATATCATGGCTAACAGCCGCACCCTGTGTCATAGCTATATAAGCTGCACCAAAACAATTATCAATATATAATTCATAGCCCACAGGCTATACCAGCTGGGTTTGATACCCGATATCATAGCCAAAAGGCCGCACCATGTACCTGTAACAAAATCATAGCCAAACAGGCTGTACCATGTACCTGTAACAAAATCATAGCCAAACAGGCTGTACCATGTACCTGTAACAAAATCATAGCCAATCAGGCTGTACCATGTACCTGTAACAAAATCATAGCCAAACAGGCTGTACCATGTACCTGTAACAAAATCATAGCCAATCAGGCTGTACCAAATATCATAGCCCGAAGGCCGCATCGGAGACATAGCCCGAAGGCCGCACCGGAGTCATCGCCCGAAGGCCACATCGGAGACATAGCCCGAAGGCCGCACCGGAGTCATCTCCCGAAGGCCACATCGGAGACATAGCCCGAAGGCCGCACCGGAGTCATAGCCAACAGGCCGCATCAAATCATAGCCCAAAGGCTGCATCGGAGACATAGCCCGAAGGCCGCACCGGTTGGATATACAATCCAAAAATCATAGCCATATAGGCTGTACCCATAGGATATTAAAAATCCAGAAATCATTGCCCGTAGGCCGCACCCATTGGATATAAAATCCAGAATTAGTTATGGCTCACGGATTAGCCGTTATTGCTTAGACTCACGGTTCCGTTCTTGTCATTGCAATGACTCACGGCTTATCCGGTCTTGTCTCTTCAACGTATCTTTGAACTATCAATTTCGTCCCACAATCAGTTTCAACCTGTAACAACTCAATCATCATATATCACATATGGTATCAGTGAGATTACTCACCTGGATGCTAGCTGCATCAAATTCCCGGTTGTTTCTTGCCTTCCGATACGATCCGTAGAATTTTGTCCCGCACCTATAATTTAATCATTTTCAACATGATTATCGGTTAATACCCATTTCAACTAACTCTAATACATTAGAGTTCAATAAAACATTGTTATAAACAATGCCTAGTTAATAAACTTTCCGTTTACTAACTTTATATGAATTTTACTATTCACCGGGACATTCGGATCGGTCTACAGTGCCCCCGAGGGGTCGAAAACTCAATCTAAAAATTTTCCCAAACTTTTCAGACCATAACGAGCCTATGGTCCAAATTTGAGCTAAAACGGACAAGCCAAGCAAAAGTTAGCATTTCAAAGTCCCTGCCTGAGGGGCGCACCCCGCCCAGACATGGGCGCACTGCGCCTGGGCGCACCCCGCCAGGCTTTTGGGCGCACCGCGCCTGGCACCTGCAGGTGCCTCCTGTCCAGCCGCGATTTATGCACTGTAGCAAGCAGTTTTGGTCCATTAAGTCCTTAATCAGGTCCTTAATCGATTGGGGTTTGTTCTAGGACTAAAACCTTATACTTTAACAAGGTTTTCAACCATCTAAAACAACCAATTCAATCAAAATGAAAAATTAGGGTTCTTAGTTCTAACAACCCCAAACTTCAAATTCATCACTAATAACAACCTACTTCCATTTTCTTGAGTTAAGTCCTTTCTAGCATGACTCAATGGAAGCATTAGGCTATTACAACACATATTCACAACTGAAATTCAGTTTCTAGTTCATCATGTGAAGAACACATCCAAAAACTTGGCTAGAAAGTGAATTTACTAACCTTCAAAGCTTAGGAATCACCCATTCCAAGCTAGGATTCCAATTCTTTGCATCATTTTCTTCAATACTTGCTGAAATCGTGCCCTCCTTGCTCCTCCCGTTGCTGCACCATGTCTAGTCAAAGAGGAGAGTCAAACTCTCTATTTATACCACAAAATTTTGCAAATTTGGTCCCTAAGTTCATTTTCTTGAACTTTGACCACAACAATCAAGTTTTATTACAATAAAACTTTCATTCCTTACATTTTGGCCACAACCAACAATATTTTTACATAATTGGTCGTTGACTTGGTCAAATGACCAAAATACCCTTTTTCGGTAACACGACCAAAATCAGTTTTTATAACATTTTAAGTCCAAAACTTAAAATATTATTTCAAACTAAATACTTTTCTGTCCAAAAGACCATTTTACCCTTACAAGGTAAAATGACCAATTTACCCTTTTATTATAATTATAAAAAGAGTATCTTGGCGTTACAAATGACCTTTCCTCTCTGCATGAGTACACAGCCCAGACCCTGGTTCGATGCGTCGCAATAGACCACAAAGTCTTCTGTTCCTTCTGGAAGGGACAGAATAGGAGCGCTGCATAAAGCTTTCTTTAGGGTCTGGAAGGCGGCGTCTTGGTTATCTCCCCACTTGAATGTTACACCCTTCTGTGTCAGGGTGGTAAGTGGCTTTGCAATTTTTGAGAAATTATGTATGAATCTTCGGTAATAGCCAGCAAGGCCCAAAAACTGGCGGATTTCTGTCGGAGTTCTTGGTGCTTTCCAGTTTTCGATGGCTTTGATTTTGGAAGGATCCACATGTATTCCTTCCTTGCTGACTACGTGGCCTAGAAAGTCCACCTTTTGAATCCAAAATTCGCATTTCGAAAATTTCGCATACAGCTTCTCTGCTTTTAATGTCTCCAAAACCTGTCGTAAGTGTTGACTATGTTCCTCCTTACTTCGTGAATAGATAAGTATGTCGTCGATGAACACTATCACGAATTTATCTAGGTAAGGTCGGCATACTCGGTTCATTAGATCCATAAACACTGCGGGCGCATTAGTCAATCCAAAGGGCATCACAACGAATTCATAATGGCCATAGCGAGTTCTGAATGCCGTTTTAGGAACGTCTTCTTCTTGGACTTTGAGTTGGTGATATCCCGACCTTAGATCGATTTTTGAGAAATAGCTCGATCCTTGGAGTTGTCAATTCGGGGTAGCGGGTATCGGTTCTTGATGGTGAGCTTGTTCAACTCCCGATAGTCAATGCACATACGAAATGATCCATCCTTCTTATTTACGAACAAGACTGGCGCTCCCCAAGGTGAGAAGCTCGGTCTGATAAACCCTTTACTTAGCAGTTCGTTTAGTTGGCTGGATAATTCTTGCATTTCTGCCGGGGCTAATCGGTAAGGTGCTTTTGCTACCGGGGTGGCTCCTGGAATCAAATCGATTCTGAACTCGACTTGTCGTGCGGGTGGTACTCCTGAAAGATCATCTGGGAACACATTGGAAAAGTCGCAGACTTCGGGGATTTCTTTGATGTTCTTTACTTCTTTCTTTTCATCAACAACGTGGGCTAAGAAGGCATGGTATCTTTTCTATAGGTATTTTCGGGCCTTGATGCAAGATAAGATTCGGAGGCTGGTACTGGGTTTATCACCGTAGACAACAAGGGTCTTGTCATCTGGCAGATGTAGTCAGATTCCTCGTTCGTAACACATGATGTCGGCATGATGGGGAATTAGCCAATCCATACCAACAATCACGTCAAAACTTCCTATTTTAACGGGCATTAAATCGATTTGAAAAGAGTGATCATCCAGGGTAAGTGTACAGCCTATGTATATGTTGTTTGTGCTTTCTGTTTTGCCATTAGCCATTTCTACTGTAAATGTTTCATTGAGTGGTTGAGGTTTTTGTTTTAGTAAATATTTAAACTCGTGGCTTACGAAACTCCTCTCCGCACCGCTATCGAATAGTATACAAGCATATGAATTATTGACGAGGAACGTACCGGTAACCACGGTAGGATCCTCTACCGCTTCAGCGCGTCCCATGGCTAGGACTCTTCCATTTCTCCCCACTTTCTTTGTCTTTGGGCAATCACGTTTAAAATGCCCTGTCTCACCACAACCATAACAGGCTTGACTCACCCCGACATTAGTGGCTTGAGGGGTTTGTGGGGTTGGCGTCCTGCAGAATCGAGCAGTGTGGCCCTTCTTGTTACAGTTCAAGCAGTGCATTTCTCTACAGGCTCCAGTATGGTGGAAGTTGCACTTGTTGCACTTGGGTAGCGTCCCAATGTATTGCTTGGTGGTGGTTGGGGCGTTCGGGACAGTGGCTGCACGAACTGCCACAATTTGTTGTCTTTTCGCACCATCTTGATTTGGTTGGTTTCTCCCCCTATTCCATGGTTTCCTCTTGTGATCTCTTTCTTTTGGCTGTTCGGTCTTTTGGGTCATGGTTCCCCGGCGTATCCCATGGTCGACTAACCGTTGGGCCAATCGTTTGGCGCTGTCAAAAGTGGCGGGACTTGCGGCTTCCACATTCCCTTGGATCTGGGATGACAGGCCCCTATATGTAACGTTCCACTTTTACAGACTCCGGTGTGACTATGGCTGGGCAGAGGGTCGCCAGGTCGTTGAATCAGTTCGTGTAGGAGGTCAGATCTGAACCTTTCATAGTAAGGTTCCACAGTTCTTGTTCTAATTTCTGGATCTCCCCCCTGGGACAGTACTCTTTCATCAGCATGGTCTTCAGTTCCTCTCAACTCATTGAGTTGGCCACAGGAAGTGTCAGAGCCTTAACATGGCCCTTCCACCAGGACATGGCCGTATCAACAAAGGTACCAGCGGCGAATTTGACTTTAGATTCCTCGGAGCATGCGGAGATTTCAAAGATTGATTCTGTTTTCTCAATCCATCTCGTGAGAGCAAGGACACCACCAGTACCGTGGAAAGCCACTGGTTTACAATTAACAAAGTCTTTGTATGTGCATACTCGCGATTGGTTTGATGTTTCTACATTTGTGGAGTCGTTGGTGGCATTTCTGCTCCCACTTCCATTCGTCCCATTGTTGTTAATATGGGCAATAGCGGCTGTCACTGCGGCTGTGACGGCGGCTTGGAAAGTCGTTGAGTTCATCATGTGTGGATCGGGTGTTCCGGCTGGTGTGCTCCTAGTGTTTCTCCTTTTGGGTGGTATATTTCTGCCATAATGATCCAAGATTGAACGATGGTAAGCTCTTGGTAAAGGTGATCAAAGTACGGCATTTCTATTATACGTTTATGTCGACTATGTAGTGATAGGGGTATAAGAGGTGCATAAAGAGTCTAGATGTATGGTTTTATAGTATCACAAAATACTCGTATAGTATTTTGTTTTATGTTTTGTTCTAGTGTTTTTCTTTGTATATGGTTCTTGGTAAGTTTTTAGAAGTTGTTATAAGTAAGGTGGTTTCTAAGGGGTATGAGAGGTATGTAAGAGAAAATTCTAAGTGTACGACTTCGTAGTATTCATAAAATACTCACGTAGTATTTTAACTCTATGTTTAGTTCTATAGCGTCTTAAAATACTCCCATAGTATTTTAAATTTTTTTTTAGTTGTTTGATCATTGGTAAGTGTTCGGACTTGTTGTTCACCACGACTATCCCTAAGTACCCGTTAATTATATATTGGACCAATAGAGTTGATCAGGCTCTATTTATCCAAGACATAATTACCAAAGCACTTAGGTCTATCCGTAGTATTTCAACTCATCCTAATACTTTTGTATGTCTTCGTTATAATATCGTTCTAGTATGTATGTATGTATGTATGTATTTATACTTTTATAAAAATTATCGTTATAATTTTAAAAGTATACTTGTACAAAAATGTTTTCGAGAGTTTTAGTCCCATTGAATTTATAGTTGTATATCTTAAATGGATTGATATACTTAGTTCACTATAAACAATGCTCTGATACCAATCTGTCACACCCTTAAACCGTATTGGCGGAATAGTTCAAGGGTGGATGACTTCATGAACAATATCATAACAAAGTTGAATAGTAGTGAAATCCAAACACACAACCATCGTTTAAATCAATTACAAATGTTACAAAGTTTACTTATTACATGTCTCAAGTACAATTGAAATGATAACAAAATAGATAAAAATGACGTCGTAACGTCATTACTTGTAGCGCTTGCATTTACCTTGTCAGTTTCCTGAGAATACAAGTAGTTGAAAAAGTGTCAACAATTAAGTTGGTGAGTTCATAAGATTTTGTAATAGAAAAGCCCTTTGTTTGTAAATTGTAGTAATTGAGAACCAAGAAAATCCTATATTTTCTTATAAAAATGACCAAGTCTTTAACTCCCAAAGACTAAAATGTAATATGTATAATTGTAGTGAAATAAATTGGTTTTACTCTTTATTAATTCCAATATAGTATTTCATGACTATCAAATGAAGAACGGCCAGGTAGAAGATCAAATGGGGAGGCAGGACCCTTTCAGCGTATACGCCTTTCGGAAATCCAACAACCTAGTTCAATTGATCGACCTAGACACCGCTCTCGTAAGTAGATCAATCGGTATTATATTTTTGGAATTATAATTGAATTGTTATAATAATAACGTAAATAATTTATAAAAGAAATTATTAAGTTGATATTTTCCCCGTGAGATACCCTATAACCATACTGTGACTAGTTGGCCTGCTGCGACGTTCTTCAAGCGTCGAAATGGTAGACATTTGGACACCTCAGACCTGCCGGTCTAGCTGTAGCGAGCAGCTCAGGTGCGGGGTTGTCAAGCCCCGTATAGATCTATACTCAAATATCGCGCTCTCTTACCGAGACTCTGGTTATAAATGTACAGGACTTATAGTAGGTACTTATAAAAGTATTGTGAAGATTCATCTCACAAAATGTATGTATTTCAATCAACTTGTTTACGTACGATTTGTATATAAAAACTCTTGTAATTGTCCATTATCATTTTTCCCATGATAATATAGTGTTGTTAAATAATTATATAATTTTATATAATTATTTTTGTCATGTTCAAGCGTCAATATAACCTTATGTTCGTAAACTATTCCAATAATAGTCTATTTTTAGTAATTCCGTCGTAACAATCATATTTTGCGAATATTAACGAAGTAACTTGTTCAAGTGTTTATAAATATCATCTTTTAAGATATTTCTCACAAAAATTGTGTAATAACTTGGTTATAACCATTTTTGTTGGGAAATAGTATTTTTGTTTATAAAAACGTAGTTTTTACTAGTCTTCATTTTTATAACGTTCTTACCCAAGATCTAGTATTTTTTTGTACGCTTTATTTGTGGTTTTATAATTTTTACATATCTTAATATGTCAAAGTGTTCATAATACATGGATCTATTCATATTTTATGTCAAGTTCATCTTTATAATATTTTGTCCAATATCTAGTATTTTTGTATGGTTTATTTGTGGTTGTTGTAATCTTTGCCCAACTTAATATGTCATAGTGTTCATAATACATGGATCTATGCATATTTTATGTCAAGAGCATTTTTACACAAATATTATCTTTATAGACTTGTGTAAATCAACATGTATAACAATAAAACACATATAAACTTGAAATAAACAACTTTGATAGTAAAAGAACTTGTATTCTCCCCCAAAAGGTTTGAAAAGATGAAAATGAGGGGTATGAACTCACCTTTGAAGCGTATTTTCGGTTTAGATATAAGAACGATCGTGTTTGATAAGCACCGCGAAATAACACCACAAAACAACAAGGTTTTGTGCGGCGAAGTGATGGTGTGACGGTGGTGGAGCGATGGCCAATGGTGGTGGTGTTCTTAGCCAAAAGAAGAGCAATTTGAGAAAGAAAGAAAAAGCTAGAAGCTTTGGTGAATTGGTGAAGAAAAAATGAGATGCAAAGCCTCTTATTTATAGTCTCATGGTGAATGGTTGGTGAATGGGGTTGGTGAAGGTGATGTCATGAATGACATAATTCGTGCGCAAGATCCCGATGTCTAATATTTTTTTCGAGACTGGAGAATTGTCGAGTCGAGTGTACCGGTTTCAGAAACCCAAACGAATTTATTTTTCGATTTGTAGAACTCTGGGAAATCACGATTAAATATGCGTTATTTATCCGACACATCCGATTTTTCGACTTTTATAAATATTTTTACTAAAAAATATTTCGAGTATGAAATCAAATAATAGACTATAGGCTGAGTCCAAAAATGTTCTCGGAATTTCCATCTGAGGTGTGCAAGTGCCTCAACGGATCGAAACGGTTTATGTATTTAAAGAAAACCAGTGTAACACTGGCTTGTTTTCTTATAATAGTCATATCTATTGCATACGAGCTCCGTTTTAAACGTTGTTTATATCTATGGATTCGTGTTTACGAGTAGATCACTTTATGAACATTATTATTCTCAAAATAATAATTGTACGATTATCGAATTTTTACGCTACAGTAGTTTGCTGTTCGTATTTTCGACTTTTAATCGATATTTGTTTAATTTAGCATACGTAATACTTATAATATTAATAATTCATTGCAAAAATTATGGAAAATAACTTTTCAACATATAGATTAACGTATGCTTCGTTTGACTATAGTTGACTTTTGTTGACCAAAATTTACAATTGTCACATTTTATCATTCACAGTTCTTCTTATATGTAGTTTATATGGTCACTAAATCTGATTCCAATGACCATTTCTTTGATAACTGTCTTTATATTCTTCTCACTATCATCATTGTCTGTCTTATCTTTAACTTCTCGCCTAACACTTGATTAGGCATTCAATCTCCATTTCTCAATTCATTTTTTTGCATTATAACAATGCAACTTACTCATAGTCTTTAACGATTTTTCATTTTTTTTATTACTTTCTCATTCAGGTAACTTACTTTGTTATGTTACTCATTATAGTACACTTCAGACTTAATTATTTCCTCCAACTATTAGATGTCTTTACTTGTCATATTACTTTCGAGTTTGGAAGTCACGACTTCCCATTTCTTACGCTTTCATTTCTGTCATTGATTCCTTATCTAATACTTGATTAAGTATTTTGCTTTCGTTTTATATTAACATATTTAATCACAACTTTTTATATACATACCTTAATCTCTTGGTTGTCCATGGACAACACATCATACTACTTCTCAATATTTATTCTGTACTCTTTTTATACCTCTTTTGGGTTTGTCTACAATTACAAACCCAGTTCATTTCCTTTTTCTTTTCCCGATTAAATGTTTTCATTCTTCTTTCTTATATGAATTTCATTCGTATATCTGTATTCATATTCTTTTCAAATCTTTATTTCTTTAGTCACTGTAGTGACATTACTTTTATTTTTATTCCATAATCATAATTCGTTTCCGTTAGACAACGAAATTTTCAGTTATACTCTTTTTTTTATATTTGTACTATATACTCCATTACCCCATTAAAATTTTCAATATATTTATACCTTCTGGCCATGTCTCTTTTACTGGTTCCTTTCATACGGTCTCATGTTCCATTACATATACTTTACATTATTCTCACATGATACGGTGGTTTTCACAACCACATATTTGAACTTTTCTCCGTCATTACCTTTTTATACTTGTCATCTTATTTTCAATACTCTTCACTCATACTTTCTTATGCTTTATTACATATACTTTATACTGATTTGTATAGGGTATGGGGTTTTCCCCACTACATACTTCATATTTGTTACTTCATCTTTAACACTTTTCTTTTATACTTTAGTATTTTCAGTCATACTTGATTTTATTACATAGGTATATCAAACCTATGCCCCTCAAACCTTCTACACCCATCACTTACAGATTCACACGATTCCTGTGTGGTTCCACCAAACTCAAATATATATCCTGTGATTATGATAATACGTGCTCATATTATTATAACCACATATACATATTTGCTTCCAGTTTTACCACCAGGACTCATGTTCCACTGTTACGGATTTATCCCCATTTCTACTTACTTTCAACATCATATTCAAGTATGTGCTTTACTTAACTCCTATATAGTTTAAGTCTAGGTTCAAGTATTGACACCTAGTTCGCTTAAACTATGGCTCTGATACCAAAACTGTAACACCCCTTTTCTCAAGACCATTTATTAAACAAGATATATTACACTACGCGACTTGCAAAAAGTCGCTAATTTTTTTTTTTTACAAACTTATTCTTAAGGGGTATTACAGACTGCATACAAAAGCCATAATTTAAACTTATCTATATTTTACACTGGTCCCAACCTCAGAGCTTATGTAGTAGTCAAGCTCCTGCTCTGCTTACCTAAGTACATAGCATTTTAAAACAAATAATACGTGAGACATAAAGCCTCGTGAGTAATATGGGTTTTAGACTCAAAACTTTCTTACTTAAAACTTGTAATACAAAACAAGTAGAATACTCAAAACTGATTTTTATAATAAATCTCAAAACTACTCAAAACTGCTTTTCATAAATAATTCTTAAAACTGCTATTTTCTCATTTCTCAAGACCAACTGAAACTCATGAATTGGTTTAACTCATTTTTACCAACTCCCCTTCACGGGACGGAACATATCCACCCGTAAGGTTGTGCTACTTCTGTCTCCCCTTCATGGCTTGGAACAAATCCAACCATAAGGTTATGCTAAGCTAGACAACTACTTCGCGACGGGAGGTACCATCCCAGTAGTGTCTTCAGATCTCCCGATTATATGGGTGATCCTAGTCCGGACAATTGACTCTTATCACTTTCATTACTTTCTTGTTTCATTACTTTCTTCACTTCATCTCAAATTGGTCAAACATGAACACAATTCATAACGAACTCAAAGTTATAAACTTTTGACTCACTTTCAAAATCTCTTTAAATACTAATCTCAACATCTTAAGCCCACATATGGAGCTTCTTTCAAAATAGCTTTAAAAACTGAACCTCTTCAAAATCTCTTTTAAAACACTTAGCTCTTAGAGCTACTTTCAAAACTATTTCCAAACTTTAGTATTTAAAAGTATTTGGAAATCTCATTTTCTGAAAATATCATTTTGCTATGTACTAGAAAAATCCACACATACTCACCTTGTCTAGTTAGAGAAGTCTAACTAGAATCACTTCTTCCCGTTGTGTTTCCCTTTCCTTCAACTTTACTCCTTAATACCTAAGGAGTTCATTTAACAATCTAATTAATACAAGCTAGGCCTTAATAATAATTAAAGACCTCTTAATCTACATCTTAATAGATTAATATCACATTATTAACTCATTTTTAGATTTTGACATCTAAGACGCATGGTCAAAGAATTGACCATAACTCCCAACTCAGAAACCCGAATGGCACAAACTCAAACATTCAGAAAAGTAGACACAATACATGACAAGTCTCGAGAAGGTACCGAGACTTGAATCACAGTCTAAGACATTAGAAAATAAGTAACAAGATTGACAGTGCAATCTGTCACAAATCTGGATTAACGGAGGAATCACCAATTCCATTCCACTTGGGAATGGGAATCAAGGGAAACCCTCTTACATAGGCATACTAGATATAACCAAGAGACTACCCTCCAAAATTCAGACCCAAAAGACAAACCAATTAAGAATTAAAAATCATACAATATGAAGGAAATGAGCAGCAACATTTCCGTCACAACTCAGCATAGGTTGAAAAGATTTGTCCAATAACCTGACTTTTGAAAGGAAATAAGTCAAGCCTTTTGGATGAGTTCCACTAGACATGAAGATAAAGCTCTCATCCAAAAATCAAACTCAAAGCATAAGCCAACTGAGAATTAAAAATCGTGCAACAAGGACAATGTGCACAGCGACAATTCTGGTTCAGTCAAAGAAAAGGCATTGGAACCCTAGCTTCCCAATGGAATTGGATCAAGCCCTCTGGATGTAACACACTAGATATGAGGAGGAACTTCCCAAAAAAATTTCAGACATAAACTATGAACCATTTTGGAATTAAAAATCCCACAAGTTGACCTAGGTGTGCAGCAACCAATCTGTGGAGGTCGGATTGCACATACCAAAGTCCAAACCAAAACAATGAACTGAGTCAATCCCTTTTGGTCGAGTATGGCTCATGACAAGGTTCTTCTCCACACAAAATTTCAGAACAATCCAGTGAAAACATGATTTTACAATAATTTCACAACACAATTGGACACAGAAATCATACTCATGGTAAAATCATAAAACCAATACAAGTTTTCATACGTATTATAACATTTCTAAACTTATTTCATTAAGCCATTTAGACTTCTATCCTATTATTTAACACTTCTAATTACTCATAATACATCCATATATGCTAAGAATGATTTTCTTTCAATTCTTTGATCGTTATATTAACATATACATTCATATTCCTAAGTGGGACAGAATCTGCCGAAACAGGATACCCTGTACGAAAAACGGCATAACTCACTCTCGAAGAATCGAAACGACTCACCGCTTTTTGATTTAGAAACTAGACATATGTAGGTTTCTTTTCATGTATGAAACATAATTTTTGGCCTTGTAGATTTGTACACTTTTACAGTTTAAGTTGGCGTAAAAATTCTGTCAGAATACTTTCTTACTTTCATTCTTATTATTATATAACTTATGAAATTGCAATTTCATATACTTAAGGTCATTTTTTAACCCATTAAGCACTTAATTCATTGGTCATCCCCAAAGGAATCATTCCAATTCCTTATCTAACCATTTCTAATGAAATTTCAACCATGGAATCATCAATTCCATTCCATTTTCTCAATTTCCAATTTCATTCATAATTTAATTATAATTAATTGGAATAATTAGGAAACCACTTCTAATGGTTTCTTCATCCATAAACAACATTTATGACTCATTGTAACTAGTTAATTGCATTCAATTAAGACTTTGATCATTAACCCCAATTTCTAGGGTTCATAAGAATTAAATTCACCAAACCATGATTCCAAGCTATCCATATGTTGGATAGTGATCAACGGGTGACTAGAAGCATAATCTAACTACTTGGAATCATAGAAATTACTCCTCCCCCAACATATGAAATTCAGCCATGAACCTTAAATGGGTTTTCTAGCTAGAAATGGTGAAATTATACCTTATATGAGCTAGGAATTCAAGGAATTTGATCATGCAACGTTGCTGGCTTCAAAAGCTTCATAAAATCATCAAGAATCGCCACCTTCATTCTCTCCCATGGCTGCCATCGTTCCAGTGAACAAATGGGGAGAAGACTCCCTATTTATACCTCCTTACTATGAGAAAATGACAATTTGGTCCCTAGACTCTCATACTTCTCATTTTAGCACAAAACTAAATTTTAATTCTTGAAACTCTTAAGTATTATAGGTTTTCCCCACTTATAAACTTTAAATACAAATTAAGGATATACTAACACATAAAAATCTCATTATGTGATTAAATACTTCAAAATGACGAAAATACCCATTTTTAGTCGTTTTATACTTTTAATTCACTTTTATCTTTCTATTCTTCATGCTTCATACTTTTAACTATAAAATAGTTAATTTACTTCATTTTTAAGGAAAAATATAAATATTTTCTTTTTATATTAGTAATTGGAAAATTACCAAAATACCCTTTTGCTCAAAGTATGAATAATTAATTAATAATTATTCCTTAACTTCTTACTTTCCAAGTTTACATATTTTTGGGTTCTTACACGAAGTGTCCGACTTTACAACTATAAATAGAGGCTTCCAGACAACATTCTACAACATCCATCGAGAGTTATCTGGATTTCAAAGCTTGTTTTCGTTCTTTTTCAGTTTCTTTTCAGTAGTTTTGGTTAGATAGTCATTGTCCTGGCTTTTTAGCAGATTTTATTGTTCTTATATCAACTCAGTGTGTATTATGGGTGAGCATAGGCGGGTACCTGACTAATTTGGCTGGAACCGGAACTGGAATCGATGGTTCCTGTAAAGTTGGAACCGAAACCGGAATCGGTCTAAGCGGTTCTTAAATTCTAGGAACCAGAATCGGAACGGGCGGTCCCGGTTCCGAGACAGGGTAACCCGGTTACGCCATTTTTTTAGTTTCATCGTTACAAAAAGAAATACTATCCATATAAACAAAGCTAACTACTAGAACTAGTTCATTACGATAAAAGTTACCAATTGCGAGATAAATATAATCCAATAACAGTTCTAAAATGTTACCTATGATAAAGTAAATATAGTTAATTACGTTATAAGTTAAAGACGACAAAGGGGTGGATTTATTTTGATTTGTAAATATAAAAAAGATTGATATGCTATAATAAGTATTACCTTATGCTCACCTAATACAATTTTTAATAACGGTTCCAAAAAAATGAGAACCAGAACCAGAACTGCTTAAGATGGTTCCGGTTTTGGATCCGAAAGATGGTATCCTGTTCTGCTGGTAACCCCTACTGTGTATTGTCTTAGAGGTGCACAAAAGTCAGTAAAACCAAAATAATTTTTTTCAAAATCCGATTTAGATTGGACTGTTTTTGTGATATCGGATTTCGGTTAGATCCAAACCGACTTTTATCGGATTTTAGCTTTAGATATGGACACCAACCAGAATAATCAACTTATTTAAAAAACCGATTTCGGATGATCATATAACAAATAAATATTTTTACTAATATCTTGATTCAAAATACAAAACGAAGAAAAAAATAAAGACTAAAAGTGTACAAATATAAACCTAAAACTTAAAAATACACGAAATTGGTTTTTTGTATGAAGTAAAAATCAAATTTTTATCGGATAAATATTCGGTTATTTCCAAACCCAAAAAAATCCTTGGATCTTTTCCGGCCGCCATTTTTATTAGGGTGGACGGAGTAATGCTCGGGCTCGAAGATAGATCAGAATGGGATGGGGCGGTACCGCCGGTACCGCCGGTACCTCCGGTACCGCTGCCCCTCCTCCTGCGGGTTGAGCGGGCTCGGCAATGGTGGCGGGTGAGGGATGATGGTGAACCCGATGATCCCATCCATATATACACACAAACATATATATATATATATATATATATATATATATATATATATATATATATATATATATATATATATATATATATATATATATACACACACACACAAAAACATATATATACATACACACGTATGTATGAGTATATATATATATATATATATATATATATATATATATAAATATAATTAAATTATTATTTTGGGTATTATTTATTTAATTTAATATTAAAAATCTGATGTGGCATTGTGGGTTCAGTGGGTTCAGTGGGTACTGGTTCCATGGGTGAAAGATTGGTGAAAGATGGGGAAAATAGAAGTGAGAGGAGAGAGAAAAGCTGACGTGGCGCGTGGGTTCAGTGGGATGGGAGGGATCTAGTCCCCCACCCTTAAATCCATGGCTTTTTACGGTTTTATAAAAAACCCATTCTTGTTTGTGCACCTCTCTTTACGAGTATTATTATGAGATATGATTTATTAATTAGTGGTAAAAGTTTTCATAAAGGCCCAAGAATTAGGCCCAGCCCAATTTGCGGCCTACTAAAAGTCCGGAACCAACAACATATAATCACATCCTCACAAATGCAAAGTCTGTTCATTTAGGGTTTATTGCCGATTACTCTCCTGTGTCCGCCGCTTCAGAGCTCGCAGTCCATCCTCAACAATGGCTGAACAGGTAATCTTTTCTAGTAAATTCCACTTCTGTTTCGATAATGACCTTTCATGTTTTCTTATCCATTTTTCTGCAATTATTTACAGACCGAGAAGGCGTTTTTGAAGCAACCCAAAGTGTTTCTCTGGTTAGAAACAAACCCTAATCCTCTAGAATTGTTTAAATTTGTCGAAATTCTTGATCGAATTTGATGGATCTGTGAAATGTTTATACAGCTCGAAGAAAACTGGGAAAGGAAAGAGGCCTGGAAAGGGTGGAAACAGATTCTGGAAGAGTGTTGGTCTTGGCTTCAAGACACCAAGAGAGGCTATCGAAGGTATGTTCACCGATTTCTTATACAACTTCTTTCTGTATACCTTTCAATCATTTTATAACACTATTTAACCTAAATCTGGTACATCTCCGTTGATTATCATTTCAGGCACTTACATTGACAAGAAGTGTCCCTTCACCGGTGATGTCTCCATTAGAGGCCGTATTTTAACCGGAACATGCAACAGTGCAAAGATGGTGAGGACCATTATTGTTCGAAGGGACTATTTTCACTATATCAAGAAGTACCAAAGGTAAGATCCGAACTTGTAACCATGATTTTGCCGTTTTAGTCTCAATTAACGATGAATATTCATTTTAATTATTGGCTACATGCTTCTTTTTTATTCAGATACGAGAAGAGGCATTCCAACACTCCTGCTCACATCTCACCATGCTTCCGTGTGAAGGAAGGTGACCATGTCACCATTGGACAGTGCAGGTTTGTTTTCGTGTGTTAATTTTGCTTCTGTGTCAAGAATAATTGTATTGCTTTTTAAGGTTTTGAAAGTTGTTTTGGATTTGAGATTTTTTATGTTGCATTTAATCTGAATAAAAGTATGATGATAAACTAAACAATTTAATGTTTTTGTGTTTTCAGACCTTTGTCAAAAACTGTGAGGTTCAATGTGTTGAAGGTGATCCCAGCAGGATCTTCAGGTGGTGGTGGAAAGAAAGCATTTACAGGATTTTAAGTAATTTGGAGTGTTTGACTCTTTTTGCTTGATTATGTAATAGATTTTGAGAACACAACTTGAGTTTTATTGTTCTGTAGACACTATTATGCTGTTTGTTTCTGGTTTATGCCAACACTTTTGAGAGTTTTTAAGAAATTATTATTTGAGGTTTTTGTCTTATTTTTACATCTGTTTTGTATGCCTGAATGCAGAACATATTATCTTGAACACTATAGAGTTAAACACTCGATTCATTTAGTTCATTTTGTAAAAGCTAACCTTTAATCATTTAGTCGTAATATAATGGTTGCCAATTTCTTTGCTAATCAACTTAAAGAAATAAACTAGATAAGCTTAATCTTATACCTTTGATTAGATGAGGATGCCATGCCAATATAGTCTTCTGATATAGGAGAGAATTTTGATTACGATCGACCGTCTTGTGAGCTTCGAGATAAAAAGAAATAAACTAGATAAGCTTGATCCTACACCATCTGTGACACTCGTTTTTCGTTGGATTTTTAGCGTAGTTTATAAAATTAAAAAAATAAGTAAAATGGGGTTATAATTAAAATTTGTAGCAAAGTATTAATAGTAATAATAATAATAATATTATTATTAATTTAATAAAAATGGTTAATCAAGTGACATATAGGAAGTATTATTAAACACGGGACTAAAGGTACAATTTTGAAATCTTAATTGCTAGTTTCTTCAAAGATGGTATCTTTTGCCAATATAGGAAAGCTGGGGGGGGGGGGGGGGGGTGGGGATAATTGCTATTTCTGGATTCGTACATGGTTGATCGGGATTGGGATAAGGTGTTCGGCCAGGCCCTTCTCACCAATGTTTTAAAAACCAAACCGGTTATATAATCGAACCGGTCAGATGACCTCTTCCGGTTCAACCGCTCGGTCAAACCAGTTTCTAGAATTTTTATGTGTTTTTTTATTTTCTTGCATATATATGTATATGTAAGTAATAAAACCAAAAATTTCACATCAATAAGTTCAACCATTAAAAATACCCATAACATGTAGGACAAAGAAAGTAAATCAAAAGTTGTATCATGTATGAGATTGAGAAGACATAAGACGACAATGTCACATACAACATATTTTAATTTTATAGTGGGTTGATTTTAATTAAAGTAGTTAAGAGTTAAGAGTCTTTAGCCCAAACCAAACACAGAAATCCAAGATAAGGCCGGTCCATTCTGATTCACTACAAACGGTTCAACTAATTTCCTTTACCAAAACCCGCCTGGTTCAAACTGGTTTTTACCAAAACCGGGTGGTTCATTTCGGTCAATAAGTCATCATAAAACCGACTCTAATCAAACCGTCATCATCTCCGGTTCCCGGTTCGACGGGCCAGTTCGAACCAGTTTTTAAAACATTGCTTCTCACCCATTTCCCGAACACTTCCATGCTTCTAGTTCTTATCCTCCCTAAACCCTGATAAGATCAAATATGCACCCGTCTTTCGCTGTTTATTCTTTCCGTCAAACCTAGAGAAAGTGACCATGCGAGGGAGAAGGAAAGAAGCCGAGATAGGGAGAAGGAGAGTTTTTGTGATCAACCTTGTTTGCCGGAGGTTCGCTGCCAAGAACAAGGAAGCGATGGTGAGGTTGTGGTTGTGGGCATCAATGCTGGTAGGTTATTTTTTTTTTCGCCGTTGCTCTGTTTTCTGTTGGTATTCTCAAACCACCATTGCTGGTAGCTTTTGGTTGCCGGAGTAGTTACTGCAGCACCACCGTAGTACATGGTTGTTGCGGCTTTTTGATTCTTACATTAAGTTCCATTATAATTTTATGCTTTACTCCTTGTGTTCTCTTTACCCTCACGACATCTAGAACCACCACCGACAGCCTTGAGCAGCCGATTAGCTGCCTTACTGCCGCCACAGAACCATCACCCATAGTGGCTCTGGGTTGGTGTCGAGTATAATATCTCATATTGGTCTCGAGATTTTAAGTTACGTGTTATTTCTTTCGAGTGTTGAACATTGTTGGTTTTGTGGGTTTCTCCACCACCGTTGGACCACCGGCCAAACCACCACCTGTCACCATGGACCAGCACAAAGTGGTGGTTGTTGGTTGAATCTTCCTTTGACTTAGGGTAAATCTAGATGCATAAATGATACATTCCTTGTTCTAATTGATTTTTGGTGTGTGTATGTGTGGGTTTTCAGCACCGTATCACCACCATATCACCAACACGCAATGACCACCTTGTGGTGGATGTAAGATACTTTCATGATCAAGTTGTTTCTGATTCCTAAGTGCTTAATGGGTTGGGTTGCAAACCAAACCCTAACATAAAGTATGATTTTATGTAAGAAAATATCCAAACTTGTGATAACTAGTTCAAGCTTTTGCCTTATTCAATTAAGGTCTTAATGAACATTTTGGAAATATTAAATCAGAACTTATAGCATTAAGGAATTAATAGTTGTTGCATCAAGTAAAAGATCAAGAAAAACATACTTAAGTTAAGAGTAAACATATTAAAGTTCGTAACAGCAAATTATGCAAAACTTGTGGGCTGTTTTACAAAAAATCGGTGCACAATATGAGAAAAACCCATGAGACAAGAAATATGAAAAATTGAGTCCAGTTTCCAAAAAAGTATAGAACATGTGTTTGGACTTAAAGTGAAAATTTTGTAAAAATGAAATTTAAGAACTCGTGAGTGCTAGACCCTCAAAATACATCCTAAAATAGTCTAAATTAGATTAATAATATCAAAAATCTTGTCTTAATGACCTATGTAGAGCTTAAATCACCAAGAAGTAAAAGACATATAAGTAGCAGAAAAGAAGATTAAAGTATAATACCTATAAAGATTAGATGGAACTACAATCTAAGTAGTAGTAACCATTTATGATTATAGGTTGATTAGTTTAGAAGTAGAGGTTCATCATAGCTCATGTCACTTGTACTATTCACACTGTTTCTATCAGTCAAGTTACACTAACTTATATATTATGTTGAACATGCATGTTAAGTGTAATTTGTTAAGTATGTTCATATTATGTGATTAGACAGACTGTCCATGACAAGCCCTTCGGGGGAAGTGGTACAGATTAGGCAGATTGGCCAAGACAAGCCCTTCGGGGGAATTGACCAGGATCAGAAAGTTGGTACCAACGTTTTGATGGAAAATAGACATAAGAAATAAACTTAAACTCTTAAGTTCACATGCAACCTAAGGATCTATGTTTTCTCTAATTGAATCTATAACCAAGAACACTAAAATAAATCTAGAATGTATTATCAAAAATACTAAAAGAAGATTAGAATTTACTTATCTTTTAGTTACTTTCTTTGGAAGCAAGCACCACAAGCGTCATGCCTCAAATGGTTCACACCTAAAACTAGCAAGCAGAAAAACAACAGAGAGAAAGGAGGAGAATAATGAAGGTGGCACAGAAATATGGAGCCAGGAGGGTTTATTTATAGCCTCCATGGTGATAGTAGATAAGCCTTATTTGAATTTAAACCAGATAAACATTTTATCTTAAATTCAAACCCTTATTATCTACTCTATGTTTGGCGAAAATAATAAGGATAAATCCTTATATTTTTGTTCACCATCATCCCTCATTAATTATCCGTTGCTCAACTATTAAACAATTGCAATTCAGCCTCTGCACTTTTAATTAATCCAATTAATACTAAAATTAATTCCAATTAATTTTTGATTAATTATTAATTAAATATAACTATTTCTAATTAATATATTATCCTCATAATATATTAATAAACTATTTATCTTGATTTATTAATCATATAATAAATCAACATCTCTCTCTTAAAGTCATCCTATCCAATTGCTAGTGCTGAAGGCAACCCAAAAGGACTGTGCTATTATCAATCAAGTATATATACCAATTATAGTCATGGCTTAGACACCTAATCCAACATGTTTATGTGTTTTAGATTATGTGTTCAGAATTATATGTGTCAGACTATGTGTCAAGGTGCTATATGTTTATTTTCTATGTGATCAATGTGACAACCATGCATGAGATTGATATAATATGTAAGTAATGTGTAGGCTCACTAAGCATTATGCTTAACCATCATTATTAAGCTTTTTACAGTACCCTCCAGGGGCTGACTGGGGAAAGGAACGGGGATGACTATTTGTAACCTGGGTTTTGTTAATGATTAGGGTTTACGTTAGGGTAAAAGCCCATTTTGTATCCTTATTTATATGAGGTTAAACCTTTATTATGAGTATCAAATCATTCTATATTGTAACATGGTATTAGATAGGGGTGAGCATAGGCGGGTACTCATCTAATTTGGCTGGAACCGGAACCGGAATCGGCGGTTCCTGAAAAGTTGGAACCGGAACCGGAACCGGTCTAACGGTTCTTAAATTTTAGGAACCGGAACCAGAACCGGCGGTTCCAGATCCGAAACAGGGTACCCTGTTACATCAACTTTTTTAAATTTCTTCGTTACAAAAAGAAATACTATCTATAGAAACAAAAGCTACCTAATAACATTAGTTCATTACGATACAAGTTACAAATTACATAGTAAATGTAATTCAATAATAGTTATAAAAAGTTACACATGATAAAGTAAATATAGTTCGTTACAATATAAGTTATTAACGGCAAATGATAGATTAAATTTGATTTGTAAATATAAGAATAATTAAGATCCTATAATAAATACTATATTATGCTCACCTAATCTATTTTATATATATATATATATATATATATATATATATATATATATATATATATATATATATATATGTATGTATGTATGTATGTATGTATGTATGTATGTATGTATGTATGTATGTATGTATGTATGTATGTATGTATGTATGTATATATATATATATATATATATATATATATATATATATATATATATATATATATATATATATAACTTTTTTAAAATACAGGGTACCCGGCTGGTACCCGTTTCAAAAAAATGAGAACTGGAACCGGAACCGCTTAGAACGGTTCCATTGTAACGTCCCAAAAATACGCATAATTTTTTTTTCTTTTGAAGCCCAAATATTATAAAACATACGTCCAAACCATTCATTCATTTTTAAATCATTCATAAGGTTTATTAGAAAATAAATAAGTCTCGTAAACCATAGTCATATACAAAAATAGCGGAAGATAAATAAACGGATGCCAATGCCGTGATCACGCCGTGCCCGAGCCTCCCGCGCCATGAGAACCTGAAACATTTTAAACATAAAACCGTAAGCACATTGCTTAGTGAGTTCCCTAGATTTTTCCCAATAATTCATAAATATTATCAAAACACCACTCGACTCTCGGGCTTGCCCCGATCCATCGAAATCACCATCATCGACTTTTGTCGGCAACATCGTCATCGGCCACCGCCGGCAACATCGTCATCGGCTTTCGCCGGCAAACATCGTCATCGGCTTTCGCCGGCAAACATCGTCATCGGCTTTCGTCGGCAAACATCATCAATATTATAATCATGACAGTGTGAGACTCACCTTATTTGTTGCTAACTAGCGTAAGGAAAAGTCGGTAAATCCCCCGAGTTTCCTATCATTCGAACATTTCATTAATACACGGTTTTTATGTAAAAATCCCTAACCCAAAATTAATACTAGGGTTTTTTTAGGGTTTTTGACTCAAGGGTCCACTGACCAAGAAGTCAAAGTCAACAGGTCAACAAAAGTCAACATTTGGTCAAAAAGAAAGATAGCGCCTCTATCTTCAAAGATAGCGCCGCTATCGATAGCGCCACTATCTACTGAGATAGCGCCGCTATCTCCTCTGTTCAGCCATTTCTTCATTAAGTGCTTAATCCGTCTAGACAGAAGCTCCAACTTTCAGGAGTCGTCCAAAACAGTCATCAACTCATGAAAACTTAGTTTTTAACCACCAATCCTAGCTAAGTAAGATCTAACTTCACAAATGAAGATTAACAAACCAAAAACCTCATTAACAACCATAAGAAGACTAGGCTTGGGGTTTTTCTCAAGGATTCAGAGGTTTACACGAGAAGAACTCATCCTTAGCCTCTAAACCCAACCCCCATCCAAGATATGGAGCCATCAATGTCTTTAAAAGCTTGGAAATAGCTTCATAACACTAATAACATCATGAACTAGTGAAGACAAGCTTCAAGAACACTTACAAAGGTCCAAGAACAGCAACACTAGACTCCTTCTAAGCACCACCTTCTCTAGAGCACCTTAGTCACCTTCTTCTTCTTCCAAAACCTTCACAAGTCCACAAATGGAGCTCAAAACACCATGGAAGTGTTAGAGAGAGTTTAGAGATGTTCTCTGGAGGTCTAAGGGTGAAAATGGCGAAGTGTCATGTGTAATAAGGCTCAAAAACTCGTCCACATCACAAAAGATGCTCTTTTTCCCACTCAGGCGAGATAGCGCTGCTATCTCTAGAGATAGCGCCGTTATCTTCTGATTCTGTAAGGTCAACGCCAGACGAGATAGCGCCGCTATCTTCTGATTCTGTAAGGTCAACGCCAGACTTCAGCGACTGATACGGGATTTTGTCAAGATAGCGCCGCTATTGATAGCGCCCTTATCTACTGAGATAGCGCCTCAATATTCCATTTTCACCATTTTCTCTATTTTGTCTTTATTTTAAACAGTTAACAGTTAAACTCTTTGATACCTGGTTCCGGGCTTTACATCCATCATTTTAGGAACCGAAACCGGCGGTTCCGAGGCGGTTACGGTTCCAAAAGCGGGTCCTGTTCCGCTGCTCACCCCTAGTATTAGAGCTTTAGGTTAAAACCTTACTGCTGACCACAATCCGCCGCCATCGACCTCCACCCCTGACAACCTGCTAGTCGTCGGAGGTGTCTTCAATATTTTCCTCTTTCCTATTTCTTCTCATAAATAATAATACAGCACCGACACCAAACTAGAGCTCCGTCATCAACTTTTTTTACTGTCCCGTCTCCTACGACCCCTCTCTTTGGATGACCTCTTCTTCTCTGGACATTCTTCATCGGGTAGCCTCTGATTTGCAGTAGTCTCTCTCTCCCTCTATCAACACTGCAGTTGTCGATCTTGCCGGAATTGGCTTCGTCTGTCGCATCTCGAGTCCTCTCTCTTTGCTCGCTGTCTTTCTCCGGATTCCTCTGTCGTCGGCTCCATGATCGTTGTCACGGGTCTCTCTTCTTCTTCAACGGAACTAACGCTGGCTGCTGCTCCTCCTTTCTTCTTTTCCGTCGAGCAGTCATTGTTAGCCGCCATCGTTAGAGCACTGCCACTGCTATTTTTCAATTATGATTTATTTTCCCAGTTTAATTGTCTCCTCCCGATCAAACTGGGGAGGGATGTTAGTGATTAGGGTTTAGGTTAGGGCAAGAGCCCATTTTGTATCCCTATTTATATGAGGTTAAACCCTTATTATGATTATCATACCATTCTATATTATAACAGGTTTTAGACTTCCACATTTTTCTTACACTAAAACTTTTAATACACTCTGATTTGGTTTTAGAAATTAATAAAAAGGTATATTAGTATTTACCTAAAAAAAATTGGGACGTTGCACCATCCCAATAGAAAAGGTAAGTAAGATGGTAGAATAAATAAGAAAACGAAATCACATTGTTATTTCTTGCAATTTCCAAGCTCCTGTTGTGGAATCCAGCAACTACTTCCCGAACCTACATCATCTCCAACAAAAAAACATAAGTAAGACGCTATATATAATAATAACATGAAAGTACATTATTATTTATTGCATTTTCTAATCTACTGTTGTGTAATCCACCAACTGCTTCTCAAACCTACACAGTCCCCGGGTAGAAAAAGCCAAAAAGGTAAGTAAGATGTTGTAATGAAAAAATGAAAGTACATTGCCATTTGTTGTATTTTCCTCGTTTCAGTTTCCAAAATAAATCACTTTGTATGTAATACTTATGAGTGCCAAATAAAATCATTACAGTACCAGATCACTTGTCACAATATACTAAAGTTAGTACGTATCTATTGCTAAATGCTAGAAACAATATGTTATCGGTCAAATAACATCAAACTAAATATCAACAAATCTAAAAAAATGTGCATATGATGAAATGTCATTAACCTAAACATAAAAACATTGATAACATACCTAAAAGATCCATAACTTCATGAACCAAAAATGAAAAAACAACAAACATAAAACCCCTCCTAATTCCTAAATTAGCTTTACTCCATACAACTGTAATCATCTTCATCGGACTCGTCATGAAGACAAGAGACTCTTTTCCGGGTTTTAACCACCATACATGGTAACTTAATCTGAATTGTTACTAGCATCGATGAGTCAGTCGTATCTAGGAATTTATTATCCAATTCTTGATGTTCAGATTTGTTAACATCAATTACATCCTCCAAGTTCTAGTTTACAAGAGCCCGAACACGCTTGTATTGTTTATTGAGCATACGATCCTATTAATAATCGGAAATTGTTAAAATATATTTATGAGTACAAAACACAATCATTACAATACCTCATCACTTAATTGGCTCACGAAATGTGATTGGTAAGGCTGAAAATTTCCACCATACTCTATTATTTCCACCTCACTTGTTGGTGACTGCAAGCAAATATAAAGCAAGTATCATTTGTAACGAATTAAAGTACAATTCCATGTTTGGAAACTTTAAACAAAACAATTGTATATGTAATTGATGTTCATATCACAACTTGAAATAATAATATACAGTAGTACGTACCTTTATAACTTCAACTTCAACATGCTGATTGTCATTTCTCACCACATGCAACATCATGAATTCATATTCTTGTTAAAACAATTGAAAATTTCTAGTACCTTCACTGTGGTTCTCTAGGCGGTTTTCTCACTCACCGGGCACCATACAGTACCAATGGGCGAACCCCACAAAACCACTATTTTTTGGTCAATTAGAACTATTATGTTTTTTTTTTTTTTTTTTTTTTTTTTTTTTTTTTTTTTTTAATTTCGATTAATATTGTGCAACCAAATAACAAGAAAATGGTTGCTTAATAACCTATATAGAGTTAAGCCGATTATGTGAAATAAATAGATGACACTATAGTTTTGGCAAAACAGACCATTTTTTGGAGTAATAATTATTTTTTCTAGAAATTAGTAATATCATATAATCTGTTTAGTTCCATGCAAGCTATACAATCAAAAATTTTGGGTTATCCGGTTGCATAACATTAATTTAAATCAAAATCAATAAGATAATGGTTTTAAAGACATAAAAATAATACAAGGATTTTTCTAAACATCAAAAAATAATATATTGGGGTTTTCTAATATTCGAGTATAATTTATACTTGGTTGTCCCTTATTTATCTACTTTTATTTTTATAAAATTTTCTTCTACGTTTTATTTTTTTATTATGCATATGGTCCCTGATTTTTAACTCTAACCCAATCAATTTAGTTAAATGGATGAAAAAAACCTCAATCTAACCAGCTAACTCTACTATTATTCTGCCAAGTACAGAAAAAATGGTTGAGGAGGCAAATATTATTATTGTGCGTAGTAATGTAGTATTGGGTTAAACATGCTTAACTACCTTATTTGCGAAAGACATGAAGCACAACCCTTATACAACCCCTTTAAATATCGAAGATCTTCTAAACTATAACAACCCTTTAAATAATATTTTGCAGTTCTCTCACAATCCTAAAATATTCCATTGAGCTTCAATTCTTATTTATTTTCGGGTTTATTTCATAAAAAACCCTATATTTTCAACTTTTTTCTGTTTAAACCTAAAACTTTGTTTTTTTTTTTCAAAAAAGACCTAAATTTTGGAGAAACTTTTTAATTTAGACCCTTAACCGGTTTTACAGGTTATACATATTTTTTTTTTCAGAAAAAACCCTAATTTATTTTATTTTTTCCGAAAAAAACCCTCAATTTCGGTGATTTTTTTACAAAGAAAATTTTTTCTTCGTTTTTGTAATTGACATAACTTTCATATACGATGTCCAAATTCTACGAACTTTATATCCCTGGAAAGGTCGTAAGTAATACTACAACTTTGCTTTACTGACTTTTGTTTGAATATGTTCAGATATTTCGTTACACTGGCTTGTTTTCTTATAATAGTTGTATCTTTTGCATACGAGCTCCGTTTTCGACGTTCTATAAGTCGACGGATTCGTAAACACGAATACATCGTGTAATGAATATTATTTAAACCAAAATATTATTTGTATGATTTATCGAATTTTACGATAATGTAGTCTATTATTCGAAATTATAGCGTTTACTCGATAATTGATTCGAAATAGCGTATTGTAGTATTATAATTTCCAATAATACATTAGTTTTAGTTTATGTTTGTTGTTTTAGTTTATGTTTGTCGTTTTAGTTTATGTTTCTAATTTGTCGTTTGCATATCTTATATGAAATATATGCCAACTACAAAAACGAAGAAAAATAATTTTCTTTGTGAAAAAGTCCCTGAAAAATCGTTTAACTTGCGGATAAACTCGTAAATGGCCTAAATTAAAAAGTTTTATGAAAAAGAAAAAATCGAGGGTTTTTTCGTAAAAAAATAAAAAAAATTGGGGTCTTTTAGTCGACGACAAAAACTTTGTCTTTTAGTCGTTTTTTTTCTACGCGGGCTCGTTGTCGATCATGGCGGGATCGTTGTTTGTCTTCATAAGCCTTTTTATTTCAAATTCCATCCGTTTGTGAAGGTTTAAATTGTATCGTTTAAACTCCAACCACAAAAGTGCCACGTCGTCGCTTTCTTGCGACCCCGTCTGTGACATCCGTCAAATTTGGTCAACAAATGTCAACAAATGTCAACCAGAGGGCAAATTAGGATAATACGTTGAAATGTAATTTTCATAACTTTCCTAATGTATTATTGGAAATTATAATACTAAAATACGATATTTCGAATCAATTATCGATTAACGATATAATTTCGAATAATAGACTACAGTAGCGTAAAATTTGATAAATCATACAAATAATATTTTGGTTTAAATAATATTCATTACACGATGTATTCGTGTTTACAAATCCGTCGACTTATAGAACGTCGAAAACGGAGCTCGTATGCAAAAGATACAGGTATTATAATAAAACAAGCCAATGTAGCGAAATATCTGAACATATTCAAACAAAAGTCAGTAAAGCAAAGTTGTGGTATTACTTACGACCTTTCCAGGGATATAAAGTTCGTAAAATTTGGACATCGTATATGAAAGTTATGTCAATTACAAAAACGAAGAAAAAATTTTCTTTGTGAAAAAATTATTGAAATTGAGGGTTTTTTTCGGAAAAAAAAAAGAAATTAGGGTTTTTTCTGAAAAAAAAAGTATGTATAACCTGTAAAACCGTGTAAATGGTCTAAATTAAAAAGTTTCTCCAAAATTTAGGTTTTTTTTGAAAAAAAAAATAAAGTTTTAGGTTTAAATAGAAAAAAGTTGAAAATATAAGGCTTTTTATGAAATATACCCTTTATTTTCTCAAGAACACAAAAATATCCGACCATTCATCCCTTTCCTTCATTCATTAATGGTTCACAATAAATCTATCGAATACCACATCATTCACCCCTTTCCTCCGAATGGTCTACCATAAATCCATCGAGTGTCACATACATAATCACTGATCATGAAATGTACTTAAGAATGCGCATTGCATTGACATTTCTTATTATTCAAGTTCTTAGACTACTCTTATCAGCAATCCAACTCAAATATCTATTAAAAACTAAAATTTCTTTCTTCCACCCACAAAACCCAACTAAACCCAATTTTTACATTTATTAACATCCTAACTCAAATTAATTTTTTTAAAAAAATATAATTTATGATTATTTTTATCTTATAAAAAATATTAAAGTATTTAACATAACTATATTTTAATTGTAAATTTACTTTTATTCCTCTTAGTTGTTTTTGAGTATTTGGTGAGGTTTGAAGATTTTATGTGACAATAACTTGATTAGGATTTGGAAGAGACGGAGAGTTTTCATAGTATTGAGAACTCAAATGATCCATGGTAGAAAATACGAAATTAGGGTAGATTAGAAATAAAGAATCAAAATTGGTACACTCTAGTTTTTACTCTATAAAAATTATGAATTTTGGTATTATTTTATATTTTTAAAATTGGATAATGTAAGGTTTTTTCAACAATAAACTTTATTCTAAAAAAAAAAAAATCCAATTGGAATACACCACATGACAAAAAGAAACAACAAAAAATGGGCAATTGGTGGTAGATGGCTCAATAGGTTGTTGGTTTTAGGGTAGACATTATGCTCAAATGATGGCCCGGGAAGGGGATGGATTTTGGGCTCGGTACGGGCGAGAACACCATTTTGGGGGTACCAAGGAGTTTTCTTTCATGCACGAGATGACTGACATTCTCCTCCTCTCTGCATTACATGGTTGTACTATTGTGCTTTGGTACTTATACATTTTGCTATGGTTGAGAAGATAAAAAAAAATGGTTCAGATGTTTGACCAATAGCAGATGTGAAAGAAAGAGGATGCTAGGGATTGAGATGATGTGAATGATCCATCCCCACCATCCTTAGGGTCTTATTTCTACTCATTGTAAAGTGTAAACTAGCTCAAACCTAGAAATCTTAGAAAAAATAATGTAAGTTTTGTGTCATACAGTTGCGTTTATGGACAATTTTTAAAGTTTACATAATTAGTGGACCGCTCTAACGTATAAAACGAGAACAGAGACCAGCCCCATCTTTAGGATTTCAAAATCTTGTGTGTTTGTAAACAAAGTAAATTCAAATGTTACAACATATGTTTTATTGGTTTCTAGGAAAATAATTTGTTTACTTGTATAATAAATTTAGTTTAGTCACTAGTTTTGTTTCTTTGCTTTCATTATCTTTCCTTTAACAATATTATTATTTTATAGAAAAATCCAATATGTCAATTCTTTTGAACAAAGCTTCAATCGAATCAACAACTTCATTACACAAAAGGCCTTGTAGGGTGATTTCCGCGATCAGTTTGTAGAGAGTATTCATGTCTTTTGCACAAACACAAATCAATAATTGTTCCATGTCCTGCCTTTTCAAGTGGGGCCAAAAAAGCAATTCTTGTGCCATTGACCCAACTCTCTGTCAATACATACCAAACACAGTACAACATATTCTGTCCTGTCCTATGATTAGAACTAGGGAAGTTGCCCGTCGAATTCGATATTAACAAGTAAGAAGCAAACATTAAATTGCAATATACAATATTCTTATACTGCGCTACAAGACGGACAATAGCAAGTTACAAGGTTATATATATTCAACCACTAAATCAACTGTAAAGTTACATATTTTGAGTAAAATGTGGCAATTTTAAGCACTTCTTAGCCTCGTTTTACGGGCCTTTGAACATACGATTTGTTTGGGTCTTCTGTCTTGAGCTTCGGTGGTCGGATTTCACCTTTCTTCACCTACACATCTCACAATTAACACATCCAATATCCGTTACTAATTTGTCATTATTTTTTAAAAAAAGTAAAAAACGAAAAAAACGGAAGAAATTTTTTTACCTTCTTTCCTCCTTTCATGAAGTCCCTCCAGCTAGAAACCTGTTTGAAATAGACAGCCAAATGGATTTAAGGAGACAAGCTATATATCGGTGTTTCTTTGACTTAATACGACTTAATAAAGAAAGTCAGGAGATGATGCTTTCTCCATTAAGTCCCATCTTTTTAAAATTTTACATTCATTTAATTTTGAGTAAATTAAATTTTCGTTTTTGCAATTTTGGTCCTTATTTGTGATTCTTGTAACGTTTTTGGTCCCAACAAATTTGATCCTTATATAAAGTTCTTGTAACATTTTTGGTCGCTGTTTCAAGTAAAATGATTACAATTTTGGTCCCAAAAATGTAAGTCATTTTACTTGGAACAAAATACAAAACGTTGACCAAAATTGAAAAAAATCAGCTATATTAATTCAGGGACAAAAAAATGAAATTTACTCTTTGATTCTTCATTCCATTTCCTTAATGTTGTCGTCATTTTTTCAAATATTTTCGAAATATTATCTATCAAAAACTTGTATATATTAATTTTGGTCCCCAAGTATAAAAAAAAATAGCTGATTTTTGCAATTTTGGTCGCGGAAATATAGTCATTTTACTTGGAACAGAGACCAAAAACTTTACAAAACCCTCAAATACCAAGAGAAACTTTTTGGGACCAAACTCTAACATCAGCTATATTCAAGGACCAAAATTGTAATTTCCTCTTTATTTTTTCATTCCATTTCCTTAAATGTGTTAGTCATTTACTCATTTTCTCAAAATATTATTTCTCCAGGATTTAAATATTACTTCTGGTTGCAATTTTGGCGCCAAAAATATAATCATTTAGAGTAAATTACAGTTTTGGTCCCTGTGGTTTACATAAAATTACAATTTTGGTCATAGTTTTAAAAATCTTGCATTTGTGGTCCCTGTGGTTTTCAAATCTTTCAATTTTGGTCCCTGTGGCTTTTAAATCTTTCAATTTTGGTCCCTATTGTTTGCACAAATGATAACAGAGGGAGGGACCAAAAATGAAAGTTTTAGAAACCACAGGGACCAAAAGTGAAAGATTTGAAAACCACAAGGGCCATCAGTGCAAGATTTTCAAAACTAGGACCAAAACTGTAATTTGGTGTAAACCACAGGGACCGAAATTGTAATTTACTCAATCATTTACTTGGAACAAGGACCAAAAACGTTACAGAAACCTCAAATAAAGACCAAAAACTGCAAGTATGTCAGCATTTTCACAAATTTTTTTTTTTTAAAATTCATCCGGAAAATTCCATATAGGAAAAAATAAAATAAAAAAATACAAACCCTATTTTCCCTTGTGCCTTCCCATTGCTCCTCATGTTCACGCTTTCTTTTCCACATCTCTTTGGATTCTTCCTCATCCTTTTTCAATCTACCTTCCTCCTCTGAAATCTACACAAATTCCAACTAAAAGTTATAAACAAGAAATAGCAACCTACTTTTACTTATTTATCTATCATAGCATTGTACTTTGAAAAATCATCCATTATCCAAAACCACAATGCTATATATAATTGGTTAAATTTTTTTAGATATTACGATAGTAGGATGCTGTAATGGACAAATAAACGAAAGTACATTGCTATTTTTTTTTTTTGCATATTGAATATTTAAAAACATACTCTCATCTGCATTTTCCTCCTTCGCCATTCTTGGTCAGTTAGTAGTTCTCGGACCTTCAATTTTAACTGATTCTGGAATTCCTCTGATTTCTCAAATTCTTGCTCGTATTTTCCCTGAAAATAAAAACAAAAATATTTTAAGTTTTTTGTGGTAATTTACATTTACCCCATGGACGAAAGAAAAACATAGAAGCGTTTAACATAATCAATAACATAGATAAATGGCACAAGTCTATTCAATTTAATATAGAATAACAACATAAATGAATATTTGAAGGTTTTTTTTCTTTTGTAATTTTAAGTACTAAACCAATTTCCAAGAAGTCAATTTTGATATTTTTAGGATTTGCTCAATATTTGATAATTGGAAATATTGTAATAATTAGGATTTATGTCAAGGTTGAGAATGTTAAAAGGAGAAATATTGTAATAATTAGTAGAGTAAATTACATTTTTGGTCCCTGTGGTTTACTCCAAATTACAGTTTTGGTCCTAGTTTTGAAAATCTTGCACCTGTGGTCCCTGTGGTTTCCAAATCTTGCACCGGTGTGGAATCTGTGGTTTCCAAATCTTTCAATTTTGGTCCCTCCCTCTGTTACCGTTTGTGGAAACCACAGGGACCAAAAGTGAATGATTTGAAAACCACAGGGGCCAAAAATGAACGGTTTGGAAACCACAGAGACCACTGGTGCAAGATTTTTAAACTAGGAGCAAAACTGTAATTTGGTGTAAACCACAGAGACCAAAACTGTAATTTACTCTAATTAGTATAAGTAAAAGTCAATTGGGTGTTTTAGTTGTTGACCATGAATACAGAAGGAGAAACAAAGAGGGGTAATCATGGAAATTTTTTACAAAGTACAATGCCTTAAAAAGAAAATAATTGTTGGTACATAGTTCTAATATAAGGAAATGAAAGTAGGATGCTATAATACACATATAAATGAAGATATGTTGCTATTTCTTGCACTTAGCCTTAGAGAGCTACTGCAAAGATTAGATCATTAAAATACTCGTTTTTTTAGTCTTCAACTATAGTTAAAAAATAACTGAATTATGAGACTAATAGATCCCTAATTACTATCAACAGGATCTTTTTAGTGTGCTTATCATCTTTTTTTTAAGCTTAAATTAATAGTATACTTCAGTAACATACTGGTGAAGATATTATAATTATTTTAGCACTATTTTAAGTCTGTTTATTGTGTGAAAATAATGTTACAGCAGGATTAAGGACTTACTGTCCATGCAGCATTAAAGCCTCGTTTAGCAATAATTTTTGTTTTCTGCTTTTTAATTTACATTCTTGAAAAAAAAATGGAATTACAACAATGCTTGGCAAAAGTCTACATTCTTGAAAAAAAACCAAATTTTGTTACAGAATTTTTGTAAAATCAAAGTTATATCTTATAAACCTCATATTGATGTCTCCATAATTTACCAAAAAATTCACAAGTTGACTATATGACTTTGGTAAAGTTACGCTTAAAACCCAATAAATCACAGTACTCAAATATCAAAATGTCGACTTACTTTTTCAAAAAAAAAAAAAAAAGGGTATTCATTTTGTTAAACTGTTGTTGATCAAAAGCCACAATTCTTTTTACATTACTATTTAAAATGTAACTTTTCACAATAAAAAGAAATTGAATTATGCTTTAATTACCTCATCAACAAGTGACTTTAGCTTGGATGCAGTGTCTTTCTTCAGTTGCTTTTTCCTTTTTGCTCTAAGTTCTTCTGCAAATCAGTCAAAGTAGATTGCTTCTTTTAGATATGTTGCTTAAAACTTAAATTTGAAAACATTAGTTGCTATTTATTTGTAGAACATATAATGAAACAATCATTACAATACACTACCAATAATCATGAGATGACAAATATAACAAGACATAAAGACATCAAATTTAGACATAATAAATAGAAATATAAATGTAGGTTTTGTACAAACCTCTTGCTGCATTAATTTGGTTTAAAAGATACTCTCTTTCTTGCGGATCAAGTAACAGTTGTTGGGCTTTTGCTAGTGCTGCATTAAAGATAAATATATTTTTAGTTATTGCATAAACAAGCAAAAAAGGGCAAAGAATAACAATTAAGCTTTTTTTAAAAAGAATTCTGTAATGAAACTTACGGGCTGTTTCTTTTCTTTTTTTTTTCATTATTAAGTGTTGTATGGGTAAAGTGCTGAACAGATAAATGATGGTTTCTTTTTTGGACTGAATGAACAATCTGAATATGGAAAAATGACCATTTTACCCTTCTGTCTAGAAATGATGCTAAATGATAGGTGAATGTTTATTTGAGAATCGTTATAAACTGAAATTGTAAATGATTATAATAATAATATATAAAATTAAATTAAAAAATTAACTACATGATTAATTCTATGTAATAATACCAAATTGTTTTTTGTAGGAGAGAAAATTGGCTAACTTCTTGTGGTAAAAATAATGGTGGGTTTGAATAGGTTTTAAAAGAAATAAGAAAAGGAGAGAATTTAATTAAAGGGTATCAGCATAAAAACTGAGGTCTTAATATATAAAGACTCTCACTTAATCCATTAAGTTCATCTATTTATATTAAGTAAAAAAGAAACATCATACTTGTTCATAGTAAGTCCCATTAAGTCAAAAAGAAACAACATCTTAATGAAACTACAGAAGCTATCAAAGTTTTAATTTCATAACTGCATAAAATACATCATACGTACCAGAAAATGCTTCTTTTGCCTGTGGATGCTTGCATTTATCAGGATGAACAAGCAATGATAACTGCATATCACCATTAAAAATATTAAAAGTGTTAAAATGGCATTTACAGGAACTTTCAAACACCAAAATGAGAATCTTTAATTGTAAAGAAATCAGGATAAAAGTATCACCTTACGGTATTGCTTTTTCACATCTTCTGGAGATGAATTGAATGGTAGATTAAGATACTCAAATGCATTTAGCTTAAAGCATGAAAGAATCCTGTGAAATTTTGTTGTTTCACAAAAAGTATGTATTAGGTCATGATATAAAGTAATAAAAACTCGACTTGTATTAGACAGGAAGTAAAAGAATATGATGTATGTCTAGAGTAAACGTTGTATAAAACAGAGCTTGTTTCTTTTTGGACTAAAAGAACTGCCTGAATGTGAGTAAATGACAATTTTACCCTTCTAAATAGAAATGATGCTAAGGATCAAATGATAAAGTTCTAGTCTTAAATGAAACAAAATACATCATTCAGGGATTCAATTGTTAACATGTGATAATTTAACATAATATCAGTTGAAGCTCGAGCTCCATAGACAGTTTTAACAGAATCATGATGCAAATCCAGATCGAGGTAATAAAAGATGTTCTATAGTGTTCAACCTAGGGTTCTAAATGACTTTCTCATGTTGAATTTAGCATATTTTACAGAGTTCAATACGCATTATACTTATCCTACATGTTACTAAGTAAACATATATATACACATATCCAATCAGATGAACGGTGAGTTTGTACGTATGCAGTTTCTAATGATAATCAATAACTCTTGCTAACAATGATTACTTCCTCCAACATGTTACCCTCAATTTCAAATACAACTCATGGCAGCCGTGAACACTTTCAAAACCACGACAATTTAATGTCGCCAGTACAAGATATTAGAGAAATAAAACAATGAAAACACATGAGACAGGAAACATATAGACAGAGGTCAGAAGGGATACCTAGCGACTTCATTGTCGCGCTCAACCTCGCTCACTTCGGCGTAGAAGTTCTTGAGGAGCAAATCGTCGTCGATTGATGATGTATTGGCTTCTCCCATGGCTCCAATTTGCTCCACCCCCTTTTTCTTCTTGGGTTTCCGGCGATTTTGGTCGGCTTCGCGTATAATGAACAGATCATTCGAAGGGGTATTAGAATCGAAAACTTTTCTCTTAAAACCCTTGTATAAGCAAAATTAACAAAAAGACCCCTGTATTTAGATGTACAATGAAATTGTAGGATCAAGGTTTCTCAACGAGTTCATGATTGGTCCGATGTTCAAATTTAATTCCAAAATGCACTTGTATACAAATATATCTTGAGCAAAAAGTGTTGTCCACTCAAATGACCATATATGGAAGCTAGTAAATGAAAGATTACCATTTTAGATTCCATATCAATAAATAATTGCCAACATTGTGAAGAAAAAAATATTTGTTACTTAACGAAACCACTTCATGATAAATTGGACTTACGAGTACTTTCAGAAGAATAATTGCTTCGTGAAGTGCATTTTCCGATAAGTGATGGACTTGTTACATGTTTAAAATTCGAAGATAAGTCATCTCATTATATTTTATACGTTTAACTCTTTCATTTTCTTGAACAATATGTCGATCTTTATATGCATAAGTTTGCAAACTGTTTCAAATAGTTTTACAAGTTTTTGCAGTTCGCTAATTTATGTAAAAGTTTGCATATATGTATTTTTTTCTTGGTTTTGCACTTTGCCAATTTCTATGTGTTTTGCGAACATATTTTGTGTTTTAAGAGGTATTATATGTTGGTTGAGCTCTAACTTTGATTTTTAATTAATTATTACTTTTTGTTTAGTGAGCAAAAGAAGGCTAGCAAGCAGCCTCAAATGACCTATAAAGAAAAGAAGAAGAGCAAATCAAAAAATTGGAAGAGTTTAATAAGTTTGTAATGTTACAAGAGAAGACTGCCAAATAGCATATAGTAAATATTAATATATTTGTAGTCGAAGTAAGATTGAGCATTACTGTACTACAATATGTATGTATTGAGATTACACAAGATCTTGCATGACCACATATAACACCTGTTAGAAATGGGGATGAACAATGGCTTGGATCTCTGAAAATCGTGTAAGAATCACTTTCAAATCAAAGTATTTTGATGGTACAATCAAATCTTTGATTGGATAAGATTCAGAGTGTTCTAGATCAGAGAAATGTGTGAAAGAATATGTTTTTCGTACCCAGAAAAATGACAAAAAACGGCTATAAAACCTGTCAAAAACTGTCACTGGGCGCGTTACACGGCCCGTGTAATTTTGACACGGGTCGTGTAATGCCTTACACGGCCCGTGTAATTCTGACACGGGTCGTGTAGTGCCTCAAACTTGCTTCTGTCAAAATGCAGCAAATTACACGGGTCGTGTAGTGCCTGAAACTTGCTTCTGTCAAAATGCAGCAAATTACACGGGTCGTGTAATTTTTACACGGGTCGTGTCAGACTAATTTTTGGAAAATTGAATTTCTAATTGACAGTTTACTTTGTAACTTGATCAAATTCAAACAAGTGTGTACTCCACACCTTCCTTACTTGTATAATGTTTGTCAAGAGAACATTCGGTCAACAAAATTAATCCATTACACTTAAATACATATTGGTAATTTTACAAATCACCAACAAACCTCCCCCATTTAAGTGTAATCTTGATTAACTTAAACAAAACATAACTATACAAAACTGATGCATAAATGAAATATCGTGACGATTGAATTTCACATTAGTGTATTACACATTCCAAATATTCGAATATCAGGGTGTCTCTAAGGATTGAACCCTTTCTATTCATAGTGAATACATGAAGATAATAACACACACCAGTTTACATTCTCATAAGTTCTAACATGACACTATATTTTACTAGCTTGTGTCCTATCCTTCAATAAGCATAACAAAGCTAAGTCCCAAGCTTCTTGAAGCAGCTAAACTTCATGCTTATATAGGTAGTTCTTTTATTCTTGCACCTGCATATGCAATTTTTCAAAGAACTATTAAGAAAATAAATTTCAACCTCCTTCACTTGCAGTACTGAACACATACCTTGGGTATATAAGCTTTCCACATTGAATTCAGCATCTAATGTTCAATTAGATGAGAATTGGGTATCTCAATATCAAAGATTTTTAGGTGGACTTCAAACCCATCCCTACAGCAGCCTTGTGCACAAGATCTCTCGCTAACCCTTTGGTTAGATGATCGGCTAAATTTAACTGAGTCCTTACAAACTCCACAGATATCACACCATTCGTTATGAGTTCACGAATCATACTATGTCTAACATCTAAATGTCTAGACTTCCCATTATACACTTGACTATAAACCTTAGCCAAAGTTGCAGCACTATCACACCTGATAGAAATGGTAGATATCGGTTTAGGCCATAATGGAATTTCATAAATTAAATTCCTGAGCCACTCTGCTTCTTTGCCAGCAGCAGCCAATGCTATGAATTCAGATTCCATGGTTGAACTTGTAATACAAGTCTGTTTCTTGGATGCCCAAGAAATAGCACCTCCTCCTAGAAGGAATACCCAACCACTTGTGGAGGAGTGATCCTCCAAATTGTTAATCCAACTAGCATCTGAATAACCTTCTAACACCGAAGGGTATCCACTGTATGTCAAACCATAATCCATGGTTCCTTTCAAATACTTGAATACTCTATTAATAGCTTGCCAATGATGTGAACTAGGATTGCTAGTATACCTACTGAGCTTTCCTACAGCATAAGCAATATCAGGCCTAGTGCTAATCATGGCGTACATAAGACAACCAATAGCCCTTGAGTATTCTAGTTGAGACACAGGAGATCCTTTATTAGGTAGAAGCTTAAGACTAGGATCTATAGGAGTGCTAACAGGAGAACAATTCTCAAAGTTGAACTTTTTCAATATCTTCTCAATATAATGAGATTGAGTGATTGAAATACCATTGTTTCCACGCTTGATTCTTATACCAAGAATCACATCCGCCTCCCCCATGTCTTTCATGTCAAAACTAGATGATAAGAATTTCTTGGTTTTGTCAACTTCATCTTGACTAGTACCAAAAATCAACATATCATCTACATATAGACAAATTATAACTCCTTTTCCAGAAGTATCAAATTTGCTATATACACACTTGTCAGCTTGGTTTAATGCAAAATCATTAGACAATATCACATCATCAAATTTTTGATGCCATTGTTTTGGTGCTTGTTTCAAACCATATAATGATTTCTTTAACTTGCAAACCTTGTTTTCATGTCCAGGCATCACAAACCCTTCAGGTTGTTTCATGTAAATCTCCTCATCTAATTCACCATTCAAGAATGCAGTTTTCACATCCATTTGATGAATTACAAGATTATGTATTGCTGCAAGAGCCAACAATAATCTAATAGTAGATATTCTAGCCACAGGAGCATAAGTATCAAAGAAGTCAATACCTTCTTTTTGCCTAAAGCCTTGGATAACCAATCTGGCTTTATACTTATCTATTGTGCCATCCACTTTCATTTTCCTTTTGAGGATCCATTTACATCCTAATGCCTTGCATCCAGGAGGTAAATCAGCCAATACCCAAGTATTGTTATGCATGATAGAATCTATTTCATCCTGAATAGCTTCTTTCCAGAAATGAACATCTCTTGAAGCCATAGCTTCACTAAATGTCTTTGGATCCTCCTCAAAAATATAACAATATTGATGTTCAGAGATGGTCTCATCTCTTGTTCCTTCAACTAAATAAAGTTGAAAATCAGATCCAAAAGACTTAGCTTTTCTTGTCCTAGTACTCCTCCTAGGTTCAGGTACAGAACTTGTACCAGCAGAGACATTTTCTCCTTGAGTTGTGTTCTTGCTAGAAGATTGTTGAATCAAGTCCCTTGGTCTAGGTATAGAAGTAAATATCTCTTCATCAAAGATAGCATCTCTTGACTCTATAACAGTGTTCACAGACACCGAGTCATTAGATTCTATAACATAGAATCTATATGCCTTGGAATGCTCAGCATACCCAATGAAGATACAATCTATACCCTTTTCTCCCAAGTTTTTCCTTTTTGGTTCAGTGAGTCTTACAACAGCTCTACAACCCCAAACCTTGAGATAACTCAAATTTGGCACCTTTTTATGCCAAAGTTCATAAGGACTAGCCTTACTCTTTTTGTTTAGAGTTCGGTTCAAAATATAACAGGCTGTTAACATAGCCTCACCCCAAAATCCTTCACTAAGACCAGAATAGGACAACATGGAATTAACCATTTCCTTCAAGGTCCTATTCTTCCTTTCAGCTACACCATTTTGTTGTGGTATATAAGGAGCAGTGGTTTGGTGTATTATTCCGGTAGATTCAAAATAAATCGGATCATAATATTCACCACCCCTATCCGTACGCAAAACCTTTATTAACTCATTCTTATGTAGCTCTACTTGTTGTTTATAAATTTTAAATTTATCAAGAGCTTCATCTTTAGAATGTAACAAATAGACATAACAATATCTAGATGCATCATCAATAAAAGTAACAACATACTTTTTGTTTCCTAGGGAAGGTGTTGCATGGAAATCACATAAGTCACTATGTATGAGTTCCAACACCTTGCTTTCCCTAACAACATCTTTGAAAGGTTGTCTAGTGATTTTAGTCAACATACAAGTTTTACATTTCTCAATATTCATATCAAAAGCAGGAAGCATACTCATTTTGGACATGTCTTTTAATCTCTTGTAATGAATATGTCCTAGTCTAGCATGCCATAATTGTGATTTATTCAAACTATTGCTAGTACTAGTTGAAGCCATACAAATCGAATTATCATAAGAAGGATAATTAAGATTAAGCCTAATCATACCATTACATACATATCCAAATCCCACAAAAGTACCATGTCTTGACAAGATATACTTGTCACTTTCTAATACTTGTTTATAACCACACTTACTTAATACAATTTCAGATAAGAGGTTCTTTCGAATCCCCGGTACATACAATACATTGTCTAAAGATAAACATTTTCCAGAAGTAAAGTTAAGTAAAACAGATCCTAGTCCCTTGATTGGTTCGGTAGCAACATTCCCCATCTTTACAACAGGTCCATCTTCAATTGGTTGATAGTCTTTAAACCAACGAAGATCCTTGCAAACATGAATTGTTGCACCCGAATCAACCCACCATGCAACATCATCATCCTGTACATAGAATGCTTCAGAAATCACAGAAACATAATTCTGCACATATTTAAGATTTTGAATAAAATCAGATTTCTGACCTTGTTGCTTGTCCGGATCCTTAGATCCACTTGGACCCACATCCTTGTCCTTGTTCACCTTACGGAGGCGACAATCTTTCTTGAGACGACCCGGTTTGTTACAACCCCAACAAACCAACTTAGCCTTCTTGTTTGAAGACTTGTCATCTTTCCCTTTAAACTTCCTTTTACCTTTAAACTTATTGGAATTCTTAGATCCCTCGCCTTCCACCATGTTCACAGAAGAAGAACCAATTTGGTTCTTGCCTTTAGGATTGATATCGAGTTCTTGAGTCTTTAAAGACTCCTCAACCCGTAAATGGCTTCCAAGTTGAACCAAAGTCAACTCTTCCTTCTTGTGTTTTAAAGTGTGTTTAAAATCTTTCCAAGATGGGGGCAATTTGTCAATGATGACAGCCACAGAAATGGCTTCATCCATCTTCAAATTGTGTTGAGCAAATTGTCCCAAAATCCTTAACATTTCATGGTATTGTTCCATCACAGGCCTGGAATCAATCATTTTGTATCCCATGAAATTGATTACAAGAAACTTCTTACTAGAAGCATCTTCAGCCATGTACTTGGATTCCAACGAATCCCATAGTTCTTTTGCGGATTCAACATTTTGATAAACATCAAACAGAGAATCAGACATACCATTGAGAATGTGACCACGACATATGTAATCATCGTTCTCCTACTTTGATCTCCTTCTTGTTGCCTCCAGGGGTTCATCTTCAACAACTTCAGGCATGGGAGTACTTAGAACATACACCACTTTGAGGGTTGTGAGAAGAAAGTGCATCTTCTTTTGCCATCTCCGGAAGTCTTGCCTTCAAACTTGGTTAACTTGTCAAATTTGCTTGTCATATCTTTCACAGAAGTTTCATTTGCCATTGTTGCAGAAAATACTTTGATTTTTGTTAGAAATGGGGATGAACAATGGCTTGGATCTCTGAAAATCGTGTAAGAATCACTTTCAAATCAAAGTATTTTGATGGTACAATCAAATCTTTGATTGGATAAGATTCAGAGTGTTCTAGATCAGAGAAATGTGTGAAAGAATATGTTTTTCGTACCCAGAAAAATGACCAAAAACGGCTATAAAACATGTCAAAAACTGTCACTGGGCGCGTTACACGGCCCGTGTAATTTTGACACGGGTCGTGTAATGCCTTACACGGCCCGTGTAATTCTGACACGGGTCGTGTAGTGCCTCAAACTTGCTTCTGTCAAAATGCAGCAAATTACACGGGTCGTGTAATTTTGACACGGGTCGTGTAGTGCCTGAAACTTGCTTCTGTCAAAATGCAGCAAATTACACGGGTCGTGTCAGACTAATTTTTGGAAAATTGAATTTCTAATTGACAGTTTACTTTGTAACTTGATCAAATTCAAACAAGTGTGTACTCCACACCTTCCTTACTTGTATAATGTTTGTCAAGATCACATTCGGTCAACAAAATTAATCCATTACACTTAAATACATATTGGTAATTTTACAAATCACCAACAACACCCATCGCATGAGTTGTTTTAAAAAAGTTTAACAAATCCAAAATTTAAGTCTAAAATTCAAATGTTCAAATATGTGGAATTTAGTCCAAAAAAAGTAGTTTTAAAAAAGTTTGTTAAGTTGAGAGGGTGAAATAATTAAATACAAAAGTAAAAGTTTAAACAAAGTTCCATTACATACACAAGGAGTCTCCTAGAATTCCAAGCAACATCTAATCCTTGTCCTCTTTTTTCACATAATCTTGATACTTGTCTAAATAAAGGGTTATGCGCAGAAAGCCTGGTGAGTATTATTTGATTTCAACTCTTTAAGGGAATTGGCTAAGTACTACTGCAATACCTCATACTAATTATCATATTTTAGTATACAAATCCGCACTTGAAAGTTTATAATTAATAATCAAAACATGGTTTAACAAAAACCAACAAGTGAGTAGTTACAAAAATACAATTCAATGGGGTTACAATTCATAAGATCAAAAGTCATAGTCAAAAACAAAGCAACTACTAAGTTCCCCATTAACAAAAGTCTTCTAGTCTCATAAGCCTTTTAAATCAATCTTCCAAGCAACATGAGTACATAACATTAAGAAAAAAAGAGACATAAATGTCTTGTGAGATATATGAGTTTGGATCTAAAACAAGTTCAATAAATAATTTGTTAAAGCAATAGTATTTCAAAAATTGGTGAATCAATATAAACTTTCAAATCTATCACAATAATGAATACCCAAATCCAAAGTATCAACGAAGATACGGGTGACCTCGTATAGAAAACTCCCCTTCATGGAATGAAACACATCCACTCCATAAGGTTGTGCTTGTGTAGCAGTGTTGCAGAAATCGGCCTCGGCGGCCGATTAATCGGCGACTAATCGCTTGGCGGTCTTCAACCGATTACGATTAGGCCTAATCGGTCAGCTTAATGGTTTGCTGCAAAAATCGGTCAAATATCGGCCTTGGTGGCCGATTAATCGGTCTTGGCGGTCATTTTTTCATTTTTTATTATTTATTTATTTATTATTTTTAAATTACGACACAAACACTCTCTAATAACTCAATAAAACTGAAAAAAATCAATATTAAAGAATAAAAATAAACAAATATATAATCTTTGATGTGTATCTCGGAATAAAATGAATCAAACTTTGCTATTTTGTTATATTTATATACTTTTAAATGAATTCATTTATAATTTAGGGTCTCCGATTAATCCTTTAACCACACTCGACCGCCAACCTACCGTCAAGCGATTTTTACAACCTTGTTGTGTAGATAACTCCCCTTCATAGGATAGGACACACCCAGCCTATAATGTTGTGCTAGAGAGTAATACTTCGCAATGGGAGGTTCCATCTCAGTAGTGTCTATGTGACCCCCCCCCCCCTTCCGATGGGTAAAGTGGACTAAAACATATGGATGCATTCATTTTAAATTTGGAAATCAACAATCCCAATAACAATAAACTAAACTAAGAAGCATTAATCCAAAAATCCAACATATGTTAAGTTAAGCTATCAAAACTCAATAAATGAAATCAAAACCCATTTGACTTAGGAATAAGAAATCATTTGACAATTAAGACTTGAAGGTTAAATACTTGTTTGCTATGTACCCATTGAAAAGTTCCTCATGTACTTACCGTTTATTCGGAAAGGAGTTATATAAGCTTGTTTTGCACCTTTGCCATTCTTAATTAAAATCATAAACAATTAATACATTTCAACACTTATATCATATTTTATTCATCTATGAGGGTTCCTCATGAACCACTTAACACATTAAGACAATATATATACATTCCTAATTGACATAATACCAACTTCAATTCTATGGCAACTCCAATCTTTCATATTTGGTTAGTTGATGATACTACCACATACCCAACTTCACAATACATAGTAATGCAATTCGCAATGTTACATTCCTATTATTGAATGTACAAAAATCTTACTTTGATGATTATCGGTCATTTCAACCTTCAAATACTAACCTTTACTCATCATATGAGAATTACCATTATTCATACATGACCCACCATAATCTTGTCTAATTTAATTAATATAAACCCAAAATCATGTGAACTAACTCAACTTCCATGGTTTGTTGAGAATTAAAGCAAAAAATGCTAAATAAGAACCATCCAATGATAAATAAACATTATACATAATTAATTTCATGTTTTCCCCAAATCCAAAAAACTAGGGTTCATCCCATTTCTCAATTTCCATGGAACTAAATTAAACAAAAGGTTGAAGAATGTTTCCTACCGTAAGAGGAATACTTTGCACTCAAAAGCCCTTTGGAAACACTTGAATTTGAAGATCTAATAAAAAACACATAGTAAAACACCAAGAACACACTTATTAATGCTTTCAGAGAGTTTTGAAGAGAAATGAGTGGAAATTGATCAATGAGCAATTTTCGTCCATTATCTTGTTAATACTTAGTGTTATCACATGGCACTCAATGAGGTGCTGAATGGACTACTAGGTGGCCAAAAATGGGGTGATTTGGCTGAGCCAGGCGCCCTCATGCACCTAGAAAGTGGCTAACGAGGCATTTCACGCGACCTATACATATGAAGGCAAAATCCTCACGCAACCTATGTGAAAGAAAAATCCTCACGCCCTCATGTGCCTAGAAAATGATGTTTTCTTGAATCTCTCTATATTTCCAGCTATTTGATCACCAACATGACCATATCTAAATTTCTGTCAGTTTTGGTCAGATTTCAAACTGTCATAACTTTTTCATTTTAATTCCAATTGCTTCAATTCTTTTTCCCGTGTTTCCTTTTTCTCAAGAAACACATTTTTGATAATGACAATATTTTTCCAATTCTCTTTTTATTCTGAGATAATTATCTACCAAAGTGGTCTAAAATATTGTACTGTTCTCATAACATTTATTTTCACCCATTTACCCTTATCCCTACCCAACATATTTCTAAAGGACTTAACATTTAAGAAGACTTGATGGAATGTCTTAATTCATGCATATTCAACATATTTTGTCCATTTTACCCTTTATTAAGCACTTAATAAGAAAGTTAAATACAAAACTTCAATTCAACTTAACTTTTCATAGTTTAATCATGTTAAAATATTTACTTCGCTACAATTAACCCCTTATTAGGATTTCGTCCTCGAAATCATTTCATAGTTTGCAAAATTCGAGCAGCGCTTCTTTATTTATTCCTTTGTTTCCTAAGTCAAGTTTGTTCCCAATGAGTGTTTCCATTTAACCAACACAAGCTCGATTTCTTTGTTTCTTAGCTTCTTAGTCTTTGCTTCCAATATGGCCTTGGGGTTCTCTACTAGCTTCTTGTGAGTATCTAGATAACACACATGAAATGTATCATGTATTACATTGATATTTATGCCTACATGATTGTCAATTTTTGTGACAACTAGAATCTTTCTTGATTTTTGTAAACTTAATTGAATAGAATGTAAGCACTAATATTAAGTTAAATGGATAATATGTTATGATGACAATTTGGTCTTTTGATGAATCTAATATTTTATATATGCATAGACTTATCATGTTAGCTTCATAGTGTTGAGAAAGTAACTCTGGCGAAATATTAGTGACATTTGAACCCGACTAGAAACATTGTCGTATAAAAGAAGGAATTATAAGGACTATCTTTGAAAATTTATATAGAAAAATCTAAGAGGAGTTGGTAAAAAGTCCTCAAGGTGACTTTGGTAATAATTGAGATAAAAAAATATAGGAAAAAGATTCATGTCATTTGGAGTTATATCAAAGAAGTTATAAGGTTTTAAAATGGCCTAAAAGTGACAAAAATGACAAAATGGTCATTTTCAAGGGTTGATAGCAGAAAATATAGTAAGATTCGGACGTAAGTCAGTAGGGGAAAGTTGTAAAGCTTACCCCTGCCTTTATAAATGTATAAAGTTTGTAAATTTTAGATATCGTATGAAGAAGTTATGCCCGTGTACAGTTGAGAAAAAATAAGGAACAAAAGTTAGAAAATTTTCACCAAGGCATGAAGAGGAGCCTTTTTGTCATTTCCCACTTAACCTGTGGAATCTGCCTCTCTCTCCTAGAAAACTTAAACTCAACATGTTACAATAATAATAATCACATGTGATTGAACATTCTTATTTCAACCTGTTACATATAATAATAATCACATATCATTGAACATTCTTTTTCAGAAATCACATATGAATACGACTAATTATTTAACGTAATCACTTATGATTATACTAGTATATAAGTAATCAATAAATCACATATGACTAAAATTTATTTTCAAAATTCATAAATAAAATATGAAAAATAAGAATAATTACCTGAAATGTTGCTTTAAATTCCCTTCTTTTGTTCTTCTGAATCACAATATAATATTCCACGCCATCCCTATCCATCGACTCTTTATCTTCACAAAACCACACTCCTTTATACAATTCCTTTTGAATATCAAAAAATAAAACACTCGTATATATCTTTGCTGCTTGTCGTTCTATATCGGATGGTGACTTCATTCCATAATGTGCTTGTTTTGTTTTATGATCAAGTTCACGTTGCGTATTTCGTTGTTATTGAATAGCATTATCATAATTCATCATAAAATTTACAAGGAAATTTTCGCCTTGGGATACGAGTTAAAAAAAGAATTTATACTCTCTGACCTTGATGTTATCTTCATCAATCAACACATTGGAATGTCCTTGAAATATGCAGGAATCCATGAATCTCGTATTTTAAAAATATCTTTGAACCATCTTTTTTCTTCAAGATTGAATTCTTTCATTAACAAATCCCATTTCGTCTCAAAAACATTAGGCTCTATATTCAAATCACATACAAGTTTCTTAAAACGCTTCTTAAAGTCTGTGTTTTTAAGAAATTCCACAGATAACTGCAATTTATAAAACCACATACACAATCACATATGATTATACATCATATAATCATTAAATCATATATGATTCAACCGCTTGCTTATAAAATCACATGTAATTGCACAAAAAATAACTTGATAAATTAAAATCTTTTGTTTACAATCACATGCGATTATAAAAAAATAATAACATACCTTTGATTGAAGTTTCTTCATGATATGCCACATACACAATCTGTGTTTTGAATTTGGAAAAACAGATTCCACTGCTTGCTTTAATGCTGCATCTTGATCCGTTAACACCATTACTGGTTGCTTTCCATGAGCATTCATAAATTGTTGAAGCAACCACTTATATGAATCAACAGTTTCTGTGCTTAGTAAACCAGCTCCAACAGTAACAAATGATTTATGATGATCAATCACGGTAAACGGAACAAAAACCAATCCATACCTGTTTTTTCATTAAAAAATAAATAATCACATATAATCAAAAACATATTATACAAAATCACAAATGATTAAGAACAGTAAAACTTACTTATTTGTTTGAAATGTAGCATCAAGTGACATCACATCTCCAAAATCACTGTAATAAGCCTTTTCTGTTTCATCGGCCCAAAAAATTGCATTCAACACCTTGTTGTTATCACATCTATAATAAAAAGAATAATTCAGGTAGTTATCTTTCCGCTCCATCATTTTATTAACAATCATTTGAGCATCTGTGTCCTAAATTGTCAACACATTCAACAGTTTCATACACACCATCACAAGGATAAGCAGTAAAAATCAAAATACCATTTTTGAAAACAGAAATAGAACCAATTTTATTATCAAAAGAAAATTGAAATCCTTGTCTGAACAATGCGTGAAATGAAATAATGTTTCTTGCCATTTCTGGCGAATAGCAACAATTTAATAATTCTAAACCAACATCACTACTAAGTACTAAACTGTAAACGCCGATCTTGGTAACAGGGGACGATCTCCTATTGCCCATGATCAAGTTCAGTCTACCGTGCTCCACCTCCCTGCTTTCCTTTAGGCCCTGCAGATCAGAACAAATGTGAAAACCACATCCTGTATCAAGGACCCAAGAATTAGAAGATGGTGAGTTTTTAGAGATAGTGTATATACCTGCTGTCGATGGCTTTACTTTCCCATCCTTGACATCCTGCAAGTAAAAACAGTTGGCTTCATCGGGGTTGGCCACACAAGGAATTTGGGAAGACTTGGTTCTCGAGCCATTGCTTGACGACCCGACCTGAACCTTTTCCCTCCAATTTTGCTTAGGAGGGCCCTTCCTTTTCTTTCCTTTGCCACTTCCAATGGCTAAGACGGGCTGATTGACGGAGGGTACACTTTTACCCTTCATCCCGTCCTCAGCAACTCGAAGCATGCAATGCAACTCAGTCAGGTTAGCCTGATTGTTGTTCAAATGATAAGCCAGCCTGAACTGGTCATAAGAACTCGGTAGGGAGTTAAGCACTATGTCAACGGCCAACTCCTCCGGTACAGGCATTGCAAGCTTTCTAAGCCGCTCCACGTAACCTTGCATTCTTTGCACATGAGCGCAGATGGACTCTCCATCTTTAGGTTTGCTGTTCGTGAAGTCCTTGACCACCTCGCACCTCTCGATGCGCTCTTGCTTGCGGAACTTTTCCGCAAGCTCCTTGTGCATCTCGAAGGGCCAGTAGTCTTCGTATATCCTTTGCAATTCGGGGTTCATTGTGGCGATCATGATGCAGGCCACTTTGGTCCATCATCAGAATGTTTTTGGTACGAGGCAATTTCCTCGGGAGTAGCAGTTTCAGGGTCAGCATCGACAAGCTCAGTCTCGAGAACATACTCTTTGTTCTCGTACCTCAGAGCCATCTTGATGTTTCTAATCCAGTCATTGTAGTTTGTCCCGTTCAATTGAACCTTGGAACACAGTGAGAGGATAGAGGGAACACTGGAGTTTGATTGGGGAGTGATCAGCAGAAGACATCTATAAAAGAAGGTAAGTTTAATTAGATACTTGTCGGTCCTTATAATAACCCAATATAAAATAAGGCTAGGATCCAACTATAACAATTTGCAACATAGAAGAGGGATGCCGTAATCTATAAGCAAATTTTATAAAGGTAGGCGAATGACGATTCAGCCAATTCCACCGTGGAAAAATAATCTTATTATAAATGGAATTCCTAGTTTCTTTTGAGATATATTAAACTGTTCAATAGCATGTCTAATCTCGGATATGCCCCACCGTTTGTGACTGGGATGCCGAGGATCACAAACCGGGTGTGAATAACCATGCAAATTAGCTTGGTACTCTCGGGGTCCATTATCATCTCAAATTGATGTGCCGGTAAACCACACACGCTCCATCAACAATGATAACACCCGAGACACCCATTGCCACTCTTTATGAACCCCCATTGGTGTGCCGGTAAACCACACATGCTCCACCAACGTTTCATAAAGTGCAATGTGCAATTTCATGGGGTAGCATCAAATTCACATTTTTCCTAAAGTAACTAGATTGGGATTTTGTGTAAAAGTTCTAGTACTTTGATCATTATACTTTTAATGATTAAGCGGTTCTGTCAAACCCGTTCGGCTAATGACCCTCCACTGATCAGGTGAGCGGTGGGTGAGAGTGTTCACCCATTATACTACCATTTTATAGGCAGTCTCCTTATACCCACTTTATAGACCAGCTTCGTGAATGAGGCCTACTATTGATTTGACTAATCAAATTTATCTCATATATACATAGTATTAACTTTTAATAATATATATAAGATGTATTTTAAAAACCCTTTAAAATATTCAAGGTTTATCTTTTAATTTTACCAAATTTAACAATTAAATTTTAAATTAAATTAAACCTTAAATTAGATTTAATCAATTTTAATTACCAATTAATTAAATTAATTAAATCTAAATATTTTAAACATTTTAAAATATTTTTTCCGGATTTTTTTATTAATTTCGCAATTTTTTTAAATTAATTAAATCCTTTTGAATTATCTTTTAATTAACAATTAATTAAATTTATTCAAATGAAGATAGGTTTATCCAAATTAATCAAATTAATTAAAACCTATCCTAAACCCCCTAAAAATCGAATTCAAATAAAGGGGTTTAAGGTTATCCATTTAATTAATAAAGTTACCAAAAATAGAAAACCTTCTAAAACCCTAATTACAATTTTCGAAATTAGGCAAGGGGTGATTAGGGTTTCCAAAACCCTAATCCTTGAAATCGATCCTTAATATAATTAGGGTTTATAGGCTTTAAACCCTAAAACAGTTATAACAATTCAACAAGAAAACAAAACAGGCTCTGATACCACTGAAAGGTTTTCTGCAAACCATGAACTAAATAACCTAAGTTCACATGCAACCTATAAGGATCTATATTTTCTTCTAATTAAACATATAACAAAACCTAAAGGCCATAAGAAAATTAACTAAAAGAATAAAATTAGAAAAAACCAACCTTTTAGAATTTTCTGGAAGCTGAGCAGCAAAATTATCCTGCCTCAAATGAGATCACACCCAAGCTTGGAGAAGATGGTCACGAAAATCCAGAGAGAGTATATGAGAATGGCGAATTCAATGTGGTGCCTGGGAACCCCTATTTATAGTTTTTCAAATGGCCAGTTGATAAACCTTAGAGATAAACCTTTTTGAATTCAAATAAGATAAACCTTTTATCTTATAATTCAAACTCCTATTTATCCTCTATATATCAATTTCGAAATTTCTATATACCATATATAGAAATCGAAATCCACTGGTCACTCCCACTGTCACTTACTCAACTATTGAATAATTACAGTTTTAGTCCCTACACCTTTAATTAATTAATTTAATCCCCAAATTAAATCCAATTAATTCTGGATTAATTCCTAATTAATTAATATAGTTTCTAATTAATATATTATCACTTTAATATATTAATAAACCATATATTTAATTCCTGTTGATTTATTAATCCCATAATAAATCAACCTTTCTCTCTACCGAATTTTCTACCAAACCTCCAGCCATGAGGGCAACCCAAATAGACTGTGCTTCTATTAATTAGGTAAATACTAATTATTAGTCATGGCTTAGACACCTAATCCAACAGGTTGGGCACTTCAGCACAAATAGGCTCAACAATCTCCCCCTTTGTGTGAAGTGCATCCGAAGCCTATCTTTGTTGATGGTAGTGTTTCTTGTAGGCCTGCTTCAAGGTGCGCCTCACTGTCAACCACCAGTTGAGGTGTTCCCTTACTTTCGTTTTCTCTTGCCAGTTGTTCACAAAGCAGTTATTGACCAGGGCAAGAACTTGTTTGATAGACTCCGAAGGGAAACGACCCATGAAGTCAATATCAAAGAATTTAGTCACCATGGTTTCATTGTCATGGGACAAACCTTTGAACACCACACCCCAGGGCTTGTCAACAATCTGCCCAGCCTTCAAATGTTCAAAATTTTCTATTGTGGTTGGTGGGGGTGCAAGAGATTGATTGAAGAGCTCGGCCACAACAATGTCGAACCTGGCCACTCTTAAAAGATAGTTTCTGAAGAAGGAGGAGATGTGAGTTTTGGCTGTTGCGAAGATGTAACGCCAAGACGTTTTTATTATATAATTATAATAAAATGGTAAATTGGTTATTTTACCTTGGAAGGGTAAAATGGTCTTTTGGACAGAAAAGTATTTGGTTTGAAATAATATTTTGAGTTTTGGACTTAAAATGTTATAAAAACTGAATTCGGGTCGTTTTACCGAAAAAGGGTATTTTGGTCATTTGACAAAGTCAACGACCAATTATGTAAAAATATTGTTGGTTGTGGCAAAAATGTAAGAAATAGAAGTTTTATTGTAATAAAACTTGATTTTGTGGTCAAAGTTCAAGAAATGGAACTTAGGGACCAAAATTGTAAGAATTTGTGGTATAAATAGAGAGTTTGACTCTCTCATTGACCAACCAATTGTGCAGCAACGGGAGAAGCAATTGCAGGTGCGATTCTACAGAAATTGGAAGACTTCTTGAAGGTTGAGGCTTGAATTTCGATTCCTAGCTTTGGAATGAAGAATTGGAAACTCTAAAGGTTAGAAATTCAAGTTATAGCTTGGTTTTTCTTGTTGAGTTTTGTAGCAACTCAAAACTGCATTTGCAGTTGTGATTATGTGTTTAAATTGATGATATACTTCCATCAAGTCATGTTAATAAGGACTTAGTTCAAGAAAATGGAAGTAGATTGCTATTAGTGATGAATTTGAAGTTTTGGGGTTGTTAGAACTAAGAACCCTAATTCTTCATTTTGATTGATTTGGTTGTTTTGGATGGTTGAAAACCTTGTTAAAGTATAAGGTTTTAGCCTAGAAACAAACCCCAATCGATTAAGGACCTGATTAAGGACTTAATGAGCCAAAACTGCTTGCTACAGTGCATAAATCGCGGCTGGACAGGAGGCACCTGCAGGTGCCAGGCGCGGTGCGCCCAAACCCCTGGCGGGGTGCGCCCAGGCGCAGTGCGCCCATTTCTGGGCGGGGTGCGCCCCTCAGGCAGGGACTTTAAAATGCTAACTTTTGCTTGGCTTGTCCGTTTTAGCTCAAATTTGGACCATAGGCTCGTTATGGTCTGAAAAGTTTGGGAAAATTTTTAGATTGAGTTTCCGACCCCTCGGGGGCACTGTAGACCGATCCGAATGCCTCGGTGAATAGTAAAATTCATATAAAGTTAGTAAACGGAAAGTTTATTAACTAGGCATTGTTTATAACAATGTTTTATTGAACTCTAATGTATTAGAGTTAGTTGAAATGGGTATTAACCGATAATCATGTTGAAAATGATTAAATTATAGGTGCGGGACAAAATTCTACGGATCGTATCAGAAGGCAAGAAACAACCGGGAATTTGATGCAGCTAGCATCCAGGTGAGTAATCTCACTGATATCATATGCGATATATGATGATTGTATTGTTACAGGTTGAAACGGCTTCGAGGGACGAAAATGACAAGTGTAAAAATATATGTAAAAGACAATACCAGATAAGCCGTGAGTCATTGCGATGACAAGAACGGAGCTGTGAGCCAATACATATATATATACACTAATATGACAAGACCGGAACCAGCCGTGAGTCAATAAAACTTATATAGACAAGACCGGAACCAGCCGTGAGTCTAGGCAACAGCGGGATTTTCCCGTGAGCCATAATTTATTCTGATAAGTCAAACCTTTATATAGACAACAGCGGGCTAACCCGTGAGTCTAGGCAACAGCGGGCTAACCCGTGAGCCATGGTTTACTTTGATGAGCCAAACTTATATAGACAACAGCGGGCTAACCCGTGAGTCTAGGCAACAGCGGGCTAACCCGTGAGCCACGGCAACAGCGGGCTAACCCGTGAGCCATATCTAACCGGTGCAGCCTATATGGCTATGATATTGTTACAGGTACATGGTGCGGCCTTTTGGCTATGATATCGGGTTATTGAACCCAGCTGGTGCGGCCTGCGGGCTATGAATTATATTTTGATATTGTTTTGGTGTAGCTTATATAGCTATGACACAGGGTGCGGCTGTTAGCCATGATATATGATGCAGTCCGATGTGACTGAGAGAGATGGGACAGAAATAGTTGTATATGGTTATATGTGCAAATAATTGACATGGTTTGATAATTGCAGGTTATCATATTATAGTCTGTAAGACTATAATTTAGGATGTGAAATCCTAAGAGATATTTGGTTAGCCAGTAAGGCTAGGAGTTTGGATTTGATATCCAGACAGTTATATGTTTGTGTTTTGATACGTGTTATCTGCAAAATTGATTATTCACTGAGCTTTGTAGCTCATACCGTTTGTTACTGTCCCTGCAGGTTAGCATGATACTGATAGGGGACAAGATAGAGTCCGTGACTTTGAAGTGGGACTCGTAGATGCTGTAAGTAGCAGCCCGGCTTTAAAGGAGTTATGGTATTTTTATACTCTCCTTGATACACTTGTACCCGTATTTATTAAAAAAATACCCCTTGTTATGGTTTTATGTATTGAAACCTATGTTTTAAATGAAAAAATTTTTCAGGGGTGTTTTTGTTTTAAAAGCCGGGTGTTACAAGTTGGTATCAGAGCCGAGGTTTAAGTGAACTAGGTGTCTATAGAGTAGATTCCTGGACTTAAACCCTGAAACAGTAGACATGATGAACTGTTAGGTGTATATAGTTGTTATTATACATATATAACCTAACTATTGCTGACTTCTAACGTATAAGAAGTATGAGCAGCGGATAATTCTGGGAGAAATTTAGTGTGTGTAACTGTAAGAGGCGGATCAGCTTTTTTTTCAAGACTCCATCGAACGAGGGGCAACGAGACAAGTAGCGGAAAAATCCACATGACGAGCAATGATAGCTGATGTGGTCAGATAAATGAATCGGTTGCTCACCTTAGTTGATATTCAAGGTGAAAGAACAGTAGTTGAGACTACAAGAAAAGCAGAAAATAAAAGTGGACTTTTCAGAAGAAGTTGTCACAAATCGGGTCCAACCTTATAGGAAAAGGACCAAAACAGAGCCACTACGTATAGTGATCAGTGCAGGAAAGGCACTAAGGAAAATTGTAGAGTTGAGACTCTACCGTTGACATGCTGAAATTGTAGATGATAGGAGCAGATTGCTCGAGCTTGTCGTATGGGACGAAAGTGGTTCCAGCGTGGAACTATAGATCACTTCTTTATGAAATACTCACATGTGAAATGTGGAGTAACGGGTGATGACCCAGGAAAGACAGAAGGGACGAATGGTCGAAAAGGACCCGTGATACCATGAGCATTCCAGTAGATTGTGGAAGAAGCTCGTGAGGAGACTGATATGATCGCAGATATCATTGTTTTGAATATAACTTGTGTATGTTATGTTTGGTCCATGAAGCTATGCTTTGGATCGATGACTTGATGTCTTGTTTGAATTTTTTTTCATCAATGATTTTGGATGAAATATTTGAAATAGCTGTAGTAGATAGCAAGTATGTTCAAGATATTGAACACCTGGAAAGTAGTATGCCTAAGATTTACGGGACCATTTTTCCCTATGAATCTGAAGCCGATGACTACCAGCAAATCTGAAGCAATTGTGCTTATGAATTGGTTAGCAATAAATTATGCTAACATGAATTGTAGAAATATGAACATGATGGTTCAGAAAGCAGAAATGAGCGGATGAAAATCCATGGTAAATGACCGTTGTTGAGAATACCGGTTAGCTTCTTTGCTTAAACTCGGAAAATAGTTAGTAAAGGAATGATGTTGTAGTTGGCATACGTGGTATGGGCCAAGCTTAATAAAGTGGTGAAAGTAGTGTACTTCTTTAAATAATTTTTGGAATGTTTCTTCTGAAAAGAACTTCCAAGATTTCTGCCAGATTGGCAAGAAGAGTTTATGATTAAGCTGGTATTAGGAGCCGTTCATGTTATCTAGGCTCTGTGTTGATTGGCCTCTGCAGAGATGACAGAGTGGTAAAACAATTGGAAGAAATTATTGTTTTTAAATTGGGATCTCATATGACTGTATGTGTCATAATATGGAGCCCTATCTTGTTTGAAAAGAAGAAAGATAAGTTGATGCATATGTGCATTGACTACTAAGAATATGATATTCTCGAAACCAGATTGAAAATGAGGTACAGTTGTACCAGATACTGGAGTTACTTCACTAAGTTAAGTGATATGTTAAATTCTCCAAGTATGAAAATTTTGGTTAAAAGAAGTTTCGATTCCTTGGGCATGATAATACTGCCAAAGATGATGAAATAAATCCAGTGGGATAAATGATGTGGTAAAAACTGGAACCGCCTGAGGAATCCGATTGACATTGTAGTTCCTTGGATTTGGCGGGTTACTATAGGAGAGTTGTAGAAAACTGCTCCTTGATTGCTGGTTAGCTGATTAAAGTTGACCAAGAAAAAGTGTAAAGTATGAGTGGTAGAAAGACCACCGATATGTTGTAAAGGTTTGGAATGAACCTTGTGTGAACCTCTAACATTAGCAATGATGCTAAGTAGAGAAGATGGATTGGACCATTGAAATGTATCCAAGTTGACTGGGGATACATGACATTGCGGTAGCAATTATGAACGTGGCGTTTAAGCTTTGGAAACACTACTTGTATGGTGTAAAGCTTATTGCGATAAGATCATAAAAGTTGAAATACTTAATTGATCAAAAGAAGCTGAAGATGAGATAGTAAAGATAGATGGGTTACTTAGAGATTTCGAGTATGAAATCTTGTACCATCTCAGAAAGGCGTATGTGGTTACAGATGCCTTGAATTAGAAAGAGTAACCTTTGTAGGTTACATCCACATGTATGAACGTGGCAAATTGATTACCTGAGTTGATTCGGGTTGCACAGAAAGATGTGTGCAAGTCTGGAAATGTGAAAAGTGAATAAATGATTGAAAAGTAGCGGAAGTTAGTTGGAATATCACAGTGATTTAACACCCTTGGCGGTTGTAAATGTGAATTCCAAAGTCAAACGAAATATAAAAATCATCTTGAAAAGATGTATTTTGTATCAGATATGCAGCATACCCGGGGCAATACCAAACTGTATAGGTCGATAAAACCTATGTGTTGGTGGTCGGGGCTGAAGAAAGACATGTGAAAAATGTTTGACTTGTGTGTAACTACAGTCAAATCATTAGAAGTATGTGGACTGTCAGTCCCAAAAATGAAATGGGACGAAAAATATCATAGACTTTGTAGTAAAGTCTTTGCAAGTACCGCATAGGTATGACACCATATGGGTGATTGCAGTTTGATTGATGAAATCAGTGTAGAACTATACCGACTAAGAAGAAATTAAGAGTGGAAAAGTAGTGAAAAACTACAAAGATAAAGAAAATTGTCGACGTGAGTTATCAGCGCGAATTGTATCGGACAGAGATAACAGAATTATTCTTTGAATTTGGCATAAATTTCAAGAATAATTAGTTCAAAAGTACTAGTAAGTACTGTGTGCGAATTGCAGATGGATTGACGAGGTGAGATAATGATGCAGACCTTAGGAGTTATGCCTGAAATCTGCATAACAGACCCTAGCGGAAACTAGACGACCGTCTATCCTTGGTAGAAGTTGTAGATTAGTATAGGTATTATACTAGTGTTTTATTGACTCGTAGGAAGTATTGTATAGACTACCGTGTTGCACGCCGATTTGCTAGACGGAAGTTGAGGAGAAGCTGTTGACTAAACTTGAGATTGTATCTCAAACAGAAGAAAAGATTAGGCAAATTCGAGAAAGCTTGGAAATAGACCAAAATCGACAAGAGTAGTATGCGGATTGACGAGTAAAACCATTGAAACCCCAAGTAAGGGAAGATAGTGGAACTCAAAGTGACCTTCCGGAAGGACTAGAGATTGATGTGGGACAAAAAGGAAAGTTGAGTCCTTGTTAATTGGACCTTTCTGTATATCCCAAACGCAAGAATTGCGGTGTATTGATTGAATATCCTTGATGAACTTCAAGATGATTGTAAAGTTTTCTATGGGTCTCAGGGTTCTGAGAACATAGATTGATAAATGCTAACGAATCCCTCATGTTGAAATGAGGAAGATAAGTGATTAAGGTACCCGGGACAACCGGATGAGTGATATGCGAGTGGTGATATAACCACGAGATAAGAAGACTAGTATGGTTAAGTGCTTAGGCAATACCATAAAAGTTTCCATATGATATGGGAAACCGGAATTGTAACGAGAAAGAAATACCCTCGCGTGATAGTATGATTTCGGGGACGAAATCTTTTGAAGGAGGGGAGAATTTGTAACGCCAAGACGTTTTTATTATATAATTATAATAAAATGGTAAATTGGTTATTTTACCTTGGAAGGGTAAAATGGTCTTTTGGACAGAAAAGTATTTGGTTTGAAATAATATTTTGAGTTTTGGACTTAAAATGTTATAAAAACTGAATTCGGGTCGTTTTACCGAAAAAGGTGTTTTGGTCATTTGACAAAGTCAACGACCAATTATGTAAAAATATTGTTGGTTGTGGCAAAAATGTAAGAAATAGAAGTTTTATTGTAATAAAACTTGATTTTGTGGTCAAAGTTCAAGAAATGGAACTTAGGGACCAAAATTGTAAGAATTTGTGGTATAAATAGAGAGTTTGACTCTCTCATTGACCAACCAATTGTGCAGCAACGGGAGAAGCAATTGCAGGTGCGATTTTGCAGAAATTGGAAGACTTCTTGAAGGTTGAGGCTTGAATTTCGATTCCTAGCTTTGAAATGAAGAATTGGAAACTCTAAAGGTTAGAAATTCAAGTTATAGCTTGGTTTTTCTTGTTGAGTTTTGTAGCAACTCAAAACTGCATTTGCAGTTGTGATTATGTGTTTAAATTGATGATATACTTCCATCAAGTCATGTTAATAAGGACTTAGTTCAAGAAAATGGAAGTAGATTGCTATTAGTGATGAATTTGAAGTTTTGGGGTTGTTAGAACTAAGAACCCTAATTCTTCATTTTGATTGATTTGGTTGTTTTGGATGGTTGAAAACCTTGTTAAAGTATAAGGTTTTAGCCTAGAAACAAACCCCAATCGATTAAGGACCTGATTAAGGACTTAATGAGCCAAAACTGCTTGCTACAGTGCATAAATCGCGGCTGGACAGGAGGCACCTGCAGGTGCCAGGCGCGGTGCGCCCAAACCCCTGGCGGGGTGCGCCCAGGCGCAGTGCGCCCATTTCTGGGCGGGGTGCGCCCCTCAGGCAGGGACTTTAAAATGCTAACTTTTGCTTGGCTTGTCCGTTTTAGCTCAAATTTGGACCATAGGCTCGTTATGGTCTGAAAAGTTTGGGAAAATTTTTAGATTGAGTTTCCGACCCCTCGGGGGCACTGTAGACCGATCCGAATGCCTCGGTGAATAGTAAAATTCATATAAAGTTAGTAAACGGAAAGTTTATTAACTAGGCATTGTTTATAACAATGTTTTATTGAACTCTAATGTATTAGAGTTAGTTGAAATGGGTATTAACCGATAATCATGTTGAAAATGATTAAATTATAGGTGCGGGACAAAATTCTACGGATCGTATCAGAAGGCAAGAAACAACCGGGAATTTGATGCAGCTAGCATCCAGGTGAGTAATCTCACTGATATCATATGCGATATATGATGATTGTATTGTTACAGGTTGAAACGGCTTCGAGGGACGAAAATGACAAGTGTAAAAATATATGTAAAAGACAATACCAGATAAGCCGTGAGTCATTGCGATGACAAGAACGGAGCTGTGAGCCAATACATATATATATACACTAATATGACAAGACCGGAACCAGCCGTGAGTCAATAAAACTTATATAGACAAGACCGGAACCAGCCGTGAGTCTAGGCAACAGCGGGATTTTCCCGTGAGCCATAATTTATTCTGATAAGTCAAACCTTTATATAGACAACAGCGGGCTAACCCGTGAGTCTAGGCAACAGCGGGCTAACCCGTGAGCCATGGTTTACTTTGATGAGCCAAACTTATATAGACAACAGCGGGCTAACCCGTGAGTCTAGGCAACAGCGGGCTAACCCGTGAGCCACGGCAACAGTGGGCTAACCCGTGAGCCATATCTAACCGGTGCAGCCTATATGGCTATGATATTGTTACAGGTACATGGTGCGGCCTTTTGGCTATGATATCGGGTTATTGAACCCAGCTGGTGCGGCCTGCGGGCTATGAATTATATTTTGATATTGTTTTGGTGTAGCTTATATAGCTATGACACAGGGTGCGGCTGTTAGCCATGATATATGATGCAGTCCGATGTGACTGAGAGAGATGGGACAGAAATAGTTGTATATGGTTATATGTGCAAATAATTGACATGGTTTGATAATTGCAGGTTATCATATTATAGTCTGTAAGACTATAATTTAGGATGTGAAATCCTAAGAGATATTTGGTTAGCCAGTAAGGCTAGGAGTTTGGATTTGATATCCAGACAGTTATATGTTTGTGTTTTGATACGTGTTATCTGCAAAATTGATTATTCACTGAGCTTTGTAGCTCATACCGTTTGTTACTGTCCCTGCAGGTTAGCATGATACTGATAGGGGACAAGATAGAGTCCGTGACTTTGAAGTGGGACTCGTAGATGCTGTAAGTAGCAGCCCGGCTTTAAAGGAGTTATGGTATTTTTATACTCTCCTTGATACACTTGTACCCGTATTTATTAAAAAAATACCCCTTGTTATGGTTTTATGTATTGAAACCTATGTTTTAAATGAAAAAATTTTTCAGGGGTGTTTTTGTTTTAAAAGCCGGGTGTTACAGAAGACCCCCATATCCTCGCACTCATTGCCTGCCGAGAAGTTCAGGATGTCAAGAAGAGTTATGAAGTCCAAAGGATTCATAATCGGGAAGTCAGCAATAGTGAACTTCGACTCTTCATCGTCATTAGCACCCCGAAGTACCAAAAAGTTTAGGTTTTGAAAACCTACATACTCCTCTCCTCTCTTGATATAAATTATTTTCACTATTTTCTTCTCACTCCATACATAGTTCGGAGCTTGGATGAACTTTGCATGGAATGCAACCTTTCTTGTCTTGTATTCCGGCAGCTTATCTTTTGGTACATTCCTTTCAAATCGCAGAAAGGTGAATGTCTTTGGATTGTAGGGGAGATCCAGCTGCTGGTTTTTGCCGTTCTTTGTTTCCAGGCTCTTGAGTAGAAGCCTGTTATTAACATGGAAGTCATTGAAACCGATAGCCTTGATTAGCTCCTCGTTCCACGTCTGGTTTTCAATGGTGATCCTGTTTATCTCGAGGATCTTCATGTACTCCTCTTCCCCTTCCCGATTGACTTGATCCATGTGAGGAGTAATCCGAATTTCTTTCACCAAAGGCCGCGAACTGGAACCACCTGCTTCAGTTGTCATTATGGTTCCGAAGATAGGGCCAGCCTTGGAGGGAAGTGGAGGAATAAAGGGTGGTCTACCCAAGATTGTTGATTGTTGTTCTGTTGTTGTTGTTACTAGGGCTTCGGAGGTTGCGGTTTCTCTGGCTTGAGACCCAGGGACTTCGGCTTCTCCCCCTTGTGAAGGATGAACAATGTGTTCACCCTGAGTAGTTAGCTGGGGTCTCCCTTTTTCGGCCTGTGATTTCTCCATTTTCAAGGAGATGTTGATCATGGGTTAAAGGGTGGTCTTCAACTTTGTGACCACATCGGTGATGATGGCCTCGTTGGTGGTTCGGAGCTCTTTGGCAAAAGTGGCAACTGCGGAGGAAGACAATTCCGCAGTGAGCTCTTCCACACGTTTGTGGGCATCAGACAGGTGTTTGGCAAACCCTGTCTGGTATTGAGAGTTGAAGGACTCAGTTGATGTCCTAATATCATGCAGCTCCTTGGTCACTTCGGAGTTAGATAACTCCATTTTTCTCACCAGCTCCTCAATCTGTTTATCAGTTTGCTCCTTAAGGAGCCTGTGCTTCTCATTTATCTACTCAACCGCTGTGTTGAGCTTCCTTTCAATGGCCCTTTGGATTTCTATTTGTTTCTCCAGAACACGTTGTTCTGAAGCCTTGACCAATTCTTCTATTTTCCCAGTCAAGGATTTTTGGACCTCAGCAATCAGGTCCTCAACACTAGCTTCAGGCTTCTTTGTGGGATCGAAGCCAGTGTTGGTTTGCAATAGGACATCCAGTTTTCGGTTGAGGATTTTGTATTGTTTCCCCAAGATGAAGTCTGTATCATCCAGACTTTCATCGTCGTTTTCTTCAATGGTGATAGGTTCCATGTAGAAGGCAGCCATGGCCTCTTCGGTGGATGGGGGTTGTGAAGAAATGTTGGCTTCAAAACCGAAGTCATCTTGGAATGGATAATCTAGCAAGGATGTATCCAGACCAGTTGTGGAAGTGTTCAAAAATGGATCCGAAGCGGATAAAATCAGTGGTGTTTCGATGGAGGTTGCCTTCGGTGGTGGAGGAGGTGGCACTTCGGATGAAGTTGTGTGGATTGTTGTTGTTTGTTGAGCACTTGTGGGAGGAGGAGGTGGTGGAGTTGTTGTATGATGAGGTGTTGGTGGTCTGGTTGTTTTAGGTGGTGATTGTGGTTCAGTAGTGTTTGGTGGAGTGGGTGGTCTTGTTTCATGGAATGGTGAGGATTGATGTTCTTCTTCTTCTTTTGGAATGGCTTCGGGGTTTTTCTCAGACTCTGAAGACTCATCCCTGATGGCCAATTTCCTTGACCTCTTTGGTTGTTTCCTCTTCGGAGTGGTCTGCTCCGAAGCCTTTCTCTTTTTCTCAATTTTCTTTGGACCACTTGGTCCACCAGCTGTTTTCTTCTTGCCCTTAGCTTTTGTTTAGGCCTTTGTTGCTGCAGTCTGAATCCCTTCCTGAGTAATATCATGTACATGGTATGGAATAATAAGAGTATTCCTGTATGTGTTTACCTCATTGCACTCCAAGGGCAATTTGGAGAGCATAGCCTTAGGAATTTGGGCACAGAAGGTTGCCGGTTCTTCATCTAGGGCAAGAATTGCGATTGGAGTGAATTTCATCTCAGCGAGTGAGGGATTAGGAACATACCGTGCTTGTTGGTAGTGGGCATGTACAACAATCACCCAGAATCTGGGATTTGCAATTTCTATTCCCTTCAAGCTATGGTTTATGTGGGAGCAGAAATCAGCCCAGAGAATGGATACGAAATCTACTTTAACATCATAGTAGATTCCATAGAGGAGGCCTTGGAATGCAATGCTTGCCGAGTCCAAGCCAGAGGTTCTTCCAGAAAGACATCTAAGGAAGATACTGAAGAAGTATCTCCAAAGATCAGGAAGTTGATTTTTCTTGAAAGTGTTGATCCTTTCAAGAAGGGGTTCATACCCCATCTCGTTGAACATGGCGACCAGTTGATCAGCAGACAGGACCACTATTTCTTTCGAGTTGTAGACTGGAAGATGAAGAGCTTCAGCAAACTTCTCCTTGGTCAGTTGTATCTTCTTAGTCTTGCCCTTGGAGTCGACAGCCTCATAAAACACAGATTTGACTTGGTTGTTGGAGTCAAATAGAGCATTTGATGTGTAGTGTGAGAGTCGCAGGGATAGAGGGAGTGCAGGTTAAAGCATAACCGAGAACAGACCTTTTCAGAGATTCCACCAACGCATCAATCGGTTGAGGGTAAAGCTTCAGATCGTTGCGGAGAACCAGATTAGCGGACTGGTTCTTGAGAACAGGGATGGAGATTGCTTCAGTTGTTTGAGAGGATGCTTCAGCCATTGTTGAGGTGTTTGAGGAAGACGAGTGAACTTAGGGTTCTTGAGAGAATTTTGCCGAGAAGTTCTGAGAGTAATGATCGCGTAAAGAGATGAACAGATGGGTCGTGAGGTATATATAGTATTCGTGGTCCCAAGGTCATTTAATGCACGTGGGAAACGGTCCACTAATAGTATGACACATCAGCACCCAACCATTCCACTTTTCCTGCAAAAACGTAAACGTACATCTGTCAGTCATCATTATTTGAAATTGAACCGCCATATTCACACGATCTTCTTGTTAGGATTCGCCACGATTGTCTCAGTGACAACTTTGTAACAACGGTTATTAAATTTAAAAGAATGTTTGTCTCTGAGACAATCATAAATGTGGAAATCAATTGAGCAATAAATTGACTTCGGTGCTTTGAAGAAAATTATAACCGTTATAGTGAGGTCATAAAGTTATGATTAACTCCAAAGAGAGTAGTCTTCACTTAGGGTGATTTGTTAGGACACCGAAGTCCATTGGGTTTCTCTTGGTTTTTCTTTGAAATTTTGGTTTTACTTTTGAGTGATGCAGTATGATGTTTATCCTTGACTTCCTGGAATATTATGAAAAGATGATTTAACAAGTTAATGTCCAGAATCATTCGAATCATGTTGGAAGTCCATTTTCCATTTTAAAGGTTGTTTGATTCAATATCGGTCATGGATATATAAGTCTAATCACCCCATCACTAACTTGATTTCGCATTTTTCAACATGGTTTGAGTTGTGCTTTTGTGTTTCAAATTTTTCATACATAATAATGGTAACATTCTATGCTTTTGAAATTTAAAGAACTTTTCATTCTTGAGTTGAACATCAGAAGTGTTTTTATAACTTGGATTGTTTTTGATGAACCTTTTTGAAAAATCTATTCCCTTTCATCAATTGAAGTGTTTGGATACTAAGATCTGATGACAAGCCTTTGAGCTTCGTACACCACTCCAACTTATCATTTAAGATAGACTACTTGAAATGTTTATATTCTCTACAAAGTACTCGACTATGTTATAGGAGCTCCCTGTATCGTTATTTAAAACATATGAATACGCCTTTGAGTGCTGATTTCTCTTTCTTTTTGCACTCCCTAATTATCTTTTTGTTTTGCTTGTTGTCTTTGAGTCTTTTGACAAATTGTTTTCTGTTTATCTTTTTGATGATTTTCAATTTTTCCTTTTTATCTTTTCAATTTTGGATTTCCTTATCCGAAGATGCAAAATTTTCACCATCTAGTTTCTTTCTTGGTGCCTTTTGGTTTTGTTTTATACAATCCTTGAGTGTGAAAAGCTTCTTTTAGTTCAATTTTGTACCATTAATGAAAAGAATTTTTAAATTTGCTTATCAGACAATGTTGGTACTATTTTTGAAGAAAACTTCGGAACACTTGAGTTATCCTGTGTAGTTTTGAGGCTACATGATTAATTTGAAGTTGAAGCGAGTCAAGTTCAGAAGGGAGGTTAGAAATAGACACTTTGTTAAAGATATTAGAATCAAACAAGGCTTCAAATTGTAAAATAGCCTTAACCTCACTTCGAAGTCTGTTTTCTTACCAATGTTTCAAGTCGATTCCCAAGTACCTTTTAGTGCAATAAGGAATGATTATCAGAATCTAAAATCAAAGTTTTGTCCTTTACTTGGTTAATTCATGAAAGTAAGATTCAACTTTGTCATTGTGCATCAGACTTTTCTCAAAACTTAGTGTGAAGGCATAAAACTTTATTTTTCTTGTTTTTGAATTTTCTTTGACTTAAAAACTTTTTAATTTTGTCCTTAACAAGTGAAGTCAAAATATGTTTAGGTGAAAATTTTTCCATTTTCATGATTTTATTTGACAGAAAATTTTGTTCCGCAGAGTTCCGAAGTGAAATTTTACTTCGGAGAGCTGCGGTGGAACTCTAAGTGATTTTTCTTGTTCTACTCCGATGAGCTCCGAAGCGATGAAACTCTTCGGAGCGCTGCGGTGTTTTGTGATTTTACAAATTTTCAAACTGAAAAAAGGAGTGATAGTGAGCAAATATGAGATTTATTGAAGAGTGGATCCATCTATCATTCCAAGTCCACGAACTATTCTTGTGAATGCCTCTTCATTCAGGGCCTTTGTGAAGATATCTGCCAGTTGTTCTGTGGTGTGAACAAAGTGCACCTCAATATTCCCCTCCTCAACATGACTTTTGATGAAGTGATATCGAAGAGCTATATGCTTCGTCTTGGAATGTTGAACTGGATTGTGGCATATGCGAATTGTACTTTGGGAGTCATAGAACAAAGGTATTTTTCTCATGTTGGTGGCATAATCTTTCAGTTGGCTTTAGATCCAAATGATTTGTGAAGTACATGCTACGACTGCTACATACTCTGCTTCTGCTGTGGAGATAGAGACACAAGTTTGCTTCTTGGATTGCCAGCTAATTAGCTTTCCATCTAAGAATTGACAACCCCCCGAAGTGCTCTTGCGATCAATAGAGCATCCACCAAAGTCTGAGTCTAAGTAAGCTTGTATGTAAAATCCAGAATTTGCTGGGTACCATAGGCCATAAGCAGGTGTGCCATGAAGATATCGAAAGATTGTCTTAACTGCAGCCAGATGAGGTTCTCTTGGGTCAGCCTGATATCTTGCACAATTGCATACTGCGAACATGATATCAGGGCGACTGGCTGTGAGATAAAGCAGTTATCCAATCATACTTCGGTACTGCTGTATGTCTGTCTTCGGTTTGTTCAATGAAGGATTCAACCTTGTACCTACAGGCAGGGGAACTTTTGCTTTGGAGCAGTTAGTCATCCCGAAGCGTTCAAGCAAACTCTTCATGTACTTTTGTTGATTGATGAAAATCCCCTCCTTGGATTGTTTTATTTGTAATCCAAGAAAGAAGTTAATCTTACCCATCATACTCATTTGAAATTTGCTTTTCATTAGTTTTTCAAAATCTTTTGACAAATTGGGGTCAGTGGATCCGAAGATTATGTCATCCACATAAATTTGGACTAACATCAAATGAGATCCATCTTTCTTTCTGAAAAGTGCTGGATCCACTGAACCTTGTTTAAAGCTTGATTCTTTTAAAATTTTTGTCAAGGTCTCATACCAAGCTCTTGGAGCTTGTTTTAAACCATAGACAGCCTTGTCTAGCACATAGAAATGTTTTGGATGTTCTTTACTTTCAAAGCCAGGTGGTTGTTCAACAAAAACGGTTTCCTCGAGATCACCATTCAGAAAGGCACATTTGACATCCATTTGATAGACATCAAAGTTTTTATGTGCAGCATAAGCTAAAAATATCCGAACTGATTCGAGTCTGGCAATAGGAGCAAATGTTTCTTCGTAATCAATCCCCTCCTGTTGGCAATAATCCTTGACAACCAATCTTGCTTTGTTCCAAACCACATTTCCTTCGGTGTCCAGTTTGTTTCTGTACACCCATTTCAGACCAACAATTGAAGGATTTTTAGGTTTTGGAATAAGCCTCCAAACTTTGTTTCTTTCAAATTCTTCTAATTCCAATTGCATAGCTTCAATCCAGTCTGAATGATCAAATGCATCTTTAACATTCTTAGGTTCTACCTTAGAAATAAAGACATTGAACATGCACAACTCGGAGGTTTTGTTAAGATCTAGTTGTCTTTGGTGAAGTTGTGCACGAGTCAATACTTTATCTCAAACATTACCGATGACAAGTGATGGTGGATGATTTCTCGTCCATTTGTCCAAGGGAGGATAATTTGGATCAAAGTCAGGTGGTCCTTCAGAATCAATGTCTTTCATGTCTGAAGGATACCCCGAAGTAGAAGGGAAATCATCCATGATTAAATGATTGTTTGGATTAGTTGTGTTAGAGTATGGTGTGTGCATTTGTGAAGTAGAGTTTAGAGTGTTCTCCCCCTCGACATGTGTTGGTGTTGAGGAAGTGGTAGCTTTAGCCGAAGAAATTGGTGTTGCTGAGTTTGGAATGGTAATCTCTGGCTCCCCCTGGACTGTTGGATACTGGTTCATGATATTAGAGATTTCCTGTGGAAGTGAGGTAGGAATGTTGGCTTCCCTTGGATTGTGGTTTGGCTCCCCCTCAACACTTGCATTTCCTTCACTTCGGTTAGATGGCTCCCCTTTAACAGATGACGGTCGATGTACACTACTTGAGGAAGAATTATCAGGTACATCTGTAAGTTTGGACAATTCGGATACATGGTTGTCAGGTGCACTGGCTTCGGAGTCCACAGCCCTCACAGGTGGATCGAACAAAAGTGAGAAGTCTATATCAAATGTAGTGATTGGTGGAGCATCCACAGCAGGTTTTGGAAAGATGGATGTCATAGGGAATGGATGCAGAGACTTTTTGATGTAGTAGTCATCAAACCTCAGGTTGAAGGTTTCTTCGATTTTTCGGGTTCTTTTGTTCATGACCCTGTAAGCTTTTGAGTCTTGAGAGTATCAAGGAAGATTCCTTCTTCTGACTTATCATTGAACTTGGACAAGTGATCCTTCAAGTTCAAGATAAAACACCTACAACCGAAGATGTGAAGAAATTTGACATTTGGTTTTCTTCGGTTGAGCACTTCGTAAGGTGTGATATGAAATCGCTTGTGAATGTAGGATCTGTTTTGAGTAAAGCACGCAGTAGAAATGGCTTCAGCCCAGAAGTACATAGGCAAGTTTGCAAAATTTAGCATAGTTCTATCTGCTTCACACAAGGAACGATTTCTCCTTTCCACAACACAATTTTGTTGAGGAGTATAGGGTGCAGAGAAGTTGTGACTAATTCCTTTTGTTTTTAAGAATCCATCCAGAGTTTGATTCTTGAACTCCGAACCGTTGTCACTATGCACAGTTCGGACTTTCTTGTTGAGCATCAATTCCATTTTCTTTATGAAGCTAATGATCTCTTCAGCAGCATCTGATTTGTTTCTTAGGAATAAAACCCAAGTAAACCTTGAATAATCATCAACTATCACAAGAATGTATTTCTTCTTTCCAATTGACTCAACTGCGGATGGACCACACACGTCCATGTAGAGAAGTGAAAGGGGTTCAGTGATTTTGGGATTGATCACTGTTGGATGCCTTTGTTTTGTTTGCTTCCCATGTTCACAAGCAGAACAAAGAGTGTCATTATCAAATTTGAGAGCAGGCATTCCTCGAACCAAATCTATAGCCACTAACTTGTTTAAATCTTTGAAGTTCAGATGAGCAAGTCTTTGGTGCCATAGCCAGCTGACATCGGAGTTGGCTTTTGAGAGAAGACACAAAGATTGCCCACCGGTTATAGGATTTAGATTCAAGGGAAACATTGATCCCTTTCTTTCAGATTTCAGCAAGACTTCTTTTGTTTCTTCTTTTGTGATTACGCTCCCCTGGTTGTTGAATGTAACAACATTGCCCGTTCCAACCACCAATTGAGATATACTCACAAGATTGTGTTTTAACCCTTCAACAAATGCCACTCTGCTGATTGTGAATTGACCATTTGTTATTTCACCATAACCCCGAATTGGACATGTTTCATTATTACCAAAGCGAACATTTCCAGCGTCATCCAAAGTCCTGTAATCCTTGAGATATTCCTTCTTCCCAGTCATGTGTCTTGAGCAGCCACTATCCATGTACCATTTAGAATCATATCGCTCATTTGACATAACCTGCAATCAATCAAGAAGAAGTTGGTACTCAATCAATCTTGGGTCCTCAGGGTAAGCAAAGGATTCTTGAATCCATTTTTTTACGGCCTCTTTAGAAATTTCATTAGCATTTAAATTAGGAAAAATTACACTGTAACCCTACGACGTTTCCGATATTGGTTTAAAAGGTCCCTCAAGTGTTTTTTTGGCTTTCTAGGGGTATAAAGTCGTATTTTTCTATTTTAAAAGGTCCTTATGAAAAAGTTGAAGGGGTAACCCGGTTACCCTTTGCATTGTCATCAAATAAAAGTGCCACATCACTTATTCCATCGTTGCCTCCTATCTTGAAGCCCTAAAGGCGACGTCTTCCGCATTCCATCATCGCTTCCGGCAGCCAAACTCTCATCACGTCCACCACCGGTGCCAAACGACGAAGCCACCTCCTTGCCCGAGTTGTAAACGATTCCGCATTTGTTTCTCCATTATCGTCCTCACCCACATCCCCTCATTTAACACCGGCTCCACCGCCTCCTATGTCAACCACATCTTTGTGACCTTCCCCGCCATCATCTTCCACCACCTTCTTGATATCCTTCTTGACTGTACAGTGTACACTTTACCGGTCCAATGAAGCCATCACCTTCCTGGTGCATCTTGCCTTGCGCAAATCCTTTACTTTTCATCACTTCACAATCGCGAGTTTGAAAGATATAAACGCAATCATCCATTCACGGGGGTTACCACTGATTCCCTCGTCGGAGATGCCCAATACAGTTCTCCACAGAACATCAACGGATTATTCATACGTTCTCAGCTTGTCTATGCACATGCCCAATCAGCTGGGATCATCGTCAACAAACTTGACTCGCTGGAACCAAAACCTATTAAAGCAATTGCTGAAGGATTGTGTGTCCCAGATCTCCCTACGTCACCGATTTATTGCATCGGACTGGTGGCTTCAGGTGGCGATGGTTCACATGAGTACTTGAACTGATGGAGTTGCATTTGAATCTCTCTTGTTATTTGCCGTTTTTTAATCTTATTCAGCCAATTTCATTGTTTAATTGAAGTCGTACGATCACAAATTGGAGCCCTAGAAATCTATATAGGGTTAAGAACGGATGGAGTCGCATTTGAATCACAGCACTTGTTGAAATCGAAAACTCTGCAACACAATAGTTGTACAATAAAAAAAAAGCTTTGAAATTTTGGGTTTTATTTGGTTCTTCTACACTTTTCTTAACTTAATTGGATTAGAATTTTGGTTTCTGGCTTCAATATCCATCTCTTTACAACCATAAAAGACCCAATTTTTGACGATTCGAAAACGATGAAAGCCGACCAAGATGCAGCTTTTTGGCTCGTTCTCGAACACGATTAAAACCGGTCTCGTCTTCTTTGATCTTGTCGTCGATCACACATGTTTCCAAAGAAATATCGATTTCGTCGATCTCATTTGATACCACCGATCTCGTCGTCGATCTCAAATGATACCAATATCAATGTCTTCGATCTCATTTGATACCGCTTCGTTCTCTTTCTATCACGGTAGTTAAATATAATCTATTTTGACTAGTCAAACTGAAACAAATAAAAAAAAGCCAAAGAGGGGGCCACATGTGCAAAATTAAACCAGGTTGTCCTTTATTTACCGGGAAAACCAGTATAAATGAGTTCATTCCCTTTTTTAACAAGTCATTTTTAAGTTTAAACACTTATAAAGCTAAAAAAAATTTAAGGACCTTTTAGAACAGAAGTCAAAAGTTTATAGGGCTACAGCGTAATTTTGCCTTTAAATTAATCAGATTTTCCGAAGCCTCATGTGATGAGCAAGATTCCGAAGTGTCTGAGCATGATTCTGAAGAGCTTTTTGTCAAATTAGATGAGTCCGAAGTGACTGACAAACTACAAATCTTCGGAACCCATTTTTGTTTGGAAGTGATTGACTTCGAGGATTTTGATGTTTTCTTTTTACTTGAAAGTTTTGAATTCATTGAAGATTTTGAAGTTTTTTTTCTTACAGTTAAGTTTTCTTTCAAATCATTCCTTTTCCAATTTTGTTTTGGTTTTTCAATTGTTGACTTTGTTGAGATTGAGCTGCACATCGTAGAGGTACAAAGGTACTCTTCGTATGCTAATTTGAAGTCGTTTAGTGAAAGATTCTTATTTTTAAACAGGTCCAAATTTTTGTCTAGCCACTGATAAAATGTATCTATCAAATTGTTACCTTTTGAAAATGTTTTCTTTATGGGTTTTTGAAATTTTGGATTGGGAAAGTTGGGTTTTGTTGGTGTAAAAGTTGGTTTTTCCTTTTGATTTATGACTTCTGAAGCCTTTGAGTTAAAGGGTTTTGTTCCAGAAGTTGAAGCAATTGCTTCATTTTGTTTCAAACCTCCGAAGGGAGTTTTTCTTTTCACAAGATTTAAAGTTTGTTTTGATTTCAAGTTCGCAGCAATAGGTTTTTGAATTGGTTTAGTAATCACTATTGCTGGTTTTGATTTTTGAAGAACTTGTGGTCTTTTCAAAATTTGTGGTTTTTGTACCGAAGCCTTAGTAACAGAGACTTTTGGTTTTGAAACAATATTTTCTGAGGTTTGTGTCAACGGTACGCACTCACATGATTCCATTAATTGAAAAACATCCATCTTCGGAGCTGCGGGTTTTTCCACGACTTGAATTTGTTTGTAGTTTCGATTAGTGTAGATGTGACTATCATTTTTGAGATTTAAAAGGTGTGACATATTTTTAGGAATCTTTTCTTTTTCATAACATAGACGATTGTAGATGTTATGGCCATACAAATCTTGTTTTCTTATGTTGACTTTAACTTCCATTCTTTCATTCATTTCGTTTTCAACCATTTTAGAAGATGAGAAGAATCCTTCCTCAGTGACTGTGGAATTATCCTCCTCAAGAAGTTTTTCTAAATCATTTTCAACCAAAGTGATCCACCTGGTTTCACAAAGATGGCATTTTTGAAATAAGATATCTTTGGATAGATACAAGCCACATGAACTAGCCTTTTTGAATTGTCCTTGAGATATTGATCATAAGAGACACAAGCGTCTCAGATTTGTATTTTAGATTTCAAAGTTTCTTTGTTTTCAAAGGTTTTTGGTTCACTACCCATTTTTGTTTTTCCTTTGTCCTCAGAAGACCGTTGTGAGATGTCTTCGGAAGGTGATTCGGATACAGAGGATGATTTTAATAATGTCAATGAAGAACAATCAATTTCCTCCATGTCCGAATCGCTTTCAGAATCATTCTCAGATGCGGTTTCAACTGTAAATTTTTCTTTGTTTTCAATTTGAGGTACAGCCTTTTTCAAGATTGGGATCTCTTGTGGTAAGATTTTCAACAAGTTATCAGCAGTAAGATGTTTTTCTACAGATATCAAACCATGTTTATACGAAGAGTTAGTCACTTCGGACCCAGATACTATAGATTCACACACATAAGATATACTATCAACTGTAACTTTTTCTTTGTTTTCAATTTGAGGTACAGCCTTTTTTAAGATTGGGATCTCTTGTGGTAAGATTTTCAACAAGTTATCAGCAGTAAGATGTTTTTCTACAGATATCAAACCATGTTTATACGAAGAGTTAGTCACTTCGGACCCAGATATTATAGATTCACACTCATAAGATATACTATCAACTTCCTTAAGCTTAAACTCAATAAAAGGTAATAGTTGTTTATGTTGAACATTGCACACATCAGCTGAATGGTAAATACGTGTAATATGAGCATACAAGCGTTTTGCAGTTTCACAAAAGATGTTATATTGTTTCAAAATTACATCATGATTGTTCAAAAGTTTTTCTCTATTTTCTTCTAACAGTGAGATTCTTAGGTTGGACTTTCTAGGGCTAGCTTCAGACTTTCTACTCTCCCCCTCAAGCTGAGAATCTCCTGCTCACTGAGTGTCTCCCTATTTTTCACGTCAATAAGAATTTTATGCATCACAGAACAATCACGAGTTATTTCATTTATGATAGGAGTTGATTGAGAAGTAGGAATTTTAAAAGTTGAAAGAAGTTTTGATACCTGCTCAGGAATGGTCAGGCGTGCTTCATTTGCCATCAGACATATCTCCTCATCATCATCCAAAGTGTCGTCAGACCAAGTCTTCGGATTCTCATCATCAATCATCTCATTCATCTCAGAAGTCTTGAAACCAAGACCAGCAGTTGTTTCAACCTCCAGCATCTCTTCTTCATTCATCTTCTCCGAAGTGTCCTTTAGAAAGCTCTTACCGACATCATATGCCATGAAAGCACTATGAGTTGGCTTTCTCACTTCATCATCATCCGAGTCCGAAGACCAAACTTGATAAGATCCTTGATGATCATCAGCAGCCATCAGGGCTAGGTCTTTGGTCCTCACTCTAACTTCCTCCATTTTTCTTGCGTAGTATGCTTCGTCATTCACTTGTGGTTTCTTCTCATTTTGTTTGCGAAGCATGCAATCCTTCGCAAAATGATTCTTACCATGACAGTAGTTGCAGTCATAGCCTGAATCACCGGAGACCTTTGTCTCTTCAGCTTTCTCTTTGGATGACTCCGAAGCCTATTTTTCAGATGGCTTCAGGGTTGGAGATTTTAAATTTTCATCCTTCGGAGTGAATATTTCTGGTTTGGGTTTGGAATTGAGGTTTGATTTGTTAAAGCTTTTGACAAATGGCTTTCCAGAGTTGTTTTTAAGGAATGGTTTCTTGAATCTACGATTGTTGGCGGCATAGAGTGCAACAGTTTCACCATTATCATCTACCATGTAAGCAGCAATGTCTTCATCACTTGTTTCTTCATCCTCCTTTGAAACAAGGGCAAGTGGACCAGAACCAGCCGTCTCACTTCTGCGACCTACTACATCTGGTTCGTGTGATTTTAGTAAGTTGTACAGGGCAGCCATCTTGTACTTTTCAATATTTTCATAGGATTTAACCATGAGCATGATTGGTCTCCACTCATTGCGAAGACTGTAGAGAAATTTGATGTTGATCTCCTGTTGGCTTCGTGTTTCTCCGTACTTGTCTAAGGTGTAAATCATGTTGCTGAGACGTTCATAACACGCTTCTAGGGACTTGTTTTCTTCTTGTTTAAAGTTCCCGAAGTCTGCAAGAATTTCTTGAACTTTACTGGTGTGAAGTATTTTATCTCCTCCAAAATGAAGTGCGAGATTATCCCACATCTCTTTGGCGGACTTCGCATCAGCAATGTGATGGCTAACATCAGGACCCAAACCACTTCGTAGTTCACGCATGGCCCTTTCATCGTTTTCGAGTTTCTTCATATCTGCTGCATTAAGAACTACAGCTTCTTCTCTGTCGGGGACAACAAATCGACCAGCAATGTCTGTATGAGGACCATCAGTCACAGACCTCTATAAGTCTTTATCAAGCCCGATAAGATAGTCCTTTATTCTTCCAGCCCAATAATCATAGTAAGAAGTTACTAGAACAGGGGCTATGGTTGCAGAACCGATAAGGTTTGCATAGTTGAGCATATTGGCATAAGTTGCTGTAGAATCAGTCATTTTGATAGATTTCAACTGGATATTTTCAGTAAAAACACACAATAGAGACTTGCAACAGTTGCGAAATGCTAGATTTGAGAAACAATTCAAATCTAGAACTGAAGCAATGGAGTAAAGGCTCTACTAACAGGTTTTTGAGCTGACTTGCTCTGATACCACTTGTTGGGTGTTGAAATCAATTTAGATTTGAATAATGACTATTGTTCTAGTAGTTCTATCAGGGTTTAACAATCACACACGAGTAATATAAAGCAAATAGATGAACAAGGTGAATTGAATAACTTGTGCCGAATGCTTGATTATAACTTTAGGGTTTTACAATGGGGTATTACAATCGCATTCTACACGGTATGGTATCACTGATATTTATACTAGATCAGTGATACGCATAGTACAACTTTTTACAGAGAATATCCTATCAGTGTACTACCCAATAGGATAAGAGATTCATGCACCACGTATTGTACTATACGCGTGCACACAAAAGGTTGATAGGCTGTGAAGTCTTCGGATCCTCCGTGCATCACACTTCAGAGTCTTCAGACTTTTTTTGTCTTCTATTTCTTTATTACTTCGGAGGCATAGACAGGAGGACTTCGGATGGTTGGGCACTTCAGCACAAATAGGCTCAACAACAACAATTATCTCTACTTAATGATTGATTTTGATTCACAATAAACCACATATATAATCACATATGATTTGATTTGATTCACAATAAAACTACTACAAACCTTCACACATATAATCACATATGATTCACAATAAAACTACTACAAAACATTCACATATATAATCACATATGATTATACAACTTTAATAGTATTTACCTGAAACACCGTAATTCTGACCATATTTACTTGAATCATCATGATCTGTATCCTCATCTTCAGATATCGAAACGAATGTACTAAATTATTCTTCGTTTGTACATATATTAACATCATCAAAACAGTTATCCATTTGAAATAACAGAATCAAACAAGAAAACCTGATACAGAAGCTCAAATACACTTGAATCCTCGTGATCTGTATTCTCACTAGTCGAAGTCGAATCAGAATATCAAATACGCTTGAATCGTTGACAAAAATACGAAATCACAAGCTCGTGCTTATCGAATCGAATATATATAAGAATGAATTAGAAGAAAAATCGAATGTATATCAGGATGTAAATCAAAATCGCCTTTAATCAGAAGAAAAATCGCCTTTAATCGCCTTTAATCAGAAGAACAAAAATACGAAATCGCAAGCTTTTGTTTATGCAATCGAATGTATATCAGAATGAATCAGAAAATCGAATGTATATCAGGATCTAACTCAAAATCGTCTTTAATGGCAAAAAGATACAAACTTTGAATGTAAAGAAGGAAAGGTGTTCTCGTTCAATCCATATGTCGGATATAAAATGCACATTTACCAAAATGTCCTCCAACACTTAAAAAAAACACGCACGTACTGTTTCTAATATTAAAGGCTGAGATTTGTTCTCATGTTCTCAATTTATAAATTTGTTCTCATTTAAACCTTCATATATATAAATATAAATATATATATATATATATATATATATATATATATATATATATATATATATATATATATATATATATATATATATATATATATATATATATATATATATATATAGGGTCCGGATCCGGTGAGGACTTCAATTTGGGTGAGGACTGCGAGGACAATTCTCGTCCACTCATTTCCTTAAGGGCAATAACGTCAAACGTAATTATTGGATTTGACGTAATCCCATGCGGCGCTCGTCCATGGAACGTAATACAGATTCGAGGATATAATCACATGTTACTCACGTCCGTACAACATAATTTAGCCGGTTTTTTTTTTGTTTCGTTTTATTATTTTTTTAAATATTAATTTTCGTTTTTTTTTCAGTTTTTTTTCCAGTTTTTTTTTACGTTTGTCGTTTAAAAATCGTTTTGCATCATAAATCGTTTTGGATCTGGATCATAACTAATTTTGAATCTTGGATCATGAGTTTTGGATCATAAAACATATTTTGGTTTTAATATTTTTGGATCATGTATATTTTTTTGCTATTTTAATAAGTTTTGATTCATAAAATAATTAGTTTATAACACTTTGAATCATTAAACATATTTTGGTTCTTAATATTTTAGAATCATGTATGTTTTTTTGTTATTTTGATGAGTTTTTTTACTTAAAATATAAAAATGAACACTTAAAACATGTTTTTTCAAAAATTCTTTTTGCAAACTTACTAATATAATATCTACAATGTTCCCTTAAATTTTCATAATTATTGGAGAATTTTTTTTTTATTTTTTGATTTTTATAAAAATAAAAAATAAAAAACATTTTTTTTCAAATTTTCATGATGGTGCTTGTTTTGTAGAGAATTAAATTTTAAAAACTTTGGTTTTTTCAGAATTTTTTTTACAAAGAAAAAAAAAGTTATGGCCCAAAAACTAAGTTGGTGGAATAAAAAAACTCAGCAAATGAGATTGTGACAAGTGTCGTAATGGAGGTGGGGTACTCGATCAGATTACTATATTACTCTTCTTAATTTGTATTACCCACCCACTAGTTTTAATTTTTAGATAACTAGGCCCGCAAGTTTTTAAGATGTGTCAATTTTTTCACAATAAATCTTAGCCACCGATTTTTCAAGATTAGAGGTCCAGATTTGTCCTCACAGTCCTCACCGGAATTGGAGTCCTCACCCGATCCTGATTATATATATATATATATATATATATATATATATATATATATATATATATATATATATATATATATATATATATATATATATATATATATATATATATATATATATATATATATATATATATATATATATATATATATATATATATATATATATATATATATATATATATATATATATATATATATATATATATATATAGAGTCCGTTACAAGGAAGAACCAATATTTTCCTAGGAACCGTAGGAACTATTTGACTGAAATTTTTTTTTCAAAAAAAATGACATAATACATCTAGTCGCTTATATTTAAGACTTTTTGTCAAAAAAATTTGAAAAATAATATGTATACACGAAATGTGCATATATGCATTTTTTTCGCAAATGTGTATATGATCACGTTTCGTGCATATGTGCACATTTCGTGTATATATATTATTTTTTCAATTTTTTTTACAAAAGGTCTTAAATATAAGCGATTAGGCGTATTATGTCATTTTTTTTGAAAAAAAAAATTCAGTAAAAAAGTTCCTACGGTTCCTAGGAAAATATTGGTTCCCATTTGATATTTAGTCTATATATATATATATATATATATATATATATATATATATATATATATATATATATATATATACAAAAAGGTATATATATATATATACATATATATATATATATATATATATATATATATATATATATATATATATATATATATATATATATATATATACACATATATATATATATATATATATATATATATATATATATATATATACATATATATATATATATATATATATATATATATATATATATATATATACATATATATATATATATATATATATATATATATATATATATATACATATATATATATATATATATATATATATATATATATATATATATATATATATATATATATATATACATATATATATATATATGTTCAAATACATTTTCTAAGTATTGTGTGATTGTAGGACTAATTCTGGACCAATAATTTGATAGGGGCAAATTAGTAACTTTACCAACCCTATTTATGCAGCGTAACTTACCAACCCTATTTATCCTCCCCATCTCTCTCAAGTCTTCAATCAACAGCCGTCTTCCTCCCCTGCCTCATCCACCATCGCCGACGGCTTCCTCCCCTGCTTCATCCACCATCGTCGCCGGCAATCAGAGCCTCCTCCTGCACCTACTTACCGTTCATATTATATTTTGAACGGTTCGTACATGGAATCGAAGTAAAAGCTGGAATCGATAAAGCATAAATCTGATTGGTAATCGATAAAGCTAAAATCCGATACGTACCTATTTGGAAACGAACTGGAATCGCAAAGCAGAAACCGATCGGAACCGGCAATTGCAAAAAAAAAGAGATAATCGATCATCGCATCGCAAACGTGTGGAACCGACAATTGCAAAAAAAAAATAGCTAATCGAACACCGATCATCGCATCGCAAACGGGTGGAACCGGCAATTGCAAAAAAAAAAGCTAATCGATTGGAACCTGGTATAAAATTCAGCAAATTAATCGATCGGAACCTGGTACAACTGTTCGTCAAAAAAATTTCATCTCCACCTTTTTTTTTCTGGATTTCGGAGAGGCGTTCTATGAGAATGTCTATGAGAATGGTTCAAGTTCATTCTCAGAGAATGCGGCATTCTCAAAGAATGGGGCATTCCGGAGAATGGGGCTTTCCATAATGTGAAGATACAGATGTTGATTTGGCGTCGTTTTTGCTGTAAGTCATTCATTCTCAGAGAATGTCTATGAGAATGGTTCAAGTTCATTCTCAGAGAATGGGGCATTCTCAGAGAATGGGGCATTCTTAGAGAATGGGGCATTCTCAGAGAATGGGGCTTTCTATACTGTGAAGATACAGATGTTGATTTGGTGTCGTTTTTGCTAATAACTTTTTGTACCATGAAATATAAGTCATTCTTAGAGAATGGGGTTAGTTACTATGTAGCTTAGGCCATTCTTAGAGAATAGATGTGTATATGTTATATTGTACGTAATTCATTGAGTCTGTTTGCATGTTATTTTAATCATTCTTAGAGAATGGGTGGTAATTACACATTTTTATTCTTAATCGCAAGAATTCCAAGTGATGATCGATGTTCATTCCCAGAAAGCAATGTTTTAAAACCCGGTTTTTTAGTTAACCCGGTGCGGTGACCGGGTCACGGGTTAACCGGTCCAACCGGTTCAACCGCCGGGTCAACCGGTTTTTATATTTTTCAACATAATTATATATTTATCAATGTTTTAAAACCCGGTTTTTTAGTTAACCCGGTGCGGTGACCGGGTCACGGGTTAACCGGTCCAACCGGTTCAACCGCCGGGTCAACCGGTTTTTATATTTTTCAACATAATTATATATTTATAAAACATAAACAATGTAATTTAATATTTTTGATTTCAAAAAAAATATTTTGTCCAGTTTGTACAAGAAAAATTTATCAAATTTGATGAACTAATAGTGGACTAATCTTAAAAGTTTGAGTCTTGACCGCTTTAACCAAGTTTTTAAAGTCCAAATTTTTTTTTCCAACCAACGGGTCAACCCGGTTCCGGATCACCGGTTCAACCGGTTTTTTGAGAAAACCGGCCGGTTCAATCCAAGTTGGAAATTAACAAAAAACCGGTCATAATTGACACGCTTTCTTCACCGGTTCACGGTCCAACCGGTTCAACCGGCCGGGTTAACCCGGTTTTTAAAACATTGATATTTATAAAACATAAACAATGTAATTTAATATTTTTGATTTCAAAAAAAATATTTTGTCCAGTTTGTACAAGAAAAATTTATCAAATTTGATGAACTAATAGTGGACTAATCTTAAAAGTTTGAGTCTTGACCGCTTTAACCAAGTTTTTAAAGTCCAATTTTTTTTGTCCAACCAACGGGTCAACCCGGTTCCGGATCACCGGTTCAACCGGTTTTTTGAGAAAACCGGCCGGTTCAATCCAAGTTGGAAATTAACAAAAAACCGGTCATAATTGACACGCTTTCTTCACCGGTTCACGGTCCAACCGGTTCAACCGGCCGGGTCAACCCGGTTTTTAAAACATTGCCAGAAAGCGTTTTTATGATAGCTTTTATTCCAATCGTCTCTTTAAAAATCGTACATTGAGTAGATAATGGAACCCAAATTGAGAAGACGGTCCGTAATTTTTGTTTCGATCTTCAAAATTGATTTGAAAATTATATTGTTTCCTTATTTATATGTATATAGAAATGTCCAATATGCCATTAACCGGATGTTTTTAATTATTTTTATTTAATTCTTTCATTTTAATTACACAAATGCCACTATCATCTAAGCCCTTGATTTTTTAATCTAATGGTCCAGAATTGGTCCTACAATCACACAATACTTACCAAATGTATTTCATACTAACTCTCTCTCTATATATATATATATATATATATATATATATATGTATATATATATATATATATATATATATATATATATATATATATATATATATATATATATATATATATATATATATATGAAGGTTCAAATGAGAACAAAATTATAAGTTGAGAACATGAGAACAAATCTCAGCCTTTAATATTAGAAAAATAGGCGCGTGTCCTTTTTTAAGTGATAGAGGGTATTTTGGTAAATGTGCATTTTATATCCGACGTATGGATTGAACGAAAACAACGTTGCTTCTTTACATTCAAAGTTCGTATCTTTTTTCCGACATTGTTGCCATAAAAGACGATTTTGATTTTGATCCTGATATTCATTCCGTTTTTGTTCTGATTCGTACGGATATACATTCGATTTCTTAAACACGAGCTTGCGATTTCATATTTTTGTTCTTTTAGGCGATTTCTCTTCTGATTAAAGGCAATTTTGATTGTCGTCTTGATACACATTCGAGTTTTCTTCTGATTGATCCTGATATACAATCGATTTCGGATTTTTGTCAACGATTCAATCGTATTTGATATTCTGATTCGAGGACGACTAGTGAGAATACAGATCACGAGGATTCAATCATATTTGAGCTTCTGTATCAGCTTTTCTGGTTCGATTCTATTACTTCAGATGGATAACTATGTTGATGATGTTAATATATGTACAAACGAAGAAGAATTTAGTACTTTCGTTACGATATCTGAAGATGAGGATACAGATGATGAGGATTCAAGTAAATATGGTCAGAATTACAGTGTTTCAGGTGAATACTATTAAAGTTTTATAATCATATGTGATTATATATGTGAATTTTTTGTAGTAGATTTATTGTGAATCATATGTGATTATATATGTGAAGGTTTATAGTAGTTTTATTTTGAATTAAATCAAATCATAGGTGATTATATATGTCGTTTATTGGGAATCAAATTCAATCATTAAGTAAAGATAATTGTTGTAATTTTCAGTAACCATATGTGATTTTTTCAATAGTCATATTTGATTTTTTAGATCAAGACTCTGCATAATGATATATTATTTACGAATTTAATTTGTAACTCATATGTGGTTTATTGTGAAACAAATTCAATCATCAAGTAGAGATCATTGTTGTAATATTTGAGTAATCATATGTGATTTTTCAGTAATCATATGTTACTTTTTAGGGCAAGAATGTGTATAATCATATGTTATTTACGTATTTAAGTTTGTAACTCATATGTGGTTTATCTTGAATCAAATTTAATCATTAAGTAAGGATAATTGTTGTACTTTTGAGTAATCATACGTGATTTTTTTCAGTAATCATATGTGATTTTTATGAATTGAATATTTTTATGTCATTTTACATGTGATTAATCAAGTGAAGATTGTACTTCTTCTTATCAATCAAACTGTAGTACTATGTTGTCAACAAGTGGAGTAGTGTACAATAACGAGGTTCCACATAATGTCAAACCGGATGTTCCCGAAGAATTTAAACTGAATTCGTTAATGAGATTCAAAAGCGTTGATGCTGCAATTGAGATGTATAGAAGTTATGCAGAGAAGGCTGGTTTTGATGTTCGTTTGAATACACAAAGGAAAGTTAGTGAGATTGTAAAGCATAGATTTTTACTTTGCAGCAGGAGTGGAAAACTAGGACAAAAATCAGTTGATACCAAACGTAACACAACATACAAGCGTACAGATTGTAAAGCAAAGATTGTTGTTAAGCTTGTTAAAGGAACTAGTGATTACAAGTTTGATAAATTCAATGAAATGCATAACCATGAGCTTGAAGATATACATCATTTAAGAAAAACAAGAGAATTACCATTCTCGGACATGGAGTATATTGTTCGGTCTTCGACAGCAAAAATTGGTGCAACAAAGGCATACAAATTAAAGGCAATCTTGATGGGCGGCTTTGAGCATGTAAAGGGTAAAGTTGGTGATTATAAAAAATTTTAAGAGAAAGATCAGTTGCATTATAGGGTACAAAGATGCTCAAATGATTGTTAATAAAATGATGGAGCGGAAAGACAACTACCCGAATTATTCTTTTTATTATAGATGCGATAACAACAATGTGTTGAATGCAATGTTTTGGGCCGATGAAACAGAAAAGGCTTATTACAGTGAATTTGGAGATGTGATGTCACTTGATGCTACATTTCGAACAAATAAGTAAGTTTTCAGTGTTCTAAATCATTTGTGATTTTGTATAATATGTTTTTGATTATATGTGATTTTTTATTTTTGTATGAAAAAACAGGTATGGATTGGTTTTTGTTCCATTTACTGTGATTGATCATCATAAATCATCTGTTACTGTTGGAGCTGGTTTACTAAGCACAGAAACTGTTGATTCATATAAGTGGTTGCTTCAACAATTTATGAATGCTCACGGAAAAGAACCAGTAATGGTGTTAACAGATCAAGATGCAGCATTAAAGCAAGCAGTTGAATATGTTTTTCCAAATTCAAAACACAGATTATGTATGTGGCATATCATGATGAAACTTCAATCAAAGGTATGTTATTATTTTTGAGACACCCCATTTCTACTTTTTGTAAATACTATGATTTTTCGTATAAATACATGAATACAAAAATACGGTTTTTCAAAAAACCGATAATTTAAATGCTTAAAACAGGGGGTGTACAAATCCATATCAAAACTAACCATAGTAAGCAAGAAAGGATTAAACCTTGAGTCCAAGATAGGAGCTAACTTAAGCTCCACTCCATCTAAACTTCATCCCATTGATAGCAACTTATTTTGACCTGGAATACATGGCAAAACATAAAATACGTAAGACAATAATGTCTCGTGAGTTACATGAGTTTTAGACTCAAACTTTTAACTTCTTTTCCAACCTTTTTATAAAATTTATAACATAAAACTTCTATCAAAACTTTATAGTAATAACATACTATAACTCTTTACTTCTCGAAAGCATTTCATAACATACTTTACAAAAAATACATCTTTCAAAACTTATAGTAGTATCATACTATAACTCTTTACTTTTCAAATTCATTTCATAATATACTTTTCAAAAATAGCTTCTTTCTTACTTTCTTTGACTGGTTTTATAAGCTTGCTGGATTTTTATACTTAGGGCTTTAATCACCATAAGTGATACCCCAAGTCTCTATGGCTAGAAAGAATGGATCAATCCTCACCATAGAAGTGCTGTGGCAATCTACTTCGCGATGGGACTTTTTCCCCAGTAGACCCCTTACCTAACCCGGGTAGGTTAGAACATAGTTCCCTTACTAACGCTGCTTGCTACAATTACCAGTCATACAAAACACTTTCTGCTTACTTTAACATTACTTACTTACATAGTGGCTAATTGCCAAGCTTCACTATTTCTTGTCTTTATGGCTAAATGCCAAATTCATAACTTTTGTTTCACATAAACCATATGTTTAAAACATGTCCTTATAACATTTTCGGCTTAATGACAAATCATACTTTTCAAACATCTTATGGCTATACGCCCGTTCGTACTTGAAAACATATATAGTTTGTAACCAAAACATACTTCTTAAACATCTTGTGGCTATATGCCTATCCGTACTTGAAAACATATACAACTTGTATTCAAAATATACTTTCACATAATTGGTTCATAGACCAACATACTTTCACTTAACTTGACTTGTAGTGCAAAACATAACTTCAAACATAGCATTATACTTTCATAAACAAGTTGAAAATAATACTCTTGCATATAATTTCATATAAAGAGATTTTTATAAGAAATCTTGAAAATACTTACTTGCCATGTACCCCAGAATGGGTAAAAATACTGCATGTACTCACCTCATGTATCACTAGAAGATTGACTACACGTTCCTTGTATTTATACTCTTTTGTGATCAAATGATCACTTGGCATGAACCTATAATTAACATGTTATACATTAACATTCATGCTAACTAACTCTATAACTTCTTAGAGTCCTTGTTATACAATATGGGTCATAACAAGTCTATAGCTTTTAAATGACCAACTTTAAATAAATCGTATATTATACGTATTTTAATACAGTACCCTCGGGAGGTCGTATTTTCATTCCGACAATTTTCCATAAAGTTTTAGACCATTTTGAACCTATGTTCAAAATTTGAGGTCAATCGGACAAGTCTAGCATCAAGTTCCAAAAAATGACCAAAGCCTTAACAGGAAGCAGGAGAAGTTTGCTTAATTTTCCCCAGGCGCAGGATCGCGACCCCACGGGGGTGTAGGTCGCGTCGCGACCTGGTCTGCAGCAGCCAGAAATTGCGATTTTTAAGCTATAAATCTCCATTTTTCTCATTTTAAGCACTTAATACACGACTTAATCCCTAGGGTTTGTTCCAAGACCAAAACCATTCATTTACTTCAGGTTTTTAACCATAAAAATCATAGATTTTAATTATTTTCCAAACATTCCAGTTTTTGCATTTTTGATTCAAAAACCGAAATTGTCCAATATTAAGCACTTCTACTGATTTATTTCAACAATTTCCACATATGGAATTCATTAAAACCCCTTAGAATTAATTTGATCATGTAAACTTGAATTCTAAGGGTTTTGAACAAAATTCTAATTTTTCAACAATAGCAACATACTTTGATGATTTTAAGATATGTTTTTAATACACAACTTAATTGTTTTAGAATCATTCTAGGACTAAAATAACAACTCCTTTATACATCTAAACCATAGTTTCTTCAATTTCATCACTTTTGATTGAAATCATTCCCGAAAACTCATTTTTACTCCAAAAATCATTTTAATGAATTTTCAAGAAGGGAATTGATTTCTCATGTCTTTTATGACACTTTAGGCTTATTATATCATTTACAATCAGTTTCAAACTCATAATTTGATTTATTCTCATAAAATCACGTTTTTGACAATTTTCACCAAAAATGCAAATTTTTGAAACCAATCACTTAGGAATGTATTTATACATCTTAAGTGATTATTTGAACCTAACAAAACAATAAAAATCACTTTCAATCTCAGAAACCCATTTCTAGGGTTCTTGAGCTAAAATTCTCATTTCTTGATCTTTAACACTTTCAAAGGTTAAACTAGGTTTAGGTAGTGATTAGGACACAAGTTAAGGCTAGGAATCATAGGATAATCCTCCTCTAGCCACTGGATTCTTGAAGCTACAGTAACCTAGTCATAAGGAATGGGTTAAACAACCCTAAAGACAAGATTACTAACCTTATATGGCTTGGAATTCTTCAATTCCAAGTAAATTTCTTCCAAATCTTCAAAACTCAAAGCCCGATCACTGCAACTCTCTCTGGCTCTCTCACGATTCCTCTAGAACTCTCTTCTGAATTTTATGTTGATTAATGAGATATTTTCTCATTTTTATATTTTCCATATTTTCAGTTTTAGTCCCTGAACTTTCATTCCTTGGACTTTTGACACCAACATTGGGTTTGGCCATACAAAACCATAATTCTTACATTTTTAGTCCAAAAGACTAAAATATAATTTCATAATAATTTATGGATTTGGTCAAATGACCAAATTACCCTTACGAACATAATTTCTCATAAACATACACATTAAGCTTAAAATTACACACACCTTATTTATATTATTAGTTTGGGTCGTTACAATTTTTGTTTAATCACATGTGATTGTAAACAAAACATTTTAATTTATGAAGTTTTTTTGTGCAATTACATGTGATTTTATAAGCATTTGATTGACTCATATATGATTTAATGATTATATGATGTATAATCATATGTGATTTTGTATGTGGTTTTACAAATTGCAGCTATCTGTAGAATTTCTTAAAATCACAGGTTTTAAGAAGCATTTTAAGAAACTTGTATGGGACTTGAATATAGAGCCTAATGTTTTTGAGACGAAATGGGATTTGTTAATGAAAGAATTCAATCTTGAAGAAAAAAGATGGTTCAAAGATATTTTTAAAATACGGGATTCTTGGATCCCTGCATATTTCAAGGACTTTCCAATGTGTGGATTGATGAAGACAATATCAAGGTCCGAGAGTATGAATTCTTTTTTTAACTCGTATTCACAAGGCGAAAATTTCCTTGTAAATTTTATGACGAATTATGATAATGTTATTCAAAAACAACGAAATTCGTAACGTGAACTTGATCATAAAACAAAACAAGCACATTATGGAATGAAGTCACCATCCGATATAGAACGACAAGCAGCAAAGATATATACCAGTGCTTTATTTTTTGATATTCAAAAGGAATTGTATAAAGGTGTGTGGTTTTGTGAAGATAAAGAGTCCACGGAGGGAGATGGCATGAAATATTATACTGTAATTCAGAAGAACAAGAGAAGAGAATTTAAAAGCAATGTTTCAGGTAATTATTGATTTGATTTATGAATTTTGAAAAGAAATTTTACTTATATGTGATTTAATGATTAGATATATACTAGTATGATCATAAGTGATTACGTTAGTCGTATTCATATGGGATTTTTGAAAAAGAATGTTCAATCATATGTGATTATTATATATGTAACATGTTGAAATAAGAATGTTTAATCATATGTGATTATTATTATTCTAACAGGTTGAAATAAGAGCTGTTGAAAAGAAAATCAAATGCAGTTGTGGATTATTTACACAGTGTGGTATATTGTGCAGACATGCGTTCAAAATATTGATAAAAAAAGATTTTAAGGAGATACTTTCAGAATATATTCTAAGACGATGGACAAACGATGTTATATATTCGAATCATAATCTTATTAGAGATCGTTTTGACGAAAGGGATGCTGAGGTTACAAAACTTGTGAATGAAGCATTCTTTACTTTTCAATCGTGTTTGGATATCGTTAGAGCTGATAAAGAGAAGCTGACATCTTTTGTTCAGAAAACTAAAGATATGCTGAATGATGTCAAGAGTGATCCTACAAGTGAAGTATCAACAAGCAATGCAGATTTATTTGAAAAGCTTCTTGGAGTTGCAGTTCCAGAAGAGATTGTTGTTCAAGTTCCTGATGTTCAATTTAATAAAGGTTGTGGAAAGAAAAGGATGGTTGGTGAATATGAGAAGTCTATTTTGAAAGCACAGAAGAAGACTAGAATTTGTTCTGGATGTGGTAAAAGAGAGCCGCACAATTTGCGTACATGTCCAACAAGAATTGCAAATCAGAAAAAAGAAACAACACATTCAGTTTTTAAAGATTAATCATATGTGATAGTTATTTTTTAGATGATAATCATATATGTTTTAGAAAAGTTTACATTGTTGACAACTGATGATAATCATATGTGTTTTTTGGATATAGATATGATTTTAGTCTATTTTCAAATATATGATCATACATGATTTTAAATATAACATTTTTATTTACAAATCACACATGATTAAAAGTTGCATATGATTATAAAGATAAAAATTAAGATATATGTTTTTGTAATCACATGTTATTGTAAAGAAAACCTTTTAATTTATCAAGTTTTTTTTCTAGTTATTTTTGTGCAATCACATGTGATTTCTGGTTATATATGGTTACAATCACATATGATTATAACCATATATGATTAGAAGTTGTATATTTATCAATTTAAACAACATTGATATAAGTTATACATATTTATCATATCTATATTTTTGAGATATAGATATGATTTTAGTCTATCCCGTTATATAATCACATATGATTTTAAATAGCATATTTCTTAATAATCACACATGATTCAAATAACACAACTGTTTAGAAATTGTATTTGCCACATTCAGAACATACATAAAACATCATAAAATTGTTTGAGAGTTAAGAAATTGTTTAAACACCATTTCATCACGAACACCATTTGATCACCAGATATCCACAACACCAACCCAACCATACGATCTTTCAACCTTCAAAACACCAAACCATCCCATCCGTCATTAACACCATCCCATCCTTCTTAACAACACCATCCCATCCTTCAATTCAGATTCTTCAACCTCTGATTAATAATTTGGCTGGCATCTTGCAGATCTTGGTTTCTCTTTGATTTAGGGACCTTGGAGTAGTCCCTAGCAAGATCCAAGATATTGGTTTTGATAATGTTTATATCGGACATTATTAATCTATGTGCATATTTCGATCTTACTCTGTCCAATAGAGCGTCTTGTAAACCACCCTCTTTTGGAAAACCACAATTGTATTTGCCATCAGTTTGACCTTTATATGTCTCCATGTGTCTCGTGGCAAATATCCCACAGTCTGTTTTATTGTTTCTTGTTTTCCAAGGCATGTCCCGTAATTTGAAATTCAAATTTGGATTTGACAATTGTTTTGCCTTTGGGTGGTTTACTTCATCCAAATATCTTCCAAAGAATTTTTTCTGCATTTAAAAAGAAAAGATAATTTAATCATATATGAATACAAGCTTTTCATTTTGTTTTATTATTAACAATGTTATTAGATAGTACTTACAAGGTTTCTCAAAACATGCATGTATTTCCCTTCCATTGTAGCATCTGATATGCTGTTGTCAAGGATCACAATTCCTGGGTTCTTTATATTGAAAACAAACAGAAATATGTGGTCGCTTCGGCATACAGGGAAAAACACCTGTATTTTAAGTAACAATAATGTATAAGATTATATATATGAAGAGTATATAAAATGATTGTAATCAATCATATATGATTTAACATTACAATCACATATGATTGATCATCAAATATGAATATATATATGTGTAGAATATATAAAATGATTGTAAGCAAACATATGTGATTTAAAGCTACAATCACATATGATTGATCATCAAATATGAATATATCATTATAGCGATACTTACAAGATCAATGTCTTTTAGCAGAATTTTCTCTTTGTCGTTGTGCAAGCAGTCATGAAAATATTTTTTGAACAGTTGATACTGTTCTTCTTCTGCTTGCAAAGCCATCTTTTCAATTGCTTTTTTTTCTTTTTTTCTCTTTTTTCTCTTTTTCAAACTTTTTCTCCTCAATATAGTTTATCTAAGGATTTATAATGTGTGTGTTAGTATAGAATATGAAAAATCACATATAATTAACAATTTATTTATGAATAACATACTGTCATTTGCATATTAAGAAAAAGTCTGTATGGGGAACTGTTCTGATCTCTTTCAAGCTCATGATGGTTCAAAAGTTCAGCCCAGGAATCAATAACTCCATATATTATATACTCTCCTGGGAACAGACTTTCTAACATGTATCTGTGTACAGTTCTTCCATCTATTGTCGATATCACTTCATCACTGTGAACAGAAAAATCACATATGATTTAATAATGTAATATGAATAAGTTACTGTCATTTACATGTTTAAATTTAATAATTTTAGATTAAGAATAACATATGAATAACTTACAAGACATCCCCTTTTAAGTTGAAAAGCCATTCACTTATCATATCTTCTTCAGCGGTGTTGTTGCTTTTCAGATTTATCACCCTATCCTTAAAGGGTGATTTCATGCTTGGCCCTGGTTTTTTTTGTCTTTTTTCTTCGGGTAAGACAGCTGATGTTGGTTGAGGATTAGGAATTGTAGGCCCAACTTGTTTTTCTTCCAGATTTGTTTCCTGAATAATATGTTTCAGAAAAAATAACTTTGAGTATATAATAATTTTAAAAAAGATGACAATCACATATGATTACATACACATATAATCAGATGTGATTAAAATATGAATTATAATCAGATGTGATTGCATTACCAATTTGTCGGTTTGAACTTGTTTTGTTTGATTTTGATTGGATTCTTCTGGTGGTGTTATTTGACTGATATGAAGGTCAAAACTTGGAATGAATGTGTTCTCTTTTTTTTGTTAGATTCATATATGGTCTTTTCAAAAAATTCAATAACATCTGGTTCATTTAAGAATTGACTTTCTGTGATTGTGTTTTCAATATTATCAAGATTGTCTATCTTTTTTAAAAAATCATTCACCTCTGTTTCTTTTACTTGATCATTCACCTCTGTTTGTTCATTCATTTTTTATCAGACTGATTTTCTTCATTGATGTTTTCTACAAAACCAAATAAGAAAAGTTAGTTTATAATAATACATGATTAACATACAAACATATATGATTAAAAATTTCTTTAATACCTTTTGGATTATCAAGAATTTGTTTCACATGATCATCTATGGTTTTGTTTATGTCTGTATATTTTGCTAAGTTTAATAAGTCATTCCAAAACTCTGTATCTCCACTGCAACCAACAGGTTCTTCATTATTTTTTTTCACTAAAAAAATATGAACAGAAAATTAGTATAATCACAAATGAATTCAATTTTTTTAATTTTTTTAATTATGGATGAAGGATAGTTATACTGACCTTTTTCTTCCAAAGGTTCGTTCAGTATGTTTTGGATTGGTGTACTGAACCAAAATTGACTTAATGGTTGTTCCGATTCACCACTACTTTTAAAACTTATCAAGATTTCTTCAACATTTTCATCGGAACTTCCACCAATCCCTTCCTTCTTTTCAACATCCCCTTCATCCTTTTTAACATCACTAACATTCTCATCTCCTACAATCTCCCCAATCTCCTCAATCTCCTCAATCTACTCATCGTTTTCAGCAGTTTCATTATTCCCATCATTGTCATCATCCTCACCTTCATGACCACCATCTTTATTGTCATTTTCCTCATGTCCACCATCATCATCATCAATCCTTTGCTTTTTTGAACATTCCGTTCATTGTTTCCAACATTGCCTTCTTTCTCTTCTATACCACCATCATCACCATCATTATCATCTTCTATACCACCATCATCATCACCATCATTATCATCATCATCACTTTCACTGTCTTCATCACCATCATCATCATTGTCGTCATCACCTTCATTATCATCGTCCTCAGCTTCACTATCTTCATTATCTTCATCACTATCATCATCGTCATCATTATTAACATTATCTTCATCACCATCATAATTTTTTTCTTTTTCCTCATTTATCAACTCAATCATTGCTTTCCAAAATTCCAACTTCCAATTTTGTGGAAACTTGTCCAATGCAGTGTTCACCCAAGATTGTAATTTTTAATTCTTCTTCTCTATCTTCAACAAATATTCCTAAATGAAACAAATGGATATATAAATAAAAATTATAATCACAAATGATTAAAGAAAAACATTGTAAATAGAAATATACATCCTTAGTCAAATCTTTCTCAACAAAAGCTTTATTTAGACGTCCTGTGCCAAATTCACCAAGGACATCCTTCTCAAAATTTTCTCTAAATTTGACTTTTTCAGAAGTCCAGTTGTTGATCACAGGACGTGAACGTTCCACATCCAAACAATCACATTTCACACTGTCTACGTACAATAACTAAAAATATAATTAAGAAGAGATATGACATGTGAGTTAATACGAGAATGACATATGACTTAAATGTATAGGAGAACAAATTACATGTGAGTTAATATGACAATCACATATGAATTATCAACAAATCACATGTGATAATAAAATATGAAGAATATAAAAAACAGTAACTTCACATGTAAAATATTGGTCATATTTGATTACTGTAAACAATCACATGTGTTTATAAATGTCAAGAACATAATAATATTCCTTGTGTTTTCCATTGTTGTTGTTGCTCCTACTAGGACCATTATTGTTCACAGGTTGAAATTGTCTAGGTTGATTGGATAGTTGCCTTGATAATTATTCTGCATGTTGTTGTAGGACTGGTTGTTGAAATTTTGAGAACCTTGGTTGTAAGGCCTGTAAGGTCGTCCATTATTATACTGTCCTTGACATTGACCAAAAACTTGATTCACATCCTGGGTCCTTTGTCCTTGTTGATTGCCCTGCTGATTCTGAGGTCCTCCTTGCAAAGTAGACATCAACCTATCAAATTTCTTATTTAATTCTCATATTTCCCTTTTCACTTCTTTCTTCCAATCCGCATCTGCCCCTACTACTGCGGCTGTACTCACAGGCTTCCTGGTAGAAAAATTCGTTTTCGACCCATTGCTGAGTTGTTCCAAAAATCGCCAGGCATCATCTGGATCCTGCATCATAATAGTCCTGTTGGATGATGCATTGATCATTGCTTGGTTCGTCAGGTCCACACCTTCGAAGAATAGCTTCACCAGCTGCCACTTTGGAATGTCATGATGAGGGCAAGAACGCATCTATTCCTTTAATTATCAAAAGCCTCATGAAATGCCTCCCCAGGCTTCTGCTGAAAATCTTGAATTGCTCGTCTAATCTCGGTGGTCTTACTGGCCGGATAAAACTCTTGCAAAAACTTGGCCTTTAGTTGCTCCCATGTGGTAATACTATTAGGTTGAAGAGAAGTAAACCAATATTTGGCTTTGTCTTTTAAGGTAAATGGAAACAGTCTCAACCTAAAGATATTCCTGTTGGTGTTCCTAGGAGTGTTCGCATTGGCTATAACTATGAATTCATATAAGTGATTATAGGGATCATCTTACTTATATCCACGAAACTCAGGTAATATGCCTAGGAGTTGCGGCCTAATCTCTACTTGGTTCTCAACATTATCAGGAATATATATGGGTGACGCATCATCATACTCTCGAGGTTGGAAGTGTGACGCAACCGATTGCCCTCTCGGTTGTGCAAAATATAAGGGTGGAACAAAATTACCGTTATGATGATCATTGTTGCTGTAAAATTGTTGCCCTTATGGTTGCTGCGGTTGTTGTTGCAATCTCCTTGGAGGTCCCCGACCTCGGTTCCATTGTTGTTGTTGCTGCGGAGGAATCCATCCTTCATCCTCCTTGTTATATCCCTGCTCGACCTCCTGATATTGATACTGCTGTGGCGGAGGTGTTGTGGTTGTAAATGTTGTTGGGTTTGTGATGGTAAGGTTTGAAAAACAGGTTGTGGTTTAAAGATGGGTTGTTGGTATTGTGATGGTAATGGTTGTGAAATGGTTGCTTACTGTCGTGGTAGTGGGTTGCCATCTCGGGTCGGCGCTCCCCAAGCCAACGCAGCGGAAAAATGATTGGTGGTTGGTTGTTGTAAAGGTGGAACTGAAGGCGGAGTGCATGATGGTATCGATGCGGGGGCTAAAACCGCACCACCACTAGCACTCATGCTACCAAAGTGAAATTATAACACTAGGGGTATAAATGGAATCCCCCCTGTTACCTCGCCCAGGGGCTCATGGGTAACATCCTCTATACTAACACTACTGGGACTTATCTTAACTAAACGCCTACGCACACGGTTATTGCGCGCGGTTCGCTCGATCTCAGAGTCAAAAATCAAGGGTGATGTATGCCCACCCCGACGGGTACGCATGCACTAGTGCAAAATGCCCGCCAAAACCAAAATGAAAAATGCTCACTAACCTAAATATCAAAACTAAATCCAAAAATCAGAAAACACCTCCCTACAGATCGTCTTATCCTAAGCTCACAACTCCCCAGCAACGGCGCCAAAATTTGACACGCCTAGGTCGTCGTACGGTTAAAAATAAGAAAATAAAAGCTCACACACACTAGTACAGCGGTAGTAAGGGTCGATCCACGAGAGTTTGGTGGTCAAGACAAGACGATAGCTTACCAACTGTAGTGTCACACTACAGCCAGAGGGACTAACTTCCACTTTCCCAAAACAACACAGAAATCTCAAATCCAAAATCAAAACCAAACATAAACTAAATGAAACTAAATGAAAGTCTAACCCTAATTTTCTTGCTGAAATCAGAAACTATATTCAGAATCAGAAACAATAAACACAATCCAAGAGCATTCAAAAGCAAATAAAGGTAAAAAGTGCAATAAAACATGAACCGAATGATTAACTGTATTAAACTCAAAACCAGAACATCCAAAACATCCAAATACGAAAATAATAAACTCTAACCTACTGCTACTGGTTGTCATAATCCAGAAACACCAAGCTAAGAGCTAAAAGAACTAAACTAATATTGAAAGCAAAGTGAAAACATAAAAGTACCACAAAGGGTTGCTGGAATATCGAAACTTGAGTCAAAGTCGCCGTAAGTCCACCTTAGGGTCTGATCTTCGCCTCCTTTTTTTCGACCTAAAAGCCTCTATTTATACTTGTGGAAAATAAGAACCCGCGACGCGTAAGGCTTCTAGCCGCGGCGCGTGTAGAGCCTTATCCCCGTTTTTTCGCTGTTTGAATTCTCTTTACCGCCTCACTTTTGACGTGGCGTGGCGGTTGATCTTCAGTCCCGCGGCGCGCGTGTTTAGTCGATTGATTTTGTCTTTATCTTCAAAACTTCTTCAATTGTCCGCTTTTAACCCCTGATTGTAACATTTCTTTGCAAACAAGCACTAGCACAAAAAGTGAGAAATACCAATGCATATATAATATATTTTCACTAAGAATAGGGCTCAACAACGACTAAAATACTTGATATTACTAGGCGTTGTCATCTATGAAATTGACTATGGTTAATGAGATATATAAGCATATCCATTACATTATATTATTTTATGATAATTTGTATACAAATATCTTGAAATGCTTTTCCCTAAATGCTTAAATTGATTACTGATTTAAATTAAGTTTTGAAAGCCTTTTTGGGGGTTTAACTTCAGGTTTTGATTATCGACTTATCCAATATTATTACAGATTGACCTAAGTAATACCTACTATGATTCCTAAGCCTAACACTTATATTTTGACATGTGCTCAGATTAGACGGAGGATTAAGTTGAAAGAAAGGAATAATTGGACTTTTAGAAGATATTTAAATATATAATAAACATAAATACTCCTATGGTTTATATTGTTATATCCCCACACTTTATTAAATTTTGTAAAGTATTGAATGTTGGGACCTATACTTTCTGCATAAATAAAAATATGGTATATTAAATTTTAAAAATATTTCTGGTAAGTTATTTTAAATTGACACATGCAAATGATGTTTCAAACAATGTTGTTAAGACCCCGATCTTTATAGAAACACACTATTTAAAGATCTTAACATCCAATTTCGATTTCAATATTAGTAAGATCTAATTTGGAATAATATCTACAACAATATCAATGCAATCTATCTGAATATCGTAATATCTTACTCCCATCTTATCCCACCATTTCAGTTTAATTCAATGGGCCGGCTAAATATAGTAAATTACACTAGATGTCCATGTGGTTTACATAAGGTTGCAGTTTTGGTCCAAATATTAAAAAATGATAGCACATGGTCCTATGGTTGGCAAACTGCACGTCGGTGGTCCCTGATCCATATATAAAGACCTTATTACCTTTTTCATTTTTCTTTTTATTTTTCTAATAATTAAAAAATTGAAAAAAAACCTCATCCACCCATGCCATCTTTTAAAAAAAAAACTCATCCACCCATGCCATCTCATACTCTCTCTCCCTCTCCCTCCATTTTTACCCATCTGTAATTCTAGATCTTCTTTTTGTTCAAGGGTTACCGATTCATTTGAATCATCATTAATCTTCCCGAGAGATAGATGAGATCATCTATCAACTGTGAGATAAAGACCGGAGAAGGACGAGAAGGCAACTACAGCAACGCTGCTGCTGATTATGTTATACGACTTAACGAAGAGGTAGAAATACATAAATATAGAGAGAGAAGGACTGGAAGGCTGAAATTATTAAAAGAACATCTTTTGAACTTAAGAACCATGAAGCTCTATCCTAATATTTTCATCGTCCCCTTCGTCTGTTTTTTTCCAACCACAACCCTCCCCTATTCTCTAGCGAGTCCCCATCACCATCGTATTCTTCACCGTCCAATTCCCGTCTCTATAACATCTCCTTGCTGTTTGTAATGGTGGTAGGTTATGGGAGACTACCATGAATTTGTTCAATGAAACGAGCTACAGAGGAATCAGCATAGAGAGAGATGGGAATTTCAATGTGTGTGTGTGTTTGAGTTTTTTTTGACTTCATAGTTTATGAGAATAAACTCTATTTTTTGTTCTTTTTTCAAATCGAATTGATCTCAATGTGTGTGCGGTCTCAAAATTTTCCGTAACCACTAATTTGCTTACTGTCTCCCAAACTAACTACCGTATCACCATAAGGGTATATGTGTGTGTGTTAGTTAGTTTGTTTTAATTTCAGTTGTATAGAGCTAACCTACATGGTTTTCTAGTGCTTGGTGGTTGATAAACTACATGGGTTTCTAGTGTTTGTCGCTTGATGGCTATACAACGAGGTTCTTGGTGTTGATGCTCATAGTTTTTGGTGTTGATGCTTCGGTGATTCGGAATCTGATGCATTCGAAAGTCGCTTTTAGTTGCCATACTTGATGCATCCAATTCAGATCCATGTTATTTAGTTTACAAACAATTTATGCATACATCCATGGGATGCTTCTACATACGTTGTCGATGATATATGATCTGAAATGAAATTACAAATGGTTAAAATGGTAAAAAAGGAAAAAAGAGAGGGGCATGGTGGGGTGGGTTTTTTCCTTATTTTCCTTTTTTAATTATAAAAAGAATAAAAAGAAAAGATACAATAAATAAGAAAAGGTAAGAAAGACATTACACATGGACCAGCGACCTGTCATGAACGATTTTGAAACCCCAAGGACCACTAACGTGCGTTTTGCAAACCATAGGGACTCTTCGCGTTTGATTTCCAATACTTGGACGAATACCCTTATGAAACCCACAAGGACCTCGGTGTGTGTGTGTGTGTGACTTGAAAATCCGACATATAACATCATCAAGAGCCTTCGTACCTTAAAATCGAAATCAATAAAGCATCACACCAAGCGTCACAACTTCTGTTGTTCAAATCGAAATCGACTAGTTCATCTTTTGTGATACATTTTTCTTCTTCACTTTCCATGTTCTGGATTTTATGTTGTAAAATAATCATATGCTTTTTGTGATATGGTTTTGCTCTCTGTTTGCATAATAATCAGGTCTTTAAGTTCGAATTAATTGTTTGCAAGTTGAAAATTTTGGTTTTTTAATCAATCTTAAAAGATAGAAATAACACATCACTTGTCATGTTGTACCCTAGATCAAATAGTTAGATGTCTATGTTTTAACTTTTAAACTTATCACTCTATGTTAGTGAATGGATAGATGAGTATATATTTTCGTGTTTTAAAAGTAGAACTATCTTATTTTGATATTATCATTGAATCCGAAACCAGTTTAACTTCGCGATCTTGTATAATTAGAAAAAAAAATCATTAATGATACATCAATATTCACAACCATGCAAAATACAAATATATAACTAATATTTATTTATCATATTTTATTTTTATTCAAAAATAGAAATCATTCAGTTTAACATGATTACAAATTATCCTTTAAAAGGTTTTATAAATTTAATTTATGTAATATATAGTAGTTCTTAAAATATTAATATATGGAAAGTTAAAAAAGACCGATAGAGTATGCGTCCAAATGGGAGTGGTTGCAACTTGCAAGTTGCAACTAAAGTCTAAGGTGATGTTTTTTTTTGAAGAGGTAAAAGGTCTGCAGTCTGCGGACCACATCTGCAGACATCTGTAACAGAAGAGGTGGAACAAATGTCTGCAGTCTGCAAAAAGAAGACTGTTTGTTTTTTAAAGTCTGAAAGGTTTAGTGGAGATCTATCTGTTTTTCCATTAACATCAGGGTATTTCTTCTCGATATATAGGTATGCTATTAATGTTTAAATATTTTCCAATTCCAAAATTGTTAAGGTAAAATTAGAACCGGGAAGCAAAATCAGGGTATTTCTTCTCAATATCTGTTTTTCCATTTAACCTTGGATATAGATGGAAACGTAGATACAATTGACCATTGAGGGTTTCACCAGCAACAATTGGGCAGCTTGTTTCGATGATTGAAGCAAAAATCAGAACCGGGAAGCAAAATCGGGAAGCAATTTCAACAACAATTCATGAACAACAAGCAATTTCAGAGCCGGGAACCAAAATCGGGAAGAAGATTGGAAGTTTACCATACCTGTGTAAGTTACACAGATGGAGCACCGGAGGGAGGTGCGACGGGAAGCAGCGGAGCGGAGGTGCGCCGGAGAAGCAGTGGCGGCGACTGGATGTGAACTCGATTGAAGTTGCGTTTTTTATTTTGGAGGAACCGGTGCGTATTTTTCTTTAGGGAAGGAGGCGCTTCTTTGGAAGAGGTTAGAAGTGGCAGGTTTATCACTTTAAACATAAGAGGACGTGCAGAATTTTTAACGTCTGCGGGCTGCGAAAAAACAAACACTCTTCTAAGTAAAACGTCTGCGCGCGTCTGCAAGCACGCAGATAAAAGAGGTTTGAAGTGGTTTTTAGGAAAAACAAACAGCCTCTAAAACAACACCCGCTCCTCAAAGTTGACTATTCTGTGTTCCAGTCAAACAAATTTCGATCAAGTTAACTAGGGTTTGAACAAACAATAATTGACAATACCACATACATCTCACCCACATCTCTCTATCTCTCTGCTATTCACCACAAACAATGGCTGAAATCCTTGTTTCTGCGTTTTTCTCAGTGTTCTTTGAAAAGCTGGCCGCCGAATCCTTGAAGAAGCTTGCTCGCTCCAAGGGAATTGATTCCGAGCTCAAGAAATTGAAGAGGTCATTAATCCAGATCAGAGCTCTGCTTAATGATGCATCCCAAAAGGAAATAACCGATGAAGCTGTTAAAGAATGGCTGAATAGTCTCCAACATTTGGCGTACGACATCGACGATGTGCTTGACGATTTGGCAACAGAAGCTATGGAACGTAAGTTGACCGATGAATCTGGAGCCACCACCAACAAGATAAGAAAGCTAATCCCAACTTGTTGCACAAATTTCTCACTAAGTACCGGGATGCATCACAAGTTAGATAATATTACCACCAAGCTACAAGAACTGGTGAATGAAAAAGATAATCTTGGTTTAACTGTAAAAAGTGAAATCAGAAGACCTATGAACAGAAGATTACAGACCTCTTTGGTAGATGCATCTAGCATTGTTGGACGTGAAGCTGATAAGGATGCGCTGCTCTACAAGCTACTGGGTGATGGACCAAGTGATAGAAACTTTAGCATCGTGCCCATAGTTGGTGTTGGTGGGGTAGGCAAGACCACTCTAGCAAGACTTTTGTATAAAGAAATGCAAGGGAATGATCACTTTGAACTCAAGGCGTGGGTTTGTATTTCTGATGAGTTTGATATATTCAATATAAGCAAAACTATCTTCCAATCAATAGATGGGGGAAACCAAGAATTTAAGGATTTAAATCTGCTTCAAGTAGCTTTAAAAGAGAAGATCTCAAAGAAACGATTTCTTATAGTTCTTGATGACGTATGGAGTGAAAGCTATGCCGACTGGGAAGTTCTAGAACGTCCATTTCTTGCGGGGGCACCCGGAAGTAAAATTATCATGACAACCAGGAAGCAGTCGTTGCTAACCCAGCTGGGTTACAATCAGCCTTATTGTCTATCAATTTTGTCTCATGAAAGTGCTCTATCTTTATTCTGTCAACATGCTTTGGGTGAAAGTAACTTCGATTCGCATCCAGCACTTAAACTCCATGGTGAAGGTATTGTCAAAAAATGTGATGGCTTGCCGTTGGCTTTGATAGCACTTGGGAGGTTGTTGAGGACAAAAGTTCATCAAGAAGAATGGAAGGAATTGTTGAATAGTGAGATATGGAGTTTAGGAAAGAGAGATGAGATTGTTCCGGCTCTTAAACTAAGCTACCATGATCTTTCCGCCTCTTTGAAGCAGTTGTTTGCATACTGCTCCTTGTTCCCCAAGGACTATGTGTTCGACAAGGAGGAGTTGATTCTATTGTGGATGGCTGAAGGGTTTTTGCACCAATCAACTACAAGCAAGTCGATGGAACGCTTGGGTCTCGAATGTTTTGAAGAGTTGTTGTCAAGGTCATTTTTTCAACATGCGCCCGATGACAAATCCTTATTTGTGATGCATGACCTGATAAATGACTTGGCCACATCTGTTGCCGGAGATTTATTTTCAAGGTTAGACATTGAGTCGAAGAAGGAATTTAAAGAGGAAGCTTTAGGGAAGTATCGCCATATGTCATTTGTGTGTGAGGAGTACATGGTTTACGAAAGGTTCAAGGCGTTGAAAGGAGTTAAAAGTTTGAGAACATTCTTAGCCGTATCCTTCGATATGAAAGAAAGTTGGGCTATATTTTTCTTGTCCAATAAGATCCTGGTTGACTTACTTCACGAGTTACCATTATTAAGAGTCCTTAGTTTGAGTCATTTTAACATAAGTAAGGTACCTGAATTCATTGGTAGTATGAAGCACTTGCGGTATCTTAATTTATCACAAACTCAAATCACACATTTGCCAGATAGTATCTGCAACCTTTGTAATTTACAGACATTGATCGTTTTTGGCTGTCGTAGTCTAAATAAGTTGCCAGCAAGCTTCTCGGTGCTTAAAAATTTGCGGCACTTTGACATTGGTGGTACTCCACTTTTGGAAAAGATGCCATTAGGAATTGGTGAGTTGAAAAGCCTACGAACTCTATCTAAGATCATCATTGAAGGAGAGAATGGCTTTTCAATAGCCGAGCTAAAAGATCTAAAGGATCTCCAAGGTAAAATTTCCTTTAAGGGACTAGACAAAGTGCGAAGCCCAATGGACGCACAGGAAGCAAACTTATCCCAAAAAATTATAAGCAAGTTACAAATGGAATGGAGTGATGTATTTGATGATTCTCGGAAGGAAACACTTGAAAAGGAGGTCCTCAATGTTCTGAAGCCTCATAATGATAATCTAAAAGAGCTTGGAATTATATCATATGGAGGTATAGAGTTTCCTAATTGGGTTGGGGATCCCTCGTTTCTTGGGTTGACTAATGTGTCGATACATGGTTGTAAAAGGTGTACATCTCTACCGCAACTTGGTCAACTACCATCCCTTAAGAAATTGTTTATTCAAGGCATGGATAAGGTAAAAATCGTGGGCCCGGAGTTTCATGGTACTAATACTCTTGCATTCCCTTCACTTAAAACTCTAAATTTTCAAGATATGGAGGTTTGGGAAGTATGGTCGACCAATAGTGGAGTTATGAATAAAGCGTTTCCATGTCTTCAAGAGCTTTCACTAAAAGGTTGTCCTAATTTGGTTGAAGTCTCACTTGAAGCATTACCTTCACTAAAGGTTCTAAAATTAAGCAATTGTGGTCATGAAGCGTTGAGTAGTCTGGTTCGTGTAGCTTCATCAGTTGCTGTTCTACGTGTAAGTTCTATTTCAGGGCTTGGTAGTCATGTGTGGGGAGGTGTTATAGAGTACCTTGCGGCAGTTGAAGAAGTAAAAATCAGTGAGTGTAATGAAATAAGATACTTGTGGGAATCAGAAGCAGAGGCAAGTAAGATTCTCGTGAATTTAAGGAAGTTGGACATAAGGCGTTGTAACATCTTTGAGTATTGCAGTTGTCCAGATAGCATAGAGGATCTAAATATTGAAGATTGTGATTCAATTACATCTGTGTCCTTCCCAAGAGGAGCACAGAAGCTCAAGTCACTTGCCATTGATGGTTGTAAGAAACTATTGGAAAAGGAGATGGGAGGAGATGCAAAGACCAGGGTTCTTATCAACTCAAGCATGCAGATGATTGAATCTATGAAGATATCTAATTGGCCAAATCTGAAATCGATAGTTGATTTGGGTTGCTTTATTCACCTCACTATATTGGTAATGATAGAGTGTCCAAATATGGAGTCATTTCCCCACCACGAGTTGCCAAATTTGACTTTGTTAAAACGTCTCACGATTATAAATTGTCAAAGCATGGATGCTTCCTTCCCTTGTGGACTTTGGCCTCCAAAATTACGTTTCCTTAGAGCAGGAGGGTTGAAAAAGCCCATCTCAGAGTGGGGTCCGCAGAATTTTCCAACCTCACTTGCTTACCTAGAGTTAATAGGTGGACGATCAGAAGATGTGAGTAATTTTAGTCAATTATCCCATCTTCCTTCGTCTCTAACTTCTCTTCGTATAAACAAATTTGGGAATCTGGAATCAGTTTCAATGGGACTCCAACACCTTACTTACCTCCAGCACCTTTCCATTCATAACTGCCCAAAGACGATAGATCTACCAGAAATGTTGTTGCCTTCACTTTTGAGTTTGGGAATCTTTAGTTGTCCAAATCTTAAAGAAAGGAGTAGTAGAAGAGGCTCCTACTGGCCCCTCATCTCACGTATCCCCTGCATCATGATTGATTGAAGAATTAAAAAGTTAATATGAAGGTATGCTCCTCCAACTGAGTTTGATAATTATAGATATAATATATGCTTTTGCTTTCTTTTGTTGTACACTGATACAAAAATCGAATTGCTAGAACAGAATTTGAAAGATTGAACTAGAAATGGAAATGATCATAAAAAGACATTTCATAAATAGATGCATGATTTTTTTTAAAGGCAACCTTGTAATTTACTAATTTTATTATAATAAACTAGGGATTTTTTTTAAATGTTGCTTGAAGTAGCTTCTGAATTATGACATTTTTGTTCTAAAATAAAAGCTTTACGCTCATATTCCGAAACATTTTTTTATATATTATTTTTTACTTCTAGCTCCTTTTTAAAGGCTAAAATCTTCAAGTTCTCAAAAGCTCGTTCCCAAACGCGCCCATTGTGTCTACGTAACTATGTATAATCAAACTTTGTTTGCGTCTCGATATATGAATTTCCTTTATTAAAATATGTGTATTTCATTATAGCTACCTACCACTTTACTGCTTTGCAAATGCCGATTAATATGTTCTTTATTTGATGATCTCTTCATAACTTTGACGTTGCAAACTTGTTTTGCTTTTACAAAACCTGTATAGGCATATGTTTATCTCATTGTTAGATTGATTACTTTTCACAGTCAATTTTCATGGAAATTATGAGATCAGATTTCTAATATTTACATTTTTTTTCTAGACTTGATTGGACCTAAAGACAAACATAGTTGGGGGGGTCTTTAGCAAGAGACAAGGAATTACACTTCAGACTTGAAGTGACACCAACCAAGGAATACCATACAGATTGTTGGATTATACACAATACATTTGTTTATTTTGTTTGTTGAAGACAATATTTGAAATTGAAAACAGAACAAAATAAGAGAAAAAAAGTCCCAAGATGATGGATGATTCATCAAACAAAACTGCTGTAGGCGTTGTATTTACCATGTAACTTTGTCCTTCATCTCTCTTATCCATAGGGATTTCCATGTAACTTTGCCCTTTTCAGCCTTTGACAGTTTGACTTCTTGTAGTTTGGTTATTTCTCAGCATAAAGTATGTATATATCATAAATAAATTATCTCAATATCGTAAACTACTTTTGTATGGATTGCAGAATATGATTTAAATTTAAGTTTGTTACATGGATGTATTTTTTAATGAAATAGGGGAAAATTTTCACCTTTACATATGAACTTTAATGTATTTGTGAAATTGCTGGAATAGACATGTTTATGTCTTTTGTGTTGATGAATTTTAAAAAATAAATAAACTTTGTCATTTTGGATAGGGTTAATAACATAAAAACCACCGTAGTTAGACCAAAATTCTGGTTTAACCACTATATTTCTTTTTGTTCCATAAAAACCACTCATACTTTCAAAAAAATTCATATCGACCACTGTTCATTTTATTTTATAACTTTTGACGATTTTTTTATCGAAAGGTTATGTGAAAAGTTTCATATCGACATTTTAAGCAAATATTGGAACTTCATTGCAGTGAAAATGATACATAACGCTGTCTACATGTAATTTTGGTTTTCGTAACTACAACTTTTCGGCCACATTGTGAATACATAGAGTGTCCAAGTGAATCCACTAAATTTTGAATGTGACGGGGGTAAGAAGTGTTCCGATTTGACAACATACAATCATGACTTTAATTTGTTATAGTGGTCGTAATGTATCTTTTTGAAAATATGAGTGATTTTTTACGAATTTTTTTGAAAGTATGAATGATTTTTTTAGAACGAAAAAAAATATAATGCTTAAACCGGATTTTGGCCAAACTATAGTGATTTTTATGTTATTAGCCCTTTTGGATAGTAGGTTGTTAATAAAATTTATTTTGGTGGTTCAGACCAATAGGGGCCTGTGATATTCAAAGGGGTCACCATTCCTTATTTGACAATTTTAAACATAGATATAACCGTTGGAATTTGGATTACTCACCCCGGAGTAACAAGTATATATATATTCGTTTATTTTGTTGTCTTTTACCGGCTCATTTATGTCCCCCCAGAACAACAATTTGTAGGTTTGCATTATTAAAATTTTCATTTTCTGGATCATATTTGATTTAAATTTGTTTTTTTTTCTTAAATTTTATCAGCCGGAATATGATTTTCTTGCTCTCCGGAAACTTGTACTTCCATTGTATTCTATATGTCATATGTGCCATTTTGTTACTCTGTATTGTGTTTATTGATATCTTAAAATAATTATCTGTAAGTTTATAGGATTGGCATATGATTGATTATGTTTAGATATGTGAAGTTTTTGATTTTCTCTTCAAAAAAGCCCTTAAGGAGAGTATGACATATATTGGCAAATGACGTTGGAAAATTAAGCAACTGACTTGGCCGTGAACTATTTATGTAATGTTTTTATTCGCAATGTTAAATTTATCTTTTATGCCCTAAGGTTTTTGATGATGGTATTTAGTGGGTGTTCTTATGTAGTGTTAAATTTACCCTTGTTTACAACTAAACGCGAGACTTCTTCTAAGCCCTGCTCTGAGCCCACGCCTTCAACTGCCCAACAACTCCAAACCATTTTGGAAATTTTATGAAAGGCATCATCTCAAGTTAGCATATAACTGGAGTACTTTAATATCTGTGTTCCAAATCTTCCTTGCAACTATCCAATCAACAATTTCTCATTTGATTTGAATTAAACAAAAATTGAAATTAAACAAATCAAATTCAAATCAAATTTAGTATCTGTGTTACTTGGTCAATCTCGGTGTTACTCGGTCAACACCGGTGCAACTCGTTCAACATTGGAATCGGTTAAACTCGGAAAAAACGGTCGAACTTGGAAATCTCGAGAATTTTGAATTCGTTTTATAAAATAAAAAATTATAACTTTTTGTAATTAGTTTAAAATATATCATATATTTACTTATTTAATACATATTTTGTTGTTTAATTTTAATTTTGTTTAATTTAAATCAAATTTGATGCAACTATAACTATAATCAATATTTTAGTATTTATAATCATATAATATGTATGTATTTACTCTATCCGAGTACTCACTGAGTACTCCATGCCTAGACCAAATCCTCACTACTCGACCGACCTGAAATCGCCTAACGACTTTTGCAACATTCTGAATTTATATTTATTACATAAATATATCTTCTAATTTTTTTAACCATTCTGAATTTATATTTATTACATAAAAGTATACTAATTTAGTATAAAGTTTACCCACTTTATACACACAAACCGTTATCACTACCCAAATTAAGCCCACTGCTATATTCATTGAAATCTGCACCAAAATGAGATAGCCCATAGTCGTCCCAGTGAGGCATCTGATGCCCTAAAATATCTCGCCAACAATATAATGATCCCTAAAATGGGAAACAAAAAAGCAGCGCCGTCGGAACCTGAACATCCGCTCATCTTACTGTTCACCGGAAACCGGAATCGAGGTCGAAGAGCAGCATCGGAATTCCATCGATCCTACTTTTCCCCGGCAACCGGAACAACTGTGTGGATCGTTGTTGTTGCTCAGGTACTTCGAAATTTGACCTGACTTTATAACAGGGGTGAAAAATACAGAAAGAACAGACGTGGAAGCTGTGTGGAATGATAAGTTGTTGCTGATATTGCTTATCTCTGAATGAGTTTAACAGTCAATTAACCTGGTTTTTATAGGTACACAAACGGATATAAGAGAGCCAAGTACACTTACAACCAACATACGCAATGCTACTAATCAACCGATCTAATTGCAAATGACGACACGCGGAATATTGTCAGAATATAGTCCTCGAGGCAGGAATATTATTCAAGAAGCTCATAAGTGCTTGCAAATTTGGGGAAAATAATATGGCCATTGATTTGCTTAAACTAATGGTTGGAAGGTGTTATAAACCTGATATTGTCACATATAGCATCATCATTGATAGTCCTTTATAAGGACTAAAAGGTAATTGATGCCCTAGATATGGTCTTCCACTTAGGGGATGCTTTTGTTGATGGCCATTTATGTGTACAACTTTAAAGCATCATCTACCTTTTTTTCCCGTACGCAGACTATCGATGATGGTGCTCTATGTGACCACATCAGATTTTTAGCTCCTTCTGATGATTAGTTTAAGCAAATTGTGACCATATCTTTTCGCCAAATTGGTCAAGCCTTTTAATCATGAGTGTACATGACTGACCTCTTCTACCAGTTTCTTGAATAATCTTTCTGCCTTGAAGACCCTATGTTCTATATGTGCATCATTTCATCGAACATTTTGAGCTCATCATCAAGGTTAGTAATCTTTTTAGATATATATGGGGCTGCTTTTCTCGCAGACTTTTTTTTGGGAAAAAACATTGACCGTGTGGTGTTCGCTGATCTTTTGACCTTTTGGAGTGTGCCATTTTATATTTGTGTTCTTTTGTTTCCATGTATATCTTTTTCAGCTTGGAAAACTTGGTGAGAGACACAGTTGAAACTTATAAATTATAATAGAAGCTTGGTTATTTACGGAAGTTTTCAAACAATTCTTTAAATCATGAATCTACACAAAGATGGAAAATTATGCTTTATGAAGTAAATATATGTACTTGCAGTGCATTCACAAATGCTGCTGAAATGAACAATATGCAAGCCTAGCATAAAGTGTTGCTGCTACTGGGAAGCCTGAAATGAACTATGGACTGCTGCTCAAATTAACATTCCGATATTTTAATTGTTGATGCCTTTGCTGGAATGAAGTTAAAATCAACAATCCTTTATTTGTGTGATTTAATTGTTTATATTATATTGTTAATTGCTATTCTTTATTATTAGACCTTTATGTTAAATTTTTAATAAAGTTTGTATTTAGGTGATTGTAATTAGTTACAACCTTGTAACTTGCAATGAAAATCACCATGCATTACTCTTTCTTTTACCAATGTTTACTATCAACTTTGTTTTGCACCCATATTATCAACATACTTACACATCTCACCCATAATAGCGACATATATACATTACTTACATGTTTTTACCTATAACACCATTTTTTTCTTGCAGTTTCCTACTAATAATAGCAATATGCAACCTATGACAACAAGTGCTTACACTTTCTTTACACAAAATAGTCTTATACGGCAATTTCTCCCTATGCTAGGGATGCTGTTTTTTTTAATGACAGTAGTCATATGTAACAAATAAAGTATATTATACATATTGGTAATGAATGACAGCGTGTTGCTAGTGTGGGTTACATATTGCTACTTCCGTATAAGGAATATAACTGCACTGCATTGCTATTACGGTAATAGAACATATGTAAATTTTTATTATGAGTATAGAAAAATTTATAATGCCTATATTGGTAAAAAAAAAGTAAAGAATATTGATATTTCCTGCAATCTGCCCTGGATATTGCAACACTGATTTTTACAAATCGACAAGGTTTATAATAATTTAATAAAGGGTTAAATTGAAAAATAGCAATGTACTTGCATTTATTTATTTACTATAAATTGTAGCATTCTACATTTTTTTTTTCCTATTACAACATTGTACATTTAAAAAAACTATACGATCATAGCAACTATACTGCTATAACAATGTAGTCCATGTACAAAACATTTTTTTGCTGCTATAAATAGATATATTTTTTAAATTACAATGTCTTAAGAGCACTGACTGTATGAAACTTCTATAAGTTCTATTTTTGGTCAAATAAGTTCATGAAAGTCAAATAAACTATTGTGGAGCCATTAAATTGCATAAAGTTTATTGATTTTCTTGTAGATTTAGAAGAAAGGCAACATAAGTTTTTCTATAATTCTTTTTATATTTTTATTGAACAACAGGCTAGCTTAAGGTTGAAGAACGTGCTATTCAAATTTAGAACAACTCCTTTTGGAGTGCTTTAATTAATTTAATGTGATCACGACTATCGATAATAGTCGTTAATTATGTTGAATATTCTTGATTTGTTTAATATAATGTATAGTAGACATATTCGAAAAGTTATAAAATTTTTGTTTTTTTTAATTTATAAAGTATAAGTATAAAAGATAGAAATTTGGTAACATTTTCAAAATATACAAATATTTGAAATCGACAATTTTGTGATAATTACAGGGGAAATTTTCACAAAAACTACTAAGTTTTCAAATATTTTTATTTGAAAATTGCTGTTTTATTTTTTCTAGAAAAATCACTTATATTTCTATTTTTTTTAGAAAAACATTCATATTAAAAAAGCTTTGCAAAAAACATCACTAAAAATATTTTATCAGAATATAACGTAGTTTATGATAATGTAACTTAGTTTGTTAGCTATTAGGGGTGAGGCCAATGGCCTCTTGGTCAAGTGGTCAAGGCGTTGCCCTCCCTCTTTGAGGTTGAGGGTTCAAGTCTCGCTAGAGACATAGGTGGATTCAGGAGTAGTTTAGGAGTAGGAGTATGATAGATTTGCCGTTCTAAAAAAAAAAAAAAACTATTAGGGGTGAGAATGATCTAGTTTTTTATTGAAACCAAACATTTTGGTTTTTAACTTTACAAATACCAAACTATCAGTTTGTGGGTTCCAATTTATCGTTTTATTTTTAATTTTTTTCTTTTTACTTTTATCTTCATGGGTTTCCTATCAGCAATGTTACTAATATGTAATTTCCTAAAAACATAATACAAGACGATGATAATACATATACTTATTATTTTATTACAATAAAAACTGTAAATACATAATAATTGTTTAAATTTTTTGTACACTCAATCAATAGATCATATACATGAAATGATAAAATTTTGGTATTTTGATACAGTTCGTTTTGTTTTAGTTTTTATATTTAGAAAGTCAAACTAAACTGAAAATTGAAACCGTACCAATAACCGGAAGATGTTTTTTAAATAAATGATTGTTAACAAACTCTGTTTAATGGTCAAAGGTGACGTTGTATTCTAAAACAATTATGTTTTTGAAAAGTTTTTTTTGAGTATGAATGGTTTTTCTAAAAACTTTTAGAAATATGAATGGTTTTTCTGAAAAAAAAAATGGTTTTCAAATAAAATATTGAAAACATAGTGCTTTTTGTAAAATTATCCAAATTATAAATATATAAACTTAGGCTGTGTTTGGCGCGTCACAACTAGCGTATAAACTAACGTTTTTTTTCGAGCTTTTTTAGTTTGACATGTTTTGGAATTCAAAAACTAACTTATAAGCTAGCTAACAAGCTAGGTTTTTTAAACGCTACTAATAGTAACGTTTTGAGTAGCGGTTTCAAAATGTTCCCATTTTACCCTCACAGAGGATATGCTTCATTTATCTCAAATTATCTACGCTTCTTTTATCCCAAATATTATCTACGCTTTCTTTATCCTAAATTGACATATATCTACGCTTTCTTTACCTTCATAACTATATTCGAAGGAATGACTCGACATATATGATTTTCAACATCGTTGAACAACATTTTGATTACATACCTTCAGAAGAACAAAACAACAATTCAATATCTAAGCATGCGAACATTCGAGAGTCACATCACGGGATGCGAGAACTTCGTGATAATATTGCGAATATGATATAGGATCTAAGAAATTTATTTTAAAATCTGTAATATTTTATTTAGTATTTACTTTAATTTAATTTAATGTATTATGATTTTTTTATAACATTGGATTAATTTTGTGCTTGTCATTTTACAATTTTCCGGTAGTTTTATCAGTTAGTTTTTACCAAACATCATTTATTATCAGCTAGTTTTTTAGTTCAGCTAGTTTTTCAGGAGTCGCTAGTTTTCTAGCTACCGCTAGTTTTTCAGTTAGTCTGTCAAACATAGCCTTAAAAAATTTTATTATTGTAAAATTTGTACTATAATAAGAAAACTATTTAATATATATTTTTCAGATGGGAAAGCCAGACGAAGGTTGAAGCCTATTGGGTTCGGACATGGGTCAACCAATATGCAATGCGTAAATCCCAAATGATCAATGATTAGGCCACCTTGATGGCGATTAATCTCGATTATATTGATTAGTCTAAAAATATAAATATATATATAAACTAAAATTGGTCAGACTAATGAATAAGCTTAGTGAAAATACTTAAGTATTGTGAAGATATTTTGAGATTTTTGACTTCTTGAGTTGGTGTTGACGCAACACAAAAAGCCTAGTGAAAAAGCTTGTTGCCCTTGATTTTACAATGACACATGAATGAACACAAAGTATGCTTCGAAATTGAATTATAATTTATTGAAATGTTGAAGGAACAATTTTGTTTCTGGAATCAATATCGTTATTGGATTGCTTAAAAGATCATGTATAACACTTTCCGAATATGATATTTGGGTATCACGAAATACAGACTATGACGATAATCTTTCAGAAATAAGTTTTGATTAAGGTACTAACTAGAAATCAAGAACTAGACATGTATATTTATCTTAATTCATATTCAACATATTACCAATAATAAATAGGAGAGTAGTTGACATCCCGTCATAAAACCAAACCAAAAAGGATGTTAATAATCTAGAAAAAATGGCACACCAAATTATAGGAGAATAATGTCCATTATTACGGGAAATCATTATCTAATTTCATAAAGAAAACCTATATTTTCATAAAAGAAAATTAATTTTTGGATTAAGAAAAACCCAGTAATTTCCAAATCGAGTGCGGGGCACTGCCCCTACGACCCCGCGAGGGCGCCCCCTCCCTGGTTTAGCAGACATCGGGATCCTTGTCAGGGGCGCTGCCCCTTGGACCTGCTACGGGCGCTGTGCCTAGGACCCCTCAAGCCGACGCAGCCCCTTTGACCCATCATTTTGGTCGAACCGAGAGCAAACTCATTTTACACAAGCGTGCACTCCGCACCTGCTTATTTGTCTAAAAACAAGATTTGAGCTCCATTTGAAATCTTGTAAATTCCATTATACTAAAATGACTTGATGACACTAAAATCACCGGCATGAAACAATTTCTTAATACAAAGAGATCTCTAGACACACATCAATTTTTTCATAAACTCTTTGAAACCTTCTAAAAGCTCACACAAAACTCTTATACTAATAATATTACAGAAGTAGTCATACAATGATGATCACTATTACCTAAATACTAATCTAGATTAAGTAGAACATTCTCATACAAACAAGGAGTCTTCCGCGACAATCTTGAACCGCGAGTCTTATCAATGTATATTTGAATTCAAACAAACTCTATCTTCAACATCTTTACATCTTTATGCGTTTGTTGTAAGTAGATAAGTCTTTACGCTAAGCTGGCCAGAGTTGAGGCGCCTTGGCAATCAAGTTGTCTAGGTAAGGCTACACTAAATGGCTACACTAATTGGGTTCCTACTATGATATTTAGTCCATTCAAGCTAATAACTATTGGCATCTTAGCATGTTTAGCTTTAGCGGTCATCAAATAATTGGTTTTGCCCTATCAATCTCCCGCTGTTTGGCAACGTCAAAACTAAACTATGCATATACAAAAAGAACTACTTATGCGTCTCTTATACAAACTGAGATCTTTTTATATTGCAACGAAAAGTTTACAATTTTTTCTGAATATATCACTACAAGGCATAATCATTGAACTCTTCCAACTTCACAAATGATCTCCTGCTTCATATAAATGTACTCTTTTTTCTTCAGCTTCTCTCTCATTTTGTCCATCCCAAATGATGGGAGTAAGTGAAAGCCCATAGCTCGATCCATTTTTTCACAACCAGCTCTCAACTCTTACATGTGAGTTACTGTATCTTTTGGAATGTCACTTGAACGTTGAAAGCACATCTTTTATCCTAAGTTTTGTCAAACACATCATGAGCTGGATTTATGATGAAGAGGTACTCTAGTTGTTCAATTCTAGTTGGAAGATTATTGATTATCAATTTATCATTGGTCTACTATAAGGAAGATCAAGTGCAGCTGAGTTTGTTCTATCCTGCCTGCTCCAATTTCTCCTTCTCCTTGGACCTTCTGGACTCTGTCAAAGGCTTCTTGAGGAATTATATTCATGCCAGTCCTCAACTCATTGCACAACAGTCCTCTAAAGTTCTTTGTCACCTTCATCATCTCTATGCACTCAATGAATCCAAAGTTTATGAGTCCATCTCATCAACACCAACTTCATCCATATAGTGACCATCGCTAGTCGATCTTCCTAGTCAGATGTACCGTCAAAATTATGAACCTCTTTGGTTTTGTACATCTGACTTTTATGATATCTCCCAACATATTTCTTCTGATATAGACATCCGAGAACTTTTGCATATCTATTTGCTTAGCTCTACTAATCTTTCCCTCTTTTCGAGGACTTCTCTATACTAGTCCAACACTTGCTGCTGTTCAACAATAACAACTTTGATAGGAACAGTTCCTCTCTGAATTGCAAGATCCATGACAGTATCTTTTCAGGCCTTTTGTAAGCAAAACTTTGTGATTCTCCTTAGCAATCTCCAATATATGCTTCTTTGCAAGTCACTCTCCACTCTTTGGCCTTTTGAGCAACTAAGGGTTGGGCAACGCTTTGTTTCTTTGCTTGTGGAGCACTATTTCATCTGGCAACGTGCTAAATGTACGGTTTGTTTGCCTCAGAAGAAGCCTGTTGGTCAATGTGAGTAGATCTTGAAAGTTGGTAACAAACTGAGAAATTCTAGAGACCACTGGGAAATAACCTTGTTCCCTATCATTTAATGTTTGAACTGTTGATTGGATAGTTGCAAGATTCATGGGAAGATTTGCAACACAGAGATTAAAGATAAATCTAACATTGAGAATAAAAACATTACATAAATAGTTCACGGCCAAGTTAGTTGCTTAATTTTCCAACATCATTCGCCAATGTATTGTTATATGTTGAGTCTCCTTTCCCTCCCACCCTCCCCCACTTCTCTCTCTCTCTCTCTCTCTCTCTCTCTCTCTCTCTCTCTCTCTCTCTCTCTCTCTCTCTCTCACTCACATATTAAGGGCTTTTTTGGAGAGAAAATCAAAAACTCCACATATCTAAACATAATCAATCATATGCTAATCCTATAAACTTACGGTTCAATGTTTTAAGAGATCAATAAACTAATGCATAATTTGTTAAATGAACAAACCACAAGTGCTGAAAATACTGCGATTGTTGATTACTAGGAGATTGGAAAACAGGTGTGCAAAACAATCCATTATAAGTGGTTCATAACTTATACTGTTGAACATAGTTTATCCAAAAAAAAGTAGATATGAACAAAAAGATTGTGACGCATAATTGAACTTGAAAAGAAAGTTGATTGTAAAATTCTATAAAAGTAAAATAGAGTAACAAAATTGCACAAATAGACTACATTGGTAGTACAAGTTTCTGGAGACTCCAGAAGAAAGAGAACAATGTTCCAAAAAAGAGCAAGAAGAATCATATTACAGCTAAATAAAATTAGAAAAAAAAAAAACGAATTTGAATTAAATAATGGTCCAGATATAGCTTTGTTTGAAGTTGGCAAATAAGGAATGATAAACCTTTTGAATAGTCACAGTAATATTTTCATGGCACGTGTTGTTGCAAACCATCAAAATAAACTTTCTTAATAACCTAATATCCAAAATGATGAAGTTTATTCACTTGCAAAATTCCTCAACACAAAAGACGAAAAACATGTCTATTCCAACAATTTCACAAATAACTTAAAGTTCATATTTAAAGGTGACAAAATTGACCTATTTCATTAAAAAATACATCCATGCAACAAACTTAACTTTAAATCATATTCTGCAATCCATTAACAAAAGATGTTTATGATATTGAGATGATTTATTTATGATACACATACTTTATACTGAGATAATATCCAAACTATAAAAAGTCAACCTGTCAAAGGCAGACTTTCAGATCAGTTTTGTAATCCCCATGAATATGAGAGATGAAGGACAAAGTTACATGGTAAATACAACGCCTACAGCAGTTTTATTAGATGTATCATCATCTTGGGACTTTTTTGCTGTTATTTTGTTCTGTTCTCAATTATAAATATTGTCTTCAACAAACTGAATTAACAAATGTAGTGTGGATAATCCAACAGTCTGTATGGTATTCCTTGTTTGGTGCCACTTTCAACAGTCATGAGGTGTAAATCCTTGTCTCTTGCTAAAAACCACCAACTCTCTTTCTCTTTAGGTCCAATCAAGTCTAGAAAAAAAATGTAAATATTAGAAATTTGATCTCATAATTTCTATGAAAATTGTCTGTAAAAAGTAATCAATTTAACAATGAGATAAGCATATGCCTATAAAGGTTTTGTAAAAGCAAAACAAGTTTGCAGCGCCAATGTTATGAAGAGATCATCAAATAAAGAACATATTAATCAGCATTTGCAAATCAGTAAAGCGGTAGGTAGCTATAAGGAAATACACATATTTTAATAAAGGCAATTCATATATCGAGACGCAAACAAAGTTTGATTATACATAGTTACGTAGACACAATGGGCGCGTTTGGGAACGAGCTTTTGAGAACTTGAAGATTTTAGCCTTTAAAAAGGAGCTAGAAGTAAAAAAATAATATATATAAAAAAAATGTTTCGGAATATGAGCGTAAAGATTTTATTTTAGAACAAAAATGTCATAATTCAAAAACTACTTCAAGCAGCATTTAAAGAAAATCCCTAGTTTATTATAATAAAATTAGTAAATTACAAGGTTGCCTTTAAAAAAAATCACGCATCTATTTATGAAATGTCTTTTTATGTAATTTTACACATTTCAAAAGCTTACGGCTACCTTTGCTAAACACTTCTATACAAATAAAAGCTATAGCTTCCAGCTATTTTCGCCAAACACACCGATATCTGCATTTTGTTGTTTAAAATCTTTTGTGATCATTTCCATTTTTAGTTCAATCTTTCAAATTCTGTTCTAGCAATTCCATTTTTGTATCAGTGTACAACAAAAGAAAGCAAAAGCATATATTATATCTATAATGATCAAACTCAGTTGGAGGAGCATACCTTCATATTAACTTTTTAATTCTTCAATCAATCATGATGCAGGGGATACGTGAGATGAGGGGCCAGTAGGAGCCTCTTCTACTACTCCTTTCTTTAAGATTTGGACATCTAAAGATTCCCAAACTCAAAAGTGAAGGCAACAACATTTCTGGTAGATCTATCGTCTTTGGGCAGTTATCAATGGAAAGATGCTGGAGGGAAGTGAGATGTTCAAGTCCCATCGAAACCGATTCCAGATTCTCAAATTTATCTATAGCAAGATAAGTTAGAGATGAAGTAAGAAGATGAGATAATTGACTAAAATTACTCACATCTTCTAATCGTCCACCTATTAACTCTAGGGTAACAAGTGAGGTTGGAAAATTCTGCGCACCCCACTTTGAGATGGGCTTTTTCAACTCTCCTATTCTTAGATTACATAATTTTGGAGGCCAAAGCCCACAAGGGAAGGAAGCATCCATACTTTGACAATTTATAATCGTGAGACGTTTTAACAATGTCAGATTTGGCAACTCATGGTGGGGAAATGACTCCATATTTGGACAATCTGTTATTACCAATACAGTGAGGTGAATAAAGCAACCCAAATCAACTATCGATTTCAAATTTGGCCAATTAAATATCTTCACAGATTCAATCATCTGCATGCTTGAGTTGATAAGAACCCTAGTCTTTGCATCTCCTCCTACCTCCTTTTCCAGTAGTTTCTTACAACCACTAATGGCAAGTGACTTGAGCTTCTGTGCTCCTCTTGGGAAGGAGACAGATGTAATTGACTCACAACCATGAATACTCAAATCCTCTATACTATCTGGACAACTGCAATACTCGAAGATGTTACAACACTCTATGTCCAACTTCCTTAACTTCACAAGAACCTTACTTGCTTCTGCTTCTGATTCCCACAAGTATCTTATTTCATTACACCCACTGATTTTTACTTCTTCAACTGCCGCAAGGTAATCGATAACACCTCCCCACACATGACTATTAAGCCCTGAAACAGAACTTACACGTAGAACAGCGACTGATGAAGCTACATGAACCAGACTACTCAATGCTTCATGACCACAATTGCTTAATTTTAGAACCTTTAGTGAAGGTAATGCTGCAAGTGAGACTTTAACTAGGAATGGCAACGGGCCGGGTTCGGGCCGGGGCAGCCAAAACCCGAACCCGAACCCGAAATACATTTTCTGCCCCGAACCCGACCCTAAACCCGATCGGGTCTCTTATCGGGTCGCCCCGTCGGGGCTGTGGAATGGCCCGAACCCGACCCGAAACCCGAAATTGGCTATGTGGCCCGGGACCCGACCCGAACCCGAACTCTGCAGCAGGGGCCTTTATAGAAATTAGTAAAATCTGCAACTAAAATTTAAAGCCATCATAGACTCAAAACATTGAAACACCCGATGACCCCATGCCGCTGAACGTGTTCCCCTTTTTGAACCAACCTTTTCAACTTCATTCAATGTTTCATCTTCATCCACATGTATGTCATCTTCCTGAGTCATAGAATTAGGAGTTGGGTCATTTGAACCTACACCTCCTGGTCCTTGACTACTTGCAGTTGCGGTTGGATTTGATGTTGGAGGTCTTGGACTTGGAATGTTTGTATTCATATCTCCTAAAAAGTAAAAAGAAAGTATTCAATATCACTTATCAGCATTCAACAACAACCATCAGATACCAGTTGCAAAAATCGGTAGAAATCGCAAAAATCGGTAGAAATCAGTAACAATCAGTGGCAATCGATAACACCTCCCCACACATGACTATTAAGCCCTGAAACAGAACTTACACGTAGAACAGCGACTGATGAAGCTACATGAACCAGACTACTCAATGCTTCATGACCACAATTGCTTAATTTTAGAACCTTTAGTGAAGGTAATGCTGCAAGTGAGACTTTAAGTCTTTAACCAAATTAGGACAACCTTTTAGTGAAAGCTCTTGAAGACATGGAAATGCTTTATTCAAAACTCCACTATTGGTCGACCATACTTCCCAAACCTCCATATCTTGAAATTTTAGAGTTTTAAGTGAAGGGAATGCAAGAGTACCAGTACCATGAAACTCCGGGCCCACGATTTTCACCTTATCCATGCCTTGAATAAACAATTTCTTAAGGGATGGTAGCTGACCAAGTTGCGGTAGAGACGTACACCTTTTACAACCATGTATCGACACATCAGTCAACCCAAGAAACGAGGGATCCCCAACCCAATTTGGAAACTGTATACCTCCATATGATATAATTCCGAGCTTTTTTAGATTATCATTATGAGGCTTCAGAACATTGAGGACCTCCTTTTCAACTGTTTCCTTTCGAGAATCATCAAATGCATCACTCCATTCCACTTCTAACTCACTTATACTTTTTTGGGACCGAGAAGCTTTTAGGCAACTTCTTTAGACTAAAACAGCCAAAAACGATCAATGTCTGTAAATTACAAAGGTTGCAGATACTGTCCGGTAAATGTGTGATCGGAGTTCGTGATAAATTAAGATACCGCAAGTGCTTCAAACTACCAATGAATTCAGGTACCTCACTTATGTCAAGATGACTCAAACTAAGGACCCTTAATAATGGTAACTTGTGAAGTAAGTCAACCAGGATCTTATTGGATAAGAAAAATGTAACCCAACTTTCTTTCATAACGAAGGACACGGCTAAGAATGTTCTCAAACTTTTAACTCCTTTCAACGCCTTGAACCTTTCGTAAACCATGTACGTCTCACACACAAATGACAAATGGCGATACTTCCCCAAAGCTTCCTCTTTAAATTCCTTCTTCGACTCAATGTCTAACCTTGAAAATAAATCTCCAGCAACAGATGTGGCCAAGTCATTTATCAAGTCATGCATCACAAATAAGGAGTTGTCATCGGGCGCATGTTGAAAAAATGACCTTGACAACAACTCTTCAAAATATTCGAGACCCAAGCGTTCCATTGACTTGCTTGTAGTTGATTGGTGCAAAAACCCTTCGGCCATCCACAATAGAATCAACTCCTCCTTGTCGAACACATAGTCCTTAGGGAACAAGGAGCAGTATGCAAACAACTGCTTCAAAGAGGCGGACAGATCATGGTAGCTTAGTTTAAGAGCCGGAACAATCTCATCTCTCTTTCCTAACCTCCATATCTCACTATTCAGCAATTCCTTCCATTCTTCTTGATGTACTTTTGTCCTCAACAACCTCCCAAGTGCTATCAAAGCCAACGGCAAGCCATCACATTTTTTGACAATACCTTCACCATGGAGTTTAAGTGTTGGATGTGAATCAAAGTTATTTTCACCCAAAGCATGTTGACAGAATAAAGATAGAGCACTTTCATGAGACAAAACCGATAGACAATAAGGCTGATTGTAACCCAATTGGGTTAGCAACGACAGCTTCCTGGTGGTCATGACAATTTTACTTCCGGGTGCCCCCGCAAGAAATGGACGTTCTAGAACTTCCCAGTCGGCATAGCTTTCACTCCATACGTCATCAAGAACTATAAGAAATCGTTTCTTTGAGATCTTCTCTTTTAAAGCTACTTGAAGCAGATTTAAATCTTTAAATTCTTGATTTCCCCCATCTATTGATTGGAAGATAGTTTTGCTTATATTGAAGATATCAAACTCATCAGAAACACAAACCCACGCCTTGAGTTCAAAGTGATCGTTCCCTTGCATTTCTTCATACAAAAGTCTTGCTAGAGTGGTCTTGCCTACCCCACCAATACCAACTATCGGCACGATGCTAAAGTTTCTATCACTTGGTTCATCACCCAGTAGCTTGTAGAGCAGCGCATCCTTATCAGCTTCACGTCCAACAATGCTAGATGCATCTACCAAAGAGGTCTGTAATCTTCTGTTCATAGGTCTTCTGATTTCACTTTTCACAGTTAAACCAAGATTATCTTTCTCATCATTCAATTCTTGTAGCTTGGTGGTAATATCATCTAACTTGTGATGCATCCCGGTACTTAGTGAGAAATTTGTGCAACAAGTTGGGATTAGCTTTCTTATCTTGCTGGTGGTGGCTCCAGATTCATCGGTCAACTTACGTTCCATAGCTTCTGTTGCCAAATCGTCAAGCACATCGTCGATGTCGTACGCCAAATGTTGGAGACCATTCAGCCATTCTTTAACAGCTTCATCGGTTATTTCCTTTTGGGATGCATCATTAAGCAGAGCTCTGATCTGGATTAATGATCTCTTCAATTTCTTGAGCTCGGAATCAATTCCCTTGGAGCGAGCAAGCTTCTTCAAGGATTCGGCGGCCAGCTTTTCAAAGAACACTGAAAAAAACGCAGAAACAAGGATTTCAGCCATTGTTTGTGGTGAATAGCAGAGAGATAGAGAGATGTGGATGAGATGTATGTGGTATTGTCAATTATTGTTTGGTCAAACCCTAGTTAACTTGATCGAAATTTGTTTGACTGGAACACAGAATAGTCAACTTTGAGGAGCGGGTATTGTTTTAGACTTTAGTTGCAAGTTGCAACCACTCCCATTTGGACGCATACTCTATCGGTCTTCCTTTTTTAACTTTCCATATATTAATATTTTAAAAACTATATATTACATAAACTAGTTATTAACCCGTCTGTTACACGGTTTAGAAATTAAAAAATAATTATATTTAATTATAAATTAACAAACAATTTATATATTTAATAATCGATGAAATAAAAAAATTACCTCTGAAATTAAATGATGTGAAATTAACATTCATTGGTACCCTTTCTCTAATCTCGAATGCAAACCACATATAACCACATAATTCAATTCATAATCTATACACGTGAACAAAAACTCAAAACTCTTATTCTATGGAATTTTAATCATCTTGACAAATAATAAAAATAAATTTCCTATAATATAAAAAAATTCCTATTATTATTCTATGGGATTTTAATCATGCTTTCAATAGCAATTTTAATCATGCTTTCAATAGCAATATGATATCTGGAGGGATATACCATTCTAGTCATAACTATATAAATTCGTTGAATGTCAAAAGTAAGAAGAACTAACCAGTTTTGATGCGTGTAAAAATACCAATTCACATTTGTTTATGATGGATAAAAACTAATTGACTTTTAATAAATAAAAAAATCAAACCAAACTTCTTTGAATCAATTATGGTAGCCAAATTAAACATACCAAGTAAACCGAAACATATTTTAACAAAATGAATTTAATGAAATTCAATGACATAATAAATTCTTAATGAAATTCATAGCCTAATTAGAATTCAATGAATATTTAATGGCATTTTATGTTAAAGACTCGTGGATGCTACAATTAACAAACAAACGAAATTTAAAAAATTACCATTTTACTACAGATGCATTGGTCATTCGCTTTCAATAATTAATTTGACACTTATACACAAGTCCATGCGGTTATCCCTGCTTTCGGGGAGTTTGACACTCATTATAATAAGCTTTTATCTTTGCAAAACAACTATAACTTTGAAAAAAAATCATCATTTGATTCTGTGGATGAATTAAATGGCATTATCCTTGATATCTCATTCATTGGTGACAATACTGGTGAAGAAGGTGGACTCACAAGAATCCCTTGAAGCTTCTTTTTTGTCAACACACTTACCATCATCTATACAAAACTGAAAAAGGTAATGAATTAGAAAAAATAAGTGACTTTTAAAACAACATCTTCAAGATACTAACTGTTGTAGATATGATATGCTTTTCTTTTGTCCATTTGGGGAAAACTGTACTAAGAATTAAGAACTTGTCCTTGCATCTGAAATCAAAAGGCATTTCAGTTTGGGCTTGCATTGTAACTTTGGTGACACCAAAAAGATAGAAACAGAAAACACATGCAACACACTTGTTTTGTCCTGTGAGAACACATGTTTTATTCGGCTTTAACACCCATATTTGGCTTGACACAATATTTATTAGCAGAGATGGTTTTAACCTGCCATTATAAGAAAACGTGATGAAAACAACCTGTGTCGATGAAATCAATTTTAGACATTAAGAGTTTCTCAATGCCTGTAGGGATTACAAAATTACGAAATTTAAAAAGATTTAGGCTGGGAAGAGTGGTACCTGTAGGGATTCAGTTTTTAGACATTAAGAGTTTCTCAATACCTTGATCAACAATTTCACCAATCATGGATTTCCCTATTTTGATTTGAAATCTTGCAAACCAATTCTGATTCCTTTAGGGACCAAAACTGTAATAAAATGCTAAACCCAGCAACCAAAAAGTAAGATGTTTTAATAATATATGTAAGAGTAAGACCATCATTTCAGGCCTAATCAAATTTAAGTAAACATAATACAAATTATATATTCACACTTATCTAACTTGTGGCAGATTTTCAGAAGCCAACATGCAATATTATTTCTTTCTTTGGCTTTTATGGGTTCCCTATATGTCTCATGTTTCTTTAGCCTGTCAAAAACAAAATCATTGAAACTTGTAAAGACTAAATAACCATGTGGTACAGTACAAACGATAGTTAGCGAAACCAAATCACTTTCTTTTGCATTTCGCCATGAAAAAAAAAAGAAATTGGGTTTAAATTTATTTGTCCTTCAAACAATATTTTGTATTAATATTCGTACGAAGTAACAAAGCACCAACTATTGAGTGTTATGGAGAATGAGAAGGAATCAAAATGGGGTTCTAAAATTCATTACAATTTGAAGTTAATTTTTGACTTGTAGAAAAGAAGCACTTAGAAATTTGATAAAAATGAAAGCAAGAGGTTGGCACTATAAAACCATTGGCTAGTTTAGGCATTTCATCAAACATGTAATATGCATATGGAAATGTGAGATTATGATGGTAAATTAACATGCAAAAACTCGTCTGATCCAACCATAACAACAAAACAATTGATATTAAAACTGAACAAAGAATTAGAAAAAATATATGCAAAGAAACTTCAAAAAATTGACTGGGATAAATGTTATGCTTACCCTTAACAAATCTACAACACACATCAATATCTTGCACCCATAAAAAATATTCAGAAGAAGCAACACAGCCATTGTTGAAGCCATCGTATATTGCAAATTGTGAGAGAACATTCGATTCAGATGCTGGTTGACGTATTGCGCAATTAACGAAAGAAATAATAGGAGAAGATAAACGGAGTGTAGCTGATTTGTAGGCTGATTTTACGGTTTTGCTTATGAGATTGTAACCTACGGTGACAACCAGAAGAAAGAGAGACAAAAGGTAGAGAAATCAAGAGTCGGAATCAATGGAGACACTGTGAAGCGGCGATGAACAGAGTAAGAGAGACGATGTGAAGAGCGGGCGAGAATGGGTGTGCTGTGAAATTGGGGCTTGAGTGCAATGGTAGGGATCGAAGGTTTCTATTTAATGGGAGGATAACGCAATATAAGGGAAAGTGGTTAACATCATTCCCTATTTTATGGGAATCTTATAAATCAGGAGAAGATTATGGGGAAAACAATTTGAGCGGGAAATAAAAAAGAGGAGTACAGAGAGATGGACACGTGTCAGAAAGGCTATGTAGAAAATTGTCATGTGGCAACTAAAGCTTTCTTTTATTATAAGAGATAGATTAAATTTATAAAACCTTTTAAATGATAATTTATAAAGATATTAAACTGAATGACAGGTCGCTGGTCGAAATGTCTTTCTTAACTTTTCGTATTTCTTTTATCTTTTCTTTTTATTCTTATTTCCTTATATATTAAAAACCGTAAGTTTTCTAGAATGTTTGGGCTGGGTAAGGGGGTTTGGAGATTTTAAGGGGGTGGGTTTTCTTTACCAATATCATTCTACCACGGTCTCTTCCACCGCTCCCTCTCTTCACGACAGGTCTCCTTCTCCCTCGATATCTCGACCTCTCCCAGAACCCTTCACAACCTAAGCCAAATCGATGAGGCTTCCTCTTCTCGATTCCATGAAATCCTGAAAAACCCTTCTCAATTTCCTATCAAAACCCTTTACACCTCAGTAATCGGGGTTGGAAAACCCGTAAGGTTTCTAGAAGGTCTGTGGAAGCAAGCCGCGTACATACACGACGTCGGTGGCGGCGTGATCTTCTAAGGCGTAGGTGGTGGTGGTCGGGTCGCCATTGTTGAATTCAACCGGAGACGGTTGCAGCAACCGGCGATTTGAAGCAACTAATCTGATCAGAAGATCGACGGCGATTTGCAGCAGATCGACGATTTGAAGCAAGGTATGAGTTCGAAAATATTTCCCTCACTTTCGATTTGCACACTCAATTCCGATTTCAAGCAGTTCCAAAGTGTTTTCAATTAAACCTGTGAATTTTGGTTAATTGACTCGTGAATTCAAGTCAGAATAAGGGCAAAGTGGTGAGTTTGATTGCGCCACAGATCTTCCGGTTTCTTCTTTCCATCTATTCACATACAATCATAGTTATGGACGTTGTTAGCATCTGCACTGAACACCAAATAGCCGCCGACCATCGATGTTGAATGCGCTAAATTGGACATCGTTTGTTTCCCCTACAATTGAAAAAACTACCTGTGAATGCGACACGAAAGCGAGATTTAAATAATCTAAATGGTGGATGTGCGGAAATATCGATCAAGCATGGCGTCCGATCAGGTACAGAGTCGAAGATGGCAAAAGAGAAGAATATCCTGATTCAATAAATCAGTACGATTTTTATGCAAGTGTGTTTTGCTGCCAACAAGCTTGCCAGTAAGCATCAGAGAGTTCCTCTTTCTACTTCCAATTCTCATATCCCAAAGTGTGATATTTGTCAGGTATGTTTGAATACTTGCTCGTGGTTATTTTTTGTTATTTGATTTTGATTCGATTTTCTGAAGCGAGTTAGGTAGAACACATGTTATGTATCTTGTGAACCGCTACATGTTTAGGAACTCAGTTGTCGATAATGAATTCGTCAATTAACTTATTTTGAATAACAAATGATTCTGGTATCGCTCTATGACGTCTCCTAACTGTATCTCAACGAGCTACGCCATGTTTAGGAAATTCGTTGATGATAACGAATTCGTCTGGAAATTAGGAAGATACATGGATCATTGTGGGTTAAATGATTCGATTCTATGCTCAGTAGCCGAATTAACTAATTTCTTTTTGAATTGAATATGAATAATGTAATTTCCTACAACCTAACGGTCTTTAAACGATCACTTAATTGTACAGGAATCAGTTGGCTACTTCTTTTGTTCGGAAGACAGGGCTTTACTATGCAGAAAATGCGATGTTGCAATACACGCAGTCAATCAATTAGTTTCATCCCATTAGAGGTTTCTTCTCACAGGAGTGAAAGTAGGGCTTGAAGCTGTTGACCCTGGTGCATCATCATCAACAGGAAAGTCATACTCTAATGAGAAGGAAGGTTGTGGTAAGGTAATCACTCTTTTTCCAAATGACATCAGTCGCGGTCCAAAAGTACAACTGACAGTACAGTGCATTGCCAATAGCAGTATAGTCTGTTGTGTCATGTTCATTGTAACTTTTTTAACTATGGTACTTGATATTCTGGCAGGTATTCTCATTGGATTTTAACTTAAGGTCACACATGAAAACTCATTCTCAAGAAAATTACCATATTTGCCCTTACCAAGAATGTGGCAAAAGATATTCTCATAAATGCAAGCTAAAGAATCACATTATGTCTCACCATGAAAAGGTTCAATCTTTTACTTTACCTTCGTTTAAAAATATGTGCATCAAGTGACCACCATTAAATTTATATTAATGGTCGGTTACTATCTTATTTTTTTTGTTATAATAGGGGACAAATCCTATGTATGACCTTCCAAGACCGTGGATGAAGGCAAATTTATCAACCACATAAATATTCCGTTTGATTTTTCGTTTTTCATTTCCTTTAACTATTATTTTTGCATATATATATATATATATATATATATATATATATATATATATATATATATATATATATATATATATATATATATATATATATATATATATATATATATATATAAGGCTTATTAATTATTACTATGAACTTAAGTAAATTTTTTAAAAACACAGGACGATATGGCTGATGAATTACTTCAAAGTAGTTGTGGTAGATGTGTTTTCTTTTTCCATCTTTAAAATTACTGATTACTATGTCAATTATGAGATTATAGGTGTCAATTTATGTCTTACAGGTAACTAAATCAATTGGCTATACAACTGATAAATGTTCATGTTTGCTTTTACCAGGTTATGGCAAGATGATGAGAACAGAACATTATTGACTAATATGCTCATAAAGAATTCTTCCCAGGTATGATTTTTTTAACTTATGATCCTTGATAATTTATTATGAACTCACACCAATTATTGACAATTTTATCCTTCTTTTATTTTTTTTGGTGGTTTTTTTATAATGACAGAGACCAAAGATTCTTACTATTGAAGACAAGCTAATGGTCCTAGGATGCAAGTAAATTTTGGGTCTTCCTATTTCTTTTTGTTTTATGTTATGGAATTAATCTGATGTGTTAACTGTCTTATGGGCAAAATTGTCTTTTCCAGGGATTTAGAGAGAAGAATTCTGGAAACTGAGATGGAAATAACACTAGCAAACACTCAAGGTTTCTTAAGAACCCATTGAAGACATCTTCTAACAAAAGGTATCTTGCTGTGATTGGCATTTATACTGGATTTGGTAGCAAATTAAGAAGAAATTCTTTTACAGGTTCATGGAAGTTCATGATTAAATAATATTCTAAATTTTCTTTTCTATATAATCTTGGGCAAATTAAAAAAATTATATTGAGCATATTGTAGTTTAGTCAAGGATACTTTATTTTTTTCAATCAAATTATAAAATTTTTAGTCATATTTCCAAGTTAACCAAAAATAAAAGGATAAAATTTTCAGTCATATTTCGAAGTTAGCCATTTTAACCTGTTATATCATATCGGGTCAAAATAGTTAATTTAGAAAGATGTTTGAAACTTATATCGCTTGATTTGAAAAAATAAATTAGAAGTGGTTAAGTTAAACCGCAAAACTACCAAAAATATAATGGATTTTTGTAATTTTCCCTATAATCTTTACTCTTTAGATATTTTTGTTGGATTAGGTGTCTAAGCCATGACTAATAATTTATATTTACCTGATTAACAGAAGCAAAGTCCATTTGGGTTGCCCTCATAGCTGGAGGTTTGGTAGAAAGTTCGGTAGAGAGAAAGGTTGGTTTATTATGGGATTAATAAATCAATAGAAATAAAAGATATGGTTTGTTAATATATTAAATAGAAACTATATTGATTGATTAATAATTAATCAGGAATTAATTGGATTAATTTCTGTGGCATTAATTAGATTAATCCGGAAGTCAAGGATTAAAGTCGTACAAATTCAATAGTTGAATTGCGGCGCGCGGCGCGCCAATGTAAAGGCCGCGACGCGCGTATATATTCGTATGAATTCAATAGTTGAATTGCGGCGCGCGGCGCACCAATGTAAAGGCCGCGACGCGCGTACGTATAATCCGGAAAATGGCTGACGGCTAGGGTTTCTTGTTTCCCTATAAATAGGGAACCCTAGGCCTCATTATTTGTGCTCATTCTATAATTCTCTCTGGAATTTTCGTCCACCCTCTGGCTCCCTGGGTGTGATCTCATTTGAGGCAGGACACTTGTGTGCTGCTTAGCTTCAAGATTAAAACTAAAGGTTAGTTTTCTGATTTATTCTTTTAGTTAATTTTTGTTTGGCCTTTAGGAATTAGTTACATGTTCAAAGTAAGAAAAACATAGATCTTTTATAGGTTGCATGTGAACTTAGGTTTTTAGTTCATGGTTGCGGAAAACCTTTCAATTTTAAATAAGAAATATTTTATTCAGATATAGTATTAACACATTATACTTTTTCTCTCCTCTACTGATCCACATACACCCATAATATTTAAACTGCCTTTTTGCTGTTTTCTCTTCAATTTTTATTCATAGACAACTAAAAATATAATCTTTATCATATAATATGAAAAATTAACTTACTAATCCACTTGAATTTAACAGGTCATTCTTTAAAGAAACTTGAAGAAAGAAGAATTGTCATACGTTTGGAAGTACAATAGAGTAAATCTTTCAGAGTATAATATCTTAATAGGAAAAAGTTTGGAAGTACAATGCTATAATCGGGTTTTTTTAATAACAAAGTACAATGCTATAATTGAATAAAATTAAAACTACGGTGCTATAATGTAATACATTTTATTTGCTTGCAGTCGAGCATCTGAAGACAGGACCATTCCATTTAAGTGTAATTGCAGAAAGGACAAAACTCACGGTTGAAGACCATGAACCACCCGAGAGGCAGAAAGCCCTTCTGGGCGCTTTACGGTGAGGATCTTTAATTCTTCATTCATCGTAAATCATAAAATATAAAAGCTCTATTTGATTTTTGGGATTTCTGTAAAATTTTCTATTTTTCGATTCAAGAAAATACATTTGTATATTAGTAACATTTTTCTATGTTTTTCTTTCTTGATCCTTGATTCCTGGTAGTCACATGTGAACAACTTTTTTTATAACATTTTTTAGTCATTTTCAGGAAATTTTTCTTTTTGGGTATTTCTTATAAGGTCAATGTCATGGAATAACAACCAACTTTTACCAATTTACCCTTTTAAGTCATCAAATTTTTAAAACTGATGTCATTGCCACTAAACAACAAATTTTGGTTTTATTTCGTTATTGTGACTTGCTATAGCAGGTGAAACCGCTTTTTTAGCTTTTGTTTCCATTGTGACCTGCTATAGCAGGTTTATTTGGTCATCAGTAAACAATTATTGGGTTGTACGTGTTCGACTATGCCATTTCATCTTTGGAAGAACTCCTCCATGTTCTGAATCACTAATCAGAACAAAAGTAAAAAAATGGTGGTGGGAATGGTCGATCCAAATCCAATTGTATCCTCAAGGGGCACATGGCTCCAAAGGTATTATTTGCATAAGTTTTATTCAACATTTATATTTTATTTATGTTTTAAATATTTTGGAGTTTATTGTAATTTTGATTTGTGCAGTGGGCAGAGGGTTGTTGTTCAGGAAAAAAGCAAAGTACAAGATTTGCCGACAGAAAATGTTGTCACTGTTCAGGTGAGTGAACCAATAAATGTTAGTCAAAATTTCTAAAAGGAAAATTATGGAAAATAGCAACGTTTGTGTGTCTGTTTGTGTTTGTGTGTGCTTTTGTTTTTCATCAACAAAGCTTCTCATCATCCTTCTTATTGAAGGCAGAACGTATTTAATCTTTAAAGTCTAAGTGCAAGAAATACCAACATACTTTTGTTATTTGTTTATTGCAACAATCTATTTTCATTTTTGTCTATTACTATTAGTTTTGTTTTTTTAAGTTTTATGTGTGTGTATGTGATTCTGTGTGTGTGCATGTTTCTTTGTCTGATCACAATCAGTGAACACCATATATCAATATGTTATTCTTTCTCCCATCTTTCCTGCATTTTTCTGTTGATTATGTTTGATTCCAACAGTGATTACACCTACTGCAGATTTTTATGCATAATATATTCAGAATGTTTAATAATTTGTCGATGTTTTTATGATGTTGATTTTTTTAGAAAATTTTGATGAAAAAAGGAAGGTACACAAAGCAGAGCTGGAAGATACAATTCCATGTGGTGGCATGAAAAGTTGCTAGATAAGATAACAAATGAATAGATGTTCAGTCATTTATTTAAGGCGACATACTTTCATTTATTTTTTTATAGTAGCATTACATTTTCATTTCTTTCTATTATAACACTATTATGACAATGTTCTTTTTATTTCTTTTTATTAAGGCATTGTACTTTGGAAATTCTAACCTGATATAGATTTAACTTTTTATAATTTTACTACTTTGAAAAATATATGCAATAAATTGCTTCTAAAACCAGACAATTCAGATATTTTTTTCTTAATTTCTTCATTCTAAGCATGACTTTTGTAAAGAAAATTTTTGCAGGTATGATTTGCATTCAGAGAGTAAAGAAACTTGTGGAAATCTTGATGATTTAGCAACTTGTGTTGAATATTCGAATGAAACAGGTAACACATAAACAGTTTCTATGTGGCTTACGTATTCGATATCAACACATTCCCCCGGACCCGTGCGGAGCACGGGGAGAACACTAGTTATAATTAAAAAAGGAAAATAGTGAAAAAAAACCCACCCCACCCATGCTTCTCTCTCGCTTTCCCCTTTTCCACCATTTTACCCATTTGTAATTTCATTTCAGATCATATATCATCGACAATGCATGTAGAAGCATCCCATGGATGTATGCATAAATTGTTTGTAAACTGAATAACGTGGATCTGAATTGGGTGCATCAGGTATGGCATCTAAAAGCGACTTTCAAATGCATAAAAAACTATGAGCTTCCATCTACCTGCAAGTCTTAACATGCAAGTCTTAACATGTCATGAGGTTGTTCTTTCACTACTTGATCTCATGCAACACTAACAAGCAATTTTGTTCTCATCGGTAAGGCACGAACAAAAGCAGCATGTATATCCACCATGGAATCATTCAAAAATCATAAATTACTCAACGCACTCACTGATAATCAACTAGACCTTCTTGTAACCTAAGTCTTGCACCTTCTTGTAACCTAAGTCTCCCCAGAATACCCATGAAAGAAACCTTCTTATCGTGAACTCATCTCCTGATTGCTTTTCCCTCAACCCTAAACTAGATACGTTTGGTCCTGCCCCTTGCCCTAACATCGCCCTCTCTCTGCACATCTCCTGTACGCTTGCTTGAAGAACCTCGCTATATTACCATCAACCGACAAAAACTAGAAAACCATGTAGTTTATCAACTGCCAAGCACTAGAAAACCATGTAGTTTAGCTCTAAACAACTGGAATTAAAACAAACTAACTAACACACACACATATACACTTATGGTGATATGGTAGTTAGTTTGGGAGACGGTAAGCAAATTAATGGTAACAAAAATTTTTGAGAATGCATACACATTGAGATCAATTCGATTTGAAAAAAGAACAAAAACCAGAGTTTATTCTCATAAAATATGAAGTAAAAAAAACTTAAAACACACACACACATTGAAATTCCCATCTCTCTCTATGTCGATTCCTCTGTAGCTCGTTTCGTTGAACAAATTCATGGTAGTCTCCCATAACCCCACACCATTACAAACAACAAGGAGAGGCGATTGAGACGGGAATTGGAAGGTGGAGAATACGATGGCGATGGGGACTCACTAGAGAAGATGGGAGGGTTGTGGTTGGAAAAAAACAAGATGAAGGGACGATGAAAATATTATGATATGATAGAGCTTCATGGTTCTTGAGTTCAAAAGATGTTCTTTTAATAATTTCAACCTCCCAATCCCTCACTCTATCTATATTTATGTATTTCTGCCTCTTCGTTAAGTCGTATAACAGAACCGGTAGCAGCGTTGCTGTAGTTGCCTTCTCGTCCTTCTCCGGTCTTTATCTCACAGTTGATAGATGATCTCATCTATCTCTCGAGAAGATTAATGAGGATTCAAATGAATCGGTAACCCTTGAACAAAAAGAAGATCAGGAATCACGGATGGGTAAAAATGATGGAAAAGGAGAGAGACAGAGAGAAAAAATAGGGAGAGAGAGTATGGGATGGGGTGGGTGGGTGAGTTTTTTTTCTTTTTAAATTTTTTTAATTATTAGAAAAATAAAAAAATGAAAAGGTTAATAAGGTCTTTATATATGGATCAGCGACCACCGATGTGCATTTTGCCAACCATAGGACCAGGCGCTATCATTTTCTAATACTTGGACCAAAACTGCAACCTTGTGTAAACCACATGGACCTCTAGTGTAATTTACTATATATATATATATATATATATATATATATATATATATATATATATATATATATATATATATATATATATATATAGGGCTAGGTTATAATAAGAATGACAATTATTATGTTACCTTGTAACCAAATCCTGGCCATCAGATTTCATTCTCGTAAGAATGAAAAAACTGAAAAATTTTCATTCTTAAAAGAATTAACTAAATTTTGTACATCAAAACAACAAGAATGTAATGAATTGTTTCAATTATGACAAAATTACTCGAAAATTTATATCACAACAATAAGAATCTACAAAAATTGTAACAATTCGGGAAAGAATGAAAATATTTTACATAAAACAACAATATTCTAAATGAACAGATAAGTCATTCTTAAAAGAATGTGTTCTAAATGAGTGGTCCATATTGAGTTTCAAGGTTAAACAATACTTGTGAGGATATATTTGATCGTGGCCCTATATATATATATATATATATATATATATATATATATATATATATATATATATATATATATATATATATATATATATATATATATGCATGTATGCATGTATGTATGTACGTATGTATGTATGTATGTATGTATGTATGTATGTATGTATGTATGTATGAATGTATGTATGTATATATGTATGTATGTACGTATGTTTGTATGTATGTATGTATGTATGTATGTATGTATGTATGTATGTATGTATGTATGTATGTATGTTTGTATCTATGTTTGTATGTATGTATGCATGCATGCATTTATGGATGCATGCATGCATGCATGTATGTATGTATGTATGTATGTATGTATGTATGCATGCATGCATGTATGCATGTATGCATGTATGTATGTATGTATGTATGTACGTATGTATGTATGTATGTATGTATGTATGTATGTATGTATTGTCACACCCCCAAACCACGATGGCGGAATCGTCGGAGGGCGGAACGAATCATAGTATCACATCCATTGCATACATTGACACATAAGTAGATAAACATCCATCATATATTATAATTGGAAAGATACATTGTTCAAACGTTATTGTTTCAAAACAATTACAGTATGATGACAAAATAAATAAAAGAGACGTCTTCGCATCCCATCCCAAAGGATTAGTCGTACCTGACTAATTGTTACCTGAGAATACAAGTAATTTTACAATTGTTAACATTACGTTGGTGAGTTCATAAGATTTTTGTAGTGAGAAACATAGTGATTTCTTTATAAAAGCTCGTAGTGTAATAGTGAAATCGTTCGTAGTGTAATAGTGAAAATATTCGTAATGTAATAGTAAAAACAAGCTCGTAGTGTAATAGTGAAAACGTTCATAATGTAATAGCGAAAATGTTCGTAATGTAATAGTGAAAAAGCTCGTGGCGTATTAGTGAACAGCGTTCGTAGTGTAATAGGAAAAATGTTTGTAATGTAATAGTGAAAAAGCTCGTAGTGTAATAGTGAAAAACCATACTCATCTGTATCTTGTTGGAATGTAGTTTTAAATTCCATAAAACTCGTATGTATAACTAAGACAGTACTTATATTTTTATCTTACTGAAATGTAGTTTTAATTTCTATAGAACCCGTATGTATAAGTAAAACAATACTTATATTTTGTAAAGAGCAACATGTAGTTTTATATTTACATAAAACCATTTGAAGATGTTTTTCCCCAAACTCAGGACGTTCGTTGTTGTTCATGTGAGTTATTATAACCTCGCTATGACCTAGTGAACCTGGCACGACGTTCTTCAAGCGTCGCTAGTGATAAGACATTTGTCACCCTTGACCCGTCGGCCGTAGTTGTAGCTAACAACCATAGGTGGGGGTTGTCAATCTCATATAGATCTATATACAAGTATCACACTCATAATGATTAAGGATATATATATATATATATATATATATATATATATATATATATATATATATATATATATATATATATATATATATATATATATATATATATATATATATATATATATATATATATATATATATATATATATATATATATATATATATATATATATATATATATATATGAAGGGTCTTACACAAACTATGAACTAGAAAATTCTTAAGTTCACATGCAACCCTAAATAAGATCTATGTTTTTCTACTATGAACATATAATAATAAAACCTAAAGGCCAACAATAATTTCTAAAGTATAAAACAGAAGAACCAACCTTTGATTCTTGATCCAGAAGCTAGCAGCACAAGTTTCCTGCCTCAAATGGAGTCACACCCAAGCAATGGAGGAGAGAAGACAGCAGAGTAACTTCAGAGAGATGAAAGTGGCGCAGAGAATGGGGAGCCAGGAGGTTCCTTTTATAGTCTCCTAGGGTTACAGCTGAAACCCTAGAGGAGCCTCCTTAATGGGCAAGCCTGTTGACCCTTTGGACCAAGGCTTCTAAACCCTAATTAGGGTTTTCGCCAACTATGGAGTTCCCACCATATTGGCGCCAACTTTGGCCCCTGGCTACTGGCTTGCCAGTTATTCAACTATTGAATAAATACAAACCAGTCCCTGCACTTTTAATTAATTAATTTAATCTCCAAATTAAATCCAATAAATTCTAGATTAATTTCTAATTAATTATTATAGTTTCTAATTAATATATTAACACTTAAATATATTAATAAATTATTTATTTATTTTTATTGATTTATTAAACAATTAATAAATCAACCTTTCTCTCTACTGACTTCTACATCAATCCTCCTGCTATGAGGGCAACGCAAATGGACTTTGCTTCAATTAATAAGATAAATACAAATATAAAGTCATGACTTAGACACCTAATCCAACAGTCTCCCACTTGGATAAGTCTATGACTTTAATTTATCTTCTGATTAATAAACAACCTGCAGCTTCCTAGAAACTGCTATCGAACTCTGACCCAGTCAATTCTGTCCATAGATAAGTGATCATATGATCCTTTGTCCAACAAGATATTTTCAGACACGAGACATGGATTGAGATCAATCTCTGTTCGATACTCTGTTTCCTGATTTCCGATTCTGCTTATGACTTTAGGACTTCTAATTGAACACATCAATTTAGTCCAGGCTGGCCAGCACTTTAGTCAACTTCAAAATCATCGAAAGGCCTACAGATATCTGTTTCCCATCAGGGTCAAGGAACGAATAAGCTTTGACTTATATACTTGTGTCTTTTACTCATCAAAATCGTACACAACAATACGTTTTATAACATCGAGTTACCGATGCGTTTACGCATTATCAATGCACAACCGACTCGCAAATTTCAACTCATATGTCTCCGCTTCAAGATCATAGGATATTATCGTCTCAACATTGCCCGTGATGTAATCCATGAAGGAATCTATTGAGTGCGGGTTTATCCAATACTCAAATCTCTATTTCTAAGTACTCATGAACGTTGTAGCAGTCTTACCGCAATGTCTAACTCCTTAGACAATCTACAAACCAATTCACGACAGTCTTCGTTCGTACTTACTCCCCAAAAGTACGAGCGACTGTGGACCTTTGAATACTCAATTATTCGGGAAGTGAACATGAAAAATTGAAACATAAAATCTGACTGGTACTTACTCTTGCATATTACCAAGTCTCCACGAGGTAATCACCAAATCGAATTCTTCATAAGACTATTATCGGTTTCTAGATTTCTTTTAAACTTTTAATTCATGTTATGTATCTATGTCTATATGACCTTTCACTCTTCCTATGTATCCAAATGTCCCACATTGATACACTTTATCCAATCGGACATCCTTCCGATGATATCTCAATTTAGTCATATACTGTCATTCTTACTTACATCTCCATTCTGTGTACTATGACTTTCCATGGTTCTCGGGATCTTTAGTCCACATGACTGCACCCTAAGACTATTTCGAGGTGTTACGATGTGCCGGTGACCCACACGCGCTCCATCGGAATACCAATGAGATTCTTTAACCATTAAGTCCTTTTAGTTATTTGAAACTTTTTTCAAATTACTATCAACATTCACCCCAATCATTTTCCAATGAATTCTCACGTATGTACAGAATCCATTAAGTATTCCCAGCCAAGTTATATCATTTATCTGACTTACTATGCTTTAAGCACTAAGTCATCAGGACATGTTCATGACACTTCTGATCGATCCAAGAATCTCGTGGAATCCGATCTAATCTTATTCCAAAACTTTTTGGAATCTTAAGATTACTTATAATCCTTGTGTCACGACTTTTAATAACTATTTCCTTTCGGAGACTCTTTCTCATGCATTTTGAATCTTACCAAGATCATGCTTACTGTGGCTAGGTCTATACTGATGATAATATCTATCCAATAGATGTCTATGGATTATGTGAGTATGTTGCACCTTCTTTATATCTCTCATGCAAAATCATCATACTTTACAATGATAGAAAAACTCATTTCCTTGGGCTATGCATCTTGAATCTTATCAAGATCATATTGGCAGAGTCTTGATCTATCTCATAGATATTCACAACCACCTGAGTATGTCATATCTCTATTAAGTCTTTCATAGCGATCCATCTCTTAACACCAAGTCATTACACTTTGTAATGAAAAGAGACGTTTCCTAGAAACAGTATGTAACCCACATATGGAGATAGTAGATAACAGCGACACTCCCACTGGCTTTGACACAGTTATGGACTATTCAGAAAATCCAGAACTTTTGGCACATTTTGAGAATCCAAACCTTTCTGACATCTTCATGGAAGTCTTTCAGCCCTTTCTCAAAATCCAATCATTTGGCAAATTTTTGAGAATCTGAATATCCTTTCTTGCGAGATGCCTGTGGGGTAATCCCGGGCCCATGTACCTTTGTACTAGGGCACTCTTTGTGAGTCCCTATTAGTGTGCTGGTGATCCACACTCGCTCCACTAATGACTTACAATGTGCCATACAATATCCTTTCGGATTTCATCTTCTATTGAGAGTGCTTCTCCCGGAATCAATTACTTGACTCAGAGTATCGTCTCACTCAACCAGATGTTTTGAAGGTACGTTTTGTCCATGTTGCTTTCTTTTGATGATTCAATTACTCCCACTGGTTTTTAGAACATGTGTAAAATCAATCAAACTGTCACATAGACTGTATCTCATCCTAAGGCTCTCTTAATTGGCAGCAACCGGGCTCACCAATGCTTCCAAGTAGTCGGATTGTAAATCCGTACCAACTATAGTGTTTTACCACCAATCGGTATGTCACGCCGATCATAACTACTTATGATGGTGATCAATTACTACTGGTCAAGAGGGGATTATTTCAGTTTTAAAAAATAGAAATCTGATCTCTGCTCCAAGCCTAGTGGTGACTAAAGGTTCTTTCACTTGGCTAATCCTGAACTCATTCAGGACTGTCCTAACTCCCACTGTTTCCTTAGAACACGAGTTCTTTCTAAAGGAGCTCTTCTTTTACATGTATAGCGGGATAGCCAGTGAAACGACATTGCTGATCAAGTTCAGGCTAGTCATGAGGTTCGGACAAACACTACAAGACCCTGGAATCTCTATGTCCAAGTGGGACAATCCCAACTTTACATTTCAGATAGTGTCTTCAAGACCTACTTAGTCTAGGATGTGGTCGGAATATGGTTTATATGGTCTGACTGGTTTAGGTATTTAATTAATCGGAAACTAATTGACAATGTATCTCATACATCGTGGATCGAACTGTTTTGACCAATGCTCCATCATCTTCCCTAAGACACATTATAACTATTAATGTTCTTGGAAGTGAATAAACTGTGAAACATTTTCTCAGTTTATGATGTCACTCAGGTTCTTTGGATCTTATACTTTCTTTGAAGTCCTTGAACTGTTCGAGGTTTCAATTTAATTGCTTATTCTGATAACCGAAGCCATATTCGTCATACCGATTGAAAAATATTGCAAAGTATAACTAATTGTGTTCCTTTTCGAATATTCGAGCAATACACAGTAACTGATGTGTTCGTTGCTCCTAATCTTAATGTCTTTTACATCTCTATGTAAATTTACGACTTTGTTAATTCCGTTCAAGACTTGCAATCATCACTTGACTCTAAGTCAACTGATTCCAAAATCCTATCCTCTGGATCTTTGGGTGATTCATTTCTTGACACATTTGCGGTATAAAGAACTTAATCATCATCTGACTCTAAGTAAAATGATTCCAAAGTCCTGTCCAACTGGATCTTTGGGTGATTCATTTCTTGTCATTTTAAGAACTCAATTCATCATGTGACTCTAAGTCAAATGATTCCAAAGTCCTGTCCAACTGGACCTTTGGTTGAATTGATTCTTATTTACATTAACAATCATGAAGGACACTGAGACACCCCATTTCTACTGTTTGCAAATACTATGGTTTTTCATAAAATTTCATGAATACAAAAAAAATACGGTTTATCAAAAACCGATTATTTACATGTTTAAAACTGTGGGTGTACAAATCTATATCAAAATTAACCATAGTAAGCAATTAAGGATTAAACCTTGAGTCCAAGATAGGAGCTAAGTGGGCTCCACTCCAGCTAAACTTCATCCAATTATAGTATAGCATGTAACCTGGAATACATGGCATAAAAATAGAATACGTAAGACAATAATGTCTCGTGAGTTACATGAGTTTTAGACTCAAACCTTTAACTTCTTTTCCAATCTTTATATAAAACTTATGACATAAATATCTTCCAAAGTTATAAAACATTATCATACCATAGTTCTTTTTTCTTTTCAAATATCATTACATATCATACCTTGCATACCATCTTCTTTCAAAACTTTATAATAGCAATATAATATAACTCTTTACTTCTCAAAAATCATTTTATGACATACTTTACGAAAATAACTTCGTTCTTACTTTCTTTGACTGGTTTTATAAGCTTGCTGGATTTTTATACTTAGGGCTTTAATCACTATAAGTGATACCCCAAGTCTCTATGGCTAGAAATAACGGATCAATTCTCACCATAGAAGTGCTGAGGCGATCTACTTCGCGATGGGGCTTGTCCCCAGTAGACCCCTTACCTAACCCGGGAAGGTTGGAACATAGTTCCCTTACTAACGCTGCTTGCTACAATTACCAGTCATACAAAACATTTTCTGCTTACTTGAACATTACTTACATACATATAACTTGTGGCTAAACGCCAAACTTCATTACTTTCTATCTTTATGGCTAGATGCCGAATTTATAACTTTCATTTCACATAAACTAAACCATATGTTTAAAACATGTCTATATAACATTTTAGGCTTAATGCCAAATCATGATTTCCAAACATTTTGTGGCTATATGCCATTTCATATTTGAAAACATTTACAATTTGTAACTGAAACATACTTCTTAAACATATTATGGCTATATGCATATCCATACTTTCAAACATGTATTCAAGATATATATATACCTTCATATAATTGGCTCATAGACCAAAACATAGTTTCAATTATAGCATTAAACTTTCACCAACAAGTAAGAAATAAAACTCTTGCATATAATTTCACATATAAGATTTTATAAGAAATCTTGTAAATACTTACTTGCCATGTACCCCAGAATGGGTAAAAATACTGCATGTACTCACCTCATGTATTGCTAGATGATTGACTACACGTTCCTTGTATTTATACTCTTTTGTGATTAAATAATCACTTGGCATGAACCTATAATTAACATGTTATACATTAAAATTCATGCTAACTGACTCTACAACTCATTAGAGTCCTTATAATACTATCTTGGATCATAATAAGTATATAACTTTAAAATGACAAACTTTAGTTAAACCGTATTTTATACGTATTTTACTACAGTACCCTCGGAGGGTCGTATTTCGATTCCGACAATTTTTCATGAAGTTTCATAACATATTAGACCTATGTTTAAAATTTGAGGTCAAACGGACAAGTATAAGACCAAAACTCAAAATCAATTTGGACTTGGCAGAAGACAAATTTCGAAACTGCATTTTTCTTCTGGCGCGAGATCGCGTCCCTACGGGGGTGCAGATCGCGACCCTACGGGGTCTGCAGCAACCAGAAATGGTGATTTTTATGGTATAAATTCCCATTTTCCTCATTTTAAGCCCTTAATTCACGACTTATCACTAAGGTTTGTTCCATGACTAAAATCATTCATTTACTTCAAGTTTTTAACCATAAAAATCATAGATTTAAATCATTTTCCAAACATTTTCGTTTTTGCATTTTGTTGTCCAAAACTGAAATTGTCCAATATTAATCATTTCTACTGACTTATTTCAACAATTTCCACATATGGAACTCATTAAAACCCCTTGGAATTAATTTGTTCATATAAAATTGATTTCCAAGGCTTTCAAACAAAATTCAAAATTTTCAACAATAGCAACATACTTTGATGATTTTTAAGATATGTTCTTAATACTTGACTTAATTGGTTTAGAATCATTCTAGGACTAAAATAACAAGTCCTTTATACATCTAAACCATAATTTCTTCAATTTCATCACTTTTGATTGAAATCATTCCCAAAAACTCATTTTTACTCAAAAAAATCATTTTAATGAATTTCCAAGAAGGGAATTGATTTCTCATGTCTTTTATGACACTTTAGGCTTATTAGATCATTTACAATCAGTTTCAAGCTCATAATTTGATTTATTCTCATAAAATCCCGTTTTTGACAATTTTCACCAAAAATGCAAATTTTTGAAATCAATCACTTAGGAATGTATTTATACATCTTAAGTGATTATTAGAACCTAACAAAACAATAAAAATCACTTCCAATTTCACAAACCCATTTCTAGGGTTCTTGAGCTAAAATTCTCATTTCTTGATCTTTAACACTTTCAATGGTTTAACTAGGTTTAGGTAGTGATTAAGGCACAAGTTAAGGCTAGGAATCATAGGATAATCCTCCTCTAGCCACTAAATTTTCGAAGCTACAGTAACTCATTCAAGAAAAATGGGTTAAACAACCCTAAAACAGGATTACTAACCTTCTTTGGCTTGAAATTATGAATTGGAAACTTAAATCTTCAATTCCCATTGATATCTTCAAGAACCGATCCTTAGCTCTCTCTCTCGTTCTCTCTAGATTTTTCTGAATTTATGAGAATTAATGATATATTTTCTCATTTTTATATTTTCCATATTTACAGTTTTAGTCCCTGAACTTTCATTCCTTGGACTTTTGACACAAATATTAACTTTGGCCACATGAAGCTAAAATTCTTACATTTTTAGTCCAAGCTAGAATTATACTTTTATAATAATTCTTGTATATGGTCAAATGACCAACTTACCATTCTCATGGTAAAATGACTAATTTACCCTTAAAAACATGCTTTCTCATAAAATATACATAAAACTTTAAATTATACACACATTGTTTTACATATTTATATTATTAAATTTGGGTCGTTACAACTACCTCCCCCTTATTGGGATTCCGTCCTCGGAATCATTGCACAATTACTAAATTAAGGAAATTACTTTCCCTTCCTTTTCGGATGTTTTCCGCCAAAGTTGAGTTCTAGTAGATACTTTCTTTTTACCACATATAATCATTTTCTTCATTATTTTATCTTTTAATCTTTTCTTCTTTGGTTGTTTTTGATTCTTTAATCATCTCTTAGCGGTTCCTGCTTTCAATCCTTTATAGAGGATTAACATAATCTCTTTAAAACTTTATATTTTCCCAGTTAACCAAAATATCATTTTGGTCATTTTATCTGTTTTCTCAACCTTTTAGTCGTTCATTCATGTTTCATACTCTTCATTCTAGTTACTTTCCTTTCTACCTCATTTCATTGACATACAATCTCTTAGTAAACTTATTTAACAAAATAGTTTCATACTTCAATATTTGTTATCATACATAGCAATCTACTTTATAATTCTTCTCATATCTTTACTAAAACAAGTGAGATTATACTCACAGTATTCTTTACTTATAAAAATTTCAAATACCATTAAACATAATTATATATGTTTCATATTTTTTTTTTACAAATTCATAAAGACATCAAAATCTTTTCCTTGTATAAATTTTGTCCCTTAATGGACATTTTACTTAAGGACTCTTTTCACCTTCATTTAATATTGCTTATTTATCTTCACCCGTCTTTTCTTCTTATTTCTTTACTCACTCGTTACTTCCTAAACAATCCACTGTTATTTCTTCTTTACAGAAGTTTTACAACATCTTATTTCTCTTACATTTGTTTTTAAAACTTTTAAACTTCAATTTATTCTTCTTTATCTCTATTACCCACTACTGGCTCACTATTATTTATAAAGGATGTATTTTCCTCCTTCTTGTTACACTTCTCATTTTTACTTTTCTGATTGGGACAGAATCTGTCGAATCATCATATTGTTCACGAGAATCTACTTATCTCGTTCTAAATGTGTTGAAACGATATACCGCTTTTATTTTAACAATTAAACATCATTAAATTTCTTTCTATGTATAATATAATACATCATATTTAACCTTATAAACTTGTACCGTTTTACTGTTGAAGTTGTTCTATTATTTCAGTCAACTTCCTTCTCTATTCACATTTTTAAGAAAAATCATTTTTCACATACTTTTTACTCATTTCCTGTACATTATATATATTACCTTCTTTAATATTTGTCTTATATCATTCTTTACTTGTATTACTTTCATATTCAACATATAATCAACTTAGATATTTCTTTCATCTTCTTTTATGAGATTTCGGTCTCATTACTCATTACTTATTCGTATAAACATGTCTTTCTCATTTCTTCAATTTTTGTACAATACTTTTATAAGTATACTTTTCTTTCCTTTTTGGATACTCCACGTATCCTTTTCATATTAATACTTTATATTTTAGTATTTCTTTGCCAATTCTATTTCTCACATTAGTGCTTAGTTTAGCACCTGATCTTCTGTTTACTCTTTCCTCACGGTATCTAAATTGTTTACTATGGTTGATTCAAAATTTATTTTTCTTCAATTCACTTATGGAATTTCATACATGTTGCATAATATACACACACACACACATATATATATATATATATATATATATATATATATATATATATATATATATATATATATATATATATATATATATATATATATACCTGGTTCTCTTTTGGTTTAAGAACCCAACTAGGTACTTTTAACATTTTCGTCCTATGACGAATTCTTGGCATAACTCTCAATCACCATTACCTCTCGTTACTCTTTACTTTTACATCTTTTATCATTTCTATTATGTGTTATAAGGCTACATGCCTAACACATTTGCTATTCTTTTGTTTAAACTCCACTGCTTTACACTACATATTTCTTTACAACATTAAATATTTCATATACAACTTATTTCTTATGTATCTTTAGGTGATACACAATTGCCATTTATTTTCTCGTCATCTTTCATTCTTTTGGTATATCGAGGCAGTATGCTCGATACCTTATTTTACTCTTTTGCTTCATACTTTATAGTATTCTGATTAGAATACTTGTTTCATAACCACTTTTGTACTTTGTATAAGTTCTAAAACTTACTCATTCACCTATATTTACAAACACGTATAAACATATATACATTTCTTTGTATTTCATGGTTACTAGTCATGTACTGACCATTTCTCACAATCTTTGAATTCCTTTACCCATCATTTCTATTCGGAAGTAGTAACTTCCTGTCTGTTTACTATCATTCTTACATTATCTTTAATTCTTCGTTTATTACTTGTTTAGATATTTACTCTTTTTCTTTACTTCATATCATTTATGACCTTTAGTCATTTTGCTCACATGCTTTTGATTTTTCTTCCATTATCATACATCATTATACTCTTTCATTACTGGTATTACCTCTTTTATTTCATTCATTTGGTTGTGGAATATTTTTCCTCATAACCAATATTTTATCATCATTTTCTTTAAAGTCTTTCATTATATTCTTCTGATTATCCTTATCATTTGTTTCATCTTTTATCATTTGTTTCATCTTTTATTTCTTGCCTAACATTTATTTAGGCATTCAACCTTTAATTCTCACTTCATGTTCATTTAATCACATTTCAACAATGCAATTTACTTTAAATATCATAGTCTTTGACAATTTACCATTCATCATTCTTTTCCCCATTTGGGTAATCTTACTTGGTTTTAATTCCCCATTATAGCGCTGTACCTATAACTTATTCAATTGTCCATCTGTGGACACTGTCATTTATCTTCTTTGTTTAACTTTTCTCATTATTTTATTCTTATCGTTCTGCAACGATATCCTACTTCCTTTATACCTTTAATAATTCACACGACTTTTCTGGGCTTCCTTTCTATACGTCTGAATGAACAGATCGTACTTACTAGTCAACGAAGCGAGTAAAATGTTTACACTCATCTCCTGACTCATGGAATAACCAAGTTTGTACAATTCGCCTATGTATCCTTCAATCTCGAGGACATGCGAATCGATGCTACTTCCTTCTTTTAGCTTGCAGTCTGCAAGTTTTTTGAAGATCCTAGCTCGTTCCTCTTTAATTGGGTTTTGGAACTTTTCCTCAACCGATTGCATTAACTCATATGGCCCCAAGGATTCAAAATCCTTGTGGAACTCGGGGTCAATGGTCAATAGCATGAGGTCATGAATCTTTTCGGATTCATTAACTAAGAAGTTATGCTTATCGTAAGAATTCTTTATGATGACTTGTTCCGGTGGAACCGGGATCGGATACTCGGTGAGATGAAGCTTGCCAGCAATGACGAGAACCATTCTCCAATTGCAAAGCCATTCCTTGCAGTTAAGGCCAGTCAGCCTTTCCATATTTGGCAGGTGCATTATGATGCTCTCAGAAATGGGTGAAGGAGGAGAGGGAGGAGAATAGACACTTGATTTAGACATCTACAATAAACAGAATTTATTAGTTTAATTAACCCTTTTAAATAATCACCCAATATATTATTTATTAAGGCTAGGACCCAAAATACCCCAACTATGGTGTGAAGAGGGATGCCGTAATCACAACATAATGGTCATTAAGGTGGATAATACACTTATCAATTTCATCATATGAAATTCCTAGGTCTGTTGAGATTCATTGAATAGTTAAATGGCATGTTTAATCTCGGATGTGCCCCACTGTTTGTGACTGGGATGCCGAGGATCACAAACCGCGTGTGATAACCATGCAAGTTCACTTTGGTACTCTCGAAGTCAATTACCATCTCTAATTGACGTGCCAGTTAACCACACACGCTCCATCAATAATGGTAAAATCGAGAAACCCATCGTAACTCTTTGTGAACCGATGTGCCGGTTAACCACACACGCTCCACCAATGTTTCACAAAGTGCAATGTGCAACTTCATGGAATAGCAACTCATTCACATTTTTGACCTAAAGTAACTAGATTGGGATTTTGTTCAAAGTTATAGTACTTTCAATTATAGCATTATACTTTTAATAGGCTTAGCGGTTCTATCAAACCCGTTCGGCTAACGACACTCAACTGACCAGGAGAGCGGTGGGTGAGAGTGGACACCCATTAGACTACCATTTTATAGGCAGTCGCCTTATACCCTCTCCTCTTTATAGGGCAGTTTTGTAAATGAGGCCTACTAACGGTAAGACTAACCAATTTAATCTTATACAAATAATATTAACTTTTAATTATACTATGTATAAGATTTATTTTAATCTTATTAAAATATTTAGGATTTAATCCTTTAATTTTTGCAAATTATCAAATAATTTAAAATTAAATTTAAACTATTAAAGTGATTTAATTTATCTTTTAATTAACTATTAATTAAATTAATCAAATCAAAGATAGGCATTACTAATTAATCAAATTAAATACCTATTTTTATCCCCTAGATTTCGAAAATTGCAAGCATGGGATAAAAGATTCTGGTTATTTAATTAATCAACAATTACCAAAAATAACAATCTACTATCTAAGGCAACTAGGAAATCGCCAAAAGGGGAGGGAGGCTAGCGTTTTTGAAACCCTAGCCACCATGAACGAAATTGGCCTCCCAAGGGTTATTATTTTCGCACAAAACCCTTGGTTACAAAACAATTAAGGCAATTCGCAAGAAAAACAACCAAGCTCTGATACCACTGAAGGGTTTTACACAAACTATGAACTAGAAAATTCCTAAGTTCACATGCAACCCTAAATAAGATCTATGTTTTTCTACTATGAACATATAATAATAAAACCAATTTCTAAAGTATAAAACAGAAGAACTAACCTTTGATTCTTGATTTAGAAGCTAGGAGCACAAGTGTCCTGCCTCAAATGGAGTCACACCCAAGCAATGGAGGAGAGAAGACAGCAGAGTAACTTTAGAGAGATGAAAGTGGCGCAGAGAATGGGGAGCCAGGAGGTTCCTTTTATAGCCTCCTAGGATTACAGCTGAAACCCTAGAAGAGCCTCCTTAATGGGCAAGCCTGTTGACCATTTGGACCAAGGCTTCTAAACCCTAATTAGGGTTTTCGCCAACTATGTAGTTCCCTCCATATTGACGCCAACTTTGGCCCCTGGCTACTGGCTTGCCAGTTATTCAACTATTGAATAAATACAAACCAATCCCTGCACTTTTAATTAATTAATTTAATCTCCAAATTAAATCCAATCAATTTCTAATTAATTATTATAGTTTCTAATTAATATATTAACACTTAAATATATTAATAAACTATTTATTTATTTCTATTGATTTATTAAACAATTAATAAATCAACCTTTCTCTCTACTGACTTCTACATCAATCCTCCTGCTATGAGGGCAACCCAAATGGACTTTGCTTCAATTAATAAGATAAATACAAATATAAAGTCATGGCTTAGACACCTAATCCAACATAGGTCGCACGGCCATTTGAAGATGTTTTTCCCCAAACTCAGGACGTTCGTTTTTGTTCATGTGAGTTATTATAACCTCGCTATGACCTAGTGAACTTGGCACGACGTTCTTCAAGCGTCGCTAGTGATAAGACATTGGTCACCCTTGACCCGTCGGCCGTAGTTGTAGCTAACAACCATAGATGGGGGTTGTCAATCTCATATAGATCTATATACAAGTATCACGCTCATAATGATTAAGGTTTTATATATATATCTTATTCTAATAAATAAGTAACTCAAAGCCACATGTCACCACCATATTCATTTGGCCACATGTCATTTTTTCATGATTTTGAATTTCCCTAAAAAATAAAAAATTCATTAATGTTCTTTCTAAAAAATAAAAGTTCATTAATGTTCTTTTATGAAGGTATTTCCAAAATCCGTTTCCTAAAGTCATTAATATTCTTTTATGAATGTATTTTATTATATGTACTAACATTTGTAGTGTAATTATGTTGCCATAATGCGATTACTAATTTTGTTTTCTTTAAGATTGTTAATTTTATTTTTTGGTTATTTCGATTACGATGACAAATTAATAACTAATTTTATGTGTTTAGGATTATATTTTTTCTTAACAAATAGAAAGACATTTTCTGGTAACTTAAATAATTTGGTGGTTACATATCACTACAAAATGTATTAATTTTAACAAACAAACAGTATATTATATTTTAATACTTAGTTGAAAATATCTTTCTTATTTATATTTTTCCTAGCCTACATTATCTGCCACAATTGTTCATTTCTTTTTTTATTGCAAATATAAGAAACCCGGAGAAACTTGGAAATATAGAAGCGAACTCACAAAAATCAGAAAATTCTAAGCATTAAATTGCTTTGTTTTGCTTGATGTATTGACTTGTAGTTTTCTCTCTACGTTAGTTATTAACACTTGAACCTGATCGATTTTTTGTTCTATTTTTCAATTTTTTGACGTAAATCGTTTTGTTTTGCTTGAACCAGGTTTGTTTTGTTTTGGTTAATGTATAGGCTAGATCACTTTTAGCCCTAAATCGTATTGTTTGCTTCACTAAGTTCGATATCTTCGTGTTTTAGGTTTAATTTTTTTGATAAAATTACCGATGCTTGTGTTTTTCGATCCTTATTTCTTTTTTTCTTTTGCTTAGTTTATTTTTAGGTTTTGTATTGGGTTGTATCTAACTTCCTTTCACTCTGTTTACATAGTTGTTGATAATGATACAAAATGACCACGATGGTATTGCTTTTTTAAATATAAATGTTTACATATTCATAATTTATATATTTTATATCATCCCGTGTAATACACGGGTCTTACAACTAGTATATATATATATATATATATATATATATATATATATATATATATATATATATATATATATATATATATATATATATATATATATATATATCAAGGTTGTAGAAGTCGCTAGGCGGTAGGTGGGCGGTCGACTGGGGCCTAGGACTAGTCGGTCTAGGCGAGGACTAGGCGGGGAGTATTAATTGTAATAAATTTTATTTTTTTACGATTAATTTCATTTAAAATATTAGTTTCTTTTATTTGGAAGTTCGATGATTAGTGAATTTGGTTGGGATGCAAATGATTTTCTTGCTAAAATTAGTTTTATTTCTAAAACATATCATATCCCAATTTTTAAAAAAAGTGTTTCAAAATATTTTCCAAACAAAGATGTATTATAATACTATATGATCACATTTTGGACATGGGTTAATCACAAAGACCAGGTTTATTTTATTTGAAGTCTATCAGGAAATATCTTGAAAGATCTTGGCGTGTTGTTTCTCTTTCTTGCTTTTTGACGTGTCAAGTTAAGGGATGTGTCATATAGGATAAATAGTGTTGCTTTTGACCGGTAATGATTATTATACAAATATTACTGTTTTTTTTCCTAATCTAAAGCTTTTTATCTTTCATATTTAACCAACGATCACTTTCATTAATAATGAAATAAACTACTTTTTTTACTTAATCTCCGACAACTATTGATGAGTAATTTTGAATTTTTTCATAGACGACTATTGAGGGGCAAATTTAAACATTTTCAAAAAAATTGTGGGGCAAATTTGAAACTTTTCAAAGATCCATTTGACCGGCTTTGACCAACTTTGACCGCCTTTGACCGCATTTGACCGCCTAGCCCGTTTTTTGACCGATGTTGACCATGCCCGACTAATAAGCCGCATAGAACTAAACGTGTGCAGTAATGGTCCGCCTAGCGCCTAGGCGCCGCCTAGGCCGACTTTTACAACATTGATATATATATGTATTTTGAATTTTTTCATAGACGACTATTGAGTGGCAAATTTAAACATTTTCAAAAAAATTGTGGGGCAAATTTGAAACTTTTCAAAGATCCATTTGACCGACTTTGACCGACTTTGACCGCCTTTGACCGCCTAGCCCGTTTTTTGACCGATGTTGACCACGCCCGACTAATAAGCCGCATATCACTAAACGTGTGCAGTAATGGTCCGCTTAGCGCCTAGGCCGACTTTTACAACATTGATATATATATATATATATATATATATATATATATATATATATATATATATATATATATATATATATATATATATATATATATATATATATATATATATATATATATATATATATATATATATATATATATATATATATATGTAGGTTCATGTATATATGCTAATTATTGTGTGACTGTATGAGAGTTTCTGGACCAATCAATTGATAGGGATAATTTGGTAATTTTCTATTAAATTAATTTATTATTTTAAAATAACAAACTAATTAGCCTAAAATAAACCCTATAATAATGGAAACAACCCTAAATTTCGGCATCTTCCTCTTCAAATACCCACCGCCCCTAATACGCCTTCCTCCATGTATTTTTCTTTCCGGTGATATCAAGGCCCGCCGCCGCCTACATCACGTTTAGGGCTCCATCGCCTAACCCTCCGATTCAAATTTCTCATGTTTCAGTTCGTTCCGAAGCAAACCCATCGATGAATCTCAATCAATTCCTTGAAAAAGAAAAGGAAGATAGGCGATGTTGAAGAAAGAAAATATGGGGCAGCAGATTAGCATGAAAAAAGCTGCAAAAGAATCATATGCATCAATTAGTTTTCTTGGCGCAACATACAGATTATTCCCCATCCGTGAAGGTTTGCTTCCATTCATTAATCATACAATGTTTTAATGGAATATATACTTTGGCTAATGATTGGCTTTGGTTTATTTAAAATACGCATTCACTTGAAAAAGTTAAAAACAATCTGTTCATATAATCTTTTCCTTTCTACATTCTTGGTTTTCACCAACATATTCTTAGCACTTTCAAGCCACTTCTAAACTTTCATTGGTAATGTTGAGCTCGAAGAATTCTTCGCCAAATCGTAGCAAGTTAGGTCAATAAACATCACCACAAATGGCACTGGATAATAACTAGCTCTCGTTAAAAACAATGATATCATATTCAATTTTTGTAATGAAGGTTCAACTTTTGATTTATTTTTTACAATCGTTTTTAATTAGAATTTCCCCAAATTATTTAATAAGTCCTTTCTTTATTGTTAATCGTTTATTAATCAAGCACTGTTTGAAGGCACCAATGTCTAGGTTTCTTTTCTTCCATCTTTGAAGTCAATTACTAGTCTCTTAGACTAGTAGCAATTCACGTTCACGCATCTTTGATTTTTCATTTATTTTATTCCAGTTTCACAAATGGATCACTTCTCTTGTTAATACAAAGATTCGTTTTCGTGTTGCTCTTCATTTAAGTGTTATTGATTGGATAGAAAGTTGGTTCAAATGCGTTTGTTTTTAATTGATAAACATTTCATCATTTTAGTCATGCAACATACTATACCTCTTTTTGATTCTCCAAGCTGTTATTTTTGTTTTCCAGGTAGGTATGATGAAAAGCTTGCAAGTTTGAATGCTACCGGATAAAATGAGGTCCTGATTTGAATCATCTTCCACAATGGTTTTTTATTCTTGAATTCTTTCAGAATGTTTCAGCAGCAAAGAAGCAAATTCTTCCAGAATAGATTCGGCATAATGTATTAACATATTATTTCAGGTGAGATGTCAAAAAGACAAAAAGCTGTTTTTTGTAGTTGCAAGCACTTTGAACATGGTGGTGTTTTATGTAGGCATATATTTTGTGTTTTGAAGTTCTTCAGATATGATCGAATACCTGAGAGGTATGTATTGCAGCATTGGTGTAGAGATGTTATTCCTTCAGAATTATTAAGGAGGTGTTTTAATAATTTGGAAGTCGGTGTAAATGTGGACAAAACTGCCATCGACATATACATGACTGTTGATCAATGTGTTGCTGTTTTAAGTCAGGACAATGTTAAGCTTGAAGTGTATATTGAAGAAATTACAAAATTGAAAGCAAAGTTTGGTGTTGGTGGTGATCCTAATGAATTTGTAAATAAGCAATCCAATTATGAAAAAGGTTTAGGTGTTAGCATTCCAGATACAAATGAAATTCGAAATCCGGCTAACATAAAGAACAAAGGTTGTGGTAGTATGGGAAAGAGAATAAGAAGATAAAAGGATATGATTGTAATTGAATCTGAGAATCCAAAGAGACAGTGTCAACTGTGCAAAGAGTTTGTACATCATGACAAGAGAAATTGTCCTCTTAGAAAGAAAGTATGATTAGGAATATTGTCTTTTTTAATGCAGATAGTATGTGTTTAAATTTATATGTTTTTTTGGTTTATTAGTTGTATAACATTGATATTCTTAAGTTATTGATGCTTTGACTTTAGGTTACAACATGTGTTGCAACTTTAATGTCTATAATTGTTAAGAACTTATTTATGGCTTAACCTGTTAACCCAACCAGAATAAGAAGAAAAAAGGAGATGATTGCAATTGAATCTGAGAAGCCAAAGAGACAGTGTCAACTGTGCAAAGAGTTTGTACATCTCATGACAAGAGAAATTATCCTCTTAGAAAGAAAGTATGATTAGGAATATTGTCTTTTTTAATGCAGATAGTATGTGTTTAAATTTATATGTTTTTTTGGTTTATTAGTTGTATAACAGTGATATTCTTAAGTTATTAATGCTTTGACTTTAGGTTACAATATGTGTTGCAACTTTAATGTCTATAATTGTTAAGAACTTATTTATGGCTTAACCTGTTAACCCAACCTGTTAACTTCTAAATTTGAAACTTTTTAGCATTATGTTAAGAATGGTTTTCATTCTTTTGAGAATGATTTTGATTTCAGAAATATATCATTCTGTTGGTAAACTAGTGGTTTCAATTTGTACAATCGAACTTATATTAATGTTGTCCAAAATGAATTTTTATTAAGAAGTTAACAAGTTAAGCACTTATGCAACAAGATATCATTATGTTCAGAAGTACATCCCCATTTTTTGATAAATGCTGCTAAAGAATGTATTTGTACATGTTACTATTATTCTGATAAGAATAATCCACGATTTAGACTTAGGACAATTTCCATAAGCCAGTTCCATTCTGTTAAGAATACTTTTGAATGAGGATATTATATGTGACAAAAGCTTGTTAAATATGGCTTTCATTCTTTTGAGAATGATTCTGATTTCAGGAATATCTCATTCTATTGGTAAATTAGTGGTTTTAATTTGTACAATCGAACTTATATTAATGTGTACAAAATGAATGATTATTAAGAAGTTAACATGTTAAGCACTTATGCAACAAGATATCATTACGTTAAGAATACATCCCCATTATTTGACAAATGTTGCTAAAGAATATATTGGTACATGTTACTATTATTCTTATAAGAATAATCCATGATTTAGACTTAGGTCAATTTCTATAACTAGTTCCACTCTGTTAAGAATGCTTTTTGCTATATTTCATTTTTTAGTATACTTATGTCAAGAATCACAAATTCAGCATACAAAAATGAGTTGTAATATCATAGTTTATGTTATAAAAAAAGAATCACAAATTCAGTATACAAAAATGAGTTGTAATATCGTAGTTTATTTAATCAAAATGGAACCGACTTTTGATAAATATTGAAGAAAATAGTTGTTTAAATCCCAAGTACCAAAAGACATTAATCAAAAGTTTAATTTATAAAATATCAGCAACTTCAACTTCCTGTTCTCTTCTTCTGTCCACTTTTTCTGACTCTTGCTTCATCAAACCATTCTTTTATTACTGAAATCCAGCTTTGAAAAATCTTCTTCTTTAGTAGTGAGTTTATCTTTGTGCATGTTGTAGTCGGAATTCAATAACTTGTACATATACTTAAATCATGGTGCTTTACACCACTAAAACCTTATTCCTACTTCCCTTCACCTTCACCCATATAACATTCCAGATGTCTCATCAGGTACAAACCATAATCTGCACTTACATTAGCAACTTGCCAAACCATTTTCATCATCTGCGACTCCATAATCAACAATGCTTCTTTGTTTTGATGGTTTTCTTTCCTTAGGTAGTTGCAAAAGAAGCGTAGCTTCAATGAAATCATATATAATACATTAGTGTAATACAAAATCAAGCATGATTTAATGAGTTTGAGATTTTTTTGTTTTACCACAACTCTTTGTATTTTTCCATATATGGAATCAATTGTTCCTTCCCGCTTGACATGATCAATTATGTAGTAAGAAGGCTTCCTAAGGTTAAAACACAACAAGTAATATTTTTCATCATCTATTATAGAAAAGAAAACATACAAAAATATTATAAGGAAATAAATTTAATTTCAGGTTACATAAATATACTATAAAAATATTATAATAAACTGCATACCAGTCTGATGTTAGTGAAGTTTGATTTCAACTCATGATTGCCAATATAGAGTTTCAAATAAGTCTCGAAAATCATCATGTGATTGTATTCTAACACTATTTCATCCATCAAGTTTGGTGGCTGCAATAAGTTAATTACGAGCACGTCAAACATATGCTAATTGTACATTAAATTCAACATTAAGGTTGTAGGATGTACCATCATATCTGTATTAAAGAATAGCCTGGCTGGTGTACTTTCTGGCTTGTACTCTTCCATTTCCTTTGGCAGTGAAGACCAACAGTCAATGATTATATGATGGATGAACATATTTTTTTTCAAAGTAAAAAACAAACCCCTGAGTCATACTTTTTCCATCATCATTCTCCCATATCACATCACTAAACTAATCAACACAAATAATAAGTAAACACACATATTAATAATCTAATTTTTTTATTTAAATCTACTATATACTAATAAATAATAACTTACTCATCATCTCTTGTGGAAACAAAAACCAAGTTGCAGAAGTCTTTCTCAGTAGATATAACTTTTGATAATAGTGAAACAACACGCGAAATGAATGGTGACTTTAGAGTTCTTGGCAGCTTCCTTTTACGTCTAACATATTGTTTCAACTCTTTTATCTCCACATCTTTCCCCTTTTCCTTTAAACCTTTTTCAGCTGTTGTGACATCTAATAGTTGTATCATTTCTTCAGCAACTCCGGGAAGCTCAAAGAATTATGAAGCTGTCATTCCTGATGTATCAATTGTGGTTTCGTTTACAGCTTGAACAGGCGTTTTATAAGGATCAACCGATTGATTCTCGTCTTCAACATTTTCATTTTCTTCATCCTTTTTGGACTTTTATATGTTTCGTCATTCCAATTCTCATTTTCCTGTTCATAAGATTTATGTCTTCACTATATGTCTCGACATAAAACATTTGTGTTATCTTATTTTTCCATGAAATCAACATTTCACTTTTTGGGAATTTAGCCAACCTTGCAAACAATGCTATCTCCATGTTTTCTTTCTCTTTCAATATTTTTTTGAATCCAATATCCACAATCGCACAAAACGCCTATAATGGGAAATTGTTAGTAAAATTCATATTTTGTTAACTAGAAACCAGATCCTATTAAGAATAATTTAAGAATATTTGAAACATATTCTGTTAAGAATATCTTTTACATGTTTTTATTATAATAATTGGCTTGTAAGATGTTAAGTAGCTTTTTTAAAACATATTCTGGTAAGAATAATTTAACAATATTACAACATATTCTGTTAAGAAACAGATTCTGTTAGGATGATTTAAGATTATTACAAAATATTTTACAAACAAATTCTGTTAAGAATGCTTTTACACAATATTAAAACATATTATGTAAAAGAATGATTTTAGAATATTAAAACATATTCTGTTAACAACTAGATTCTGATAAGAATGTGTTTTACAAGTTTTTAAATTATCTTTTAGTTTTATGTTTTTCCAGAGTTATATTTGAAATATTTTTTCTAAAAAGATATTCAGTTAAAAAAATTCATAAAATGACAAATATAATTTAAAAAATACATAATATTTGGTTTATATTAGTAGTAAAAATTAGTTCACAAATATTTGTAAAATAAATAAACTATTACCTCTTCATTCACAAAATCTTTTACCATTTCATAAATATCCCATTCTGGTTCGCTAACGTACTCTTCATCTTAATTGTTTCATGCTTCATGATGTACACATAAATGAACTGAAAAAGCAAAGTGTTATTATGTAACAATAGTGAAGATAATTGAACATTTATGAAAAATACTTACCAACAGAAATGTGATCGGTCCGGTGTAGGTTGATGTTTTGTCGTCTCTTTTCCATTTTGCTTTTCTTGTCCGCAAACTGTCTAGCATATAACCGCACCAATCGATTTTTGAGTAGTCATTGAGAAGAATCAATTTATTTACAACTTTGATTTGACATGTTCCCATTGGCATTGACTCAATGAACGTGTTGATAAAACGTGTTAAGAAATTTATTCTAAACATCAATGCGTCTTCTTGTGTCTTTTTTATCAACTTTATACGCTTCACTACTGTATTTTTTATCTGGAAACTGAGATTTCCATTCTCTTAAAATGGGATCTTTCTTTTCACAACTAGGGAGTGAATTAAAGTAAAGTCCAGATGCCTCAAATCCCATGATCTTAGATACTAATTGCTTTTGTGACCAATATAACTGTATTATGTAATATTAACCTGTCACTAGAATCATCATAAGAGTCAAGTAAATAATAGTTCAAGAAACCCGGTAAACTATCAATATTAACTCTCAATAAAGTGCCTAAACCCATATTCTCGACAGCTTGTTTTTGTTGTGGTGATAAACCAGAAGCTGCTTCACAAGTTCGACCACGGGTCATTCTTGTACTGAGTCTCGTTAAACAAGGTGCGTATTCAGTTTCAACTTTTTTTTTTGTTTTCTCCTTTTTGTTTTCATTTTTCGTTGTCTTTGGAATTTCACTTATTTTGCCCTTTAACTTCAAATATGATGGCGCTTTTTCAAACTTTCGTTTTGATCTGATTTCTTTATTTTGCCCACTTGTGTTAATACTTTTTTGTTTTTTCCTTTGGTTGTGCTTTGACTCCCTATATTTACAACATCGGTTGATAAGTCTTTTGCTTTCCTTTTTATTGATGTTGGTCCACTACTAATCTCCACCACGCTTTGATTAGGCAATTTAGTACATGCATGTAATAAACAAATACGTTTTACTAGATAAGTAAAAGTAAAACATTATTTTGTGATCTTAAGTGGCTACTATAATATTTTTGTATTCTGACCAGAATGAAATTTATAAAATAAAAGTCCACCATACTTTCTAAAGATGTGTGTGTGTGTGTGTTAATGTATTCTGATAAGAATAATAAGTATAAACCCTATTATGGACAGAATCTTCATTCTATCCATTCTTCATAAAAAATTTATTATATGCTTCTTATTCTGTCCAGAATATGTATTCCTAAATTTGGTGCAGAACCCCATTACAAAAAATACATTCTATGTTTTATATTGTGGTCAGAATGAGTTAATGTGTTCTAATTTGGTTGGTTTACAAAGAATGGTGTATAGCGTAACATTACACACAATGTATTCCACATTAAAAATAACCATATTTTGCTAAGAATGTTTTTACACATGATGTGTCTTACAACGTTTGCATAGTTGTTCTTCAAACAAATCTTAAACAAATTCTTGATGGAATGTAAAACCAAGTAAATACTAACATACTTTCAAAACCATTTATATTTGCATATGATTTTTGACCAACAGATGGTTTGTGTTCTTATAAATTCAAGCTAAACACATTATTGTAAAATATTACAGTATTCCACATTATTGTAACATTACACTCTATGTATTATACATTAACAAGTGAAATCAAACACATTCTTCGCGAAATTTAATGTACTCTTGAAGATGGACTTGTTAATGTACAATAATATGTTTAGCTTGAATTTGTAAGAGCACAAAGCATCTGTTGGTCAACAAACATATGCAAATATAAAAGGTTTTGAAAGTAGGTTGGTATTTATTTGGTTTTACATTCCATCAAGAATTTGTTTAAGGTTTGTTTGGAGAACAATTATGCAAATTTTGTAAGACACATCATGTGTTAATAAAATACAATTCCAAAATATGTTGATATTGCTGATCATATGTAAAGAATGTGTAAAAACATTCTTAGCAGAATATGGTTATTTTTAATGTGGAATACATTGTGTAATGTTACGCGATACACCATTCTTTGTAAACCAACCAAATTAGAACACATTAACTCATTCTGACCAACACATAAAACATATAACGTATTTTTTGTAATGGGGGTTCTGCATCAAATTTAGGAAATACATTGGAAGCATAGAATAATTTTTTTATGAAGATTGAATAGAACGAAGATTTTGTCCATAATAGGGTATATACTTATTATTCTTGTCAGAATACATTAACACACACACACACACACTTCTTTAGAAAGTATGGTGGACTTTTATTTTATAAATTTAATTTTGGTCAGAATACAAAAATATTATAGTAGCCATTTAAGATCACAAAATAATGTTTTACTTTTACTTATCTAGTAAAACGTATTTGTTTATTACATGCAGGTACTAAATTGCCTAATCAAAGCGTGGTGGAGATTAGTAGTAGACCAACATCAAAAAAAAAGGAAAACAAAAGACTTATCAACCGATGTTGTAAATATAGGGAGTCAAAGCACAACCAAAGGAAAAAAACAAAAAAGTATTGACACAAGTATGCAAAATAAAGAAATCAGATCAAAACAAAAAGTTCGAAAAAGCGCCATCATATTTGAAGTTAAAGGACAAAATGAGTGAAATTCCAGAGACAACGAAAAATAAAAACAAAAAGGAGAAAACAAAAAAGTTGAAACTGAATACACACTTGGTTTAAGGAGTCTCAATACAAGAATAACCCTTGTAGTATTTGTGAAGCGGCTTCTGGTTTATCACCACAACAAAAACAAACGGTCGAGAATATGAGGTTAGGGACTTTATTGAGAGTTAATATTGATAGTTTACCGGGTTTATTGAACTATTATTTACTTGACTCTTATGATGATGCTAGTGACATGTTAATATTATATAATACAACTATATTGGTCACAAAGCAATTAATATCTGAGATCATGGGATTTGAGGCATCTGGTCTTGACTTTAATTCACTCTCTAGTTGTGAAAAGAAAGATCCCATTTTAAGAGAATGGAAATCTCAGTTTCCAGATAAAAAATACAGTAGTGAAGCATACCTAAAGTTGATAAAAAAGACACAAGAAGACACATTGATGTTTAGATTAAATTTCTTAACACTTTTTATCAACACATACATTGAGTCAATGCCAATAGGAACATGTCAAATCAAAGTTGTAAATAAATTGATTCTTCTCAATGACTACTAAAAAATCGATTGGTGCGGTTATATGCTAGACAGTTTGCGGACAAGAAAAGCAAAATGGAAAAGAGACGACAAAACATCATACTACACCGGACCGATCACACTTCTGTTGGTAAGTATTTTTCACAAATGTTAAATTATCTTTAACACTATTATTACATAATAAAACTTTGCTTTTTCAGTTGATTTATGTGTACATCATGAAGTATGAAACAATTAAGATAAAGAGTACATTAGCGAACTTGAATTGGATATTGATGAAATGGTAAAAGATTTCATGAATGAAGAGGTAATAGTTTATTTATTTTACAAAAATTTGTGAACTAGTTTTTACTACTAATATAAAGCAAATAATATGTATTTTTTAAATTATATTTGTCATTGTATGAATTTTTTTAACTGAATGTGTTTTTAGAAAAAATATTTCAAATATAACACTGGAAAAACATTTATCTAAAAGATAATTTAAAAACTTGTAAAACACATTCTTGTCAGAATCTAGTTGTTAACAGAATATGTTTTAATATTCTGAAAACATTCTAACAGAATGTGGTTCTTTACAGAATATGTTTTAATATTGTGTAAAGCATTCTTAACAGAATATGTTTGTAAACAAAATATTTTGTAATAATATTAAATCATCCTAACGGAATCTGTTTCTTAAGAGAATATGTTGTAATATTGTTAAATCATTTATGTTTTAAAAAAGTTACTTAACATCTTACAAGCCAATTATTATAATAAAAACGTGTAAAACATATTCTTTACAGAATATGTTTCAAATATTCTTAAATTATTCTTAATAGAATCTGGTTTCCAGTTAACAAAATATGAATTTTACTAACAATGTCTCATTATAGGCGTATTGTGCTATTGTGGATATTGGATTCAAAAAATATTATTGAAAAAGAAAGAAAACATGGAGATAGCATTGTCTGTAGGTTTGGCTAAATTCCCAGAAAGTGAAATGTTGATTTCATGGAAAAATAAGATAACACAAATATTTTATGCCGAGATAGATAGTAAAGACATAAAATCTTATGAAAAAGGAAAATGAGAATTGGAATGACGAAACATATGAAAGTCCAAAAAAGGATGAAGAAAATGAAAATGTTGAAGACGAGAATCAACCGGATGATCCTTATAAACGTCTATTCAAGCTGTAAATGAAACCACAGATGTATAGTTGATACATCAGGAATGACAGCTTCAGAATTCTTTGAGCTTCCCGGAGTTGCTGAATAAATGATATAATTATTAGATGTCACAACAGCTGAAAAATGTTTAATGGATAAGGGGAAAGATATCAACACAAAAGAGTTGAAACAAAATGTTATGTATAAAATTCACTGGAATTCCAAATTAGACATTGAGAAAAGTCAATTGGTCTTACGAACTTGGAGGGACGAAGTATAAGAACACTCAATTGGTCTTTCACCTAATTTGTGAAGAAGGGGCATTGATATTCACGATAATTCATTGAAATCTTAGCAAAACAAATCCAACAAATTTAGAAGAATAATACGGTATTTTGAAAAAGGATGCAAAATGGAAATTTATGCTTAATAATTACCTGAAATTCCAGTATGAAGATGACTTGAACTAATATCTGAATCTGAACAATAAGTATGAGAAAACCCGATTGCTGTAGAGAATTTGAAGGCTATTTGAGGGTTCAATGGAGACTTTATTTATACCAAATTTTTGTAAGTAACGGCGATATTTTTGATTTTTGGCATGAAGTAGAAACGGTAATATTTTTGAATTACAGAATAGAAACGGTAATATATTTGAATTACGGAACGGTAATATTTTTGAATAATTCATTCGTACTATCTCCACTAATCCACGTATGTGAGTGTCTTGATATTGAAATCTAAATAACCGAAAGTTTTAATTGAAATTTAGTTTAAATTTTTGAAGAAGAAACGGTTAATAGTTTCAAAAAGCGTTTTGATTTCATACTTTTCTTTTTTACTTTGAGCTAAAACCCAATCAAAGACCGACATGAAATAGAATTTACAAAAAAACAAAGTAATAATACTAAAATCTGAAAACATTTAATTACCAATACTGCCATAACAACTACAGTTGGGTTAATTGGTAAATTGCCTATGTTACAATTCCTTAGGCTGAAAGGAGTGGAAAGGTTTTTTGCCGACGGCATCTTATGTGGCAATGATTTGTTGGAGGCAACACCGCATCCTGACCCAAACATTTTAGGAGGCAAAAGTTGAACGGCATATATACTTGCCGCTATCTCTCTCCTTTCTCTTTCTCTTCCTCTCACACTCTCTCCATATATATATATATATATATATATATATATATATATATATATATATATATATATATATATATATATATATATATATATATATATATATATATATTTGTGTCTAGATGCGTCCAACACCACTTCTTGACCAAAACATAATTCAACAACAAAAACGTTTTTCTTATGTGGCGCCTACGTGGCGGGCTTGCCTCCCAAATGTTGGAGGCATCATTCCTTTCAGTTTAAATTTTGAGAAAAACTGACATTTTTGTCTTTTGTGGTTTGTCAAAATTGCTAATTTCATTCAAAAAATTTTGGATTATTACCATAGGTCCAAAATAAGAATTTTATTACGATTTTGGTCCAATTTAAAAAAAATAATTAGAATGACTATTTTGTCTTTAATTTTTTTCTTTTTTTAAATTTTTTTATGATTTTATAATTAAAAAAATAAAGCCCCCACCCCATCTCTCTCTCTCTCTCTCTCTCTCTCTCTCTCTCTCTCTCTCTCTCTCTCTCTCTCTAAACGGCAAAGAGTTATTCTGTTCATATCCCTCCTATTCTCCTGTGATTTAATTGTCTGGACATTGCATGTCATAACACTCATATCATCATTTCACAAGATCTATAACATAAACAAAAACATATATAGTTAAGAAAAATTGTATTTATTCCTATATTTTGTTCCTACTCATGTATCTTAAAATATTATTAATTTAATTAAATATGACACTTCTCACAATTTCATAGGAACATGAGTAGGAACAAAAAGTAGGAATAAATACAATTTCTCTATAATTAAATGTTGCGTGGTAGAAATAAAAAATTAAATAAAAATTCTTTCTACAAAATAGAATTTGTACATTAGGAGATTTAAATAAAGACAAAAAATGGAATTTGTACATTACTTTACTTGTTTCGTAGTTTATACAATTCTCGATTATAAAGATAATATTTAAACAAATAAATATTTAAAATACTTTTTAAACCATTACTTTTAATACAGGAGGGCTTTTGGCTTTTTGGTATCAATAAATGACAGATAAAATACATTTTATTTAGAAATATAAATTTAAATTAGAGACTTCGTCCATGTGGTTCGCATCTATACGTTTTTAAAATCGATTATCGGCAACAATGTTTATTTGTAGCGACTTCAATAGCAACGACAACATAATAACATAATTTTTATTAGCGACAACATGGAGTAATATGGACATCATACAATAGTAGCGACTTGTTACTGACAATAATCGCAACCGCACTGCATCCAATAACTGCAAATGTAACCGCACCGCTAACCGCATAATTAACTAATTATTTCGTTTTTAGTTTTTATAATAACTAAAAAACCTAAAATTAAAGAAGTCTCTTCCCGATCAGTTGACTTCTAATACAAAATAATCGCACCAAATAAATGCGGCTCATAACTGCAACCACAACCGCAAAAACCGCAACCAGATAAAATAACCGCATAACCGTACCGTACTATTAACTGCATTATTTAGTTATTGAAAAATTTAATAACCGCATTTACAGTTAGTAATATAATATAAAAATACTAATGAAAAATTTAATAACCGCATTTACAGTTAATAATATAATATAAAAATACTAATGATATACATTAGGAATAAGTATATGTATAGAAAAAAATGAATATATTATTTGATTTAAGTAAAATATATAAATTAGGAATAAATACATATATAATAAATAAATTCTTTTATATGAGAAACATGTAAATTTATGTAATCTTCTATTTCAATTATCATAAGCTATTATGAACATAATATAATTGGTAAAAAGACTTGTATTAAATTGTCATATAATATAATTGGCAAACATTTCTAAATTTATCCAGAGTCTCCTAATTAATGTATTATTTATGATATATTTTTTTCTATATTTTATTTAATAAATACTTATATATTACTTATCAAAAATAATAAAGAAATTAACAGAGAGTCCGATGAAATAAACGAAAAAGTATTTGATCTATTAATTGATTTGTGTATAATGATTTGATGTATTGATATGATAAATAAATATCATATTAGGATTTATGTCTATTGCATTACCTTCACAAGTTCTGTTCTTGACTGAAATTTGAAGAATCAGGGATATTGTATGTGAATTTCAACTCATCAGCTTCGCCGGAACTACTGTCGCTACCACAGCAGCCGCTGCCACCGGCAATGGAGGTTCAACCGTTGAAATGCACGTGAAAAGCCTGTCCGACAACGAACATCCACCACCTGAAGACGCCGAAGATGAGCATGAACTGATTCCAGCTTCACCTCCACTGCAAGACAAAATTCTCGACCCTGGCCCTAACCCAGAATGAACCTACAGCCACCTACTCCTTCTTCCCTTGATGCATGTCGTCTGAACTCATCGGGGGATCTAACTTCCCAAAGCTGAAGTAAGCTGAAGAATCGGATGAGGATTTCTAAAATCAGTTTCTAAAAGGTTTTCTTGCAAATATAATTCTTCGGTTAGGTTGCATCAGGCTTTTTTGGAAGGATGCATCGGATAGAATTGAATTATGTTTACTTCTGGATTGCTTCAAGTTTGCATTAGATTTGCTTGTGTATATTTCTGGATCTAATTTTTTAAATGGGAAGCTTGCAACAGGTGGTTCACGGAGATGGTGGGTTTTGAGGAATTGGGAACCAAAGAGAAGTTTTGACGAATGAAGAAATTTTATGTTCGAGAATGAAGAAATTTTATGGAATTGGGTCTGAAACAAAGATTCATTAGATAATGGTTTGAAGAGAGAGAGAGAGAGAGAGAGAGAGAGAGAGAGAAAGAGAGAGAGAGAAAGAGAGGCGGGAGGAATCGTGTTGACCGGGAGGGGTGGGTATTAAATTTTTTTTTTGTTTTTTTTTTTAAATTCTATAATAAAAGTAAAATAAAAAATATAATGAAAGGGGTAAATTTGTTATTTTAATTATTTTTTTTAAAAATGTATCAAAATCGTAATAAAATTCTTATTTTGGATTAGTGGTGCCAGTCTAAAACGTTTTGGACCAAAGTAGCAGTTTTTTTGCAAGCCACAGGGACCAAAATTCATAAAAATTAAAAAAATAAAATATAATTGAAAAAAATAATTTTCGCAGGTTTTAAAAGAGTTTCGCAGATTTTGAGAGGGTTTAGCAAGTGAGTTCGGAAAAAAAAATAAAAAATGAAATATTCGTAGGTTATATAGAGTTTTCTCAGGTGAATTCAAAACCTGCAAAATAATGACTAAAATGATCACTTGGCTATTTTTTTACAAAACTTAGGAGATTAGGTCTTTTTCTCCCATAACAATTACAAATGGGTTAATTGGTAAATTGTCTATGTTACAATCCCTTAAAAGCATAAAGAGGTTTAAGTTTATTTTTATTTTTTTCATATTCTCATAAGGACTATTTACACAACCATTTGTGTAAATAATATAAATTGATAATATAACCTTATTACAAAATATTTTTTTTGAAAAAAGACTGAAATTTCAAAACTAATGTATACATATGACGCAATATGTTTTCTATTGTGGTTGACAATTGGAGTATTTCTCTAATGTTTAATTTGTTCTTGGCATTTTAAACATTTGTCCGTGCTAACTTTTGTGCTAATTCTTTGTTTTTGGTTTTATCCTACAGGATGAAATGATGTACTAGAATCATCGGTAACTATTCAGTGTTTGGTTTTTCTCTTGGTTGTGAATTTGACATATGGTGTTGTTGCAGCCATTATGCTTATTATTTAGAAACCATGGTTACTTTAAAACAAAACTGCTACTACACACCTTAAAATGTTGTTGAGGGAGGTAGATGCAATAAAGATAATCTGTTTGATATATATTCAAATGATATTTCTTCCGAATTATAGAAAATGTTGAATGATTTGACTATCTAATATCTATATGAAATATATATATATATATATATATATATATATATATTGTTCTTCATAATGTTATTAATTATTTTGCATCTAAAGAGGTTAGAATATTTTTTAGTTAGTAGATTCTATTAGGAAAATATATACCGAAAATCCCAAAGAACAAGAAAAAACGAGATTAGATGTTGAGGCCTGTGTTTGACACAGTTTCCTTAAAACAAATTCGCCCGGTATGGGTGTTTGTTTCCCAGGATACAACAGCAGGAAGCAATTCTTCTAGATTGCCCGAACCGTCACTAGACCTGGATTATACCTTGGTTGTAACACAAGAACGAAGTGCACGCAGAAGTTGAGAAGAAGAGAGAATCGTTTCATCAGTGTATTGCATCAGATGCTCGAGTGCTGTTTATATAGCACAAAACATAACTGACACGAATTAATCACAGAAAATGTAACTGAAAATTAAAGTCTGTTTAATACCCAAATCAAAACCGAAATTAGTTTTAATGGTATTAAACTAGCAGTTACGAACCGTTATGAAAAGGTAAAAATATTTGCAAAAAGGTCATTGAACTTTTCTGGTCGACCGGTGGTGTATTCGTACCCGCAGGACACGCGCTCGCACACAAGTTCAGTGAACCAAACCCAATCTGGTTCGCATTTGCACCCTCCTGCGCGCGCGCAAGAGAGAGCCTAAACCCACTTCCTTTTCATTCCCCCACCAATGTGGGATGAGTTAAAACACATTAACTCATTTTATGGAAAATTAGGGAAAACCCATTTTATAAAATTTAATTAAAATTAATTTTCCAATAATCCACCACATGAATGAAAATTGATCGTACATTCTCATATTACTCAAGATAAAATCCAACAGTTGAATCATGCAGGATTGGTAGGTGTGACCCTTTGAACCTTCCCTTAAGAAACATATTTATTTTACTAGCTGACCAGTAGACTCGATGTCCTTGAACTGTTCTGCCATTTGTGTAAATGATCAATATGTGTCTCACATGATTCGCCCTGACCTAGTTAGGTTCTCATTGATGTGTCTGTTATGGTCATGGACACTTGCCTGGTTCTGTAAGAGCCCTTAGGAATGTGCCCACACAATTCCATTTGAAGCGACCCCACTTTCTCTTACATTGGTGATTCCATCATAATCATTAAAAGATAATGTGTGATGAACTCCAATCTATCATCAACAAGTATAAGCTTAACCTGCATCACTGTATGTTTTAGGAATGGGTGAGGGTTGCCCCCTACAGTGATTCACAAATGTTAAATGCAATTAGGTTGTCCCATTGAACCTAAATCTTGGGATCTCCAGTCAACTAGGTTGGGTTTTCCTTAGAGCTTATGTAGTCGATAGATATAATGCCAGTAGAGAGTAGTTTTCTAATGGTATTATCTCTTCGACGAATATGTCTAGACTTACCATTATACATAGCCCTTTCCGCTCGTCCGATAGCCGATTGGCTATCACAATGGATAGATATTGTGGAAACTGGTTTAGACCATTCTGGTATGTCCTCCAGGAATTGATGTAGCCACTCAGCTTCTTCCCCACTTTTGTCAAGTGCTATAAACTCAGGTTCCATGGTGGATCCAGCTATAACTGTTTGTTTGGAGGATTTCCATGATACAGCTCCACCTCCAAGTGTGAACAAGAAACCACTGGTTGACTTGGAATCATTTACGTTCGATATCCAATTTGCATCACTATACCCTTCAATCACCTCAGGATGTCGTGTATAGTGCAACCCATAATTGCGAGTATACTTTAGGTATCATAATACTCTTGTAATACTCTTCCAATGTTCAACACTTGGATTACTAGTATATCTGCTTAGTCTGGTTATTGCAAAAGCTAAGTCAGGTCTAGTACAGCTCATTAGGTACATCAGACTACCAATAATTCTTGCATATTTTACTTGTGCAACTCCTTCACCTCGGTTTTTGCTTAGGTGATGACTTGTATCAATTGGTGTCCACGCTATATTAGAATCACCGGAGTTGAACTTGTCAAGAATTTTGTCCACATAATGAGTTTGGCTTAATGTAAGTCCACTGTCAGTCCTCGTGATCTTCACACCTAGGATGACGTCGGCCAAACCCATATCTTTCATGTCAAACCTTGCCTTTAACATGTTTTTAGTTGACTGAATCATTTTATCATTGCTACCAACTATAAGCATGTCGTCAACATAAAGACACAAGATAACATACCCATCCTTTGTGCTTTTAACATAAACGCACTTGTCACATTCGTTAATTTTGTATCCAAATTCCATCATCACATGGTCAAACTTCTGATGCCATTGTTTTGGGGCTTGTTTCAACCCATATAATGACTTCAGTAGTTTGCAAACCTTGGACTCTTGTCCTGGGGCAACATACCCTTCTGGTTGTTCCATGTAGATTTCCTCTTCTAAATCTCCGTTTAGAAAAGCTGTTTTGACATCCATCTGATGTACTTCAAGGTTCCTAATTGAGGCAATGGCAAGTACTAGTCTGATGGACGTTATACGTGTCACTGGGGAGTACGTATCAAAGTAATCTAGGCCATTTTTCTGTCTATAGCCCTTTATTACTAGCCTCGCCTTGTACTTGTCAATTGAACCGTCGGCTTTCATTTTCCTCTTGAAAATCCATTTATAGCCTAGTGGTTTGCATCCAGGAGGCAAATCCACTAGCTCCCATGTATGGTTTTGCAAGATGGAATCCATTTCGCTTTTAATGGCCTCTTTCCATTGAGGTCCTTCAGAAGAAGTGACTGCTTCACGAAATGTTTGAGGTTCTTTCTCAACTATATAAGTATAGAAATCATCGCCAAAGGATTTCTCTACTCGTGCTCTTTTGCTTCGTCGAGGCTCTATGTCCTCGTCTCTTGCTTCTTCATGCAAAAATGCATCTTGTGCATTCAGTTTGGGAGCATTTGTCTCAACTTTATCAAGACACGGAAACACGGTTTCAAAGAACGAGGCGTTTCTTGATTCCATTATTGTACCCGCGTGAATATCGGGTCACGTACTAGAAACCGATAGGCACTACTATTTTGTGCATACCCAATAAATATGCAAACAACGGTCTTGGGTCTGATCTTTACAACCTTAGGGGTAGGTATGACAACCTTTGCGAGACACCCCCACACTCGAAGGTATCTGTAAGATGGTTTTCTACCCGACCACAACTCGTATGGTGTTTTATCTGTTTTCTTCCGGGGTACCTTATTCAAAAGGTAATTAGCTGACAATACAGCTTCTCCCCACATTGACTGGGGTAACCCAGAACTAAGTAACATGGCATTCATCATCTCTTTTAAGGTTTGATTTTTCCTTTCTGCAATGCCATTTTGTTGTGGTGAATAAGGTGATGTGCTCATGTATTATGCCATGAGTTGCACAAAATTCTTGAAACGGTGATACATACTCACCTCCACGGTCACTTCATAGTACTTTAATCTTTTTGTTGAGCTGATTCTCAACTTCACTTTTTATACACTTTAAACTTGTCTATTGCTTTATCTTTACTCTTAAGTAAATAAACATAACAAAGTTTAGTGCAATTGTCAATAAAAGTGATAAAGTACTTATTTCCACCTTTGGATGGAATCGACTTCATGTCACACACATCGAAGTGTATTAAACCAAGGGGTTCGGTAATCCTTTCAATGGATTTGAACGATTGTCGTGTTAATTTTGATTCAACACATGTGTTGCATTTGTATTTTGAGTCAATAGTAAAGTGTGGTATGTGGTCGAGTTTAATTAAACGTCGAATAGTATCAAAATTAACATGTCCTAATCTAGCATGCCATATATTTGAAGACTCAAGCAAGTAAGTAGATTAGTTGTTTATTGCATTAGTACTTGGCTGAATAGCCATTACACACAATTTAAACATGCCCCTCTCGGCATGCCCCTTACCTACATACACACCACTTTTAGTCAATACAAATTTATCCTACTCAAAAACCAAGCGAAAACCATGCTTGTTTAACAACCACCCGGAGACCAAATTCTTTCTAATATCCAGGAAATACAACACATCATTCAACGTCGGCTCTCTTCCCGACGTCATCTTCAACACGATCTTCCCAACACCTTGGATATCGGAAGTCGCTGAGTTCCCCATGAAAAGCTTGTCCCCATTGTCCACAACTTTGAAGTTTTGGAACCACTCATGATTGGAACAAACATGTCGAGTGGCTCCCGTATCAACCCACCATTCGCTTGGATTAGACTCCACAAGGTTGACTTCTGAGATGACCGCGGCAATATCGATGTCGGACATATCGCGGGTTATTTGTTCCACAACATTTGCCTTCTTAGCTTTTGTCGCTTTGGAAGCTTGCAATTTGCAGCCCGGTGCCCGGGTTGCTCACAGTTGTGGCAATTACCTTGAAACCTCTTTTTGAAGTTTCCACCCTTCGCCCCCAAGTTGGCACCTTTCCATTTCTTTTGGAATTTGCCCTTAAAGGACTTGTTCTTCCCGGAAGATTGACCATATTCAACCAAGTTGGCTTTTTCAGAAGTAGAACTAATATTGCTACTCTTTTGAGCAACCTTATTGTCTTCCTTGATTCGAAGTTGAACAATGAGGTCCTCAATGGCCTTTCGTTTATGCTTCAAATAATTCTTAAAGTCAACCCAAGACGGGGGTAACTTCTCTATTATAGAAGCAACTTGAAAGGTCTCACTTATCACCATACCCTCGGCATGGATATCGTGTAGGAGGACTTGAAGTTCTTGGACTTGTGTCATTACTGGCTTACTATCATTCATTTTATAGTCTAGAAATCGGGCAACCACAAATTTCTTGGCCCCGGCATCTTCTGTTTTGTATTTTTTGTCTAATGAGTCTCATAGTTCTTTAGCCAATTTAGTTACACAATACACATTGTAAAGTGAGTCAACAAGACCATTAGAACATAGTTCCTACACAAGAAATCGGAGTGTTTCCAAGCGTCGAGCGCACTCACGGCTTAGACATCCGCATCTTTAGTGAGTTGAGGGGCCTCCTTGGTCAAGAATAGCGCAAGATTCAAGGTAGTGAGGTAGAAGAACATCTTCTGTTGCCACCTCTTAAAGTGCATACCGGAAAACTTTTCTGGTTTCTCCGCATGATTACTCGGCATGGTAATAATCGTTGGAGTCCCTTGGGGAGGAGGGTTCGTTTGTTTTAGTGCATCAGAAGTTCCAGTTGTCATGCTATAAACACAAACCAAAATCGTAAGTGTAATCAATGTAAATAAGAAAATTGTTTCTAAAAACAAATTATCAAACTGTAAATAATCGTTTAAACAGAAACTAGATGGTAAAACTTGAAGCCTTGAAAAACAGAAAACAGTTACTGGAAAACAGTTTTTGAATTGCAAGAATTAATAACTGAAAAATTATTTTCGTTGTTCGTTTGGCACAAACGAATTTGTTTTAAGACTGTTAGGAAAACATATACCGAAAATGGCAAAGAACAAGAAAAAACGAGATTAGATGCTGAGGCCTGTGTTTGACACTGTTTCCTTAAAACAAATTCGCCCGGTATACGTGTTTGTTTCACAGGATACAACAGCAGGAAGCAATTCTTCTAGATTGCCGAAACCGTCACTAGACCCGGATTATACTTGGTTGTAACACAAGAATGAAGTGCACGCAGATGTTGAGAAAAAGAGAGAATCGTTTCATCAATGTATTGCATAAGATGCTCGAGTGCTGTTTATATAGCACAAAACATAACTGACACGAATAAATCACAGAAAATGTAACTGAAAATTAAAGTATGTTTAATACCCAAATCAAAACCGAAATCAGTTTTAATGGTATTAAACTAGCAGTTATGAACCGTTATGAAAAGGAAAAAATATTTACAAAAAGGTCATTGAACTTTTCTGGTCGACCGGTGGTGCATTCGTACCCGCAGGACGCGCGCTTGCACACAAGTTCAGTGAACCCAACCCAATCTGGTTCGCATTTGCACCCCACCCCCTGCGTGCGCAAGAGAGAGCCTAAACCCACTTCCTTTTCATTCCCCCACCAATGTGGGATGAGTTAAACCCATTAACTCATTTTCCAACTTCTTCCAACTTCCTCACTTTGAGATACAATTTCTCATTCATCTTAAATTGTTTTATGGAAAATTGGGGAAAACCCATTTTATAAAATTAATTAAAATTAATTTTCCAACATATTCTTATATTGGTCTATTTGTATCTCTAAAACTATCATTTATGAAAAATGCTAGGAATTATATTTTTAATTCTTTTGCTATATATGATCTTTTTTTCCTCTCGTCCCGAGCCCTAAAAATGTTTGGACCGACCCTGCCCCAATGGTATCATTACTATATAGATTAAAAACCAAATATTCTCTAGAAGGTTTGGCGGGGGTGGAGAGGGTTACCGGGTGGGGTTTTTTACCAATCGCCTTCCGCCATGTTTTATTGACCGCTCCCTCTGTCGACGACACCTCTCTTGTTCGTCTTCCTTCTTTGCTGCAGCGACCAGAAGGTTTTTCTTCTCCCAACCATATGTATCGATCCTCGGCCTCTTTTGATTTCTCCTATCTCGCTCTTTTTCATTCGGTTCTTGGCGACGACGATGGCGAAACAACCACTTCGGCCATCCACCTCTACCCTATATGCCACCTGCTGCTTCATCCTTTTCGCTCTATCCCTTTGCCCTATTCCTGCTCTTTTAAATTCCCAATTTCTTCTTCTATACATGCTACAGAAATCGTCATTCTGTTCCACCATCTTCTGCTTCCAATCCGCCGTCAGATTATTCATCCAATATCTTAATTGATCTTATCTCTATTTTGACCCGTGTACACTAAAATCAACAACTTCATTTTTACCTAATCCACAACCATTGTTTGCTGCTATCTCGATGGTATTATTGCTTCACGACCATCAAACGGCTCAAGGAAAGTTCCAAATTTTATGAAATACCACACAAAGATGATGAGGGCTTACACACAAAGAGGTGAAATAAGCTTCAGTTATAATTTTTTTGTTCGTTTTGTTCTTCCCGTGTTCGATTCCCATTGAATATTATGGCTTCATCATCCCTCATTTACATCAATTTCATTCCTTTTGTAGTTGTTCTTTGATATTCATTTGCCCGCCAACTGTTCGATTGTTTGATTGAGTGAGTGATGGAGGCAATTTTTTTCAAAGTTGATATGAGTTAAGTGATGAATATATATATATATATATATATATATATATATATATATATATATATATATATATATATATATATATATATATATATATATATATATATATATTATTTTAGGTGCCGATGGAATTGTAAGAGTGCCTACCGCTTCTGATTTGTCAGTTCGGTTACTTCGGAATATTTGGACTGTAAGTACTTTAGGTGCCCTAACCTGGAATAACACATGCTTGATAATTCCAAACATTCGAGTATATAAAAAAGAATCATCATTTTTGCGATTTGTTACGTAACAAAATCGTTATTATAAACAACGAGTTTCTTTTATTATGTATTGTTATAGCAGCTACTAGCAACGATTATAATATACTTTCTATTTATATTTGTTTAAATTTATAGATAACGTAGAGAAGTCATTAAAGCTTTTGTGTGGAAACCTTATTTAGATGACAGGAGTAAGTGAAGTCAACTAATAAAGACAGCTGAAACTTCACAGCAGGAGCAGTGACACGTGAACTGATGTTAGGTTTGTCAATCCCTAGAAACGAAAAGAGCTCTAAGTTGAAGTGATCAATGCTTATTTTTTGCGGTAGAGATCTATCTATATGTTAAGGAAGGGTTGGATAACGATAGCGATCCAGAGGTATTGAATATTTGCTATAGTAAATAAAAGCAAACTGATAATAGAAAAGTTTTATGAAAACAATAAACTACTTTAACCATATTTCAGTGTTGCTAACAAATCTGTGCTTTTTCCTTTTTCGAAATTTCTTCTTACATGAGTTTTTATTAATATAATCAAATATCATTGTTTTAAATTGATCCTTCTGTTTTTGGTTTGTGTTTATATAAATTTGATATTGTGCATACAGAGTAATGGGTGGTTCCATCCCTTTTAAAGAAGCCTTACCTACCAGGCTCTCTCTATTCACACTTACCAATCAATAGTTCAAGATTTTATTGAAAACTAAACGCCAAGGTATGTTGCTCTTTCTTGCGATGTTCATAATTTCTTATTAATAAATGAAATGAACATAAACCCTAAATTGTCAAAAGGAGTTATGCAATTGACAATTGTTACATTCCCGATTTTTAATGTGTAGAATTTCACCGGAATAACGTAATTGGTGTAGAAGCTCAACGGAAAAAATTGCACTTAGGCTGCAGGGAGTAAGCTCACCAAAGGGGGTCGCCAAGCCCCTTGGCGAGCCACCTCTTCTCGCCAACGCCACTCCCTCCCCTCTCGCTATGTCACTCGCCAAGCACCAATTGCCAAGCCGCTGGCGAGATTCCAACGGCCATTTTCCATTCTCTTTGTCCATTAGTTGGCCATTGGCCACCACTGCCTACAAAATGGCCAACGCCTGCCAACCATAGTCTAGCCCACAAAAACTCCTTGGCCATTCGTTGACCATTGGCCACCACTCCGTGTAGTCTTATGTCACACTTATGTCACTGTACTTCAATTGCTTCGTCTTATGTCACACTTCCTTGCAAAAATTGCACTTGCAAAGCAACTTTAAAGGAAGCCAATAACAATATTGAAGCTGTTGAAAAGGTACAAACTTTTCCTATTACTTATTATTATTATTATTATCATTTCCGTTGACCAAACCATTAGTTCGTATTTTCTTTTGGTGAACCTCTTTTTGTCCTCATTCTATGGAATTCCAAAATTTGCCTCACTTGTACAATTTTCCATTACCTGAAAGATTATGACATATGAAATGAAAAAGTGAAGCCTTCTGACATGGAGCTCTCAAGTATAACCGCCATAAGTCCTTTGGATGGGCGTTATTGTAATAAGGTCAAAGATTTAGCCCGCTATTTGAGTAAATATGGCCTGATATGTTACTGCACCTTGGTTGAGGTACAATGCTTATTTCACCATCCATTTATATATCATGTTGATTAAAAATAATATTTAAATTTTGTTTGTCTATTATACCTTGAAACCCTCAGGTGAAGTGGTTGCTAAAAGTTCATATCATTATGGTCCAAACAAAGATATCAGGTGAGGAGTAAGATAATTGTTTTATTACAAAGTCACCAAAGAATTCTGAACCGTATTTAGATGTTGACCTGAACCTGGATCTAACCTTTGAGGTAATTTCTGTAATTACTTTTTAAGGAAACCTTAAGATCTATCGATTTAAGTTTCTATTTTGCAACCACATTAATGATACAAATGCCAAATGTCTGTTATATCCATATGTATGAAAAGTTTCTCATTTTCAATGGTTAATTTTTATATGTTTCAATATCTTATTATGCTCTGTAATTCGTGACTCGTAGACATACCAAATAGTTCCCCATTCATGATTTAGGTACAGGCGACGATGTGTGTTTGTGTAATGTTTTTCATATTTTGAAAGTACATGGCCTTTATAAGAAAAATACTAAGAAGACAATCCTATAATAGACCAAATTGAAAGTGGGATGCTAAAATAAAGAAATAAATGGAAGTACATGGCTATTTCTTGTATTAACCTTTCTAAATTGACTTGAAATTAACAGGGATTTATTCATGAAGTGTTCACAATGGTATTAAGAGGCTGTCCGACACGTATAAGTAAATTGCATTATTCTTACATGAATTTACAATCTCCACTGTTATTCCCATAAGGAGAAAAGGGTTGGTCTACTAGATGCAAGTTACGATCCGTTGACTCTGTCACTTCGAAAGCAATGACGGTAAATATGTACTATAGTTATCTCATTCATAGCCGTAATGGTATGTATACGTTGTTGTTGCAATGTGGTCGTTTATTTCAACAGTTTATTATTGATGCTTATCTTTGTGTTGAAGAAAATCGCCTTGATTTTATTAGGAATAATCAAAGAATTTTACGTTCTGAGCATGTAACTGAGATTTATGATGCAATCTCGCAAGGAGATTCGGATGGTAGAATGATCGGGAAACAATTTCTTTTGCCTACATATTTTGTTGGCGGACCAAGGTATATGTATAAGCATTATTAAGATGCAATTGCTATTTGTAGAGTTTATGGGAATCCTCAATATTTTGTTACTTTTACATGTAATGTCAATTGGCCAGAAATTGTAAGGTATATGGCACAAAACGATATCAGATGCGCTCAAGATAGGCCAGACATAATTGCTAGGATTTTTCAAATTAAGGTTGACGAGTTTATTAAGTTTTTGAAGAATGATAAACCCTTTGGAGATGTATCTGCTTATAAGTATTCTTATTATAAGTTTATTATACTTCGTTTTTTGACGTTCCATGTTATCATTGTTGATTTTGTTTTGCAGATTTGTATACGATAGAGTTTCAAAAAAGAGGATTGCCCTATTGTCATACACTGGTTTGGGTATCCTCTTCTTCACAAATTAGAAATCCTCTTGATGTTGATAAGTATATATCCGCAGAACTTCCAAATCCCGTTATGGATCCGTTGTTGTACAACACAATCACTACTTGCATGATTCATGGACCTTGTGGTTTTTCGAATTCTCAATCTTTTTGCATGCGTGATGGTAAATGTACCAAGTCATTTCCAAAACCTTTTATTGACCATACTTATTTTGACAAACAAGGATATGTGCATTATAAAAGGAACAATTTTGCATCTCATACTTTGAACAGTGGAATACGAGTCAATAACGGCTTTATGGTTCCGTACAACAGGCGCCTATGCAGCAGGTTTAATGCACATATCAATGTTGAATATTGTGGGTGGAATATGTTGATTAAATATCTTTTTATGTATATCTCCAAGGGTGTTGAGCGTGTCACCTATGCTATTCGAAGAAGCAATTCTGATCCCGCATCTACTTCTACTGCAGCTACTGTTGCAATAGATGAGATTAAGAATTTTGTTGATGGCCGATTCATTTGTCCTCATGAGGCTGCATGGCGCCTTTTAATTTTTAGATTCATGAACGGTTTCCATCTGTTCAAATCCTCGTTGTCCACTTGGAAAATATGCAAAATGGAACGTTTAGGGACAATGATGATCTTCAATCAGTAGTGAGAAATCCTAATTTTGGAAAAACCACGCTTACTGGGTGGTTGCTTAATGATCGAGGTGATCTGACTGGTAGAAATCTTAAATATGGTGAATATTCGAAAGAGTTTAGGTGGGAGGCTGGTATACGTGAATGGTTGCGTAGAACATCAAAGAGAGAACTGCCTGTTTCGAGACTCGTGTATATTCATCCAACTTGTGGAGAGTTATTCTATTTGAGGATGATGTTGTGTTATCTTTTTTGGGTAAAGAGGACGGTACCTCTGGCAAATTTTATTAATAAAAATAATAAATACAATTTAAGGCTGGGGACTCCCCACCTATGAAACAACAAAAATACCTATTGGGACAGGCCCCAAAGGAAAACAAGGCTAAACTAGGAACCAAAACAGGATTTGGAACCAGAGAACATAACATGAACATAAAAAGCAAACATCCTGCAAAAAACAAACCAAAAAAGCAGAGAAATATATAGAAGAGAAGATGATAACGGAGAGAAAAAGAGAGAATAATGGACCACAGTAGAAAGTAGGAAATATATCTGTCAACCTTAGGGTAGGGACCAGACCCTTTTAGCCAAATTAACATTAGGGGAAGGTTTCATAGACAGACTCATCAGTCTACAATGGACATCATCAATAATAGTCTTAACAACCGCATGATACGATCTTCTGTTATTCTTAAAAATCCGGTTATTTCTTTCCTGCCAAATGTGGTAGATAGCTCCCGCAAGCACAAGTCTTCGGATAACGGACCAGACGGTCTTACCCTTAGAGATGGGCTTGAGAAGATTTATGATATGTGTCCAGCAATTAGTGGGAAAGGAAAGGTGCATAACATGCTGAAGATCATGCCAAACCATAGAAGGGAAAGAACACTCAAAGAAAAGATATGGAAAGGAATCGGAACAATCACCACAGAAGGCACAGATGAGGTTGGCGTTAATCTCCCAGCTTTTGATTTTATCATGGGTCTTGAGTCGATCTTTGAGAGCAACCCAGAGAATGAATGCATGTCTAGGGATATTCTGGGAGAACCAAACAAGATGATACCAGTCGACAGGCTGATCCGAGGGGCGTATAGAGTGCCAGACAGAACGGACCGAAAAAGGAGAGACCTTACCGTCGCAAGATCTCCAGAGGAGTTTATCAGGAACGGACGTGGAAAGAGAAGGGGGTTATGAGAAAGCAGAACGGGATGGGAGTTCAGCCAGCAATAGGGCCGCACCCAACACCCATTGAGGACAAGGTCAGCAACCTTAGAATCAGGAGTGAATCCTGCAGTATGGATGTTACGGGCGGTTAAGAACTGAGAGAGGGGCCCAGCAGGATGCCAGTTATCGAACCAAGCAGACGTAGAGCAGCCATCACCAACCTTGGAGACAATAAAGCTCCTGATCTTACCCCGCATGTCGAGAATATTGCGCCATGCATAGCCCGTACCGCGCTTCTTGGGGGCATCCCAGAAGTTACGCCCACAGGGGCGGTACGAGTGGATCCACTTGACCCAAAGAGAATCCTTATTAGAAAGGAGTCTCCAGGTATGGGAAGCCATAAGGGCAATATTCCAAACAGCAAGGTTACGAATACCCAGACCACCATGGGTCTTAGGGAGACATACAGTCTTCCATGAGACTTTGGCTTTACCATGCTTCATCTCACCGTTGCACCAGAGGAAACCCCTATTGAGTTTCTCAATCTCGTTAGAGATAGATTTAGGAAGAATAAAAACGGAAGCCCAATAAATTTGCATGGAAGAAAGGACAGAGAGGATGAGTTGGAGACGACCGGCAAAAGAGAGAGACTTGTTCTTCCAGTCGTTAATCCTGCATTTGACTTTATCAACTAGGCGGTTACAGTCCTTGTGGACAAGACGAGTGGTGATGAGAGGGACACTAAGATATTGGACAGGGAGAGATCCCTCCGGAAACCTAACAATACGATCAATGGAAGCTCTGGTCCTCTTACCAACATTGCAATAGAAGGCTTCACTCTTCGCTTCGTTGGGGTGGAGCCCAGAGACCCTAGAGAATTCAGCAAGAGAGTCATTTATGACACGAACCGAAGAGCTATCGCCATGACAGAAGAGAAGAAGGTCATCGGCAAAGCAGAGGTGGGTGATACTTTGCTCCTCACATTGCCGATGGAATTTAAAAGAATCGGAGTCAGAGATGTTTCTCTTGATCATAAGGTTAAGCACCTCCATGACAAGAGTGAAGAGATAGGGAGAGAGGGGGTCACCCTGACGGATGCCCCTTTGACCGTCGAAGAATCCGTGCATATTACCATTGATGCTCACAGAGTAGGCAGCAGTGGAGACACACGTCATGATCCAGTCAATCATACGAATGGGGAAACCAAACCCAACCAAGATGGTGCGAAGAAAAAACCAGTCAACCGTATCGTAAGCTTTTTAGATATCGACTTTAAACGCACACCTGGGGGTACCACGATGACAATGATAATCACGCATGAGCTCCTAGACAAGAAGAACATTGTCAGTGATCAGGTGCCCTGGAATGAAAGCAGACTGGTTTTCATCAACCAGAGAAGAGAGGTGGTTCTTGATACGATCCGCAATGATCTTGCTGATACATTTGTAAACAACGTTACAACAGACGATGGGGCGGAAATCAGTGACTTTAGACGGGGAGTCAACCTTAGGGATGAGAGCAAGCACGGTGTTGTTGAGCGACTTAAGGATTTTATCAGAAGAGAAGAACTCCTTAACCGCCGAACAAACATCGTGCCCCACGATATCCCAAGCAGACTTGAAGAACTTAACCGAGAAACCATCTGGGCCGGGCGCTTTATCATCGCCCATCTGGAACAAGATGCACTTAACCTCCTCATCCGTAACAGGAGTAAGCATGGCGGCAGATTGAAGAGGGGAGAGCTTATTAGAGAAGAGGGAACACGGGTCACGAATAGCAATGGAGGGGTGGGCTGTGCCTAAGAAAGTTTGGAAGTGAGAGACGAACAGATTGGGGAGGTCATCCCCAGAAATCCAGCTGCCTTGGGCATCCTGGATGGAGTCGATACGATTGCGAGAATTACGGATTTTAACAGACTTGTGGAAGAAAGCAGAGTTTTTATCACCCTCATGAAGCCAGTCAACCTTAGCCTTCTATTTCAGGAACCTCTCTTCATCCAGGCAAGCCTCGTTATAAGAGAGAAGGTACCTGCATTGTTCGTCACAGAGAGGCATATTGAAAGGGTCCCGATCCAGAGCAATCTGAACTCTATCAAGCTCAGTACGAAGACAGATAACCTTAGAGAAGAGGTTGCCCTGGCTACACAGCAGCTTACGCAAAGGCGCTTTCAGATTTTTCAGGTTTTGGAAAACCTTATACATCTAATGGCCGGGGATATTAGGATCCCAAGAAGATACAACAACATGCTTAAACTCGTTCTTATACGTCAGAAAATTAGGGAACTTGAACGGTTTAGGCTTGAACGGGGATCTGAGGGGGAGAGAAAGCACAACAGGGGAATGGTCGGACGTTCGGTAAGGGAGAAAAGTGACAGAAGCAGAGGGGAAAGAAGCAACAAAGCGTGGATTACCCATGACACGGTCAAGCTTCTTGAGAATGCCACCGGAACCGTTAGGAGACTTGGTCCAGGTGTAGAAGAGACCTTTGAAATTAAGGTCCTCCATCTCAATCCGATTCACACAGCCCCTGAAATCATCCATGCCATGAGAGATACCAGACGCCCCAGCGGTGCTATTTTTCATGTCAAGAGCAACATTGAAATCACCCAACACGATCCAGGGGGCAGCTTTAACAACATGTTTATGAGCCGCAAGAGAATCCCATAGAGAGCGACGCAGCATGTGATTATTATGAGCATAGATGAACGAGCAGAAGAAGGATTTATTAGAAGCACAAATTTTAACGCTGAAATGCATAACCTGATCATTGGAGTCGAGAAGCATCATATCAACAGCCAGCGGGTCCCAGGCAACCACAATTCTAGTCCATCGAGGGCAAAAAAGCCCGTTGGAAGACCAAGACCAGGAGCCAAAGACATGATTACAGATATGAGGGAGATTAGAGAATGAAGCACGGGTTTCAATGGGGGCACAAATTTGGAGATTTTGATCGCGGATAAGCTCTCTCAAAGCTTTCTAATGAGAAAGCTTACAGAGACCGCGAGAGTTCCACGCAGCGACGTACGTCATATGGAAACCGAGAGGGGGTGGAGTCCATCAGCTCGGATGCCGGAGCTATCATAAGGTGATCATGAGGGGATCCAATATCTCCTACAATGAACTGTGCAGTTTCCCCATCATCAGAGTCGACCTCAATGCATTTATCCTCGTCGAAGAGGTCATCAGTATCCGTGACAAAATCATCAGAAATAATGGGGGAGGGAGCATGCGTAGGGGGGAGGGGGGAAGTGGAAGTGGGATGATCTGTGATGTCGGTTGAACAACTCTCAAAAACAGAGAAGGCATTGAAGATAGGAGTGGAGTGCATAGACTGTTTCGGGGGCGTGGTGGAAGAAAGGCAGACGATGGGGATAGGGAAATCGGGTGGGGGATTATCAGAAAGGGGGGGGGGGAATGGGGGGTGTTTCTTATTAGGAACCGGGCGGAACTCAAATCGCGACTTATTGTTATTTTTTTTGTTTTTATTATAAAGGTTGTTTTTTGAACTATCTTTAGCCGTCAAAGACGTTTTGGTATTTCTGTTAGAGTTACTTAACAAAAAATCGTTAGATTTATTTTCATTTTTTGAGCCTTGTTTAGAACCATTTTTCTTTTTAGAGACAATCGTAAAACCATCATTTTGATCCATAGACATAGAAGCTTGCATTTGATCAATAGAACTTTTATCTTTTAGCTTATCTTCATTAGTCTTAGAGATGACATGCATATAGATGTTAGTTTCATGACCATAAACCATGCAATGAGAGCACATAGGGGGTTTCCATTCATACTCAATACATAGAGTATGGGTAGAAAACTCAAGAGTATCAGGATCAGGAATACGTATAGTCAGTTTATCCACCCAAGAGGCTTTGGTTGGTATTTCAAGCAAGACACGGGCATAAACTGATTTGCCTTCCACATACTTGCACATATTAGCCGTATAGGAGTCCATAGCAAGGGGTTTTCCAATTTTTGAAGCAATGTGGCTAAGACCATCATCACTCCAAGCCTCATAAGGAATATCATGGATTTTAATCCATAAAGGAAGCTTGTCGTGATTGTTCTTATGAATAGTGAGACCAGGACGCCATTTTTGCATGACAATCGGGACACCCTTAAAAGTCCATGGTCCATGAGTGATAACATGATGAAGACCATTGTCATCACTAAATTTAAAAAGATGAACACCTTTTCCATTTAGAAGGACGTCTTGAAGACCATGGATAGACCACATTTTGGATGCCAGATAACGAACATCCGAATAATTCATTTTTATGCCAACAAAATAACCACAAATAGTTCACGCAAAAGTTTCACAAACTTTAGTAACTGCCGTTAATGGAATATCAACGGGCACATTAATATCATTACTTAAATTAGGGATAAAACGAAAGTTATCGTTAGCATGTTTTTGAGAGCCGGTAATGATATTAGCATGAGAGTTATTAAGTTAAGGTAACCTGCGAGTCCAAGCATTATTGTCTTTATTTTTATTTTCATAATTTAAATTATCAAACTTAAAATTTTGGTCATGGGATTTAGAACAAAAGGCCTGATCAATTTTTCCATCTATTTTGTCAACAATTTTGGGTATCATTTGGGGTTTTAAAGACATTTGGGCTTCTGTAATAGATGAGTTGGGCTTAGTTTTATAGAGTGGGAGGTAAGGTCCACGTGTGACTTTGAATTGGGTTGAGTATGCCGATTTTTTAGGCATATGTCTAGATATTTGTTTTGGGAGTGGTCCCAAAATTGATTGATTAGATTTTTTAGAGCTAGTAATCGGTTGACAATGTTTTGAAAATGGAAAAGGGGAGGCAAAAGGAGTGGGAGTATGATCATTACTTTGAAGACCAAAACTAGTCAAATGTTGTTCACGTGGACAACAATGTGGTAGTGGACTAAAAGGTGGCATTGTCATATAATTTTTTATTGTAGGCATAATAGGATCCAATGTTTGAAAAGCAAAAGTGGAAGATATTTCGCCTTTATTGTTATTAGTGTGAGAGGATCCCATTTGTCTAGCATTTGAAATGATTGTGTCTTGCGTTTGAAACGATTCTTCTTGCAAAGCCGTTGAAGAAGCTTTATCATTGTCGGTTTTCTCACCAGCATGATCATTCTCGGTGACGTGAACGGCAGCCATGACCGTTGGAGGAGTCCTTCGCTGGGAAGACGTGATGTTGGTAAGGGAAGGGTCACCGTAGACGTCAGCTTTCCCGTATTCGCCGGCGACCACGACAACAGACACCGGAGGGCCGCCAAAAGCACCATCCTTATGATTTCCGGCGACCTCATCGTCAACATCATCGCTATCATCTGAATTCACGTCTTCAATCACCATCCCGTCTTCATCAACCAGACTATCATTTTCAACCATGCATCCATCCGATGGTTCATCCTCCACAGCCATATCGTCAAGAATATTCTCGCACTCACGACTACCCTCACCTTTCTCCTTTTCGACGGTGTGAACGGCAACAGAACCGCCGGAGCCGGAGTCATCAATAGATACGGTATGGGGGTAGCGTTTTATTTGAAGACTTCTCGATTTGTCTTTGTTTCTTCGTTCATCAGTAGCATCATTCAAAGAAGCCGTACAATTCTTAAACAGAGATCCTTTGTAATCACACGGAAATATGTGTATCTTTTTTCCTTTCTGATTACCAGAAGTAATATAAGAACAATCAAAATCATCAGGATTTTCTTTCTCCTTATCGCACATTCTCAAAGTAACTTCAGAATCTTTAACCAAATGAGCAGAAAACACAAAATTCTGATCAGCTTCGAATGATTGAGTAGTAGAAACCTGATTATGATCATGATGAACATTCTTTAAAGACAGTTCTTCATCAGACAAGTTTGAATAACACGAAACTTGAACATTTTCAGTAGATAACAGTTGATTTTGAGGTTGTTGATCCATCAAAACACCATCATTAGATAGTTGGATGGAATCACAGCTTGGAGAATCATCATCCATGGCGAAATCAGAATTTCTAATGTGCGAAATTAGAATTTCTAAAAAAAAAACTATACGAAGAATTAAAACACAAGACTTGTTTCGTGTGGTACGATGTTTCCTTTTGTATGAAGATAAGCAAGTTATCAAAGTGGCTGTACTACGTTTTCTGATATAAGAACAGTTAATGGAATTATATATTCCTCATTTCGTCTCGCATGCGAAATGCTTGGATTAATTGGGGATGACAAAGAGTGGCAATTTGCTTTTGATGATGCTTCTTTTTGGGCTTCTTCAACTCAGCTTTGGAGCTTATTTTGTCACTTATTATTATTTTGTGATATATCTAATCCGTTACAAATGTGGGATTATGCATGGCCAAAAATGAGTGATGACATTCGTCATGCATTTCTTTCCGTTTCTCAGCCAGAAGATACTTCCATTACAGATAACATTGTCCAACAACAAGTTCTTTTAGAACTGGAAAAGCATTTAAATGCTTCTACACCGTCTAAAAGCCTTTCTGATTTTCAATTGCCGGTTCCATCAACATCAACAGATGGTTTGTAAGTTGAATTCTGAGCAGCTTAGTATTTATAATCGTGTATGTCAAGATGCAAGTAATGCTGTACAATCACTAATCTTTGTATACGAACATCGAGGGACAGGGAAGACATTTCTATGGTCTGTAATATTAGCATATTTTAGATCCAGCGGGAAAATCGCATTGGCTGTTGCGGCTTCTGGTATTGCAACTCTTTTATTACCTTCTGGTCGGACGACACATTCAAGATTTAATATACCTATAGATATATCTAATACATCAACGTATAATATCAAAAAAAAAAAAAAATCACAGCTTGCGGAACTTCTAAAGCTTACAACAGTAATAATTTGGGATGAGGCTACAATGACCTGGTGTTCCATTTGGAGGTATATTCGTTCTTTTAGGCGGCGATTTTAGGCAAACACTTCCCATTAAAAAAAAGAACTCTGATCCACAGATTATAGCCTCTACTTTGCCTAATTCTTACCTCTGGCCATTGTTTTCTGTATATAAATTATTTTCCAACATGCTCTTAGCATCGAATTGCATAAGTGAAATTGATAAACAACGCTTTACAGACTTTACATCTTGGCTTTTAGATATTGGAAATGGCCAAATTGGAACACCCGACCCAGGAAAATCTGAAAATGCTGCTATCATCAAAATTCCCCAATATATGTTAGTTACTGAACCAAAAAACAACATTCAACATCTTATTGATTTTGTGTACGGTTCTGGCATTCTCATAAATCCTATGACTGCAAGTTTGTGCAATAGAGCAATTATTTGTCCAAAAAATGAAACTACTGATCAAATTAATCGTATGGTGCTGAATATGAACTGTAATGTATCAAAGGTTTACAGAAGTACTGATAGTGTTACTCCAGGCACAGACAAGTTTGCTGAACTTGATTTGCTATATCCAGAAGAGTACTTGAATCAGTTGTCGTTTCCGGGTCTGCCTTTGCACGATGGTTCTCAAGGAAAACACTCCAATTCTTTTGTTAAGAAATATGGATCCAACAAACGGACTTTGTAATGGCACAAGGCTTACTGTTACCCAACTTCTTCCTTTTGTTATAGAAGCGTCTATAATGACAGGCACTTCTATGGAAAAGCGTGTCTATATTCCTAGGTTTAAGCTTATTCACAAAGACGATGAATTGCCTTTTATCTTCATCAGAAAACAGTTTCCGTGCAAAGTATGTTATGCAATGACGATAAATAAAAGTCAAGGTCAATCCTTAGAGAAAATTGGTATCTATTTGCCAGAAGCTGTCTTCATACATGGACAACTTTATGTTGCTCTTTCAAGAGCCACGTCACCCAATTCCATAAAGATTCTTATTGAAGATTCTGATGGTTGTTTATCAAATACAACTACAAATATATTGTTTAAAGACCTCCTTAGAATGATTGAAATTGTTGAGGTTTATAATAAGGAACAATGTGTTATACACATTACTTCACATTAAAATATAATTACTTACTGTTTTTGTGTGCTCAACAGGTAAACTGTGATGGTGCAAATTTCTGAACTTGTAAGTGGTTGTCCAGCTCATCGTCTTGAAGTACGTGTTATTTGGAAATAGACTCCACATTTTAGAACTCAAGAGACATGGTTTCTGGTAGTTGATAAAAAGGTAAAACATTTAATATACTGCAATATAATAAACAACTTATATATTTATGTCCGTTGATACCATCAATTCCACATTAGAGGGCGATGCCATTCATGTTCTTACGGAGAAAACAAATCAAGCTTTTGTAGAATCAAAACTTCAACTTTTGCAATGTTACAGTTTTCAAGATTACACATGCTCAAAAACAGAATCATACAGGAGAATGTTAAAGAAACAAATTCATATCAATGTTGGGCGTGCATCAAGAATTGAACAGTTACCAGATATTGCTGATATACCAACACAATGGTACCACCCATCAACTTATGAAGAACTTCAGCACCTGTCAATATCTCAAGATTACTTTTCAGGTATTTTCGATATTCAAATATTTTAGTCTCCAAATTAGTACATTTTTTCATGATCTTCTCTAACAGATCTTTTATTATAGACTATATAGGCTTTTTCAAGTTTTATGAATGTGGAAAGAACAAAGAAAGTGACCGCTTTATGTACCTGAATTTAGTGGGCAATGAGTAAGTAACCTGAAATAATGATTATATTCTTTGATGATTCTATATAAATTTATTGAACTCTGACATTTTACAATACGTATTAGTGGACAGCAAATAACTACCACACTTTGGAAAAACTGTTACCAGTCAGCACACAAAGTAAACCATCAGGGTTTATTAGATACAACAACGGGCACTCCAATAGCAATTACTAATGTCAAGGTCGAAACTTATGGAGGTATATGTGCTACTTATTCTGCAACTTTTGTGTTTACTATCACATTAATAGCCCAATAATAATTGTACTAACACGGACAATTACAGGAATGCTAAAGTTAGCATCCACAGATGCTACCCACTTTATCATTAACCCAATTCTGAGGCATGGAATTCTTGATCTTGAAAGGTACGATTCATAATCTTATATACATACCACATACTTATCTAATTAATAACTCTTCTGTATCTTGTAGGATCCAGGTAGGTCCATCCGACATTATTGCATTACCATACACTGCAACGACCATAGCTGAACTTCTAAGTAAAGAACACTCACTATTACTGGTAAGTCAAATATCAGTTCCCTTAATCAACATACCCAATATCAATACTCTTCATTATATAACCATGTACTATAGGGCAAAAGAATTCTCATTGAAGCAACAATAGAAGGTTATAAGTTTTCTGACTGCTGGTACATAACTGCATGTCTAAAATGCAATGAACAAATTGCAAACAGGGTAATATTTGGTTTTGCATCAGCGATGGACGAGCAGACTCCCCAAAATTTTAGTGAGTTAATACATAGACTCTTACTTGATTAAGAATGGCCAACAGAATAACATACTTTTCATTTATTGTTTTCTAAAAGAGTTACAGCTTTTTCGTGAACCTTACTGACAACAACCACACAATATCCACAATCGCTACAAATACATTTGTAGAAAAAAATGATAAACTGCACTTGTCAAAGTTTAATAATCGAAAAAGGATACGACGATGAATTTATTCTACCTTCAGCAATTGAAGAGGTTATACGGAAAACACAAAGTCTGTTGATTGAAATGACAAAACGTTCGGCTCCAAATAAAATAAGTTTTGGTATAGTAGATGTGATTAAAACCTCCAGATCGTCCTTCTGCGTCAACAACTTCCGCTACAGACACTACAACACCAAAAACAAATGAAACAACAACAATTGAGACCTTAAATTTAACCCCGCCTCCCATACCTGATACCCCACTAATCCACAACATCCGGCCGACAAAGAAGCAAAAATCATCAATAAGCCGGATTATGGCCCAAAGAAGCGTTTGGCCTTTGAATCTAAAGGCAACTAATATTTACTTAAATATAAAATACAACTTTGTATGATGCACCCTAAACTGTACTTATTTTTACAGATAAAGACCCCGAAGAAGGAAAAAGAAAAGGCACCAGCATGAAGATTAACAGTAATTCGAATGTATACTTATTAACTCTGCAGGCAACTTTCACAGTATTTCCAACAGTAATGTATCATCTGTACAAGACAACTTTTCTTTTGGCGAATATATATCTTTTGTAATGGAAACAACAAAAGCCTAAAGTTATAATTAAATCTTATCTTGACACATACAACATTTAAAATCTAAGCAAAATTATGTGCATACAACATATACAGTCTTTGGGCAAATAAACATTTATTTACAGATAAAAGATACACACTTTTATAGTCTATATAAATTGAGATCTTATTACTATAATTTGTTAACAATAATTTCAAAAACTATTGCAATATCAGAATAATAAATATAATGGCATCTGAATATCTGCAAAATGTTTGGATACAACTGCTTCTATGTGCAGAACTTTGGATGTCGTAAGTCTTACCTAAAATTTCAACTTCTCACAATTAATTAATATCAAACTTTTATACAGAAAAAACTGCTATTATAATAAATACTATACAAAGGTTTAATACTTATCCATATATTCTCTAGAACCTCTTTATTTGACTAGATTAGAGAAAATGATGGCCAAAAGAAGTAAGCTTTTATATGTTTTTACAATCCAATATGTATGTAAATAAATATGTGAAGAAACTAATTTGTAAAAAACACGCATAAAAACAAAAATATAAAAAAACTATAAATAGTTATTTATGAAACGATATTTTTTATAATATCGAATTTAGAAGAAATAAAATTGTAAATCGTTATGTATTTATGTAACATCCGTGTTTTGGGCCTAGGAGTTTTGGGCTTAAACCGACAAATAAAATTTATTTTGTAAATAAAGAAAACAAATGAATAACTAAATTTAATATTTTGTTATATTTTATATTGTGAATAAATGAGCCAAATATAGTTTTAAAATCAAATTGTAACCAAATGTGAGAAATTTTGTCATAAGGACTAAAAGTGTCAATTTGGCCAAACTTACCCTAAGTAAATTTTACTAGTTATGGATTTAAAAAATTAGAAGATATATTAAAGGAATTGAGGTGGAGTTTAAATTAGGTCTAATAATTCCTTGAATTTCATTAAAGACTTAAATTGTGAAGAATTTTAGTGTAAGGGGCCATTTATGCCAAATTGGGAAACTAAGGGTTAGTGTTGACCTAGAGAATGACTCAAGTGAAATAAATAATTATATTTGGGCATGAGTGTGAACTTAGAGACTTCTAGTTAGAAGAATTGACTTTATGGGTGTTGGGTGATGTAAGACCAAACTATAAGGACTAGTTTTGATAAGATATCAAGTTTTTGATGGGGGTTTCCCCATTTCATCCAAAACGTTATTTGAGAGAGAGGAGGAGAGTAGATGGCGATTTTCTTGGAGTTCTTGAGAGATTTGAGCTTGGATTTGATGATTCTTGCAAACCTTGAAGTGTCCTAGCAATCTAAGGTATAAACCCTTCATCTTCTAGCTTTGAATTCGAGTTAGGGTTTGGGGTTTTGACCCAATTCGAGATTTACGGTGGGATGAGGTTATTCCAATGATTCCCTAATGTTTATTTGATGTTTCTAAGTTGATTGGAGTCTACATTCAATCCATGGATGCTCTAGATTCACTTAGTTGATTGATTTGGGTGTTATGAACCCTAGATTTTGGGGATTTGATGAATAGTTGAGGAATCTATAAATTTATGTTTGGATTTTGTAATTTTGGATGAGGAGATTCATTTTTAATGATTCCCTAAGGATTCCAACCTTTGATTTGTAGTATTAAACCTTGAATCACTAGAAAATGAGAATTGAGTGTTGAAATGGGTTTTATTCATGTAGATGATGATTTGATTTCTTGTTTAACGGATGAATGAATTTGTTGCATCAATCTGGATGTATAAGTGGAGTGAGGATCATTTCCTAATGATTCCATGGAATGGAAGAAGGAATCTCCACTTGTAATCACAAATTGTAGGAATGGAATTGGGTATTCCATGGCTTAAGCTTATAAAGTGAAGTTGTGATCATGGCATGTAATGGATTCATTTGAAATGATATTAGGTAGTTTAATTGAGTCTAATGATGTATAATTTGATTTGGAATAAAGTCCTTTTGATGTCTATGAGTTTAGAGAAGTGTTAGAACTTGAATCGGGTCAAAAAGGGGTGAAAATGACAAAAAAACGGAGCTGCAGCAGGTTGTAACACGACCCGTGTTACTTAAAACATGACTCATGCTGTCAAAAAGAGGGTTACACGACCCATGTAACCATTTACACGACCCGTGTAAGTTTCTGTCCGGCTTTTTGGGCACTTTTTGGGTTTCGAGCTTTACGGTTTGGGCCTTGGGTCCTTGTTTTAATGCCAAACTTTGGGGATGTTTTAATTAAGATTTTCCTTATATTAGAGAGTCAAAGACTTCAATTTGAGATGATGAATGATGGTTCCTTCTTAGTTCAAAAAAGTAATTATAGTGCGACTTTTAGACGAATCGAGTATGATACCTTCCATTCTTGTCTTATATGAAGGAGATGTTTTGTTATGACTTGGAGGTGAGACTCAGGACTTGAGCTAGCACTCAACTAAGATGATTTGATGGATGGTATGATGTCTAGGAGCGCCTCCAAATGCATCAAACCTTGTGTGGAGATAGTGTTGACTTTTCAGATGACCTTCAGGTGAGTTTACCAGGAGTACACATACTTCCCACTATATGTTTTGTGTGTGTTATCAATTATTTTTCATGCATGTTATTATGTGCAATGTGTTATATGATTACTACTTGTGCATTGCATGAAAATGAGTTTCTAAAGATGGTTTCAAACAAAGATGATAATGATGTTTTGAAAGATGTTTTGAGCATCCTATTTGTGCATTGCATTGCATATAGGATGGGATTGACCGTATGAGCCCTTGAGACCGAGTTTTGCCTTTTTCTAAATTAAAGAGGGTGAGTATGAGTTTTTCCCTTTTCTCAATTAAAGGGAGTGAGTTTGAGTTTTGCCCTTCTCTAAAATAAAGAGGATGAGGAGAGTTTGTTCCCGACAATAGGGAACCGCATGAGGGAGTTGTTAACCCTCATGGGGCTAGTGTGATGGCCACTAGTCCTAGTTTTGCCTATACGGGGATCGAGTGACATGCTTTGTGCGTGTAATTCGTGAACTTAGGTAGGTGTCATTGTGGTGAGTTGGACTTTTATGAGATGGACGTGGGTTTCGGATAGTTGCATCATGCATTGCATTTGCATATCATAACTATCTATTTTGAGTAAATCCTTATGATGTTTTAAATAACTTTTTAAGTTGGTGTCAAAACTATTTTTGGGGGTGTAATGCCCCAATTTCAAAATTTTAAAAAAATTCATTTATTACCAAGGTTCCAACAAAGTAATTATTGCAAAAGTAAAATTGTTCGTCATATTATTAAACTAGCAGCGGAAACATTTGAAAATCATAACATAGTTCATTAAAATACGTCTCTTGTATGCGATGCGCTGCCGTCAAGCCTTGCCCTTCCCTTTGTCATTTGAAATACCTGAAATGTTATAAAATCAACGGGTAAGCTTAAAGCTTAGTGAGTCCTCAAATTACCATACATGCCCACACATTAAACAACCCGTCCTCGAGAACGACCCGAGCCTACCCGCCATACAACAGCTATGGGCCTCCATCATACAACAGCTATGGACACAGGGCGGTTCTACCCATCATACAACAGCTATGGGTTCCCGGTTATGGCCTAGCCCATCATACAATAGCTATGGGACAAGGCAATAGTCCAACTCGTCATACAACAGCTACGAGTAAACACGCATCAGTACTGAGCCCAACCACAATTAATCACAGATATAGAACAAATCATATAACTGTACAAAACACACAAGATGTCTAACATGCAACATCATATAGTAAGGTGAAGATACTCACCTGATTCGTAACCATGTAGATATTCTCTAATATCCCCACTTAGCTCGTCCACACACCTAAATCCCACATACATCACATATCAAGCATTGATCAAACTCTTATAAACTTGCCTAAAGGTCAGACCCATCATTTGCTAACCAACAATGCTCGACAGTAAACTTTTGGTCAAACAGTCACTCGCCACGGCACGACCTTTCTCTCGCGAACCCGCTTCGCAAACATAGCATGTCCGCGTCGCAGACTCGTAATAATCCAAAGTCTTATTAGCCCTAAATCAGTTCAGTCATCGGCTAGGGTTTCACTCTATACCCTTCCTGGGATCAGAAACTACCCTAAGATCACTTCCTGATGGACATGCAAGTCCATGCATGTCCTTGGTCCAAACCCTAAGTGTTACAACTCTTCTAAGACTACTAACCAAGGGATAACACCATAAGTCGGGATAAAATGAAATATCAGAAAGGTAGATCCTCTTACATTGTTTCTGGAAAACGGAGGAATGCGCACGATCGGCTACAAGCCTTTCCCCACGTTGTATCTCTTTCTTCCAATCTCTCAAAACCTTCAAAGCCTTGGAACCGAAGAGCCTCTACTGAAACCAGTCGACTTTACTCCAGAAAACTTCCAAAAACACGAACCCTAGGGCTGGGACCCTTTATATAGGCGTTTAAATCCGAATTAGGGTTTTTCATAACTGCGGCGCACCGCGCCGCGGATTCTACCGAGCCACGCCGCGCGTATAAATCATTCACGATTCCAGATCCTTCCTAAAGCCGCGCCGCGGATTCGTCCGGGCCGCGCCTCGGCGGAACGGGCTTACAGGGGGTTTGTCTCGAGTGTGGTAGTTCACTACCCACTCGAAATGGGTCAACCTCGGGTAAACTTACTAGGCATTTCAATTGCCTAACTTATTTTGATGTGTACTCAGGTTGAGAAGATTAGATTACTTTAGAAGAGCTAGACATTTAGAAGGCCACGGTTTGTGTGGTTTCATTTAAGCTGTGTAATGGTATTTGAATTGTTACTACCTCGCTACTTTATAAGCAAAATTGTTTTATCTAAAATGGGACCAAACGATGTTTTCCGCAACTTAAACCTAAATTATTACTCATTAAACCCCATGTGTTTTTAAAATGGTTTTGAAAGAAAATGACTTATTTGAAGATGTTGAAATTGAAGTTTTCACTAAATGATGATTTTTGGAATAATGATGATAAATCATGGGTTAAAATGATGTTTTATGAAAAGCCTTAAGCGATGGTGTTTCAATTTATGGAAAATAAATTGTGAAATAGTAATTCTCAAAAAAAAATTTAAAAAACATGTAACAAGTAAATTCTAAAGATTTAGGGGAAATTTAGAAAAACATATATGCTTTCGACTAAAATGACAAAACCAAAAACATATAGTTTGCAAAAGAATAAGAATGTTTATGAATATGTAAATACATATAGGTTTTTATTTGAAAAAAAAATGCACAAAAGGTAAGGGATCATAAAAGGTAAAATTACGTATTTATAAAATTTGTGAACTTATCTAGAAAAGAAAACTAAATTGAAAGGTAAAAAAGTAAGAACCTTAAGTAAATATTTTGGGGTTTGTATCTCATTCCATTACATATTCGTTCTTTTTATATGAAAAAAGTGCTATTATAATAAATAAAGTAAATTCGGTAAGCAACAATAATTACTACACAAAGATTCAATGGTTATCCATATATTCTCTAGAACTTCTTTATTTGACTACCTTACAGAAGATGATGGTCAAGAGAAATAAGCTTTTATATGTTTTTTCCAATGAAACATATATGTAAATGAATATGCGAACAAACTAATTTGTAAAAAACATGCATAAAAACGAAAACATGAAAAAACTAAAAACAATTACTTATGAAAAGAATTTTTTTGTAATATCGAACTTAGAAGAAATAAAATTGCAAAAAATTATATATTTATGTAAAATAAATTGTGAAAAAGTAGTTCGGAAAAAAATATTTTAAAAATATGTAATAAGTGTGGAACCAGATCTAAAAGCATATAATTTGCAAAAAAAAAAAAAAAAAAAAAAGAATATTTATAAACGTGCAAATACCTATAGGTTTTTATTTGAAAAAAAAAGGCACAAAAGGTAAAGGATTGTAAAAGGTAAAACTACGTATCTATAAAATTTGTGAACTTATTTGGAAAAGAAAACAAAATTGAAAGGTAAAAAACTAAGAACCTTAACTAAATATTTATGACAATTTCCTTCTTGATAGCACAAACATAACCAGACAAGCATATCACAAAAGAAAGAGGAGATCAAATTGAAATAAAGATTTACAATCTTCCTATTAATTACCAACTACAAGAGTTAATGTTTACTAATGATAACATTTCTCTACCGCCGTGTATGCGTCTTTTCGCCTGAAGAACATCTAATACCGCAATAATCACAGGTGAAACCCACTATCTCCGTATTAATCGTCCAAGATATCACTATATAAGAAACTGCAATCTTTCTCTATCACATACAACCTCCTCAGCTACTAAAATGAAAGGGAAAGATCTCCAATCCATGCTTCAAACCCTGATCAACAAAACAGAAAACAACCGCAGCCTTGTGAGCGACTTGCAGAGAAACATAGACACGAATTATGTTATGAGGAAAGAACTCTTTTGAAAACTTAGATACGAAACCACGATACATGATTTTCGCTCTAGTTGAGAAGACGATGGACGAAAGTAAAGTAAACGCTGCAAAAATGATGAATCTCCTGTATGACATGCATGAACTGCTAACAGCCGAAGTAGACAACTACAAAGAAAAAATCAAACTCATCGAATATGAGTTTGAGTTTCAGAAGTAAGCGTGAAGAAACCAAAGAGGCGTTGGAGGCGTGAAAGGAATTTTTTGGGTAATGTCATGTGTTAGTGTTTGCTTTGATCTTGGTTGTCAGTTTCCTGATAAGATAATGGTACCTTCTAAATGATAAATATGTTTCTCTTTTGGACGAAATCTATAAACTAACGAATATTATGTTACAATATACTGTGCATAACCGAACTTATAATTGCTTTTCTTTTTCACACAAACCATATTTTATTACATAAAAGATACCGAAATAATCCAATGTGTGTTATCCCTTCTTCCGATCAAGATTCATACAAGCAAAAAAAAGCAAATTATAAAGATTAAATACACATACAAAACAGGAAACAAACAAAAAACTGATTACACAAATAACCGGGAAACCGGAAGACAAAAAATTGTGCAAAGTCAAAGAAAAAAATACCATACAACAAAAAGAACAGAATTAAATATATTAACCCGGAAGAAAAACAAAATAAAATAATCCACGATCCAAACCCAACCTGTGCGGAGCACGGATCAAACCTAGTTTATACATAAAACCAACAAACAACTTTTTTGAATATACCGAATTTCCGAAATTCTCAACAATATCAAACTATCTATTTCTATTTATTATTAAACAAACTTATCTTGCCACGTGGCACATTCTCTATGCCTTATGTTGCAACGTGTCCTCTTATTGTGAAGTTTTCTTTTTATTTTCCCACCACTCTGATTTTAAATTATCCCCAAAATACATATACAATAGGATGAATGGAGGAGTTGATTGTTAATTTAAAATTTGAAATCTGTATTTTTATCCTTAGAGCTGGTCATCCTCCATAAATAATTCTTCATCTCATAGAAACCTTTGATTCCCCTTTAGAAAACAGCCGCACACATTTGAAAAACCATAGGAATAGATGCCCACCTTCTTCTTTTTCCCAGCCCACTTCAAATCCACTTTCCTTGTCCCTCACCAACAGGTTGGTATATTTTTTTTTTCTTGATGGTGTTTAGGAAGCATCCATGGTCGGAGCATCAAAAGGATCTGATGTGAATGTACTTTTTTGTTTGTCTTCCTTATTCTAATTCTTGGATTTCACACCGGTGGTGATGGTGGTGTCGACTACAGCCACTATTATCTCTCCTTTCCCTTATATTTCCCCTAACAATGACCTTCTTTAATGTTCTTATCATAAGCGGGTTTCTTTAAACTCCTTTCCTTATATACTCAATTGAACAGAACCAATACGAAGTGAGACAATTTTTGTGTTTTTCGGTGTATGGACAAGGTGAGTAAACAGAACAGTGATGAATATGATTTTTTATAAATAGTGTTAGATAATTATTATATCGACAATAAATAAAAAAATAATACGATAAAGAAAAATATATGTGGACACAAGAATTTAACGTGGAAAAACCCTTACGGGAAAAAACCACGGGCACAATCGATGATGATCACTATATGAGAAAAATAAGGAGGTTACAAGATCTGGAACTGAAAAAATATATATATATCTCTCTTTTCTTTAATACACAGAGCCTCACAATATATATCTATGTATATATATCACTCAATGTTTTGTGTATTTGTGTGTGTTCTGATTGCATATAATCATCCCTATATATAGAGATGAAACAGCCGATATGTGCAGCATTTGTTGAAAAAAAAAAGTGTGTGCCGAATTTGTTGAAGTAGAATTGTCGTTCGTTCACAAACTCAATTTCAATATGAATTTGATTACTATTCATGTGAGGCACACATGCATTATTTCATTTGACTGCTTTTGAAGACAATAATTCACAATCTCCACCTTGACTTTAAAAGCAATAAGTAATCAAACAACTCCACCTTGAGACAAATTTCCATTTATAGAACTCCTCATTTTAAAATCATCGTGTGCCGACAATCTTTGGAATTAGATTGTCATACCAACCAAGCTTGAGCAAAGCTCAAAATTAGTTGCTGGAACCGGCTTCATCATCATATCCGCCGGATTGTCATGAGTGCTAATCTTTTGAACTTGAATATCACCTTTGGAAATAACATCTCAAATAAAGTGATAACGTACATCAATATGTTTCGTCCTCTCATGAAACATTTGATCTTTTGTGAGATAAATAGCACTTTGACTATCACAAAAAATCTTTGTGGGAGGTGTGTCTCCACAAAGTTCACCGTATAAATTTCTTAACCAAATAGCTTCTTTGCAAGCTTCAGAAATTGCCATGTACTCTGCTTCAGTTGTGGATAAGGCAACAGTGGTCTGTAGACTTGCCTTCCAACTCACAGCACATCCACCAATGGTAAAGACATAACCTGTCAAAGATCTTATTTTGTCCAAATCTCCAGCATAATCAGAATCTACATAGCCCACCAGTCCTTCACCAGAACTTCCAAATTGTAAACATGCATTGGAAGTACCACATAAATATCTAAGAATCCATTGAACAGCTTTCCAATGCTCTTTTCCTGGGTTAGCCATATATCTGCTAACAACACTTAAAGCGTGAGATAAATCAGGGCGAGAACATACCATGGCATACATTAGAGAACCAACTGCACTAGAATACGGAATTTTCGCCATGTTGTTAATTTCATCATCTGTCTTTGGACAATATGCTGAAGACAGTTTGAAATGTGCAGCTAACGGAGTACTCACTGGCTTGGCTTTATGCATGTTGAATCTTTGAAGAACCTTCTCAATATACCTCTTTTGACTTAGGTATAGTTTTCCATGCTGTCTGTTACGAGTAATTTCCATACCAAGAATTTTCTTGGCTGGACCTAAGTCCGTCATTTCAAACTCTTTGCTTAGTTGTGTTTTCAGTTTTGCTATCTCTAGTTTATCTTTCGCAACAATCAACATATCATCAACATAAAGAAGTAGATATATTGATGAACCATTGACTGACCTAAAATAAACACAACTATCATAATCTGATCTTTTAAAATTCTGAGATAGCATAAAAGAGTCAAACCTCTTATACCATTGCCTTGGGGACTGCTTTAACCCATAAAGAGATTTCTTCAATCTACATACCAAGTTCTCTTTTCCAGGGATAATGAAGCCTTCAGGTTGCTCCATATAAATATCTTCCTCCAATTCACCATGTAAAAATGCAGTTTTGACATCTAACTGCTCAAGCTCATAGTTATGCATGGCAACAATACTAAGTAAAGTACGAATTGAGCTATGCTTAACAACATGAGAGAAAACATCAGTAAAATCAATGCCTGGAATTTGGCTATAGCCTTTAGCAACTAACCTTGCTTTAAATCTTGCTTCCTCATTAGGAGTAATACCTTCTTTTCTTTTGAAAATCCATTTGCAGCGGATAGGCTTCTTTTCTTTTGGTAATTTCACCAACTCCCAAGTGCCATTCTTTTCAAGAGATTCCATTTCATCATGCATGGCAGTTATCCATTTGTTGCAATGTTCTGAAGTAATGGCTTCCGTGTAAGTTGAAGGTTCTTCGATACCTTCAATTTCTTCAGCAACATTTAAAGCATAAGAAACAATATTTGCTTTTTCTATCAGTCTCTTGGGAGGATGAATGACCCTCCTAGGTCTATCAGTTGCTATAGAACGTTGTGGTTGGTGAGTAGGAGTAGGAGTAGAAGACTCTTACTGAACTAATGGATTTTGATCAATAGAGTTTTCTTTTTCTGGTGTATGTTCTGAGTTAACAGATTGCTCCACCTGCACACTTGTCTTTTGTTGACTCTCAACAGGAATATTAGTAGAAGAATCTTTATGTAGCATAGCTGATTCATTAAATACTACATTTCCACTAATCACGATCTTTTTAGTTTCAGGACACCATAACTTATATCCTTTCACACCAGACTTGTAACCAAGAAATATACATTTAATTGCCCTAGGCTCTAATTTTCCATTATCAACATGAGCATAAGCAGGGCAACCAAAAATTCTTAAATCTGAATAGTTTGCTAGGGAGCCAGACCATACCTCAATAGGATTCTTTTTATCAAGTGGAATAGAAGGTGACATGTTAATTAGATAACATGCAGTAGAAGCAGCTTCTGCCCAAAACGCTTAGATAATCCTGCGTTAGATAGCATACAATGGGCTTTTGAAATAATGGTTCTGTTCATACGTTCAGCTACACCATTTTGTTGAGGTGTGTAAGAAACGGTGTAGTGTCTAACAATTCCTTCTAGTTTACAATATGAATTAAATTCATTTGAACAAAACTCCATACCATTATCTGTGCGAAGCTTTTTGACCTTCTTACCAGTTTGGTTTTCCACCATGACTTTCCATTCTTTGAATGCAGAGAATGCTTCAGATTTAAGTTTCAAAAATATATGGCCAAACTCTTCTTGAATAATCATCAATAATTGTCAACATATAACGAGCACCTCCTAGTGATGTTTCTTGAGATGGTCCCCATAAATCAGCATGTACATACTCCAAAATGCCTTTTGTAGTATGTACTGAGGTGTTAAATTTTACCCTCTTGTGCTTGCCAAAAATACAATGTTCACAGAATTCCAGTTTGCCAATGCATTGGCCATCAAGCAATCCTCTTTTGCTTAATGCTATTAAACCAAGTTCACTCATATGCCCAAGACGCATATGCCCTAGGTTAGTAGTATCAGAAATAGAAGATGAATTTGAAGTAACATTGGAATCACCTGTTATTGTTGTACCCCGAAGATGATACAGGTTTGCTGATTTGATATCGGCTTTCATGACAATCATGGCGCCTTTTGAAACTTTTAAAACTCCACCTTCACCGGAATATTTGTACCCTTTAAGGTCAAGAGTACTTAAAGAAATAAGGTTTCTTTTCAAACCTGGAACGTGTCGAACATCAGACAAAGTTCTGACAACACCATCAAACATCTTGATTTGAATGGAACCAATTCCAGTGACTTTATATGGTGCATTATCACCCATCAATACGGAGCCACCTTCTATAGGTTGATAATTTGTAAACCAGCTTCTGTTTGGACTCATGTGAAAAGTACAAGCTGAGTCAAGAATCCATTCATCATTGGTTTTTAAGATCCCTGCAAACGCTACAAGAACATCTCCATTAGAATTATTTTCAGCAGCATAAGTAGCTTTTCCTTCATCATCTTGATTTGGTTTAGGGTTTTGATTAGCAGCTCTTTTCTCCTTGTTTTTCAACTTGTAACATTCAGAGATATCATGTCCTTCTTTTTTGCAATAGTTGCATGACTTGGAACGTCTGGATCTAGATTTGCTTCTAGAATTTCTTTTGTTCTTGCCTTTAGAATCATTCTTATCTGTTGGTCTGCCACGAACTGCCAGACTTTCTCCTTTAGAACTTGAACCTTCAATGGATACCATATCTTTCATCTTTTCTTTGGCATGCAAAACTTCATAAACTTCTTGAAGTGTTAAAGTATCACGACTATATAATATGGTATCTCTAAAGTTTGAATAAGAACTAGGCAAAGAACATAAAAGAATTAAACCCAAATCCTCTTCATCATATTTTACCTCCATAGCTTCAAGATCAGTGATGATCTCTTTAAACGTCGAAAGATGATCCAGCAATGATCCACCTTCTTGCATCTTAAGCGAAAATAATTTTTGTTTAAGGTGCATCTTACTTGTGAGATCTTTGGTCATGCAAATTTGTTCTAATTTTAGCCATAAAGAGGCTGCAGTAGTTTCTTTCAAAACTTCCTACAAAATATTGTTAGATAAATGAAGATGAATATGAGATAGAGCCTTACGATCTTTACGATCCTTTTCTTCATCTGACCAAGACGCAGGCATTTTGTCTCGGCCTAACAGAGCATCATCAAGGTCCAACTGAGCCAATACAGCTCGCATCTTTACTTGCCATAATGAAAATCTTGTATCTCGATCCAACAATGAAATATCGTATTTCAAAGTAGCCATGTCGATATAATACTCAATAAATTGAGAATGAGTATAGAAAACAACGTGGCTCTGATACAACTTGTTAGATAATTATTATACCGACAATAAATAAAAGATAATACGATAAAGAAAAATAAATGTGGACACAAGGATTTAACGTGGAAAAACCCTTACGGGAAAAAACCACGGGCACAACCGATGATGATCACTATATGAGAAAAATGAGGAGGTTACAAGATCTGGAACTGAAAAAATATATATATCTCTTTTTTTTAGTACACAGAGCCTCACAATATATATCTATGTATATATATCACTCAATGTTTTGTGTATTTGTGTGTGTTCTGATTGCATATAATCATCCCTATATATAGGGATGAAACAGCCGATATGTGCAGCATTTGTTGGAAAAAAAAAAGTGTGCGCCGAATTTGTTGAAGTAGAATTGTCGTTCGTTCACAAACTCAATTTCAATATGAATTTGATTACTATTCATGTGGGGCCCACATGCATTATTTCATTTGACTATTTTTGAAGACAATAATTCACAAATAGATATAAACATTAAGGATTCTTTAAATTTGCTTCTCTATGGTGATTTTTGTCCAAGTATTTCTTGTTACTAACCGTGACTTTTTCTTTCAAGGATTTCAAATCACGGGGTTAAGGAACACACGCTGACACTGATTACAAAGGGAAGCTTACTTACCAACAACCCCGAATAACGATCCATTGGAGTTTGGAGATTAAAATAAATTGTATTTTTTTCAATTAATTATTTTAATAACTGGTACTCATTGCTTTAATATTGGAATGTTTTGTAGTCATGGTGCCAATGATACCCGTAGGACATAGTAGGAACTTGGATGACGTAACTCATAGCCAAGGCTCAATAAATATACACTCCAACTTAGAGTGTACCGACACCCTGTGGTATTTGAGAATATATGCGAAGACTTATAGCTCCTGGTCGCATGTTGGTTAGTTAAAATTCCGTATTACTTTTACTTAGCTTTAAGTTATTGACTCTGATCAGTATAATCTTTTAAGTGATTATGTCGTTTATTAATACTAGATTTGTTGTATATTGGCAGTCCTATCCAAAATTTGGTTTAATGCATTTTTATCGAGTGGTTCTATCAACTATTTCTGCAAGTAATCTTTTACTTAATCTCCTATCTTTTGTTGTTTATTGCTCCAGTGAAAACCATATCAGTATTCAACAAAAATACATCAAACAGGATTCTGGTAACCACAAGGTTCATTACGAAATAATGGTGCTCAATTTTTTTTTTTTTTTTTTGCCACTATTTTCCTTCTTCATTACGAGTTTGGTGGTTCCAGTAGCTTTCATGATTATCTATCTAGATTAGAAGTGAATTGATAACTAAGTACCACCACTAAAAATTAACACAGTAAACTAAACATGAGATTTCTCTTTGTGGGTAATGATTAAAGATGTTGCTTTTAAGCTCAACACCAACCTTTCGAGAAATGGTAAAACAAGTGCCAAGTCTGGTGTTAAGGGAAAACGAGATCCAGGAGAAGCATTTAAAGTATATATTGATGTCATCGGACTGCTTTTCTTGGCTCAGGTTATAACGGAAGGACAAATAGAAGCAGGGGCATACGTTTATGTTCAGGTTTGCTAAAGACCAAAAAAACCTCAGGAAGCCTCTTTGATTAAGAAATAGCAAAGTTCACATAATCAGACCTAATGACTATGAACTTAAAAACATGAACATCAAATAAAACTAGATAAAAGCCACAATTTCTCATATTTCATCATATTTAAACTTATCTTAAAATTTAAATAAGATTAAGTCCCAACTAAGAAGCCACAGAAGCCTATTCATGAATAAACAGACTTGATTTAAGAGCTACCCATCAATTTTGTGGGTTCTGTATGCAAGGTGCCAAGGTTTTTGATCTGTTGGGAACATGTGGTTTGACAATTTTTCTATTTGATCGTAGTTTATCATCATTGGCAATTTGGCATCAAAAATGATAATTGCTTTTTCATTAGATGTTATTATTGATGTTATTTTATTAAAACTTAAATTATTTTCCATGTTATTAATCTTATTGCAGTAGTAATTGCATGTGACAATATTTTCAGGTCTTAAAAAGAAAAATGGAGGATTTGAAGCAAAGTTACAAGAATTGGGGTTAATAAGGAACATGCAGTTAAAGGAGATTAAAGCCTCAGGAGAATCAATGGGTTTGAAGAGAAGATTCGTTGGTGGCTCGCAAAGCTTAAGAAGACATCTTGCACTTAAAAGTTATATTTTTCATATTAAGACATTGTACTTTCAAAGTTCTCTTATTTAGCATTATACTATGAAAAATTCACTCAATTATAGCATTGTACTTCCAACTTTTCCAATTCCTGGGTCATTCTCAAACTTCCCTTTATGGTGGAACAATCATGAAAGAAATACCAAAACTTACCTCGTGGGCCGTGATTATCACGGCCCTCAAAACCTGTCTAATGTATATATATATATATATATATATATATATATATATATATATATATATATATATATATATATATATATATATATATATATATATATATATATATATATATATATATATATATAAGGTTAGGTTCATATGACACCATTATATTTTGTGAGACCAGGAGACGCATTCTTAGCCACTCATTTTGGGTGTAAAACAAAAAAAATTAAAAAATGCAAAATAAATGAAAAAATTTGAAAAAAATATATTTATTTATTATTTTCGTCATTTTTTTATTCAAACAAAAAATTAAAAAAATAAAAATAATAAAATAAAAAAATTAGCGTTTTTTCATATTCTAATAGAATATTACACTAGTTTGTGTAATATTCTATTAGAATATGCAACATCCAACAACATTCTAATAGAATATTTTTTTTGATTTTTTTCAGGTTTTTTTTCGAATTTTTTTATTTTTAAATTTATTTTTTAAATTTTTTTAAATTGTATAAGTAGCGAAATTAAGTAGAATTTTTTTTTTGAAAATTCTCATTATTTTATCCTATTTTAATTTTTTTTTAATTTTTGTTGATCTCTAAAATGAGTGGCTATGATTGAATCTCCCGGTCTCACAAAATTAAATGTTCTCATTTGAACTTCTACATATATATATATATATATATATATATATATATATATATATATATATATATATATATATATATATATATATGTATATGTATATGTATATGTATATGTATATGTATATGTATATGTATATGTATATGTATATGTATATGTATATATATATATATATATATATATATATATATATATATATATATGTATATTATGTCACGTATACGAAATGTCAATATAACCTACAAAACTCGATAATAAAAATAATATTTAAATATTTAAAAAAAGTTCGTCAATATAGAGAAATAAAAAAAATAAAATTCCAGGCCTCGGCAGCCCTCCTTTCTTATGAAAACCCAAACGTAAACAATTTTCATTCTTGAAAATAGACTAATCAAAACGTATCACTTCGCTATCTTTTCCCAAAAGCATGCCCACCTTAAGTGAGATGTTATTAGGAATGGCAACGGGTCGGGTTCGGGGTGATGCCCTATCGGGTTTTCGGGTCATTGAATATATATATATATATATATATATATATATATATATATATATATATATATATATATATATATATATATATATATATATATATATATATATATATATATATATATATATATATATATATATATATATATATATATATATATATATATATATATATAATCGGGTCGGGTCAGGGCATGGAGACCCAAACCTGACCCTATACCCTAAATTTTCGGGTCTCGGGTTTTTTTGCTCGGGTTTCGGGTTGCCCCATCAGGTTCGGGTTTTTTTCCATCCCTCGATGCTATTCGCCTATTCCTATCTTTTGACTTTTTGCTTAGCCTCCTTTTTGAAACCATTAAAATTACGCGGGTTTTGTAATTTTGTTACGATTATCAAAATACACTCGGTTCCTAACGAACCCTAGAAACAAACGATTTATCTTGACATTGTCGTCTGATGGCCATGGCAGGTTTGTATAGGAGAGTTCTTCCATCACCTCCTGCTATAGATTTCGCTTCTTCCGAAGGGAAGGTGGGTTCTTCACTCCTATTCTTCTGCAATCTGTGTTCAATTAGGTTTTTCAGTGTGATGACATTGTCTGACTGATTTGAGTGTTGACAATAGTTTATTCTGTTCTGTTTTAGTTTAGTTTAGATCGTGGAATTGGTATGTGGATATTTGTTTGATTCTAAAAAAGACGAATGTTGACCATATGGGTGTATTACTTGTGTAAGAAGACGTAATATATTTTTAAGTTCAAAAAAATCGAGATACATTATGACTTAGAAACATCAAATGGATTGATAGTCGACTTCAAAATTGAGATAATCTGCATCTAACTATGTAACAAGTGTTACAAGTAGAATACAATAGATGTTATATTGCAGAAATTGTGTTGCGAGTTTCCATTTGATAAGGACCAGGTTTGACTAGAAGAATTAAGTGTGGAATGTTCTTCTCAGCAGGAATTCCTTCTATTGCTCAACACATTTGATTTCATTTCAACTTAGACTTATCAGTTATCAAAATAGGTTTTCTGGACTATTTCTCCCTGCTTGTTTCTCTAATCTCCATACTTGCTTTACATTTGCAGCAATTATTCATAGAAGCTATACAAGGTGGAACCATGGAAGGATTTTTCAAGTTAATCTCTTACTTTCAGACACAATCAGAATCTGCATATTGTGGATTAGCTACCTTAGCCATGGTCTTGAATGCACTTTCTATTGATCCAGGGAGAAAATGGAAAGGTATTTAGCAAATTATAATCATCTTATAAAGCAATAGGTGAAATAAGGATGTATAAATAGTTTCACTTTTTGATAATCAGTTTTGTTGCAGGTCCATGGAGATGGTTTGATGAATCTATGCTGGACTGCTGTGGGCCTCTAGAAAAAGTTAAAGCTGAAGGCATTTCTTTTGGGAAAGTTGTGTTTGGCTCATTGTTCTAGAGCAAAGGTTGAAGCTTTTCATACAAATCAAAGCAACATTGATGACTTTCGCAGACATGTCATCGTTTGTTCCACTTCTGATAATTGTCATTTGATCTCATCGTATAACAGAGGCACTTTTAAACAGGCTAGTTTCAAGCTTCAATAGCAACGTACTTTCGTTGATTTGCTCATTATAGCATCTTACTTTCATTCATCATATTACATCCTATTCCGGAAAATTTGCCTAACTATAACAATGCCATCCAATTACAAATAAATTTTTTCTGCTATAATTGGGTAGAGTTTTCAAAGTACAATGTCCTAATAGGATAGAAATTGAAAGTACCATGCTAATGTTCTTGTTCTTTTTCAGATTCATGTTAATATCCAGGCTTCACCGATCACCAGCACTCCTATACACCCTGGTTGGTCTATTTTAATCATTTCTCATGGAGCTGTGTAGATATTATTTAAATAGTGAATATGAATGTGATATTAGTGTTGTTTATAAATTTAATAATCTTGGGTAGCTTTGTTACAGAGCTACATAGAACTGGAATGAGTAGTAAAACTCATTTTATGCACATATACTTGCATGAACAGTATCTATAAGATAATCTCCTTATCATTCCATCTCAAGAACAGACTGGAAAATTTGGCTCATTAAAATGATCAAGCTCTGATACATCTTCCAACAAAGAAAAGAGAAAGTAAGAAACTTTATTGCAAGATCAAAACCCAAAATATGGTTAAAAACAAACCTGTCATATAACATCGTTTTAACCTTGGAAATTGGAACGACTGAAGAAGCATAAATCGTTCACAAAAACAAACAAAAATGAACATTCGATATCAAAATAGAAAAGCAAAACCCCCTTACGGTTTATCTTCTTAGGGTTTGATGGCGAATTTTGTCAATAAAAAACACCAAATCAAGAGTTGGCTGAGAAAATGGGCGTCTTAAGAGGAAACAGGGCTTTAGCATCCAAATCTTCAATACCTGGTCTTAAACACGATAAATGCTCATGCCACTGCTCTAACAGTAACCCAAACTACACCCACAAAGCATGTCAAAAATAGGGTTAAACATTTAAAACCAGTAATTACGAAGATGTGTATGTGTGTGGATTTATTGATTCTGCCTGACCTACACCAAAGCGAAAGACGAAGATGAGAAGTAGTGCTCGGATATGGGCGTGTTCACCTTCTTTGTGTTCATTTTGATCCCTTCGGAGTTATTCAATACCTTCTATAGAGTAATTCCCCAATCATGGTTGAATAGTGCACGCTCACCCTTTCCCTTCGGTAGCCAAAATGCTCTTTAATCGCATTTTCAGGTAACACCGCCATCGAAGCTCACGACTATGGTGAAGGACCACCTATCTTAGAGAAAATATGAATTAAATCCACAAACATCTGATTGCTTACTTAAAAATCGGTAACCAACCTATAAATGTAGAAAATTGAAAAATCGCTAATTGTCATGGAAACAGAAATGTGGCGGGAATCGTTCGTCGACGAACATAGGGTAAATGGGTTGACCCCTTTTACATCCAAATGAGTAATAAATTGTCCATAACATTGAGGGAAACTATTGTAGGAAGATATCGTCGCGATCAGTTGTCCGACGAGGGTTCTTGGGGTAAGGAAGAGAGAACGAAGACATATTAACCTTTAACAAACGCGGTTGAAGCTTCAGACAGAAGACTTGGTAGTGGATCATAGTTGTGTATTGGGAAGGAAGAAGTGAAAACCAGTTGTCGTCGATAGAGATGACTCGCATCCAAAATCTTTACCATGATGAAAGAATCGCCAACTGGTCAAACTCTGTAAGAAGATGAGTCATCGTCTCAAAACTGTGAGAGAAAGATGGGAATACAGACACGTGAAAGAAAACGATGGAGGTGTACGGGGGAAATTTGCTGGGGCGCCGCTGCAAGAAAAGGAGCATGAGAGAATAGAGAAACGGTGGTCTCGTGACACATGCAAATAGCGGTGTGTTACAGAGAATGAAATCTTTTTAGTATATCTTTGTTTAGTGGAAAAGCGAAATGGATACAGGAGTTAAATGGCGGTGTGTTACAGAGAATCTGAAATTTTAGCAGTCCGCAAAAACAGGCTTTTGTTTACACGCAAATTGTTTTGACACATAGATCGATGACCTACACATACCTTATGAGAATTTTTTTTTCTATCTTTTATTTCTACTAATATTGTTATTCATGTGAAATTATAATATGTGTAATAAAATATTATTAATTTTATTAAATATGATACTTGTCATAATTTCACATGAGTAGGAATATGGATAAAAATAAAAAGTAGGAATCAATACAATTACTCATACACTAAATGGTTTTATTTTGATCTGGCTGGAAATATGGAATACGTGCCCAACACTTATCCAAAGAATAGGGTAAAATGCTGATGTGGCTTTTGCTCCCTCTCAAAGAGAAATTCGCGCTAAATCCTTAAAATTTCTCATAAAATCCTTAGAAATCCGTTAAAAAATCTCAGCTACGCCAGGTGTTCTTTTCTAGAAGTTAAACCTTTACTTATATATATATATATATATATATATATATATATATATATATATATATATATATATATATATATATATATATATATATATATATATATACTAGTTGTAAGACCCGTGTATTACACGGGATGATACAAAACAATTGTTAAATAGCGGGAACAATAACATTTCTTATCATAAAGAGTTAAAAAGACCGACATTACCAAAAGTATTTGAACCTTACGCTGAATCCATCCATTCATTTAACACCAACAATCACATATTACATAACAAAAGTAGATAAAAATTCAACTAAATTGAGCTTCAGTGAAAATAAATGTTGAATACTATAAGTGAAATAAAAATGGTAAAATCAACATGAAAATAAATGTTGAATACTATAAGTGAAATAAAAATGATAAGAAAACAAAAATGGCCTAATCTCTTAAGTTTTTGCCAAAAATTAGCCAAATGACCATTTTAGCCATCATTTTCGCAGGTTTTGCACTCACCTGCGAAAATGAAATACCCAACATAGAACTCTGCCAACAAAGAGTATCCGTTTATAGATGATGGAATCAATGTAATTCCTGCACCATAATGACATAGATAATATTTAAAGAAAGTAAGATAAAAGTAAATTGAAAAAAGAAAAAAGGAAAATGAAAAAAGAAAGGTGAAATACTCGCTGTTTTGATGCAAGTCAAGAAGAATGAGACGTGAAAGGCTTCCAATACTGTCTGGGACACCACTAAGTGAGTTTTTTTTGCTGAATCATTAGAAATAAAAATACAATTTAAGGGTACTCACTCAAGAACATGCTGAAAGAAAAGCTCCTTCGATGTCTGAATCAATAACCAATTTTAAAAAAAAAAATTATAAAGTACTTAAAAACTTTAAAAGAAAAGAAAATTATGGTACCTCTTCTGTTTCCAAGAATTGATCTTTTGATAAGAAATCAACAACTTCTTAATAAAGAAACTCATACCTCAGTAAGAAGCTTGGTGTAATCCATAACATGTAAATCTAACAGCACTGCTCCAAAATTGCCCCTAAAATCTTGAGAATAGAAACCATCTTATGCACCAATTCTTCTAAAACCTTGGGATGTAAGAGAGAATGGCTCAAAAGTCAAAACCATATTTACCATTAAAATTAAGGTTCATCATTAAAAAAAGCCTTTGTTTTTCTTCAATAGATTGCATACCATATCCCTGCAAACATAAGTAAACCATCACATATTGAACAAACAACCACATTTTATAAACTCTATATAAAACTCAACATGCAAGTTTTTCGTTGACACAAAAGTAAAAGAAAGATGGGAACTAAAAGGCATTATATATTTCATTGGGAGTGATTCATTTTGACCCCTTCTAATCTTCAAGAGAAATGGATAAGCCTTTGAGTTGATACTAAAAAAAGGTTCTCCCTCTAACTGTTTTGTATTCTCATTTCCCATATGTTTTAAAGGGAAATGGAAATCTTATGAGATCAACTCCATTTGATGTCGCTGGTGAGGCCGTTTCATTGCTTGAGCTTCTGATAGAAACATCACCTATGAAACTCTAGATAGAAACACAACATTAGAATCTTGAATTCTTGAGTAAAATATAATGCATACATTCCCCATGATTGCAGTAGTATTTCTGAGTGATGATATTTCTTGGTGAAGCTTAAAACTCAAAATCAGCGCTTATGAACGAACAAGACAAATTGACATAAACGAAAATAAATTTGCAAAAAAAGAACAAATCACAGCAATCATGATCAAAATCGACATCAAAATTTTCAAATTTCAAGTTTTATTTCAAATTAAAAGATGAAAATTTGAGCAATGAGAAAGGAAAACATACCGACACGTGAATGAAGAGCTGTGATTGAAGCAGAAGAATCTCGATCTTGTTCCTGTTGACCTGCTTCTTCCATGAATTTTCCCCAATTGGTTCAAATCGATTTCGTTTCCCATATTTTGGCATCATTCGTTTCTTCAAAACAGAACTTTGTTGTTCAACAAACTCGCCGAAAGATTTGGTTATCTGCATCCAAAATCAAAATTGGCGGCTTAAGGTAATCGATTGCGATAAATAGAAGCAACGAAATACAAAAATCAAACTATAAAGCGGATACATTTCCTCAAAATAACAAAATAGACCAAAAGAGAAAATTGAAAAACTTTAAATGAGGGTAAAAGGAAATACTTCGGATTTACGTGAATCGATAAATGTCGGTTCCATTGTTGTCGGACGATCGTCGCCGCCGGAAAACAAAATCAAATGTTTCTAGGGTTTTAAATTCGCACTTGTATTTCATATAACATAATCGGACCTGGTAAAGTTGATACCGTTGATTATATGAACGTCAATGACCAATACCCAGTATCGAATTTGAACTCGTCTAGGTTACGAAAGATTCAAATGCAGGTTTAGAAATTTAAAAATAATCGCATTTAAATCTCTTTTGTAACATTAGAAGATTGAAGATGCAGTATGATTGTGATTGTGAGAATGATCGGTTCATGAAGGGTTTGGTGGTATGGCGAGATTTAGGGCTCAATAGGTTCCTAAGTTATTGTAATATTCTAATTTCTCGTATGGGAGTTACAAATCGTGTGTTTAACGAAGACTTTAAATGAAAAAAATAATTTTTTTTAGAAATTTAAAAATTTGAGAAAATGACAAGTGGCCAAAGGACCTTAGAAGATGACATGTGGCAGTTTAAATTACTTATTTATTAGGATAGGATATATATATATATATATATATATATATATATATATATATATATATATATATATATATATATATATATATATATATATATAACTAGTTGGTACCCGCGCGATGCGGCGGAGACGAACAATTCGTTTCGGCTATTAGTTTTCGGACGACGGTTAGGTTTCCAGTCGGCAAATAGTTTCTAGTGATATGCTCGAGCAAAGCGGTGGTGACGATAATTTGTTTTAAAGTATAGTTTTCCGATGGTGATTTGTCTATTTAGCGATTTGTATTTTTTTCCGGTACATATCATATTCAAATAACATGTATACGGAAATATCATTTCCAATAAATATGATAATGACAAAAAAATAGATGAAAAATATAGTTTTCGGACTGCGATTAATTGTCATTCGACCGTGTATATTGATGTTTTTGGCGTATCCGTGCAATGGGCGAGTTTTTGGCGTATTCAAATACATTTGTTTATCAGTTTTACATGTACACAAATATCTCCATATAAAAAAAGAAACACAAATATCTGCATATAAAAAAAATATTTTAAACATTTGTTTATCGGTTTTAAATGTACACAAATATCTATACATTTTTTCATTGGGTCCTATTAAATGTTAGAACAAAATTATCAAAATAATTCTTATTTCAAATTATGGAATTCAAACGATAACAAATAAAGCAAAACACAATTTAACGTTGGTTTTATACACCGGTTGAGTAACTACAAAAAGAAACACATTTAAAAATATTTTTTTTTAAAAAAAATCATATTTTTGCAAATCCTATTTTCATATCCATACTTCCTTGAAAAGTATCGTTACTTTCAATTTGTATGAGTAAACGTTTTCAAATATGCAACTCATTTTTCTTATACGTTTATATATAATAACAATATGACAAAACATCTAGTATTGAAAAACAAAATCTGAAATTCTATTTTAAGTTACATTTTAGTAAAAACTAAATATAATAAGATTTTTAAAAAAATAATAATTTCCTTCTCACTTTAGAGACTTTCCCCACTTCCAATATTAAATAAATTATTTTTTATATAAAAGAAGATGGGATATGTCGGCCATCTTCTATGTTGTTGGTTTATTTTTGATTTTATGTTCAATTTCATTTTTCCAGTTTATTAATTTGGTTGTAAACTTCCGATTTCACTAACTTTAATTTATGTGTAAGACCCGTATCCTGATTATAACATATACTTAAAATAAGAGTGTTAGAATTATATGATCATTGGTAGTTATAAAGCTAAGAAAAACTTTAGTTACAATTTCATATGAAAATCAGCATTTTGTGTCGTTTTTAGAAAAATCATAATTAATTCTAGAAAACTCGTTTGGACCTCAAACCTATGCACAAAGTTTACAAATTGAGTCTAGTACAATTATCCAAAATAATAGTAAGCTTGAAAATGGAATTATCTATGGTAAAAAATGCAATCTTTACTGATTAGTTCGGAATTGACAGATTAGATAGTCTGTTTTCAAAAATTCATAATAAATCATAGAAAAATCGTATAAATACGTAAAATACATCCCTGGAAAGGTATTGAGATAAATTTATGGAATATCAAATAATAACGTGAATTTCATTGGTTTAAAGTCGGATAAACCAGTCTTGAACAGACTGATTCTAGAAGGCATTAATTTCAACAAAGTTATATTATTAAAATCTTTTGTCAAAAGTGTCATGCCATTTTTTATTCAAGAATTCAAGTATAAATACCCCTCAAAACATCTCATAAACCACACAACTAAATCTCAATCCAATATATAGAGGTTTCTAAGCACAAAAGTGTAAGCAAGTAAGCAGAAGGAAGCTTAAAAGCCTAACGAAGGAGTTATAGATCTCGACGACCGGTCATAAGGTAACTACAAACAATCGCTCGCAGGCTTTTCCCGTTCCGTCTAATGACTCGCAGGCTATTCCCGTTCCGCCTATTGGCTCGCGGGCTATCCCGTTCCGTCCACAAACAATCATTATCATAGCAATAATACATACAATTATCATAACAGGTAAGATCACCTTAGTCTAACATATCTTCCTTCCTACGCATGCAATATCACCTATAGTATAGTGAGAAGACTCACCTGATTATAGTTGACTATTTCGTTTATCTTTCTCGGCTTTGTATTTCCTTCAACTTTAACTGTTAACATAATAAGAAATCTATCATTTCTTAATCCTTAACTATATTGTAGTCGTATCATTAAACCCTTCAGTAATTCCAATATGATACTCCATGATTTATCAAGTAAAGAACAGCCAGGTAGAAGATTAGATGGGGTGGCAGGATCCTTTCAGCATTTTAGCCTTTCGGAAAATCCAACAACCAGATCCCAAGTAATCGGCCTAGTCACCGTCCTCGTAAGTAAATCAATCGGTATTATTTTCGGAATTACGAATTGTTATAATAACGACATTTTAAGGTTTTTGTTTACTATTGTTAGAAATGAGTATAATATAACATATGTTATACTTATTAAATATTCTACTTCTTAACACAAAAACTATTTTACAATACCTAATTAAGCTATAGAGAAGTTTGTAGTTACCTTATGACCAGTCGTCGGAACCTATAACTTCTTCGCTAGGCTTTTGAGCTTCCTTCCACTCACTTCTTACACTCTAGTGCTTAGAAACCTCTATATATTGGATTGAGATTTGTTGGTGTGGTTTATGAGATGTTTTGGGGGGTATTTATACTTGAATTCTTGAATAAAAAATGGCATGACACTTTTGACAAAATATTTTAATAATATAATTTTGTTGAAATTAAAGGCCTTCTAGAATCAGTCTGTTCAAGACTGGTTTAGCCGATCTTAAACCCATTAAATTCACGTTTTTATTTGATATTCAGAAAATTCATCTCAATACCTTCTCAGGGATGTATTTTACGTATTTATACGATTTTTCTATGATTTGTTATGAATTTTTGAAAACAGACTATCTAATCTGTCAATTCCGAACTAATCAGTAAAGATTGCATTTTTTACCATAGATAATGTTATTTTCAAGCTTACTATTATTTTTGGTAATTGTACTAGACTCAATTTTTAAACTTTGTGCACTGGTTTGAGGTCCAAATGAATTTTCTAGAATTAATTATGATTTTTCTAAAAACGACACAAAATGCTGATTTTCATATGAAATTGTAACTAAAGTTTTTCTTAGCTTTATAACTACCAATGATCATATAATTCCTAACACTCTTATTTTAAGTATATGTTATAATCAGGACACGGGTCTTACAAGTCTCCCCCACTTATTTGGATTTCGTCCCGAAATCCGCATTCTCGAACGCCTCTATGTATTTCCCATCGAGTCCTTGTGTCCTTCAAAAACCCTCCTCGTCTTATTGCCGAAACTTTAAAAGATTTAATTATATTTCCCTTTCAATATTCACATACATCTGTAATAATGCTTAAGGTCCTATTATTCTCATTCACTCCATACTTCTTTTCTTCTAATTACTCTAGATGTACAAAAAAAACTCTAACTGTTTCTCACAGTCCCACACATCGACTTGACCGGCTACTATCTACAGTACATATTTAGTACTTTCTAATCTACCTATATACATACTTAACCTTGCAATACCTAATTTTAACACTATTTCGTATTTATATGAATTCGTCATATTTCAACACACATTTGTCTCAATTCAACATTTCTTTTAAATACTTTTTGGCTAAATAAGTCTATTTTTGTAGAATCTCCAAATTTTTGTGTTTCACCAAAATATAAAATTTACATCATCTTTTTTAAGTTTATTATTATTATTATTATTTATTATTATTATTATTATTATTATTATTATTTTGGAGTACCGAACACTCTTTAAACTATTTCCATTATATGGAGACATAAAATTTTGTTTTATTTCAAAAGTCTATTTATTATCTCGTTCTCACCAGAGTCAAGCAGGGAATTTTGAAAAAATGTCACTTGGGGTAGTGAAAAGTCGCATCTACTGTAGTTAGTTTGAATTTCGTGAGGTGTCCTTTCAGTTCCGTGTGACCTTTCGGTTCCAGCTGCAAGATACTATATATACAGGTATGTAGTATCATTCATTTTCAGTCTCATCCTCTCTTATCACTAGTTTGTTCGTAAACGAACTCATATTTAAAGTCGAGTCATGGAAAACAGATCTTCAATAGGCGATCTGTCAAACCCTGGACCTGGTTTTCCTCAAGGAGAGGGTACTTCAAACCAAGCATTCTTAATAGAGTTCGGTGACTCTAACATTCTAGACATCTATCATCCATACTTCGATTACATTTCTAATGTTTTGTTTGATTTTGAATTATGGTACAGTCTTCCAGATATACTACCAATAGAGCAACTCCACGATGAGCCGGAAATTTTTCCCGAGTTGAACATTAACTTAGATGATCTGGTGCATGCATCTGACTTTGCACTTGATCAGACTCCATGCCTTCTACCAGGTTAAATTCTTTTGAATGATCCATTTATAAGTATTCTATTTTGTTTTATCATTTGACATGTGTTATTTGTAGACCCATTTGTGGATGGTCTAACTGAGTACAATCCATTCATCGACGTACCCTCAATGAGCAGTGAGATCATCCCCATGAATCAAGGATTCATGGCTGACATTCAAAATGACAATCAATTACAGATGATTGATAGCATCAATTTTGATATGAATCCCGAGTTTGGGGTTGGTTTTCAATACCAAAATCACCTTCAGGTGATTCAAAGGAACCTAGAAGGATTTCAAAATCCTGGTATTTTAGTTGAAAACCAACAATTATTACCGATAGAAACCACTGGCTTTAATGAATCAATGTCCATCTTTGGGTCAGAAAATCAGGATCATGTTCAAATGATCCAGAATGATAACAATACAATTAGATTTGAACCTTCTAGTTCAGAAAACGTAGCAGGTGGCAGTGGAAGAGGTTTCAGGCACTTATTAAGTAGGGAAATAATAGCTGAACACTTCAGCGAACCAATTGAGAAAGCTGCGAAGGAACTCAACATTGGAACGACACAATTAAAAAAACGCTGTAGAGAATTAGGTATCAATCATTGGCCCCAACGACAACTTACGAGTTTGCAAACCCTTATTGATCGTGCTGAGGTAAAGAACTACATTTTTTTTAATTCCTTTATATCATAAGGTTGAAATTACTAAAGTTATTTGTGCCACAGGAATTTGGTAATGAATTTATTGAGGCAACAGAATTATCGGGAGATTTAATACCCAACCTAAAAAGAGAAAAAGAAGCGATAATTGAAGGGTCACAATCGGGTCTAACAGACGGCACAAAGAAGCTAATACAAGCTGCTCATAAGGTTGTATTTAGGAAAAGAAAAATTCAGGAAAAGGGGGAAACTTTATCAAGAACTCATACACAGCAGCAATCTCCGCCATCTAATTCTGGTATGAGTAGTATTAACCCTGGTTTACTCGAGTCTTCGAGTGAGGAGAATTTTTGAGGCTTTGTAGGTTAGTAGTTCTGTAAACTTTTCTTAATGTATTAATAATAAGTTGTAGTAATGAATTAAATATATAGACGTGTTACTATAATTTTAATAATTTCATCGATTCAATATAATATTCCTGTTGTTCCCTTAATTTTGTATTCCTCCCCCACTTGGACTAAAGTCCAAGTCTGTTTATTCGATTTATAATTTTTTTTACGAGCCCTTACTCTCGAACAATAACCAAGCCCACTCTGCTCAGCCAACAACTTGCATCAGGGGCAAACACCATCTCAATAAACACGTTTCGATAATGTAAAGACGTTTACATCAACCACCATATTTACTCATCCGCTTGCGACCCTAGTCAACACCTCTATCGTCAGTTACCTCAATCACGAGCGAGTGATCCAGACTCTCAACCCACACGACCTGATCAATCACTCAAGCAAGATCAATACAAGGGTAGGTAGCCCCACTATTACACAACATGACTCAAAAATACCCGCTATCATCTCAGGCGCCGCTTGCACCTCTTTGACCGTGAGTTGGAAAACTCACCCTTGCATCCTCTAGTCCCTGTCTGAACTTGTGTGCCCATTAGTTGCATGAAAAATACCACAATAGCACTTTGACACTCTCCCTTTCAACAGTCTTTAAGCTCAGTAATCAACTTAAGCATGATCGGTCCAACCAAACTGGTATGATTACATCTTAATTGTTCCTACTGAACCTCACAATCAACATTCAACAATCGAATGGATAAAGGTTTACCACGTTACACTAGCATTTAAGCCAACTATGCTAGACACTCACATACTCAGCTCCTTGGATCCTTCGTGACGAACTCCCGACTCGAACGCGGATCCTGTGCTTTTGATAGTAGGAGCTCTACTACTACCTTCCACACCTATCCATGTCCGTTCCAAGATCCGTCTCGAAATATCCAATTCGCTTCTCACCGATAATTTTAACACATATGCCCTTATAAGGCATATGTCAACCCTTCTAGGAATACTTGGAATCCCACCCCCACCCTGCTATTCTAACTAAGACGGAACTTCCTCCAGTGATGACAGGTTGTTTCGCGAACGTAGTTGTATACAATATCGAACTAAACAGTCTTTCAAATAAGAGAATCTTCCCTAAGGCAACAACCAAACAAGGAACATGCAATAAGGTCAACTCACACATTCTATGACTATTCAGTCCATATTGTATACAACTTAGTGGAAATCTCTAAGCAACCTATCGGCACTAGCATACAGTTCTATTAGTAAATAGCAGATAATAATACAACAATGTGTGATCTCTACCAGGCATTTCAGCAAACATATACCATATGTTTTTTTTTAACATCCATAATATTAAATACTTAACCCTTTTCTCATACTGGCGTCGGCTGGCGGTACACACTGTGTCTTCAGTTCACCCATTATAAAACATCTTTCTTTCGTAAAAATGTTTTAAGAAAACTCTTAAGCCTCAACTTGAGTCCAGAACTCACTAAGTGAGCCTGATTCTCTCAAGCTGTGCTCTGATACCAACTTGTAACATCCCAAAATTTTAGGGTAAAATTAAAAAAAAAAAATTTAAACGAACACTTTAATATAAGAAAAGCCACTTAATTAATTTTCATAAAATTCCATAAATTATAAGTTTAATGAAAACACCCCAGTTTAACAGAAGTTAACGAAAACACAATATAGCGGAATATTAATTCAAAAATAGTCCTCCAATGAAGCAGCACAGTGTATACACGTCATGCCTTGCCATCCATGGTACCTGATGTACCTGAAACAGTAGTTTATATAGGGAAAGGGTAAGCACGGAGCTTAGTGAGTTCCTCAAAATACCATACGATCCATCACATATCATACAACACATCATAACCATTCATATTCTGTGAGACTCGCAGGCTATCCCTGTTCCGCTGAAGACTCACGGGCAGTTCCCGTTCTGTCTTATTGCTCGCAGGCTTTTCCCGTTCCGTCTAATGACTCGCAGGCTATTCCCGTTCCGCCTATTGGCTCGCAGGCTATCCTGTTCCGTCTAATGACTCGCAGGCTATTCCCGTTCCGCCTATTGGCTCGCGGGCTACCCCGTTCCGTCCACAAACAATCATTATCATAGCAATAATTCATACAATTATCATAACATGTAAGATCACCTTAGTCTAACATATCTTCCTTCCTACGCATGCAATATCACCTATAGTATAGTGAGAAGACTCACCTGATTATAGTTGACTATTTCGTTTATCTTTCTCGGCTTTGTATTTCCTTCAACTTTAACTGTTAACATAATAAGAAATCTATCATTTCTTAATCCTTAACTATATTGTAGTCGTATCATTAAACCCTTCAGTAATTCCAATATGATACTCCATGATTTATCAAGTAAAGAACAGCCAGGTAGAAGATTAGATGGGGTGGCAGGATCCTTTCAGCATTTTAGCCTTTCGGAAAATCCAACAACCAGATCCCAAGTAATCGGCCTAGTCACCGTCCTCGTAAGTAAATCAATCGGTATTATTTTCGGAATTACGAATTGTTATAATAACGACATTTTAAGGTTTTTGTTTACTATTGTTAGAAATGAGTATAATATAACATATGTTATACTTATTAAATATTCTACTTCTTAACACAAAAACTATTTTACAATACCTAATTAAGCTATAGAGAAGTTTGTAGTTACCTTATGACCAGTCGTCGGAACCTATAACTTCTTCGCTAGGCTTTTGAGCTTCCTTCCACTCACTTCTTACACTCTAGTGCTTAGAAACCTCTATATATTGGATTGAGATTTGTTGGTGTGGTTTATGAGATGTTTTGGGGGGGGTATTTATACTTGAATTCTTGAATAAAAAATGGCATGACACTTTTGACAAAATATTTTAATAATATAATTTTGTTGAAATTAAAGGCCTTCTAGAATCAGTCTGTTCAAGACTGGTTTAGCCGATCTTAAACCCATTAAATTCACGTTTTTATTTGATATTCAGAAAATTCATCTCAATACCTTCTCAGGGATGTATTTTACGTATTTATACGATTTTTCTATGATTTATTATGAATTTTTGAAAACAGACTATCTAATCTGTCAATTCCGAACTAATCAGTAAAGATTGCATTTTTTACCATAGATAATGTTATTTTCAAGCTTACTATTATTTTTGGTAATTGTACTAGACTCAATTTGTAAACTTTGTGCACTGGTTTGAGGTCCAAATGATTTTTCTAGAATTAATTATGATTTTTCTAAAAACGACACAAAATGCTGATTTTCATATGAAATTGTAACTAAAGCTTTTCTTAGCTTTATAACTACCAATGATCATATAATTCCTAACACTCTTATTTTAAGTATATGTTATAATCAGGATACGGGTCTTACAAAAGAGTTGCAATGGGTTTCTCGATTTTGCCATTATTAACGGAGCGTGTGTGGTTAACCGGCACGTTAATTAGAGATGACAATTGACTTCGAGAGTACCGAGCAAATTTGCATGGTTATTCACACCCGGTTTGTGATCCTCGGCATCCCAGTCACAAACAGTGGGACACATCCGAGACTAAACATGCCATTGAACAGTTCAATGTGTCTCAACAGATCTAGGAATTTCATAAGATGAAATTGATAAGTGCTTTATCTACCTTAATGACCATTATGTTGTGATTACGACATCCCTCTTCACACCATAGTTGGGGTATTTTGGGTCCTAGCCTTAATAAATAATATATTGGGTAATTATTTAAAAATGATAAATTAAACTAATAAATTCTGTTTATTGTAGATGTCTGAATCAAGTGTCTATTCTCCTCCCTCTCCTCCTTCACCCATTTCTGAGAACATCTGAAAGCACCTGCTACATATGGTATGGCTGACTGGCCTTAACTATATGGTATGGCTTCATAAATAGAGAATAGTTCTCTGTTTTGCTGGCAAGCCATATTTGACTGAGTGTCCGCTCCCCAAAGCATGACATCACACAGTAGCCTGTGATGAGCATGACTCCTTGATTGTTAAGTCAAGGAAAGTTCGTTGCCTAATGCTATTGATCATTGACCCCGAGTTCCGCAGGAATTTAGAATTCCTGGGGTCAGATAAGTTAACACAGCTAGTTGTGGAAAGGTTCCATGAACTGGTTGAGAAAGGACGAACTAAGATCTTCAAAGAGTTTGAAGTGTGCAGGAAGTAGCACCAGTTCACATGTTCTCAAGACTGAGAGAAACATAGGTGAATTGTATAAATTTGGTCCCCTTTTGATCGGGAGTTAAAGCATTAGCTCGACTCGCTGATCCGTTCATCCTGATGTATAGGAAGGGAAACCAGATAAGACAATCGTGGACATGCATTCAATGTTGACTCTGTATGAGTCGTTCATAGAGAAGCATAGTTCCATTAATTCAGCTGCTTCGGGATTGAGTCCAGTAATAGGACACATCAAGAAATGATCCAGATCGTCTGGACCGGTTCCTCGATGGTTCAAACTGGGAATCCACAGGGTGGGACACAGTCACGGAAAGATTGGAAAATGCTCCGAAGCCGAACAGTTTGGCAACTCAGGAATATCTTAAAACTCAGAACAGCTGATCCTTAGTTCCTTGATACATGATGTGTTTCTCACATTTGCTCTGTATGCATGGACTCTGTAGGATGTGGGATGTTGTTGCATAGGAGCATATTCAGATTGGATCTGAAGCTCATGCAGTCTTAGAGTTTAGTTAAATGTTGAAATCATGTTATTAGCTTATCAGATGCGTATGACATTGCCTATCATATAATACATTGTTCAAGGGTTTTGTTTTAATAAAATTGTCAATTTTCTTTTAACAAATGTTGTTTGAAATATCCTTGAAATGTTGTATGATTGTGTTGAATGCATGATTAATAATAACTTGAATATTGATACATCCAAAGTGTTTGGATTTTAGGAATTGTGCTCCTTATGATTGTTAAAGTGAATATTATAAGAATCAATTCAACCAAAGGTCCAGTTGGACAGGACTTTGGAATCATTTGACTTAGAGTCACATGATGAATTGAGTTCTTAATGTGTTAAGAAATGAATCAACCAAAGATCCGGTTGGATAGGACTTTGGAATCATTTGACTTAGAGTCAGATGATGATTAAGTTCTATATAAAGCACATGTGGCAAGAAATGAATCACCCAAAGATCCAAAGGATAGGATTTTGGAATTAGTTGACTTAGAGTCAACTGAAGATTGCAAGTCTTGAAAAGAATTAACAAAGTCATAAGTTTACATAGAGATGTAAAAGAGATTTAGATTAGGAGCAACAAACACATCAGTTGCTGTGTATTGCTCGAATCTACAAATTGAACACAATTGGTTGTACTTCACGATATTTGTCATTCGGTATGACGAATATGACTTCGCTTATCAGAATAAGCTATTGGATTGAATCCTTGAATAGTTCAAGGACTTCAAAGGAAGTACAAGACCCATAGAACCTGAATGACAACATAAACTGGGAAAATGTTTCACAGTTATTCTCTTCCAAGAACATTAATAGTTATAATGTGTCTTAGGGAAGATGATGGAGCATTGGTCGAAACAGTTCGATCCTCAATGTATGAGATATATTGCCAATTAGTTTCCAATAAATTGAATACTATACCAGTCAGACCACATAAACCATATTCCAACCACATCCTTCGACTAAGTAGGTTTTGCAGACACTGTCTAAAATGTAAAGCTGGGATTGTCCCACTTGTACATTAAAAGTCCAGGGTCTTGTAGTGTTCGTCCGAACCTCATGACTAGCCTGAACCTAATCAGAAATGTCGTTTCACTGGCTATCCCGCTGTACCTGAAAAGAAAGAGCTCTTTTAGAAAGAACTCATGTTCTAAGGAAACAGTGGGAGTTGGGACAGTCCTGAATGAGTTCAGGATTAGCCAAGTGAAATAACCTTTAGTCATCACTAGGCTTAGAGCAGAAATCAGATTTCTGTTTTAATACTGACATAACCTTCTCTTGACCAGTAGTACTGATCACCATCATAAGTAGTTATGATCGGGGTGACATACCGAATAGTGGTAAAACACTATAGTTGGTACGGATTTTCAATCCGACTACTTGGAAGCATTGGTGAGCCCGGTTGCTGCCAATTAAGAGAACTTTAAGACGAGATACGGTCCATGTGACAGTTTGATTGATTTTACAACTGGTCTTAAAACCAGTGGGAGTAATCATCAAAAGAAACCAACATGGACAGAAACGTACCTTCAGAGCATCTGGTTGAGTGAGACGATACTCAGAGTCAAGTAATTGACTCCGAGAGAAGCACTCTCAATAGAAGATGAAATCCAAAAGGATACTGCATATTGTAAGTCGTTAGTGGAGCACGTGTGGATCACCGGCACACTAATAGGGACTCACAAAGAATATGCCAGTATAAAGGTACATGGGCCCGGGATTTCCCCGCGAGCATCTCGCAAGAAAGGATATTCAGATTCTCGAAATATGCCAAAGGATTGGATTTTGAGAATGAGCTGAAAGATATCCATTAAGATGTCAGAAAGGTTTGGATTCTCAAAATATACCAAAAGCTCTAGATTTTGTGAATAGTCCATAACCGTGTCAAAGCCGGTGGGAGTATTGCTGTTATCTATCTCAATATGTGTGTTACATACTGTTTCTAGGAAACGTCTCTTTTCATTACAAAGTGTAATGACTTGGTGTTAAGAGACGGATCACTATGAAAGACTTAATAAAGATACGGCATGCTCGGGTGGTTATAAACGTCTATGAGATAGATCGAAACTCTGCCAAGATGATCTTGATGAGACTCAAGATGCATAGCCCAGGAAAAGAGTTTCCTATCATTGCAAATTGTAATGATTTGGCATACAAGAAGGTGCAGCATACTCACATAATCCATAGACATCTATCAGATAGATGTTGTCATCAGTATGGACCTGGCCATAGTAAGCATGATCTTGATAAAATTCGAGAGGCATGGAAAAGAGTCTCCGAAAGGAAGTAGTGACACAAGGATTATAAGTAATCCTAAGATTCCAAAAGATTTTGGAATAGGACTGGATCGAATCCAACAAGTTTCTTGGATCGATCAGAAGTGTCATGAACATGTCTTGATGACTTAATGCTTAGAGCATACTGAGTCAGATTCAGGATATGACCTGGCTGGGAATACTTAATGGATTTTGTACATACGTGAGAAATCATTGGAAAAATGGTTAGGGGTGAATGTCGATAAGGACTTAATGGTTAAAGAATTTCGTTGGCATTCCGATGGAGCGCGTGTGGCTCACTGGCACATCGTAACACCTCGAAATAGTCTTAGGGTGCAGTCATTTGGACTAAAGATCCCGAGAACCATGGAAAGTCACAGTACATAGAATGGAGTTGTTAGAATGACGGTATGACCAAAATTGAAATATCATCGGAAAGATATCCAATCGGATAAAGTGTATGACATTTGAATACATAGAAAGAGTAAAAGGTCAAGTAGGCATAGATACATAACACGAATTAAATAGTTTAAAAGGAATCTAGAAACCGATAATAGTTTATGAAAAATCCGACCTGGTGATTACCTCGTGGAGACTTGGTAATTAGGCAAGAGTAGCCATCAGTCAGATTTTAAGTTTCAATTTTGCATGTTTCACTTCCCGAATAATTTGATTATTCAAAAGTCCACAGTCACTCATACTTTTCGGGAGTAAGTATGAACAAAGACTGTCATGAATTGGTTTGTAGATTGTCTAAGGAGTTAGACATTGCAGTAAGACTGCTACAACGTTCATGAGTACTTAGAAATAGAGATTTGAGTATTGGATAAACCCGCGCTCAACAGATTGCTTCATGGATTACATCACGAGCAATGTTGAGACGATAATATCGTATGATCTTGAAGCGGGACATATGAGTTGAAATTTACGAGTCGGTTGTGCATTGATAATGCGAAAACGCATCGGTAACTCGATGTTACAAACGCATTGTTGTGTACGATTTGATAAGTAAAAGACACAACCATATGAGTCAAAGCTTATTCGTTCCTTGACCCTGATGGGAAACAGATATCTGTAGGCCGCTCGATGATTTTGAAGTTGACTAAAGTGCTGGCCAGCCGGGACTAAATTGATGTGTTCAATTAGAAGTCCGAAAGTCATATGCAGAATCGGAAATCGGGAAACAGAGTATCGGACAGAGATTGATCTCAATCCATGTCTCGTGTCTGAAAATATCTTGTTGGACGAAGGATCATATGATCACTTATCTTTGGACGGAACTGACTAGGTCAGAGTTCGGCAGCAGTTTCTAGGAAGCTGCAGGTTGTTTATTAATCAGTAGATAAATTAAAGTCATAGACTTATCCAAGTGGGAGACTGTTGGATTAGGTGTCTAAGCCATGACTTTACAACTATATTTATCTTGTTAATTGAAGCAAAGTCCATTTGGGTTGCCCTCATAGCTGGAGGTCAGGATAGAGTTCGGTAGAGTAAAATGTTGATTTATTAATTGCTTAATAAATCAATAGAATTAATTAAATGGTTTATTAATATATTTAAGTGTTAATATATTAATTAGAAACTATAATAATTAATTAAGATTTAATCTAGAATTAATTGGATTTAATTCAGTGATTAAATTAATTAATTAAAAGTGTGAGGACTAGTTTGTATTTATTCAATAGTTGAATAACTGGCAAAGAGAAGTCCAGGGGCCAAAAGTGGCGCCACCCTTGGAGGCTTCTCTAGGGTTGGCGAAAACCCTAATTAGGGTTTAGGGATCTGGTCCAAGTGGTCAACAGGCTTGCCCACTTGGAGGCTCCTTAGGGTTTCAGGTGTAACCCTAGGAGGCTATAAAAGGAACCCTCTGGCTCCCCATTATTCACGCCAACTTCAACCAAGATTACTCTGCTGGACTGTCTTCTCCATTGCTGTGGGTATGACTTGCATCTGAGGCAGGATACTTTTGCTGCTAGCTTCAAGAACAAGATTCAAAGGTTGGTTCTTCTGATTTAAACTTTAGAATTAATTGTTGGCCTTTAGGTTATAGTTTATTATCTTCATAGAAGAAAACATAGATCTTTCTAGGGTTGCATGTGAACCATAAGAGTTTTTGTGTTCATTGTTTGCTAGAAAACCCTTCAGGGTCTTGGAACGAACATGGATAGGTGTGGAAGGTAGTAGTAGAGCTCCTACTATCGAAAGCACAGGATCTGCGTTTGAGTCGGGAGTTCGTCACGAAGGATCCAAGGAGCTGAGTATGTGAGTGTCTAGCATAGTTGACTTAAATGCTAGTGTAATGTGGTAAACCTTTATCCATTCGATTGTTGAATGTTGATTGTGAGGTTCAGTAGGAACAATTAAGATGTGATCATACCAGTTTGGTTGGACCGATCATGCTTAAGTTGATTACTGAGCTTAAAGACTGTTGAAAGGGAGAATGTCAAAGTGCTATTGTGGTAGCTATTTTTCATGCAACTAATGGGCGCACAAGTCATACAGGGACTAGAGGATGCAAGGGTGAGTTTTCCAACTCACGGTCAAAGAGGTGCAAGCGGCGCCTGAGATGATAGCGGGTATTTTTGAGTCGACTCTGTACATGCCTAGTGCTGTGTAATAGTGGGGCTACCTACCCTTGTATTGATCTTGCTTGAGTGATTGATCAGGTCGTGTGGGTTGAGAGTCTGGATCACTCGCTCGTGATTGAGGTAACTGACGATAGAGGTGTTGACTAGGGTTGCAAACGGATGAGTAACATATGGTGGTTGATGTAAACGTCTTTACATTATCGAAACATGTTTATTGAGATGGTGTTTGCCCCTGATGCAAGTTGTTGGCTGAGCAGAGTGGGCTTGGTTTTTGTTCGAGAGTAAGGGCTCATAAAAAAATTATAAATCGAATAAACAGACTTGGACTTTAGTCCAAGTGGGGGAGGAATACGAAATTAAGGGAACAACATGAATATTATATTGAATCGATGAAATTATTAAAATTATAGTAACACGTCAATATATTTAATTCATTACTACAGCTTTATATTAATACATTAAGAAAAGTTTACAGAACTACTAACCTAAACCGGAGAATCAGAAAGAAGCGAGAAAAGATCTTCTACACTCCAATCTTTGTCATCATTAGGTTGACTTGTACCTTCTCGAGGATTTAAAAGTGGTATGCTTTCAGTTATTGGAGGAGGAGCTCCAAGGTATGTGGTCTCGATAGGGTTGGAACCTGTAACCCCATGATTAGGGGCTAAATATTGACTCATTTGGGGCGTGTGTAAGTAGGGCAGTGATGAGGAAGGGCTCTAATTCGAAACCAGTTGGGGGTAGCTATAAGAAGGAGGAAACCAGGCTAGGTCACCTACAAAGCCTCAAAAATTCTCCTCACTTGAAGACTCGAGTAAACCAGGGTTAATACTACTCATACCAGAATTAGATGGCAGAGATTGCTGCTGTGTATGAGTTCTTGATGAAGTTTCCCTCTTTTCCTGAATTTTTCTTTTCCTAAATACAACCTTATGAGCAGCTTGTATTAGCTTCTTTGTGCCGACTGTTAGACCCGATTGTGACCCTTCAATTATCGCTTCTTTTTCTTTTTTTTAGGTTGGGTATTAAATCTCTCGATAATTCTGTTGCCTCAATAAATTCATTACCAAATTCCTGTGGCACAAATAACTTTAGTAATTTCAACCTTATGATATAAATGAATTAAAAAAAAGTAGTTCTTTACCTCAACACGATCAATAAGGGTTTGCAAACTCGTAAGTTGTCGTTGGGGCCAATGATTGATACCTAATTCTCTACAGCGTTTTTTTAATTGTGTCGTTCCAATGTTGAGTTCCTTCGCAGCTTTCTCAATTGGTTCGTTAAAGTGTTCAGCTATTATTTCCCTACTTAATAAATGTCTGAAACCTCTTCCACTGCCACCTGCTATGTTTTCTGAACTAGAAGGTTCAAATCCAATTGTATTGTTATCATTCTGGATCATTTGAACATGATCCTGATTTTTTGACCCAAAGATGGACATTGATTCATCAAAATTAGTGGCCTCTATCGGTAATAATTGTTGGTTTTCAACTAAAATCTCAGGATTCTAAAATCCTTCTAGATTCCTTTGAATCAACCGAAGATGATCTTGATATTGAAAACCAGCCCAAACTCGGGATTCAATTCAATATTTATGTTATGAGTCCTCTGTAATTGATTCTCATCCTGAATACCAGCCATGAATTCTTGATTCATGGGGACAAACTCACTGCTTGTTGGGTGCACGTCCATGAATGGATTGTACTCAGTTAGACCATTCACAAATGGGTCTACAAATAACACATGTCAAATGATAAAACAAAATATAATACTTATAAATGGATCATTCAAAAGAATTTAACCTGGTAGAAGGCATGGAGTCTGATCAAGTGCAAAGTCAGATGCATGCACCGGATCATCTGAGTTAATGTTCAACTCAGGAAAAATTTCCGGCTCATCGTGGAGATGCTCTATTGGTAGTATATCTGGAATACTGTACCATAATTCAAAATCAAACAAAACATTAGAAAGGTAATCGAAGTATGGATGATATATGTCTAGAATGTTAGAGTCACCAAACTCTATTAAGAATGCTTGGTTTGAAGTACCCTCTCCTTGCGGAAAACCAGGTCCGGGTTCGACAGATCGCCCATTGAAGATCTGTTTTCCATGACTCGACTTTAAATATGAGTTCGTTTACGAACAAACTAGTGATAAGAGAGGATGAGACTGAAAATGAATGATACTACATACCTGTATATATAGTATCTTGCAGCTGGAACCGAAAGGACACACGGAACTGAAAGGACACCTCACGTTTTAATTACCGAAATTCAAACTAACTACAGTAGATGCGACTTTTCACTACCCTAAGTGACATTTTTTCAAAATTCCCTGCTTGACTCTGGTGAGAACGAGATAATAAAGAGACTTTTAAAATAAAACAAAATTTTATGTCTCCATATAATGGAAATAGTTTAAAGAGTGTTCAGTACTCAAAAAAAAAAACTTACAAAAGATGATGTAAATTTTATATTTCGGTGAAACACAAAAATTTGAAGATTCTACAAAAATAGACTTATTTAGCCAAAAAGTATTTAAAAGAAGTGTTGAATTGAGGCAAATGTGTGTTGAAATATGACGAATTCATATAAATACGAAATAGTGTTAAAATTAGGTGTTGCAAGTTAACTAGGTTAACTATGTATATAGGTAGATTAGAAAGTACTAAATATGTACTGTAGATAGTAGCCGGTAAAGTTGATGTGTGGAACTGTGAGAAACAGTTAGAGTTTTTTTTTGTACATCTAGAGAAATTAGAAGAAAAGACGTATGGAGTGAATGAGAATAATAGGACCTTAAGCATTATTACAGATGTATGTGAATGTTGAAAGGGAAAGATAATTAAATCTTGTAAAGTTTTGGCAATAAGACGAGGAGGATTTTTGAAAGACACAAGGACTCGATGGGAAATACATAGAGGCGTTCGAGAATGCGGATTTCGGGACGAAATCCAAATAAATGGGGGAGACTTGTAAGACCCGTATCCTGATTATAACATATACTTAAAATAAGATTGTTAGGAATTATATGATCATTGGTAGTTATAAAGCTAAGAAAAACTTTAGTTACAATTTCATATGAAAATCAGCATTTTGTGTCGTTTTTAGAAAAATCATAATTAATTCTAGAAAACTCGTTTGGACCTCAAACCTGTGCACAAAGTTTACAAATTGAGTCTAGTACAATTACCCAAAATAATAGTAAGCTTGAAAATGGCATTATCTATGGTAAAAAATGCAATCTTTACTGATTAGTTCGGAATTGACAGATTAGATAGTCTGTTTTCAAAAATTCAAAATAAATCATAGAAAAATCGTATAAATACGTAAAATACATCCCTGGAAAGGTATTGAGATAAATTTCTGGAATATCAAATAAAAACGTGAATTTCATGGGTTAAGAGTCGGCTAAACCAGTCTTGAACAGACTGATTCTAGAAGGCATTAATTTCAACAAAGTTATATTATTAAAATCTTTTGTCAAAAGTGTCATGCCATTTTTTATTCAAGAATTCAAGTATAAATACCCCTCAAAATATCTCATAAACCACACAACTAAATATCAATCCAATATATAGAGTTTTCTAAGCACTAGAGTGTAAGCAAGTAAGCGGAAGGAAGCTTAAAAGCCTAACGAAGGAGTTATAGATCTCGACGACTGGTCATAAGGTAACTACAAACCTTTCTATAGCTTAATTAGGTATTGTAAAATAGTTTTTGTTAAGAAGTAGAATATTTAATAAGTATAACATATGTTATATTATACTAATTTCTAACAATAGTAAACAAAAACCTTAAAATGTCGTTATTATAACAATTCGTAATTCTGAAAATAATACCGATTGATTTACTTACGAGGACGGTGCCTAGGCCGATTACTTGGGATCTGGTTGTTGGATTTTCCGAAAGGCTAAAATGCTGAAAGGATCCTGCCACCCCATCTAATCTTCTACCTGGCCGTTCTTTACTTGATAAATCATGGAGTATCATGTTGGAATTATTGAAGGGTTTTATGATGCGACTATAATATAGTTAAGGATTAAGAAATGATAAATTTCTTATTATGTTAACAGTTAAAGTTGAAAGGAAATACAAAGGCGAGAAAGATAAACGATATAGTCAACTACAATCAGGTGAGTCTTCTCACTATACTATAGGTGATATTGCATGCGTATGAAGGAAGATATGTTAGACTAAGGTGATCTTACCTGTTATGATAATTGTATGAATTATTGCTATGATAATGATTGTTTGTGGACGGAACGGGATAGCCCGCGAGCCAATAGGCGGAACGGGAATAGCCTGCGAGTCATTAGACGGAACGGGAAAAGCCTGCGAGCGATAAGACAGAATGGGAACTGCCCGTGAGTCTTCAGGCGGAACAGGGATAGCCCGTGAGTCTCACAGACATATGAATGGTTATTGTGTGTTATATGTTATGTGATGGATCGTATGGTATTTTAAGGAACTCACTAAGCTCCGTGCTTACCCTTTCCCTATATAAACTACTGTTTCAGGTACATCAGGTACCATGGATGGCAAGGCGTGACGTGTATACACTGTGCTGCTTCATTGGACGACTGTTTTTGAATGGAAGTTCCGCTATGTTGTGAATTCATTAACTTTTGTTAATCCTGGGATGTTTTCATTAAACTTATAAGTTATGGAATTTTGTCAAAATTAATTAAGTGGCTTTTCTTATATTAAAGTGTCCGTTTAATTTTTTTTTAATTTTACCCTAAAATTTTGGGATGTTACATTATGCTGATGGTTGTTTCAGATTTTGTCGGTTCCTTTGTATATGTCGATGATTTTTAGATGAAGTTCATTCCTACTTCACCATATGTCCTTGTATTTGGTTCCCGATACTGACCGACCCATCCCACACCGGTCTTTCGTCTTCTGGATAAAGCTTCACCGACGGACGTGCATCCCACATCGAATGTCAGTGCCAGAGATCCAAATCGATTTAGGGAAGTCATACCATCGTCTCGTTTTCGTCTTCTGGATAAAGCTTCAACATCTGTAACTGATTGATCGATTCAGTAAGAACCGAAGGATCCATCACTTCCCTCATTATCCTTAAATCTCCCATCTCCTACGGACCACCCATCCCTTTCCACGTAAGTTCACATTATTCCATACGGTAGCCGGTTCCACCGACCCCTTTCCATCAAACCGCCGCCTCGGTTCTCGATCTGAAAATGGATTGCAGTTGTCGAATCGGACAAGATGTTTTGATTTTAGATCTGAAAATGGATTGAAGTTCCCTAAAATGGATTGAAGTTGTCGAATCAGACAATATATTTTGCATTCTTCTCTTTTCGGATCTGGAAATACAACCTAGTAAGAACTTATTTTAAACATTTTTCTATAGAGGTAGTTCAAAAAAGTAATTTTTTTGTATTTATTTGAAGAATATATATCTTTGTTTTGGGTAGATATTTCAGATCTGGAAATACAACTTGGTTGTGGATGGAGCAGGAAGTATTTGTTTCAAGTTGTGACAAGGATATGACAAAACCTTACTTTGAAGTGTTGAATCTGTTGGCAGTGGTATGTTGTGTTTATACGGTGCCTATACATCAGTTGTTATCACTTATTTTTCAAGGATTTATTACATATATTCTGCTCTAATGTTTTTGTTATAACTTATTTTTAAAGGACTTATTACAAGTCTGTATGTTGGGTATCTGAAAATGGAAATGAAATATAGCTCAAACTCATATTTGTTCATGCTTCATACTTTTATAAAAAACATCTATGTTTTTTCAAAAGCAGCAAAGTAGATAGGGCAATCTTTTCGTTTTCCTTGTTTTTTTCTTGAAGGCACTTATTTTCTTCCTGAAAATGAGAAAAGATATCAATAATCACATAAATGAAATTTGAAATGCAAATTCAGTTGGTTTAGTTAAATTTGGTGTAACATAAAACTTCTATTCTTGTTCTTTTACAGAAACAGACTAAAACCTTGAAAAATTAAAGAGAAATAAGCGAAACATCGTCTCGTTTTCGTCTTCTGGATAAAGCTTCACCGACGGACGTGCATCCCACATCGAATGTCAGTGCCAGAGATCCAAATCGATTTAGGGAAGTCAGACCATCGTCTCGTTTTCGTCTTCTGGATAAAGCTTCAACATCTGTAACTGATTGATCGATTCAGTAAGAACCGAAGGATCCATCACTTCCCTCATTATCCTTAAATCTCCCATCTCCTACGGACCACCCATCCCTTTCCACGTAAGTTCACATTATTCCATACGGTAGCCGGTTCCACCGATCCCTTTCCATCAAACCGCCGCCTCGGTTCTCGATCTGAAAATGGATTGCAGTTGTCGAATCGGACAATATGTTTTGATTTTAGATCTGAAAATGGATTGAAGTTCCCTAAAATGGATTGAAGTTGTCAAATCAGACAATATATTTTGCATTCTTCTCTTTTCGGATCTGGAAAGACAACCTAGTAATAACTTATTTTAAACATTTTTCTATAGAGGTAGTTCAAAAAAGTAATTTTTTTTATTTATTTGAAGAATATATATATATATATTTGTTTTGTGTAGATATCTCAGATCTGGAAATACAACTTGGTTGTGGGTGGAGCAGGAAGTATTTGTTTCAAGTTGTGACAAGGATATGACAAAACCTTACTTTGAAGTGTTGAATATGTTGGCAGTGGTATGTTGTGTTTATACGGTGCCTATACATCAGTTGTTATCACTTATTTTTCAAGAATTTATTACATATATTCTGCTCTAATGTTTTTGTTATAACTTATTTTTAAAGGACTTATTACAAGTCTGTATGTTGGGTATCTTAAAATGGAAATGAAATATAGCTCAAACTCATATTTGTTCATGCTTCAGACTTTTATAAAAAACATCTATGTTTTTTCAAAAGCAGCAAAGTAGATAGGGCAATCTTTTCGTTTTCCTTGGTTTTTTCTTGAAGGCACTTATTTTCTTCCTGAAAATGAGAAAAGATATCAATAATCACATAAATGAAATTTGAAATGCAAATTCAGTTGGTTTAGTTAAATTTGGTGTAACATAAAACTTCTATTCTTGTTCTTTTACAGAAACAGACTAAAACCTTGAAAAATTAAAGAGAAATAAGCGAAACATAAACTTCTGTTCGTAAGCAGAAACATGTTAGACCTGCAAAAATCTGGAAAAAAATAAACACCAATACCTTGGTGTTGTGCTGAAATTTGTTATAAACCTGCAAAATTAGCATTATTATAATATTTGTGTTTGTGTGCAGAACTTCATTTGAAAAGCATACAAAGCAATGAAGTATTACATTTGTGTTGTGCAGAAACGTAAACAAAGAGAGAAATAATAGATGGAGTGTAAATTGTGTAGAAGGCTTCTTGTTTTTATAATGTAATTTGTGGTGGGAATAAGTTTTTTGAATTTATTGCATTCTGATTGGTCCAAATCACTTGTTATGGATCACTAATAGTGAAGGGTTTGGATTATTTCTGATTTAATCAATGGCTGTTATCTCTTCCTAATATAACATAGTAGATACATGCATCAATGGGTTGTACATTTTTAAGACTTTAAGACTCTTGTGCTTTAAAAGGTTGTAGTTTATATATGGTTTATAGTATATATATATATATATATATATATATATATATATATATATATATATATATATATATATATATATATACTAGTTGGTACCCGCATGATGCGGCGGAGACGAACAATTCGTTTCGGCTATTAGTTTTCGGACGACGGTTAGGTTTCCAGTCGGCAAATAGTTTCTAGTGATATGCTCGAGCAAAGCGGTGGTGACGATAATTTGTTTTAAAGTATAGTTTTCCGATGGTGATTTGTCTATTTAGCGATTTGTATTTTTTTTCGGGTACATATCATATTCAAATAACATGTATACGGAAATATCATTTCCAATAAATATGATAATGATAAAAAAATAGATGAAAAATATAGTTTTCGGACTGCGATTAATTGTCATTCGACCGTGTATATTGATGTTTTTGGCGTATCCGTGCAATGGGCGAGTTTTTGGCGTATTCAAATACATTTGTTTATCAGTTTTACATGTACACAAATATCTCTATATAAAAAAAGAAACACAAATATCTGCATATAAAAAAAAATATTTTAAACATTTGTTTATCAGTTTTAAATGTACACAAATATCTATACATTTTTTCATTGGGTCCTATTAAATGTTAGAACAAAATTATCAAAATAATTCTTATTTCAAATTATGGAATTCAAACGATAACAAATAAAGCAAAACACAATTTAACGTTGGTTTTATACACCGGTTGAGTAACTACAAAAAGAAAACATTTAAAAATATTTTTTTTAAAAAAATCATATTTTTGCAAATCCTATTTTCATATCCATACTTCCTTGAAAAGTATCGTTACTTTCAATGTTTGTATGAGTAAACGTTTTCAAATATGCAACTCATTTTTCTTATACGTTTATATATAATAACAATATGACAAAACATCTAGTATTGAAAAAAAAATCTGAAATTCTATTTTAAGTTACATTTTAGTAAAAACTAAATATAAAAAGATTTTTTAAAAAATAATAATTCCCTTCTCACTTTAGAGACTTTCCCCACTTCCAATATTAAATGAATTATTTTTTATATAAAAGAAGATGGGATATGTCGGCCATCTTCTATGTTGTTGGTTTATTTTTGACTTTATGTTCAATTTCATTTTTCCTGTTTATTAATTTGGTTGTAAACTTTCGATTTCACTAACTTTAATTTATGCTGATGGTTGTTTCAGATTTTGTCGGTTCCTTTGTATATGTCGATGATTTTTAGACGAAGTTTATTCCTACTTCACCATATGTCCTTGCATTCGGTTCCCGATACTGACCGACCCATCCCATACCGGTCTTTCGTCTTCTGGATAAAGCTTCACCGACGGACGTGCATCCCACATCGAATGTCAGTGCCAGAGATCCAAATCGATTTAGGGAAGTCAGACCATCGTCTCGTTTTCGTCTTCTGGATAAAGCTTCAACATCTGTAACTGATTGATCGATTCAGTAAGAACCGAAGGATCCATCACTTCCCTCATTATCCTTAAATCTCCCATCTCCTACGGACCACCCATCCCTTTCCATGTAAGTTCACATTATTCCATACGGTAGCCGGTTCCACCGATCCCTTTCCATCAAACCGCTGCCTCCGTTCTCGATCTGAAAATGGATTGCAGTTGTCGAATCGGACAATATGTTTTGATTTTAGATCTGAAAATGGATTGAAGTTCCCCAAAATGGATTGAAGTTATCGAATCAGACAATATATTTTGCATTCTTCTCTTTTCGGATCTGGAAATACAACCTAGTAAGAACTTATTTTAAACATTTTTCTATAGAGGTAGTTCAAAAAAGTAATTTTTTTTGTATGTATTTGAAGAATATATATCTTTGTTTTGTGTAGATATTTCAGATCTGGAAATACAACTTGGTTGTGGGTGGAGCAGGAAGTATTTGTTTCAAGTTGTGACAAGGATATGACAAAACCTTACTTTGAAGTGTTGAATCTGTTGGCAGTGGTATGTTGTGTTTATACGGTGCCTATACATCAGTTGTTATCACTTATTTTTCAAGGATTTATTACATATATTCTGCTCTAATGTTTTTGTTATAACTTATTTTTAAAGGACTTATTACAATTCTGTATGTTGGGTATCTTAAAATGGAAATGAAATATAGCTCAAACTCATATTTGTTCATGCTTCAGACTTTTATAAAAAAACATCTATGTTTTTTCAAAAGCAGCAAAGTAGATAGGGCAATCTTTTCGTTTTCCTTGTTTTTTTCTTGAAGGCACTTATTTTCTTCCTGAAAATGAGAAAAGATATCAATAATCACATAAATGAAATTTGAAATGCAAATTCAGTTGGTTTAGTTAAATTTGGTGTAACATAAAACTTCTATTATTGTTCCTTTACAGAAACAGACTAAAACCTTGAAAAATTAAAGAGAAATAAGCAAAACATAAACTTCTGTTCGTAAGCAGAAACATGTTAGACCTGCAAAATTTTGGAAAAAATAAACACCAATACCTTGGTGTTGTGCTGAAATTTGTTATAAACCTGCAAAATTAGCATTATTATAATATTTGTGTTTGTGTGCAGAACTTCATGTGAAAAGCATACAAAGCAATGAAGTATTACATTTGTGTTGTGCAGAAACGTAAACAAAGAGAGAAATAATAGATGGAGTGTAAATTGTGTAGAAGGCTTCTTGTTTTTATAATGTAATTTGTGGAGGGAATAAGTTTTTTGAATTTATTGCATTCTGATCGGTCCAAATCACTTGTTATGGATCACTAATAGTGAAGGGTTTGGATTATTTCTGATTTAATCAATGGCTATTATCTCTTCCTGATATAACATAGTAGATACATGCATCAATGGGTTGTACATTTTTAAGACTTTAAAACTCTTGTGCTTTAAAATGTTGTAGTTTATATATGGTTTATAGTATACTATATATATATATATATATATATATATATATATATATATATATATATATATATATATATATATATATATATATATATATATATATACTAGTTGGTACCCGCACGATGCGGCGGAGACGAACAATTCGTTTCGGCTATTAGTTTTCGGACGACGGTTAGGTTTCCAGTCGGCAAATAGTTTCTAGTGATATGCTCGAGCAAAGCGGTGGTGACGATAATTTGTTTTAAAGTATAGTTTTCCGATGGTGATTTGACTATTTAGCAATTTGTATTTTTTTTCGGGTACATATCATATTCAAATAACATGTATACGGAAATATCATTTCCAATAAATATGATAATGACAAAAAAATAGATGAAAAATATACTTTTCGGACTGCGATTAATTGTCATTCGACCGTGTATATTGATGTTTTTGGCGTATCCGTGCAATGGGCGAGTTTTTGGCGTATTCAAATACATTTGTTTATCAGTTTTACATGTACACAAATATCTCCATATAAAAAAAGAAACACAAATATCTGCATATAAAAAAAATATTTTAAACATTTGTTTATCAGTTTTAAATGTACACAAATATCTATACATTTTTTCATTGGGTCCTATTAAATGTTAGAACAAAATTATCAAAATAATTCTTATTTCAAATTATGGAATTCAAACGATAACAAATAAAGCAAAACACAATTTAACGTTGGTTTTATACACCGGTTGAGTAACTACAAAAAGAAACACATTTAAAAATATTTTTTAAAAAAAATCATATTTTTGCAAATCCTATTTTCATATCCATACTTCCTTGAAAAGTATCGTTACTTTCAATTTTTGTATGAGTAAACGTTTTCAAATATGCAACTCATTTTTCTTATACGTTTATATATAATAACAATATGACAAAACATCTAGTATTGAAAAAAAAAATCTGAAATTCTATTTTAAGTTACATTTTAGTAAAAACTAAATATAATAAGATTTTTTAAAAAATAATAATTCCCTTCTCACTTTAGAGACATTCCCCACGTCCAATATTAAATGAATTATTTTTTATATAAAAGAAGATGGGATATGTCGGCCATCTTTTATGTTGTTGGTTTATTTTTGACTTTATGTTCAATTTCATTTTTCCTGTTTACTAATTTGGTTGTAAACTTCCGATTTCACTAACTTTAATTTATGCTGATGGTTGTTTCAGATTTTGTCGGTTCCTTTGTATATGTCGATGATTTTTAGAAGAAGTTCATTCCTACTTCACCATATGTCCTTGCATTCGGTTCCCGATACTGACCGACCCATCCCACACCGGTCTTTCGTCTTTTGGATAAAGCTTCACCGACGGACGTGCATCCCACATCGAATGTCAGTGCCAGAGATCCAAATCGATTTAGGGAAGTCAGACCATCGTCTCGTTTTCGTCTTCTGGATAAAGCTTCAACATCTGTAACTGATTGATCGATTCAGTAAGAACCGAAGGATCCATCACTTCCCTCATTATCCTTAAATCTCCCATCTCCTACGGACCACCCATCCCTTTCCACGTAAGTTCACATTATTCCATACGGTAGCCGGTTCCACCGATCCCTTTCCATCAAACCGCCGCCTCGGTTCTCGATCTGAAAATGGATTGCAGTTGTCGAATCGGACAATATGTTTTGATTTTAGATCTGAAAATGGATTGAAGTTCCCTAAAATGGATTGAAGTTGTCAAATCAGACAATATATTTTGCATTCTTCTCTTTTCGGATCTGGAAAGACAACCTAGTAATAACTTATTTTAAACATTTTTCTATAGAGGTAGTTCAAAAAAGTAATTTTTTTTATTTATTTGAAGAATATATATATATATTTGTTTTGTGTAGATATCTCAGATCTGGAAATACAACTTGGTTGTGGGTGGAGCAGGAAGTATTTGTTTCAAGTTGTGACAAGGATATGACAAAACCTTACTTTGAAGTGTTGAATATGTTGGCAGTGGTATGTTGTGTTTATACGGTGCCTATACATCAGTTGTTATCACTTATTTTTCAAGAATTTATTACATATATTCTGCTCTAATGTTTTTGTTATAACTTATTTTTAAAGGACTTATTACAAGTCTGTATGTTGGGTATCTTAAAATGGAAATGAAATATAGCTCAAACTCATATTTGTTCATGCTTCAGACTTTTATAAAAAACATCTATGTTTTTTCAAAAGCAGCAAAGTAGATAGGGCAATCTTTTCGTTTTCCTTGGTTTTTTCTTGAAGGCACTTATTTTCTTCCTGAAAATGAGAAAAGATATCAATAATCACATAAATGAAATTTGAAATGCAAATTCAGTTGGTTTAGTTAAATTTGGTGTAACATAAAACTTCTATTCTTGTTCTTTTACATAAACAGACTAAAACCTTGAAAAATTAAAGAGAAATAAGCGAAACATAAACTTCTGTTCGTAAGCAGAAACTTGTTAGTCCTGCAAAAATCTGGAAAAAAATAAACACCAATACCATGGTGTTGTGCTGAAATTTGTTATAAACCTGCAAAATTAGCATTATTATAATATTTGTGTTTGTGTGCAGAACTTCATATGAAAAGCATACAAAGCAATGAAGTATTACATTTGTGTTGTGCAGAAACGTAAACAAAGAGAGAAATAATAGATGGAGTGTAAATTGTGTAGAAGGCTTCTTGTTTTTATAATGTAATTTGTGGAGGGAATAAGTTTTTTGAACTTATTGCATTCTGATTGGTCCAAATCACTTGTTATGGATCACTAATAGTGAAGAGTTTGGATTATTTCTGATTTAATCAATGGCTGTTATCTCTTCCTGATATAACATAGTAGATACATGCATCAATGGGTTGTGCATTTTTAAGACTTTAAGACTCTTTTGCTTTAAAAGGTTGTAGTTTATATATGGTTTATAGTATATATATATATATATATATATATATATAGTATATATATATATATATATATATATATATATATATATATATATATATATATATATATATATATACTAGTTGGTACCCGCGCGATGCGGCGGAGACGAACAATTCGTTTCGGCTATTAGTTTTCGGACGACGGTTAGGTTTCCGGTCGGCAAATAGTTTCTAGTGATATGCTCGAGCAAAGCGGTGGTGACGATAATTTGTTTTAAAGTTAGTTTTCCGATGGTGATTTGTCTATTTAGCGATTTGTATTTTTTTTCGGGTACATATCATATTCAAATAACATGTATACGGAAATATCATTTCCAATAAATATGATAATGACAAAAAAATAGATGAAAAATATAGTTTTCGGACTGCGATTAATTGTCATTCGACCGTGTATATTGATGTTTTTGGCGTATCCGTGCAATGGGCGAGTTTTTGGCGTATTCAAATACATTTGTTTATCAGTTTTACATGTACACAAATATCTCCATGTAAAAAAAGAAACACAAATATCTGCATATAAAAAAAATATTTTAAACATTTGTTTATCAGTTTTAAATGTACACAAATATCAATACATTTTTTCATTGGGTCCTATTAAATGTTAGAACAAAATTATCAAAATAATTCTTATTTCAAATTATGGAATTCAAACGATAACAAATAAAGCAAAACACAATTTAACGTTGGTTTTATACACCGGTTGAGTATCTACAAAAAGAAACACATTTAAAAATATTTTTTTTAAGAAAATCATATTTTTGCAAATCCTATTTTCATATCCATACTTCCTTGAAAAGTATCGTTACTTTCAATTTTTGTATGAGTAAACGTTTTCAAATATGCAACTCATTTTTCTTATACGTTTATATATAATAACAATATGACAAAACATCTAGTATTGAAAAACAAAATCTGAAATTCTATTTTAAGTTACATTTTTGTAAAAACTAAATATAATAAGAATTTTAAAAAAATAATAATTTTCTTCTCACTTTAGAGACTTTCCCCACTTCCAATATTAAATAAATTATTTTTTATATAAAAGAAGATGGGATATGTCGGCCATCTTCTATGTTGTTGGTTTATTTTTGACTTTATGTTCAATTTCATTTTTCCTGTTTATTAATTTGGTTGTAAACTTCCGATTTCACTAACTTTAATTTATGCTGATGGTTGTTTCAGATTTTCTCGGTTCCTTTGTATATGTCGATGATTTTTAGATGAAGTTCATTCCTACTTCACCATATGTCCTTGCATTCGGTTCCCGATACTGACCGACCCATCCCACACCGGTCTTTCGTCTTCTGGATAAAGCTTCACCGACGGACGTGCATCCCACATCGAATGTCAGTGCCAGAGATCCAAATCGATTTAGGGAAGTCAGACCATCGTCTCGTTTTCGTCTTCTGGATAAAGCTTCAACATCTGTAACTGATTGATTGATTCAGTAAGAACCGAAGGATCCATCACTTCCCTCATTATCCTTAAATCTCCCATCTCCTACGGACCACCCATCCCTTTCCACGTAAGTTCACATTATTCCATACGGTAGCCGGTTCCACCGATCCCTTTCCATCAAACCGCCGCCTCGGTTCTCGATCTGAAAATGGATTGCAGTTGTCGAATCGGACAATATGTTTTGATTTTAGATCTGAAAATGGATTGAAGTTCCCTAAAATGGATTGAAGTTGTCGAATCAGACAATATATTTTGCATTCTTCTCTTTTCGGATCTAAAATGGATTGAAGTTGTCGATCAGGTCTCGCGTTCTCAACCTTTTTTATGTCCTCAAATGATCCTACTTATATATATATATATATATATATATATATATATATATATATATATATATATATATATATATATATATATATATATATATATATATATATATATATATATATATATAGGGAGAGGATCAACATAGAACCCCTAATTACACATAGAACCATAGAACCACTCTTTAAGTCATTAGATTAAATAATCAAGGGCTGTGATTAAAGATGATAATTAAAAAACAAATTAATTAATAATATATCAAAACTAAACACGGAGGGGTTATTTGGTAATTGACATACCCATTTATCTCTCTACCTATCTCTAATCTCTCTTCACATAATGCAGATCGTTGAATCGGGACCCCATCCACCGTCGACTGAAATCACAAGCTCACCACCACCGCGGGCTGAAATCACAAGCTCACCTCCATCGGATTGAGGCAGCGACATCAAGGAACAGGTCGTGACAGAGGGACAAAAAAAGATGAGACGGAAGCAATCAATTTCCCTCCTCGATAGCAAGCTGTGATTCCGAATCAATTCCATATCATTGATTGCACCGTTCGATAGCAAGCTATGATTCTGAGTTCAAACATCGATTGCACCGTTCAAATCTAGGTTCGATTTTATATATTTGATTCACGTTATATGTTTGATTGTTTGATTTTATATCGACTGGTTCAAACCTTTCTCGACTTGGAATCAGATTTGGCATTTGATTGAAGCTTCATTACATGTTAAAACTATTTGTTGAAGCCACCGGTTGAATGAAACTAGATTACGGTTGAATGGATCCAGATTACGGGAGTGCGATTGTTCGATTTTGATTCAAACATGTCCAATTGCTTAATCGTCGACTTTGATTATGATTCTCATTCTCATTCCAAGTCTGATTGGTTCAAACATGTCTGATTCTCATCGACTTCGATTAGGTTATGTTGAATTCAGATTCATTTTTGTTCAATCGAGATTAGATAACTAATTCCTGTTTTGTTGAATTCAGGTTCGTTTGTTTAATTAAGGTCTAATTATGTACTCAGTTCATCCCATTCCAAGTTAAGCATCGATTGAAGTCGGTTCTGCATAGATTCAATTTCAGTTCATCACATCGATTTTGTTAAATTTTGTTCAATCAGGTTACTTATTGACATTGGTTAAGCATAGATTCAATTTCAGTTCATCACATTTGGATTTGTGTTTTGTTAATTCAGGTTCATGGTTTGTGGTTTGTGGTTTGTGGTTCGTGTTTGGGATACTCAGGTTTGATTATTACTTTTGTTTGCATCACTTCAGCTTTTTGTTTATCTGCTTGTAGTTTGATACAATTCAAGTATTTTGAGCGTTACAGAGTTACTCAGATTTTTGTTTACAGCGTCTCATGAATGTTCTTCAAATACTAATGTTCAGTAATGAACATCCCGATGTTCATTAATGAACATTTATGAAAGCAAAAGAAGAAGATGATGGTGGTGATTTGGTTCGATTGCAGCAGAATAGAAAAAAAAGGAAGAAGGAATATGAGAAAGAGATGTTACAGTTGGAGCTATGCGACGCTTGAATTTTTTTAATTTTTTTTTTGTATAAATGTTCATCAATGAACATATAGTTAATATTTATGTCTATTCATAACACTTATACATGTTTCAGTTATGAATTTTTATGAACATGGCTAAAATATTGGTTTTGTATCAATGTTCATTCATGAATATATGTTCACAAGTGAACATGAGAAAATGTATATAGGTGATACTTATGTTTGATCATAACACTCATACATGTTCAGTTATGAACATGACTAAAATCTTGATTTTTGTATTAATGTTCATCTATGAACGTGTGTATATGAACATTTCGTTTAGAATACTATTTTTTGGGATTTTGAACATAACGTTCATTGATGAATATATACGTATGTTCATCAATGAACATACGTATATGTTCATCAATGAACATATAAGTGTAATTTACCATCATACCCTTATCATCCTAATTTGATCTAATGGTCAATGAGATGGTTCTATGGTTCTATGCATAATAATGGTTCTATGTTGAACCTACCCCTATATATATATATATATATATATATATATATATATATATATATATATATATATATATATATATATATATATATATATATATATATATATATATATATATATATATATATATATATATATATATATATATTATTTTTTGAAAGGCTATATATATATATATATATATATATATATATATATATATATATATATATATATATATATATATATATATATATAAGCAGGATCGTGTAGGAACCCAAAATCCGATAAGAACCGTGAGAATAAATCTGGACCTTTAATCTTGAAAAATAGGTGGATAATACAAATTAATAAGGGTAATATGATAATTGAAACGAGACCCCTTACCAGATTGCGATACTTGTCGCCATATGGTTTGCTGGGTTTTTTTATTTCCCACTGCTTAGTTTTTTTGCCATAATTTTTTTTCTTTGTAAAAGAAATTCTAAAAAAACCAAAGTTCTTAAAATTTAATTCTCTACAAAACAAGCACCATCATGAAATTTTGAAAAATTTTTTTTTTTTATTTTTAAAAAAAATTAAAAATTAAAAAAGTTATCCAAAAATTATGAAAATTTAAGAGATTATTCTAGACATCATATTAGTAAGTTTTTAAAAACAAAATTTTGAAAAAAGTCTTTTTAAGAGTTCATTTTTATATTTTTAAATAAAAAACTCATCAAAATAGCAAAAAAATATACATGATCCAAAAATATTAAAGCCAAAATATATTTATGATTCAAAAGTTATGATCCAAGATCCAAAACGAGTTAAAAAAAACATACAACGACAAAATTATTCAAATCTAATGATCCAAGATTCAAAATTAGTTATGATCCAAGATTCAAAACGAGTTATGATCCAAAACGAGTTGAAAAAACATACAACGACAAAAGTAAAAAAAATTGGAAAAATAACGAAAAAAAGAAAACAAAACTGAAAAAAACTGAAAAAAATCTAAAATAAAAACAAAAAACTAAAAAACTAAAAAAACTTAAAAAACTAAAAATAATATTAAAAAAATAATAATAACGAAAATAAAAAAAACCCGGTTAACTTATGTTGTACGGACGTGAGTAGCATATGATCGTATCATCAAGTCTGTATTTCATTCCGTGGACATGTGTCGCACGTGATTGCGTCACGTCGAAGGAAGACATTTGACGTTATTGCCCTTAGGAGAGTGATTTGACAAGAAGATTCCTCGCGGTTCCACTGGATTTTGGGTTCCTATCGGATCCTAACCATATATATATATATATATATATATATATATATATATATATATATATATATATATATATATATATATATATATATATATATATATATATATATATAGGGTTCCGTTCCGGTGAGGACTCGTAAGGACACCTTAAAAAATTGAACAGAAATATAAAAGAATACAAATCATAAAATCGAGAATAGTACTACATCATTATCAAAAAAAATGGAAAAATTTTTTGGATCATTGAAAAACAATAATGATCCAATTTTTTTTTATTTTGTGGATCATTGTTTCATTATAAAAAAATAATGATCCAAAAAAAATTTTGAATTTTTTTCTCTAATATAGTACTATGATCAATTTTATTATTTATATTTATTTTATTATTTTTTTCTAATTTTTTAAGGTGTACTCACGAGTCCTCACTTTAAGAAGTTTCCTCACCCGATCGCTTATATATATATATATATATATATATATATATATATATATATATATATATATATATATATATATATATATATATATATATATATATTAAAGATCAAATGAGAACCAATATTTTTATGTGAACCCAAGAATCAAATCTGGGTCGTTAGATAAAAAATTTTGATGGTCTAGATTCATTGTGGCATAATTGTGATTATATTCAAAGTTAATGGTTTGTTAGTCTTTTAAAAAAACAATTATAAGGGTATTTTAGGAATTAAAAATCTCAAAAACAATTATAAGGGTATTTTAGGGATTAAAAATCTCGCAGAGACTTCAATATTGACTCGTGGGGCACCGGCGACTTCAGGTGGACATCGAGAACCGCTATTTTGCCTTCTGCCACGATCAGCCTTTTGCTTACCGTCGTCGTCACAAGGTTCAGGTGACCAAATCAGTTCCCCTCCTTCTCTTTCTCTCGTCACTTCTTCTCCTTCATAACTCGTCGTCACCGGGTCAACTTAACTACATCAGTTTTAACCTCAGTTTCGTATCCATTACTCTGATTTAAGTTTCATGTATCAGATTTATATGCAGATTTCACATGGGTTTTGCTAAAAATTTCAATTATCGAGGTAGGTGCTCAGAAATTAAAATTACTTTATACCAGATTCAAAATTGACACTTCAATTTAAATATCCAAACCAGAAATCACATGGGTTTTGCTAAAAAATTTAATTTGCCAATCGGTAGGTTTACTTGAATTTAAATATTCAAACCAGATTCAAAATTGACACTTGTTTCTACTTTGATATGCTTTCGTGGTTCCCAATCTGTCGTTCGATTTTGATGTTAAACAACAAGAAATTAGAAATTTCAAAGTCAAAAAGTAAATTATCGACTTTTATAGTAATACTTTCTTGGTTTTTATCATTTTTGCAGTATGCTTGGATGGAACTGTACCTGGGTATCATTTACATCGCGGGTTTGGTGTGGGTGCTAACAGCTGGCTTGTTCGTTTTGAAGTATGTGGTGAAAGGTAAGAAATATTCTCCACAAACATTGGTTCTCTTTGTTTTTCATTTGCCAACTAACTCTGTGGTGAAATTAATTTTGTTATTCAAAGTATTTTATAAATCGTTACTAATTCTGTTATTCAAAGTATTCTATACACATGCATATGTGCATATATGTATGTGTATATTTGCATAAATGTATGTGTATTTATGTATAAAAATATATATGAATATATGAAAGTGTATATATGCATATACGTATGTACATATATAGATATACGTATGCACACATGTTCATATGTGTATGTGCATATGTGTATTTACGTATGTGTATATGTATATATATGTATGTGTGTATATACATATATGCATATATACATATGTTAAGATGTGTATATGTGCATACATGCATATATGTATAAATACATATGTGCATATGTGTATATGTTTGTTAAAGTGTGAATACATGTGGATAATTAGATGTGTATTTGTTCATATGTGTACACGCATGTATGTATTAATACGCATGTACATATGTGTATTAATAAATCGTATGATATGCATATGTATATCAATTTCTTCATATACACACATGTGTCTATATATATATATATATATATATATATATATATATATATATATATATATATATATATATATATATATGTATAATTAGATGTGCATTGGTTCATATGTGTATATGCATGTATGTATTTATTTTAATATTTTGGAATATACATTTATATTAATTTTTGTTAATATTTTTGCAGATTTTGAAAAACTTATCAATCAAATTGAGGAATTGAAAAGTGAAAAACTTAAAAATAAATCAAGATATCATGAAATTTTGTTGTTTTTTATATTTTTTTTTGTATGTATTGTTATTTATTTCTAATAAATTTGCATATATCATTCAAAATAGTTGTATATTATTGTTTATAATAAATCGATTTTTTATTGTTTGCATTCATAATTAAAGAGAAGAATATATGTATATATGAATTTCGAAAATATGCATATATGCACCTGTGAATATGTATATATCCACCCGAAAATAAGTAAATTTTTGTGTCTTTTAAATTCCAAAAATCTAATTAAAAATTTATTTTCTTCAAAATCAGAAAATATGATTTAAATAAAAGAAAATTTGATTTTTTTTTGAAATTTGAATATTCAAATATAATAGGCTTATGGTTGTTGCCAAAAATAAAAAAAAAATCCAGAATTAAATGAGATTTGTTAAATGACCATCATATCATTTTATGATTCAATCAATCAGAAAAGGTTCTCAGGAAAAAAGGGTTCTCATTTGATATATATATATATATATATATATATATATATATATATATATATATATATATATATATATATATATATATATATATATATATATATATATATATATATATAGAGAGAGAGAGAGAGAGAGAGAGAGAGATAGAGAGAGAGTGTGTGTGTCCGGATCAAATGAGAACCATTATTTTTCTAGGAACCTAGGAACCTTTTGACTGAAATTTTGTTTTTAAAAAAATGACATAATACACCTAGTCGCTTATATTTAAGACTTTTTTCAAAAAAAATTTGAAAAATAATATGTATACACGAAATGTGCACACATGCACTTTTTTCGCAAATATGTATATGATCACGTTTCGTGCATATGTGCACATTTCGTGTATGTATATTTTTTTTTTTCAAAATGTCTAAAATATAAGCGATTAGGTTTATTAAGTCATTTTTTTGAAAAAAAAAATTCAGTCAAAAAGTTCCTAGGAAAAAAATGGTTCTTATTTGAACTTTAGTATATATATATATATATATATATATATATATATATATATAGACTTAGGATCTTTTGAGAACCAACTTCACCCCGAAAACTCTCAAACCGATATTTTTTTCGAAAAACCGACCACATAGGCCTCTAAAACGCACCTATCTAAGACTTTTCGAAAAAAAAAATTTCCGAAAAAACGATTTTTTTTTTGAAAAAAATTTGCACATGTGCAAAAAAAAAACTTTGCACATGTACAAACTTTTTTATACGTACACTTTTTTTGAATTTTTTTTTACAGAACGCCTTAAATATAGGTTAGAAAGACATCCATAAAAAAAAAACTTGAAAAAAAATGTACGTATAAAAAACTTTGCACATGTGCAAAGTTTTTTTTTTGTACATGTGCAAATTTTTTTCAAAAAAAAAAGTCGTTTTTTTTGGAATTTTTTTTTTCGAAAAGTCTTAGATATGTGCGTTTTAGAGGCCTATGGGGTCGGTTTTTTGAAAAAAATATCGGTTTGGGAGTTCTCGGGTTCTCGGGGGACTTGTGGTTCTCAAAAGATCCTAACTCTATATATATATATATATATATATATATATATATATATATATATATATATATATATATATATATAGTTTTGAGTCCTTTTATTTGTAACATTGTGCACGAGTGAACTGTTTGGTTGTATATGCATGCTTATCTGTTGCGTTGGTATGTGATTATGAAACAATCAGTCAATATTGCTAAATCACAAGCCCTTACATTATAGCTTGGGCCCATCCCCTACAAATCCCCCTTTTTACGGTATATATGTGAGATCGGAAAATTCTTTGAGGTTCTACTAAGATCAAAAGCTTTCTCTTAACAAATTTGCATATGACGCAATATGTTTTCTATTGTGGTTGACGATTGGAGTATTTCTCTAATGTTTAATTTGTTCTCGGCATTTTAAACATTTGTCCGTGCTGACTTTTATGTTAATTCTTTGTTTTTGGTTTTATCCTACAGGATTAAATGATGTACCAAAATCACTGGTAAGTATTTAGTCTTTGTTTCTTCTCTTGGTTGTGAATTTGACATATGGTGGTCACATTGTTGCAGTCATTATGCTTCATATTTAGAAACCATGGTTACTTTAAAACAAAACTGCTACTACACATCTCTTAAGGTCATGTTGTTGAGGGAGGTAGATGTAATAAAGCACATGATTATAGCTCTGATAAAGATTTTAATCATCATGTTTTTATTCGTAATTTATAAAGAAAATACGTATGTTGAAATGACTATTGTATCTACACATCAATTGTTTTTTAACTTTTTTTCATGTGCCCCTCCCTCTACACCAACAACCACTCACAACAAAGGAGCTTAAAGAGGCTCAAGTTAATTTCTATTGATTTTGTGCAAAGGAATATCGTGTAAAAGATGTTTGATTGCTTGATCATAGTTCCAAATTGCTCACTACTAGATAGGATTAAAGGAAAACGAGATAGCTTGAAGTCGTCAAGTGGAAATTGCTCACTACTATTGTATTTCTTAGCCTCTAACTAATTTTTTTTTTTACAATTGCAGACTTGTATTTGTTCTTTCATCTACCCTAGCTACCAATCCAACACCTTCTATTAATGACCCGTGTAACGACCGATTTTCCATACAAAGTATACCAAAAAGTTTTAAACATATAATACATCATAATTGGGTATATAGTACTCAAACCGGCCACGTAAACAAATGTTATCAACATTTTAAAATACATACAAGGTCCTTACGGACTAAGCCAGACATTATAACATAGAAATCCAGCACAACTAAAGGACGGGCTCAAAGTCATCCCTTGCTCTCTATCACATGCCTTCTCCTATTACTGCTACAGTATCTGTAAAACACACACACACAACAACATGTAAGCTTACAAAAGCTTAGTGAATAATCTCCCTGCTCGACATCAACACAAGATGTGTTAGTGTTATAAACATATAACAACCAACTCTTACAACACCATCAACTGTAATTTCTTAATATACAGCTCAGCCATCCATTTTTGCTAAATACATTAGAAAATATATGTACCTCCTCTTTGTATCTGAAATATGCAATTTCATTAGCTTCACAAACATCAGCTAATTACTAGAAAACTCCAACTCAACAATTACCGTCTCGTTCGAATGGAAGATCTCGACCGAAGACCAATGGGGGTTCTTCAACCGAAGGCGAGGCCTTCGTTGGACCTAGTATTGGTATTGTCACATCTCCGGTCAGAAGAATCTTGGGAACATGCAAAGAACATTATTTCCTGTCAGAGGCAGCATGAGGAGCATTGTGTTGTCACCTTTATTAGTCTATAAAGTGACAAGGTGCAGGACTAGTTTGTCATTTTGCTCTTTCCTGCCCAATACTTGCGTGTTAAGCCTTCCATATCTTGCTATTAATACATCTCGTTGGCTACTCACCGTAACATGTTAAACATATCAAAGATATGAGTGTAGTCATAGTTTTCTCTCTTGTAAATCATTAAAAGTTATTAATGAAGTTTCTCTCGGTTCTCATAGTGGATGTAGCCTAACTCGATATTGGGTGAACCACTTTATATCCTTGCGTTTCTCATTCTCTTTTTCACATTACCCACTAGCCTTGATAGTCGATGAATGTTGTAATTTGAATTTTAATCTTATCAGTACATTATATGTTGAGTGGTAGCCTAAACTTGGTTTCTTACTAAGGTACAATCTGCATCAACTAATTTTCATAACTCGATGGGCAATTACATATAGTATATTAATGGGAGGGTTAATATAAACATCCACAAGAATTGGAAACACTTAACTCTTTTGATTGGTGATATTCAGTCTTTTGCGGTTGCTATATAGGTTGCGTGGGTATATTAATAAAGATTTTCAACGAATCGATCTCTAATGATAACATGTCTTTATTATTGAAACAAAATGAACATCTATTACTATTTTTTGCATTTATTATTATTTTTTCTTTTGATAACAACTATTACCTGTATATATTTATTTGATAAAGATTAAGGACTTGAACCATATCATTTTGTGTTTATGATAAAAAGTAACATGCTATGAAAATATGTCATCATACTTATTTGATTTATTAATGTTGGCAGGTTGCCTACTAAATTTGCAAACTTTCATTCAACTTTCGTCAAATAACTATAAATCACATTGTACCAGCACCTGTAACTATGAAGTGAACATTTCTAATTTACGGGCTTTGCACGTCACATATTGTAGTTCGGGAAGGCAAAACAAAGCAACGAATTTCAGTTCTTTTGAGCACCAAAATCAAGAACCATAGCAGCCATTTTGTGTAACTTGGTAGCCAATATTGTTTCATTTAGATGTCCAAAATTAGCTATTAGTTAAGCATGATTCTGTTATTAAAAGAAAGTCACATCAGTGTATTATTGTTGTCAAAACCAGCCACATTTAATTCAGAAGCATTTGGTTCCATTTATTGTAACACAATTTAGCTAAAAAATCTGCAACATATAACAACCCACATATTTTTTTTCTTTATTATTTTATTGGAAACAATATTAGTTTGAATAATTTATTATTTAATAGCAATGTACTTTCATAGTTTTGTCAAATATAACATCTTACTTCCATTATTTGTTTTGTTAATTATAGTGTCGTACTTTATTTTATTCTGTTGTCAAACATTACGACTATATGTGTACGACTGTGTGTAACTATGCCGACTTGATTGTGTTTATGATTTACTTTAACATATATTTGTTGTTATTCTGTTGGGTGTTTGTGTGTGTTTGTGTGTCGTTTGCTCTATGTGTTGTATGTGAGTGTGTGTGTCTTGTGATGTCTATGTGTGTGTGTGTGTGCTGTTCCCTTTACTTAATGAGTTTTATCGTGATTGTGTCTGTTTTTTACTCTAATATAATTTTATTTTATATTTTGTTTTGTTTGCGTGTGTTTTACTTATGACATCAGTTCTCTATTACTTAAAATGCAAAAGTATTCCACATTTGTTGTTGTGTTTTTTTCTGGTTGTGTATATATAATTATGATACATTACATTATTTGTTTGAATTTCTTATAACACTGTACTATCATCTATCATTATTGTTGTCATATTCAATATATCAAATTGTATGATTAAATATCTATCATTATTGTTGTCATATTCAATATATCAAATTGTATGATTAAATAAAATGTTTTTTTATTACATAACTTTTTTTAATTGTCAACCATGTAACAAACTGGTTTGTAACCTAGTCTATACTTATTAATAAAGTAATCTTTTAGTGCCACTTGGCATCATTTTAAAGCCATAATTTGCCACATGGCAATATATTACTTCTTCAGAGAATATTTTTCCACCCTAAATAATATCACGTATTGAATTGTAATCTTCAATCATTTCTAAAACATTGAACTTTTATCTTCCATAATTTTCGAAAAAAGTAGCCAAAATCAATCCCTAAAAACCAACTATTCGAATTGAATGGGTGAAGTCCAGATTACAGTGGTCTCCCCTAATTTTGCCATTCTATTTTGAAATCATCCATCTATATTTATTCATCGGTTCAACCTCTCAACTCAGTGATTTTAGGGTTCGTGGAGGGTGGACCAACTGTTTCCAGCCTTTCACGAAATCCAACCTCTAAGTTTTGTTGTTCTATACCAAATTTAGACTTGTATGTTCTAATCAGCGTCTTCTTCTTATTCAACTTTGTAATCAAATTTATTCAAGTTCAGTTTGCTTAATATTGTTAAAAATCTACTTCAACTTCACGAAGATACATAACGATGTTAAAAATCTACTAATCTAGACGATTACAAGCTTTTGGAAGAAGTAGGTTATAATGCCAACGACATAGTATGTAGAGCGATCTATATCCCCTCCAATGACGTCGCCGTCAATAAGTTCTTGGATCTCGATCACATCAAAGCAATTGAGTATTTCCATTGATCGATGACTTCTGTTAATATATAGTTTCATTCGGTTTTCCTTTTAACTTCGGTTATCGAATGACCAAATATGCAAAAGGGATTTACATTTTACGAATGCGGAAACGTCTACTGAGTGGTTGCTAATTCAGCTATCGTTTCTTTCAATTTTCTTTTATTGAATTGAAATCAGGATTTTTTTCTATTCTACTTTATTATTGATAATCACTTTTACTGAAGATCGTGGCAAAGAAGATGGTACGTATTTTAAATAAATTTGGATATTTGCATCGATAATCAATTTTACTATGCTATTTCTATAATGGTTCTTAGGGTTTTTTTTGTCTTTATGCTTTTTCCCAAGTGAAAAATTGTTACATGTCCTCTCTGTTTCTAAATTTGTTGATGTGGCTACTTAGGTTAGGCGATCTATGGATTTTCTTCCCATAACTATAGAGATATATACATGGTTCCATATAGTCTTGTACAGGTAAGAGTTTGATCTTCTGTAAACTCCATTTTTGAATCCCCTTTATGGTGCCAACTTAGGATTAATCAAAGGTGAAGTCGGTGCCCATGGAGAACAAATCTTAGGTTCAAGCTCTGATTACATGCAAAGTAATGTAAGTAACATTAAAACCATGAACTTCCATAATTTGTTATATTTAAATTTCATGTTCTTACTCCAAACTATACAAAAATTACTTTGTTCATAGATTAGTAGGCACTTCTTGTTGAGAAAATGGCCTCAATAATCCCTACAAACCTCCCAAAGATAATAATAGAAAAATAAACTGAAGACAATAATATACGTGGAAAACTCTAAAACCGAAGAAAAGCCACAGGCCTCCACAGAGGAAGATTAACTATATGATAAATTATTACATTGATTGATCTCTCAAGCCTCACCCCAAATTACACCCACACTCTTAAAGTTTTAACTAACACTTTCACCACTCTAAAATAAGAGAAATAAAGAAATAATCAAACACTTATAGTGTATTAAATGGTTGGGGCGCTATGAAACCAAAGCCTTAGTCTCCTTATATAAGCTTGGAAACTAAACACACTTTCATCCTTGTAGCAATGTGGGATGGGATTAACTATTCATTTTCTTAACCAAACTCAACAATCTCCACCTTGGATAAGTGAATGAAAATCGCAACACATAAAGGAACATCATCTTCATCGACGATCATGATTCTAAAGGCATAAATTATCATACTTCACCGTAAGAAAGTATCATCACTTAGAATAAACCATCCTAAGAATTTCACCTCGGCACATATTGAAAAACCCGTTGAAAAATTTATGGTGCAACTTCTATTTGGCATACCCAGAAGTTTATCAGCCATTAACATAACTTTCACCACACATCTTGCATTTATGTCAATCCAATGCCCAGTGTAGTTCCCTCGCTAACAGAAACATATCCTTTCCCTTGGTATCACAGGCATACCATTGGGATGACACAACTCAAAAGAATTCATCACCGTCAGTAGCGACGGGGATGTTGTTAGCTGTATTAGAGCCTTTTGTCGAACTCGCTGCTCCACCTGGACAATTTTTCTTGACATGCCTAGCCTGTGCACACTTCCAACATACCAGAAGATTCTAGGAGTGTTTCTTCTTCTCGTTCCTGCATACCATAGTCGTTCATTCTGACGAAGCATTGCTGCTACTTTCCAGTTGTTTCTCCACAGACAGGAGATGGTAAAGACAATATGAGTCTTAAAGCTTTATCCTCATGTCTTCAGTCTCCACTCCAATAGCCTCCAGTTCTGACAAGATGTTATTAAGAACACTTAGATGATATGAAATTTTTGTATCTCCACTCATACGAAGAGTATGAAATTGTTCCTTGAGATACAACCGATTCGAGATGCCTTTTCCTTGATACAACTGCTCAAGCTTCTCCCACAAATTTTTTGCCATTGATCTCTCATGCGCATTTGCAAGAACATTCTTTGCTAGACATAAACGAATAGCACTTGCCGCTTTCAAATCCAGATCTTCCCATTCTTCATCATCGACTTTACTGGCTCCGACCGAATCATTATGTGAGTAACAAATTGAAGGTTGTTTAATTCCCATTTCTTCACACGGTAAGTGCTAGCTTAATTACCTGTTTTCCCTCATTTTTTTTCTTCATCTATGTAACTATAAATATTGGTGTTATTTATTTATTATTTTTGGGGTAACAGGGTAAGAATTAATGAGACAGCAGGGTTTGCTATCATATAAGCCCCCATATATGATATAAATGCTCCAAATCTTTTTGTGTGATATTGTGGAATCCTCGTTAGGGTTTACGTATGCATTACCGGTATAAATAAACAATACAATTACATAAGGGTCCCTATACTATACGAGAATACAATAAGAGCACTAAACTATACATATAAATCTAACACACCCCCGTAGTTGGAGCGGGAGGTTCACGAATGCTCAAACTATCTCTAAAATCCAAAATAAACTGAGTTGGTAGAGCCTTTGTAAATATATCTGCATATTGGTGAGCGGATGGAACATGTAGCACACACACATGACCAATCATGACTCGTTCCCTAACAAAGTGTAAATCAATTTCACATGCTTGGTACGTTGGTGCTGAACCAGGTTAGAAGCTAAGTACATGGCACTTACATTATCACAAAAAACAACTGCTGCACGTGTTAAAGGACAGTGTAATTCTAAAAGGAGGTTGCGTAGCCAAGCCGCTTCAACAACGACATTAGCTACCCCCCGATACTTCGCTTCGGCGCTAGATGAGACACAACATGCTGTCTTTTGGAGGACCAAGAGACAAGGTTGTCACCGAGATAGATGCAAAACCCAGAAGTAGATCGACGTGTCATAGAATAGCCGGCCCAATCAGCATCAGAAATAAGAGACCAAGCGATCAACGACTGACGGACGTATCTGAATACCGTAGGTTAGAGTACCTTTGAGGTACCGGAGAATACGCTTGATGGCCAAAAAATGCAGAACGCGCGGACCATGCATAAACAGACAGATTTGCTGAACCGCATAGGAAATATCAGGACGAGTGAAAGTCAGATATTGGAGAGCACCAACGAGACTACGATATAGAGTGGGATCATCAACCGGCTCCCCATCACTAGAGAGCTTAGGTTTGGTGTCAGTAGGTGTACTACAGGGTTTGCAAGATGCCATATCAGCACGAGCAAGAATCTCTTGAGTAAAGGCAGCCTGGACAAGGAAGAGCCCGGATGAGCTGCGGGTGGCAGAGATGCCAAGAAAAAACGAGAGGGGACCAAGATCCGACATGGGAAACTCAGAGGAGAGATGAGAAATAACCCAAGTAACAAGAATGGGAGACGAGGCCGTGAGAATGATATCATCAACATAGAGGAGGAGATAGATAACATCAGAGCCGTGATGATAGACGAAGAGCAATGTATTAGATTTGCTACTGCAGAAACCGAGGAAAAAGTTGTAGACAGCAAAGCGTTGATACCAGGCACGGGGAGCTTGTTTAAGACCATACAGAGCCTTTTTGGGACGAAAGACATGATCAAGAAACTGTGGGTTGACGTAGCCGGGAGGCTGACGCATGTACACGGTTTCAGCAAGATCGCCATGAAGAAAGGCATTTTTGACATCAAGTTGGTGGATCGGCCAATGCCTGGAAACAACAATGCTAAGAACAGTGTGGATGGTTGCGGGTTTGACCACAGGGTTGAAGGTGTCATCAAAGTTGAGGCCAGGTTGCTGGAAGAAACCCTGAGCAACAAGCCGACCCTTATCGCGATCCAGTCTGCTAGAGCTGTCGAACTCGTGACGATAAAGCCACCGACATCCAACAATGTTAGCAGTAGGAGGTTTAGGAACGAGATCCCAGGTGTGATTAGAGATGAGGGCAGACATCTCATCATCCATGGCAGACCGCCAATGAGGATCACACATAGCCTGAGAAGTAGATTTGGGGATGGGAGAGACAGTAGAGGAGACAGATAGGTTGAAGATTTGCTTGGGCTTGAGAGATCCCATGCGAGATCTGGTAACCATAGGATGAGACGGGGTAGGGGTGGGTCCCGAGGAGGAGGGGAGGCAGCTGACGATGTCACAACCGGAGACTATTTATTTTATTTCTATTGATTTATTAAACAATTAATAAATCAACCTTTCTCTCTAATAGACTCTACACCAATCCTCCAACTATGAGGGCAACCCAAATGGACTTTGCTTCAATTAATGAGATAAATACAATTTATAAGTCATGGCTTAGACACCTAATCCAACAGTCTCCCACTTGGATAAGTCTATGACTTTAATTATTATTTTATCTTCAGATTAATCAACAACTTGCAGCTTCCTAGAAACTGCTGTCGAACTCTAACACAGTCAGTTTTGTCCATAGATAAGTGATCATATGATCCTTCTTCCAACAAGATATTTTTGGACACGAGACATGGATTGAGATCAATCTCTGTCCGATACTCTGTTTCCCGATTTTCGATTTTGTAATATGACATAAGACTTCTAATTGAACACATCAATTCAGTCCTGGCTGGCCAGCACTTTAGTCAACTTCAAAATCATCGAGAGGCCTACATATATCTGTTTCCCATCAGGGTCAAGGAACGAATAAGCTTCGACTCATATGCTTGTGTCTTTTACTCACCAAAATCGCATACAACACTACGTTTTATAACATCGAGTTACTAATGCATTTACGCATTATCAACGCACAACTGACTTGCAAATTTCAACTCATATGTCTCCGCTTCAAGACCATAAGATATTATCGTCTCAACATTGCTTGTGATGTAATCCATGAAGCAATCTATTGAGCGCGGGTTTATCCAATACTCAAATCTCTATTTCTAAGTACTCATGAACGTTGTGGCAGTCTTACTGCTATGTCTAACTCCTTAGACAATCTACAAACCAATTCATGACAGTCTTCGTTCATAATTACTTCCTAAAAGTATGAGCGACTGTGGACCTTTAAATAATCAGATTACTCAGGAAGTAAAACATGCGAGAAGTGAAACACAAAATCTGACTGATAGCTACTCTTGCTTATTACCAAGACTCCACGAGGTAATCACCACGTCGGATCCTTCATAAAACTATTATCGGTTTCTAGATTTCTTTTAAACTTTTAATTCTGGTTTTATATCTATGTCTATATGACTTCTCACTCTTTCTATGTATGCAAATGTGTTACATTGATGCACTATATCAATCGGACATTCTTCCGATGATATCTTAATTTAGTCATACTGTCATTCTCACTTACAACTCCATTCTGGTGATGTGTACTGTGACTTCCCATGGTTCTCGGGAACCTTAGTCCACATGACTGCACCCTAAGACTATTTCGAGGTGTTATGATGTGCCGGTGACCCACACACGCTCCATCGGAATACCAACGAAACTCTTTAACCATTAAGTCCTATTTGAAACTATTTTCAAATTACTATTAGCATTCACCCCAATCATTTCCCAATGATTTCTCACGTCTGTTCAAAATCCATTCAGTATTCCCAGCCAGGTCATATCCTGAATCCAACTTAATATGCTCTAAGCATTAGGTCATCGTGACATGTTCATGACACTTCTAATTGATCCAAGAAACTCGTGGAATCCAATCTAGTCTTATTCCAAACCCTTTCAAAATCTTTGGATTATTTATAATTCCTGTGTCATGTCTTTTGAAAACCATTTCTTTTCGGAGACTCTTTCTCATGCATCTTGAATCTTATTAAGATCATGCTTACAATGGCTAGGTCTATACTGATGATCACATCTATCCGATAGATGTCTATGAATTACGTGAGTATGTTGCACCTTCTTTATTTCATTCATGCCAAGTCATCACACTTTGTAATGATAGGAAAAACGTTTCCGGAGTTTGTGCATCTTGAATCTCATCAAGATCATATTGGCAGAGTTTTGATCTATCTAATAGATGTTCGCAACCACTTAAGTACGATGTATCTCTTTTAAGTCTTTCATAGCGATCCGTCTCTTAACACCAAGTCATTACACTTTGTAATGATAAGAGACGTTTCCTAGAACCAGTATGTAACCCACATATAGTGATAGTAGATAACAGCGCCACTCCACTAGCTTTGACATGGTTATGGACTATTCACAAAATCCAGAACTTATGACACATTTAGAGAATCTGAAATCCAAACCTTTCTGACATCTTAATGGAAATCTTCAAGGCTATTCACAAAATCCAATCTTTTGGCAGATTTTGTGAATCTGAATATCCTTTCTTGCGAGATGCCCGTGGGATTAATCTCGGGCCCATGTACCTTTGTATTGGCATGCTCTTTGTGAATCCCTGTTAGTGTGCCAGTGATCCACACGCGCTCCACTAACGACTCACAGTGTACCATGTAGAATCCTTTCGGATTTCATCTTCTATTGAGAGTGCTTCTCCCGGAGTCAATTACTTGACTCTGAGTATCGTATCACTCAACTAGATGTTTTGTAAGTACAATTCTATCCATGTTGCTTCCATTTGATGATTCAATTACTTCCACTGGTCTAAGTGTAAAATCAATCAAACTGTCACATAGACTGTATCTCGCCCTAAGGTCTCTTATTTGGCAGCAATCGGGCTCACCAATGCTTCCTAGTACTCATATTGTTAATTCGTACTAGCTATAGTGTTTTGCCACCAATCGGTATGTCACCCTGATCATAACTACTTATGATGGTGATCAATACTACTGGTCAAGAGAAGATTATGTCAGTTTTTCAAACAAAAATCTGATTTCTGCTCCAAGCCTGGTGATGACTAAAGGTTCTTTCACTTGGCTAATCCTGAACTCATTCAGGACTGTCCCAACTCCCACTGTCTCCTTAGAACATGAGTTCTTTCTAAAAGAGCTCTTCTTTTACATGTACAGTGGGATGGCCAATGAAACGACATTAATGATCAGGTTCAAGCTAGTCATGAGGTTCAGACAAACGCTACACGACCCTGGACTTTCTATGCGCAAGTGGGACAATTCCAGCTTTACATTTCAGACAGTGTCTGCAATACCTACTTAGTCTAGGACGTGGTCAGAATATGGTTTCTGTGGTTTGACTGGTTTAGTATTTAATACATCAAAAACTAATTGAGGTGTATCTTATACATTGAGGATCGAACTATTTCGACCAATGCTCCATCATCTTCCCTAAGACACATTATAACCATTAATGTTCTTGGAAGAGAATAAACTATGAAACATTTTCTCAGTTTGTGATGTTGCTCAGGTTCTCTTGATTTTATACTTCCTTTGAAGTCCTTGAACTGTTCGAGGTTTCAATTCAATCGCTTATTCCGATAAGCGAGGTCATATTCGTCATACTAAATGACAAATATCGTAAAGTATAACTAATTGTGTTCTTTTTCGAAGATTCGAGCAATACACAGTAACTGATGTGTTCGTTGCTCCTAATCTTAATGGCTTTTACATCTCTATGTAAACTTATGACTTTGTTAATTTGTTCAAGATTTGCAATCATCACTTGACTCTAAGTCAATTGATTCCAAAATTCTATCCTCTGGATCTTTGGGTGATTCATCTCTTGCCACATGTGTTTTATAAAGAACTTGATCATCATGTGACTCTAAGTCAAATGATTCCAAAGTGTTGTCCAACTGGATCTTTGGGTGATTCATTTATTGCCACATACGTTTTATTAAGAACTCAATTTATCATGTGACTCTATGTTAAATGATTCCAAAGTCCTGTCCAACTGGACCTTTGGTTGAAATGATTCGTATAAAATTTATTTTAACAATCATATGAGACACAATTCCTGAATCCAAACTCTTTGGATGCATCAACATTCAAGTTATTTTATTCATGCATTTAACACACTCATACAGCATTTCAAGTATAATTCAACAACCATGTGTTAAAAGAAAATCAACAATTTTACTAAAACAAAAATCCTTGAACAATGTAGTATATGATAAACAATGTCATACGCATCTAATAAGCTAATAACAAGATTTTAATATCTAACTAAACTTCAAAATTGCATGAGCTGAAGATCCAATCCAAAAGTGCTCCTATGCGCAAATTCTCGTACCCTACAGATTCCCTGCATACAAACCAAATGTGACTATCACATCATGTATCAAGGAATTATGGATCAGGAGTTTTGAGGTTTTTAGATATACCTGAGTTTCCAAAAGATTTCGACCTTGGAGCGTCTTCTAATCTTTCCGTGTCTGTATCTGATCCTATGGATTCCCAGTTTGAGACATGTCCAGACGATCTGGATCATTTCTTGCTACGTCTCTTCACTGGACTCAATCCAGAAGTAGCTGAGCCATTGGAGCTATGCCTGTCCATGATTGACTCGTATAAAGTCAACTGTGGACGCATTTCCATAAAAGTCTTTTTCTGGTCTTCCCTTCTATACGTCTGAATGAACAGATCGTACCTATTAGTCAGCAAATCAAGTAGGATGTTAATACTCATTTCCTGACTAATTGGGTGACTGAGTTTGTACAATTCGTCTATGTATCCTTCAATCTTGAGAACATGCGAATCGATGCAACTTTCTTCTTTTAACTTACACTCTGCAAGTCTTTTGAAGATCCTATCTCGTTCCTCTGCAACTGGTTCTTGGAACCTTTCCTTAACAAATTGTATTAACTCATATGGCCCAAGGGATTCCAAATCCCTGCAGAATTCGGGGTCAATGGTCAATAGCATGAGGTCACGAACTGTTAAGTGTGAATGTTTGAACACACAAATGTCAAATTTCAACAAAGGAAGAAAGATTTCTGCTGCCCATTATTTTTTACTTCTAAATATGCACATTCACATGGCATTCTCATGCCTATAAATACATGGTTTTTTGGTTGAGAACAATGCACCAAACAACAAGCAAAAATCAAGAGGAAACATTAGAAACTCTTGTGAGCTAAAAATTCCAAAGAGAGATATTGTGAGGTATTTTTGTGCAGAGCTTTTATTTGGCAGCCAAAAATTTGAATGATACAATATTGTGAATGATCAGATTACAATGGCAGTTTAGGCCTTGTATGATTGTAATTTCTTTGGTGATAAATAAAATCCTCTCTCTCGTTTGCCCATGGACATAGGTCATGATCCCGTGACCGAACCACATTAAATATCTTGTTCCGATTTTACAGTTTTTTTTGGTTTGCCGTTATTCTCCATTTTATTTCCGCGTGTTTTGCCGAAATCGTTTATCATTTGTCGGAAGTGCCTAACTTGTTTTGTTATTCCCAACAAACTGGTATCAGAGCTCCGGATTTAAAGGAAGTCGTATCTCGCGTATGCTCTGTGGTTGCAGCTTAGTCTGATCTTCCACATCAGAAACAAGGTTTCGATTGGCCTTATAAAATATTGTTTTTCAGAGCTATGGCTGAAGATGGGAAAGTTAGGATCGAAAAATTCGAAGGTCATTTCAGATTTTGGAGAATGCAAATCGAAGATTATCTCTACCAGAAAAAATTACACCTACCACTATTCGGAATAAAACCTGAAACAATGGCGCAGGAAGAATGGGACTTATTAGATTGGCAGACACTTGGTGTTATAAGGTTATCATTGGCAAAAAATGTAGCATACAATATTGTCAGTGTGAAGACAACCTACAATCTCATAAATGCGTTGTCTAATATGTACGAAAAACCTTCAGCGGAAAATAAGGTTTTCTTGATTCGGCAGTTCGTGAATCTGAAGATGAAAGAAGGCGGCTCGGTGACAGACCATGTGAATGAATTCAACTCAATAATATCAAGATTGATATCTGTTGATATTGGATTCGAAGACGAAGTCCAGGCGTTGCTGTTATTATCTTCGTTGCCTGAGAGTTGGTCTGGTACAGTAACAGCAGTTAGCAGTTCAGCCGGAGGTGCTAAGCTGTCATTCGAAGGTATTCGCGACTTAATCCTTGGAGAGGATGTGCAAAGACGAAGTGCCGGAGAATCTTCTAGTAGTCTCCTAAGTACAGAAGACAGAGGAAGAAGGCCCAACAAATGAGGCGGTGGTAGAGGAAGATCAAAATCGAGAAAGAGAGGTGTTCAGAAAACAAGACTGATGTTACCTGTTGGAACTGCAAAGAGAATGGTCATTTCAGAAATCAGTACCCAAAGCCTTCGGCGGACAAAGGCCAGAAGGAAGTCAATATGGTAGTAGATTCTGAAGATGATGCGCTCATTTGCTGTGTTGAAAACTCAACAGAATCCTGGATCATGGATTCTGGTGCGTCGTTCCATGCTAGTCATTCCAGAGAAGTAATGCAGAATTTCCGGCAGTACAAAAGAAAGGTCAGACTAGCAGACAACAAGAGCCTGGATATTACAAGTGTTGGGGATGTGGTCCTCAAGACAACTTTAGGTACAGATTGGACTTTGAAGAATGTCAAGTTCATTCCTGACTTGAAGAGGATGTTAATATCCGTGGGGTAGCTTGATGATGAAGGTCACCATGTTACATTTGGTTATCATCAGTGGAAGGTGACAAAAGGGAATTTATTTGTTGCTAGAGGACAGAAGCGGGGTACACTTTATATGGTGGAAGTTTCTGATGCCGAAGCACACGCTGTTGAAGAAGTTGGGGTATATACTCTATGGCACCAAAGACTTGGGCATATGAGTGAGAAGGGAATGAAGATGCTAGTTTCCAAAGGAAGAATACCAGAGCTGAAGACTGTGAAAGTCGATTTCTGTGAGCCATGTGTTCTTGGCAAACAGAAGAAAGTTACTTTCAAGAAGGTTGGTCATCAGCCCAAGTCCGGGAAATTGGAGCTAGTTCATTCAGATGTCTACGGTCCCACTTCAGTTTCTTCAGTGGGAGGATCCCGATACTATGTCACGTTTATCGACGATTGCACAAGGAAGGTTTGGGTTTATTTCTTAAAGCATAAGTCTGAAGTTTTCAGCACTTTCAAGAAATGGAAAGCTACTGTGGAAAATGAAACAGACTTGAAGATAAAGTGTTTTAGATCAGACAATGGGGGCGAATACAGTAGTAAAGAATTTGTTGATTACTGTGCTGACCAGGGAATCAGAATGCAGAAGACGGTTCCAGAGACACCTCAGCAAAATGGAGTAGCTGAGAGGATGAATCGTACATTGAACGAAAGGGCTAAGAGCATGAGACTGCATGCAGGTTTACCCAAGATGTTCTGGGCAGATGCGGTCAACACAGCGGCATATTTAATCAACAGAGGACCCTCAGTCCCCATAGGGTTCAAGATTCTAGAAGAGGAATGGCAAGGTCGTGAAATTTCTCTCAAACACTTGAAGGTTTTCGGTTGTGTCTCTTATGTCAAAGTTAAAGACTAAGAGAGAGACAATCTAGAGGCAAAGGCAAGGAAATGCACTTTTATAGGCAATGAGTTGGATGACATGGGGTACTGCTTCTGGATAACCAAAATAAAAAGGTTATCAGAAGCCGGGATGTGGTGTTCAACGAGAATGTCCTATATAAAGATGAACTTGCAGAGAGCTCAGGCAAGAAGAAGCCACCAGAGAAAGCAGAAAGTCAAGTCGAGTTTGAAGAAATCTCTGAAGTTGACATTGTGAAACCTATCAGTATGTGACATCCGCCTAAAATGGATTCGGGTCAACCTAACCCAATTGGAAATTTAATAAACCCTACTCAAGATTACTTGACGCTAATAGGATCAAAACCCATACACTACGATATAAATTGACGTTAATAGCAATATAGCATAGTATAACGTTATAACTATAATCAAATTAAATTATGATACCATATTAAAATTAAATCAAAGTATGATGCTCTAATTAAATTAAAAGAAACAAACTTGAATGCTATAATTAAACTTCAAATAAAAGTAGATTGTTATAATCAAATAATAACCTATTTTTTATAAAACTCTATTTTTATAAACTCTACATTAAATTTTATAAAATTCTTATATTAATTAGTGTATTACATAGAGATGCTTGTGCTAGTGGGAAATTATGAAGACCACCAAAAGCCAAAAGTTATTCCCATGGTCTCCCACTCACACCTCCCATCATCTTTCCTTTCATTTTTCTCCCAACACATTATTCTCATCACCACTCAAACCCTCTCTATTCTTTCTCTCACTCTCAATCTCGAAATTCTTCCAAGAAATATCAATTTTCCAGCCAAGAACAATCCCTCATACTCAAATCTCCATCCCTCTTGAAGCATTCATCAAGGTATGTTGTTAAAAGTTTCAAATTCATTAATGAAACAAATTAAATCCACCAAAATATCTAAAACTCATTTTATATATAAACTTGATTTTTCTCAGAATCCCATCAATAAAATAAGAAGTTCTAGAAATGTTCAGAACATAACTTATTTGTATTGAATTACTATAATTATTGCAATAAAATAGGGCAATAATTCACATAAAATACTTTTTGCAGTCAATAAATTCTGGGATCATTTTGGAACAACCCATATATTGAGTAAAGTGGATTTATAAAGTTTCATGCATTTATATTACTGTTTGATGCTTATTATGTATTTTATTTTGTTATAGATAAATAAATTGCACCTTATTAACATTTTAAAGACTCCATGACAAAATTTACAGATTTTTGTAAGAATATTTACTTATTTTTCCTGATTTAATGATTATTTAATGGTTTAAATTGATAATAAATAGCTACACATGTCCAAAAACTATAAAACCTTATCAGAATATCATATATAACATGTTAATCATACATAAAAAGTCTAATGAATTTCTCTTAATATTTTCATATTATTTATGATTTTATTAATTAGTTAATAATGAAAAACATAAGAAATACTTCCCATATGAATATTTTATAGTAATTACTATTTTATGAAATAATGATTTTCTGATAATTTCAGAATGTTTCATTACTGTTTAGTATTTAAAACCATTTTCCTAAATATCTAAGCATGTAAAAATGCATTTTTAATGATTATTTCATATAAATAATTGTTTATAATATATAAAATCTGTAAATACTTATAATTTGACTAGTTATTATTTTAATAAGAAATTATTAAAATCTTGCCTAAAGTGAAAATATAAATTAATTAAGCAAAGTAATTAATTCAATTTAAAATTCATTTAACATATAAATACATTAATATTCAAAACAAAATTTGGATAATTGTTAATTCATCTAATATAAGAATATGTGTCTAATTATTTTTATTAATACTATATTCCCATTTATCGATTCCTAAGCCTAAACTATTAATTATATTAGGTTCTACGACATTTTGACTCGAGCCGTCTATCGTACAACACGCGCATTCCTTATTGGACTAATGTGAGTAATCTACCCCATATTTTATAATTTTCAATACTTTTGGGGTGTATCATGTGGTTCTAATATGTTTTCAACTTCATTTTATTATTTTATCACAATTGAGACATTGTTGGGACATTTATACTTGAATCATTATTTGTATAATTTTTGTTTGTTTTCGCTACATGTACTTGTAGTGCATTATCATTTTTAGTCTAATCTCCATGACTATGCCCGTATTCTTGAGGTACGTTATGGACAATAATAGCGCTATTGGGTTGACCACCCCGCCTTGGGACGCTAAGGTGATTGATTACACGTGGTTGAGTGTGTATGATGATTAGATGCTTCATCCTATATATATACATATATATATATGTATATATAGCGTGAGAACTTATTGTTGTTGTTATCATTTGTTAATCAATTTTTGATTTATAAACTGTTATCTCAATAACAGTTGCTTGCCAACTTCAAAAGAAAACAAATTTCAAATTAGTCAAACTCACAATTTTCTTTAATAAAACTAGATTACTCACCAACTCTCGTAGTTGACCTGTTTTTACCCATGATGCAGATTTGAAGAATGAAGTTGATGAAAAGTAGGGTGTACCTTAGAAACCCACAAGACTATTTAAATTTGATGTAATAAATGTTGTTGTATTTGAATTTGTATTTGTATGTTGTGGATCTTGTTTGCATACTTAGTACTTAATTGAATCTAATCATATTATAACATAGTTGTCATGAGACTTTGAACAATATATCATGCCTTGATCGATTCCGCCAAGGATCGGGGTGTGACATATTGGTATCAGAGCCCTTGACTATAGGGAATTATGTTAATTGCCTTGACCTAGTCTATAGCCTCTAGGGTCCTCTCGTATGCTAGTTTATAAAATGCACACACAACTGCATACAACTCGCACTTAGAAAATCCTAGGAATACCTTTGTGTGCTAATTGCTCCCTCATGTGCTTACGTATTATTCCCGACACTTATATGTGTGTATACACTTGTGAATTTTCTCCTCTTTCTCTTAAAATCACACACATACTCAAATGGTTTCAAAATAAAAATTTATATACAGATATATTCCTTAGAGCTCATAGGAAATTAAAAGTCATCCACTCTAGTTGGGTAGGATCAAAGTAATGGACGCGTAGTAACTGGAAGGGGGAGGTGTCGGTAGCCTAAAAGTCCTGACTAGGTGTAACGCCAAAACATGTTTATTATATAATTATAATAAAAAGGGCAAAATGGTCGTTTTATCCCAAAAGGGTAATTTGGTCTTTTGGACAGAAAAGGACTTGTTTGGTAATAATATTTTGAGTCTTGGACTTAAAATGTTATAAAAATGTGATTTTTGTCATAAATTGTGTAAATTGTGGCAAAAGCCTTAAAAATGCAACTTCAAGGACCAAAATGCAATTTTTGGAGGTATAAAAGGAGAGGCTTATGCAGATTTTTTGTGAGTTACGGGAGAGAGTTCGTGACTGATTTTTCCAGAAATCGTGAAGGATTCTTGAAAGTTTGAAGCTTGGAATTTCATCCTTGGTTTAAAAGGGTAGTATTGGAAGCTTTTGAGGTAAATATTCCAAGTTCTTGATTGTTTGTTCTTGATGAGTTTTGTGGAATTCAAAAACTGCATTTGCAGTTATAATTGTATGGTTAAAATGGTTAGATACTTCCATTAAGTCATGCTAATAAGGACTTTATTCAAGAAAATGGAAGTAGATTGTTATAATTGATGAATTTGAAGTTTTGGGGTTGTTAAAACTAAGAACGCTAATTCTTCATATGGATGATTGAGTGTGTTTTGATGGTTAAAAACCTTGTAAAAATGTAAGGTTTTAGCCTAGGAACAAACCCCAAACGGTTAAGAACAGCATTAAGCACTTAATGGACCAAAACTGCAAGCTACAGTGCATAAATCGCGACTGCCCAGGAGGCAGCACTGGCGCTGGGCGCAGTGCGCCCCTATCCAGGCGCAGTGCGCCTCCAAGGCAGTGGCCAGGCAGGAACTTTGAAATGCTATCTTTTGTTTGGCTTATCCGATTTAGCTCAAACTTGAACCGTAGGCTTATTATGGTCTGAAAAGTTTGGGAAAAATTTTAGATTGAGTTTTCGACCCCTCGTGGGCACTGTAGACCGATCTGAATGCCTCGGTGAATAGTAAAATTCATATAAAGTTAGTAAACGGAAAGTTTATTAACTAGGCATTATTTATAACGATATTGTATTGAACTCTAGTGTATTAGAGTTAATTGAAATGGGTATTAACCTATAATCATTTTGAAAATGAATGAAATTATAGGTACGAGACAAAATCATATGGATTTCATTTCAAAGCAAGGAACGATTAACGCTAGTTGTAGCAAGTCTTCAAGTGAGTAATCTCACTGTTATCTGTTGTGGTAAATGTTATATGAGCAGCTGCAGATGAATATGATTTGAGGGACAAAAATGACAGATTTTCATGATTTAAGATATGACAAGACCAGATAAGCCGTGAGTCTATTTTAGACAAGAACGGAACTGTGAGTCAATATATCTGTGTAAACTGTTATATAGACAACAGCGGGCTAACCCGTGAGTCTAGGCAACAGCGGGCTAAACCGTGAGCCGCAGTTTATTTTAATGAGCCAGATTTATATAGACAACAGCGGGCTAACCTGTGAGTCTAGGCAACAGCGGGCTAACCCGTGAGCCACGGCAACAGCGGGCTAACCCGTGAGCCATATTTGATTTTGTATTGCATGATCGTACATATTTGACTTTGTATAGAGAATTTTATTCTTATACATGTTATTCTTGATTTGATTACTCATTGGGCTTAATAGCTCACAATTTTATTGATATGTCCCTGCAGGTGAGCGTGATCCCGCAAAGGGAAAAGACAAAGTCCGTGACTGAGGACTTAGTATTGAAGGGACGACCCGGCTTGAAGAATGTATAATATTTATGTATTGTACTTCGTGATACACTTGTACTCGTATTTTGTTAACTAATACCCCATACTTATGGTTTTTACTGTAAAATATTTGGTTTGAAAAATAAAAAAATTTTTGGGGTGTTTTTGTTAATAAGCCGGGTGTTACAAGTTGGTATCAGAGCCGTGGTTTAAGTGAACTAGGTGTCTTAGACTAGATTCCTGGACTTAAACCTTGAGAGAAGAATAGATAAATGGAATGTTAGATATATATATATAAGTTTGTTATTATATATGTAATCTAACGGTTTGCTGAATTTTTGAAGAATGTGAAATACACGAAGCAATCCTACTAGTGCGAATTCGCGTGGAACTGCAAGAAGTGGACCAGCTCGGTCACGCGGCTCTGTTGGGCGAAGAGCACCAGCACGGGAACCGGTGGGACAAAATCCACCCGATATTCGGGCGATAGTGGAAGAAGTGGTTAGGCAAATGATGCCCGCATTATCGAATAACCCCAACCCGAGTGGTAATCCTAATCCGAGTGCCAATCCAGATCCTACTGAAGAGGCTGCAAAAAGTGTTCATGACAGACAGCCAGAAGATGAAAGCCAGGGAGAAAGTCGTGCCCGGGCAGTAAAAGAAACTCAAGGTGGGGAAGCCTCGATAAAGAAAGTGGGGTGTACTTACAAATCCTTCCTTGGTTGTAAACCAAATGAATTCTCGGGGACAGATGATCCAGTCAAAGCTATGGAATGGATCATGCATATGGAGAAGGTGTTCCGAGTAAGCAAGTGTGCGGATGATGATAAAGTGGAATTTGCCACGAACCAAGTTACAAGCGGTGCACTACATTGGTGGCAAACCTATTATAAATCACCGGATCTCGATTCATCCCAATCGATACAATGGGAGCAATTCAAGACAAAGTTCAATGAAGAATACTGCTCGGAAGTAGCTATTCAGAAGTTGGAGGATGAATTCCTGCATTTGGAACAGGGTTCCCGATCTGTTCAGGAATATACTCTTAGCTTTCTGGAGAAAGCTAGGTTTACGGAGCACCATATCTACACTGAAAAGAGAAAGATCGACAAGTATGTTCGGGGGTTGACAACCCGAATTAGAGAAATTGTGCAACCGTTGAAACTAACTACCTTCCGACAAGTGGTGGATCGAGCCACAGAAAGAGAAACAGAATTGAAGCGGCAGGAAGACGAAAAGAAAGTTATGGAAACGAAACGAAAGGCGGAAGACCAAGGTTGGACGCCTCAGAAAAAGTCGCAACAATCCGGGTCTAGGGGAAAAGGCCAGAAAGATGAAGGAAAATGGTGCGAAAAATGCAGAAAAAGGCACACGGGCAGTTGTCGCAGTGATACTGGGACAGTTAGCTGCCGAAATTGTGGAAAAACAGGTCATTCTACACGGGACTGTCGGGCGGACCGTAGGTGTTTCCAATGTGGGGCTACGGATCATATTCGCCTGAACTGTCCCCAACTAAAATCTGGCGCATACAGTGAAAGACCCAGGGATGATCAAGTGGGAAAGAAAGAAGAACCAAAGAATAGGGGACGACCGGTGGCCTCGCGAGCTTTCCAGATGACTGTGGAGGAAGCCCGCGAGAAGACAGATGTGATCACAGGTATCTTTACTCTCAATACCATACCTGTATATGTTATATTTCATCCAGGAGCAACACACTGTTTTGTATCGGAGTCTTTGTTGCCTCGCCTGAATGTACCGTTAACCTCAATGGATGAAAGTCTAGAAGTGGCAATAGCGGACGGCCGATATGTTTGGGTTTCTGAACATCTGGAAGGTTGTCAGCTTAAAATCTACGGGACCGTTTTCCCTATAGATTTGAAGCCGATGACTACCAATGAATTTGGTGTGGTTGTGGGGATGGATTGGTTAGCAACGAACTATGCTAATATGGATTGCAGAAATAAAAACATCACAGTATTATCACCGGATGGAAAATGGATAAAGATTCAGGGTGAACGACCTCGGTTAATAATGCCAGTTATCTCCTTTGCTCAAGCCCGAAGCTGTATTAGTAAAGGAGGGATGTCTTATCTAGCTTTTGTATCGGTGGCTCAACCAATTAAAATGGGAGTAGCGAATGTGAACGTAGTGAATGAATTCTCAGATGTGTTTCCAGACGAACTTCCAGGGTTGCCACCAGATCGACAGGTTGAGTTCACGATTGAACTGGTTCCGGGAGCTGCACCTGTTGCTCGAGCTCCATACCGTTTAGCACCTTCAGAGATGGTTGAACTACGGAAGAAACTGGAAGAATTGTTAGACAGGGGTTTCATCAGACAGAGTACATCGCCTTGGGGAGCCCCTATTTTGTTTGTCAAGAAGAAGGATGGGTCAATGCGCATGTGCATTGACTATCGGGAGTTAAACAAGACCACGGTGAAGAACAAGTACCCGCTGCCCAGAATAGACGATTTGTTTGACCAGCTGCAAGGCGCGTCCTACTTTTCCAAGATTGATCTGAGGTCGGGATACCACCAGTTGAAGATAAGGGAGTCAGACATTCCGAAGACAGCTTTCCGAACGAGATACGGTCATTATGAGTTTTTGGTGATGCCTTTTGGGTTAACCAATGCTCCAGCCGTATTCATGGATCTCATGAACCGAGTGTGTCGTCCGTTCCTTGATACCTCGGTGATAGTGTTTATTGATGACATCTTGGTGTATTCTAAAAGCCAAGCTGAACATGAAGTGCACCTGCGACAAGTGTTGGAGTTGCTTCGTCGAGAAAAGCTGTATGCGAAATTTTCCAAGTGTGATTTCTGGCTAAGAGAAGTCCAATTTCTTGGTCATGTAATCAATGCCGAAGGGGTAAAAGTAGATCCAGCAAAGGTTGAGGCCGTGATGAAGTGGGAACCGCCCCGGAGTCCAACTGAAATACGAAGTTTCCTTGGTTTAGCAGGCTATTATAGAAGATTTGTCGAGAATTTCTCTTCGATAGCTGCTCCGTTGACCAAGTTAACTAAGAAAGGTGAAAGGTTCACGTGGGCCGAAAAACAGCAAGAAGCATTCCAGAAGCTGAAACAATCTTTGTGTGAAGCACCAGTGTTAGCTCTACCACAAAGCGGAGAAGAGTATGTGATCTACAGCGATGCTTCTAGAATTGGTCTTGGGTGTGTTCTAATGCAGAAAGGTCGGGTCATAGCCTATGCGTCCCGCCAATTAAAAGCTGCCGAAAAGAAATACCCAGTTCATGATCTGGAATTAGCTGCGGTAGTTCTAGCATTGAAGCTGTGGAGGCATTATTTATATGGTGTAAAGTTTGTTATTTACACTGATCATAAGAGCCTGAAGTATCTCTTCGACCAGAAAGAGCTTAGTATGAGACAACAAAGGTGGATGGATCTGCTTAAAGACTTTGATTGTGAAATTCAGTACCACCCTGGCAAGGCGAATGTGGTGGCAGATGCTCTAAGCAGAAAAGAAGCTCCTTTGAAAGTTACATCCGCGTGTTTGGGTGTAGCAAGTCGATTACCAGAATTGATCCGTTTGGCTCAAGAAGAAGCGTGCAAGCCGGAATCTGTAAAAAGCGAACGAATGGTTGGATATTTGAAGCATCTGGAAGAAAATGCTCATAAATTGAAGACTTTCAGAGGCCGAATATGGGTCCCGAAACAAGGAGAAGCGCGGAAATTACTTCTAGAAGATGCTCATTATAGCCGATATGCAGTTCATCCGGGCAGTACTAAGATGTATCAGACGTTAAAACCGATGTATTGGTGGCCTGGAATGAAGAGGGATATCAGAAGATTTGTGGAAAGATGTTTGACTTGTCTGCAAGTTAAGTCAAACCATCAGAAACCGTACGGGGAAATACAACCATTGCCGGTTCCAGAGAAGAAGTGGGACCATATTACCATGGATTTTGTGACGAAGTTGCCGCGGACACCGCGAGGTTATGATTCTATATGGGTGATTGTTGATCTACTGACCAAATCGGCACAATTTATACCATATAAAGAAAAGTACAGAGTAGATCAATTGGCGAAAATCTACATTGATGAGGTAATTTGTCGGCATGGATTACCAGCATCGATTGTGTCGAACAGAGACAGCAGATTTACTTCCCATTTTTGGCAGAGTCTTCAAGAGCAATTGGGTACAAAAGTACTTATGAGTACCGCATATCATCCACAGACCGATGGTCAGAGTGAAAGAACGATCCAAACTTTGGAAGACATGCTGAGGACTTGTGTCATAGACTTCGGTGGAAGCTGGGAAGATCATTTACCTTTAGTGGAATTCGCGTATAATAATAGCTATCATTCCAGCATTCAGATGGCCCCGTATGAAGCCTTGTATGGAGCATCGTGCCGTACTCCGACCTGCTGGACTGAAGTTGGGGAAAAGCCATTGGCTGGACCCTAAATTGTAGCACAGACTGAAGAAAAGATCAAACTGATACGCGAAAATTTGAAAGTAGCTCAGAATAGACAGAAACAGTACGCGGACAAACGGGTGAAACCGATAGAATTCCAAGTAGGAGATATGGTAATGCTCAAAGTATCCCCTTGGAAAGGCTTAATCCGTTTTGGGAAGAAAGGAAAGTTGAGTCCTCGTTTCATTGGACCTTTCCGTATATCCCAAAGGGTTGGAGCCGTGGCGTATCGATTGGAACTACCTGACGAACTTCATGGTATACATAATGTATTCCATGTGTCCCATTTGAGGAAAACGTTGTTTGATAAGTCTCAACATGTACCTCTTGCTGAAATTGAAGTGAATGAAAAGCTGAGATACCCGGAACAACCCGAGCGGGTGCTAGACCGCAAGACAAGACAGCTGAGAAATAAGAAGATCAGCATGGTGAAAGTGCTTTGGTGTCATCACAAAGGTTCCGACACGACGTGGGAGACCGAAAGTGAAATGAGGGAAAAATATCCTCAACTTTTTGTATGATTTCGGGGACGAAATCTCTTAAAGGAGGGGAGAATTTGTAACGCTAAAACATGTTTATTATATAATTATAATAAAAAGGGCAAAATGGTCGTTTTACCCCAAAAGGGTAATTTGGTCTTTTGGACAGAAAAGGACTTGTTTGGTAATAATATTTTGAGTCTTGGACTTAAAATGTTATAAAAGTGTGATTTTTGTCATAAATTGTGTAAATTGTGGCAAAAGCCTTAAAAATGCAACTTCAAGGACCAAAATGCAATTTTTGGAGGTATAAAAGGAGAGGCTTGTGCAGATTTTTTGTGAGTTACGGGAGAGAGTTCGTGACTGATTTTTCCAGAAATCGTGAAGGATTCTTGAAAGTTTGAAGCTTGGAATTTCATCCTTGGTTTAAAAGGGTAGTATTGGAAGCTTTTGAGGTAAATATTCCAAGTTCTTGATTGTTTGTTCTTGATGAGTTTTGTGGAATTCAAAAACTGCATTTGCAGTTATAATTGTATGGTTAAAATGGTTAGATACTTCCATTAAGTCATGCTAATAAGGACTTTATTCAAGAAAATGGAAGTAGAATGTTATAATTGATGAATTTGAAGTTTTGGGGTTGTTAAAACTAAGAACCCTAATTCTTCATATGGATGATTGAGTGTGTTTTGATGGTTAAAAACCTTGTAAAAATGTAAGGTTTTAGCCTAGGAACAAACCCCAAACGGTTAAGAACAGCATTAAGCACTTAATGGACCAAAACTGCAAGCTACAGTGCATAAATCGCGACTGCCCAGGAGGCAGCACTGGCGCTGGGCGCAGTGCGCCCCTATCCAGGCGCAGTGCGCCTCCAAGGCAGTGGCCAGGCAGGAACTTTGAAATGCTATCTTTTGTTTGGCTTGTCTGATATAGCTCAAACTTGAACCGTAGGCTTATTATGGTCTCAAAAGTTTGGGAAAATTTTTAGTTTGAGTTTTCGACCCCTCGGGGGCACTGTAGACCGATCCGAATGCCTCGGTGAATAGTAAAATTCATATAAAGTTAGTAAACGGAAAGTTTATTAACTAGGCATTATTTATAACGATATTGTATTGAACTCTAGGGTATTAGAGTTAATTGAAATGGGTATTAACCTATAATCATTTTGAAAATGAATGAAATTATAGGTACGGGACAAAATCATACGGATTTCATTTCAAAGCAAGGAACGATTAACGATAGTTGTAGCAAGTCTTCAAGTGAGTAATCTCACTGTTATCTGTTGTGGTAAATGTTATATGAGCAGCTGCAGATGAATATGATTTGAGGGACAAAAATGACAGATTTTCATGATTTAAGATATGACAAGACCAGATAAGCCGTGAGTCTATTTTAGACAAGAACGGAACTGTGAGTCAATATATCTGTGTAAACTGTTATATAGACAACAACGGGCTAACCCGTGAGTCTAGGCAACAGCGGGCTAACCCGTGAGCCGCAGTTTATTTTAATGAGCCAGATTTATATAGACAACAGCGGGCTAACCCGTGAGTCTAGGCAACAGCGGGCTAACCCGTGAGCCACGGCAACAGCGGGCTAACCCGTGAGCCATATTTGATTTTGTATTGCATGATAGTACATATTTGACTTTGTATAGAGAATTTTATTCTTATACATGTTATTCTTGATTTGATTACTCATTGGGCTTAATAGCTCACAGTTTTATTGATATGTCCCTGCAGGTGAGCGTGATCCCACAAAGGGAAAAGACAAAGTCCGTGACTGAGGACTTAGTATTGAAGGGACGACCCGGCTTGAAGAATGTATAATATTTATGTATTGTACTTCGTGATACACTTGTACTCGTATTTTGTTAACTAATACCCCATACTTATGGTTTTTACTGTAAAATATTTGGTTTGAAAAATAAAATTTTTTTTGGGGTGTTTTTGTTAATAAGCCGGATGTTACACTAGGTAAGCATTCGTATACATCCCAATCAACCGAGGGACCAGTTTGCTTACCTGGGGACCAAAGGCGAGAGTTCCCAAACCTATAGGCCAAAGCGCGTTATTCACATTACTTTTGAGCCATCAAAATACCCGACCTTATCAAACGTATCCGAAAGGATACACTCCAAAATGGCCAACTCATTGGACTATTAAGTTCCCTAATGGGCCTTGAAGTGGGAAAAACATGTGAAAACTTAGTATTGTAGGGGCCCACGCAATTGCTACATGCTTCACATTTAGTACCCATGGAAAGCCCAAAAGGTGCCCAACACTCCTAACCATGGCCCAACAAGTGTTTTACAATCATTTTACCCAACAATGTCTACAAACTTAATTTCCATAATCAATTTACAAAAAACTCACAAGTCTATATGCGTGTTTCTCATAGATGGCATTACGACCCCCATACGCTGCTCGTAACAACCAAAGGCTAGCCGCCCTTATCGCTAAGGAGGTAGCAAATGTCATCCCAACAATTGCAACCCATCTTCAAGCTCTTCAGCCGCAAGCTCCAGCAACCACTCATCGTTGCTCGTTTAAGCACTTTCGTAGCTGTAATCCGCCTTACTTCAAAGGCAACGATGGTGCCACCGCACTCCTCACATGGATCGAAGAAATGGAGAGTACTTTCATCCATAGCGAGTGTCCTGAGGACCTGATGGTCCGTCACGCCACAGGGTGCCTCCAAGGTCATGCTCTCACCTGGTGGAACCTAGAAAAAAGGGCAAAAGGAGAGGCTGTTGCCTTGGGAATGACCTGGTCAACACTAAAGGAACGCATGATGGAGAAATTCTGCCCTGACAGCGAATTGCAAACTCTCGAGGAGGAATTCTGGAATCTGAAACAGGTGGGAGGCGACAACGCGACCTACACAAATAGATTCCATGATCTCTCAAGACTCCTACCTCACATGGTTCAACCTATGAAAACTGCAATACGCCGCTACATCAAAGGGTTACCGCACCAGATCCGTGATTCGGTGACCAGCAGCAGGCCATCTACCCTGGAATCCGCTATTGAAATAGCAGGTCAACTCAACGAGGACAATGTGAACGATGGTGTCCTCCCACGCAAGGGTTTAAAGATGTCTATTGAAAAGCCGACCCTTGAGACTCCCCTAATTGTCAAGTCCGAGTCCTCACACCGACACGACAAAAAGAAGCGGAAAAGCCATCACCACAACCATGCTGTTATTACCCCTGCCACTCCTATCTCCCAAGTCACCCCACAAGCCCAACCAAACAAAAAGCTGTATACTGGACCTCACCCCCTCTGTAACCACTGTAACTATCACCATATGACCACCAGCCCATGTCGCCTTTGTACGACTTGTGGTCGCTATGGCCACTTGGCAGACACATGTCGTGCACCAAAAAACTCAGCGACCATTAGCTCTACCCTCAAATCAGCAAACACAAACCCGGTATCCAACTGGAACATGCTTCAACTGTGGTGACCCCACCCATTTCAGAAATGCGTGTCCTAGGCTTGTCAATATCATTAACACTCAAGCCCAGGAAAATCCAACAATGCATGTTCCAGCTCCCAAAGGCCGAGCATTTGTCATTACCGCAACCCAAGCACAGACCGATAACAAGGTTGTAAATGGTACGTTTCTCATAAATGACTGCTACGCTTCAGTACTTTTTGATTCAGGTGCCGATAAAAGTTTTGTGTCTTTGGAATTTGAACCCATACTTCACACACCTCGCACGATTCTTGATGAAAACTTTACCGTAGAAGTCGCCAATGGAAAATACATTTCACTCAATGCAGTCATCCAAGATTGCACTTTCGATTTTTGCGGTCATAAATTTTCCGTCAATTTAGTTCCTATGGAACTTGGTAGCTTCGACATCATTGTGGGAATGGATTGGCTATCCCAAAACCATGCTGAAATAGTATGTTACGAGAAGTTTATTCGTATTCCTCTTGCCGACGGTCAAAGTCTTCGTATTTATGGCGAGACTCGTTCAAAAAAGCTTAGTCTTATGTCATGTACTCAAGCTCGATCATATCTACGTAAAGAATACATGGCTTTCTTAGCCCATGTGGTGGAAACAAAGTCGAAAAAAAGAAGATCGAAGATATTCCGATTGTACGAGACTTTCCCGACATCTTTCCCGATGACGTATCGGGACTCCCTCCAGTACGTGAGTTAGAGTTCCGCATCGATCTCGTTCCTGACGCTGCTCCCATAGCCAAGTCTCCATATCGGTTAGCTCCAACTGAGATGCAAGAATTGGCAAGTCAGCTCCAAGAATTAACCGATAAGGGATTTATCTGCCCTAGTACTTCACCCTGGGGAGCCCCGGTTCTCTTCATTAAAAAGAAAGATGGTTCGTTTCGTATGTGTATCGATTATCGGGAGTTAAATAAATTGACCATCAAGAACCGATATCCGTTACCTCGGATCGACGACCTTTTTGATCAGCTTCAAGGAGCCTCATGCTTCTCAAAAATCGACCTCCGCTCGGGTTATCACCAACTTCGAGTACGGGAAGAAGACATCCCCAAAACCGCTTTCCAAACCTGCTATGGTCATTACGAGTTCACCGTTATGCCTTTTGGCCTAACGAATGCCCCTGCCGCATTCATGGACTTGATGAATCGGGTATTTAAACCTTATCTCGACCGTTTTGTTATTGTCTTTATTTATGACATCCTCATTTACTCCAAGATAAAGGCAGACCATGAAAGACACCTTCGTCTAACTCTCCAAACATTACAAGGAAATCAGCTTTATGCCAAATTTTCGAAATGCGAGTTTTGGTTAAATGAGGTACCAATTCCTCGGTCATATTGTAAGTGACAAGGGTATTTTAGTCGATCCCGCAAAAGTTGAAGCAGTCAAGAATTGGAAAGCCCCACGTACCCCCAAGGAAATTCGGTCATTCCTCGGTTTAGCCGGCTATTACCGGCGTTTCATTTCAAATTTCTCAAAGATCGCTTTACCGTTTACTTCGCTCACTTGCAAGGGTACGCCATTTGATTGGGGACCCAAGCAGGAAGACGCTTTCCAAACTCTTAAACAAAGATTGTGTGACGCTCCAATTCTTACACTCCCTGAAGGATCCGAAGATTTCGTGGTATACTGCGATGCCTCCAATCTCGGTCTAGGTTGTGTTTTGATGCAAAGGGGAAAGGTTATAGCTTATGCATCGCGACAACTCAAAATCCATGAAAGGAATTATACGACTCATGATTTGGAGCTCGGTGCCGTGGTTTTCGCTCTTAAAATTTGGAGGCATTACCTTTACGGCACTAAATGCGTAATTTTCACCGACCATAAGAGCTTGCAACATATTGTTAATCAAAAGGAACTCAATATGAAGCAAACACGATGGGTCGAACTCCTAAATGATTACGAGTGTGAAATACGCTATCATCCGGGCAAGGCAAACGTCGTAGCCGACGCGTTAAGCCGAAAAGAACATGCCAAAGCATTTCATTTAATATGTTCTCCTATCTTGTTCAATCTCAGCGACCAAATTCGAGGAGCCCAACACTCGGCAATTACCGAAAATGACATCCCCACGGGAATTGATGGGGAGTTGGAATCTAAATCTGATGGTATTTTCTATTATCAAGATCGCATCTGGATCCCAGATCGCGACAATCTTCGTACATTCCTAATGGAAGAAATCCATAAAACTCGATATTCCATTCATCCGGGCGCTGACAAGATGTATCATGGCTTGAGAACCAATTATTGGTGGTCGGGAATGAAAAAGGATATTGCTTTATTCGTAGCCAAATGTCTTACATGTTCCAGGGTCAAAGCAGAACATCAACGACCCTCTGGACTATTGGTCCAACCGGTAATCCCCGAGTGGAAATGGGAAGCGATCACCATGGATTTCGTAACCAAACTTCCCCGTACCACAAAGGGACATGACAGCATTTGGGTAATCGTTGACCGTTTGACTAAATCTGCTCACTTCCTTCCCATCCATGAACATTTCAAGGTCGAACAACTTGCTCGGATTTACATCGACGAGATAGTTAGTCGGCATGGCATCCCTCTCAGCATCATTTCAGATCGTGATGGGAGATTTCTCTCTCGGTTCTGGCAATCACTTCAAGAAGCCATGGGAACCCGCCTTGATCTCAGTACCGCCTATCATCCTCAGACCGATGGTCAATCTGAGAGGACAATTCAAACACTCGAAGATATGTTGAGGGCGTGTGTCTTAGATTTCGGAGGAAACTGGGACTCTCATTTACCGTTGGTGGAATTCTCCTATAATAACAGTTATCATTCTAGCATCGGGATGCCACCATTTGAGGCATTATATGGCCGTAAATGCCGATCTCCTATTTGCTGGCATGAAATTGGCGAGTCCCATGTAATTCGCGCAACAGTGGATTCTCCAATTGTTGGTCCTGAGCTTATCCAGGAAACAACCGACAAAATCACTCAGATTCGCAATAATCTTCTCACAGCTCGTAGCCGACAAAAGAGTTACGCCGACAAGCGACGCAAACCGCTTGAATTTACCATGGGTGACATGGTCATGTTAAAAGTGTCCCCATGGAAAGGTGTGGTTCGATTTGGACGCAATGGTAAATTGGCACCACGCTACGTAGGCCCGTTTAAGATCCTGAAAAGGATCGGACCAGTAGCCTACGTGTAACACCCTTTTCTTCTACCATATTTAAATACAAATACAGTTTATTTTACAAACATATGTTACAACTCGTGACTATAAAATAGCCACATAAATTTTTGTTTTATTTTACAAACAAACTCGAGGGGTATTACAGACTCAATACAGATAACCATAATTTAAACTTACAGTGTACAATAACGGTCCCAACTGCAACTCTCGCTCCCTTCACCTAAGTACATAGCATTTCAAAAACATAGTATACGTGAGACATAAAGCCTCGTGAGTAATATGGGTTTAGACCCAAAACTTTTCTATTCAAAACTTAAAATATTCAAAAGTACATTGCTAAAATTGATTTATTTCATAAATCTCAAAATGACTTTTTCTTCTTTACTTTCAAACTTTAAAAAGGCTTTCTTTCTTAAAACTGCTTTTCTTTCTCATTTCTCGTGACCAACTGAAACTTATGAATTAAGTTAATTAATTCATTCAACTAGCTCCCCTCGCGGGACAGAACAAATCTGCCCACTCGGTTTGCTCATTCTGTCTCCCCTTCGTGACTTGGAACAAATTCAAGCACAAGGGTATGCTAAGCTAGACAACTACTTCGCGACGGGAGGTACCATCCCAGTAGTGTCTTCTGATCTCCCAATTATGTGGGTGATCCTAGTCCGGACAACTGGTTCATACTTCTTTAATTCTTACTTCATTTCATCTCAAATTGGTCAAAATGGGACACAATTTGTAATAAACTAAAACTCATAAACTTTGTAACTCTTTATCAAAAATATTATCAAACTACTTTTGACATCTTAGTTCCTATAAGGAACTTCTTTCAAAATACGTTGCAAACCATACTTTAAAAATCTACTCAAAATACTAAGCCCTTGTATAGAGCTTCTTTCAAAACTATTTTCCAAACTTTAGTATTTATAAACATGTGGAAAACTTACTTTTCTGAAAATAACATTTTGCTATGTACTTGAAAATCCTCATAAAACTCACCTTGACGTTGCTACAAGTTTCTACGCTTCTCGTACGGCTTTTCCCTTCCCGTGCTCAACAACGTTTGAAGCACCACCTATACAAATCGTATATATATAAATACTCAATATAATTAATTCTATAAGGCTAAGGTCTCATATAACATAGCTCTAGGTTATAATAAATGTATAACCATTTATAACTCATTTTACGGTTTTCTCCGAAATACGCGTATACTGCTACAGTACCCCCGAGGGGTCGTATTTCAGTTCCGACTCTTTTCCATGAAATCTTAGACTATATTAGACTTGTGTTTCAAATTTGGAGTTCATTGGACAAGTCTAGCTCAAATTCTAAAAATCATGAGCATGAATAGTGTTTTTAGCCTCTGCCGCTACAGTAACTTTTCCGCAAGGTCGAATTACGGATTTGACCATTCCCGACATGTTCTTATACTATGTTAAGGTTATGTCTGAAATTTCAGGTCAATCGGACACGTCTAGCTATGGTTTCTAGCGTTTGAGTTATTTGAAAATTTTAACATTTTTGGTTCCTGCCCAGCCCCTGACTGAAGGCGCACCGCGCCTGGCTAGGGGCGCACTGCGCCTGGGAGCACCCCGCCCTGGACCTGGGCGCACTGCGCCTGGCGCCTGGGCAGTAGCCTGTTCAGTCGCGATTTGTGCACTGTAGCACGCAGTTTTCACCCATTAAGCACTTATTTCAGTGCTTAATCGTATGGGGTTTGTTCTAGGACCAAAACCCTTGACTAATCATATGTTTTAAGCTATTAAAAACACTTCAATAACTCAATTACAGAAATTAACGTTCTTGGCTAAACTTGAAAATTCTCAATTATAGCATTCTACTTCCATGCTTTTGGGTTAAGTTCTTAACTAATGGCTTATTGGAAGCATTAGCTACTTAACCCACATGAATTTTAACTGAAATTTCAGTTTCTACTCAACCAATTCAAGAACACCCAAGAACTAGGTTAAAACAAGGAAATCTTACCTTCTCTAGCTTTGGAATCACCAATTCCAATCCTTTGTTTGATTCCCTTGGCCAATTCTTGTTCCCTTCTTCTTCTTCCTCTCGTTCTCTCTAGCTCTCTCCCGTAAGTTCTATAATGTTCTGGAGATTAAGAGTTAATTACCTCTCTTATTTATAAATTTAATTTTATAAAATATTTACATTTTGGTCCTAAATTTTCCATTGTCTTTACATAAATGGTCCTAAGACCCAAATTCTTGCAACAATGTCCCATTAACTTCCAACTTGACATTTTTTTGACATTTTGGTCATTTCCATGTCAAATGACCATTTTGCCCTTTTTGGTCAAATTTCACTATTCACGAGGTAAAAACTCCAAATTTCACATAATTTCTTATTTCTTATATCATTATGTTACAATACATATTATTACACATAATAGTCGTACAATACGACAAAAGACGATTTTACCCTTTTTGACTTTTTCGCGGGTTCTTACAGTCACCCCTCCTTAAGCGGATTCCGTCCTCGGAATCTTTTCGTAATCTGTCAAATTCAGATATCTTCTCTTCATTTCTGCTAATGTTTCCCAAGTCAAGTTTGACCCTAAGGAATGCTTCCACTTAACAAGTACAAGGTCAATCTCCTTGTTCCTTAGCTTTTTAGTCTGCATTTCCAGGATGGCTTCGGGTTCTTCAATTAGTTTACTAGGAGTCTCCACCCTCAGATCGGTATACGGTATTACTAGCTCTTCTTTACCAAAGTACTTTTTCAAGTAGCATACATGAAAGGTATCATGTATTCCACTGAGTTCGGGTGGTAACTCTATCTTGAATGCCTGTAACCCAACTCTCTTCAGGATTCTGAAAGGTCCAATGTACCTTGGACTCAACTTTCCTCTCTTGCCAAATCTAACCACTCCTTTCCATGGCGACACTTTAATCATCACCAAATCTCCTTCTTGCAAGTCATATGGTCTCTTCTTTAGATTTGAATAACTCCTCTGCCGATCTTGTGCTGCTTTCATGTTGGCTTGAATTACTCCAATCTTCTCATTAGTTACTCTAACAATCTCTGGCCCCGTAAGCTTAGTCTCACCCGCCTCCAACCAGCATAAAGGAGTTCTACACTTTCTACCATACAATGCCTCAAAGGGTGGCATTTTAATACTAGAATGGTAGCTGTTATTGTATGCAAACTCCACTAATGGCAGGTGTTCATCCCAACTACCTCCAAATTCCATCACACACGATCGTAGCATGTCTTCTAATGTCTGAATCGTTCGTTCACTATGACCGTCTGTTTGTGGATGATATGCTGTACTTAGCTGAATTCTTGTCCCCATTTTCTCTTGTAAAGCATTCCAAAAGTTAGAGGTGAATCTGGGGTCTCTGTCTGACACGATAGACAACGGTGCACCATATCTTCTTAACACTTCATCAGTATACAACTGAGCTAACTGCTCCAATGGAGTAGTTTCTTTTATGGCTAGAAATAGTGCACTCTTGGTCAACCGGTCCACTATGACCCATATACTATCATGACCTCTTCTTGTCCTTGGTAACCCGACAACCAAGTCCATGGTTACATCTTCCCACTTCCCGGCTGGAATATGCAATGACTGAGCATCCCCATGCGGGACCTGATGTTCCGCCTTGACTTGTGCACAAATAACACACTTGGAGATGTACTTAGCTATCATTTTCTTCATTCCAGGCCACCAGTACTGTCTTTTTAAATCTTGATAAGTCTTGGTACTCCCTGGATGTATGGAATACTTTGACTTATGCGACTCTTCTAGAATTAACTTTCTCAATCCTCCTGTCTTTGGTACCCATATGCGGTTTCTGAAGGTTTTCAAGCCTTGACTATTGGTCTCAAACTGAATGTCTTTTCCTAGCTTTTCATCTTTTAAATCTCCACTTTCTTCAACTTTCTGCTGAGCTGCTTTAATTCGGTCTATAATGTTGGACACTAGTTCTATTCGCATTGATCTTGCCTTGATTCTTTTCTCAGGAACTTTTCTACTCAGTGCATCCGCTACTACATTTGCTTTACCCGGATGGTACACAATTTCGCAATCATAATCACTGATCAGCTCTAACCATCTACTCTGTCTCATGTTCAATTCTTTTTGAGTGAACACATACTGTAAACTCTTGTGATCCGTGAACAACTTGCACTTTGTACCATACAAGTAATGTCTCCAAATTTTCAAGGCAAACACGATCGTTGCAAGCTCTAAATCATGGGTTGTGTACTTTTTCTCTGGATCTTTCAACTGTCTGGAAGCGTATGCTATAACCTTCCCTCTTTGCATCAACACACAGCCAAGCCCTCGATGCGAGGCATCGCTGTACACTTCAAAGTCTTCCGTCCCATCTGGCAATGTAAGGACAGGCGCATTACACAGCTTCTCTTTCAAGGTAGTGAAAGCTCTTTCTTGTTCTTCTTGCCAACTAAATTTCTCTTCTTTCCGGGTTAGTCGTGTAAGTGGCACCGCTATACGTGAGAAATCTTGAATAAATCTCCTGTAATACCCGGCAAGACCGAGAAAACTTCTAACTTCTGTTGGCGTCTTAGGTGGCTCCCATTTCATCACTGCTTCAACTTTGGCTGGATCAACTTTTATACCTTGGATAGAAACAACGTGCCCAAGGAACTGCACCTCTCTTATCCAAAACTCGCACTTGGAGAACTTTGCATATAGCTGTTCTCGCTTCAAAGTCTCAAGTACTAACCGCAGATGGCTCGCATGCTCTTCTTTATTCTTTGAGTAGATCAAAATGTCATCTATGAACACTATAACAAACCGGTCTAGGAATGGTTTACAGACCCGATTCATTAAGTCCATAAAGATCGCTGGTGCATTCGTAAGACCAAATGGCATTACTAGAAACTCGTAATGCCCGTATCGTGTACGAAACGCCGTCTTCTCTACATCACTTTCTTTTACCCTGACTTGATGATACCCAGATCTCAAATCAATTTTTGAGAAATAATCTGCTCCTTGCAACTGGTCAAACAGATCATCTATTCTGGGCAACGGGTAACGGTTCTTGATGGTAATTTTGTTCAATTCTCTGTAATCAATGCACATCCGCATTGATCCATCTTTCTTCTTCACAAATAGAACTGGAGCACCCCACGGAGAAGAACTAGGCCTGATGAAGCCTTTATCAAGTAACTCCTGCAACTGGGACATTAATTCCCTCATCTCTGTTGGTGCTAACCGGTACGGTGCTCGTGCTATTGGAGAAGATCCTGGGACAAGATCTATTCTGAATTCAACCTGCCTTTCTGGTGGCAAGCCTGGTAATTCATTTGGGAAAACTTCTGGAAACTCTTTTACCACTTCTATGTCTTTGTACGTCTGTTTCACTTTATCTTCAGTCATCACATAGGCCAGGAAAGATACACATCCCTTCCTGATACATCTTCGAGCTTTAGCTACACTGATGATACTTGGCACGTGCGTTCTTCTTTCCCCATATACGTACACCTTGGCTCCTAGAGTTTTTACAGACACCCTCTTCTGTCCACAAGCTATCTTCGCATCATTTGCACCAAGCCAATCCATCCCAATTATTACATCAAAGGACTTAATTCCAATAGGAAGGAGATTAAGTCGAAACTTCTTGCCGTTGATGTCAAGTTCACAGTCTCGGTACATATGCTGAACTTCCACAAATTTCCCGTCCGCCACTTCTACCTCAAAGACTAGATCTAACAATTCTAATGGGACTTTTAATCTAGCTTCAAACCCATGGGACACAAATGAATATGTAGACCCGGAATCAAACAAGACATATGCAGGTGTCGAGTTGATTAGTAGAATACCTGAGACCACATCATGAGTCTCCTTTGCTTCCTCCCTGGTGATCTGAAAAGCTCGAGTCTTCACCTTCTGGGGTTCGGTCTTCTTGTGGGCTGTTGACACCATAGTTTCTCCTCCCTTGTTTGGGCAGTTGAAACTGTAGTGTCCCATCTGATGGCATGAAAAGCATTCCACTTCGCTGGCTTTCTTGGCTTTACAATCTTTCACTTTGTGACCGAATCCGCCACAATTAAAGCAGGCATTTGATCCCGCTCGGCATTCGCCACCGTGTTCTTTCCCACATTTCTCGCACTTTTTCACACTTCCCTGTCGGCTCTGACTTGTACTCATTTTCCCTTTCTTCTTTATGTTACCACTGATACTACTAACTGTCTTCCTTTTGTCACCAAAACCAGGTCCTTCCTTCCTTCTTTTTCCAACATCTTCCACCGTTCGGGCAGCATTGATCGCCCCATCTAGTGTTTCGGCTTTCTTCACTTCGAGCTCATAGTTCCATGGCAAACCCCGGACATAGCGGTTGATCCGGGACCGCTCACTGGGGTAAGACTCCCCTACAAAAGGTAACATGTCGCAAAACTTCTTCGTATACTCATCCACTGTCATATCTCCTTTCTTTATTGTTAAGAAATCTTCATTCATTTTCTCCAAATCTCGTGTGGGACAGAATTTATCTTTGAGACACGTGACAAATTCCGCCCATGACCAACCATAAACCACATCTTTTCCCAAGCTGTCGTATTTGGTGTTCCACCACACCAGAGCATCATCCTTCAACTGTCGAGAGGGGTAGTTGACCCGATCCTTTTCACCACATTTACTAGCTTGCATCACTTGTTCAATCTCTCGGACCCATCACATCGTCACCTTTGGCTCAAAACTACCATGGTATTCGGGCGGTTTGCAAGCCATAAAGGACTTAAAAGAACAGCCCTTCTCTTTCCTTCTGTTTTCTCCACTACCTTCTTCCTCTGTTGCCTTTTTAGAGACTTCTTGTGAAGATCTGGGTTCACCCATTCGACCATCAATTATGTTATGTACATCTTGTCTCAACTCAGTTTGTAAGTTATCGATTAAAAACTGAATTGCCTCCATAGTGACAGGTTGTGGTGGTGGTGGGTTTGGCTCAGACTCATCATTTCGAATAACATGTGGTTCACTTCCTCTTGAAGAAGTGTGACTGCCCTCACCCCTGTCAGCTGGTCTTCTGCCTTCCATTACTATATAGATAAACAAATTATTGGTTTAATGCACAATTCTATATAGTATTTCGTAAGCGGTAGCATGTTATCTCCTTATCTTGACTGCACTTTTATTGCAGTCATGCTCACTCTATGCCTCCTATATTACTAAGGCAACTTACTACTACTCTTGCTAGTTTAAGTCTAGGATGGTATTCCAACCTAATTCGCTTAAACTATGGCTCTGATACCAAAACTGTAACACCCCTTTTCTTCTACCATATTTAAATACAAATACAGTTTATTTTACAAACATATGTTACAACTCGTGACTATAAAATAGCCACTTAAATTTTTGTTTTATTTTACAAACAAACTCGAGGGGTATTACAGACTCAATACAGATAACCATAATTTAAACTTACAGTGTACAATAACGGTCCCAACTGCAACTCTCGCTCCCTTCACCTAAGTACATAGCATTTCAAAAACATAGTATACGTGAGACATAAAGCCTCGTGAGTAATATGGGTTTAGACCCAAAACTTTTCTATTCAAAACTTGAAATATTCAAAAGTACATTGCTAAAATTGATTTATTTCATAAATCTCAAAATGACTTTTTCTTCTTTACTTTCAAACTTTAAAAAGGCTTTCTTTCTTAAAACTGCTTTTCTTTCTCATTTCTCGTGACCAACTGAAACTTATGAATTAAGTTAATTAATTCATTCAACTAGCTCCCCTCGCGGTACAGAACAAATCTGCCCACTCGGTTTGCTCATTCTGTCTCCCCTTCGTGACTTGGAACAAATTCAAGCACAAGGGTATGCTAAGCTAGACAACTACTTCGCGACGGGAGGTACCATCCCAGTAGTGTCTTTTGATCTCCCAATTATGTGGGTGATCCTAGTCCGGACAACTGGTTCATACTTCTTTAATTCTTACTTCATTTCATCTCAAATTGGTCAAAATGGGACACAATTTGTAATAAACTAAAACTCATAAACTTTGTAACTCTTTATCAAAAATATTATCAAACTACTTTTGACATCTTAGTTCCTATAAGGAACTTCTTTCAAAATACGTTGCAAACCATACTTTAAAAATCTACTCAAAATACTAAGCCCTTGTATAGAGCTTCTTTCAAAACTATTTTCCAAACTTTAGTATTTATAAACATGTGGAAAACTTACTTTTCTGAAAATAACATTTTGCTATGTACTTGAAAATCCTCATAAAACTCACCTTGACGTTGCTACAAGTTTCTACGCTTCTCGTACGGCTTTTCCCTTCCCGTGCTCAACAACGTTTGAAGCACCACCTATACAAATCGTATATATATAAATACTCAATATAATTAATTCTATAAGGCTAAGGTCTCATATAACATAGCTCTAGGTTATAATAAATGTATAACCATTTATAACTCATTTTACGGTTTTCTCCGAAATACGCGTATACTGCTACAGTACCCCCGAGGGGTCGTATTTCAGTTCCGACTCTTTTCCATGAAATCTTAGACTATATTAGACTTGTGTTTCAAATTTGGAGTTCATTGGACAAGTCTAGCTCAAATTCTAAAAATCATGAGCATGAATAGTGTTTTTAGCCTCTGCCGCTACAGTAACTTTTCCGCAAGGTCGAATTACGGATTTGACCATTCCCGACATGTTCTTATACTATGTTAAGGTTATGTCTAAAATTTCAGGTCAATCGGACACGTCTAGCTATGGTTTCTAGCGTTTGAGTTATTTGAAAATTTTAACATTTTTGGTCCCTGCCCAGCCCCTGACTGAAGGCGCACCGCGCCTGGCTAGGGGCGCACTGCGCCTGGGCGCACCCCGCCCTGGTCCTGGGCGCACTGCGCCTGGCGCCTGGGCAGTAGCCTGTTCAGTCGCGATTTGTGCACTGTAGCACGCAGTTTTCACCCATTAAGCAATTATTTCAGTGCTTAATCGTATGGGGTTTGTTCTAGGACCAAAACCCTTGACTAATCATATGTTTTAAGCTATTAAAAACACTTCAATAACTCAATTACAGAAATTAACGTTCTTGGCTAAACTTGAAAATTCTCAATTATAACATTCTACTTCCATGCTTTTGGGTTAAGTTCTTAACTAATGGCTTATTGGAAGCATTAGCTACTTAACCCACATGAATTTTAACTGAAATTTCAGTTTCTACTCAACCAATTCAAGAACACCCAAGAACTAAGTTAAAACAAGGAAATCTTACCTTCTCTAGCTTTGGAATCACCAATTCCAATCCTTTGTTTGATTCCCTTGGCCAATTCTTGTTCCCTTCTTCTTCTTCCTCTCGTTCTCTCTAGCTCTCTCCCGTAAGTTCTATAATGTTCTGGAGATTGAGAGTTAATTACCTCTCTTATTTATAAATTTAATTTTATAAAATATTTACATTTTGGTCCTAAATTTTCCATTGTCTTTACATAAATGGTCCTAAGACCCAAATTCTTGCAACAATGTCCCATTAACTTCCAACTTGACATTTTTTTGACATTTTGGTCATTTCCATGTCAAATGACCATTTTGCCCTTTTTGGTCAAATTTCACTATTCACGAGGTACAAACTCCAAATTTCACATAATTTCTTATTTCTTATATCATTATGTTACAATACATATTATTACACATAATAGTCGTACAATACGACTAAAGGCGATTTTACCCTTTTTGACTTTTTCGCGGGTTCTTACACTACGAGTTGGATCTACCAACAGAGCTTAATAAAGTTCACCCAGTATTTCATATAGCCAACCTCAAGAAGTGTTTAGCAGACGAGAACCTTCATGTTCCTCTCGAGGATATCCAAATCGACGAGACAATGCAATTTATCGAGAAACCCTTAGAAATTGCCGACTGAAAGGAAAAGCAACTCAAAAGAAGTCGCATTCCCCTGGTCAAGGTCAGGTGGCAGTCAGCACGTGGACCCGAGTATACATGGGAGTGTGAGGATCAAATGCGTACCAAATACCCGCAACTTTTCTCTTAAGGTACTCTTTTCTTAAATTTCGGGACGAAATTTCCTAAAGTAGGGGAGACTGTGACATCCGCCTAAAATGGATTCGGGTCAACCCAACCCAATTGGAAATTTAATAAACCCTACTCAAGATTACTTGACGCTAATAGGATCAAAACTCATACACTACGATATAAATTGACGTTAATAGCAATATAGCATAGTATAACGTTATAACTATAATCAAATTAAATTATGATACCATATTAAAATTAAATCAAAGTATGATGCTCTAATTAAATTAAAAGAAACAAACTTGAATGCTATAATTAAACTTCAAATAAAAGTAGATTGTTATAATCAAATAATAACCTATTTTTTATAAAACTCTATTTTTATAAACTCTACATTAAATTTTATAAAATTCCTATATTAATTAGTGTATTACATAGAGATGCTTGTGCTAGTGGGAAATTATGAAGACCACCAAAAGCCAAAAGTTATTCCCATGGTCTTCCACTCACACCTCCCATCATCTTTCCTTTCATTTTTCTCCCAACACATTATTCTCATCACCACTCAAACCCTCTCTATTCTTTCTCTCACTCTCAATCTCGAAATTCTTCCAAGAAATATCAATTTTCCAGCCAAGAACAATCCCTCATACTCAAATCTCCATCCCTCTTGAAACATTCATCAAGGTATGTTGTTAAAAGTTTCAAATTTATTAATGAAACAAATTAAATCCACCAAAATATCTAAAACTCATTTTATATATAAACCTAATTTTTTTCAAAATCCCATCAATAAAATAAGAAGTTCTGGAAATTTTCAGAAAATAACTTATTTGTATTGAATTACTATAATTATTGCAATAAAATAGGGCAATAATTCACATAAAATGCTTTTTGCAGTCAATAAATTCTGGGAAAATTTTGGAACAACCTATATATTTAGTAGAGTGGATTTATAAAGTTTCATGCATTTATATTACTGTTTGTTGCTTATTTTGTATTTTATTTTGTTATAGATAAATAAATTGCACAATATAGCTATGTATGTTAAAAACTAGCTTTTATATTTTTCCCACCTTATTAGAATTTTAAAGACTCCATGAAAAAATTTACAGATTTTTGTAAGAATGTTTCCTTATTTTTCCTGATTTAATGATTATTTAATGGTTTAAATTGATAATAAATAGCTACACATGTCCAAAAATTATAAAACCTTATTATAATATCATATATAACATGTTAATCATAAATAAAAAGTCCAATGAATTTCTATTAATATTTTCATATTATTTATGATTTTATTGATTAGTTAATAATGAAAAACATAAGAAATACTTCCCATAGTCCAAAATATCCATAATATTTACAGTAGGCTCAATATAATGTTAGAAAACTATGGTTAAGTTTCCAGAATTTTTGGGAATCATTTATTATTTTTCCCGAATTTTGTTGTGGTTTAATTATTAAAATACTAAATAAATACTAAAGCAGTTAAGAAAAATATGAATATTTTACAGTAATTACTATTTTATGAAATAATGATTTTCTGATAATTTCAGAATGTTTCATTACTGTTTAGTATTTAAAACCATTTTCCTAAATATCTAAGCATGTAAAAATGCATTTTTAATGATTATTTCATATAAATAATTGTTTATAATATATAAAATCTGTAAATACTTATAATTTGACTAGTTATTATTTTAATAAGAAATTATTAAAATCTTTCCTAAAGTGAAAATATAAATTAATTAAGCAAAGTAATTAATTCAATTTAAAATTCATTTAACATATAAATACATTAATATTCAAAACAAAATTTGGATAATTGTTAATTCATCTAATATAAGAATATGTGTCTAATTATTTTTATTAATACTATATTCCCATTTATCGATTCCTGAGCCAAAACTATTAATTATATTAGGTTCTACGACATTTTGACTCGAGCCGTCTATCGTACAACACGCGCATTCCTTATTGGACTAATGTGAGTAATCTACCCCATATTTTATAATTTTCAATACTTTTGGGGTGTATCATGTGGTTCTAATATGTTTTCAACTTCATTTTATTATTTTATCACAATTGAGACATTGTTGGGACATTTATACTTGAATCATTATTTGTATAATTATTGTTTGTTTAGGCTACATGTACTTGTAGTGCATTATCATTTTTAGTCTAATGTCCATGACTATGCCCGTATTCTTGAGGTACGTTATGGACAATAATAGCGCTATTGGGTTGACACCCCGCCTTGGGACGCTAAGGTGATTGATTGCACGTGGTTGAGTGTGTATGATGATTAGATGCTCCATCCTATATATATAAATATATATATGTATATATAGGATGAGGACTTATTGTTGTTGTTATCATTTGTTAATCAATTTTTGATTTATAAACTGTTATCTCAATAACAGTTGCTTGCCAACTTCAAAAGAAAACAAATTTCAAATTAGTCAAACTCACAATTTTCTTTAATAAAACTAGATTACTCACCAACTCTCGTAGTTGACCTGTTTTTACCCATGATGCAGATTTGAAGAATGAAGTTGATGAAAAGTAGGGTGTACCTTAGAAACCCACAAGACTATTTAAATTTGATGTAATAAATGTTGTTGTATTTGAATTTGTATTTGTATGTTGTGGATCTTGTTTGCATACTTAGTATTTAATTGAATCTAATCATATTATAACATAGTTGTCATGAGACTTTGAACAATATATCATGCCTTGATCGATTCCGCCAAGGATCGGGGTGTGACACAGTACTCCAGAGATAGGTGAAAGTTCAAGAAGCAGTGGGAGCTCTGATGTATATGGAGATAGTGGGAGCACAGATGACAGTAGTTCTGAAGACGGGGTTGCAGATGATGCAGAGACCTCAACTCCTACTGTTCGTAGATCCACTAGAGTACGAAGACCTCTAGTTAGGTATTCTCCTTCAGCTAATTACTTGTTGTTGACTGAGAATGGTGAACCTGAGTCCTATCCAGAGGCCTTGAGGATGAAAGATGCCATACAGTGGAAGAAGGCTATGGAAGACGAATTGAGCTCACTTGACAAGAACCAGACTTGGTCCTTAGTCAAGCTCCCAGCAGGGAAGAAAGCACTGCAGAACAAGTGGGTGTTCCGGGTAAAGGATGAGATTGATGGCAGTAAAAGATACAAGGCACGATTAGTGGTCAAAGGGTTCCAACAGAAACGAGGGGTCGATTATAATGAGATCTTTTCCCCAGTTGTGAAGATGACTACAATCAGGATGGTCTTGGGAATTGTAGCCTCTGAAGATCTCCATCTAGAGCAGCTAGATGTGAAAACAGCTTTTCTCCATGGTAACCTGGAAGAAGACATCTATATGGTGCAACCTGAAGGTTTTCTCACAGTTGGTAAGGAAAATCTGGTGTGCAAATTGAAGAAAAGTCTGTATGGATTGAAGCAAGCTCCAAGACAGTGGTACTTGAAGTTTGATAGCTTCATGCAAAGGAGTGGGTATCGCAGATGTGAGATGGATAACTGTTGTTACTTGAAGAAATTCAGCTCCTCATACATCATCCTATTACTATATGTTGATGACATGTTGATCGCTGGATCCAACATGCAAGATATCAACAAGCTTAAGAAGCAGTTGTCCAGAGAGTTCGAGATGAAAGACCTAGGGGCTGCTAAGCAGATATTGGGCATGAGCATAGCCAGGAACAGAGTTACCGGTACATTAAAACTTTCACAAACGAAGTATATCAAGAAAGTTTTAGAAAAGTTCAGTATGGCAGATGCCAAGGCCAAAAGTACACCTTTGGGAAGTCAGTTGAGACTCTCAAAGAAGCAATCCCCAAATACGGAAGAAGACAAAGAACAGATGGCTAAAGTTCCTTATGCATCTGCAGTTGGTAGTTTGATGTATGCAATAGTATGCACAAGACCAGATATTGCTCATGCAGTGGGAGTAGTGAGCAGGTTCATGTCAAATCCAGGAAAAGAGCATTGGGGGGGAGTAAAGTGGTTGTTACGTTACTTGAAAGGAACGACTGAGGTTGCCCTATGTTTCGAAAGAAAGGGGGTGATCTTAGAGGGGTTCGCCGATGCAGATTTGGGTGGATGTGCGGATTCGGGTAAAAGTACAACAGGTTATGTGTTCACAATCGGAGGTACTGCAATCAGTTGGATGTCCTGGTTACAAAAGAGTGTTGCTCTTTCAACCACAGAAGCAGAGTATATGGCTATTGCAGAAGCAGCCAAAGAGCTTATATGGTTGAAGAACTTCTTATCAGAACTTGGAATGCAACAGGAGGATTGTGTACTGTATTGTGACAACCAGAGTGCAGTTCACCTGGCAAAGAATCCGGTGTTTCACAATAGAACGAAACACATTCAGATGAGGTACCATTTCATTCGAGAGTTAATCAATGATGGAACTCTGAATCTAAATAAAATCCTTGGAACGAAGAATCCAGCAGATTTGTTCACCAAGGTGGTTACCACAGAGAAGTTGAAGTTTTGTATAACTTCAACTGGCCTTTCAGAAATTTGAGAAAAGGGGCATAAACGAGAGAGGGTGTGTATTTAAGGATCGGTGCAAGATTTGGATGGCAGAGAAAGACTAAGTTGTTCAAACATTCAAGTGGGAGATTGTTAAGTGTGAATGTTTGAACACACAAATGTCAAATGTCAACAAAGGAAGAAAGATTGCTGTTGCCCATTATTTTTTACTTCTAAATGTGCACATTCACATGGCATTCTCATGCCTATAAATACATGGTTTTTTGGTTGAGAACAATGCACCAAACAACAAGCAAAAATCAAGAGGAAACATTAGAAACTCTTGTGAGCTAAAAATTCCAAAGATAGATATTGTGAGGTATTTTTGTGCAGAGCTTTTATTTGGCAGCCAAAAATTTGAGTGATACAATATTGTGAATGATCAGATTACAATGCCAGTTTAGGCCTTGTATGATTGTAATTTCTTTGGTGAGAAATAAAATCCTCTCTCTCGTTTGCCCGTGGACGTAGGTCATGATCCCGTGACCAAACCACGTTAAATATCTTGTTCCGATTTTACAGTTTTTTTGGTTTGCCGTTATTCTCCATTTTATTTCCGCGTGTTTTGCCGAAATCGTTTATCGTTTGTCGGAAGTGCCTAACTTGTTTTGTTATTCCCAACACGAACTTCCACGAATTCATCAAATAAGAGGTCATGCTCATTAGAAAGACCTTTTATGATGACATGTTCCGGTGGAACCGGGATCGGATACTCAATAAGATGTAGCTTCCTAGCAATAATGAGAACCCGTCTCCAATTGCGAAGCCATTCCTTATTGTTCAGGCCAGTCAGCCTTTCTATATTTAGCAGGTGCTTTATGAGGCTCTCAGAAATGGGTGAAGGAGGAGAAGGAGGAGAATTGACACTTGATTTAGACATCTACAAGAAACAGAATTTATTATATTAATTTTAATCCTTTAAATAATTACCCAATTTATTATTTGATAAGGCTAGGACCCAAAATGCCCCAATTATGATGTGAAGAGGGATGTCGTAATCACAACATAATGGACATTAAGGTAGATAAAACATTTATCAATTTCATCTTATGAAATTCCTAGATCTGTTGAGATTCATTGAACTATTCAATGGCATGTTTAATCTCGGATATGCCCCACTGTTTGTGACTGGGATGCCGAGGATCACAAACCGGGTGTGAATAACCATGTAAGTTAGCTTGGTACTCTCGAAGTCAATTGCCATCTCTAATTGACGTGCCGATTAACCACACACGCTCCATCAACAATGGTAAGATCGAGAAACCCATTGCAACTCTTTGTGAACCCCTATTGGTGTGCCGGTTAACCACACACGGTCCACCAATTTTTCATAAAGTGCAATGTGCAACTTCATGGATTAGCATCAATTCACATTTTTCCTAAAGTAACTAGATTTGGGATTTTTTTAAGAATTGTTCTAGTACTTTTAATTACAGCATTATACTTTTAATGAGAATTAAGCGGTCCTATGAAACCGGTTCGGCTAACGACACTCGACTGACCAGGAGAGCGGTGGGTGAGAGTGGACACCCATTAGACTACCATTTTATAGGCAGTCGCCTTATACCCTATTTATAGGAAAGTTTTGTGAATGAGGCCTACTAACGGTAAGACTAACCAATTTTATCTTATATATAAAATATTAACTGTTAATAATAAAATATATAAGATGTATTATACACTTTTAAAATATTTTAGATTTAATCTTTTAAATTTTCACTAATTAAACAATTAATTTCGAAATTTTAAATTTAAATCCTTTAGTGATTTAATTTATCTTTTAATTAACAATTAATTAAATTAATTAAATCTAAGATAGGTATCACAAAATTAATCAAATTAATTTACCTATCTTAAACCCCTAATTTGCACAAATTACAGTTAACGGGTTTAAGGTTTCCAGTTTTTAAATAATCACAATTACCAAAAAAAAAATAAGAAACCTGCAAAACCCTAGAGCCCAAATCGCAGACAAGGGGAAAGGAGGCTAGGGGTTCCAAAACCCTAGCCACCATCGATTTTTGGCCTCCCAAAGGGTTTTTTTTTTTGCAAAAAACCCTTGGATTACATAAAACAATTATAGCAATTCACAAGAAAAACAAACATGCTCTGATACCACTGAAAGATTTTCTGCAATCTATGAACTAATAATCCTAAGTTCACATGCAACCTAATAAAATATCTATGTTTTTCTATTTTATGACCATATAACAAATCCTAGAGGCCAACAATAATTACTAAATATTAAATTCAAGAAACCAAACTTTGATTCTTGATCCAGAAGTTATCAGCAAAAATATCCTGCCTCAAATGGAGTCACACCCAAGCAATGGAGGAGAAAACAGCAGAGTAACAGAGAGACAGAAAATGACGCAGGTTTTAGGTGGCCAGGAGGTTCCTTAAATAGCCTCCAAGGGTTACAGTCAAAACTCTAGAGGAGCCTCCTTAATGGACAAACCTGTTGACCATTTGGACCAAGCCTCCTAAACCCTAATTAGGGTTTCGAAAATATGAGTGTGCCTACTCATAATTTCGCCAACCCCAGGTCACACTTGCCAGTCACTTATTCAACTATTGAATAATTACAGAACTAGTCCCTGCACATTTAATTAATTAAATTAATCATCAAATTAAATCCAATTAATTTCTAATTAATTATTATAGTTTCTAATTAATATATTAACACTTAAGTATATTAATAAACTATTTATTTTATTTCTATTGATTTATTAAACAATTAATAAATCAACCTTTTTCTCTAATAGACTCTACACCAATCCTCCAGCTATGAGGGCAACCCAAATGGACTTTGCTTCAATTAATGAGATAAATAAAATTTATAAGGCATGGCTTAGACACCTAATCCAACAGAGAGTAGGTAGGAGGAATCCCAAATAAAATCTCAAATGGAGATTTATAATCCAAGACGGTAGTGGGCAGCAAGTTGAAAGTATGAGCGGCAGAGAGAGCAGCTTCAACCCAGAAAGTAGGAGGAAGAGACGCTTGAAGGAGAGAAGTGCGCAGAATGTTATTGAGTGAGCGAATGGTGCGCTCAGCCTTTCCATTCTGTTTGTGAGGTGTACGGGCATGAAAATCTGAATTTGATGCCATTGGCGAAGAAAAAATCAAGAAACGGTGTGTTTTTGAATTCACGGCCATTGTCACATTGGAAAAGCTGGATATCAGTTAAATTGATTTATAACATAAGCACGAAAATTTTTAAACACATTGAACACCTCATATTTGGCACGCAAAGGAAACACCCACAAGAAATGCGAAAAATCATCCAAAAATAAGACATAGTATTGAAAACCACTGAGACTTGTGACCGGTGAGGTCCAGAGGTAAACGGTAAACGACAGTGTTTTCCTAATTGACACGCATGACACAACTCAGACTTGCGCCACTAGTACTAGAAATAAAATGACGCGACTGTAAAAAATTCAAAATCGAAGGGCCCGGATGTCCAAGACGGCGATGCCACTTATCTACAGAAACAGCAACGAAGGCAGTGGAAGGAATGGAGGAGGAGGGAGTGACGGGATAGAGCTCAGATTGAGGACTGTCAAAGCACTGAAGCGGAGTACCTATTTTAAAATCTTTAAAAGTAAAACCAAACGGGTCAAATTCAATTGAAAGCCAATTATCAGTGACAAGACGTCGAACTGACACAAGGTTTTTAACTATTTATTTTGAAACAAGAGCATTTTTAAATAAAAAACGATTGTTTGAAAAAGGTAAAAAATAGTTGCCAATGTAAGAAACCAGGATGATGGCACCATTACCAACCATAATGAATTTAGAAGTACACGGTGTTAGAGAACGAATCATGCCTTGATTGTTTGTCATGTGCGAGGTAGCACCGGTGTCCATATAGTGATTGTTGTCGGGCGCCAATGAAACGGACATAGCTTGAAAGAGCGAAGCTAAATCGGTTGGTTGCACGTTCGTAGTAGGTTGTGACTGTGGAGAGTAGTAAGGAGATGGCCAAGATGGAGGTGTAGCATACGATTGACCAAAGAGAGCTGCAGGAGACGGGAACGAGCTGCCGGCAGCAGCATGAGATGGCAGCGTGAGTGTAAGACCCGTATCCTGATTATAACATATACTTAAAATAAGAGTGTTAAGAATTATATGATTTTGGTAGTTATAAAGCTAAGAAAAACTTTAGTTACAATTTCATATGAAAATCAGCATTTTGTGTCGTTTTTAGAAAAATCATAATTAATTCTAGGAAACTCGTTTGGACCTCAAACCAATGCACAAAGTTTACAAATTGAGTCTAATATAATTACCAAAAATAATAGTAAGCTTGAAAATGACATTATCTATGGTAAAAATGCAATCTTTACTGATTTGTTCGGAATTGACAGATTAGATAGTCTGTTTTCAAAAAATCATAATAAATCATAGCAAAATCGTATAAATACACACCATACATCCCTGGAAAGGTATTGAGATGAATTTTCTGAATATCAAATAAAAACGTGAATTTAATGGGTTTAAGATCGGCTAAACCAGTCTTGAACAGACTGATTCTAGAAGGCCTTTAATTTCAACAAAATTATATTATTAAAATCTTTTGTCAAAAGTGTCATGCCATTTTTTATTCAAGAATTCAAGTATAAATACCCCCCAAAACATCTCATAAACCACACCAACAAATCTCAATCCAATATATAGAGATTTCTAAGCACTAGAGTGTAAGAAGTGAGCGGAAGGATGCTCAAAAGCCTAGCGAAGAAGTTATAGGTTCCGACGAGTGGTCATAAGGTAACTACAAACGTTTCTATAGCTTAATTAGGTATTGTAAAATAGTTTTTGTGTTAAGAAGTAGAATATTGAATAAGTATAACATATGTTATATTATACTCAATAGTAAACAAAAACCTTAAAATGTCGTTATTATAACAATTCATAATTCCGAAAATAATACCGATTGATTTACTTACGAGGACGGTGACTAGGCCGATTACTTGGGATCTGGTTGTTGGATTTTCCGAAAGGCTAAAATGCTGAAAGGATCCTGCCACCCCATCTAATCTTCTACCTGGCCGTTTTTTACTTGATAAATCATGGAGTATCATATTGGAATTATTGAAGGGTTTAATGATGCGACTATAATATAGTTAAGGATTAAGAAATGATAGATTTCTTATTATGTTAACAGTTAAAGTTGAAGGAAATACAAAGCCGAGAAAGATAAACGATATAGTCAACTATAATCAGGTGAGTCTTCTCACTATACTATAGGTGATATTGCATGCGTAGGAAGGAAGATATGTTAGATTAAGGTGATCTTACCTGTTATGATAATTGTATGAATTATTGCTATGATAATGATTGTTTGTGGACGGAACGGGATAGCCCGCGAGCCAATAGGCAGAACGGGAATAGCCTGCGAGTCATTAGACGGAACGGGAGAAGCCTGCGAGCAATAAGACAGAACGGGAACTGCCCGTGAGTCTTCAGCGGAACAGGGATAGCCCGCGAGTCTCACAGACATATGAATGGTTATGATGTGTTGTATGTTATGTGATGGATCGTATGGTATTTTGAGGAACTCACTAAGCTCCATGCTTACCCTTTCCCTATATAAACTACTATTTTAGGTACATCAGGTACCATGGATGGCAAGGCGTGACGTGTATACACTGTGCTGTTTCATTGGAGGACTGTTTTTTAATGGAAGTTCCGCTATGTTGTGATTTCATTAACTTTTGTTAATCCTGGGATGTTTTCATTAAACTTATAAGTTAATGAATTTTGTCAAAATTAATTAAGCGGCTTTTCTTATATTGAAGTGTTCGTTTAAATTTTTTTAAAATTTTACCCTAAAATTTTGGGATGTTACAAGTTGATATCAGAGCACATCTTGAGAGAATCAGGCTCACTTAGTGAGTTCTGGACTCAAGTTGAGGCTTAAGAGTTTTCTTAGAACATTTTTACAAAAGAAATATGTTTTATGAAGGGTGAACTAAAGACACAGTGTGTACCGCCAGCCGAAGCCAGCATGGGAAAAGGGTTAAGTATTTAATATTGTGGATGTTAAAAAAAACATATAGTATATGTTTGCTGAAATGCTTGGTAGAGATCACACATTGTTGTATTATTATCTGCTATTTGCTAATCGAACTGTATGCTAGTACCGATAGGTTGCTTAGGGATTTCCACTAACTTGTATACAATAAGGACTGAATAGTAATAGAATGTGTGAGTTGGCCTTATTGCATGTTCCTTGTTTGGTTGTTGCCTTAGGGTAGATTCTCTTATTTGAAAGACTATTTAGTTCGATATTGTATATAACTACGTTCACGAAACAACCTGTTATCACTGGAGGAAGTTCCGTCTTAGTTAGAATAGTAGGGGGTGGGATTCCAAGTATTCCTAGAAGGGTTGACATATGCCTTGTAAAGGCATATGTGTTAAAATTATCGGTGATAAGCGAATTGGATATTTCGAGACGGGTCTTGGAACGAACATGGATAAGTGTGGAAGGTAGTAGTAGAGCTCCTACTATCGAAAGCACAGGATCCGCGTTCGAGTCGGGAGTTCGTCACGAAGGATCCAAGGAGCTGAGTATGTGAGTGTCTAGCATAGTTGACTTAAATACTAGTATAATGTGGTAAACCTTTATCCATTCGATTGTTGAATATTGATTGTGGGGTTCAGTAGGAACAATTAAGATGTGATCATACCAGTTTGGTTGGACCGATCATGCTTAAGTTGATTACTGAACTTAAAGACTGTTGAAAGGAAGAATGTCAAAATGCTATTGTGCTAGCTATTTTTCATGCAACTAATGGGCGCACAAGTCAGACAGGGACTAAAGGATGCAAGGGTGAGTTTTCCAACTCACGGTCAAAGAGGTGCAAGCGGCGCCTGAGATGATAGCGGGTATTTTTGAGTCAACTCTGTACATGCCTAAGTGCTGCGTAATAGGGGCCACCTACCCTTTTATTGATCTTGCTTGAGTGATTGATCAAGTCGTGTGGGTTGAGAGTTTGGATCACTCGCTCGTGATTGAGGTAACTGACGATAGAGGTGTTGACTAGGGTCGCAAGCGGATGAGTAACATATGGTGGTTGATGTAAACGTCTTTACATTATCGAAACATGTTTATTGAGATGGTGTTTGCCCCTGATGCAAGTTGTTGGCTGAGCAGAGTGGGCTTGGTTTTTGTTTGAGAGTAAGAGCTCGTAAAAAAATTATAAATCGAATAAACAGACTTGGACTTTAGTCCAAGTGGGGGAGGAATACAAAATTAAGGGAACAACATGAATATTGTATAGAATCGATGAAATCATTAAAATTATAGTAACACGTCGATATATTTAATTCATTACTATAACTTTATATTAATACATTAAGAAAAGTTTACAGATCTACTAACCTAAACTGGAGAATCAGAAATATGTGAGAAAAGATCTTCTACACTCCACTCTTTGTCATCATTACGTTGACTTGTACCTTCTTGAGGATTTGGAAGGGGTATGCTTCCGGTTATTGGAGGAGGAGCTCCAAGGTATGGGGTCTGAATAGGGTTGGAACCCGCAATCACATGATTATGGGCTAAAAATCGACTCGTTTAGGGAGTGTGTAAGTAGGGAAGCGATGAGGAAGGGTTCCAATTCGGAACCAGTTGGGGATAGCTATAAGAAGGAGGAAACCAGGCTAGGTCACCTACAAAGCCTCCAAAATTATCCTCACTCGCAGGCTCGAGTAAACCAGGATTAATACTACTCATACCAGAGTTAGATGGCAGAGATTGCTGCTGTGTATGAGTTCTTGATGAAGTTTCCCCCTTTTCCAGAAATTTTCTTTTCTTATATTGAACCTTATGAGCAGCTTGTATCAGTTTCTTTGTGCCGTCTGTTACACCCGATTGTGACCCTTCAATTATTGCTTCTTTCTCCCTTTTTAGGTTGGGTATTAAATCTTTCGATAATCCTGCTGCTCCACTAAACTTGTTACCAAATTCCTGTGACATAAATAACTTTAGTAATTACAACTTTATGATATAAAAAAAAACAAAAATGTAATTCCTTACATCAACACGATCAATAAGAGTTTGCAGACTCTTAAGTTGTCGCTGGGGCCAATGTTCGATACCTAAATCTCTACAGCGTTTTTTTAACTGTGTCGATCCAATGTTGAATTCCTTCGCAGCTTTCTCAATTGGTTTGTTAAAGTGTTCAGCTATTATTTCCCTACTTAATGAATGTCTGAAACCTCTTCTACTTCCAGCTACTGTGGTTATCGGAATCGAAGGATTGAGTTCAAATGTACTATTATTATTCGGAATCATTTGAACATGATCCTGATTTTCTGAACCAAAGATGGTCATTGATTCATTAAAATCAGTAGCTTCTATCGGTGGTAATTGTAGGTTTTCAATCATGGACCCAGGATTCTGAAATCCTTCTAGATTCCTTTGAATCAACTCAAGGTGATTTTGATATTGAAAACTAACCCCAAGCTCAAGATTCAATTCAATATTTATGTTATGAGTCCTCTGTAATTGATTCTCATCCTGAATACCAGCCATGAATTCTTGATTCATGGGGACAAACTCACTGCTTTTTTGGTGCACGTCCATGAATGGATTGTACTCAGTTAGACCATCCACAAATGGGTCTACAAATAACACATGTCAAATGATAAAACAAAATAGAATACTTATAAATGGATCATTCAAAAGAATTTAACCAGGTAGAAGGCATGGAGTCTGGTCAAGTGCAAAGTCAGATGCATGCACCAGATCATCTGAGTTAATGTTCAACTCGGGAAAAATTTCCGGCCCACCGTGGAGTTGCTCTATTGGTAGTATATCTGGAAGACTGTAACATAATTCAGAATCAAACAAAACATTAGAAAGATAATCGAAGTATGGATGATAGATGTCTAGAATGTTAGAGTCACCGAACTCTATTAAGAATGCTTGGTTTGAAGTACCCTCTCCTTGCGGAAAACCAGGTCCAGGGTTCGACGGATCGCCCATTGAAAATCTGTTTTCCATGACTCAGCTTTAAATATGAGTTTGTTAACAAACAAACTAGTGATAAGAGAGGATGAGACTGAAAATGAATGTGGAAATGAATGATACTACATACATGTATATATAGCATCTTGCAGCTGGAACCGAAAGGACATATGGAACTGAAAGGACACCTCACGTGTTGGTGCCAAAATTCAAACCAACTACAGTAGATGCGACTCTTCTCTATCCTGAGTGTCGTGTTATTTTCAAAATTCGCTGCTTGACTCCGGTGAGAACGAGATAATGAAGAGACTTTTGAAATAAAACAAAATTTTATGTCTCCCGATAATGGAAATAGTTTAAAGAGTGTTCGGTACTCCAAAAAAAAAAATACTTACGAAAGATTATGTAAATTTTATATTTTTCAGAGAAACAAAAACATTTGAGATTTTACAAATATAGATTTATTTAGCCAAAAAGTATTTAAAAGAAAATGTTGAATTGAGACAAATGTATGTTGAAATATGCGAATTCATATAAATACGAAATAGTGTTAAAAATTAGGTGTTGCAAGTTAACTAGGTTAACTAATTAGAAAGTACTAAATATGTACTGTAGATAGTAGCCGGTCAAGTTGATGTGTGGAACTGTGAGAAACAGTTAGAGTTTTTTTGTACATCCAGAGTAACTAGAAAAAAAAACGGAGTGAATGAGAATAATAGGACCTTAAGCATTATTACAGAGATATGTGAATGTTGAAAGGGAAAGATAATTAAACCTTGTAAAAGTTCGACAATAAGACGAGGAGGATTTTTGAAGACTCGATGGGAAATACATAAAGGCGTTCGAGAATGCGGATTTCGGGACGAAATCCAAATAAGTGGGGGAGACTTGTAAGACCCGTATCCTGATTATAACATATACTTAAAATAAGAGTGTTAAGAATTATATGATTTTGGTAGTTATAAAGCTAAGAAAAACTTTAGTTACAATTTCATATGAAAATCAGCATTTTGTGTCGTTTTTAGAAAAATCATAATTAATTCTAGGAAACTCGTTTGGACCTCAAACCAATGCACAAAGTTTACAAATTGAGTCTAGTATAATTACCAAAAATAATAGTAAACTTGAAAATGACATTATCTATGGTAAAAATGCAATCTTTACTGATTTGTTCGGAATTGACAGATTAGATAGTCTGTTTTCAAAAAATCATAATAAATCATAGCAAAATCGTATAAATACACACCATACATCCCTGGAAAGGTATTGAGATGAATTTTCTGAATATCAAATAAAAACGTGAATTTAATGGGTTTAAGATCGGCTAAACCAGTCTTGAACAGACTGATTCTAGAAGGCCTTTAATTTCAACAAAATTATATTATTAAAATCTTTTGTCAAAAGTGTCATGCCATTTTTTATTCAAGAATTCAAGTATAAATACCCCCCAAAACATCTCATAAACCACACCAACAAATCTCAATCCAATATATAGAGATTTCTAAGCACTAGAGTGTAAGAAGTGAGCGGAAGGAAGCTCAAAAGCCTAGCGAAGAAGTTATAGGTTCCGACGAGTGGTCATAAGGTAACTACAAACTTTTCTATAGCTTAATTAGGTATTGTAAAATAGTTTTTGTGTTAAGAAGTAGAATATTTAATAAGTATAACATATGTTATATTATACTCAATAGTAAACAAAAACCTTAAAATGCCGTTATTATAACAATTCATAATTCCGAAAATAATACCGATTGATTTACTTACGAGGACGGTGACTAGGCCGATTACTTGGGATCTGGTTGTTGGATTTTCCGAAAGGCTAAAATGCTGAAAGGATCCTGCCACCCCATCTAATCTTCTACCTGGCCGTTTTTTACTTGATAAATCATGGAGTATCATATTGGAATTATTGAAGGGTTTAATGATGCGACTATAATATAGTTAAGGATTAAGAAATGATAGATTTCTTATTATGTTAACAGTTAAAGTTGAAGGAAATACAAAGCCGAGAAAGATAAACGATATAGTCAACTATAATCAGGTGAGTCTTCTCACTATACTATAGGTGATATTGCATGCGTAGGAAGGAAGATATGTTAGATTAAGGTGATCTTACCTGTGATGATAATTGTATGAATTATTGCTATGATAATGATTGTTTGTGGACGGAACGGGATAGCCCGCGAGCCAATAGGCAGAACGGGAATAGCCTGCGAGTCATTAGACGGAACGGGAGAAGCCTGCGAGCAATAAGACAGAACGGGAACTGCCCGTGAGTCTTCAGCGGAACAGGGATAGCCCGCGAGTCTCACAGACATATGAATGGTTATGATGTGTTGTATGTTATGTGATGGATCGTATGGTATTTTGAGGAACTCACTAAGCTCCATGCTTACCCTTTCCCTATATAAACTACTGTTTTAGGTACATCAGGTACCATGGATGGCAAGGCGTGACGTGTATACACTGTGCTGTTTCATTGGAGGACTGTTTTTTAATGGAAGTTCCGCTATGTTGTGATTTCATTAACTTTTGTTAATCCTGAAATGTTTTCATTAAACTTATAAGTTAATGAATTTTGTCAAAATTAATTAAATGGCTTTTCTTATATTGAAGTGTTCGTTTAAATTTTTTTAAAATTTTACCTTAAAATTTTGGGATGTTACAGTGAGCTGCTGCGGTTGCTGACCGACGGCTGGCGGCGATGATAATTGCTGTAGGCCGGGCTGCCCGGGCAGGTGCGGCTGAAAAGGTGGCAGAAATGTTGGGGCCAGCATCGGTGGATACCCGTAACCTTGTGGCATCGGAAGTGGCTGTAGCGGTGATAAAGTAGTAGGAGCTGTTCCAAGGATCCCGAGAGGGGCGGTGGAGCCAAAGTGAGCTTGAACATTAGACTATCCGGACGGTGTACCTGTAAAAGAACTAGGGGACACAAAATGATTAGCAGTACTCGACCCCCCTTGTTCGCACCCCGACCATTGTTTTTATTTTTATTGGAACGCTTTTGAGCACGAACAAGTTGCGTATAAATGGCGGATTGGGTGGGAGAAGGTTGAGGTTCATCGGTGGTGTCACTTGCAGATTCCCAGGATTCATGGAGCAGGAGCATATTCTTGGCTTCTAGAAACGAGGGAAACAGAGTCTTGTGCGTAATAACATTGACGATGCTTTGGTAGGAAGGAGGTAGTCGGCGGATGATTTGCATAACAAGCTCAACTTCAGTGATCTCACAGTCAACGTCATGTAGCGCATCGGCGAGGTTTTTCAAGGTGTGGCAAAAATTAGTGATTGTAAGCCTGCCTTTCTTGGTGTTCCGGAATTGCTCCTGAAGCTGAGCATACAGGACATTTTATTGTTTAGAAAAAATTCTTCTAATTTGTCCCAAAGGTCTTTGGCAGTGCACGAGTCAACAGAGATGATTTGAAGAAGATTGGGTTCACAAGTTGAGTAGAACGAGGACTTGATGCGAGAGTCAATAACATCCTAGTCCTCATCAGTGTCACCCGAGGGTTTAGAAGTGCCTGTGATAAAGCCATAAACTTTGGCTGCTTTGCACACATCAATAAATATTTGACGCCATAGTTTGTAACGGGCACCATCAATGGAAAGTTTGAAGCTAAACTGATGAAAAACATTTGTAGTAGCAAAAACAAGTTAGGTGGGTGTGGGTGAGGGTTTTGGTGGTGGTGTTGAAGAAGCACCTGTCATTATAACAACCCGAACGAACCCAAAAACGAGACAAACAAAAAATAAAACAATGGAACAAGGATACTCACAGTGGGAAAACGAAGCAATGCAGAATCAGATCTTGTCTCAAGTTCCCGATTGTTGAAGACTGGAGTGCTAGCGGGAAGAGGCAGCAGCAGAAATCAACGGAACTGGATGCCCGGTAAGGAAGACAACCAGCGGCGGAACAGGAGGAGCAGTGTGGGAGCGGAAACGAGAGAAGGAGCACCAGGAGCGATCGGCCGGAGGCGTGAAGAGGAAACAACCGGCGGTGACTGATCGTAATGGTCGTCTGGTGGTAGCACACATGTCAAAAACCACAGAAGAATTTGACGTTCGCAGAATAGTTCGATAATCTATTAGACGTTATTTAGACTAAAAAGAAAAAGGAGATGTGGGACCCAGTATTAAATGCATAGCAGCTCCATTTCTTTTAGTCAAAGACGCCAACCTTTGTACTGCAAAAGCAAAGTGGATTTGATTGGAAGCAATAACTCCTTAGGACACAATAGATGGATGCATACAAAAGTAAGGCTATCGATCGGAAAAAGAAAAGATGAAGACGGCGCAAAAGGGATGATATGCGACAGAAAATTAATTAGGGTTTATGGCTCTGATACCATGTGTGATATTCTGGAATCCCCGTTAGGGTTTACGTATGCATTACCGGCATAAATAAACAATACAATTACATAAGAGTCCCTATACTATGAGAGAATACAATAAGAGCACTAAACTATACATATAAATCTAACACTTTTTATCCCACTAATTGGCTTTTGTACATATATGGTTCTTGTCTGCTACAGATTGGGACTTCATAGGAAGTAATTATAAGCTTAACTTACATCTTTTACCGATCTTAAGTGATTCATTTTAATGCTCATTTTTGTCAGCTTTTACTTGTGGGCCATCCGACAAAAGTTGAAAAGATCGATCGTTTGAATCTAGCATGGACATGGTCTGGTATAACGTTGCTTTCAGCCTGCAAAAATAAACCGACTACAAGTCACGAGACTAACATTGTTCCTGGTTTATTATGTGATCTTGTTGCAAATTTAACCTCGAAAGCACCATTAGTTTACTTTTGGTGAAGTTAGAAAAAGTAGAATGATGACAGGGAAATAGAAGTCTTCGACCATATTTGACGACTAATTTGCCAAGAGTGTAAATTAAATTATAATGACTTTTTTTTATAATTACACACATTAGCCATATGAAAGACTATTTACAATCTAAAATCACTCCTGGATTTCACCTTTTTTTCCTTATTAATTCATTAGTTTTAAAATTTACCAAGTTATGGCATCCTACTTCCCATATGAGTAAATTACAGTTTTGTCCCTCACGTTTACCAAATGTTGCACTATAGGACAAACTATTGGAAATTCACGTTGGTGGTCCCTAAGGTTTGTAAAACGCTACAAATCGGTACCCGAGTCAGGTAAAAGGACTAAAATGTCATTTTTAATTTCTTTTTCATTTTTCTTTGAATTTATTATTTACTTTAATAATAATAATAATAATAATAATAATAATACACCCCACCCCCACCCGACGATGATGTGCCGGTCACCGCCACGAGTTCAACTAACGATTCTAGATCTGTTGAGACCGATAAACTACTGGTTGAATGAAAAGGTTCCGATAAACCACTAGTTGAATGAAAAGGTTCCGACATACCCCACGAGTCAAAATCGGAGTCTGTGGTTTAACACTAAGGGGAAAAGATGATATTTTTGAGTAAATGTGAACACAAATTGCTTGATAAAAAAACACTAGAATGTGCAAGAGTGAAATGCGACTTTAAAGTAAAACCGTTATACTTAGGCACTTTTTGTCTATAAATAGTTAATGTTATTTTCCACCATCAAGACACGAATAGACAACGGCTGATTTTGATGAAGCTTTCTGATAATCATAAACAATGAAACAAATAATTGTTTGCATACTGTTAGGAAATAGACCTGAATCTATAGCCTATTGGCCAGGAATAATAACGAGAATATAAATGTGGAAATATAAACACAAAGTATCGACACAGAGATTTACGTGGTTCGGTCCAAGATGACCTACGTCCACGGGCAGGAGAGAGTATTCTTTATTCCAGAGTTAAATACAGGTGTTACAGAGTATACCTAGATCGCTAGTAAATCGGCCTCTTCTGACTACTGACTTCAGACTTGACAACTCGACGGCACTAAACCCTAATGACCAGCCATTATATTTATAGGCTTTACAAGAAATCCTAGCCGTACCCTAGCTGTTCACGGCCCACGCGACGCAGACACTTAATGGGCTGCGGCGCGCGTGTTTACAATTCATACGGATTTTAATTCCCAATTCACTATTTAACAATCTCCACCTTGAATTGCGAATTCAACATAGCTCCACCTCGCTCTAGAAACCAAAAAACTTCATCTCGTCTCCTGCCAGCTTGCCCCGTAGGGACTTACCTCCTGCGAACATCAACCAAGTTCAAGCATAGCTCGAACTTCTCCTTGGGTAACGACTTCGTCAACATATCTGCCGGATTCACCTTGGTATCGATCTTCAAGATTGAGAACTCGTCTTCTTCAACTATGTCACGAATGAAATTTAACCGGATATCAATATGCTTTGTCTTTTCATGATAAACCGGATTCCTTGCTAGACACAAAGCGCTTTCACTATCACAGTTCAAGACAGGCTTCTCCACCTTCAAACCCAGACTCTCCAACAAACCATGTAGCCAGATACACTCCTTTATACCTTCAGTCATTGACATGTATTCCGCTTCGGTTGTAGACAAGGCAACTATAGATTGTAAAGTTGACTTCCAACTGACTACACATCCAAACAAATTGAAAATATAACACGTGAGCGATCTCCTTTTCACCAAGTCGCCACCATAGTCTGAGTCTGCATATCCCACCAAGTTACTATGAGTATTACCACCATAGACCAGACAAATATCCTTAGTCCCCTTCAAGTATCGCAAGATCCACTTGACCGCTTCCCAGTGAGCTTTCCCAGGATTACTCATAAACCTACTAACCACACTAACTGCATGTGCTAAATCAGGTCTACTACAGACCATAGCATACATAAGGCTTCCAACTGCACTTGAGTATGGAACTCTACTCATATAGTCTTTTTCTCATCCGTAGTTGGTATAGTACTTCTATTTAATTTAAAATGCGCTGCCAAAGGAGTTCCAACTGGTTTTGACTGATCCATATCGAAAGACTGCAAGACTTTCTCAATATATTTCTGCTGAGAAACATATAACAACCCTGCTTTCCTATCTCTCTGAATCTCCATCCCCAATATCTTCTTTGCTGCACCCAAATCCTTTATTTCAAACTCACTTGCCAAAAGCTTCTTCAAGTTATTAATTTCAGCCATCTCCTTCGCTGCAATGAGTATATCATCAACATATAGCAACAGATAAACAAAGGACCCATTGGACAACTGCTTCAAGTAGACACAATTATCAAACTGATTCTGAATGTAGCCATGCGAAGTCATAAACGAATCAAATCTCTTGTACCACTGTCTAGGAGACTGCTTCAAACCATAAAGAGACTTCTTCAACAGACACACATGATCCTTATTAGAACCCGAAAAACCCTCAGGCTGTGACATATATATCTTCTCCTCCAAGCTTCCATGAAGAAATGCAGTTTTAACATCGAGCTGCTCAAGCTCCAGATTAAACGCACTCACCATAGCCAAAAGAACCCGAATTGACTTGTGCTTCATGACCGGTGAGAAAACCTCGTGATAGTCGATTCCTTCCTTTTGAGAAAAACCCTTCGCCACTAACCGTGACTTGAACCTTGCGGGTTCAGCCCCTGGAATTCCTTCCTTCTTCTTAAAGACCCATTTGCATCCAACCGGTTTGACTCCTTTCATAATGGAACAAGATCCCACGTTTCATTCTTCTCAAGAGATTGCATCTCTTCTTTCATCGCCATCAACAAGCTTGATCTTTCTTTACTTGCCACCGCCTCTTTGTAGGACCGAGGCTCATTAGTACCAATGTTTTCACCAACAGCTAGTGCATATGCAACAGAACCAATATCACCATTGGTGACACATGCAGCATATCTAGCTGGTTTCTTCGTGTTCCTTTTCTCTCTTTTCTTTGCTATAGATTCATCCTCATTGTTCTCACCATCGGCTTCAGCATCACCAGACTGATCCTCATTGGGCTGTTCATGAGTTTCATCACGTCTATGCTGATCATCACCGACATGCTGTTCTTCATTTATCACCATTCTGTCTAGAGTTTGTGTGACAAACTCTACCTTCTGGTTGGCACCCTGATCTTTCCCTACATGACTTGTATCACCTCCTCTTTGGTTCACCATAGCAGATTCATTAAAGGTCACATCTCTGCTATTAATAAATTTTGGAGTTCTCCCTTCTTCTGTACACCACAGACGATAACCTTTCACTCCATGTGCATACCCTAGAAATATGCACTTCATTGCCCTTGCCTCAAGTTTACCATCATTAACATGAGCATAAGCCGGACAACCAAATATACGTAAACCAGAATAATCAGAGGGTTTTCCAGACCATACCTCTTGAGGAGTCTTAAAGTCGATTGCAGTTGATGGTGATCTGTTCACCAGATAGCAAGCAGTATTAACCGCTTCCGCCCAGAATTTCTTCGATAAATCAGCATATAACCACAAGCTTCTAGCACACACTAACAGTGTCTGGTTCATCCGTTCCGCCACTCCGTTTTGCTGTGGTGTGTGCCGTATAGTGTGGTGCCTCACTATACCTTCTGCCTTGCAAAAGTTGTCAAACGGGGCATTGCAGAACTCCAACCCATTGTCAGTTCTGAGTGTCTTGAAAGATTTTTTCCGATCCGTTTTTCAATCATCGTCTTCCACTCCTTGAACTTTCCAAACACTTCGTCTTTAGTCTTCAGAAAATATATCCAAACCTTCCTTGAGTAGTCATCAATGAAAGTCACAAAGTATCGATGACCTTTATGAGAATCGACCAGAGAGGGACCCCACAAATCTGAATGAATGTACTCCAGGATTTCCTTGCTTGTGTGTTTACCCAAACTAAACTTCACCCTGCGCTGCTTGCCTTTGACACAAGCTTCACAAAACTTGAGTTTTCCCATTAGCTCACCACCAAACAACCCCTGTTTACTCAGAATTGACATACCCTTCTCACTTATATGTCCCAACCTTCTATGCCACAACTCTGTCTTATCATTACTACTCTCTAAGGATTGAGTAATCGCCACTGTTCCCCTAACCGAATTTCCTTCTAAAACAGGAACCCCACTCTTCTGCACCTTTCCTTTCATAACTACTAGAGAGCCCTTGGTGACCTTCACCCAGTCATCTTCACCAGAGTATTTCAACCCATTCTTTCCTAAAGTAGTAAGAGAAATTAAGTTCTTACGAAGATCTGGAACATACCTGCAATCAAGCTTTCTGACCATACCATCGTGCATCATAATCTGTACCGTACCGCTTCCTTTGACCTGAGCAACCCAATCATCTCCCAACTTCACCGTTCCTTTCAAGTCTCTAAAAGATTCGTACCAGTCACGATGGAAAGTCATATGATAAGATGCCCCAGTATCCAAGACCCAAGCATCAACAGAACTAGATATACAAACAGTCAACACATCACCTATGTCTTCTTCTTCAGAACCATCCTGAACAATAGCCGCACTGCCATTGTTGTTATTTTCTCCCTTCCCCCCTTTCAGCAATAGACAATTTCTCTTGAAGTGACCCTTCTCCTTGCAGTTATAACACTTGAATTTTGCAGAAACTTTTGATTTTGAACGTGACTTACTCCGATTTCCACCATCTTTCTTATCCGATGTCCTTCCTCTGCCAACGAACAGACCTGAACCGGATGTCTCCTCATTCCCAGAAACTTTACTTTTGAGTTCCTTAGACAGCAGAAAATCCTTCACATCATTCATAGTGATTGTTGTTCTTCTATACAACATAGTATCGACAAAGTTCTCATGTGAATTCGGTAGTAAACATAACAAAATAAGGGCTTGATCCTCATCATCAATCTTTACTCCTACTCCTTGAAGATCTAGAATAATACGATTGAAAGAATCAAGATGGTCTTTTACTTGAGTACCTTCTGCCATCCGGAAAGTGTACAACCGTTGCTTTTGATACAGCCTATTTGTTAAAGAACTATTCTGATACGTATCATAGAGCTTCTTCCAAATACCGGCAGCAGTGGGTTGATCAACAACTTCCCTCAACACCTCATCTGTCAAGCTCAAAAGAATAACACTATGTGCTTTCCCCTCGATCTCCTTCTTCACAGCATCTGTCGTCTCATTTGCATATTCTCCTTCCACTGCAACTGCGCATCCTTGTTGAACCAGAAGAGCCTTCATCTTAACCTTCCAAAAAGTGAAATCATTCGAGCCATTGAACTTCTCCAAATCGAACTTGTGAGATGACATCTTCAATCAACCGATCCTTGTAGTCTTTGATAAACAAGTAAATCTGAAACTGCTTACTGCTCGTCGTCGCCGCGGCGCGGAATCCAATAGGGCGCGACGCGGTATTGAACAGATGCGTTGTTCAACAGACGCGACCCTTCAATAGGCGCGACGCGGTTTTTCAACAGACACGACGCGTCGAGGCCGTAAACCCTAGATCTACTACCGACTTCAATCAACCAGAACTACAACCAGATCTAAAACACGCAGACCTAAAACCGCAAAGAATCACAGATCTAACACTACAGATCTGAAACCGCAGCTCTGATACTACTTGTTTGGAAATAGACCTAAATCTATAGCCTATTGCCCAGAAATAATAACGAGAATATAAATGCGGAAATATAAACACAAAGTATCGACACAGAGATTTGCATGGTTCGGTCCAAGATGACCTACGTCCACGGGCAGGAGAGAGTATTCTTTATTCCAGAGCTAAATACAGGTGTTACAGGGCGTACCTAGATCGCTAGTAAATCGGCCTATTCTGACTACTAACTTTAGACTTGACAACTCGACGGCACTAAACCCTAATGACCAGCCTTTATATTCATAGGCTTTACAAGAAACCCTAGCCGTACCCTAGCTGTTCACGGCCCACGCGACGCGGACACTTAATGGGCCGCGGCGCGCGTGTTTACAATTCATACGGGTTTTAATTCCCAATTCACTATTTAACACATACTTTGATGAGAAATGACGATTTTGTCCCTCGATGGAGACAGAAAAGTTGTAATTCTTCATTGTTATTTCGAAAGGGGATATTCTTCAACGATTTTTAAGTTATAAATGAGGGGAAAGTTGGAAAAAAAAAGTTTGGACTCAAATGGGGAAAGCTTATTTTCTTTACTTTCTCTTTAAGTTGTTATTTTAACATTATATAAAAAAGAAACATCGTTTTTAGCTTTTCAGATCAAGTCATGTCCTCTCCAAGTCCATGAACTAATAATAAGAGGTTTACCAAAAAATATTGCTTGGAAACTTGAATAGTTGTTGCAAGAATATTCAAAATAAAAAACAAGATATTTACACATTAAGTATCTATAATAATGTATCTTTTGCCGATTAGTTGATTACTTCTTTCATCTTTTTTCACATTATGTTCACCATACCTATGCTTCCTTTACTATCTTGATTTTCTGTAAAGTTTCTATGGTCTATTAGCTCATTAATCTTTAAGTATCTAACTATCATTTCTTATTTGTACAACATATTTAAATTTTAACTACGTTCTCACTTTCTTCTATGTTTCTCAAGCTGTTGGATCTATTCCGGTGTTAAGCTTGAGAGTGGACATTTGAAAATATACTTTAATTCAAGCTTAATATCGAATGTCGAGTATGTTAGAATCATTCTGATTTCGTTAGTTTATTTCTAGGTAATGTTGTTGAACATGTTAAAAAATTAATTGTAGGTTGAAATCTTGAATGCGTCGTGTTGTGGGCTAGAGATGCACAAAAGAAACCGGTTCTTTTAAAAACCGAAAAAAAACAGAATCGGTTTTTTGATAACCAGTTCTCCAATAACCGGTTTTTTAATAGGTTCTTTTATCTCAAACTGGACTGGTTTTTTACACCGGTTAACCGAACCGAACCGATTAAACAACCGGAAAAAACCGGTCTAAAACTCAATTCCATTTAAAAAGAAATAGCCAAATCTGGTATTTTAAAAAATTGATTCTTAAAAAAACCGAATCCGTTAAAAACTGATAAATGTGCACCTCTAGTGTGGGCTAACGTATGTCGCAATGGGCTAAAAACATGGGCTCATGGTAGCAAGCCTGGACTTGAGTATCTAAAGATGCATAAGGCCGAGAATAAAAGGATTTATTCACGTCTCACGGACATATTTCACCCACCGTTCATCTTTGAGAAGAAAAAGACATAAGGTTAGGGTTTTCTTAGATTCTGTATTCTTCTCTTCCATTTTATTCTTTCAGACGTTTTGTAATGAAGGTTTTACATAGTTATTTTAAGTTTCTTGTTTGAGTTTGATAAACCACCGATTTCATTCAAATCGAAATTGCAACTTGAATCTTTGAGTTCTGGTGTAATTCCACGTCTCTCCTATAAACCATATTGAAATCGTTCGCTCTGAATCCATGAAAAAACTTGAATCTTTGAAAAGATGACCTAAGCCGGCCTCTGAATCCTAAAAAAAAAAAGCTTGCTCGGTCCAATGGAATTTCGCAGTTCAAGAAATCAGAGAGTTCATTAATCCAGATCTACTTTTCAGAAGGAAGACATTCATCGTGAGTTGACTGAGGAATCTGGATCCACCACCAGCAAGGTAAAAAAAGCTAATCCCAACCTATTGCACAAGTTTCTCACTGAGTATTAGGATCCGTAGAAAGTTATATGCCATTGCCACCAAGTTAGAGGAATTAGTAAAGGAAAAAGTAATCTGGGTTTAACTAACTGTGGTAACAAATGAAAAGCCAAAAGTTATAAGATATGAGGTATGATTGGTAGATGCAGATGCAAGGGGATAAGAAGGTATTGCTTCAAAAGCTTATGGGGGATGAAGATAAATCATGTAATCAAATTTGTATTGCTCCTATAATTGGTTTGGGTAGGGCTGGCAAACCCACTCTAGCTAGACGTATGTATGATGAAAAGGAACTGAAGGATCACTTTGAACTCAGGGCTTGTGTTTTTTTAATAGTTTTAGATGATGTATGGAATGAAAGTTATGATAATTGGGATGAGTTAACAAGCTCATTTCTTGCAATGGCTCTTAGAAGTAACGCTATCTTGGCAACTCGGAAGAATTTATCTTTATTTGCTCAATATACATTGGGTGTAGATAACCTTGATTCATATCCAACACTTAGACCACATAGTGAAGGGTTTGTGAAAAAATGTGATGGGTAGTCTTTGGCTTTAAAAACATTTGGATATGGTCTGGTATAGCCACATCTATTGTTGCTGGAGATTTTTTTTCAAGGTTAGAAATCGAGGCGAAGATAGAAATTTGAAAGAAAAGATCGGAAATGTACCGCCATATGTTATTTGGTTGTGAAGATTACATGGCTTAGAAAAGGTTCGAGACATTCAGAAGAGCTTAAAACTTGAAAATGTTATTAGGATTGTCCTTTGAGGTGAAAAAAAGTTGGGAAACATTTTACTTATCAAATAAGATTCTCACCGACATACTTCATGAGTTACCATTATTAAGGGTCCTAAGTTTGAGTCATTTTAGCATAAGCGAGGTACCTATCAATTATTGGTGGTTTGAAGCACTTGCAGTATCTTAATTTATCACCAATTAGTATCACATATTTATCGGAAAATGTTTACAGTTTTTATAATTTAACGAAGATGCTTCATTTCCTCATGGGTTTTGGCATTCGAAGTCGTGCTTCCTTAGAATAGAAGAATGAAAGAAGCCTATCTCAGAGTGGGGCATGCAAAATTTTGGGGCATGCAAAATTTTAAAAAACCACTTGTTTGGCTACCATATGATGATGTGAGAAATTCTGGTCAACTGTTCCATTTTTTCCTCCTTCATCTCTTACTACTTTTCTCATAAATGAATTTAAGAAACTGGAATCAGTTTTGATAGGACTCCAACACCTCACATCCCTCCAACATCTTGGCATTCACAACTACCCAAAGATTATGGATCTACCTGAAATGTTGTTGGCTTCACTTTTGAGTTTGAGAATTAGTAGATGCCTAACGTTGAAAAAAATGAGTAATTGAGGAGGCTCCTATTGGCTCCTTATCCCCTTATCACTTGTCTCAACATGAACAAGGTGGAATGACAAAGTTTAATGCAACAGTATTTTGCTCAATTCTTAAACTTTCTTTTTTTATTTTTATTTTGCGAGTTGATCTAAGATAAAACTCGTCATCAATGTACCGATGGCTTACTTAGTTGCAGACTCAACTGCTAAGCATTTTGCACTTTCATTGAAAGAATTGTAAAACATCAAAGCCTTGGAGTCTAAATTAGAATGTGCTAGTTGCATCTATGAACTCATACGATCTTGAAGAGGTGGTTGGAGATGAATGAGGCCTTGGAACGAGGAAGAGAAGTTGGTCGGTTGTTAAGCTTTATTTATATGGTCATAAGAAATTGCAATTAGTTTCAATAGCATTACAATATAGAATGAGGGGTGTCAAAAATGTATCAACATGAGTTATTAAACATGGGTATTCGATTTCTACTTTTTTTTATTTATAGATTTTTGTTATTAAATATGATTCAAGTTAATGTACAAGAAAACGAAAGATAGATTAAAAGTAAATTTAAAAGGTTAACATTGTAAATACTTGTTTAATGTAATAACATCAATTTAATCATGTATTGTGTCTCAATATATGTTTGTTAACATGTGTATTTGGTTCCTATTTTTTATTTATAGATTTTAGTTATTAAATATAATAACTTATGTACAAGAAAGGAGAAAATTGGATAAAAATAAATTAAAAAGGTTAACAATGTAAATACTTGTTTAATGCAATGTTTTAAAAAACGGTTTTTTAGTTGACCCGGTCAGGACACGTTCATGGGTCAACCGGTTCAACTACTAGGTCAACTTAATTTTCATTTTTTTTTTTTTGCATAATTTACATATTTATGCATACATATAAATATATAAAACTTGAAATTGACATCTACAACTTCTAACATTAAAAAAATACACAACCACAAGTTTTACAGCAATCCAAATACATAAAGAAGAAACGTAAAGTATGAGAGTGTTATAGGCATTAAACGAATTCAAATGCATCACGATCAAAGCAAATTACGGATTTTGAGACATGAGAGTGTTATAGGCATTAAGCTCACTATCACTTAGTAAATGAAATTGACTATGTCTTCATCATCATCAAGAGTATGCTCACTTTCTTTTTCTACAATATCAAACAAAAATTGTTAATATTACGTAATATAATAATAAATAAACTAAATTTACAACACTACTTTAATATATATATATATATATATATATATATATATATATATATATATATATATATATATATATATATATATATATATATATATATATATATATATATATATATATATATATATATATATATATATATATATATATATATATATATCTTCTATACCTAATAAATGAAAATAAATTATGGCACGTGTCAACTTATTAAGCCACATTCTTCTTTCTCCACGTGTATTCTTAATTTAAATGAATTTTATTCAATTTTAATTAATAATTAATACTTATCAATTCAGATCCAAAATTATACCCGTTATCTTCTATACCTATGTTCTCGCCGTCACCATCAACACCCATACTCACGGTTACCCTTTGAATCAAGCAAACATCAAGAAATTGAAACTCACTGTAACAAAAATCACATCGCCGATTGCTTCCCACATTGCCGCAGCCACCCTAACGATCAATTGAATCAAGCAGACATGTTTCTTATCGGTTATTTGGTACCCGAATTTGTGTATAATCACTATAGTTTTCGATTATCAACGGATTTGGATTATTCACGCATTAATTATTTGGGGTTCGATTTTGGCAACGAACATTTTTGCTATCACCATCGACGCTATCCCTACTTGCCTTCCACGCTTAATCGGTTTCTTCAATTTTCAATTTCACGAACCCTAAACCTAATCCAGGTATGTTTTATTTACCGCCTTCACTTTTAATTTCTGGAACAATTATATGAATGTGTACTACTAATGAGTGAATTATATATATCTCAGATTCAAATTCAAAGTGCCTAGAATATCTTTCTTTTCAAAATCTCCTATTTAAAAGGAAGGGTATACGTGTTAATATGAAAATCTTTCCCTAATCTGAAAACAAATATTCCTAATAATCAGGAAACGAAGCCAAAAATCAGCAAACCATATCCAAATTTATTAGTTTCATCCAGGTCAAAATTTTCAATCCTTATCACTTTCCAACAAACAATTTCTAAACTTCAGGATTAGCTTATCATTATCGGTTTTCAAACCTATAAATCACGCATACATGTTTTCATTTACAGTCATCTTCTTCGTCAAAGTGTTACAACTGCTCCTGCTTTGTTCCGGAAGGTTCAGCTACAACAGGTTAGTATCATTTTTCTATTTATTTGATAATCCAATCATATGTATATCTATGTTTGTAGGTTGTTCTATACTTCTATTCCTTTCTGAGTTCGAACCATTTCTGTTTCAAATCTGCAAAAAGTTTTCTTTTTAAACATTTTTTCATGTTTTATTCCTTTAAATGGCAACATACATTAAGATTATGAATTTGTAATACTACTTCTGCACCAGACCTGTACCAAACCTGCACCAGACCTGCGTTTACTTGAATTTTTCAATTTTGTAATTTTTGTCCCAATTTGTTATGTCTTTCAAATTTAGTCATTTGATGTACTTGTGCTGTTTTACTTAAAGATCCGAGTATAATGACTATTTGGTCCCTGAGTTTTCTGGTGTAGATTCCTCAATTGTAACATTCAAATCATGAAATAATGTTAGAAAAGTTGTTGTTGAGTTTGATATTGGGGGATAATTTTTAGCAATGTACTTTCTAAATAGTCTATTTCTAAAGAATTGTTTTTCCAGAAAATCCATAACACAGGAAAAAAAATCTCTACTTTAGCATTGTTCTTTAAAAGCCTCGGTGCTTCTTTTTTCTTTCTTCTGTGCAGCTTTTTATGGTTAAATCAGTTTAAAATGGATAAAATATTATTTAAATTATGATTTATATATGTGTTTTTGTATTATGTTTTAAACAATCTATGATAATGTGTAGAATAGAAGGTTCTGATTACACTTTGGATCTTCCATTGTAGACAATAAAAAATCTGTTCTTTTAAGCATGCATAGTTTTTTTCGTTATGGTAAAATACCTACATGATCATTAATCTTGGATATTTCATGTACACAATCCAAACTTTATGAAAATATTTAGTTGGCATTATTTGTGCATTTATGTAGATACAGAGATATTATGATCATTACGTGCAAGTATTGTATATATAGTTTTTATGAAAAACCCTTCTCTTATCATACGTGTATTCCCCACTATCTTTTGATACTTTGTTTATATGACAAGCATTAGTAAATAATATTCTTTATTCTGAAAATATATAGTGTTTTATCATTTGATAAAGTGAATTGATTAGCTTTAAACAATTAGCATATATTTTATGAAAAACTCTTCTCTTATCATACGTGTATTCCCCACTATGTTTTGATACTTTGTTTATATGACAAGCATTAGTAAATAATATTCTTTATTCTGATAATATATAGTGTTTTATCATTTGATAAAGTGAATTGATTAGCTTTAAACAGTTAGCATATATTACATAATTGTGATAAAGTCAGCAAACATGTATTGTTCAACACTATTCAATGTACTTTCATTGCTTGGTTATCACTGCGAACCAGACCTGGACCAAATATGCAAAAAGTTTTTTTTTCCTGTTTTCTCCCTGTAATAACAACCTATTAATTGCATTTTTTTTGGCTTAGTGCATCAAATACCAACTTACTTTCTGTAAATGGAAGTATGTTGCTATTAATTGCATCTTCTTTTGGCTTAGGATAAGATACTTGAATCTGTTTCTTATTGGTACACGTTTTTAAAATTTTTCCTGTTTTATTCCTTTAATGGCAACCTACTCTCAATATTTTAAGGTTGTTTTATCCCTTTCTGATTTCAAAACAGACCTGGACTAAATCTGCAAAAAGTTTTTTTTTTTATTTTTATTATTTTTTTCCTATTTTATTCCTTTAATGGCAACCTACTTTCAAAAGTTTAGGGTTGTTTTATTCCTTTATGAGTTTGAACCAGACCTAGACCAAATCTGCAATTGTTTCAAATTTTGTTTTTCGCGTACAGTTTAATGGAGTCTAAGCAAATCACCCTCATTAGCGAGCTTAATGTTTTAAAAGACGACTTCACCATAAAAGTTGCAGTCATCCGTATGTGGAACCAAATGCTATTTGACAACCCGAATGAGAAATATTCTATCGAAATGATTTTAATCGACGAACAGGTATTTGTGTAATTACGTTTATTTTCCTACTTTAATTTCATTATTACTTATAGTAGATTTGGACTTATTATGTAACAAATAACTAATTTCTTATATGTCATTGTTATTATTTATATTATTTTGATTTTTATTATCAGGGAAATCAAATCCAAGCATGTGTGCCAAGAAGATGTATACCCAAATTTGAGAAAATACTTAAAGAAAATGTTGCTTTTCACATGGAGAATCCGTCCCTCGGTATGCAAGTTTCACTTAATAAGTTTGTGGAAAATGAAAACAAACTAGAATTGCAATTCAAAACGAAAGTTACAAGGTGTGCTGCTTTTCGAGGTTCTTTATATGGTTTTTCATTTGTGGATTACCAAACAATTATGGATAACAAGATTCAGGAGAAAACACCAATTGGTTAGTGCACAATCTTTTTATGAAATTTTAATTATTAATATCTTCATATGTATACTAACAAATTATTTTGTAACTGATATAGATGTTATTGGTTACGTTTTTCGATGTTATGACTTGGAAAATTATGTCGGGAAAAATAACAAAGAAATGAAAAAACTGAACTTGAAACTCGAAGATTTAGAGTGAGTATACATTGTTTTTAATAATATTAGTTTTATTTCAACATATAAAAAATATTTTTTAATCAAAAATTTTGCAGGGGTCGTATTTTAAATGTGACTTTATTCAACGACTATGCGCAACAAATGTCAGATTATGCAACCAGTAAACGACGGGAGGAAGCGGATGTAATAATAGTTATTCAGTTTGGAAAAGCTTATTCTTTTCAAGGTTTGTTCATTGATTTAAATATTTATTACTAAAATTTATTTATTACTAACTAATTTTTTTTTCAGGAAGACAATTAGTTTCTAATCGCTATGGTGTCACAAGACTTTTCATAAATAACCCTATCGATGAGATTATTACATTCAAAAAACAGTTAGATTCTTTTTCATATCATTTTATATATTTTTAATCAACCCGTGTATTACACGGGTTTCTAACCTAGTATATATATATAAAGAAACCACCTTGCATTTGTGAAGCCGGTTCATGCTCTTGGTCGTCAAGCATATTTTCTAAATCATTGTAATCAATTTCTTCTTCCGGTTCTTTTTCAACCACCCAAAAATCCGTCTTATCAATACATTTAAAATCAATAGGACTGTAAGATCTCTTATCAACCTTGAGTCTACAAAAACATTCACAAAAAATAAAACATAACTTACAAAAATAAAAATGGCGTTGGTTAACGCCATTATAGATAAATAGTTTTGATTGAAATATACCATCCCTATTTTGTAAATGCAAGTTGTAACGAACATTTAAAAGATCATTTAGCCTTTGATGCTCCAACCTATTTCTCCTTTTTCTATGAATCCTTTCAAAAACACTCTAATTACGTTCGCAACCAAAAGAAGATGCGGTCTGACTTAATATTCTAATAGCGAACCGTTGCAGGATCAGAGTATCTCCGCCAAATAACTTCCACCACTCATCTACAAAATAAATGGTTAGCAAAAAATATATTTCATAATAACATATGTGACAATTGTAAATTTTCGTCATCAAAAGTCAACTATAGTCAAACGAAGCGTACGTTAATCTATATGTTGAAAAGTTATTTTCCATAACTTTTGCAATGAATTATTAATATTATAGCATTACGTATGCTAAATTAAACAAATATCGATTAAAAGTCGAAAATACGAACAGCAAACTACTGTAGCGTAAAAATTCGATAATTGTACAATTATTATTTTGAGAATAATAATATTCATAAAGTGATCTACTCGTAAATACGAAACTGTGGATATATAGAACGTCGAAAACGGAGTTCGTATGTGAAAGTTATAACGATTAAACCGCTGTGAACGGATAAATGTACACAGCGTTTGGACTCAAATTTCAAAATGTGGTGCCTTAAACATCACATATGAAATAAAAACTTATATGATAAGTAACGTAATAGTATCTAGTATTTAATTCCAAAGCTAAATACAATTTATGGTAAAACGTCAAAAATCGCGAAATCGGAAGAATACCGCGCTTAAACGCGTATTCCGACATCCAACGAGTTATGTTTCAATCAAAATAAATGTTTGACAATGTTTTTATACAAAATAATTATTTAGAACTTCGTTTCGTTAAAAACGCATAAAAATTTACTAAAACGACTTACGATTTTATAAAAATCACCCATTTTTATAAGTACATTGGTATTTTTATAAAAACTAACCCTACCCTACCCCACCCCCACCCTACACTCATTTGGCTGAAACAAGTGCTCCATTAAGACCTTAGTGGTAAATATTTAAAATCTAGGCACTTATGAAGCTAGTAATTTTATAATAGGAAATATCTAAGTATAAATCTTCCAAGAGAGACTAGCCAAATTCATTTGTATCCAACCAAATTTCTTCTTTCTCTCCTCTCCCTCTTGCACACGGCTCCAAGACCATCACCACCATCTTCACTTTCAAGTTTCAATTTCAAGCTCTCTTCACAAGATTAAGTAGTAAGTTTCATTCCTCTTTTGATTCTAATATACATAACACAAGTTCTACACCTTTTTACACACTAACATCCATCAAAATCTATTGGATATTAGCTTTGTCCAAGAGTCATCCAAGTCCTAGAACCAAACTTTTCAACCTTCTACCAAGAAACCTTAAGATCTACCACTCAATGTGAGTTCATACCTCTCATTTTCATCTTTTCAAACCTTTTGGGGGAGAATACCAGTTCTTTTACTATAAATGTTGTTTTATTCAAGTTTATATATGTTTTATTGTTATACATGTTGATTTACACAAGTTTATAAAGTTAATATTTGTGTAAAAATGCTCTTGACATAAAATATGAATAGATCCATGTATTATGAACACTTTGACATATTAAGTTATGTAAAAATTACAAAACCACAAATAAAGCGTACAAAAAAAATACTAGATCTTGGGTAAGAACGTTATAAAAATGAAGACTAGTAAAAACTACATTTTTATAAACAAAAATATTATTTTCCAACAAAAATGGTTATAACCAAGTTATTACACCATTTTTGTGAGAAACATCTTAAAAGATGATATTTATAAACATTTGAACAAGTTGCTTCGTTAATATTCGCAAAATATGATTGTTACGACGGAATTACTAAAAATAGACTATTATTGGAATAGTTTACGAACATAAGGTTATATTGACGCTTAAACATGACAAAAATAATTATATAAAATTATATAATTATTTAACAACACTATATTATCATGGGAAAAATGATAATGGACAATTACAAGAGTTTTTATATACAAATCGTACGTAAACAAGTTGATTGAAATACATACATTTTGTGAGATGAATCTTCACAGTACTTTTATAAGTACCTACTATAAGTCCTGTACATTTATAACCAGAGTCTCGGTAAGAGAGCGCGATATTTGAGTATAGATCTATACGGGGCTTGACAACCCCGCACCTGAGCTGCTCGCTACAGCTAGACCGGCAGGTCTGAGGTGTCCAAATGTCTACCATTTCGACGCTTGAAGAACGTCGCAACAGGCCAACTAGTCACAGTATGGTTATATGGTATCTCACGGGGAAAAATATCAACTTAATAATTTCTTTTATAAATTATTTACGTTATTATTATAACAATTCAATTATAATTCCAAAAATATAATATCGATTGATCTACTTACGAGAGCGGTGTCTAGGCCGATCAATTGAGCTAGGTTGTTGGATTTCCGAAAGGCGTATACGCTGAAAGGGTCCTGCCTCCCCATTTGATCTTCTACCTGGCCGTTCTTTATTTGATAGTCATGAAATATTATATTGGAATTAATAAAGAGTAAAACCAATTTATTACACTACAATTATACATATTACATTTTAGTCTTTGGGAGTTAAAGACTTGGTCATTTTTATAAGAAAATATAGGATTTTCTTGGTTCTCAATTACTACCGTTTACAAACAAAGGGCTTTTCTATTACAAAATCTTATGAACTCACCAACTTAATTGTTGACACTTTTTCAACTACTTGTATTCTCAGGAAACTGACAAGGTAAATGCAAGCGCTACAAGTAATAACGTTACGACGTCATTTTTATCTATTTTGTTATCATTTCAATTGTACTTGAGACATGTAATAAGTAAACTTTGTAACATTTGTAATTGATTTAAACGATGGTTGTGTGCTTGGATTTCACTACTACTCAACTTTGTTATGATATTGTTCATGAAGTCATCCACCCTTGAACTATTCCGCCAATACGGTTTGAGGGTGTGACAACATATCTAATACTAACATGTAACAATTAAATCTTACCAAGACGAGTAAGAGCACAAGAAGTAATAGCACTAGATCTACCAAAAGTACCTTTGTTGTCACGAAACTTGCCTAAAGACATGGTAAGATCCAAAACATCCCTCCCAGAATAATTTTTCTCTACCATATCAAGAACAACTTGAAACACCTCTCTTTTGGTACAATGATTCTCTTGATCATACTAAAAAGGCGGATTTAACCAATAAGCTGCACAATGAATACTTTTACGTAACATTCTATCCCAACGACGATCAAATATCTCAATATAAGGCTTGTATAATTCTTTCTTATTTTTGAACAATTCCTTAATCCCTTTCCTTGCACAATGCATTCTCTCATAAACATAACCCAATGTAGGTTTTTCATCTGAATCACATAACCGCAAAAGCCTTGACAAAGGAGTCATTACTTTCACTGTAATCAAACAGTTCTTCCAAAAAATTTCATTTAATACAATTTCTTTACATTCATATGCATTTCCCACTTTCAACATCTTCTTAAACTCGTGAGATATGACCATTGCTTGTAAATCGACTTTATGGTCATACAAACTTTTCAATGCAATGAAGGCGGTACCAAAACGAGTAGCACCTGGATGGATGATTTTTGTCCAACCCGATCTTTTTCTTTTAACCAATTCAAGGGCCACTTATGATAACAAATAAAAACTGTAATCCTAGATGCAAGAGTGACCAAACTTTTCACATTATCCAATTCCGAAACATCCTTTAATACAAGATTAAGACAATGTGTTGCACATGGAGACCACAGATAACTTTTTGACAAAAATTATATATGTATGACTTCTTTCCTTTGTCATCAAACGGCTAGAGTTGCATAGTCCCATGCTTTATCCGTCTTCGTTCTAACATTTGTTTGAGATTGTGCTTCTATTGGTTCTTTGTCTAGGTTGCATATTAAACTGCATAATATAAAAAAAATATTATAATTGATTATGGAACTTCCACTGCTTTATTCAATTTCATTGAGTCGAAACAAAGAAACAAAAATATCATAATTGACAGGAAACAAAGAAACAAACTCACATAACTTGAATTGAATTAAGATAATTACACTTCAATTGAACAAAAAAAAAACTTCATTGGAACTAATAGGAAAAAAGAATCACGGCAACGACTTCAATCGCACAAAGGTTTATTCAATAAGCTTTATTTAATCAAGCTTATTGAATGTTGACGTCATAATCTTCGGTTACGAATGTTTATATCAGAAGAAGAGGAGTTGATGTCATATCCAAAGGTATTTGACATATTTTCTTCAGAACCCAAACCATTTTTGTAGAAAAAACTTCTGAATATCTTGTCTTTTTGGTTGGAACAAGAAAATCTTCGTATAACACATTATACCAAGTCGAATGTTTCAGAAAATTTCTTCTTTGAACAAAGACTTAGGATATTTTTCTTTTAACCAACGAAGTTACAACAACATTTTTCACTTCTAATGTTGGAAGAACACCTTCAGAACATGTCTTCTTGGGAACCCACATTAACTTTGGTTTTGACTTTTTCTTCATTTTTTCTTCTTTTTTGTTCTTTTTAAACATATGAACATAAGATTTGTAACAAAAATTATGTACATCCTTTTGATTCGGATATGAAACCTTCAGATTCCAAAAAGCTCATACATGATATCTTTGATTTTCAACAAGAACGGGTTTTCTATAAAGTTACATCCCATGAAATAAATCCGAATGAGAAACTGAAGAACCATCAGATTCGTGTCTATTTGTAGAATCACCAACATATAATACTTTTACCAAAGATTTTTCTTTAAATTTTGACCCCCTCTTAACCTTTGTAACTATCATTTCAGGTTGAGGATTGATATCGCGTAAATTATACATATTTTCCGCACGATATCAGTGTGATTTTAGTTTAATTTTATACATGTTATGAACTAAAAGATACCTAATATGCTTAAATATTCGTTTTGAAGCTAAAAATACGCGTTTGGAGCGAAAGAACGAATTACACGAACATTTGAGCTTAAAAAGAAGCAAAGAGCAAAACTGCCAGAAGCACAGGGCGCACCCCGCCCACTTCCAGGCGCACTGCGCCCATGGAGGGAACCAGATCGCACGTTCGTCTGACTTTTTTATTATAATATTCAAGCGTGCGTTTATCCAATGATTCAACCGACCTGCCAAGCATGTGCAAGGGCGCACCCCGCCTACCTTTTGGGCGCACCGCGCCTCAGATCCGACATTAAAGCTGCAAACCATGTGCTCCCTCGTGCGACAGTTGAGCACGTGCGCAGATCTGCTTTAAGGCGCACCGCGCCCCTCCTTAGGCGCACCGCGCCCTGCTCCAGCGACAACTATAAATTCAAGCCTTCAGCTCTTCTTTTGGACAGAACACTTACACCACTTGGAGACCAGATCGTATCTCAACACCTCCACACCACCAAACTCGACCAGAAAGCTTGTAGAATCAAAGGGGAAACTATGGAATCGAGAGCTTGAAGAATGTTCGGCCGGGACTTCATTCGGTTTGCTTTATATATATTTAGCATTCTATCATGATTTCCTAAGCCGTATTCTTCAGATTATGTTATCTGTATTATTTATTACTTAGATTTGATTGCTGTTTAGTTATGATTTGATTGTTATTTATCGGATATTGAACGTTTTATATTTTATCTCGCATAATTCATTTGATGCCAATTTGATTATCATGACCATTGAGATCAAAATCTCGAATGAACCTTGTATGATACGAACCAATACATGATTATTTGGAATACATAATCGCATGACCATTGCCATTAATGACCTTATAATCATAGGATTAGGTAGTTGGACCAAAACATCTAATCATTTTAGAAATCGGTATTTAACGTTCAATATCCATTGCACTAATAGCATATCAAACATAACTAGATGGTTCAATCGAATTTAAGTAATGTTTACTTTTATATTTTGTAATTTATATTTCCCGTAACTTTTTCCTAGGTGATGTTGATTCATTAATATAATATGTGTTGATCTAGTTCTTGATTCGAGTTTAATATCGGTTAGGATATATAACTTGCATGCTATACATATTAAATGTGGTTACGGTTTGTATTCTTGATTGCCATCTTCATATGATTAAGTTTAAATGGCCATTTAAACGTATTGATCACATGAACCATCATGATGTATAATTGACAACTATATATCATCGGACTAGTTATTGACCATTTAACTAGGAAGGTTATCTAAGTTATAAACTCGATTAGTGAAATAAAACTTATATCACATTTAGTTGCAACTCATGACCATTGATTGTATGAACATATCACTTTGACCATTAGGATATGGGCTATGTTTGCATGCTAGATTGTATTAATACTTGATGATTATAAGTTAATTAGTTACATGACCATTGTGCTATTTTAACATATTAGTCATAGAATTGGTGACTTGACCATACGATCCTACAACTTAATGCAACTCATTTAAACTCATTGCACATAATCAAAACTAGTCAACATAGGTTTATATGAATCAACAGATCCTAGACGAAAGTTTCCCTTGTTATTTTTGTTATGATCATTTATTATTTCGTCATTTATTTTATTATCATAGTTTTACGAGTTTTCATTAAAACTCGCCCCTGAGTATTTGCTTGAATAATTGTTAATTGATAATTGATTTTCTTAACTTAAAGATAGCCGTTTTCCCTTGGGTCGACAACCCGGATTTACCATTACTATACTACAATCGACTAGGTACACTTGCCTAATTGTGTTGTTCTATTCATACATGGTATTTCCCTGTTCATAAATGTAAAACTAATGTGAAATCATTTTCGAAAATCTTATAAACGCTAATAACACATCAAGTTTCTTGGTGACGTTTTTAGGTGTTTTATATGTATGTCAGAATGCACAACAAGGATCAAACAAGGATCCAAAGGGGAGTTTTTGATACCTAGAAATAAGAACACCAAGAACATCATCTTTAACAACTTCAGGAACACGAAGAACATTCACATCTTCAATAAGAGAAACATAATTTCTGATGTATTTTCGTTTTTCTAGTCCTTGTTTCTTGTCAATCTCTTTAACAACTTTTAACATTTCTGTGAATAACTCTTTGTTCATATCATGTTTCACAAGATGAAAAAACGAATTTTCCATATAAGTATTTCTCACCATCAGAAATTAGTGTATCATTTGTGATTTTCAGATCTCTAAATACAAGTCCAAGAAATTGTTTGAAATTTACTCTATACTCGATATTATCAACACAAACAATCCAAAACTTTGAATCTCTTGCTTCCATTTGTGTTCTAAATAACAAATAATCAATAGATCTGGAATAAAACTAAAGAGAGAAAGTGGATCTGAAGTGGGTATTTAGAGAGAGAGAGAGAGATAGAGTAGATCTGGAACGATTTCTAGTGTGAGAAACAGATCTAAACGAATTTTCAATGATAAAAACAAGATCTGAACCAATATTGATGACAATAAACAAATCAAAGATGAAGAACTAAGCGAAATATTGATTCCATATGAAAAACTCACAAAAACTGAAGATCCAGATCTGAAATTTGAATTTCGATTGATGATGTGGTGGGTTGTCAAACCAGGAACCAATCCTTGAAACAATCTGTTAAATCTTCAAGGTTTGACTCTGATACAAATTGTTGAGTGACGATTTGACAATAATGCGGAATAAGAACGACGCCAATCAGGATCCAATGTGCCGAATGATTCGATTGATCAAAAGTTTTACAATGTGAGTGAGTTTTACAATATGATTGTTTCTCTCTCTATGGTTTGACTATGCTCCCTCTAGAATCATTAGACTACAAATAATATTAAAATCACTATTTATAGTCTAGCAAACTAATAAGCCCAATGTATAGCCCACAATCATAATTAGGCATTCCTAATGCCACCAAGTCATAAACATGTAAAACTTTGCACCCAACAAAGCTTCAATCAAGCTTTATTCAAATTTTTTTCCAATTAAAGATTCAATCGTACCAACATAAAGAAAAAGAAAACTTGAATCGAATTACTAGGACAAAAATAACAGAAATCAAACCAACGTTGAGTATAATTTCAATCGACTTACACAGTGAAAAAACTTGAATTGATTAATCGTTGAGTCTAGTTTCAATCGACTTTGACAAAAATCACAGCATACAACTTTGAGATTGGTTGTTTCTACATGAATAGGTTTCCCATAATCTGATTATCCGCAAATCGTGATTCGTGAGGGTTCAAAGGATTCAGAATTGGGCTAAAATCACTTAGGGTAAGTTCTTGGGCAGTTGGACTTTAGTTTTACCAGTTCAATCCCGGGTTTTTACACAACTGGGTCACCGGTTGAACCGGAATTTCCTTAAAACCGGCGTGTTCGTAAACGGTCGTAAGAAGGCTAAAAACCGGTCGATGTTGAATCGTTGCAGTCACTGGGTCGCTGTCCGATCGGTTCCACCGGCCGGGTCGACCCGGTTTTTAAAACATTGGTTTAATGTAATAACATGAATTTAATCATGTATTTAAGATAAAAGTGAAATATTAATAGATAATGGGTTGATTAAATCTCGACTTAGAAAGTGGTATTATTAATGCATTTAGTTGTGATTAGTTTAAGTGCTGGACCAGAGTATAAAAGTATGTAGCAGTTGGATCAAACTGTACAAAAAGTGAAAATGAGGGGTTTATGTGTTGATTTTAATAAAACTAAAGGGTAGCGGAGCAATGAATTCTAACTTGAAGGACGGCTATTGCAAGTATGATAAAAAAGAAGTTATTTGTGTGATATTTCGGAATGATCATTTTCTCCCTATACTAATCATTTGATAAAGGGATTACGGGAGAGACGAGCAAATTAGTTTTTGAATTTGTACAATTTAGACTTTGAAATCATGATAGTTTGAAATTTAACAAAGTAGAAACAAACAAACATTATTAAGAGCATCCACCATTATTTATAAAATCTTTTTCAAACCATAAAGCTTTTGAAACTTGAAAAAGCTACTGGAGAAGGTTTTGAGAAGAAAGCATTTGAAAGCGCTTTAAAATTAACAAACTTCAGTCATAGATCCTTTTAACAATTATAACAAGTCTAACATGTTTTCGAACCAATTATATTTTATCAGGTGTGTGCCCACGTGATGCGGTAGGTGAAAGATATGAGAGATGACAAATGTTTTTGTTTCATCAAATTTATCGATTAGGTTTCTTTCGGCTGCTGACAGTAGTGACGGCTAGGCGAGGGTAGGGGAAGCTTTTTTGGCCGGTTAGGGATTATATGAGAGAAAAGGGCAATTCATGTCGGCAATCCTCTTGATATGGTTCCAGATACATTTGGTAGCTCGTATAATGTGTTTTTGTCTATGCAATATATGTTTTACGGTATGAGCCTGGGACGGGTGAGGGGAGAGGGTGAATAGTTTACAAGTTTACATACAATAGGGTGGTACCAAAGGATGTCAAGTATGCCAAATGGTTAAGAGAATTGTGATATGTGTATTTGGGTTGCTCAAAATATTCGATGAAATATATCAAAATACGACCTAACAAACTATATATTTGATATTAAAATTTAAAAAAACAATTTAATGATGTTTGTAACTCACTCCATTAATAATATTAAGGCAAAATCACAAATTTAAATTCCTAATTGAAAACTAAATCAAAAGGATCAGCATGTTTACTTAGAAAATGCTATAATATACACATATTGAAAGTACGTTAATTTTTATGGAATTTACACCTAAAATAAACACAAATACGCTGCCAATGCCCATATGTATAAAATGGAGTAAATAGAAAGCGGAACATAAAAAACCGAATGTCTTGTGAGATTAAAATGTAGAAATCTCTAAAACTCATGTGACACTTTTACCCTCATTGTTCTTTTCAAGATTTAATTTTTGTTGGAGTTTTGTTGCTTTCCCGCTTTTGGAACATGATTGACAATTGACTTGGTAAGAGTAAAGAACATCTTGGGAGACTCAAAAAAAGCCGGTATAAGACCATTGAGAGTATCCATCACATTGCACAAATGTGATAGGTGCCACATCAGCGCCACGTCAGATTTTATCTTTATCACATTCTATCACACTCCATCACATTACCCCCTTTATACCCATCACATTTTCATCACACCACATCATTTTTTTAATTTTAAAAAATTCAAAAATAAATAAAAACCTAATTTTTAATTTAAATAACATTAGATTAAACATAAAAATTACATTAATTTAAAAAACATTACATTGAAATTTAAAAATGAAAAAAATAACATAGAAATTAAAAAAAAAAAACATTACATGGAAATTAAAAAAAAACTACTCGATATCATCCGATCTGTTTTGATAAACATGCTCGGCTAAATCTTCACGAAGATATTGGCAAGTTTCGGAATTTTGAACATCGAGTACTTGTTGTAAGTATTCGGGTGTTCCGGGAATGAATTGCATTTCCGTGTTAACCGCATCGGCCTCGTCGTATGTACAAATTGCTCTACCTTTATATTCAACAATCATATTATGCATAATGATGTACGCATACATAATTGTCTTCATCCTACCGTCGTCATGGATTTGTGAGGCATGTTTGATCACATGTCATTTTTGTTTGAGTACCCCAAATGCCCTTTCTATGTCATTCCTAGCCGATTCTTGTCTTCGTGTAAACAATTTTGCTTTTTCACTTCGAGGTACCGCATACGCCTTCACAAATGTCGCGTAATCTGGATAAATCCCATCACAAAGATAGTAGACGTGTTTGCATTGATGTTCGTTCACTGTGAATGACATACTAGGAGCTCGCCCGGTCCAAATATCATTGAAAATTGGAGATTGATTAAGAACATTTCGGTCATTGTTGGACCCGGCTACCCCAAAGTACGCATGCCAAATCCACAAATCGAATGATGCAACGGCTTCCAATATCATAGTTGGCTCACCTACGTCACCTCGGGTAAATTGTCCTTTCCACGCAGTTGGACATTTTTCCCACGCCCAATGGGTACAATCAAGGCTACCAAGCATACCAGGTAAACCATGTCTCGCTTCATGTGCCGCATATAACTTCTCGATATCACGAGCTGTAGGTTTACGCAAATATTCTTTGACAAACACGTCAATAACACATGCACAAAACCAATCCACAGTGTCCCTTACGGTTCTCTCAGCCAATTTTAGATACTCGTCACTAGCATCAGCTGTTATGCCTAATGCTAAATACCTAAGTGCAGCCGAACATTTTTGTATACAACTAAAACTCATTCTACCTCTACTATCGGGTTTTTGTTAAAAATAATCATATCGCGCCTCTAAAGCGTTGCTAATACGTAAAAATAACTCTCTAGGTAAACGAAAACGACGTCTAAAATGTTTGTCACCATACAGAGGAGGATCGGCAAAATAGTCACGTACCAAAAGATTGTGTGCAGCTTGCCGATCTCGGTTGATAGAGGTTCTGGTGTGTCTAACGTTTGAAGACCCTTCGGCGGCACCGTGCGCAACAACATTAAAAAACGTGTTGATAAATTCGCCATCGTCCGAATCGAATTCTTCAAAAAATTCCATTTTGTGTGAATATATGTATATATGAAGTGAGTTTATGTGGATGAGAGGTGTATGTATATATATAGGTGAAAATTTGGTTTAAATTTTTTTTTTTTAAATCTAGCCGTTGAACGGCTGTTTTTGGTTAATTTTTTTTTTAATATAGCCGTGATCCACCGTGAACCGCATCACCGTATACCACGACCACGGCTATCACGGCACACACGGGGCGGTGTGCACGCCGTGATGGCTGGCTGATTTGGCATCACGGAGCCCCTATCACGGGGTACTCCCAACCGCCTAATAGTTTCCAAAATGTTATTCCCCCATGTCGTCATTATTAAAAGAAGTTGATACTTATATTTTAATCATTTTATACGTGGTTAAAATATAATACAAAATTTATATTCACTTAGGCTGGGGGAGCAGTCAGCATGCGCTGAACATGCTAAACTATGCCACGTCAGCTTTCAGTATGTTAGCACATGCTGACCAAATTTGGTGGAGTGGTTAGCGAGTTGTTAGCTTTGAACATGCTGAACCATTGCCTTTGGCCAAGACGAGCTCGCTGGGATTTCGATGAGATGGCTTTGGGCGAAGGCGAAGGTGAGCAGCGGCGGAGTGGTCAGCGAGAGGGACAGCGAGGTTTGGCGAGGAGGGACAGCGAGCTGCTTCCTCCAGTCTTACGGACAACACATGTTTGAGAAGCTAATTTTTTTCATATATGGTTATTTCAAGTAAAATAAAAGGAAAAGATTAAATAAACATCTCATTATACTTCACATACATCCTAATTGAAAGTCAACTTTTTTTTATTTGTTGAAATTGTATTATTTTCCGTAAAAATTACATGAGTGTTTGATAATAGCTCGACTTTTGATAATACCTTACCACACACCCCAAGGCATTCCATTTTTACAACTCCCCATATGACACTTGTCACAATTTGACATGGTTAGGAACATAAGTAGGAATAAAAGTTAGGAATGAATACAATTTCTCTTCCCTAAAACATGGTCCGAGAAAGAGTCATATGAAAGGAACACAACAATAAATTCACAATCTCATGGATTATGTTATGTAAAATAAAATTTTTGATATTGTTTTTTTGTTCCTGGCATGAAGTTCACACATAAATACACACACACAAACCATGTCAAATGTAACTTACACAGATTTAGGAAACCAAAGGTCAATAGAACCATGAACAACTTTGATAAAAGTTCAATGCTATTTTTTATTATCCCTACCATTAACATACACAAACACAATCACATATATACATACAGAATCATATACACGTGTGCAAAGACACATCACTACACACATAATAATATATTAAAGAGTAATTTGCAGTTTTGGTCCCTAAGTTTTATGTGATTATTGGTAAGGTGCTAAAATACCCAAACAAATTAAAATTCAATGCTAAAAAACACAAAAAAATAAAATAAAATAAAGTAGGATGCTAAGATACCGGGAGTATTATGAAACCTGGAGCTTATTATTGATAAATGATGTTAATTCAATAAGAGGCATTATTATATTAGAGAGTTTGTGCTAAAGGATAGTAGCTTATAATAATAGTTACCAAATACTTGTAATTTGAAATTAATTACAAAAATATAGTAAAAACATTATAAACAAAAAAAATTATATTCAAATAAATAAGAAACAAATGAACTTACCATTATCTTATCTTGCTCTGTATTTTCCTTCTCCATCAAATTAAAACCTTGAATCACCATCCACCTTTTTAATTTTCCTACAGACGACTCTTTACGCTTGTGGAATAGGCTTACCATTATGCTCGAACCTCCACGGACTCTTCCATCTTCACTACTGTTAGATTTGATGGACATAAATTACATTGCACCATTAAAGTTGAGATCATTCACTAACATAAACCAAATTGGAAACATGATAAAAATGAGAAACTTTTCTGATCCAAAACAAAACAGGGGTTAAACTGCTAAGCATCAACTTCAGTCACATATTTTAGACGGGGGTAATTTAGGAAAATCAGCAAAATAAAGAGCATCTTTTAGTGGAGGGGTATTTTAGGTATTTACTAAAAATAGTTTGTTATGACAGATTGTTATAAGAGTGTAGCAGAAAGGATAGTTGATCATCTTTTGTGAGAAATCGGTAGTGATACATTGGGAGAGGCTAGGCTCTCGAATCTCTAGCAATCATTAGGTTTTCTTTGTAATCATTCGGGTATCGTTGAGTTGTTTAATCAAATCAGTGAGTTACTTCATTTTGTTTTTTTTTTTTTTGTTTTTGATTTCAATTTCTAAGTCAGTTCATAGCAATAACCACAATAAACTTACATCGAGATCGACATTGTCGTCCATGAAGTCGCGACAATTACATGCCTTCCACAAGAAAGAGAGAAAGGTTGAAGAAATGTAAGACGGGTTTAAATGGACGGGTGGGGTTAAATGTGTACGTTGCTACTGACAGATAAAAGAGACAAGTAAAAGACAATGCCCTCTTAAGGTGCACCCGAGGGGAGGAAAATGGCTAAAAGTTAACGGGGTGTCAAATAAGGACCATCCATAAAACTTTTAAATAAATAAATATAAAGGTAGCACAAAATATGCATAAAACATGGAACCACAAAAATCTTATGAACTCCCACATTTTTGGTATAACTTCTCGGATAATAACACCCGCCCACTGTCGCCTAACACCCCCTTTACTCATGACCATATAGATGCATCAACATCGTTTGTTTTGCAAACCCCATCAACCCGACTTCATATGTTTATTAAAGAAGTCCCTATATGAACCTTTATTGGGCTAGGACAATGTTTATCATTTTTATTATGCATTTTCTTTTTAAAGTAACAATTTTTGTGTATTGAGATCGTATAGATCATTAATAGCGTTGACAAAAATAACAACCGATTAAAAGACAATGAGACTTGATCTGAGGTGTGAAGATCAATATATCTTTTTTATGGCTTCCATAGTTCCATTCCACTTATTTCAGCCCATAAAAGTGATATACGAGGCCCTATTGCTGAATGGAAAAAAGGCTTTTATGAGCCCTGCAGTAAGCCCAAACATGCGTAAAGTGGGTCGAGGAAGTCTCCCTAGAGCACTTCAATGCCTCACTTTTACTTGATATCACTTACTAGTTACTAGGTAAAACAAATTTGTCTACACAACCTGCAAACTTGTCACATGAATGCTCTCAAGCGCATTACATTTATCCAAAGTTGTCTCATTCAATTTGCTTTGTTATACGGATTCAGATTAGGCCGCTGTCCTAACACTTAAAGATCAACCGAACTCTGAATATTTTGTTTTCCTATATTACCTTATTTCTTGGTCTTTTAAACGACAACCGGGCTTTTCACGATCAAGTGCAAAGGCTAAATATCGTGGCATCACCAATGTCTTTTTTGAGGCTTAGTCAGCTTTACAATCAAGCATTACAGTGTAAACATACATATGAAAGATAAATCATATGAAGACTACCCAAGTTGTGAAAAATTAAAAATACACAAATGGTAAAACAATTCCTCAAATAATAAAATGTACAAATAGTGAAAAAAGGATGAAAAGTTGCTCTACACATGTAACTTATATACCCAAATCAAATAAAAAGAAATTAAATAAATGAATTGGACATGTTGCATGAAGGTACCAAAATATATATATATATATTCACGACGGAATGTTCTATTTTGTTTTGTTAAAATATATACATTATCTATTAAAAAACACCGTTTGGTCTCAACCACCTAGAAACATACGAGTGGATGGGGAGTGTTACTCGAAAGAATACGCAAGTTGTAAAAAGCTAAAATATCAACCTTACTTACGCTGTGTTCACGAGTCTCATTTAACAAGGGAAAGTGAGAGAATTGGGTGGAACCGGGAGGAAAAGAAAATTTTTTATGTTCCCGAGTTTTTTTTACGGAAGGAAGTGGAAAGAAAAAAAAGGAATTGGAGGGTTAATATTCTCTCCTAACTTTCCTTCCGATTTGGAAGGAAATGGAATTACTGGTAAAAATAACACTTAATTATAACTTTCCTTTCATTTCCTTTCCACTCAGGAACACATAAAACGTTTCTTTCCTTTAATTTTCTTTCGACTCGGGAACACGAAAATATAACTTTCATTTCCTTTCCCTTCCCTTCTTTTCTCTCCTTATTTTCTTTTCTTTTCTCTCCATGCTAAAACTCGGGAACACATCGTTAGTAGCTTAAATCAATGTGGGGTCAATCAAATCAGAAAAGTCAGTCACATTAATTATATACAATGGCACAGCTAGACCAAAACTCAAGAGGGGTCCAATAATATAGATAATATACTAAAAAAATATCAACATATTAACAATCGCATGGTACTCTTGCTCAAAAAATGTCTTTTACCAAGTTATTGAGACTCGGAGAGGGTTATCAGGGGAGCATCGGCCGGTGGCTTAATCAGACCGTCGGTGGTATTAAGTCTGGTGAAGATGAAGGTGAAAATGGTGCTCTTGCTCACTGCAAATTCCAACGAGCATTTTATGAAATTCAAATGGAAGCAGCCTTCTTTTCGACTCGGGAACACGAAATTCAACGAGCATTTTATGAAATTCAACGAGCATTTTCGACTCGGGAACACGAAAATATAACTTTCATTTCCTTTCCATTCCCTTCTTTTCTCTCCTTCTTTTCTTTTCTTTTCTTTTCTCTCCATGCTAAAACTCGGGAACACATCGTTAATAGCTTAAATCAATGTGGGGTCAATCAAATCAGAAAAGTCAGTCAGATTAATTATATACAATGGCAGAGCTAGAACAAAACTCAAGAGGGGTCCAATAATATAGATAATATACTAAAAAAATATCAACATATTAACAATCGCATGGTACTCTTGCTCAAAAAATGTCTTTTACCAAGTTATTGAGACTCGGAGAGGGTTATCAGGGGAGCATCGGCCGGTGGCTTAATCAGACTGTCGGTGGTATTAAGTCTGGTGAAGATGAAGGTGAAAATGGTGCTCTTGCTCACTGCAAATTCCAACGAGCATTTTATGAAATTCAAATGGAAGCAGCCGACAGTAGCTAGGTTAAAAAGAAACACAAATCAATTTGAAATAGAGAAAGAGAGATAAAAGAATTGGCATATCATAGATCTTTGGCTCTTTGATTGGGTGCCAAACAAAGTGGGGGGGACCATCTTATAAAAACAATTAAAAAAAACTTAAAATAGATATATACATATGTGGTGAGACAGACAACCAAGTGGGGTCCAAACACCCCACTTATATCCATAATAAAAAAAAATATGAAATAACTAATTAACAATAACGCAAGTATGTGCATGAAGAAATACAAAAAAAAAAAATTGTTAACAAAAATCCTCCGTAGTTTGATCGTGGAGCTTGCGAATATTGTTACCGTCTCTGCAGTTGTTTAAAAGACCCTTCATGAATATATATGACGAACAAGATTGAACATGAAGAACTTGAGCACGGTCAACAACAACTTTGTCTCAGACAAATTCTCAATATGATTCATTTGTTGGTGCTGGAAGGAATTGGAAGACATATGCATGACATAGTCTATATCTTACGGAGCTTCTCATGTATGACATGATTCGTATTTGATCATAGAAAAGATTCTCTTTATGCGAACCAGCCTATCCTCTGTAGCGACTTACGTGATGGTCAGAACAAAGACGCATTTGGTTGTGAATTCAAATATGGCAGATAAGCACATATCTGCACAGACCGGTCATAGTTCAAGTTACACACTCCAATAATCCATTTTCTCTTCACAAAATTTCATTCAACTTTTGATGTAAAATAAAAAATATTGCGTAGTTCATGGGAAATATCCAAATAAATACATGTCTCATTATTTTCAATAATATTGACGTTGTCACAACAAACAAGGTTTGATTTTTTTCTCGGACAATGAAGTTGATGAAGGAGAACCAGATCCAACTAGTGCCATCAATGACATTTGTGAATCCTCTATATTCGACTTTCACGCTCGAACGAGATATGACCCCTTGTTGTTTGGAGGACCGTGAGACTAGGTTGTCCCCATAAATGCATAGGAGGTGCTTGAGAGAATAAGATATCAAATCTAAGATGCATATAAAGGCATATTAACTACAATACAAAGGAAATATGGTGAAGGTAAGGTACTAAAGACCAGGGGCAGTTTTGATATAGTGCATGGGGTGGCCCGTGCACCTGCTAAATTTCGTATACGTAGTGCAAACGTAGTGTAAATTTTGTTTTTTTTTTGTTTTTTTTCTAATAGGGTGCAACCCGGCAGAAAAAAAAGTGCCACTACTTAATAGGGTGCATCTTCGGTGCTACGGCTATTGGTAAATCCTGCGTCCGCCCCTGCTAAAGACTACGATACAAAATGGGATAGGCAGCCATAGCCACTGGAGTCCAGTTTATGAACTCGCTCAGCATGCAGAAGAGTGAGCAAGGGTTGTAGTTAAGCATGTTGGTGCTCTTTTAAAGCTAAATTTCATACTTCTGCTATCAGAGGAAAAGACATGTAGATGAACAAACTACTAAAATACCCAAAATGTAATTAATTAAGAGGATAAGTAGTGCCTTGCGGTGAGTAAAGTATGAATATAAAGGACTCTATTTGTGCTAGAAACATACTATGCTAGAAATCTACTAAAGTGGTGAACAAAACGATGATACCACACCTTATGGGACTGTTTGAGGCAATAAAAAAGTGTTGAAGGCGACAGTTACGAGATCGAAAAATATAGAGGGCTACAGTATAGACTATCTACTCAAGGTAAATATGAAAAAAACATGTTCTTCACATCAAGTTGATGAATGAGCCCGTGGCGAGATATCGCTAAACGGAGAGTAGTACAAATGGTTGCCAGTTTCAACATCGGGCTGAAGGTCTTGTCACAATCGATCTCAGGTTCTTGGTTAAGTTTGTTGGCAACTAGACGAGCCTAGTAGCATGTACCGTGTAAGAGTCGAGCATTGTCACAGTCGATCTCAGGTTGTTGGTTAAGTCTATTGGCAACTAGACGAGCCTTGTACCGTGTAAGAGACCAATGTTAAGGACCGAGGGATAATATTGTTGAGGTAGTTGTAGGATTGTTAGAGAAGGTGGAGGTCAAGGGTTATCGGGTATAGTATTGAGGAAGGAGTGTGAAGGACCGGTGGGATTACAAATCGAAAAAGAAATACTGCCTCGTCAAATGTAACGTGGCAAGAGATGATGTTTTCCGAGTGGAGAGATCAAAGCATCAAAAACCATGATGATGATTTTCAAAGAAGACTTATCGGTAGCAAAGGCACCCGAACACCCGTAGTGGTGGGTTCATTGCACATTGAGTTGGAGGGTATGATGTTGATTAAGTGGGTGGCCATATAAAGGGTAGGTGGGGAGATTTTAGTGAAAAAAAAGTGTGCACAATGTTATGCCACAAGGAACAAGTGGAGACGAGGTAAACTTGCAACGATCTTGGCGTTGGGCTGGAGTGGACCCAAGAAACCCACCCAGTCGGGTTGTGTTAGGAAATAGACCTAAATCTATAACATATTGCCCATGAATAATAACAAGAATATAAATGCAGAAATATAAACACAAAGTAACGACACACAGATTTACGTGGTTCGGTCCAAGATGACCTACGTCCACGAGCAGGAGAGAATATTCTTTATTCCAGAGCTAAATACATGTGTTACAGAGCGTACCTAGATTGCTAGTAATCGGCCTCCTCTGACTAACTACTTCTGACTTTTTCATCATCTAACCCTAATGACCAGCCTTTATATTTATAGGCTTTACAAATGGACACAGAAAACCCTAGCCGTACCCTAGCTGTCACGGCCCACCGCGGCACGGAAACCTAATGGGCCGCGACGTGCGTGACTAAAATCCACACGGGTTTAATTCCCAATTCATTATTTAACAATCTCCACCTTGAATTGTGAATTCAAGATAGCCCCACCTCGCTCTAGAAACCAAAAAACTTCCTCTCATCTCCTACCAGCTTGCCTCGTAGCCTGTAGGGACTTACCTCCTGCGAACATCAACCAAGTTCAAGCATAGCTCGAACTTCTCCCTAGGTAACGACTTTGTCAACATATCTGCCGGATTCACCTTGGTATCGATCTTCAAGATTGAGAACTTGTCTTCTTCAAGTATGTCACGAATGAAATTTAACCGGATATCAATATGCTTCGTCCTTTCATGATAAACCAGATTCTTTGCTAGACACAAAGCACTTTCACTCTCACAGTTCAAGACAGGCTTCTCCACCTTCAACCCCAGACTCTCCACCAAACCATGTAGCCAGATACACTCCTTTCTACCTTCAGTCATTCACATGTATTCCGCTTCAGTTGTAGACAAGGAAACTATACAATATGCTTCGTCATTTCATGATAAACCGGATTCTTTGCTAGATACAAAGCACTTTCACTATCACAGTTCAAGACAGGCTTCTCCACCTTCAACCCCAGACTCTCCACCAAACCATGTAGCCAGATACACTCCTTTATACCTTCAGTCATTGACATGTATTTTGCTTTAGTTGTAGACAAGGCAACTGTAGGTTGTAAAGTTGACTTCCAACTGCCTGCACATCCAAACAAAGTGAAAATATAACAAGTGAGCGATCTCCTTTTCACCAAGTCACCACCATAGTATGAGTCTGCTTATCCAACCAAGTTACTATGAGTATTAGCACCATAGACCAAACAAACATCCTTAGTCCCCTTCAAGTATCGCAGTATCCACTTGACCACTTCTTAATGAGCTTTCCCAGGATTACTCATAAACCTACTAACCACACTAACTGCATGTGCTAAATCAAGTCTAGTGCAGACCATAGCATACATAAGGCTTCCAACTTCACTTTAGTATGGAACTCTACTCATATAGTCTTTTTCCTCATCTGTAGTTGGTATAGTACTTTTGTTTAATTTAAAATGCGTTGCCAAAGGAGTTCCAAATGGTTTTGACTAATCCATACCGAAAGACTGCAAGACTTTCTTAATATATTTCTACTGAGAAACATATAACAACCCTGCTTTCCTGTCCCGCTGAATCTCCATCCCTAACATCTTCTTTGCTGCACCCAAATCCTTCATTTCAAACTCACTTTCCAAAAGCTTCTTCAAGTTATTAATTTAAGCCATCTCCTTGGCTGCAATAAGCATATCATCAACATATAGCAACAGATAAACAAAGGACCCATTAGACAACTGCTTCAAGTAGACACAATTATCAAACTGATTCCGAATGTAGCCATGCGAAGTCATAAACGAATCAAATCTCTTGTGCCACTGTCTAGGAGACTGCTTCAAACCATAAAGAGATTTCTTCAACAGACACACATGATCCTTATTAGAACCCGGAAAACCTTCAGGCTGTGACATATATATCTTCTCCTCCAAGCTTCCATGAAGAAATGCAGTTTTGACATCGAGCTGCTCAAGCTCTAAATTAAACGCACTTACTATAGCCAAAAGAACCCGAATTGACTTATGCTTCACGACCGGTGAGAAAACCTTGTGATAGTCGATTCCTTCCTTTTGAGAAAATCCCTTCGCCACTAACCGTGCCTTGAGCCTTGCGGGTTCAACCCCTGGAATCTCTTCATTTTTCTTAAAGACTCATTTGCATCCAACCAGTTTTACTCCTTTCGGTAATGGAACAAGATCCCACGTTTCATTATTCTCAAGAGATTGCATCTCTTCATTCATTGCCATCAACCAGCTTGATCCTTCTTTACTTGCCACCGCCTCTTTGTAGGATCGAGGCTCATCAGTACCAATGTTTTCACCAACAGCTAGTGCATATGCAATAAAACCAATATCACCATTAATGACACATTCCGCATATCTAGCTGGTTTCTTTGTGTTCCTTTTCTCTCTTCTCCTTGCTATAGATTCATCATCATCGTTTTCTCCATCGGCCTCAACATCACTAGACTGATCCTCATTTGGTTGTTCATGAGTTTTATCATGTCTATGCTGATCATCGCCAACATGCTGTTCTTCATTTATCACCATTCTGTCTGGAATTTGTGTGACAAACTCCACCTTCTGGTTGGCACCCTGATCTTTCCCTACATGACTTGTATCACCTCCTCCTTGGTTCACTATAGTAGACTCATCAAAGGTCACATCTCTGCTATTAATAAATTTTGGAGTTCTTCCTTCTTCTATACACCATAGACAATAACATTTCACTCCATGTGCATACCCTAGAAATATGCACTTCATTGCCCTCGCCTCAAGTTTACCATCATTAACATGAGCGTAAGCAGGACAACCAAATATACGTAAACCAAAATAATCAGAGGGTTTTCCAGACCATACCTCTTGAGGAGTCTTAAAGTCGATTGTAGTTGATGGTGATCGGTTTACCAGATAGCAAGCAGTATTAACCGCTTCTGCCCAGAATTTCTTCGATAAATCAGCGTATAACCGCATGCTTCTAGCACGTGCTAACAGTGTTTGGTTCATTCGTTCTGCCACTCCGTTCTGCTGTGGTGTGTTCCGTATAGTGTGATGCCTCACTATACCTTCTGCCTTGCAGAAGTTGTCAAATGGGACATTGCAGAACTCCAACCCATTGTCAGTTCTGAGTGTCTTGACAGATTTTCCGGTCCGTTTTTCAGTCATCATCTTCCACTCGTTGAACTTTTCAAACACTTCGTCTTTAGTCTTCAGAAAATATATCCAAACCTTCATTGAGTAGTCATCAATGAAAGTACAAAGTATCGATAACCTTTATGAGACTCGACCGGAGAGGGACCCCACAAATCTGAGTGAATGTACTCCAGGATTTCCTTGCTTGTGTGTTTACCTGAACTAAACTTCACCCTGCGTTGCTTTCCTTTGACACAAGCTTCACAAAACTTGAGTTTTCCGGTTAGCCCACCACCAAACAGCCCCTGTTTACTCAGAATTGACATACCCTTCTCACTCATATGTCCCAACCTTCTATGACATAACCCTGTCTTATCATTACTACTCTCTAAGAATTGAGTAACCGCCACTGTTCCCCTAACCGAATTTCCTTCTAAGACAGGAACCCCCACTATTCTGCACCTTTCCTTTCATAACTACTAGAGAGCCCTTGGTGACCTTCACCCAGTCATCTTCACCAGAGTATTTCAACCCATTCTTTGCTAAAGTAGTAAGAGAAATTAAGTTCTTACGAAGATCCGGAACATACCAGCAATCAAGCTTTCTGACTATACCATCGTGCATCATAATCTGTACGGTACCGCTTCCTTTGACCTGAGCAACCCAATCATCTCCCAACTTCTCCGCTCCTTTCAAGTCTTTAAAAGATTCGAACCAGTCACGATGAAAAGTCATATGATAAGATGCCCCAGTATCCAAGACTCATGCATCAACATAACTAGATGTACAAACAGTCAACACATCACCTATGTCATTTTCCTCAGAACCATCCTGAACAATAGCTGCACTGCCATTGTTGCTATTTTCTCCTTTCCCCCCTTTCCGCAATGGACAATTTCTCTTGAAGTGACCCTTCTCCTTGCAGTTATAACACTTGATATTTGCAGAAACTTTCGATTTTGAACGTGACTTACTCCGATTTCCACCATCTTTCTTATTCGATGTCCTTCCTCTACCAACGAACATACCTGAACCGTATGTCTCCTCATTCCCAGAAACTCTACGTTTGAGTTCCTTGGACAGCAGAGAATCCTTCACATCATTCACAGTAACTGTTGTTCTTCCATACAACATAGTATCAATAAAGTTCTCATCTGAATTCGGCAGGGAACATAACAAAATAAGGGCTTGATCCTCATCATCAATCTTTACTCCTACTCCTTGAAGGTCTAGAATAATACGATTGAAAGAATCAAGATGGTCTTTTACTTGAGTACCTTTTGCCATCCGGAAAGTGTACAACCGTTGCTTCTAATATAGCCTATTTGTCAAAGAACTATTCTAATACGTATCACAGAGCTTCTTCTAAATACCGGCAGCAGTGGGTTGATCAACAACTTCCCTCAACACCTCATCCGTCAAGCTCAAAAGAATAGCACTATGTGCTTTCCCCTCGATCTCCTTCTTCACTGCATCTGTCGTGTCCTTTGTATATTCTCCTTCCACTGCAACTACGCATCCTTGTTGAACCAGAAGAGCCTTCATCTTCACCTTCCACAAAGTGAAATCATTCGAGCCATTGAACTTCTCCAAATCGAACTTGTGAGATGACATCTTCAATCAACTGATCCTTGTAGTCTTTGATAAACTAGAGTAAACCCGAAACTGTGTACTGCTCGACGTCGCCGCGACGCAGGCTTCAACAGGCGCGGCGCGGGCTTGAACAGACGTGGTCTTTCAACAGTCACGGTCTTTCAACAGGTGTGACGCGGTCTTCAACAGACGCGGCGCGGGCAGCTGTAAACCCTAGATCTAGTACCAACTTCAATCAACCAGATCTAAAATACGCAGACCTAAAACCGCTAATAACCACAGATCTATAATCGCAGATCTAACACTACAGATCTGAAACCGCGGCTCTGATACCACTTGTTAGGAAATAGACCTAAATCTATAACCTATTGCCCAGGAATAATAACGAGAATATAAATGCAGAAATAAAAACACAAAGTAACGACACACAGATTTACGTGGTTCGGTCTAATATGACCTACGTCCACGGGCATGAGAGAATATTCTTTATTCCAGAGCTAAATACATGTGTTACAGAGCGTACCTAGATTGCTAGTAATCGGCCTCCTCTGACCAACGACTTCTGACTTTTTCATCATCTAACCCTAATGACCATCCTTTATATTTATAGGCTTTACAAATGGACACAGAAAACCCTAGCCGTACCCTAGCTGTCGCGCCCCACCGCGGCGCGGAAACCTAATGGGCCGCGACGCGCGTGACTAAAATCCACACGGGTTTAATTCCCAATTCATTATTTAACAGTAGGGATGGTGGCTGGTGGTTGCTGGACGGAGGTGGCCTTTAGCTATTGTTCCGTGGCGGCTGGCGGTGTCGTTGAAGGGGCTGACGGCGATCTTGGCGGCGGTGCCAAGTGTTCTATGATTGTCGAGGCTCGATCAAGATTGGCAACGAGATTGGCTAAGTAGTACTATTGAGAGATCACCCATGACTTTGTTGCGTAACTCAGTATCGATTTGCAAATGATTCTTACTTGTTTGTCCAGGATCGCAGACGTGGGACCAAGATTTGCTAAGCTTTTAACTTTGGGCATTAACAGACAGATCACCCCATGACTTTGTTTGCTAAGTCGGTATCGTGCATACCCCTCACATTTTTATTCTCCCATAAAAGGTGTTCGAGATTGTGCCAAACCGCAATAGCATCTTTTTCTAGAGCCATTATCGTCTACAGGTTTCGACATGGAATTGTCAATGTGATCGATAACATCAAAAGCTTTTAAATGGGTGGAGAAAAAGAGGGATGTATGTTTTAATGTTGGGAATGTCGTAGACCTTGTTTGGTGTGGGTGGTTGAAAGCCGGCGATGGTGGAACCATGTAGGAGAGGCGGAGATAGGGCAGATAACGGCAGCAAGTATGTGCCTTTAGAAGGAGGAGAGGTTTGAGTGATCGGTGATTATAGCATGTATTTCTTCGTTGTAATGAAAAAACGTGTACACAGTCGATAAATATAAAACACATCCGGCCTTGGGCAGAATAATAGGCTGGGCTTGGGCTATACGCTAACAAAAACGGCATGACATTGACATTAGCAGAAGCATAATTCTAAAATACCAATCCATCATATTTATAATTCAAATTACTAAAAGTTAGAGAACACAATTCTAAAATACCAATTATAAAAACAACATTAGAAGAAGCAGCTTTGTGAAACGTAAGTATGACTCTAGTAGAATCACAAACCACATTTTAAGCGCATCATATTTATAATTCAAATGACAGAAAAACTATGAATTGTTTTGATGAATTTGACTTAAAGTGTCCAAAACTCAAGTATTTAACAAGCTGTTCTTCTTTCTAAATTCCAACCATAAAACTCAAGAACCGAAATTGAAACCCATATTTTCTTCCCCTCAAAAACAAAAGCAAAAAAATTTTCTATAGTTAAAATAACCTACCTTAATCAAATTGGAAGTATCAGTATACCTATTGTCCTCTAATTTCATAATTCTGCAACATATCAGCATCTACACAAACTCCAAAAGCATCAACTGCTAAAATCTTATTCTGCCTTGAATTGTACCAATTTTTGATTCTTATCAAACAATCAAACAAATAGAGAAATTGGGTTCTTTATTAATTAATATTAAACTGTAACCGTCTAACTGAGAATAAGTAATGATATACGATGTCTAATTTAACAGTTCAAAAGAGATGGTTTATAAAAATAGGTTACCTGATTGATCAATTTGAAGAACTGGAGCATGGCTTAAGAAGCAATCAGGTTGAATTTGTTCGTACAACTCCAAGATTTCTCATCGTATACATATTAAAGACTAGACGAGTTGTGCAAAAAGTAAAAATTCCAACTATGCATTTTATGAATAATTGCACCTTACAAATAGATAAAAGACCAATATTTTTAGCTTAATCAACGTGGGATCAAAATCAAAACATCGAAGAGGAATGAGAGATATTAACAAATAATTATGCTACAGAAAGAACCACCATTATAAATGCACATCAAAAGAGGAATGAGGAAAAATGATTCATGATTAATAATAGTAGACAACGATAATTATAAAGCATAATGACACTGTAGCCCATCCAACTTTCGGCTTCTGGTTTAAAAGGTCCCTCAAGTTATTTTTTTGCTTTATAAGGGTACGAACTCAAATATTACTTGTTCATTTAATCCTTTAACCCATTTCAACCGGTTACCGGATCATATCTACTTGATTCAAGCATTATTGTGTTGGTTCCTTTTCTGGGCAGCTAACTTGTGCTTCATTGTTTCTGCATGCTTGCTTACAAAACCACCTGCAAAATCCATAACAATTCACATCACAAAAAACTTGCTTACAATTAAGTAAAATGATGAAGACGACTAACAAAAATGAAGAGATTGATGGTTTTTCTTTTTACCTGGGCGTGAAATGAGGTGAATACGAGAACGAGGTCCTTCAAACATCCAACTATCTTCATCCAACATTCTTACTTCCTTGTTAAGTGTAGCCATTAGATCGGATTTCAAAGCTGCAATTGCAAACGTTATTCCCTTAGAAGGAAAAATTACATAAAACATTAACTGGTATAATCTCGTTGTGATAATATATAGACATGGTTATGGATTTTAAACCTCGAAGAGCCTCGTCTTTACGATCTTGGATAGTAATGAGATCGGTTGAGAAATGGACCTCATCGACTGCTAGCGAAGAAGACATAACGTTGGTTCCTACTATCGCGGTCGTCGATATCGACGACCGCGCCGGTGAAGACGTCAGTGAACTGTTGCTCATCCTCTCTGTTCTCAATTGTAAACGTTATTCCCCTTGAAGGAAAAAAAAAAGAAAAAAAAATAAAAATTCAGGGACCTTTTAAAACAGAAGGTGAAACGTCGTTGGGGTATAGTGTCATTTTGCCTGATTATAAATAAACCTACCATGAACTTATAAATCACATAAACGACAGATTTATTCTTGAGATTGTATATAGTAAACATAAACCATATGGTAAAACAATTTCACAAAGGTGAGAAACTAAGCAAGTGTTTGGTAACCATATCTGACCAACAAGTAAGCAATAGTAACTTGTTGCTATAAATAATGCAATTGTTGATCAAAAGCATCAGAATTTATGAACTTGAATCAAATAAGAAAGAGCAACAAATGAATGCCATGTTTTTTAAGATATACAACAAGAGAAAAGTTAACAAGTAACAGTAACTAATTGAATAATCACAAATCACATCCCAATGGTTCCTTCACACAAACAATGATCAACCAATTTATAGGGGCAAATAAACATTCACCATATAAATGAAAAAACTAGAAGAAACTGGTGTGGAAATAAAGGTTAATTGTTTCTTGAAATAAAGAATTCAACCAACAACATAATTTTAGTTAAACCTAAAAAACTAGAAGAAATATGAAAAATGTGATGATCAGGAATGATGACACAAATAAAAAAAAAACAACACATCTCATCACCACAGAAGAGGCTTTTGCAAAATTGAAGTTTAACACAACTTTTATAGGATCAGAACACCTTGTGAAACTAATCTCTAAAATTGAATTGGAAATCTATCGCAAGAAATCATAAGAACAATATCGAAATTCTAGATGATGCCATTATGAACATATTTGAACTGGAAACGAAATTCGATGCTTCACAGTTACCCGGACTTCTAAATCGGAAGTCTAAGAAAACCCAATTGGTCTTGCACTTAATTTTTTAAGAAGAGGCGTTAATATTTCGAATAATTCATTAAAAGCTAGGCATACCATCAAATAAATCTAGGCATTCCATCAAAGAAATTCCAAGAATCTAGAAGAATAAAACGAATTTTCCAGAGGATGCCAAGATTTAATATATTTAAAGCCTCGAAATTGAAGTTTATGCGTTAATAATTACCTGCAATCCTTGTATGAATATGACTTGAAACCAAATTTGAATATGAAGAAGAACTCTGAGAAAACCTGATTGCTGTTGGGAACTTGAAGGCGATAATGTATGAGAGTTCAGTCGAGACTTGTTTATACTAAATTTCTCATTTTTGAATTAGGGCATGTATTAGAAACGGTAGTTTTTTTTAATAATTAATTCGTACGATAATGACTATTGACGGTATGCGAGTCTCTTGAAATTGAAATCTTCATGAGCATGTTAAAATTGATATCGATTATGGTTAATAGATAAAAAACATGTTGATTTAATTAATGTATTTGTTAGTTTGAGTTAAAACCCAAAATATGACAGACATGAAATAGAATTTATAAGGGTAGATTATTACTATATATAATTAAATTACAACATTTTTCTAGAAAGTTGCCTTGGGGTTGGGGGGTTATGGGGGTATCCGGGTTTGTGGCTTGCTTTATATTTATTGCTTTGTTTCTTGGTTTGACATTTTCACCCCTTTTATTTATCTTATATTATCTGTCCGGTTTCTTTTTAGGATCGATCTTGGTAGTGCTTTTGTTGCTTTTCTTTTGTTTAACAGGTATTAGTTTCTTAAGGGTCTGATTTACCACTTTTGGTCCCTGTCTTTTCTTTTGTTTGACAGGTGTTAGTTTCTTAAGGATCTGATTTACCACTTTTGGTCCCTGTGTTATTTTGGTTTTCTTTCAAAGCGATTACAGCTTCTTACGATCTTTGTTTTGATTTTATTTATTGACATAAATGTTTTAGTGGACCTCATTTTGATCCAATGTAAATTCTTTCTTCTTTACACGTGTCGAGGATTCTGTAATATATTTCGTTTTTCGTTTCCGTTTTTTTTTGGCTTTTGATCGGTAACTTCCATCTTAGGTTTTCTTTCGTCGTTTCTACCTTTCACAGTGGACTTCTTAGTAATATTCGTATCTTTGCTTCAGTTGCAGGTATTTGGTGTTTATTTTATAGTTATTGCTTTTGTAGATTGTAAGAGTTTTTCTTATTTAGTTCTTATATGGATTCTTCTACGATTAGAAATTTTCAAATTGGAGAATCTTCTATTTCGAATATTTCTCCTGTTTCTAATCCGATTGAACTTCCGGTGTCCATGATAATCTATAAAATTTATTACACAAAATAAAAAAACTTACCTTCCAGATGCCCCTGGACGCACGTGCTACGCACGAAGCCCCACCTAGTTAATATTAAAATCTAAAATAATCATATATTTGAAAACTATATACCGGCGTGTCATTTATTTTCGCATGAAAAAATGGCCGTATCCGCAAAAGCCTACTTTTCAAAAGTTCATTCTCGTTTGTCGTCTTCTTGTGTTCTCTTTCACCACAAAAAGGAACGAAGATGTTAGGGTCGAACCAAATGATTTGATTAGTGTTAGGGTGTGTTTGGTATACAAGAATGATATTAAAAAAGAGTCTCAAAATAAAGAAAAATAAAATTAAGTTAGAGAAAAATAGTTGATTGTATTGTTGGTACAACATAGAATTTGTGAAAGACAAATTGTATTTCTTCTTATTTTTTATTTCTACTCATGTTCCTACCTAGGTGAAATTGTGATAAGTGTCATATTTAATAAAATAAATAATATTTTAAAACACAGGTTATAATTTCACATTGATAGGAACATGAATTGAAATATACTAAGAATCATTTTCCTTGTTTAGTTACAGGAAGCAAACGAATGGAAATGAAACTTTTTACCATTTTTATCTATTTCAAACAACATTTTTCTAATGTAATATCCTTATCATTTTACATCTCTACTTTTTTTTTTCTCAATTACGTTTTTACCAATTAATTTTTATAGTTGTCAATTCACATTATACATCTTATTTAACCTTTATAAAAAAATATATTATTCGAAAACATAATTTTAATATAAAAATATATTGACAAATACACCCAATTTTGATGAAATTGAGTATGAAAAAAATGTCAAATACTAGGTCTTGATAAAATAAATAGATGATACATTCGAAAAAAAAAGGCAGACTGATTTTATATGACGTAAAATTGATAAAATAAATAGATGATACATTCGAAAAAAAAGACAGACTGATTTTACATGACGTAAAATTGATAAAGGAAAAATAGCCTCTAAATTTATGTTACATAATACCGGTGTGACATCCTAAATTTCACGATCGATTTTCATTTTTAAAATAAAGTTTTAACGTCAAACCCATCGTAAACATCACAAAACCCATTTGTTCAATACCAAATACAACACCAAAAACTTTATATATATATATATATATATATATATATATATATATATATATATATATATATATATATATATATATATATATATATATTAATTATCAAATTGAGTTTGTGAGTACTTTTTACTATTCATTTGCTATTATTTTTTTCAGAGCCATAACTACTAAATTAAAATCATAATATAATTGTTAAAGCATTTGATACAAAATACAAATAAAATGTTTATTTGGAAATAGCATTTTTTATTCTTCTTTTAGCAAACTTTTATATTTACGTTTTTTCCCCTCAACTAATTTTGAATTAATTGTTTTCATCCATATTTATTATAAAGTTATATTATTGGTATTTCGTAAGTTACGATTCCGGTCTCTTATTATATTTTAAAGTTACATTTTTCATCCCTTATAATTTGTTTTTTTTATCGGGCTGCGTTTTTCAATGTATCGGGCTTCCGCAGCATCGCGCGGACGGTCCAAATACTAGTTCATAATAAAAATCCAAGTAGTAAGCAAAGATCAGCGGAAGTCTAAAGACATAGTAAAGCCGGATGCACATTCAAGTTGTGCCCTTCCCATTTTTTGTGGAAGTGCCTGAAAAACATTTAATTGGAAAAACTAAACACATAACTTAGTGAGTTCCGCTAAAAACCACACGTTCCATTACATAACAAACATACCAGCTCTTGGACTAACTCTGATCCGTCAGCTCCTGAGGACTCTCGGGCTAACCCCCATTCGGCTACCGGGCTAATCGCGTTTTGCTAATACCTAAGGACTCTAGGCTAACCCTGACCCGTCCGGCTCACGGGCTAACCCCATTCTGCCAACACCTGATGACTCTCGAGCTAACACTAATCCATCCAGCTCACGGGCTAACCTCGTTCCGCCAACACCTGAGGACTGTCGGGCTAACCCCCATCCTACCGGCTCACGGGCTAACCTTGTTACGCCAACACCTGAAGACTCTTAGACTAACCTCGATCCGTCTGACTCGCGCGCTAACCCTGTTCCACCAACATCCCACACGGTCATAAGAACAAATCATATGATTAAGCAATCAGCAAGCAAGACTATACTATACTAAGCATACAGTCCTACCCTAATGGGTCTTAGGAAACCTACATATGTAACGTCACACATACTATAGTAAGAAGACTCACATGAATCGGAAGACTAAAACATACACAACGGGACCTCAAGTAATCGACAACACGATCCTCCTAAATCACCATTAAGCATAAATTAGTGACTCAAACCAATTAAAGGTCAATCTCTTAGTCCAATTCTTAAATCCCCCAAAGTTTGACCAAGCCAAACTGGTCAAAAAGTCAACAGTCAACGGTCAAAGTTAACTGCCACGCTACACGCCACGTAAGGAGTCCTACTCGCCGTGTAGTGACACAATCCAGAAAATGGATTTCTCCAACAGTCGCACTACAAACTCAAGGTGGTCACGTACTCATTGCTTGGTTTGCAAACTCAAGATGGTCGCGTTACACTCGCGTACTGGTTGGTTGGTTTCCCAACTTCTCTTTTTAAGTGCTTAATTCATTAAACCAAAGACCAAGACTTTCCAAAAGGCATCCATTAAGGCTCCTGCAAACTTTATGGACATGCATGTCCAACACTAACCCTACGTCAAAATGAGGCTTGATTCCAAAAATCCTTTGCATGGCTTCAAGAGAGTCGCGTACTCCACATTAAACCCTCCTACACGCCACGTACTCCGGTCTACGCGTCGCATAGCCAAAATCCTCACATTATGAATAACCATTAACTTTATAAACTTTAAACTCATACTTGGGAAAACGGGCATTATAACTCTCCTCTATTTGGCTGGATTTTGTCCATAAAATCTGCATCTGCAAATAGCTCTAGGTAGTGCTCCCGTCTCTCCTCTTTAGGCTCCTATGTCCACTCAGAACCCTTCGATGCTGCCATTGCACCTTCACCAGCCCAATCACCTTGTCATGCAAAGGTCTTTGTCTTACTTTCTAGAACTACAACAGACTGATCCATATAATTCAGACTCTCGTCTACCTGAATCTCCCCTGGTACTACGGCGGACTCGTCTGCTATGCATTTCCTCAACTGAGAAACATGAAATGTGCTATGTATCTTACTGAGCTGCTCGGGCAGCTCCAAGCTACAGGCCACCTTGTCCACACAAGAAATTACCCGATAGGGTTCAATATACCTTGGGATCAACTTGCCTTGTTTCCTGAACCAGATAACTCATTTCCAAGGTGACACCATAAGAAGAACAAAATCCCCAACCTTGAACTCCAAATCTAACTGACGTCTGTCTGCGTAGGTCTTCTGCCGACTCTAAGCTGTCAGCAATCTCTCTCTAACCCTCTAGATAAGCTCGGTGGTCTTGAGCACAACATTAATGCTACCCATAACACACTGCCCAACCTCCACCTAACAGATTAGGTCTTGTACCTCCTTTCATACAACATCTCAAATGGATTTATATCGATACTCGCATGGAAACTGTTGTTGTAGGAGAACTCTGCCAGAGGAATATACGAATCCTAACTCCTACCAAAATCGATAGCATACGTTCTTAGCATATCCTCTAGTGTTTGAATCATCCTTTCACTCTAGCCATCAGCCTGAGGATGATAAGTAGTGCTGAAATGAAGTTGGGTGCCCAAGTCCTTATGAATTCTCTTCAAGAACCTGGAAGTAAACCTGACATCTATATCTGATATCATCGAAACAAGTAATCCATGACGGGTAATCACCTCCCGAATATAGATATCAACCGATCACTCTGAGGAAGAACTTTGTTCAATCGGTATGAAGTGGGCACTCTTGATTAATATATCCACGATGATCGATAACGCATCTACATTCTAAGGAGTCCTCACCAATTTGATGATCAAATCCATCATAATGTGCTCCCATTTCGATTAGGGAATCTCTAAGGGCTGAAGCTTGTTGTGTAGCCTCTGATGCTCACCTTGACCTTCCGGTAGGTCAAATACCTCTCAACGTACCACGCCGTATCCTGCTTCATATTGGGCCACCAGTAATCCACTCGCAGAACCCGTACATCTTCATTATACCCGAATGGATGGAAAACGTCTATTTGCATGCCTGATCCATCCGTGTCTATCGGGTCCCACCGGTTGAAAGAACCCAAATTCCGCCGCATCGTGTCAACAAATTGGCTATCTCTAATAAAATCTACCATCTACCGCACAAATCCTCTCCTTTTTCTAGTTATCTACCCTGCTCGCCCCCAACCCGAGCTTATTTATCTTGTCAAGTAAAGGTGTGACTACCGTCATCCTTCAACTTAATGCATCGGCCATCACGTTGGCCTTACTCGAGTGGCATAAAATCTCGCAGTCATAGTCCTTTACTACATCAAGCCATTTCCTCTATTTCATGTTCAAGTTCAGTTGATCCAACAATATCTCAAGCCCTTGTGGTTTGTCTTTCCTTTTGACAGATAATATCGACACTCCCTAATGGTTCTGATAAATCAATTGTCCAACAACTTCTAAACTATGTGGATAACTCCTGCATCGTTGGCCGTACAAAACGATATGGTGTATTTACTATCAAAATCACACTTGGGACCAAAGCGATACAAAACTCTATATGTCTCTTAGGAGAGACAACCGATAAGTCCTCAGCAACCACATCAGAAAACTCCCAACCATGGGTAACTCTATTGTAGTAATCTTATTTTACTCCCGTATATCGACAATGTAAGCCAGAAATCGAGTACCTTCGTGCTGAAGATATCTTCGTGTCCTCGCAACCAAACAGAAATTCACGCTGCCTCTCCTCCCCTTGCCTAAAACTATTAGCCCTCCCTTACTTAGGGTTCAAAATTCGTACCTGATGCCAACCATAATCAATCAATGCCAACCACAATCAATTAATGCCCTAACGGGCTCAGCCAATCCATACTCGCAACTTTGCTAATCTCGTCTATCAGAATAGGGATGAGGTCTATTGGAAATCTATAAAGTCCTGATTTGGCATGAACGCAGAATCAGAAAATTATAAACACTCAAGAATAATATAAAATGTGTCGGATGATTCATACATGTGAGATGATACAAAAATTAGGCTCTAAGGTTAATAAACACGAGCACTACAAAACACTCAATATCTCTCACATAATAATGAATAATACAATGACTATATATAGGAAAGCTACACAACTAGGTCAAAACCCTAATACCCATATGTCATAGTGAGCCTTCCAAGCCCACAAGTCATCAGCCCATGGAAAGCTTTGTACCCCAACAATCTCCCCTTCGAAGCTTGGAATGCATGACGCGACTCCAAGTACCATATCAAGCAATATGAAGTTAAAAGTGATGCAATGTGTAGAAGAGAATCCTCGAATCTCAATACATTGATAGACTCCCATCACGAGCCCTATGATAGTGGCGTGAATAAGAACATTGCTATAGAGGACCTCCAAACCTCAAGCAACCAAAAGTAATCCCTAAGATAAGCATAAGCATAGACCCGTCAAGAAAATTCACTTCAAAATCAAAATCCGAATCGCCTCATAAAAGTGACAAACTCCCACTCTTCGTCACACCGTACTCCAAAAATATAACCGTGAAGTAATCCGCCAAAAGAATAGTCAACGAAAAGCATCATGTAATAATCCAAAAAACCCAATTATCAACCAAACTCGATCGAGAAAAACTGAAGTCAATAGTCAATAACGACCGAGTCATTGCATCGAATAAACGTCAAAGTGTATCGAGACTAAAAAATAATACCAACATCGATAAATCTCTACCATGCTTCGCTAAAAATCATCTCTTCGGAAAATTACAATCTGACTCTCAAATGACCATCCTTAATTCTCCCCCATTTTATGATAAAAACAATATCATAAAATATCGTGTGGGAATGAGAATGTGCTCGAATGGGTATAAAAATGATGTACTCCCCTTGACATGTGGATAAAACCATAATGACAGAATGAAATGGATCAAAGTGGAAAAATGTGAAACATAGAGCTCCAAGTTGCAAAAACTCAACGAACATCTGTAATAAAATCCAGATCCACCATGATCAAATACCAGAAAAACCAAAATATGTGACTTCGACCATAAACAAAATTATCAAACATCTGACGAACAAATGTCCAAAATCACCTATCCGAAGTCATCATTCTGAAGTTTAGTGTCAAGTGTACCGAAGTGAGAAATAGAAGCTCCAAAAATATTCTTCAGGTGCCGAACTTCAAGACGTTTAATTTCAGCTTCAGTAGTTGCGTGAAAATCCAAAACTTCGTGAATACTCCATTCCACTAAAAAGAATTTTAAAATACTAGCCCATTTGAAATTTTGATTTGATTTCGATACCCAAGCCTAACCATCTAAACTTGTGCAGTAAATTAGCCTAGTTCGGTAATACGCAATACCAGCCCAATTCGGTTTAGTCAGGCCCAAATGTGAATCCATCTTGGCCCACCTTCGGTTGAGTGTTAAATCTGAATTCAATTGTTTCTCCATCCTGACTACTTCATCTATCAACTATTGTCTTCGTTTTTCACATCAAGGTCAAGAATACCCACGAAAATACCAACATAATATCAATTCTTGATTCAAAACCACATTCATGATCGACAAACACATTTAGAGAGAATCACAAACGAGATGGAGATCACAATACTTTTCGTCAAAGAATGAACGCTAGGTCAAGAAACATAGCGGACTTCATCCCAGATATTTATCATCATCATCAAAATTCACCATTAAACCATAAAGCCATCAATGATTTTCAATTCTTGAAATAGTTGCTGATTCACAATAGGTAACCGGTATCATCTCGAATCGGTGTTCTTGACATCAGCCTTGATATCCATGTTTCTTCGCATATTAAATTATTGATACTTGTTTTATTGAAGAATATCAATTATAACATAATATCGAGAATACTGGGTTTTATTTGCAATTTGGATTCTGAACAAAAGAAATGATATATGATTGAATATCAGATCCGGAATAAACAGCGTGAATGAAGTGCACGATTTCAATATTAACACAAACGTGAATATCCTTAGTTTGAATAAACAGAGCTACATGTTGAATAACGTTTCACGAAAATTGATTGGATAATAGAAATTGTAACATTAAAACAACCAAAACAAGAAACGTCATAAACACTTGAATCGTGAATCGAGAAATTGAGATTCGTCGGATTTGAACAATATTGGCTCAATATGTGTGAAATTGTTTTCAATTGAATCCAAATACCAGAAAAATAATATGAACAAAGAACACTTTATGAAGATGATCCAAGGAGAGACTCACCAAAAGTAATTGTAACTTGAATGAATATGAACAAAAAATCGCCAAATCGAGATCGTGGCTTGAAATAACCGCTTGAATCTTCAAGGTACGGCTCCGATACCAATTGCAAAGTCCTGATTTGGCATGAACGCGGAATAAGAACATTATAAACACTCAAGAACAATAAAAAATGTGTCGAAGATTCATAGATGTGAGATGATACAAAAATCAGGCTCCAAGGGTATAGAAACTCGAGCACTACAAATACGTTCAATATCTCTCACATTGTGAGCTCTCACCTAATAATGAATAATATAATGACTATATATAGGCAAGCTACACAACTACGTAATGTCACAACCCTAATACCCATATGTCATAGTGGGCCTTCCAAGCCCGCAAGTCATCAGCCATGGAAAGCTTTGTACCCTAACAAAACCTTACCCTACAGATCTTCGGTACACAAAGGAACGACTCGTTCCTGAGTCAAATAATACTAAAGCAGGCACATAGTTGACTAGAAATGTACCTAATCAACATAAATAGAGAGCAACATAAAGCATGAATGGATACTTACCGGTGACAACATCTGGTGCTGCTCTCGCCTCCTCTGTTATGAGCTGGTAAGCTTTGCCCTTGGCTCTCGAGGCCTCTGCCTCCTCCTAGAGACCATCAGTGATCCTCAATGTAACCAGTGCTAGGGCGTCCACCGCGCCCCTCATCAACCTGGGGAAAATCGACTTTAATGTGACCAACCTGATCACAAAGGAAACATACTCTCATATCTTGCATACAATCGCGACTATAATGACCCTCCTTGACACACATATGGAATGCATATGAATGACACTGAACCTCATGGGTCTTCCCACACTTGCCATATCGCCCACGGTCGCTTTGCCCTCGAGGTTGTGATTCGGCCGCCTTGAACTTCTTTTCTACTGGCTATGCCTGAACCTGAATGTGTCTCTGCTATCTCTGCCGGGTCTTAAGCTCCAACTCCCTTTATATGTTCGTAGTCACCATATTAGTAAGGGTGTGACATCTAGCAGCCTCCACAAAATCCTTAATCTCTGTCGTCAACATGGCCAAGTACCTAGTTATCCTTATCCCCTCGGTAGCAACGTACTCGGGGCAGAACAACGCCCTTTCAATAAGTTGTTGGTGATCTCCATCATCGTCTCAGTGGTCTGCGTGAGAGTCAAGTACTCTTGAGCTAAACACTCCATCTCCACTAGAGGGACGTAGTCCTTCCTGAACCTAACAATAAAATGCTCGCATGTCAAAGCCTCGCGTTCTGCTGTAGTAAAGGGCTGAATGACCAAGCCCCACCAATCCTTCGCCAAAAGGCACTGAAGGTTCTCAACGAACCTGACCTTTGCCTCCCCCGAGCAAAAACACGTACCGAAGGCGCTCTACACTTCAATCAGAATGTTGGCGATTGGTTCCTTCCCTCCCTCGAACATGAAAGGCTTACAAGCTGAAAAATCCCTATACCTCACGGTCTTGGTCCACGATTGCCCAATACCAGCAGCAACTTATCTCTCATCTAACATGATGATCAACTATATATTGATGCTACTGTATATCTCAAGCACAACCCTAGACACTTCAACATTGATCATGTCGCTCACACTCTCATTGCTCAAACCTAATCCTCCTTGACCACTCACACCCGAATCGGATCCCATACCACTCCTTCGTTGCCAGGTCGTCACCATACTAAAGATATAAAAGGGAGTAGGTTATAACAAATTCATCGTGTCAACTGTACACTTCATGGTCCAGGTACAAATCATGTACTTCCGATAATACATGCCCTATACTACCTTCCACACTTATTCATACTTCTCCCAAGAATTTCCCCAAGCTCCTAGGTCTCCCCTTACGACCACTACTAGACATCCACATCTTACGCATACATGTCCACATATATATGTTCTACAACTATTCCTAGGCATCCAAGGATTGCACACCACTCATGTGCCGAGGGAAATTTCTACTAATATGGTTGAGCCGTCTTATGAATACATAGTCATACGTAATTGAGAATAAGATAGACAGTCGAATAAGTGACCCTACCCTAAAGTCAAAACCAAACATTGAACAAACCGGTAAGCCCAGATGAAGAATTCATGAAGAATTCTAAAGCTATTTGATCTTAATTGTGTATAACCCTCGTGTGCTACCTGCAATACAGGCAGAAGTGACGCTCCTTGCCACACTTGTGGCATGCGGTCGATCGACATCAACCCTCATGGGTCTTCCCACACTTGCCATACTAACCATGACCCTTCTGTTCTCCAGCTCTCTGATCGGCAGCCTTGAATTTCTTTGCTAATGGCATCGTCTTTATAGGTGTTTGTTGTTTCTGCCTCTGCTGGATCTCCAGCTCCAGCTCTTGTGCTCGAGCAGCAGCTATCATGTTGCTAGTGGTCTAATGTCGGGCAAGCAGACACCAATTCCTAGATCTCCGTTTGGAGCATAGCCAAATATCGCCACATCCGCACCTTCTCTATGGTTGCGTACTCATGTCAAAACAGTGCTCTCTTCATAAACCTGTTGGTGATCTCAGTCACCGACTCCATAATATGGGTCATGCTCAGGTACTTCAGGGCCAAACACTCCATCTTGATTTATGGAACATACTCCTCTCGATACATGACTGTAAACTACACCAAAGTCATCTCATCCCGCTAAGCCGAGGTAAGGTGCTTCGTGCTCAGAACCCACCAATAGTTCGCTCTTTTACGTAACACGTTCATTGTGTACCTAACTTTGGCCTCTTTCGGACAGAAACATGTGCTGAAAGTACCCTTAACTTAAGAAATCCAGCACATGCTAGCAATCGGATCCTTGCCCCCATCAAACATAAGAGGTTGGCAAGTGGAGAAACCTATATACGTCATGACCCTGGCCTTGGGCTGGCCAACAACAACAAGTCTCTCCTCCAACATGGGTATAAACTCAGTCTTTATCATGCCAAAGAACTGAGAAATCGTCGCAAGTACCGCTCGGGACACTTCTGCGGTGATCATGTCCTGCAGGTCGCCACTCTCACCTCTCATCGTTATCACTATACTGTAGACAAAAATGCAGTTGGTCAAGTCGAATTCATCGCGCAAATCACACACGATACCCTTGTCTACCGACTCCTTAAATCCTTGCGACCTTTCTGTTTTAGGCACGAATTGTGTGCTTCTAGTATTGTAGACCTTTGTACTACCTTTTTCACCTATTCGTACTTGCTCCAAAAACACTCTCCAAGCCCCTAAGTCACCCCTCACACTTCTATTGGACATTCGTATATCATTCATATGGTCCTCCACCAAGGTGCCTAAGACCCCTCCTAGACCACCTAGGATTTCTCACGCCACATGTGTCTAGATAAACTTCTACTAACATTGTCGGGTCGCCATATGAATGCACAGTCGTACGTAATCATGAAGGAGATAGACGATCAAATAAGTGACCCACCCTAAAGTCATAATTAAACAAGGAACTACCAATGAGGCTAGATCAAGAATTCTAAGGCTATTCAATTCAAACTACGTACAACTCTAACACATTCATCTAGCAGCCTACAATATTAGCATAGGTTTAAGGTAGCCACAACATGCAACATTTAAGGCAATAAGGCATCCCTATGATCCAGGTTAATTCTATAGCATGCAATTCCTGAGTGGATCCTTATCCTAAATTCTAACATACGTATCAATGATCAACATAACATAACATGGGTTTTTTGGGAATCACTTTTCTTACTTAAGCTCCGACGGACTACAAGCATAGCATCTTTCCATTGTTTTTAAATTTATTTTTCCAAGAGTTTTTATGAAAAATTTCACCAGCCCTTAATTTGAGTTTGGACTTCCAATAATGTTTATCCAAATCCCTCAAATCAAGGCTCTGATACCAACTTGTAACATCCCAAGTTTTAGACCATTTTTCTAATCCGAGCATTACTTTTAAATCCATAATCCATTCATCCAAAACATTTGTTTTAATCAACAAACATTGTGTTCAGAATCTAGTGACATTGTATCAAAAGATCATCAAATAGCGGAAGTCTAAGTGATCATGTCGATGCGATGCGGTCACCCCATGCTCTTCCTTTTTTAACCTGAAGTACCTGAAAACATTTAAACTAAAACAGTAAGCACACAGCTTAGTGAGTTCCCCAAATACTATACATATCATCACGACATAGTCTTACCATTTAGCGTCATTACTTGGGTTTCGATACAGTCCTACCCTAATGGGACATGACACCGTCCTACACTTGTCACATAGTAACCCTAAGACTTGGAGCAATCCTACTCCTATCGGGACTAGGTACCGTCTACTCAGCAATCATCCCAGAACTTACAAACATAAGAACGCATCCTACGACTATCATTTAATCAAGCCAGAAATACATAACCTCATCCTCTAAATAAGCATGCAATGTTACATATTGTATATTGAGGGAAACTCACCTGAATTACAAGTAATAGGAATACACACGCTTAAGTCCTCGATACCCGGTCAACACGGACCTCTTAAATCATTAATAGACATCGATAAGTGACTTAATATGTAACAGCCCATCTTTTATACTCCTTAAATGGTGGATTATTTTATAAAACATTGTGAAGAAAAAATTTCATCATTAACAAAAAACTTTTCTCATGACATTAAGTCATATCTTAAAACTTTTGGTCCCAATAAGAACAGATAAGTTATAAAAATGTTTAAACAACCTTGGGGGTTACAAACTCATATAAACACAACCATAGTAAAACAATGAAACAATTGAAATCTAATGTCCCAAAATAATGTAACATTTATACCGAAATTTCGGCATGACCATTGGGCTAGTCGGATAAAATCCAATACCGACACGACTCAACCATAGCCCAAATAAAACTTGGGAGATACTAAAACATTAAATCATATCTACATGGGTAAAACCATTCCATAAACAAGTGTCTTTCAATATATATATATATATATATATATATATATATATATATATATATATATACACACACACACATATATATATATATATATATATATATATATATATATATATATATATATATATATATATCCATAAACCATCTAAGGGATCAATCTATCTTCCAATCATCATTTCTATCTATAAGTCCTCAAATAGCTTCTAAGCCCTTCGTTTCTTTGATCTACTGCTAATCAACATGTTCTTGGGATACGTAACATTAACAACAATAATACATAAGACAAATTGTCTCGTGAGATACATGGGTTTTAGACCTAAGAAGATACTAAGGTAAATTGGTGACTTTAAAAGTGTATTACTTGAAAGGTTTTCTGCAACTATGAACTAAAAATCCTAAGTTCACATGCAACCTATATAGATCTAAGTTTTTCTTCTAGTTAAACATATAGCAATTCCTAAAAGGCCCAAAAAGAATTAAACTAAAAGAAAGATCAAGAAAAACCAACCTTTAGTGAATCTTGGAAGCAAAGCAACAGAAACCTCTTGCCTCAAATGTAGTCACACCCTAGCTTGGAGTTGTTGGCCGAAAATACCTTCTTAGAGAGCTTCAAAATCGTGGCTTTAGGGTTAGGGTGGGCCTCCCTATTTATAGGCTCCAAATGGTGATCAGATAAACCTTAAAGATAAACCTTTTTGAATTCAAATTAAGATAAGCCTTTATCTTAATAATTCAAACCCTTTTATCCTCATTATCAAAATCGAAAATAAATATATTTCCATATATAATTTCGACCACCACTCTCACTCACTCAACTGTCACTTACTCAACTATTGAATAATTACAGTTTTAGTCCCTGCACCTTAATTAATCAATTTAACTGCCAAATTAATTCCAATTAATTCCAGAAAAATTTCTAATTAATTATTATAGTTTCTAATTAATATATTATCACTTAAATATATTAATAAACTATTTATTTAATTTCTATTGATTTATTAATCACATAATAAATCAATCTTTCTCTCTACCAGACTTTCTGCCAATCCTCCAACTATGAGGGCAACCCAAATGGACTATGCTACTATTAATTAGATAAATACTAATTATTAGTCATGGCTTAGACACCTAATCCAACAGTATCCCACTTGGATAAGTCTATGACTAGAATTACCAAGTTAACCTCTAATTAATTTAGCAACTGTAGCTTCCAAGAAACCGCTGCCGAACTCTGACCTAGTCAGTTCTGTCCAAAGATAAGTGATCAGATGATCCTTCGTCCAACAAGATATTTTCAGACACGAGACATGGATTGAGATCAATCTCTGTCCGATATTCTGTTCCCCGATTTCCGATTCTGCTTATGACTTTAGAACTTCTAATTGAACACATCAATTTAGTCCAGGCTGTCCAGCACTTTAGTCAACTTCAAAATCATCGAGAGGCCTACAGATATCTGTTTCCCATCAGGGTCAAGGAACGAATAAGCTTCGACTCATATGCTTATATCTTTTACCAGTCAAATCATTCACAACAACACGTTTTATAACATCGAGTTACCGATGCGTTTTCGTATTATCAATGAACAACTGCCTTGTAAATTATAACTCATATCTCTCCACTTCAAGATCATAAGATATTATCGTCTCAACATTGCTTGTGATATAATCCATGAATCAATCTGTTGAGCGTGGGTTTATCCAATACTCAAATCTGTATTTCTAAGTACTCATGAATGTTGTAGCAATCCTATTGCTATGCCTAACTCCTTAGACAGTCTACAAATCAATTCACGACAGTCTTGATTCAATACTTACTTCCCAAAGTATGAGCGACTGTGGACCTTTCTGAATAATTAAATTATTCGGGAAGTAAAACATGCGAAAGCGAAACATAAAGATCTGACTGGCAGCTACTCTTACTTATTACCAAGTCTCCACAAGGTAATCACCAAGTCGAACCTTGTCATAAACTATTATCGGTTTCAGGATTTCTTTTAAACTTCCAATTCTAATTTTACAGCTATGTCTTAATGAACCTTACACTCTTTCTATGTATCCAAAGTATCTTATACTTATACACTTTATTGCAGATGATCCAATCGGATGCTCATCCGATAACATCTCAATAAGTTATCCTGTCAATTTCTCTTCTACCTCCATTCTGGTAATGTGTACTGTGACTTCCTATGGTTCTGGGGTCTTTAGTCTACTTGACTGCACCCTAAGACTATTTCGAGGTGTTATGATGTGCCGGTGAACCACACGCGCTCCATCAGAATACCAACGAGACTTTGTAACCATGAAGTCCATTAACATCATGTCCTGATGTTAATAATTACCACTTTGAAAATCTTTCAAATTAATACTATCACTTTCACCCTAATCATTTCCTAATGAATTCTCACTTTAGTTCAACCAATCCATCCAGTATTCCCAGCCAGGCAATGTCCTGAATCCAACTTACTATGCCCTAAGCATTAAGTTATCAGGACATGTTCATGACTTTATGATCGATCCAAAACTTGTGGAACCCGATCTAATCCTATTCCAAACTCTTTCGGAATCCAAGGATTATTTATAATCCTTTGTGTCATGATTTTCGAAAAACTATTTTCCTTTCGGAGACTTTTCTCGTGCATCTTGAATCTTATCAAGATCATTCTTACAATGGCTAGGTCTATGCTGGTGATTTCATCTTTCCAATAGATGACTGTGAATTACATGAGTATGTTGCACCTTCTTTATTTCTTTCATGCCAAGTCAACACACTTTGCAATGACAAGAAAAACTTTTCCTAAGTCTATGCATCTTGAATCTCATCAAGATCATCTTGGCAGAATCTGGATCTATCTCATAGATGTTTACAACCACCTGAGTATGCCGTATTTCTATTAAGGCTTTCATAGCGATCCGTCTCTTAACACCAAGTCATTACACTTCATAATGAAAAGAGACGTTTCCTAGAACCATTATTTATCCCACATGTAGGGATAGTGAATAACGGCGACTCCCACTGGCTTTGACATGGTTATAGGCTATTCACAAAATCCAGGACTTATGGCACATTTTGAGAATCCAAACCTTTCTGACATTTTAATGGAAATCTTTCAGCCCTTTCTCAAAATCCAATCCTTTGGCATATTTTGAGAATCTGAATATCCTTTCTTGCGAGATGCCCATGGGCGAAACCCGGGGCCATGTACCTTTTGTAATGGCATGCTCTATGTGTGTCCCTATTAGTGTGCCGGTAAACCACACATGCTCCACTAACGCCTCACACTATGCCATGCAGAATCCTCTCGGATTTCATATTCTATTGAGAGTGCTTTACTCGGAATCAATTGCTTGACTCTGAGTGTCGTCTCACTCAACTAGATGTTCTGAAGGTATGTATCTGTCCATGTTGCTTTCTTTTGATGATTCAGTTACTCCCACTGGTTTTTAGACCAGGTGTAAAATCAATCAAACTTTCAGATAGACTGTGTCTCGCCCCGAGGTTCTCTTGTTTGGCAGCAACCGTGCTCACCAATGCTTCCAAGTAGTCGGATTGTAAATCCGTACCAACTATAGTGTATTACCACCAATCGGTGTGTCACCCCAATCATAACTACTTATGATGGTGATCAATACTACTTATGATGGTGATCAATACTACTGGTCAAGAGAAGATTATGTCAGTTGTAAAACAGAAATCTGATTTCTGCTCCAAGCCTAGTGATGACTAAAAGGTCCTATTACTTGGCTAATCCTAAACTCATTCAGGACTGTCCCAACTCCCACTGTTTTCTTAGAACATGAGTTCTTTCTAAAAGAGCTCTTTAGTTACAGTGGGATAGCTAATGAAACGACAATGCTGATCAAGTTCAGCTGGTCATGAGGTTCAGATGAACACTACAAGACCTTGGACTTTCTATGTACAAGTGGGATAATCCCAGCTTTACATTTCAGGTAGTGTCTGCAAGACCTACTTAGTTTAGGATGTGGTCGGAGTATGGTTTATATGGACTGACTGGTATATTGTTCATCCTATTGGAAACTAATTGGCAATGTATCTCATACACCGAGGATCGAACTGTTTCGACCAATGCTCCATTATCTTCCCTAAGACACATTATAACCATTAATATTCTTGGAAGAGAATGAACTGTGAAACCTTTTTTCTCAGTTTATGTTATCGCTCAGGTTCTGTGGAACTTGTACTTCCTTTGAAGTCCTTGAACTGTTCGAGGTTTCAATTCAATTGCTTATCCTGATTAGCAATGTCATATTCGTCATACCGAATGATGAATATCGTGAAGTACAAACAATTATGTTCTATATCAAGATTCTAGCAATACATAACAACAAGTGTGTCCGTTGCTCTTAATCTCAATGTCCTTTACATATCTATGTAAACTTATGACTTTGTTCAAGACTTGCAATCTTCAGTTGACTCTAAGTCAACTGATTCCAAAATCCTATCCTCTAGATCTTTGGGTGATTCATTTCTTGCCACATGTGCTTTATAAAGAACTTAATTATCATCTGACTCCAAGTCAGATGATTCCAAAGTCCTATCCAACTGGACCTTTGGTTGATTCATTTCTTCACACATTAAGAAATCAATTCATCAAGTGACTCTAAGTCAAATGATTCCAAGGTCATGTCCAACTGGACATATGGTTGAATTGATTCTTATAACTTTTGTATTAACAATCATAAATGACACAATTCTTGAATCCAAACACTTTGGATGCATTAACATTCAAGTTATTACTAATCATACATTCAACACATTCATATAACATTTCAAGGATAATTTCAGACAACAGGTGTTAAAAGAAAATATGACAATTTTATTAAAAATAAAATCCTTGAACAATGTAATAGACAATGTCAAAAATGTATCTAAAGACTAATAACAATATTTAATATCTATCTAAACTTCAAAACTGCACGAGCTGGAGATCCAATCCAAATGTGCTCCTATGCGACAGAGTCCCGTGCCTTCTTGATTCCCTGCATACAAACCAAAATGCGACTGTCACATTATGTATCAAGAAATCTTGGAACAGGAGTTTTGAGGTTTTTAGATATACCTGAGCTTTCAAGAGAGTTGGAGCGTCGTCCAATCTTTCCGTGACTGTATCTGATTTTGCGGATTCCCAGTTTGAGACATGTCTAATCGATCTCGACCGTTTCTTGTTACGTCTCTTCACTGGACTTAATCCAGAAGTAGCTGAGCCATTGGAGCTATGCCTGTCCAAGAGTGACTCGTATAAAGTCAACAGTGGACGCATTTCCATGAGGGTCTTTTTCTGGTCTTCCTTTCTATACGTCTGAATGAACAGATCGTACTCATTTGTCAGCGAAGCGAGCAGGATGTTAACACTGAAACGACCGAAAATTTGTAATATATATATATATATATATATATATATATATATATATATATATATATATATATATATATATATATATATATATATATATATATATGTAAACTAAAATGTGTGTAATTTAAGCGTTATATGTAAAATTATGAGAAATTATGATTGTAAGGGTAAATTGGTCATTTGACCACATGCAGAAATTATTATAAAAAAATTTATTATATTTTAGGACTAAAAATGTAAAAGAAATGATTCCATGAAAAGATAATTGGTTTTAGTGGCCAAAGTTCAAGAAAGTTAACTTTAGGGACCAAAACTGAAAATATAGAAAATATAAAAATGAGAAAATATCTCATAACCTTCATAAAATCAGAGATACCTGCTGGAGAGTTCTAGTGTTACGGGTTCTAAAAATTCAAGAGATCAAGGAAGTTGAAGCAAGGAATTGAAGAGGAACAATTGGAATTGGTGATTCCAACCTTCCAAGGTAAGAAATCAAAGCCTTAGTTTAAGTTCTTGATGGTTGTTCTAAGGAAACTGAAATTTGAAATTTCGGTCATGAATCATGTAGTTTAAGTGATTCAACACTCCCAATAAGTCATGCTAAAAGAACTTAATTCAAGAAAATGGAAGTAGGATGCTATTTTTCAAGAATTTGGATTTTGATCAAGAACCCTAGAATTTGAGTTCTTGTGATTAATCCGATTTTAATGGTTTAAAACTTGAAGAAATTGAAGGGTTTTAGTCTTGGAACAAACCCCTATCGATTAAGTGGAGTATTCAGCACTTAATAGGAGAAATTGGGGAATTGTAGCATAAAATCGGGGAAAAACTGGGCTGCTGCTCGATAGGCGCGGTGCGCCCCTACCCTGGGCGCGGTGCGCCCTATGCCTGGAACAAAAATGCAGTTTGGTTCAAGAGTCCCCTGCCAAGTGATCCTCAATTTTTAGAAATGGATCAAAACTTATCCAATTGACCTCAAATTTTAAACATAGGTCTAATATGGTCCAAAACTTTATAAAAATTTATCGGAATTAAAATACGACCCTCCGAGGGTACTGTAGTAAAATACGTATAAAATACAAGTTAACTAAAATTGGTCATTCAAGAGTTATACATTTGTTTTGACCATTGATAGTATAATAAGGACTCTAGCATGTATTAGAGTCAATAAAAATGTAAATTAATGTATCATATACTATATATAGGTGCAAGTCAAATAATCGGACACCGAAAGGGTAAAGAACCGAGGGACGTCTAAACGACATTTCAAGAATTATTCGGTGAGTACATGTAGCATTTTTACCCATTTTGGGATACATGGCAAGTAAGTAAGTATTTTTCAGATTTCATACATTACTTTTATATGTGAAAAATATTTGCAAAAATGGTCCCCTTTCTAGTTTAAAATAGAAAGTTAGCCGCTATATTTGAAAGTATGATTCTTGGCGACAGCCTAAATTATGATAAAGATATGTGTGAGTCAAAAGCTTGGCGTTTAGCCATTTCTTGTGCAAGTAATGTTTTGGCTTCAGAAGAATAATTTTATGTTTGACTGGTATTGTAGCTAGCATTGTTAGTAAGGGAACTATGTTCCAACCTACCCGGGTTAGGTAAGGAGTCTACTGGGGACAACCCCCTTCGCGAAGTAGACTGCCTCAGCAATTCTACCGTTAGTATTGATCCGTTCTTTCTAATTGTAGAGACTTGGGGTATCATTTATAGTGATTAACGCCCTAAGTATAAAAATCCCAGCAAGTTTATAAAACCAGTCAAAGAAAGTATAAAAGACATTATTTTTACAAAGTCTAATATATAGTGATTTTGAAACGTAAAAAGGTTTAGTATGTGTATATTATGCAGTTTTGACAATGATTTATGTTATGAAATTTTATAAAAGTTTGGAAGAGAAATTTAAAGTTTGAGTCTAAAACTCATGTAACTCACGAGACATTTTTGTCTTACGTATTCTATGTTTTTATGCCATGTATTCCAGGTTCAAGTAAGAAGTTGTGAGAAAATTTGAAGTTGTAAAATAAATCCTAGGTTGCTAAAGAGTGGAGCTGGTTACAGCTATCCTGTATTGGTATTGATTGATCCTTTTCTTTAAACTTATGGTTGTTTGATACACGTTTGTAATACCCTTTAAACAAATTTTATGGTTTTTGAGGGACCGAATTCTGTAAAATATGTTTTATATGTAATATAAAAAGTTTGAAAGATTTGGGGTGTTACAAGTTGGTATCAGAGCCATAGTTTAAGCGAATTAGGATTGGATCATTCCACTCCTAGGCTTAGACTAGTAATATAGTCAGTTAAAGTTACTTACATAATTTGTCATGTCTTAATGAATTAAGACATTATTTGTTAATGGAATTATATAAGTATATTCATGAGTTAAAAGTAGCTAATTCCTACCAGTGAACAGTAGAACCAAGTGGAAACATTGGGAACAATATGTGTAGGTGATTATGGTAATATGGGCCCGTATTATCATAATCACAGGACGCGTATTGGGCCTGGTGTACTCGCAAGGGAATATTGGGAAACTGGTAGAAATGTAGTAAACTAATATTATGATGAATTATGAAATACTAAAGTACTTGCATTTTTATAACAAGATGCGAACTAGAAGTGGTCAAGGATCTTATGCGGAAAACCCAGATCCTAATGCAAGGCCTCCTATGCCTCCCCGACCGCCCCAAGCCGTTGATGATGGCAATTCTAGGGGTGAGGCTAATCCACCTCCATTGACCTTGGAGGCAATTCAGAAATTGTTACATGACTCGCAAGTACAAAACAGACAGGAAATGACTCGTCTTCTGGATGAGCGACTGTGCGAAAGATCTAAGTCACAACATGACGATAGCGAGAAAAGTGTGGCTCCTGAAGGCACTAATCCAAGACAGACATCTTCTCAGGGAGATTCTTCTTCCAAATCACAGCCTCAGTTCAAGACTAAAGGAGCCTGTACTTTCAAAGACTTTATGTCTTGTCGGCCAAAGGAGTTTAACGGGGAGATGGATCCGCGTATAACAATATGGTGGTTGACCGAAATGGAACAAGTTCTTCGCATCTGTCGTTGTGACGAGGATATAAAGGTCGGGTTTGCTTCTCAGATGTTAAAGGCTGAAGCTCTTACTTGGTGGAACACTCTCCGCCGAATCAAGGGGAGTGATTTTGTGGATGCGTTGACTTGGGACGAGTTCGTTCAACGATTGAAAAACAAATTCTGTTCAGCTAGGCATCGAGAGAATTTGGTTAATGAATTCTTTGCCCTGGCAAAGGAAAAACAAACCGTTGATGAGTATACTAAAAAGTTCTGTGAGATGCTGCCATTTCTGGAAGATACACTACCGACCGAGGCCGGAAGGATAAACCGGTATGTTAATGGACTGCCGGCAGACTACTCGCTAGAAGTTAGCAAGGCTACTACTCTTGATGAAGCCATTGAATCTGCAGCTCGGGTTGAAAGTATGATTGAGAAAAAGACCAAGGAACGACAAGCATTTGCGGAAAAACGAAAGTCTTCAGGAATCTCTGGAGCAAACAAGAAGAGTCGTGTTTCATCGGGGTTTTCTAAGCAAGGAGAGGTTAAAGAATGCAAGAAGTGTGGAAAGAAGCATAGTGGAGAATGCAGGAAGCGCACTAGTGGGTGTTATAAATGTGGTCTTCCAGGCCACCAAGCTAAAGACTGCAAGGTGAAAGATATTAGCAAGGTGGAATGTTTTAATTGTCATGAAAAGGGTCATTACAGCACCAACTGTCCCAAGAAGAAGAATGATACATTAGTTTCCACTGCGAGTAATAAGAAGACAGAACCAGCAAAGACGAAGGGGAGAGCGTTTCAGATGACCCTTGATGAGGCTAAAGAAGACCAGGATGTGGTTGCAGGTACACTCATTGTAAACTCACAACCTGCTTATGTTCTTTTTGATTCTGGAGCACATTTCTCTTTTGTGTCCCATGACTTTAGTAAGCGTCTGAGCACACCAATGAAACCATTAGATGATGCATGTGTAATAGAAGTCGCGAATGGAGAACTCGTTACGGTCCGTCATGTTTATGAGGAATGTCACGTGGAAATTAATGGGCGAATTTTAAAGGCAAACTTGCTACCTATCGGGATTAAAGGATTCGATATTGTTGTTGGGATTGATTGGCTCGGAGCTCACAATGCAAAAATTCTCTGTGGGAAACGGATAGTATCGATCAAAATGCCTGATGGTAGTAAAGTTTATATTTACGGGGAATGCCGGAAGAACATGCAAAGTCTCATTACTGCTATTAAGGCCCGTAAATGCATCCATAAAGGGTGTGAATCATTTATCGCTTATGTGATGAATGGAAAGAAGGAGAAGCAGAAGATGGAAGATATAAAAGTGGTCAATGAATTCCCTGAAGTCTTTCCTGATGACTTACCTGGGTTACCACCCATTAGGCAAGTCGAATTTCGTATTGATCTGATCCCTGGGGCAAGTCCCATTGCTCGGGCACCGTACCGTCTTGCTCCTACAGAGATGAGGGAACTTATGTCCCAGTTGCAAGAACTTCTTGATAAGGGGTTTATTCGTCCCAGCTCTTCTCCTTGGGGAGCTCCAGTGTTATTTGTCAAGAAGAAGGACGGTACTATGCGTATGTGTATAGATTACCGCGAGCTCAATAAGGTGACAATCAAGAATCGATACCCTTTGCCACGAATTGATGATTTATTTGATCAGTTGCAGGGAGCTAGTTATTTCTCTAAAATTGATCTCCGTTCTGGGTATCATCAAGTACGGGTGAAAGATGAAGATGTATGTAAGACTGCATTCCGAACCCGTTACGGTCACTATGAATTTTTAGTGATGCCATTCGGTCTCACTAATGCCCCAGCTGTGTTTATGGACCTCATGAATAGGGTCTGTAAACCTTTTCTTGACAGATTTGTCATCGTTTTCATTGATGATATTCTGGTCTATTCGAAAAGTGAAGCGGAACATGAAATGCACCTACGTGAAGTGCTGCGTACTTTGAAAAATGAACAGTTATATGCGAAGTTGTCAAAGTGTGATTTTTGGTTGCGGGAAGTTCAATTTCTGGGTCATGTTGTTTCAGCTGAAGGTATTAAAGTGGACCCTTCTAAAATAGAAGCGGTAATGAAATGGGATGCACCGAAGACACCTACAGAAGTTAGGAGTTTTCTTGGGTTAGCCGGTTATTACCGACGGTTTATCCAAGATTTTTCTAAAATAGCAGTGCCACTGACTCAGTTAACCCGGAAGGATGTGAAGTTTGTTTGGAGAGAAAAACAACAAGAAGCCTTCGAGATATTGAAGAAGAAGTTATGTGAAGCTCCAGTATTATCTTTACCAGAAGGCACAGAAGAGTTTGTAGTATACAGCGATGCGTCTAATAGAGGTCTCGGTTGTGTGCTTATGCAACGGGGCAAAGTTATTGCCTATGCCTCTAGACAGCTAAAAGATGCAGAGACACGTTATACTACTCATGATTTGGAATTGGCTGCGATTGTATTCGCATTGAAGATTTGGAGGCACTATCTGTATGGGATGAAATGCAAGATATATACAGATCATAAAAGTCTACAATATCTTTTTACTCAAAAAGAATTGAATTTGAGACAGACACGCTGGATTGAGCTCGTGAATGATTATGATTGTGAGATAATATATCACGAAGGAAAAGCTAATGTAGTAGCTGATGCTTTAAGTCGAAAAGTTCGTGAAAAAGTTATAAAAGGGAGATCTATGAGAATTGAAGTTGTTTCAACTTTAATTCAGAAGATTAAAGAAGCTCAAGACAGTGCCTTAACCGAAGAAAATATAAAAAAAGAAAAACTTGGAAAAAAGGTGGTGTTTGAACTCAATACCCAAGGGCTGCGCACTTTTAGGGGACGTATTTGGATTCCTAAATATGGAGCAACCAGGAAGATAATCTTGGATGATTCTCACAAATCCAAGTATTCCATACATCCTGGAAGTACAAAAACATATCAAGATTTGAAGCAGCAATATTGGTGGCCAGGAATGAAAAAGAGGATAGCAAAGTACATATCCCACTGTAAGACCTGTGCACAGGTGAAAGCAGAGCATCAGGTGCCGTATGGTAGTGCGCAGTCGTTGCAGATACCAGCAGGGAAATGGGAAGAATTGACCATGGATTTTGTCATGGGGTTGCCGAGAACTCGAAGAGGACACGATAGTATATGGGTCATTGTTGACAGATTGACCAAAAGTGCCCTATTTCTCGCATATAAAGAAACTGCCTCACTTGGAGAATTAGCTCAATTGTACATCGATGAAGTGATCAGACGTTATGGAGCACCTTTGTCCATAGTCTCAGATAGAGATCCTCGATTCACGTCTAACTTTTGGGATTCTCTACAAGAAAAGATGGGAACTCGAATCAAGATGAGTACAGCCTATCACCCTCAAACAGATGGGCAAAGCGAACGTACTATTCAGACCTTGGAGGATATGTTGCGATCATGTGCCATTGATTTTGGAGGTAGTTGGGACCAGCACCTACCATTAGTAGAATTCTCGTATAACAACAGTTACCACTCAAGCATCAAGTTGCCGCCTTTTGAAGCCTTATATGGTAGGAAGTGTAGAACCCCGGTATGTTGGTTAGAAACTGGTGAAGCAAAACTCACTGGGCCAGAAATTGTAAGAATGACAAATGAAAAGATTGGTGTGATACAGACCAATATGAAAGCTGCACAAGATCGCCAAAGAAGCTACTCAAATTTGAAGAAAAGACCTTATGATCTAAAAGAAGGCGATTTGGTGATGATAAAAGTATCACCTTGGAAGGGAGTGATAAGGTTTGGTAAGAGAGGGAAGTTGAGTCCAAGATATATTGGACCCTTCAAGATTCTGAAAAGAATCGGTTTACAAGCATTCAAGTTAGAATTACCACCAGAACTCAGGGGAATACATGATACATTCCATGTATGTTATCTCAAGAAATACTTTGGAAAGAAGGAGTTAACCATTCCTTTAGAAGAGTTAAGGGTGGAAACACCCAACAGACTAGTGGAAGAACCTGAGGCGATGCTAGAGGTGAAAACCAAGAAGCTAAGGAACAGGGAAATTGACCTAGTATTGGTCAAATGGAAGCATTCATTGGGCACAGATTTGACTTGGGAAACATTGGAAAGCATGAAGAAGAGATACCCTAATTTTACAGATTATGAAGCGATTCCGAGGACGGAATCCTAATTAGGGGGAGGTAGTTGAAACGACCGAAAATTTGTAATATATATATATATATATATATATATATATATATATATATATATATATATATATATATATATATATATAAATATGTAAACTAAAATGTGTGTAATTTAAGCGTTATATGTAAAATTATGAGAAATTATGATTGTAAGGGTAAATTGGTCATTTGACCACATGCAGAAATTATTATAAAAAAATTTATTATATTTTAGGACTAAAAATGTAAAAGAAATGATTCCATGAAAAGATAATTGGTTTTAGTGGCCAAAGTTCAAGAAAGTTAACTTTAGGGACCAAAACTGAAAATATAGAAAATATAAAAATGAGAAAATATCTCATAACCTTCATAAAATCAGAGATACCTCCTGGAGAGTTCTAGTGTTACGGGTTCTAAAAATTCAAGAGATCAAGGAAGTTGAAGCAAGGAATTGAAGAGGAACAATTGGAATTGGTGATTCCAACCTTCCAAGGTAAGAAATCAAAGCCTTAGTTTAAGTTCTTGATGGTTGTTCTAAGGAAACTGAAATTTGAAATTTCGGTCATGAATCATGTAGTTTAAGTGATTCAACACTCCCAATAAGTCATGCTAAAAGAACTTAATTCAAGAAAATGGAAGTAGGATGCTATTTTTCAAGAATTTGGATTTTGATCAAGAACCCTAGAATTTGAGTTCTTGTGATTAATCCGATTTTAATGGTTTAAAACTTGAAGAAATTGAAGGGTTTTAGTCTTGGAACAAACCCCTATCGATTAAGTGGAGTATTCAGCACTTAATAGGAGAAATTGGGGAATTGTAGCATAAAATCGGGGAAAAACTGGGCTGCTGCTCGATAGGCGCGGTGCGCCCCTACCCTGGGCGCGGTGCGCCCTACGCCTGGAACAAAAATGCAGTTTGGTTCAAGAGTCCCCTGCCAAGTGATCCTCAATTTTTAGAAATGGATCAAAACTTATCCAATTGACCTCAAATTTTAAACATAGGTCTAATATGGTCCAAAACTTTATAAAAATTTATCGGAATTAAAATACGACCCTCCGAGGGTACTGTAGTAAAATACGTATAAAATACAAGTTAACTAAAATTGGTCATTCAAGAGTTATACATTTGTTTTGACCATTGATAGTATAATAAGGACTCTAGCATGTATTAGAGTCAATAAAAATGTAAATTAATGTATCATATACTATATATAGGTGCAAGTCAAATAATCGGACACCGAAAGGGTAAAGAACCGAGGGACGTCTAAACGACATTTCAAGAATTATTCGGTGAGTACATGTAGCATTTTTACCCATTTTGGGATACATGGCAAGTAAGTAAGTATTTTTCAGATTTCATACATTACTTTTATATGTGAAAAATATTTGCAAAAATGGTCCCCTTTCTAGTTTAAAATAGAAAGTTAGCCGCTATATTTGAAAGTATGATTCTTGGCGACAGCCTAAATTATGATAAAGATATGTGTGAGTCAAAAGCTTGGCGTTTAGCCATTTCTTGTGCAAGTAATGTTTTGGCTTCAGAAGAATAATTTTATGTTTGACTGGTATTGTAGCTAGCATTGTTAGTAAGGGAACTATGTTCCAACCTACCCGGGTTAGGTAAGGAGTCTACTGGGGACAACCCCCTTCGCGAAGTAGACTGCCTCAGCAATTCTACCGTTAGTATTGATCCGTTCTTTCTAATTGTAGAGACTTGGGGTATCATTTATAGTGATTAACGCCCTAAGTATAAAAATCCCAGCAAGTTTATAAAACCAGTCAAAGAAAGTATAAAAGACATTATTTTTACAAAGTCTAATATATAGTGATTTTGAAACGTAAAAAGGTTTAGTATGTGTATATTATGCAGTTTTGACAATGATTTATGTTATGAAATTTTATAAAAGTTTGGAAGAGAAATTTAAAGTTTGAGTCTAAAACTCATGTAACTCACGAGACATTTTTGTCTTACGTATTCTATGTTTTTATGCCATGTATTCCAGGTTCAAGTAAGAAGTTGTGAGAAAATTTGAAGTTGTAAAATAAATCCTAGGTTGCTAAAGAGTGGAGCTGGTTACAGCTATCCTGTATTGGTATTGATTGATCCTTTTCTTTAAACTTATGGTTGTTTGATACACGTTTGTAATACCCTTTAAACAGATTTTATGGTTTTTGAGGGACCGAATTCTGTAAAATATGTTTTATATGTAATATAAAAAGTTTGAAAGATTTGGGGTGTTACAAACACTCTCCTCCTGACTCATGGGATGACCAAGTTTATATAACTCGCCTATGTACCCTTCTATCTGAAGAACATGCGAATTGATGCTACTTCCTCCCTTTAGCTTGCACTCTGCAAGTCTTCTGAGGATTCTAGCTCGTTCCTCTTCAACTGGTTTTTGGAAACTTTCCTCCACCAGTTGCATCAACTCATATGGCCCCAAGGATTCAAAATCCTTGCGGAACTCGGGGTCAATGGTTGATAGCATGAGGTCACGAATCTCTTCGGATTCATCATAAGGACCTTTTATGATGACTTGTTCCGGTGGAACTGGGATCGGATACTCGGTGAGATGTAGCTTGCCAGCAATGCCGAGACCCAGTCTCCAATTGTGAAGCCATTCTTTACAGTTGAGGCCAGTCAGCCTTTCCATATTAAGCAGGTGCATTCTGATGCTTTCAAAAATGGGTGAAGGAGGAGAATTGACACTTGACATCTATAAAAGAAATAGAATTTATTAGTTTAACTGTTCCTTTTAAATAATTACCCAATATATTATTTATTAAGGCTAGGATCCAAAATACCCCAACTATGGTGTGAAGAGGGATGCCGTAATCACAACATAATGGTCATTAAGGTAGATAAACACTTATCAATTTCATCTTATGAAATTCCTAGTTCTGATGAGATTCATTAAACTTTTAAATGGCATGTTTAATCTCGGATGTGCCCCAATGTTTGTGACTGGGATGCCGAGGATCACAAACTGGATGTGAATAACCATGCAAATTAGCTTGGTACTCTCGGGTTAATTATCATCTCTAATTGATGTGCCGGTAAACCACACACGCTCCATCAACAATGATAATACCCGGGAAACCCATTGCAACTCTTTATGAACCCCTATTGGCGTGCCGGTAAACCACACACGCTCCACAAATGTTTCATAAAGTGCAATGTGCAATTTCATGGATTAGCACCAATTCACATTTTCCTAAAGTAACTAGATATGGGTTTTATTAAGTGTTCTAGTACTTTGAATCATTATACTTTTAATGATTATTAGGTGGTCCTATCAAAACTGTTTGGCTAACGACCCTCCACTGATCAGGCGAGCGGTGGGCGAGAGTGTTCACCCATTAGACCGCCATTTTATAGGCAGTCTCCTTATACCCACTTTATAGACCAGCTTCGTAAATGAGGCCTACTAATGATTTGACTAACCATTTTAATCTTATACATATAATAATAATAACTCCCTAATTATAATATATATAAGATGTAATTTTTTAAACCATTTAAAAAATTGTTTCTGGTTTATCTTTTAATTTATTGCCAATTTAAACTATTAAATTTCAAATTAAATTAAACCTTAAAATCGATTTTAATTATCTTTTAATTAACCAATTAATTAAATTAATTAAATTTGATATTTTAAACATTTTAAAATATTTTAGGATTTATCTATTTAATTTTCGCCAATTTAAAGCAATTAAATTTTGAATTAAATTAAATCCTTGAATTATCTTTTAATTACCAATTAATTAAATTAATTCAAATGTAGATAGGTTTATCAAATTAATCAAATTAATTAAAACCTATCCTTATCCCCTAATTTTCGATTTTTAGGATAAAGGTTTTAAGGTTTATCTTTTAAACAATTTAAAGTTACCAAAAATAGAATACCTTCTAAACCCTAATCATAAAATCGCCAAAATAGAGGGGGGGGCTAGGGTTTTTCAAAACCCTAACCCTAATGTCGATTTGCCCAAAATTAGGGTTTAGAGACTATAAACCCTAATTACAAGGAAAACAGTTATAGCAATTTAACAAGAAAAACAACCAAATACTCTGATACCACTGAAAGGTTTTCTGCAACTATGAACTAAAAATCCTAAGTTCACATGCAACCTATATAGATCTAAGTTTTTCTTCTAGTTAAACATATAACAATTCCTAAAAGGCCCAAAAAGAATTAAACTAAAAGAAAGATCAAGAAAAACCAACCTTTAGTGAATCTTGGAAGCAAAGCAACAGAAACCTCTTGCCTCAAATGTAGTCACACCCTAGCTTGGAGTTGTTGGCCGAAAATACCTTCTTAGAGAGCTTCAAAATCGTGGCTTTAGGGTTAGGGTGAGCCTCCCTATTTATAGGCTCCAAATGGTGATCAGATAAACCTTAAAGATAAACCTTTTTGAATTCAAATTAAGATAAGCCTTTATCTTAATAATTCAAACCCTTTTATCCTCATTATCAAAATCAAAAATAAATATATTTCCATATATAATTTCGACCACCACTCTCACTCACTCAACTATCACTTACTCAACTATTGAATAATTACAGTTTTAGTCCCTGCACCTTAATTAATCAATTTAACTGCCAAATTAATTCCAATTAATTCCAGAAAAATTTCTAATTAATTATTATAGTTTCTAATTAATATATTATCACTTAAATATATTAATAAACTATTTATTTAATTTCTATTGATTTATTAATCACATAATAAATCAATCTTTCTCTCTACCGGACTTTCTGCCAATCCTCCAACTATGAGGGCAACCCAAATGGACTATGCTACTATTAATTAGATAAATACTAATTATTAGTCATGACTTAGACACCTAATCCAACATTACTTTACCGAAATTCATATAATCTGGTACTTGGAAATCATATTGAAATTTTATTCACATAATCATTTGGAAATCTTGTTGAAACTTATATCACAATTAGTATACATTCTTCCTATAAGGGCGCACCCGTATCGGTCTCCCCTTCATAGGCCGAAACACATTCTTCCTATAAGGCTGTGCTTGTGTATAGGTCTCCCCTTCATAGGATGTGACACACCCATCCTGTAAGGTTTGTGCTTGTGTCCTCCCCATCATAGGACAAAACATATTCATCATTATCATGGTTGGTCTTGAGACTTCTTCTTCGTGATAGGAGGTACCATCCAAGTAGAGTCTACGTGACCTCCGCTTCTTGGGCAAGGTCTAGTCCGGACTTTCACTTTCGCATGTATTCAACTTGACACATTATGACATTTGTCATTTTCAACATTTTAATTCACATTCAATAACTCAACCGTTAGGTAAAACATACAACATATCCTTCACATTTCTTTTAGAAAATCATGTACATGTACGTATCCCTAGACCTCATTGCTTCCATGCATCCTCAGTAGCTAGGTATGTCTAGCTACACTAATCTACGTATCCCTAGACCTCATTGCTTCCATGCATCCTCCAATGTCTATTGATTTAATAAAAGGTTAGAGACATAACTCATAACTAAACATATAACATTTGTGTAGTAGTTGTTGAATTCCTTCTAACTACCATCTAATTCCATTCCATTTTAAAAGAACTTTATACTCAATTTTGCCAATTTTACCTAGGGGTGAGCAAAAACCGAACCGCAACAAAAAAATAACCGAAAACCGCAAAAACCGAAACCGAAACCGAAACCGAAGCAAAAACCGATGGTGTGGTTTATACTTTTACAAAAACCGCAAAATTTCGGTGCGGTGCGGTTTTTACTTTTGGAAAAATCGCAAATAACCGAACCGCACCGATTACCATGTATTAAATAATTAAATAATATATATATTATTTACTTATTATTAAGTTTAAATATGACATTATAGATTAAATAAAAGAGTGAGTTTGAACGACAATTTCATTTTGTATTTTGGTAGTGGCAATTCCATTTGTCATTTCACCAATTGTAAGTTATAAATAAACTTTAGTTGTTTCATGATTTACTATATTAAGTACAAAGAAACAAATTAGTTCTATTTTGTATTTTGATAGCGGCAATATACTAAATACATAGTCAAAATACTAAAAATTTATTAAAAATGTGTCGATTTTGAATTTCTGCGGTTTTACAACCGCACCATAGGAAAAAACGCACGCCATTATATTATGCAGTTAATAACCGAAACCGTACCAAATAAACCGCACCGCATGGAAAAACCGCAAAACCGCACTGCATTAGAAACCGCAAATTGCGGTTTTAGGTTTTCAAAAACCACATAATGCGGTTTGGGGTTCGGTTTTGACCAAAAACCGCACCATGCTCACCCCTAATTTTACCCTTTTTGTCCCACTATGAGAATTCAGTCCAAAATTCATGCAAACTTGTGTTTAACTAAATGTTATGTAGTCCAATAACATGCTAATAGTGTTTAAAACATGCTGAAAGTTTTATGAGGACTTTTAAACCACTTTTCATTTTGGCACTTTTTTGTTACCATTTTCTCATTTAGACATCATACTCTTGCAAATTGTGTATTTATTGGGCTTGACATGTAATTTAAACAACTTGATAATTTTAACTTAGTTGTGAAAACTGTTGGTTATATGCCCATGGTTATAACAATTTGGTAATATTACTACATATAGTAGAGCCTTTTGGGTTACACGTAAGAGACGATATAGCCAAAAAAGATCGAAAATAAACATGAGGGGCTAATTTTATTAATATATCAAAGTAAATGTTTATTAATTAAAAACTAAATAAAATGAATATTAATTAGAAACCAAAATAACTGAGTGGAGGGGTATGACTCAATGTATATAGTGGGGTAGGCTATTGATTACTGAGATGTACAAAGATATGATAGAATGTCATTGGTGACCAGGGTTGAAGTGGGATGTATCAGGTAACATTAATTTGTATCTTGGACTTTGGGGAAGGGGGTAGCGGTTTGGTGGCTATTGCCAACTAGAGCATCGATGTGCCGATTCCACATGATGTTGCGTGTAAGAATGTGCGAGACCCCTATCTGTTGGGGGTAAGAAAGAACCGTTTCAAATCGGATGATCGTCTGATGGTTTTGTGGCATGTGGACCTATGGGTGTTAGAGTGAAATTTCGGGGACGAAATTCTTATAAGTGAAGGAGAGTTGTAATACTCCAATTCCCGATGCGTTCGTTGTCACAAATTAATTCCTTTTAGCGTAAATTATTGATAATTATTAATAATACACCCCGTTTCCCTGTATGTTCGGTTTGGCGAATTAATTATTCTAGCATAATAATAATAATAATAATAATAATAATAATAATAATAATAATAATAATAATAATAATAATAATAATAATAATAGAAATCAAATATTAAGTTGGAGGGGTTAGTTGACATTTTGGAAACTTGTAATGTGTATATTATGGAAAAAGGGGTAAAATAATTTAAAACTACAAACTCTAGGGACCAAGGCTGACAACTTGCCAAAGTTGCATGCCAATTCTTCTATTTTGGCCGATAGCTGCGATCCGGAAGGAAAGGATGAGACCGATTCTGTTGCTGGGTTTTGAATTCGTAAGGTCTAGTTGTAGGAACGATGATCAAAAAAGGTTTGTTTATACTTATTCTCGCCAGTCAATTTGAAAGAAACGATGATCGAGTTGGTCAATTTGAAAAAAACATATCCGATAACAGGGTGTTTATACCTTTCTTCCACTTTCTCTTCTTAAAAGGTACCAGTCACGTTTGATAGCCTTTTCTTTTACATTTTTTTAGATTTCGTGTTAGAAAGCATAAGCAAAGCAATCAGATGGTTATGGCGATGGACAATATTGTACAGTGGCAGAAACAGGTAGCGAAATTTATTCCACTTAAATTAGTCCCACTCATTTGACTGTACAATATTTTCTTTGTTATTATAAAATAGATAGTGGGAAATTATGTTTATAAAATTATTTGAAATTGGTATTGTGATTATTATATACCTAGGAATGTGCGGAATATGTGGAATTCTATCATCTGAATTCAATGGAAATGTGAAAAAGTGACATGTGGAGTAAAATTCACCTCAATCGAAACCAACTTCTATTTCACTCCCATTCAATGGAAATGTGAAAAAGTGACATGTGGGTAATGAAATTGATGTTTACGGTAATTATTCATAAACATTCCTGAAATGGCATCCAACTTTGGATCCATTAATATCAACAGAAGCAAAGAAAGGTTGCTATCTCGCAAGTTCTTGTTTGAAGAGCCTGATCATAACAATGGCGGCAAAGACGATGCTTCCCTCCTCGATAGAATCACCAAATCATGGGAAGATCTGCAGGCGTTCCTTGTCAAGATTTACGAAATGGGTCGATCTGACCCGAGACAGATCGTATTCGCTGCTAAATCGGGTCTGGCACTGGCTTTTGTTTCCGTCCTCATATTTTTTAAAGAACCCATTGCTTACATCCGCCAGTATTCCATCTGGGCAATTCTCACTGTGATCGTCGTATTTGAATTCAGCATTGGTAAGTAAATAATAATTTCATTTCACTTAAGTTTATTACCACGACAAGATCATGATATCGTATTTTGTTGTATCGAGTATAGGAGCAACCCTTAGCAAAGGACTTAACCGTGCGTTGGGGACATTTTCTGCGGGAGTGCTTGCATTGGGGTTTGCTCAAGTATCTCTGTGGGCTGGGGAATGGCATGAAGTTGTAGTCGTCATCAGCATCTTTATAGCAGGTCTCTCTCTCTCTACACACACACACACACACACATATATATATATATATATATATATATATATATATATATATATATATATATATATATATATATATATATATATATATATATATATATATATATATATACACACACGTGAAAATTGTCCATATTCACTTATGAACATGAAAATTACATATGTTCATAAATGAACATGGACAAATTTCTCGTGGTTTTATAGTTAGCCAATATAATTTGGTTCTATATTGAACCTGTATATAGCTTGTACCGTATCCTTTATTTTTATATTTGTTTTTTTGCATTTTAGGTTCTATTTCAACCTATATCAAACTCTATCCATCGATGAAACCTTACGAATACGGATTCAGGGTGTTCATGTTGACATTTTCAATAGTATTGGTGTCGGGGAACAAGCACTTCTTAAGAACAAGTGTTTCTCGATTGGTATTGGTTATAGTCGGGGCATTCGTATGTATGATTGTTAACGTATGTATTTATCCAATTTGGTCCGGAGAAGAGCTACACAAATTAGTGGTGAAGAATTTTAACGGTGTTGCTACTTCCTTGGAAGGTAACAAGTGTATTTTTTATTTTTAACAAAAAGTAATGAGAGTAGTGTTATGTCATAGATTGAACCTCACCTCTCCATCTTGTTTGAATCGAACAGAATGTGTTAGAAGTTACCTGCAAAACGTGGAATATGAGAGGATACCTTCAAAAATCCTTGTATACCAGGCGACAGATGACCCTCTATATACTGGGTATAGAGCAGCAGTACAGTCTACAAGTCAAGAAGACGCTCTGGTATTTCTTTTTTTATATAACCCTAAGGCATATAGGCAGCCAACAAGTGGTGTTCACTTGAGATGTTTTGCAGTTGGCGTTTGCAATTTGGGAACCGCCCCATGGACGTTATAAAATGTTGAGATATCCATGGGGTCAATTTGTGAAGGTTAGCGGTGCATTGAGGCACTGTGCTTTTATGGTTATGGCAATGCATGGGTGCATACTGTCAGAGATACAGGTAACGAATCAACTTGGCCATCTCCTTCCACATGTGATTTATCACTAAGAGAAATTGTATTATTCCTACCTTTTATTCCTACTCTTCTTCCTACCCATGTTAAATTATGACAACCGTATTAAAATATTATTAATTTTATTAAATATAACACTTGTCACCATTTAATATGTGTAGGAAGATGGGTAGGAATGAATACAATTTCTCTATCACTAAATATGTCTGTTTTGATATCCATCTTCCCTTCCGTAGGCGGCAGCTGAACTGAGAATGATTTTCAGAAACGAGATTCAGCGGGTGGGGACTGAAGGTGCAAAAGTGCTGAGGGAATTGGGAAACAAGTTGGAGAAACTGGAAAAACTAAGCCCTGATTTTGACTTGCTTGAGAAGGTGCACGAGGCCGCAGAGGAGCTGCAAATGTTGATTGATGAGAAATCACACTATCTTGTGAGCGCGGTTGCAAGACAAAGAAACAAGGAACCCGAAGGTCCCGATCATCTTGAGGAGATAAAGGAGGAGGAGGAAGAGTTCATGAGTGAAGGCCAAGGCCCCCATTTGAAAAAGTGTTATACTTTCAAGAATATCGATCGCCATATCTCAAGTATGTCCATGAATCTTGCTTCTTTTTCAAACTGGGGTTCCACTGAAGATGCACTAAAACATCAGTTGCAGTGGCCTTCACGTCTCTCCGTTCTTGGGGATGCGATTCTGAATGAACGTGAGGTAAGGACTTACGAGAGTGCAAGTGCTTTGTCTCTTGCCAATTTCACATCCTCTTTGATCGAGTTTGTTGCAAGGCTTCAAAATCTTTTGAGTTCCTTTGAAGAGCTTAGTGATAAGGCAAGATTCTCACAACCAAAAAACCCCCTTGAAGAGGAGGAAGGAGAGAATGTGGGTTTCTGTGCAAGATTCTTCAAAAATTGAATCAAGTGTTAGGATCTTCTTCATTTTTTTTATTTCGGTGGTATTAGCTCTTTTCTAAAATAGATAATGATGATGCGGAATGGAACAGATGAAGTCCACGGACATAAGTATTGGGACTGGCAGCGGTGCTTGCATACGAACTGTTCGACGGAGTCACGTACACGGCAGTTTTTGTTCTTGCATTTCTTGGTTACGAGAAGAGTTACGGCAAAAACCCTAATATAAAAGCACTTATAGGAGTAAGCATGTTCCTCTTAAGCCACCCTTTTTATCGAAACACAAAAGGTTGAATCTAGTCAACCTCAAACCATCATGCCATATGCTCATAGACCAACACAATTACTTTTAACTTGGTTTGATTTCAGAACCACGTTCCATAATAAAGCGGCTAATTTTGGGGATGATTTTGTTCAGACATATAATCTGTTGTATGTTTGTGATGAATCTAGATCATGATATTAATGTAGACAGGAAACAACATCACAAGACCGTTTCGAATAGCAGGAGCAGCTGCACTTGCCCCTGCCATGGACCAAGGTCTAAAGAAGATTCAGAAACACTTTAATTTGCCAAGTTTGGTCTATATTTGCTCTTTTGGTTGGAGCTGTAGCTGCATGTTGTCTATCGGTTCTTGGCCTTCTAATTATTTCAAGATGGGGAAAGTGAACACTACTGTTGATGATGTTTTACAGGTTTAGAACGTTTTCTTAATCATTTGTATTCTATCATTCTATGCGACTACTACTTCCAAGCAAAGACCTACAAGTTAAAAAGTTTATTTCTTGATTTTTGTTCTTTTTTTGGGTGAATTCAGAAAATGTAATTGTTAAACATTAAAACATCATATCTGCGCAGCCTAGAATCTGAATATTGTATTTACCCTTCTTAAGTCTCGGAATATCGTATTTGCGCAAATTTAATTTTAAACATTTTTTTAAAATTTTATAATTAATTTCTCATATTTTATAATCATTTTAATTTAAAATAAATAACAAGATTGACAATTTTGCCCTAAAAAAGTAAAACCCTTTTGACATAAAATGAATTGACCTTATTACCCATTTCTTTCCTAACCCTTTTGGAGAAGTCACGTTCACGTGTCTGCAACTGTGATCCAATCAAATACAAGTTGGGAACACTAGAAAGCAATATTGTGGTTAAACTAGAAGATAGCACAAGACCTGCCTGCCTATACGGAATAGGATGTCCAGGCGAATTGGCAAAGAATGTATATTCGAATTGTTCATGACAGAATCGTTCATGACATGTAGACCGAAGGAATCTGAAGGGAGTTTTGATTCTAAAATCACGATGTGCTGGATCACCGAAATAGAACAAGTACTTGAAGTAAAGCGGAAAAAAAAGTGAGGTTTGAATCAAGACTAGTAAAATGAGACGCTTTGGTGTGGTGGAACGCCTTATATGGTACCCTCACGAGTGAAGGGATATCCCAATGGGATTGGGATGAATTTGTACGATGATTGAAAGTTAAATTCTGTCCGGACCATGACTTAGAGAAAATAGTTGAAGAATTTTTTGCTATTAAGAAGAATAGCATGTCTAAATGAATACACAAAAAGATTCACCTATATGATCCCGTTCATCAAGGGTACTTTGGTTACCGAGCGGGCAAAGATCATTAGGTATTCAAATGGCCTTCCGGTGGAATATGAAATTGAAGTAAAATGTGCTACGACTCTAGATGACGCCATCATTGTTGCTCGAAATGTAGAAGACATGATTATAAGACGCGAGGAAGAAAGGCAACCGATAAGTGGAAGGAAAAAGACACCGGATGGATCTTTGGGATCTAGTAAGAAAAGGTGACAAGCTTCCGAGAGATCAAGAAACTAAAAGGAAAAGGAATGTATGAGATGCGGTAAGAAGCATAAGGGAAAATGTCAAGGAACAATCAAATGGTCCTCATGTGGGAAATTTGGACAGAAGGCTTCGGGGTGTCGGCCAAAAGACTTGAGCAATGTGGAATGATACCAATGCCATGAATTAGGGCATTTTAGTACAAATTGCCCGAATAGGGAAATGGATGCACAAAGGAATCCAGGAACTCATGGAATGAAGACGTAGGAACTTAACGATGTAAGTAAGGTAACTAATATGTTCATTATAAAAAATTCTAGGGCATGTCTTGGTGGTTGACCAATATAAAGTCCGACATGCCCGACTACTTTAGATCGAACCATAGGTGGAAAGTTACATATATGTGAAATCTGATACATATGTTTAAGACCTAAATTACTAGTCGAGTATGCTTGGAATTGAATTGTACAAAAATTAAAAGATTTATGACTATGCTAGTAATGATAGGATTGAAGCATACCCTAATTAAGGGTACGGTATAACCTTACACGTAAAAGAGATTTTGATTTGGTGAAAGTAAGAAGGTAATTAAAAGAAATTTTTGTTAAGCATGTCTAGAATTTTGCCAAGATATTATCCAGGATTGGAATAGTAAAAGATAGATTTAATAACAAGACTAATTATATGATAGGAGATTAAGGACATTGAAGGATATACCATACACGTGGATGGTAAGACCTTCGAGTGAGTATGATGTTTAATGTAAGAGTTCTATCAAGAATTTAATATGAGATTAGCGTTAGTATGGAATCGTGTAAGGGTGATTAGACCTCACACCAATTTTAGTAATTCCGGGGACGAAATCCTTTTAAGGGGAATATAATTGTAACAACAGAAAATTTGAAGTTATAAAATGAGAAAGACGTAGAAAGGAGAGTGGAAAAGATTTAAAAATTGTATACGACGGTAAAATGATGAAAAAGGGGTAAAACCGTCATTTTATGACAATTAACTACAATAAGATAATGAAGTGGCTATTAGAAGGAATTTGTGTTTTAACAAGTCAACATGTGTGTAAGTATGATAATTTAAGTGTTATTAGTATTCATATGTATGAAATGACAAGGGAAATCTCCAATAAGTCCCAATATTTTGGCTTAATTTATGAAAAAGTCCCAAATTAATTTTTATTTACAGAAAATGACAGAAAATCGGCTAATGTTTTCAAATTAGCCTTTTGTAACATTTTCAGCAGGTAACTACATGTTTTATCTTCAATAAAATCATAATATTTTGGCACTGTTTACGGAAAAGTCTCAACATGTTTTATCTTCGATAAAATCCTAATATTTTGGCCCAATTTATGAAAAAATCCGAACATTTTGACTCAGTTTACTTGGAAAAAATTACGTTTATAAAAGGTATTTTTATACATCGTTTTGGAATAAATACATGATTAAAACGTAATTTTTACGTTTATAAAAGATATTTATACATCGTTTTTACTTTTTATGTATTTTTTAATTATTTGTACGTTATTAAATATGTTATTAAAGATGTATAAATACGTTATTAAAGAGGTATTTTTTATGTTTTTTCACGTTATTAAATACATTATTTTAAATATTTTTTATAAATACATAAATACATGTAAATTACGTAATGTTTTCCAAGTAAGTAAACTTACAGCAATCCATATCCATGTTTGTCTAATCCCTGTAAGTAAATACGTTATTAAAGACGTACAAATATGTTATTAAAGATGTATTTTTTAAGTTTTCTACGTTATTAAATACGTTATTTTTAAGTATTTTTTATAAATACATAAAAATACATTTTTAAACATATAAATACGTTATTAAAAACATAAATACATGTAAAAATACGTAATGTTTTCCAAGTAAAACTGAGCTAAAATGTTGGGAAATTTCCATAAACTAGGCCAAAATATTAGGACTTTATTGACAATAAAACATGTTGAGACTTTTCCATAAACCGGGCCAAAATATTGGGACTTTATTGAAGATAAACATGTAGACTTTCCACGTGGCAATGTAACCTGCTGAAAAGGTTAAAAGGGGCTAATTTGAATACATTAGCCGATTTTCTATCTTTTTTTGTAAATAAAAATTAATTTGAGACTTTCGGACTTATGCTTGATTAAGTAGATGTATCCATATCTACTATAGTCATCAGTAAAAGTTACATAAAATCGATTTGCATCCCTTGTGTTAGTCCTGAAGGGTCTGCACACATCGTTGTGTACGAGATCCAATGGACCTTCACCTCTTTCACAATATCCAGTGAAATGTGATTTAGTCATCTTTCCCAAAAGAAAAGATTCGCATTCATCATCTGGCACTATTACCTAAGTTGTTTACACACATCACAGTTTCATACACACCATCACAAGGTAAGGCATTAAATAAAAAGACACCATTCTTATATGCCGAAATAGAACCATTCAGATTATCAAATGAATATCTAATTCCTTGTCTAAACAATGCGTGAAATGAAATAATGTTTCGAGCCATATCAGGCGAGTAGCAACAATCAGTTAAATCTAATTTAATTTCACTTCTAAGCATAAGGCTATAAACTCCAATCTTGGTGACATGTGACGATCGCCTGTTTCCCATGATCAAGTTCATCCTCCCATGCTCCATCTCCCTACTTTCTCTTAGTCCCTACAGATCAGAACAAATGTGAAAACTACATCCTGTATCTAGGACCCAAGAATGAAAAGATGATGATTTATCAGATATAATGTATATACCTGCAGATAGGGCTGTAAACGAACTGAACGTTCGGCGAACCATTCGTGACTTGTTCGGCAGGAAGTTTGTTTATTTAATAAATGAATGAACATGAACACAAATTCTCGTTCGTTTAGTTAAACGAACAAACATGAACAATGGTCTCGTTCGTTCAATTATGTTCTTGAACGTTCGTTTATGTTGTTCGTTTATGTTCGTTTATGTTTGTTCATTTATGTTCCTTTTATGTTCATATATGTTCAATTGTATTTGATCAGATTGCAATATTATATGTTTTTTATGTTTGTATATGCTTAAGTGTGTTTATTTTGAAGGGTTTTATGCAAATCAATGAACTAAAAATCCTAAGTTCACATGCAACCTATAAGGATCTATGTTTTCTTCTAATTGAACATATAATAATTCCTAAAGGCTTATAAGAAATTAACTAAAAGAACAAAATCAGAAAAACTAACCTTTTAGGATTTCTTGGAAGCCAAGCAGCACAAGTGTCCTGCCTCAAATGAAGTCACACCCAGGCAAGAGGAGGGAGAACGAAATTTCTAGAGAGAGTAGGGTAAAATGGCGCAGGTTTATTGTCTCTGGGGTACTCTATTTATAGTCTCCAGCAGATGACCAGATAAACCTTTAGAGATAAGCCTTTTTGAATTCAAATAAGATAAACCTTTATCTTACAATTCAAACTCTTATCTACCTATTATTAAAATCGAATATATATATATATATATATATATATATATATATATATATATATATATATATATATATATATATATATATATATATATATATATATATATATATATATATCCATATATAATTTTCGCCAATAATAATAGTGCTAAAATTGTTACTTACTCAACTATCGAATAATTACAATTCTAGTCCCTACACCTTTAAATAATTAAATTAATCACCAAATTAATTCCAATTAATTCCAGATTAATTTCTAATTAATTAATATAGTTTCTAATTAATATATTATCACTTTAATATATTAATAAACTATTTATTTAATTTCTATTGATTTATTAATCACATAATAAATCAATCTCTCTCTACTGAACTTTCTACCAGACCTCCGGCTATGAGGGCAACCCAAATGGACTTTGCTTCTATTAATTAAGTAAATATTAATTATTAGTCATGGCTTAGACACCTAATCCAACAGTCTCCCACCTGGATAAGTTTATGACTATAATTACTAATTTACCCTCTAATTAATCAGCAAACTGTAGCTTCCTAGAAACTGCTGCCGAACTCTGACCCAGTCAGTTCTGTCCAAAGATAAATGATCATATGATCCTTCGTCCAACAAGATATTTTCAGACACGAGACATGGATTGAGATCAATCTCTGTCCGATACTCTGTTTCCCGATTTTTTTCGATTCTGCTTATGACTTTAGAACTTCTAATTGAACACATCAATTTAGTCCAGGCTGGCCAGCACTTTAGTCAACTTCAAAATCATCGAGAGGCCTACAGATATCTGTTTCCCATCAGGGTCAAGGAACGAATAAGTTTCGACTCATATGCTTATATCTTTTACCAGTCAAATCATTCACAACAACAAGTTTTATAACATCGAGTTACCGATGCGTTTTCGTACTATCAATGAACAACTGCCTTTGTAAATTATAACTCATATCTCTCCACTTCAAGATCATAAGATATTATCGTCTCAACATTGATTGTGATATAATCCATGAAGCAATCTATTGAGCGTGGGTTTATCCAATACTCAAATCTCTATTTCTAAGTACTCATGAATGTTGTAGCAATCCTATTGCTATATCTAACTCCTTAGACAGTGTACAAACCAATTCATGACAGTCTTGATTCAATATTTACTTCCCGAAGTATGAGCGACTGTGGACCTATCTGAATAATTAAATTATTCGGGAAGTAAAACATGCGAAAGTGAAACATAAAGATCTGACTGGCAGCTACTCCTGCTTATTACCAAGTCTCCACAAGGTAATCACCAAGTCGGACCTTGTCATAAACTATTATCGGTTTCATGATTTCTTTTAAACTTTCAATTCTAATTTTACATCTATGGCTTTATGAACCTTACACTCTTTCTATGTATCCAAAGTATCTTATACTTATACACTTTATTGCAGATGATCCAATCAGATGCTCATCCGATAACATCTCAATATGTTATCTGTCAATTTCTCTTCTAACTCCATTATGGTAATGTGTACTGTGACTTCCTATGGTTTTGGGGTCTTTAGTCTACTTGACTGCACCCTAAGACTATTTCGAGGTGTTATGATGTGCCGGTGAACCACATGCGCTCCATCAGAATACCAACGAGATTCTTTAACCATGAAGTCCTTTAACATCATGACCTGACGTTAATAATTACCACTTTGAAAAATATTTAAAATTATCCCTATCACTTTCACCCTAATTATTTCCCAATAAATTCTCACTTGAGTTCAAACAATCCATCCAGTATTCCCAGCTAGACAATGTCCTGAATCCAACTTACTATGCCCTAAGCATCAAGTCATCAGGGCATGTTCATGACATTATGATCTATCGAAGAATCTTGTGGAACCCGATCTAATCTTATTCCAAACCCTTTCAGAATCCAAAGATTATTTATAATCCTTGTGTCATGATTTTTGAAAAAACTATTTCCTTTCAGAGACTCTTCTTATGCATCTTGAATCTTATCAAGATCATGCTGGCTAGATCTATGCTGGCGATTTCATCTATCCAATAGATGGCTGTGAATTACGTGAGTATGTCACACCTTCTTAATTTCTTTCATGCCAAGTCATCACACTTTGCAATGATAAGAAAAACCCTTTCCTTAGTCTATGCATATTGAATCTCATCAAGATCATCTTGGCAGAGTCTGGATCTATCTTATAGACATTTACAACCACCTGAGTATGCGGTATTTCTATTAAGTCTTGCATAGCGATCCGTCTCTTAACACCAAGTCATTACACTTCGTAATGAAAAGATACGTTTCCTAGAAACAATATGTAACCCCCATATGGAGATAGTAGATAACAGCGACACTCCCACTGGCTTTGACACGGTTATGGACTATTCACAAAATCCAGGACTTTTGACACGGTAATGGAAATCTTTCAGCCCTTTCTCATAATCCAATCCTTTGGCATATTTTTGAGAATCTGAATATCCTTTCTTGCGAGATGCCCATGGGGAAATCCCGGGCCTACTTACATTTGTACTATGACACTCTTTGTAAGTCCCTATTAGTGTGCCGGTTAACCACACGTGCTCCACTAACGATTCACAATGTGCTATAGAGTATCCTTTCAGATTTCATCTTCTAGTGAGAGTGCTTCTCCCAGAATCAATTACTTGACTCTAAGTATCGCCTCACTCAACCGGATGTTCTGAAGGTATGTATCTGTCTATGTTGCTTTCTTTTGATGATTCAGTTACTCCCACTGGTTTTTAGACCAGGTGTAAAATCAATCAAAATTTCACATAGACTGTGTCTCGCCTTAAGGTTCTCTTGTTTGGCAGCAACCGGGCTCACCAATGCTTCCAAGTAGTCGGATTATAAATCCGTACCAACTATAGTGTTTTACCACCAATCGGCATGTCACCCTAATCATAACTACTTATGATGGTGATCAATACTACTGGCCAAGAGGAGATCATGTCAGTTGCAAAACAGAAATCTGATTTCTGCTCCAAGCCTAGTGATGACTAAAGGTTCTTTCACTTGGCTAATCCTGAACTCATTCAGGACTGTCCCAACTCCCACTGTTTCCTTAGAACATGAGTTCTTTCTAAAAGAGCTCTTCTTTTACAATTACAGCGGGATAGCCAATGAAACGACAATGCTGATCATGTTCAGGCTGATCATGAGGTTTGGATGAACACTACAAGACCCTGGACTTTCTATGTATGAGTGGGATAATCCCAGCTTTACATTTCAGACAGTGTCTGCAATACCTACTTAGTCTATGATGTGGTCGGAATATGGTTTATGTGGACTGACTGGTATAGTATTCAACTTATTGGAAACTAATGGGCAATGTATATCATACATCAAGGATCGAACTGTTTCGACCAATGCTCCATTATCTTCCCTAATACACATTATAACCATTAATGTTCTTGGAAGAGAATCAACTGTGAAACCTTTTTCTTAGTTTATGTTATCGCTCAGGTTCTGTGGAACTTGTACTTCCTTTGAAGTCCTTGAATGTTCAAGATTTCAATTCAATTGCTTATCCCGATAAGCGAAGTCATATTTGTCATATCGAATGATAAATATCGTGAAGTACAAACAATTGTGTTCTTTATCAAGATTCGAGCAATACACAGCAACAGGTGTGTTCGTTGCTCTTAATCTCAATGTCCTTTACATATTTATGTAGACTTATGACTTTGTTAACTTTGCTCAAGACTTGCAATCTTCAGCTAACTCTAAGTCAACTGATTCCAAAATCCTAACCTTTGGACCTTTGAGTGATTCATTTCTTGCCACGTGTGCTTTATAAAGAACTTAATCATCATCTGACTCTAAGTCAGATGATTCCAAAGTCCTGTCCAACTGGACCTTTGGTTGATTCATTTCTTGACACATTAAGAACTCAATTCATCAAGTGACTTTAAGTCAAATGATTCCAAAGTCCTGTCCAACTGGACCTTTGGTTGAATTGATTCTTATAACATTTGTATTAACAATCATGAATGACACAATTCTTGAATCCAAACACTTTGGATGCATTAACATTCAAGTTATTACTAATCATACATTCAAAACATTCATATAACATTTCAAGGACAATTTCATACAACAGGTGTTAAAAGAAAATTGACCATTTTATTAAAAACAAAAAATCCTTGAACAATGTAATATATGGTAGACAATGTCAAAACGCATCTAAAGGATAATAACAATATTTTAATATCTATCTAAACTTCAAAACTGCACGAGCTGGAGATCCAATCCAAATGTGCTCCTATGCGCCAGAGTCCCGTGCCTTCTTGATTCCCTGCATACAAACCAAAATGTGACTATCACATTATGTATCAAGAAATCTTGGAACAGGATTTTTGAGGTTTTTAGAGATACCTGAGCTTTCAAAAGAGTTGGAGCGTCTTCTAATCTTTCTGTGACTGTATCCGATTTAGTGGATTCCCAGTTTGAGACATGTCCGGGCGATCTCGACCGTTTCTTGTTACGTCTCTTCACTAGACTTAATCCAGAAGTAGCTGGGCCATTGGAGCTATGCCTGTCCAAGAGTGACTCATATAAAGTCAACAGTGGATGCATTTCCATCAGGGTCCTTTTCTGGTCTTCCTTTCTATACGTCTGAATGAACAGATCGTACTTGCTGGTCAGCGAGGCGAGTAGAATGTTAATACTCTTTTCATGACTCATGGAATAACCAAGTTTGTACAATTTGCCTATGTACGCTTCAATCTGAAGAACATGCGAATTGATGCTACTTCCTACTTTTAGCTTACACTTTGTAAGTCTTTTGAAGATCCTAGCTCGTTCCTCTTCAACTGGTTTTTGGAACCTTTCCTCAACCAGTTGCATTAACTCATATGGCCCCAAGGATTTAAAATCCTTGCAGAACTCGGGGTCAATGGTTAATAACATAAGGTCACGAATCTCTTCGGATTCATCAACTAAGAGGTTATGCTTATCATAAGAACCTTTTATGATGACTTGTTCTGGTGGGACCGAGATCGGATACTCAGTGAGATGTAGCTTGCCAGCAATGCTGAGAACCATTCTCCAATTGCGAAGCCATTCCTTACAGTTGAGGCCAGTCAGCCTTTCCATATTTGGCAGGTGCATTCTGATGCTTTTAGAAATGGGTGAAGGAGGAGAAGGAGGAGAATTGACACTAGACATCTATAAAATAAACAGAATTTATTAGTTTAATTGATCCTTTTAAATAATTACCCAATATGTTATTTAATAAGGCTAGGATCCAAAATACCCCAACTATGGTGTGAAGAGGGATGCCGTAATTACAACATAATGGTCATTGAGGTAGATAAACACTTATCAGTTTCATCTTATGAAATTCCTAGATCTGTTGAGATTCATTGAACTTTTCAATGGCATGTTTAATCTCGGATGTGCTCCACTGTTTGTGACTGGGATGCCGAGGATCACAAACTAGATGTGAATAACCATGCAAATTAGCTTGGTACTATCGGGTTAATTATCATCTCTAATTGATGTGCCGGTAAACCACACACGCTCCATCAACAATGATAACACCCGAGAAACCCATTGCAACTCTTTATGAACCCATATTGGTGTGCCGGTAAACCACACACGCTCCACCAATGTTTCATAAAGTGCAATATGCAATTTCATGGATTAGCAATTTAGCACCAATTCACATTTTTCCTAAAGTAACTAGATTTGGGTTTTATTAAGCTGTTTCAGTACTTTGAATAATATCATTATACTTTTAATGAGATTAAGTTGGTCATATCAAACCTGTTCGGCTAACGACCCTCCACTGATCAGGCGAGCGGTGGGTGAGAGTGGACACCCATTAGACTGCCATTTTATAGACAGTCTCCTTATACCCACTTTATAGATCAGCTTCGTGAATAAGGCCTACTATTGATTTGACTAATCATTAAATCTTATACATATAATATTAACTTTTAATTATAATATATATAAGATGAATTTTAAACCTTTTAAAATGTTTCTGGTTTATCTTTTAATTTATTGGAATTTAAACTATTAAATTTAAAATTAAATTAAACATTTAAATTGTCTTTTAATTAAACAATTAATTAAATTTGGATATTTTAGACTTTTAAAATATTCCTAGATTTATCCTTTCATTTTTCGAAATTTAAGGCTATTAAATTTAAATTAAATTAAATCTTTAATTATCTTTTAATTAAACAATTAATTAAATTAATTAAATTTAGATAGGTATTACAAATTAATCAAATTAATTTAAACTTATCTTAAACCCCTAAAAAACGAAGATAGCAAGCAAAAGGGTTTAAGGTTATCCAATTAATTAAATAATCAAAGTTACCAAAAATAGAAAACCTTCTAAAACCCTAGGAGGCCAAAATCGAAATTAAGGGGGGGGGGGGGGGGAGGGGCTAGGGTTTCTAAAACCCTAACCCTAAAATCGAAAATCATGTGGTTAGGGTTTAGAAGCTTTTAAACCCTAAATTTAGATAAACTATTATACCTATTCAACAAGAAAACAGCCAAAAGCTCTGATACCACTGAAGGGTTTTATGCAAATCAATGAACTAAAAATCCTAAGTTCACATGCAACCTATAAGGATCTATGTTTTCTTCTAATTGAACATATAATAATTCCTAAAGGCTTATAAGAAATTAACTAAAAGAACAAAATCAGAAAAACTAACCTTTTAGGATTTCTTGGAAGCCAAGCAACACAAGTGTCCTGCATCAAATGAAGTCACACCCAGGCAAGAGGAGGGAGAACGAAATTTCTAGAGAGAGCAGGGTAAAATGGCGCATGTTTATGGTCTCTGGGGTACTCTATTTATAGTCTCCAGCAGATGACCAGATAAACCTTTAGAGATAAGCCTTTTTGAATTCAAATAAGATAAACCTTTATCTTACAATTCAAACTCTTATCTACCTATTATTAAAATCGAATATATATATATATATATATATATATATATATATATATATATATATATATATATATATATATATATATATATATATATATATATATATATATATATATATATATATATATATCCATATATAATTTTCGCCAATAATAATACTGCTAAAATTGTCACTTACTCAACTATCAAATAATTACAATTCTAGTCCCTGCATCTTTAAATAATTAAATTAATCACCAAATTAATTCCAATTAATTCCAGATTAATTTCTAATTAATTAATATAGTTTCTAATTAATATATTATCACTTTAATATATTAATAAACTATTTATTTAATTTCTATTGATTTATTAATCACATAATAAATCAATCTCTCTCTACTGAACTTTCTACCAAACCTCCAGCTAAGAGGGCAACCCAAATGGAGTTTGCTTATATTAATTAAGTAAATACTAATTATTAGTCATGGCTTAGACACCTAATCTAACATATTTAACTCTGTTCGTTTATGTTTGTTTGTTTAGTACGTTCAAGAACATAAACGAACGAACATGAACAAGATAATTTGTTAAACGAACGAACATGAACAAGAAAACTCGTTTGTTTATCCGTTCGTGTTTGTTTGTTTGTTTGACTAACTTAAACGAACGAACATGAACAAGCCCTCGTTCGTGTTTGTTCGGTTCATTTACAGCCCTACCTACAGATGGTGGCTTTACTTTCCCATCCTGTATGTCCTGCAGGTAGTTGGGGCAGCTTCGTTTCCAGTGTCCCTTCTCATTGCAATATAATCATTCGGCATCTTTGGGGTTTGAGACGGGAGGAATATCAGAACCAGACTTTGCCTTTGAGCCACTGACCCGACATGGGACTTTCCCTTCCAGTTTTGTTTCGGAGGACCTTTCATCTTCTTCCCTTTCCCATGTCCAATAGCCATAACGGGAGCATTGCTAGAAGCGGAGGATATAACTTTACCCTTCATGCTGGCTTCAGCAGTCTGCAGCACATTGTGCAACTATGCGAGAGTTGTCTCACTGTTGTTCAAATGATAGGTCAGAATGAACTAATCATAACAAATGGGAAATGAGTTCAGAACTATATCAATTGCTAGTTCCTTGTCAAAGTGCACATTCAGCTTCATAAGTCGCTCCACGTATCTTTGCATTTTTTGTACGTGGGCGCAAACTGACTCTCCCTCCTTCATCTTACAGGCCATGAGTGCCTTGACTACTTCATACTTCTCTTGACGAGCTCGCTTATAGAACTTTTCCATAAGGTCCTTGTTCATCTCGTATGGCCAGTAGTCCTCATAGAACATTTGCAATTCAGGGACCATAGTGGCGACCATGATGCATGCCACTTTGGTAGCATCGTCATAGTATTTCTTGAATGAGGCACATTCCTCAGGAGTAGCGGTTTCTTGATCAATCTCGACGGGCTCCTTTTCAAGAACATACTCTTTGTCCTCGAACCCGAGCACCATCTTGATGTTTCTCATCCAATCGTTATAGTTAGTTCCATCTAATGTCACCTTAGAACAAAGTGAGAGGATCGAGGAGAAGTTGGTGTTATGGATGGAGTTGGGGGGCGGTAGGAGCAACAGGAGAAGACATCTATAAAAGAAGATAGTTTTGATTAGATAGGGAAATCCTCAATATTTAACCCAATGATAAATATTAAGGCTAGGATCCAAATATATAATTACACAACTTAGAAAAGGGATGTTGTAATCTAATTGTAAATTACATAAAGGTAGGTAAATGATGATTTACCAATCTCACTACGGAAATAATCATATTAAGTGAAATTCCTAGATCTATGAGATTCATTGAACAATTCAATGGCATGTTTAATCTCAATTATGCCCTTCTGTTTGTGACTGGGATGCCGAGGATCACAAACAATGTGTGAATAACTACAAATCACATGGTAACCTCACTGTCGTTTATCATCTCGATTGATGTGCCGGTTAACCACACGAGCTCCATCAACAATGATAATTTGCGAGATACCCATTACCACTATTTATGAATCCCTATTAATGTGTCGGTTAGTCGAGCTCCACTAACATCCATAAAGTGTAATGTGTGATTTCATAGGTTAACATACTATTCACTTTTCCTAAAGTAACTAGATTAGGTTTTGTTAAATGTTCTAGTACTTTGTCTAATAACATTATACTTTTAATGAGATTAGGTTTGTCCCATCAAATCCGTTCTACTAACGACACTCCACTACTCAAGGAAGCGGTGGGTGAGAGTGGACACCCATTCAACCGTCATTTTATAGACAGTTTCCTTATACCCCTCTTATAGACTAGTTTTGTGAATTAGGCATACTAGCAATTTGACTGACTTAATCTTATATATAAAATATCAATCTTATAATAATATATATAAGATGTATTTTAAATAATTTAAAAAGTCTTTGATTTAATTTGTGTATTTTAATTAACTGTTAGTTAAATTAATTAAATTAAATAAGGATTACAAAATTAATCCAATTAATTTAAATCATAATCCTTGCCAATTAGGTGTAATCAAAAATAAGGCCAAGGGGTTTCCAATTATTAATTAATCACATTTACCAAAAATAGAAAACCCTAAAAGAAGCCATGCAATTTTCGAAAAACCAGGGTGGAGGACAGGGTTTCAAAAACCCTTTGAAAAAATCGACAATCATGTGGGCAAGGGTTTATTTTCGATAAACCCTATGTCCAATTCGAGATATAGCAGTTTAACAGAAAAACAACATGACTCTGATACCACTGATGGGTTTTAGTGCAAACATTGAGCTAAAATCCTAAGTTCACATGCACCTTATAGGGTCTATGTTTTTCTCAATTAAACCTATATCTAAGGCCAATATTAAATTACAAAAGATGAATTTTATACCTTTTGACATTTGAAAGCAAGCACCACAAATGTCGTGCCTCTAATGGCTCACACCCAAGAACTAGGCCAGCTAGATAAGCAAGAGAGAGCAAGGAGAGATCCTTGTATGAGGCGTGGAATATGGGGTGCCAGCGGCCTCTATTTATAGTCTCCAGGTGATAAGCAATAAGGAGTATAACTGCCTTATTTAAGATCCTGATATGATAAAGCTTTTATCATATAAGGTGATCTGCTTATCACTGCCATATAAACCACCATGGGCTACGAAATCCACAAGGCTCCAAGCCTTGGATTTCGTCCAACCCATTAGGGTTTCCAGGTTGTCCATTCTCAACTATTGAATAATTACAAAATAGCCTCTACACTATTAATTAATCAAATTAATCCCAAAATTAATTATAATTAATTTCTGATCAATTATTAATTAAATTATATGATTTCTAATTAATATATTATTCTTATAATATATTAATAAATCATTATTTCCTCTCTCTTAATTAATCATCTAGTCCTTTGCCAGTTATGAGGGAAACCCAAAAGGACTGTGCTGCTGTCAAATTAAGTATACTTCTAAATTATAGTTTTTGCTTAGACACCTTAATCCAACATAGACATCCTAACAAGTTCATATCTGAATCATAAAGGTATATCTTGACACCTATTTAGTTTATAGTTACAAAAATGTGCGTGATTTTGTGATCCGTGGTGGAATACGATCTTATGTTTTTGTTCTCGCTGTGTTTTTACTGTGCTATTGTATTCCAAAAATTGGTATTAGAGCCACTTAATCATGAATTTTTACTGTTATGAGTCATTTTGATCGGTTGCTTATGTTAAAAAATCGAATTTTTAATGAAATTATGGAATTTGTTCGTCGATAATGCCAGTATCTTTGAACGGCCGCGCCGCGATCTTCTATATTAGATGGAGGTGGTTGATGTAGAGATTAGATGTTGTCACAACAATTGAAATTCTGAACTCAAGTGTGGAGGAACTATTAGTACAGGGTGACGCTCAAACGTAGTCCGATGATGTTATCTGCCGAGAAAGCTCGGAGGTGCTTATAGCATGGTGACATCTAGTGTTTGGATTAGATGGATGTGCGCGTTGATGGGGGGAGTAAGCTATTGAAGTGATTTAGAGAAGGAGATCATGCACGGAATAGCTCAACCCCGTGCCATCCTGTATGCATTACCAGAAGTTTCCTTTTAGGGAAGTAGGATGACAGTGAGATAATGAAGAGTGTATTCAAATGCGTAAAGGCACGTTGTGAGCAGGAGATTGGATTCTACGAAAGCTGGGGCGGTATCTTCCTCGTTAGGTTCTTTTTGAGTCATAGAAGGACTCGAGCCACAATGTACCCCCCTTATGGCTATTAAGGGAAAGAAGCTCAGAATTTTGTCCGTAAAGGTTCATCAAGTGGGACATGCTAGTGTTATGCGTGATGTTATGCAATCAAGTTGTCTGTAGCAAGGTCGAGGGATGTTCGACTATTGCAAGGCAATAGGATTTGTGTGGATTGTATATCTTGCTAAGCGCTACATTAGGGGTTGGATGTCGTGCTCATGCAGCATGGAAGGGTAATAGCATGCCCATTGGGTCGTTAGCTATTGTAGATGTTTTGGGCTCGACGTACGGAGCAATGTAGAGTGGCTCGACGCACTGACCAACGTGGTACAGAGTACGGATGCCCGACAAGGCACACTGAGTGGATACACATGGCTCGACGTACAGAGTGTGCGCGTCTCGAAGTGCTGTGTGGAGGGGCACGACTCAATGTACATAGTGGGGTAGGCGATTGATTACTGAGATGTACATAGATCTGATAAAAGGTGACCAGGGTTGAAGTAGGATGTATCAGATTACATTAAGTTGTATCTTGAAATTTGGGGGAATGGGTAGCGAGGATGCTTACCTCCCATTGGTTGAGTTCGCTTTCGGCAGCTGTTGCCAACTAGAACATCGATGTGCCGATTCACTAGATGTTGTGTGTAAGAATGTGTGGGACCCCTATCTATTGGGGTAAGAAAGAACCATTTCAAATCGGAGGATCGTATAATGGTTTTGTGGCGTGTGAACCTATGGGTGTTAGAGTGAAATCCCGAGGATGAAATTATTATAAGTGGGGGAGAGTTGTAACTAACACCCCGATTCCCGATGCGCTCGTTTTCGCTAATTAATTTCTTTTGGCGTAAAAATAATAATAATTATTAATAATACACCCCATCTCCATTGACGTCCAATTTGGCGAATTAATTTTTCTAGCATAATAATAATAATAATAATAATAATAATAATAATAATAATTCTAGAAATCAAATATTAAGTTGACGTTTTGGAAACTTGTAATGTGTAAAGGGATAAAAGAAATTAAAACTACAAACTCCACGGACGAAGCTAGGCTGCCAACTTGCATGTTGCACTTTTTCCTTTTTTTTTTTTTTTTTTGTTTTGTTTTTTTTTTTTTTTCATTTTGGCCGATAGATGCGATCCGGAAGGAAAGGATGAGACCGATTCTGTTGCTGGGTTTTGAATTCGTAAGCTCTAGTTGTAGGAACGATGATCAAAAAAGGTTTGTTTATACTCATTCTCACCGGTCAATTTGAAAGAAACGGTGATCGAGTTGGTCAATTTGAAAAAACATATCCGATAGCATAGGCGGTGTTTATACCTTTCTTCCACTTTCTCTTCTTAATCGGTACTAGTCACATTTGATTGCCTTTTCTTTTACATTTGTTTAGATTTCGTGTTCTAAAACCAGGAGAAAGCATAAGCAAAGCAATCAGATTGTTATGGCGGTGGACAATATTCTAAACAGGTAGTGAAATTTATTCCAGAAAAACGTTTCATCATGGACCAATTTATTTAATCCTCCTTTCCATGACCAGTAGGTCGAAAATTTTGGTTCTTTAATTAGTCCCACTCATTTGACTGTACAATATTTTCTTTGTTATTATAAAATAGATAGTGGGAAAATATGTTTATAAAATTCTTTAAATTGGTATTGTGATTATTATATACCTAGGAATGCGCGGAATATGTGGAATTTTGTCGTCTGAATTCAATGGAAATGTGAAAAAGTGACACGTGGAGTAAAAATTCACCTCAATCGAAACCAACTTCTATTTCACTCGATGTGCATGGTTAATATTCATAAAAATTCCTGAAATGGCATCCAAATATGGATCCATTAATGCCGACAGAAGCAAAGAAAGGTTGCTATCTCGCAAGACCTTGTTTGAAGATCCTTATCATAACAATTGCGACAACGACGATGCTTCCTTCCTCGATAGAATCACGAAATCATGGGAAGATCTACAGGCGTTCCTTGTCAAGGTTTACGAAATGGGTCGGTCCGACCCGAGACAGATCGTATTCGCTGCTAAATCCGGCCTGGCACTTGCTTTTGTTTCCGTCCTCATATTTTTTAAAGAACCCTTTAGTTACATCCGACAGTATTCCATCTGGGCAATTCTCACTGTGATCGTCGTATTTGAATTCAGCATTGGTAAATAAATAACACTTTCATTTCACTTAAGTTTATTACCACAACAAGATCATGATATCGTATTTTGTTGTATCGAGTATAGGAGCAACCCTTAGCAAAGGATTTAATCGTGCTTTGGGGACATTTTCTGCGGCAGTGCTTGCATTGGGGTTTGCTCAAGTATCTGTGTGGGCAGGGGAATGGCATGAATTTGTAGTCGTCATCAGCATCTTTTTCGCAGGTCTCTCTCTCTCTCTCTCTCTCTCTCTCTCTCTCTCTCTCTCTACACATATATATAAAACTTGTACCGTTTCTTTATTCTGTACTCTTATATTTGTTTTTTGTATTTTAGGTTCTATTTCAACCTATATCAAACTCTATCCATCAATGAAACCATACGAATATGGATTCAGGGTGTTCATGTTGACATTTTCAATAGTATTGGTGTCGGGGAACTCCCACTTCTTTACAACAGCTGTTTCACGATTGCTACTGGTTATAGTCGGGGCATTCATATGTTTGATTGTTAACATATGTATTTATCCAATTTGGTCCGGAGAAGAGCTGCACAAATTAGTGGTGAAGAATTTTAATGGTGTTGCTAGTTCCTTGGAAGGTAACATGTGTATTTTTTTTAACAAAGTAATGCAAGTGGTGTTATGTCATGGATTAAACCTCACCTCTCCATCTTGTTTGAATTGAACAGAATGTGTTAAAAGTTACCTGCAAAACGTGGAATACGAGAGGATACCTTCAAAAATCCTTGTATACCAGGCGACCGATGACCCTCTCTATACTGGGTATAGAGCAGCAATACAGTCTACAAGTCAAGAAGACGCTCTGGTATTTCTTTTTTTATTTATATACGCCTAAGGCATATGCAGCCAACAAGTGGTACGTGTTGAGTTGAGATGTTTTTGCATTGCATGCAGTTGGGGTTTGCAATTTGGGAACCGCCCCATGGGAGTTACAAAATGTTGAGATATCCGTGGTGTCAATTCGTGAAGGTTAGCGGTGCATTGAGGCACTGTGCTTTTATGGTTATGGCAATGCATGGGTGCATACTTTCAGAGATACAGGTAATGAATCAACTTAACCATCTCCTTCCACATGTGATTTATCACTAAATATGTCTGTTTTGATATATTCATCCACCCATCCATAGGCAGCCGCTGAACTGCGAATGATTTTCAGAAACGAGATTCAAAGGGTGGGGACTGAAGGTGCAAAAGTGTTGAGGGAATTAGGAAACAAGTTGGAGAAGCTGGAAAAACTAAGCCCTGATTTTGACTTGCTTGAGAAGGTGCACGAGGCCGCAGAGGAGCTTCAAATGGTAATAGATGAGAAATCATATCATCTCGTGAGTGCGGCTGCAAGACAAAGACACAAGGAACTCGAAGATCCCGATCATCTTCATGAGATAAAAGAGGAGGAGGAAGATCCTGTGAGTGAAACCCATGGCCCCCATTTGAAACAGTCTCATACCTTCAAGAATATCGATCGCCATATGACAAATATGTCTATGAATCTTCCTTCTTTTACAAACTGGGGTTCCTGTGAAGATGCACTAAAACAACAGTTGCAGTGGCCTTCACGTCTCTCCGTTCTTGGGGATGCGATTCTGAATGAACGTGAGGTAAGGACTTACGAGAGTGCAAGTGCTTTGTCTCTTGCTAATTTCACATCCTCCTTGATCGAGTTTGTTGCAAGGCTTCAAAATCTTTTGAACTCCTTTCAAGAGCTTAGTGATAAGGCAAGATTCTCACAACCAAAAAACTCTCTTGAAGAGGGGGAAGGAGGGGATGTGGGTTTCTGGGCAAGATTGTTCAACAATTGAATCAAGTGTCATGATACTCTTCCTTTTTTTCCTTTTCGGTAGTATGAGCTCTTTTATGAAAGATTAGATTTAGGAACACTCAATTTTGTAAGTTCCAGATATTCTTCTGATAATTTGAGCATAAAAATGTATAATCATATCATGTAACTACGTTATGAACATGTCTTCTAAAACTAGCTATAGGTTACTTCAATAAGATAAGATTGTGACGGGCCCAATTCCACTTCAAGAGCAAAACAAACAAAAGGAAAAAGGAATAAAGAAATAAATAACTAACGAATCCTTTGTTGGTATTTAACAAGATCTTCACAATCTTGTTATGCACGAAATCAATGTAACAGTGAAAAACAGAGAAAAACAAAAACAGAGGAACTGGGCAAATGTGTCTCGTATTATTGATAAAGGGAAAAAGCATTAAACAACGATTACATTTTGCCTGGGATTTAAACTACTAAAACTGCAGAAAAAGTGGAACAAACTAAACTACTTGCTGGAGACCAGGAACTACTCCCACGTGGTCAAAAAGAAATAAAAATATAGACTAAATAATAATAAAAGTGCAGTAATTAAATGAAAAATGCTGAATTAACTCAACATTTTCCCCCTTAATTCAGAAAATTTCAATTTTCTTGACGCCTACCAGCTTGCACATCTCTTCATGCTTCACTCTTGCCAATGCCTTAGTAAGCATGTCCGCCTTCTGCTCTTTTCCACTTATGTGTGTGACTGTGATTTCTCTATTCTCCACACACTCCCTGATAAAGTGGAACCTTATGTCTATGTGTTTGCTCCGTCCATGGAAAACCGGGTTTTTCATAAGTTCCAAGGCTGACTTGTTGTCCACATACATGGTTACTGGTGGAATACTCTGACCTGTTATTTGTGACAGGAGCCTGCGCAACCATATGCCTTGACACGCTGTAGTTGTAGCTGCCATAAACTCAGCTTCACACGAGGATAAGGCTACACATCTTTGTTTGTGAGAATACCAAGTTACAAGATTTCCATTCACATAGAACACCATACCTCCAGTGCTTCTTCTGCTTCTTCTGTCATTTACATCTTTGGCATGATCACTGTCAGAGTACCCAGCAATGGTTATCTGTTTTTCTCCTTTTGTGTAGACTAAACCATAGTCCAATGTCCCCTTCACATATCTAAGAATCCCTTTTACTGCTTGGAGATGAGCTGAAGTAGGTCTTTCCATGAATCGACTTACTACACCAACTGCATAAGACAGGTCTGGACGAGTATGGGTCAAATACCTAAGACCACCCACTATACTTCTATATTCTGTGGGGTTTACAAGTTCACCGTCTCCCACTTTTGTCAACTGTAGTTTGTGTTCCATGGGGCTTTTGGTGGGATTGCACTCAAGCATGCGTGTCTTAGCTAGTAGATTTCTAGCATACGCCTTTTGATTCAAAGAAATACAGTTCTTGAGTTGGCTTACCTCAATTCCCAGGTAGTAGGTTAAGAGCCCAAGGTCGCTCATTTCGAACTTCACGTTCATCTCCTTCTTGAAGACTTCTACATCTTTTGAGGAATTTCCAGTTACCAATAAGTCGTCAACATAAACTCCGACTATTAGAGTGTTCCCGTCCTTCTTCCTGGTGTAGACAGAATATTCTTGAGGACACCTTCTGAAACTGAGGCTCTTCAGGTACATGTCCAGACACGAATTCCACGCCCTAGGCGCTTGCTTTAACCCGTAGAGGGCCTTTGAAAGTTTGTAAACTTTGTTTTCTTCCCCTTTCTTCTCGAATCCTTCTGGTTGCGTGACATAGACTTCTTCTTCTAATTTCCCATTCAGGAACGCTGACTTCACGTCTAAATGGTGTACTCCCCAACCATTTGAACCAGCTAGGGCTAAGAGAACACGTACCGTTTCAATTCTAGCCACAGGTGCGAACACCTCATCGTAGTCAACTCCGTACTTTTGCACATAGCCTTTTGCCACGATCCTTGCTTTGTGTTTCACGATTTTACCAGCTGGGTCCCGTTTGACTTTGAAGACCCACTTTAACCCAATTGGTTTACGATCTCTTGGGAGTTCTACTAGACTCCAAGTATTGTTTCTTTCAATTGAGGATATCTCTGCATTCATCGCCCGTACCCATTCTTTCTTGCGACTTGCATCAGCAAAAGTTGAGGGTTCGAAATCGCTGCTCACCATCATAAGCTCATCTGCTGGTATGTCGATCTCTTCAGTGTCTTCATACAAATCGTCGATTAATCGGTAACGTTTCGGAGCTCCGCCACCGGTCGAACTTGAGGCCGCGTTTGACGATTGGCTTGGTGTTGAAGATAGCGATTGAAATTGGATTGGAGTATATGGGGAATTTTGCGCAATGGGTGTACCAGGTGTGCTCGATTGAACTGATGAGGGATTAGGCGAATTTTGGGTATAAGGCGTATTTTGTGTTTCTTGTGAGCCCAGCGATTGTGAGCCCAAACTCGTACCACTTGACCGTGGGCTTTCGTCAACCCAAGATGGGTTATTTAGTGGGGATCCGGTTGGCGTAAGCGGTGCCAAGTCTCCACCGTCAACATAATTCTCTTCGTCAAACATAAAACCTTCAACCGTGAAGCTCATTCCAGGTATCGCCTTAATTTTTGACGATTTCTCCCACTCCCATATTCTATTCTCCTCGAAAATTACATCCCTGCTTACATACATTTTCCCGCTTTCGGGATCCAGCAACCTGTGAGCTTTTGAGCCTTTCTCCGTTCCAAGATACACAACCTTCTTACTGCGATCATCTAATTTTGCGAGATGACCCTTAGCTATTTTCATGTACACGACACAGCCAAAGACTCTTAGGTGACTTACTTGTGGTTTTCGTCCAGTCCAGACTTCATACGGTGTAGTTTCTTTGAGAGCTTTGGTGCTTAAACGGTTCAGAACATACACCGCATGACTCACGGCTTCACCCGACAGAACATCAGGTACACTCATTGACTTCAGACAACTCCTCACCATTTCAAGTACAGTTCGATTTCTCCTCTCTACTACTCCGTTTTGCTGAGGAGAGTAGGGGGAGGTGTAATGGCGTTCCAATCCAGTGTTATCACAATACTCTATGAATTGATTTGATAAGAACTCGCCTCCACGGTCTGTTCTTAGGACTTTCAATTTCTCACCCGTTTCATTCTCAACTTTGCTTCTAAAATTATTAAAGATCTGAAAAGCCTCATCTTTTGTTTTCATTAAGAACACCCACATCACCCTGCTGTAATCATCTACTAACAGCATGAAGTACTTATTTCCTGCAGGTGTTGGAGGTGTGACTGGTCCACACAAATCACCATGGACCAGCTCCAATTTCTTCCTTGCCCTGAAGTTCGAGCTTGCTGGGAAAGACATTCTTGTTTGTTTCCCAATTAGACACCCTTCACAAGGCTCCGATGGCATCACAATTTTGGGAATTCCAGCAATCAAATTCTTTTCAGTCATGAACTTTAAGGAAGTAAAGTTAACATGACCTAACCTGGTGTGCCACAACCACGCTGGATTATCGAGTTCTGCTACAAGACAACTTGATAAAACATGTTCTAGATGGATTTTGTAGAGCCGGTTTGGAGTTTTCTTCACTTTCATCAATAGCCTCCCTGCAGCATCATAAACCCACAGGAACGACTCTTTGATCTTGATCTCATCGCCTCCTTCAGATAATTGACCAAGGCTGACAATGTTACTGCAGAGAGCTGGTATATAATACACTTCTTTCAGTCTTCTTTCTTCTCCATTCTTGCATTGAAACACAATTGTCCCTTTTCCCTCGATTCTTACTCTTGAGTCGTTTCCAAACTTCACGACTCCTTTTACTCCAATATCGAGTTCCTGAAATTTCTTTTTGTCTCCTGTCATGTGGTTGCTGGCCCTGTGTCCAGGTACCACACCTTTGTTTGCTCCACATATCCATCTTTCTTCCTTAGTTCTAGCTATACATTTTCTTCATTCAAAAATACTTCCCCCGTTTCTTCTTTGTGATCCATGCATGACAATAACAGGGCTGGTTCATTGTCATCCTGAACCAAATTACTTTCTTGATTTCTTTCTTTTCTTGGATTTTTGAATTCAGCCGCATAGTGGCCAAAATCTTGACAATTATAACATTGTACTTTGCTTTTGTCTTGGCTACTTGATGCGCCTTGGCTTCTACCTCTACCTCGACCACCACGGCCTCTACATCTTCCACCACGACCTCTACCACGTGAACTATTAAAACCTCCATGGTTTGTTTTTGACTTTGAGTCTCCATCGCCCTTCCTTTTACTCTTTTTAGTCCACTCCTGGTAAGTCATGAGAAGTCTTTTATCTTCAGGCTCACTTTGACTTCTCATCCGTTCTTCATAAGCCTTGAGTCGTCCTATCACCTCTTCAAATGACATGGAGTTTACATCTCCAAATTGCTCAATTGTTGATGCAATCTGGAGAAACTTGGATGGTACTGCCCTTAGCAATTTCTTTACTACATAGGACTCTTCAATTCTGTCCCCAAGAGTACGCATAGTACTCACTATGTTGCTTACTTTTGCAGCAAAATCGACCACCCCTTCTGTCTCTTTCATTGTCATGGCTTTAAACTCTGTTTTTAGTGTCTGTATTCTTGCTGTTTTCACCCTATCCGCTCCCATAAACATGGTTTTCAAGGCTTCCCACGCTTCTTTAGCCGTTCTCTTCTCTGCCAATGAAAGCAATAAGTCTTCAGGTATACTTTGATAGATGGCAGCCAGTGCCATCTTGTCCTTCTTTACTTCTACTACTGTGTTTGCGGTTCTAGGCTCCACAGCTTCCTAAACTCCTCGAGCTTGCATAAATACCCTCATCTTTATGGCCCATGCACCATAATTACTTCTGGAGAGCATTGGATAATGAAGAGTAACCTGCCCTTCCTTGTCGCCATTTCCATTTGGTCCTGTAGTTCCTGCCATCTCTTCACGAGTTCTGTCTTTTAGTATGCACCAGTCTTTGCTCTGATACCAAATGTTGGTATTTAACAAGATCTTCACAATCTTGTTATGCAGGAAATCAATGTAACAGTGAAAAACAGAGAAAAAAAAAAACAGAGGAACTGGGCAAATGTGTCTCGTATTATTGATAAAGGGAAAAAGCATTAAACAACGATTACATATTGCCTGGGATTTAAACTACTAAAACTGCAGAAAAAGTGGAACAAACTAAACTACTTGCTGGAGACCAGGAACTACTCCCACGTGGTAAAAAAGAAATAAAAATATAGACTAAATAATAATAAAAGTGCAGTAATTAAATGAAAAATGCTGAATTAACTCAACATCCTTCGCATTTTCGGGAATGACTGAAAATCAAGAAACGTGATAAGGGTTTGGAGTTGATGCAAAATCTTGGCCTTTATAGGATCAACGTGCCAACAGTATTCGGAAGAAATGGAGGGTGAGTATCGAGTGTCTCTACTTTTTACTTTTTGACTGAAATAGATAATCATGATGCGGAATGGAACAGATGAAGTCCACAGAAATATGTGCCAAAATGGCCAAGTTGGGACTGGCAGCGGTGCTTGCATACGAATGTTGGCTTTTGACAGGTTTAAGCTTCACAAAACACGAGAACAAAGAAGATGGGAAAAGGTTTTTGTGTATTATTCACTGATAAAAGAGAGTTACAGAACAAATTACACGTACACTTTGCTTGGGAATATAAACTAACAGAAGTGCTGAAAAACAGGAACTAACTAGCTACTTGCTAAAGACCAGGACTACTCTACCACATGGTCTAGACTTATTTAAAAACAAAATACTCCTAAAATAAATGTAATAAGACTCGAACTCTGAATTACTTTCAACACATTCCCCCTTAATTCAGAGTTTTATACCTTCTTGACTCCAATGAGATCCCGCATTTCTTCATGTTTGACCCTTCCAAGTGACTTTGTAAGGATGTCTGCCTTTTGCTTCTTGCTGCATACGTGAGTCACTGTGATTTTTCCATTTTCAACGCACTCCCTGATGAAATGAAATCGAATGTCTATATGTTTGCTTCTTCCATGGAAGACTAAGACTGGGTTCTTCATTAAGTCGAGTGATGACCTGTTATCCACAAACAAAGCAGCTGGTGGAACCTTTTGTGCAGTTATCTTAGTGAGTAGTCTCCTCAACCATATCCCTTGGCATGCTGCAGTTGTTGCAGCCATAAATTCTGCTTCACACGAGGAGAGAGCTACGCATCTTTGCTTCTGTGAATTCCAAGTGACCAAGTTCCCATTCACGTAAAATGCCATGCCACCTGTGCTTTTCCTGTCATTGATGTCGTTTTTCAAATCACTATCCGTGTACCCATCAAGAGTGATTTGCTGCTGTCCTCCTCTCGAGTATCTCAGGCCATAACTGATCGTTCCTTTCACATATCTGAGTATTCCTTTGACTGCTTGCAGGTGTTTTGTAGTTGGTCTCTCCATGAAACGACTCACAACGCCAACTGCAAAAGAGATATCCGGGCGTGTGTGTGTCAGGTATCTAAGTCCTCCAACTATACTTCTGTACTCAGTGGGATTGACCAGCTCTCCTTCTTCATCTTTATTGAGTTACAGCTTATGCTCCATTGGGCTTTTGGTTGGATTGCAATCTTGCATCCGAGTTTTGGTGAGAAGTGACCTAGCATAGGCTTCTTGCTTCAATGTGATCCCTTCTTCTTGCTGGTTGACTTCAATGCCCAAATAAGTCATCCACGTACACACCAATGATCAACAGACCCCCATTTTTCTTCTTTGTGTAGACCAAGTACTCATGTGCACACCTTACAAACCCAAGGATCTTCAAATACTGATCCAAGCAAGCATTCCACGCCCTTGGTGCTTGCTTGAGGCCGTACAGGGCTTTAGTTAACCTGTACACTTTGTGGGGAGCTTCTTTCTTCTGGTATCCTTCAGGTTGAGAAGCATAGACCTCTTCGTCCAATTCTCCATTTAAGAACGCCGATTTTACATCCAGATGGTGTACACACCAATTGTTGGTACCTGCTAATGCTAGAATCAAACGTACCGTTTCAATTCTGGCCACCGGTGCAAAGACTTCATCATAGTCGATGCCTTGCTTCTGAACATACCCCTTTGCCACAATCCTCGCCTTGTGTTTTATGATTTTACCAGTCGGGTCTCGCTTTAGCTTGAACACCCACTTCAACCCGATCGGTTTTCGATTTTTCGGAATATCAACCAATCTCCAGGTGTTGTTCTTTTCGATTGCAGCCAATTCAGCGTTTATTGCCTGTACCCACTCCCTTTTCCGACTTGCTTCAGCATAACTTGTTGGTTCATTGTCGCTGCATACCATTAATAATTCTTCAGGTGCTAGTTCTGTTTCTTCAGTATTATCGAGCAAGTCTGTGAGCATTCGATAGCGTTTAGGAGCACCGCCACCTGTGGAGCTTGAGGTGGTAGTCGATGTTGATGCCGTAACTGGGGAATTGGGGGTAATTGGGGAAATTTGCGAATTAGGTGTACCCGGTGGTGTGTTAACGGGTGTGTTAAGTGGGCTTGGGTCGGTTGGAGAGTTAGTGGACTGTGGGGTCTCAGTCCGATAAGAGTCTTGATGGATCGACCCGGTTTCTTGATCTGGCGTATCCAGCACCCACTCACCATCATAAGCGTCGTCATCATAAACCCCACCATCGAAGTCAAAGATCTCGACGGTGAAGGACATCCCCGGCGTGGGTTTAATTTTTGTCGATTTCTCCCAATTCCATCCTCGATTCTCTTCAAGAATCACATCCCTGCTTACACACATCTTACCCGTATCAGGTTCTAGCAGTCTATGAGCCTTTGAGCCTTTCTCAGTTCCCAAGTACACCACTTTCATGCTTCGATCTTCCAGTTTCTTGAGATGACCCTTTGCTATCTTCATATGGGCGACACACCCAAATACCCTCAAGTGACTGACTTGAGGTTTTCTTCCCGTCCACTGCTCGTACGGTGTGGTCTCCTTAAGAGCTTTGGTGCTTAATCGGTTCAGCACATATACCGCGTGACTGACAGCTTCACCCCACAGTACAACAGGTACATCCATTGTTTTTAGACAACATCCGGTCATCTCAAGTACTGTTCGGTTTCGTCTCTCCACAACACCGTTCTGTTGTGGAGAGTATGGTGCAGTGTAATGTCGTACTAGGCCTGTCTCGTGTCTCGTTACAGTACGTGGTGAACTCATTTGACAAGAATTCACCACCACGATCCGTTCTAAAGATCTTCATTCTTTCTCCTGTTTCATTTTCAACATTTGCCCTGAAGTTCTTAAATACTTGGAAAGCTTCATCTTTCGTTTTCATTAGATAGACGCACATAACCCTGCTGTAATCGTCAACTAACAACATGAAATATCTACTACCTGTAGGTGTTGGAGGTGAGACTGGTCCACACAAATCGCCATGGACCAACTCCAACTTCTTTTTAGCCCTGAAGTTCATGCTTGCTGGGAACGGCATTCTTCTCTATTTACCAATTAGACACCCTTCACAGGGCTCCGATGGCACTACCATCTTGGGAATTGCATCAATTAAAGCCTTGTCAGACATGAGTTTTAGTGAGGTAAAACTCACATGACCTAACCTGGTATGCTACAACCAAGCTGGATTATCGAGTTCAGCTACAATACAACTTGATAAGACATGTTCCAGGTGAATTTTGTAGAGCCGGTTTGGAGATTTCTTTACTTTCATCAGCAGCCTCCCCGCAGCATCATAAACCCACAGGAACGGCTCTTTAATCTTGATCTCATCACCTCCTTCAGACAGTTGACCAAGACTGATAATGTTACTGCAAAGTGCAGGTATGTAATATACTTCTTTCAATCTTCTTTCTTCTCCATTCTTGCATTGGAACACAATTGTCCCTTTTCCCTCAAATCTTACTCTTGAATCGTTTCCAAACTTCACGACTCCTTTCACTCCTATATCTAGCTCCTGGAATTTCTTTTTGTCTCCTGTCATGTGGTTGCTGGCACCTGTGTCCAGGTACCACACCTTTGTTTGCTCCACATACCCTTCTTTCTTCTTTAATTCTGGCTTTACATTTTGTTCATTCAAGAACACCTCTCCTATTTCTTCTTTGTGATCCAGGCATGACAATAACAGGGCTGGTTCATTGTCATCATGAACCAAGTTACTTTCTTGATTTCTTTCTTTTATTGGGTTTTTGCATTCAGCCACATAGTGGCCAAAATCTTGACAATTATAGCATTGTACTTTGCTTTTGTCTTGGCTGCTTGATGCGCCTTGGCTTCCACCTCTACCTCGACCACCACGGCCTCTACCTCTTCCTCGTCCTCTTCCACGTGAGCCATTAAAACCTCCACGGTTTGACTTTGACTTTGGGTCTCCTTCACCCTTCTTTTTGCTCTTTTCGGACCACTCCTGGTAAGTCATGAGGAGTTTTTTATCTTCAGTTTCACTTTGACCTTTCATCCGTTCTTCATAAGCCTTGAGTCTTCCTATCACCTCTTCAACCGACATGGAGTTTACATCTCCAAATTGCTCAATTGTTGATGCAATCTGGAGAAACTTGGATGGTACTGCCCTTAGCAACTTCTTTACTACATAGGAATCTTCAATTTTGTCCCCAAGAGTACGCATAGTACTCACAATGTTGCTTACTTTTGCAGCAAAATCGTCCACCCCTTCTGTATCTTTCATCGTCATTGCTTCAAACTCCATTTTTAATGTTTGTATTCTCGCTGTTTTCACCCTATCCGCTCCCATAAACATAGTCTTCAAGGCTTCCCATGCTTCTTTGGCTGTCTTCTTCTCCGCCAATGAGAGCAGTAAATCTTCAGGTATACCTTGATAGATGGCCGCCAATGCCATCTTGTCCTTCTTTACTTCTACCACTGTGTTTGCGGTTCTGGGCTCCACAACTTCCCAAACTCCTTGAGCTTGCATAAAAACCCTCATCTTTATGGCCCACGCACCATAGTTACTCCTGGAGAGCATTGGATAGTGAAGAGTGATCTGGCCTTCCTTGTCGCCACTTCCATTGTGTCCTGTATTTCCTGCCATCTCTTCACGAGTTTAAGCTTTTGAACATGCACCAGTTTGCTTTGATACCAAATGTTGTCTTTTGACAGGTTTAAGCTTCACAAAACACGAGAACAAAGAAGATGGGCAAACGTTTTTGTGTATTATTCACTGATAAAAGAGAGTTACAGAACAAATTACACGTACACTTTGCTTGGGAATATAAACTAACAGAAGTGCTGAAAAACAGGAACTAACTAGCTACTTGCTAAAGACCAGGACTACTCTGCCACATGGTCTAGACTTATTCAAAAATAAAATACTCCTAAAATAAATGTAATAAGACTTGAACTTTGAATTAATTTCAACACAGAACTGTTCGACGGAGTCACGTACACGACATTTTTTGTTCTTGCGTTTCTTGGTTACGAGAAGAGTACCGGAAAAAACCTTACTGCCAATATAAAAGCACTTATAGGAGTAAGCATGTTTCTCTTAAGCCACCCTTTTTATCGAAACACAAAAGGTTGAATAATGTCAACCTCAAACTATCATGCCATATGCTCATACATCAACACATGTACTTTTAACTTGGTTTGATTTCAGAACCACGTTCGATAATATAGCGGCTACTTTTGTGGATGATTTTGTTCAAACATCTAATCTATTGTAAGTTTGAGATGAATCTAGATCATGATATTAATGTAGACATGAAACAACATCACAAGACCATTTCGAGTAGCAGGAGCAGCTGGACCAAGGTCTAAAGAAGATTTAAAAACTCTTTAATTTGCCATGTTTGGTCTATGTATTTTCTCTTTCGGTTGGAGTTGTAGCTGCATGTATCGGTTCTTGGCCTTCTAATTATTTCAAGATGGGGAAAGTGAACACTACTGTTGATGATGTTTTACAGTTTTAGAACTTTGTATTATATCATTCTATGCGACTACTGGTTCCAAGCAAAGACCAACAAGTTAAAAAGTTTGTTTCTCGATTTTTTTTCTTTTGTTGGGTGAATTCAGCAAAATGTCATTGTTAAACATGAAAATATCATATTTGCGCAGCCTAGAATCTGAATATTGTATTTACCCTTCTTAAGTCTCGGAATATCGTATTCGCGCGAATTTAATTTTAATTTTTTTTAAAATATTAAAATTAATTTTTCATATTTTATAATCATTTTAATTTACAATAAATAACAAGATTGACAATTTTTGCCCTTAAAGAGTAAAACCCTTTTGACATAAAATGAATTCACCTTATTACCCCTTTCTTTCCTATCCTTTTTGGAGAAGTCACGTTCACGTGTCTGCAACTGTGATCCAATCAAATACAAGTTGGGAACACTAGAAAGCAATATTGTGGTTAAACCAGAAAGTGGCACAACACCTGCCTATACCGAATAGGATGACCACGCGAATTGGCAAAGAATGTACATTCGAATCGTTCATGACAGAATCGTTCATGACATGTCGACTGAAGGAATTCGAAGGGAGCTTTGATCCTAAAATCACAATGCGTTGGATCACCAAAATAGAACAACTACTTGAAGTCTGTGAAAGCAAAGGGGAACAAAAAGTGAGGTTTGCATCAAGACTACTAAAAGGAGACGCTTTGGTGAGGTGGAACGCCTTATATGGTACCCTAGGAGTGAAGGGATATCCCGATGGGATTGGGATGAATTTGTTTAAAGATTGAAAGCTAAGTTCTGTCTGGACCACTGACTTAGAGAAAATAGTTGAAGAATATTTTGCTATTAAGAAGAATAGCATGTCTATAAATGAATACACAAAAAGATTCACCGATATGATCCCGTTCATCAAGGGTAATTTGGCTACCAAGCGGGCAAAGATCATTAGGTATTCAAATGGCCTTCTGGCGGGATATGAAATTGAAGTAAAATGTGTTACGACTCTAGATGACGCCATCATTGTTGCTTGAAATGTAGAAGACATGATTATGAGACGCGAGGAAGAAAAACAACCAATAAATGGAAGGAAAAAAGACACCGGATGGATCTTCGGGATCAAGTAAGAAAAGGCGACAAGCTTCCAAGAGCTCAAGAAACTAAAAGGCAAAGGAATGTATGAGATGCGGTAAGAAGCATAAGGGAAAATGTCAATAAACAATCAAATGGTCCTCATATGGAAATTTGGACACAAGGCTTCGGGGTGTCGCCCAAAAGACTTGAGCAATGTCGAATGATACCAACGCCATGAAGTAGGGCATTTTGGTACAAATTTCCCGTATAGGGAAACGGATGCACGAAGGAATCCAGAAACTCATGGAAGGAAGACATAGGAACTTAACAATGCAAGTAAGGTAACTAATATGTTCATTAAATAATTCTAGGGCATGTCTTGGTGTTTGACCAATATAAAGTCTGACATGCCCAACTACTTTGGATCGAACCATAGGTGGAAAGTTACATATATGTGAAATCCGATACATATGTTTAAGACCTAAATTACTAGTCGAGTATGCTTGGAATTGAATTGTACAAGAATGAAAATATTTATGACTATGTTAGTTATGATAGGATTGAAGCATACCCTAATTAAGGGTACAATATAACCTTACACGTAAAAGAGATTTTGATTTGGTGAAAGTAAGTAGGTAATTAAATGAAATTTTTGTTCAAGCATGTCTAGAAATTGGACTTTAAAAGAAATGATGTTCATTTCATTTAAATGGGTAGATTGGGGGTATGAACGTAATGAAGATGATTTGAGCGGCATATATTATAGAATTTTGTCAAGATATTATCCAGGACTGGAATAGTAAAAGATAGATATAATAACAAGATTATGTGATAGGAGATTAAGGACATGGAAGGATATACCATATTTGAAAGAAATAGAAACTCGTGGATGGTAAGATCTTCGAGTGAGTATGACGTCATTAGTGTAAGATTTCTATCAAGAATTTAATATGAAATTAGCGTTAGTATGGAATCATGTAAGTGTGATTAGACCTCACACCAATTTTAGTAATTCCGGGGACGGAATCCTTTTAAGGGGAACATAATTGTAACTGTTAGAATACGATAACATAAAACAAACGCAGCGGAAACTTAAAACAAAATCGTATTCAACCAGGATCACAAAATCATGCACACTTTTGTAACTGTAAAATCAAGAGGGTTCAAGACATACCTTTTAAATCTCAGATCTGATTTTGTTAGGATGACGAGAGCCCAAAGTAGAACTCCTCTAATGTAATCGCACCCAAGACAACGATCCAGCACCCGTTGATGTAGTATATACCTTTTCTTGAAGTTTTAGCACGTAATACTTAGAGTTTCGAAAGAAATCAACTGTATACCGAGGGGTGGGAGGAGAGTGACGAAAATTAGGGTTTTGGTAACCCCTACAACTCAGATCTATGGTTGTATTTATAGTGCTCCTCATCGTTTTCCCCTCCTTTGTGGATATTTCACTTTAGTCCTTTATCCTTATTAAGTTTCTAATTAATATACCTTTACTTTGGTATATTAATAAACTTAACCATTAAGTTTCTAATTAATATACCTTTACTTTGGTATATTAATTAACTTAACCCCTCAAGTTTATTTTCGATCTCTTTTAGCTAAATCGTCTCTAGCGTGTAACCCAAAAGGACCCTACTATTTATAATAATATTACCAACTTGTTATAACGATTGGCATATAACCAACAGTCTCCCACTTGCACTTGTTATAACAACTGTATGGTCTAATATTCCTTAACCTAGTAAGGTGTATGTCATCCTAGACAAGTGCCGTGTTCATCTAATGAAACAGCCCTTAGGCAAGTGATCAAATATTTCTTTGTTCTACAAGATATCCATATGAACGTCTGACATGGAATTCTGTCAGTCTTAAACATTCAAGATTATGTTTCCCGATAGAGATTTGTGATGACCACAACAAACTGCACTTATTGATTCTATATCAATTCAGTTCGAGTACGGCCGTACATTTGCTGTCAACACCAAATCATCGAGGGGCCCATGGATATAGCTTCTCCTGTTAGGGCAGAAGGAACAAATAAACTTTGACTACACGGATCTCGCCCACTCATCATGTCATATCTGGACATTCCCTGTATGGCTGCCAGTTACGGACAACGTTGGAGAAAACCAAGACATAACAGACTGCAGGACTAAGAATCAATGCATCTCCGCTTGAATAATATAAGATATTACCATCTTAAAATTACTCGTGACATATTCCATGAAGTAATCTCTAAGTACAGGTTACTCCAATACTTAATCCCTATTAAGTACACATGAGAATTAGCGCATCTCTATGCTATGTCTATCTCTATGGACAATTTACTAATTCCTCATGTCAGCCTTGAATCAATACTTACTCCCAAAAGTATGACCGACTGTGGACGTTTTGAATAATAAAATAATTATTCAGGAAGTCAATAAAACATGCAAAATTGGAATACAATGATAAACTAATGAAATGATTGCCTTCATGCATATAATGCATATATTAAGTTCTCCACATAATAATCTTCAAAACAAATAGAGTTTCTCATTGCTTAAGTTCCCAACATAAATCAAACTAAATTAAATACACTCAAACCAACTCATTTGCAAATCTAATACCCATCGACCTAGTATGAGAATCATGCTTGGCCTGAGATAACAGTTTTGTGAATGGATCAGCAAGATTATCTTCTGATGTAACTCTACTAATCATGATGTCTCCTTCTTCAACGAGCCTCCGGATATAATGGTACTTCCGGTGTATATGCCTTGTGCGCTTGTGAGCTCTGGGTTCTTTCGCCAAGGCGACTGCACCCTCATTGTCACAGAAGATCTCAACTGGACCATTAATGCTAGGAACAACACCGAGATCCCTGATGAACTTCTTCATCCACATGGCTTCCTTTGCAGCTTCATTAACTGCAATATACTCAGCCTCCGTTGTCGAATTAGCTATTGTTTCTTGCTTGGTACTCTTCCGAGTTACTGCCCCACCATTCAGTAAGAACACGAATCCTGACTGTGAACAGGAGTCGTCTTTGTCGGTTTGGAAGCTAGCATCACTATTACCACTTACAGTGAGTTCTTCCATGCCCCCATAGACCAAGAACACTTCCTTCCCTCCGAAGATACTTAAGAATGTTCTATAACCACTTATAGTGAGTTCTTCCATTCCCCCATAGACCAAGAACACTTCCTTCCCTCCGAAGATACTTAAGAATGTTCTTGACTGCGGTCCAATGATTTTCACCAGGATTGGCCTGATAACGACTCGTCATACTCAAGGCACAAGAGACATCAGGCCTTGTACATAACATGGCATACATGATCGATCCCATTGCTGAAGCATATGGGATTCGACTCATTCTTTCTCGTTCATCACTAGAACTAGGACATTGGTCTCTACTCAATGTCATACCACGTTGCATATGCACAAATCCTTTCTTGGAATCTTGCATCTTGAATCTTTTCAAGATTTTGTCTATGTATGTACTCTGGCTTAAACCAATGAGTCGCCTAGATCTATCTCTATAGATCTTTATACCAAGTATGTATGCCGCTTCTCCAAAGTCTTTCATAGCGAAACAATCACCAAGCCAAGTTTTAACACTTTGCAACATTGGGACATTGTTTCCTACGAGTAGTATGTCATCAACATACAGCACAAGGAAGACAACAGCACTCCCACTAGCTCTGACATATACACATGGCTCATCTTCACTTCTCGAAAATCCAAACTCTTTGATTTTCTCATCGAAGCAGAGATTCCAGCTGCGAGATGCTTGTTTGAGTCCATAAATCAACTTCACAAGTTTGCACACTCTATTGGGATATTTGGACTGTACAAAACCCTCTGGTTGTGTCATATACACATCCTCTGAAAGTTTTCCGTTAAGGAAAGCGGTTTTTACATCCATTTGCCATATTTCGTAGTCATCAGGTCCTTTATTGGTTGGTTCTTGAATCTCCTCAAGATCAATTTGGCTCCCACTGGCCTCTTGGTGTATCAGCTCCCTCTCTCGGAAGACTGCCCTTCCTGCAACAATCACCTTGTTTTTAGAAGGTTTGTAAAGAAAATACCCAAAAGAACTAGTATGATAACCAATAAAGTAACACCTCTTTGATCTAGGTTCTAGTTTGTCGATGGCTTCACGACGAACGTAAGCCTCACAACCCCAGACTTTCAAATGCGCTAATGAGGGTTTAGTCCCATTCCATATTTCAGAGGGTGTCTTGCTGACCTTCTTAGTTGGTACAAGGTTCAGGACTTTTGCTGTAGTCTCCAAGGCATAGCCCCAGAAACTGATTGGAAGCATAGCACGACTCATCATGGACCGAACAATATCAAGTAATGTTCGGTTCCTCCTCTCAGCTACACCATTATGTTGTGGTGTACCGGGAGGAGTCAGCTGTGAAACAATTCCACAGTTTCTCAGATGATCGTAGAATTCTCGACTAAGATATTCTCCACCCCTGTCGGATCGGAGGATCTTAATCCTTTTGCCCCGTTGATTCTCTACTTCGTTCTGAAACCTTTTGAACACCTCGAAGGTTTCAGACTTATGTTTAATCAAATAAACATAACCATATCTGCTGAAGTCATCAGTAAATGTGACGAAGTACCTTTCTCCATATCTTGTAGCTGATCTGAACGGTCCACACACATCAGTGTGTATGAGGTCCAACAGATCCTTGCCTCTTTTAAAGTTCCCTATGAATGGCGCTTTTGTCATCTTGCATAATAAACAAGACTCACATACATCATCAGACTTGAGGTCGAATGATTCCAAAATCCCATCCTCTTAGAGTTTGGCGATGCGTTTCTTGTTTATATGGCCAAGTCGACAATGACATAGACATGATTTATCCAATACACTTTTGGATGTATCTGAATCAACATTTAAGATTAAGCTATTATTTCTTCTAATGCTCACGATAGTTTCATAAATACCATTTGTAGGACATGCTTTAAAGTAAAGACAATCATTTTTGAAAACTAAAATATTTCCATTATCAAAACCAAAATCAAAACCGTCTCGATACAAAACACTAAAAGAAATAATGTTTCTAGCCATTTCTGGCGAATAGCAACAATCTAATAAATTAATAGAAAATCCAGTAGAAAGCACGAGCTCGTAATCCCCAATCCTCTTGACAGCAGCCGTATATCTGTTGCCCATGATCAGGTCAAGCTCCCCATGCCTTCACTTCTTACTTTTTCTTAGTCCCTGCACATCAGAGCAAATGTGAGTACCACATCCTATGTCTAGGACCCATGAATTAGTAGTAGAAGTATTATGGAGTTCTATCATGTATATACCTGAGAGGTACCAGACACTTTGGGCTTGATCTTCTTGATCTCCTCCAGGTATTTAGGGCAGGTTCGCTTCCAGTGTCCCTTTTCTCTGCAGTGGAAACAAATGGCCTCATCAGGGTTTGGTGACGGCACTATCATAGAACCAGCCTTGCCCTTGTTGCTAGGGTTGGAGTTGGGATTACCAACTTGACCCTTCCCTTTGCCTTTAGGCTTCTTGGCTTTCTTTTTCTTGATTGCCCCTTCCCTGATTGCCAATACTGGAGCCGTGGAGCTGGAGTTCTTAGATTTAGACATATTTGCCTCGGTAGTTTTTAGCATGCCGTGTAACTCCATTATGGTCTTTTCCAATCCATTCATATTAAAATTCAGTGTGAACTGACTGAATGTACTGCTCAGCGAGTGGAGGATGATATCCGTAACCAATTGCTGAGCGATCGGAAATCCGAGTCGCTCCAATCTGTTAACGTACGCTTTCATCTTAAGCACGTGTGCACTGACAGCGGTTCCCTCCTGCTGCTTGCAATCTAGTAGGGAGATCATAGTGTCATACCGTTCGTGTCTAGCCTGCTCTTGGAACATTTCCTTGAGCTGGTCGGCCATGTCGAACGCCCCAGCGGTCTCGAAACTCTTTTGGAGTTCCGGAACCATGGTCGCCAACATGAGACAAGCAACCTCATCCGACTGATCTTTATGCTTTTGCCAAGCATCCCTAACAGCTCTAGTTGCATCATCAGCTGGAGCCTCAGGAAGAGCTGTGTTCAGGACCCATTCTTTCTTATCATACCGGAGGGCGATCCAAAGGGAACGCATCCGGTCCAAGTATTTGGATCCTGTCAGCTTATCCTTAGAGAGGAGTTGCATTAGTGAGATATTTGTAGCCGAATTCGAATTTGCATTTGTGTTTGGAGCCATCTATATGAAAAGTAGATTTTAATTAGTTTGATTAATCCTTAAAAAATTAATTACCCAAAACAAGAATTTTACTTAAGGCTAGAATCCATATTTCACTTTTGGTGGTGAAGAGGTATGCCGTAGTCACCCCCAAAAGTTATTTAGGTAGGCAATACTCTTTGCCAACTTCAATCTCTATGAAGCTTCTAGATCTCTTGGGATTCATTGAATCTAATCAATGACATGTTTAATCCCATCATGCTCATCCTCTCTCCCGTGATGGGTATGCCACGGATCACGGGTTTGGATGGTAAATCGACCACGAAGGACCCACGTGACACCCGGCCCATGATTCATGAGTTATCGCGAGTATCACATCTTTTTGGCCGAGTCCAATCCGACGCATTGGCTATAGCACTTCCCACGCCGAAAGGGCCCGGTTAAATGTGTGGTTCTTTATGGGTAGCATGAGATTTACATTTTCATAAAACGGTATTTTGTTTCGTTTTTGTTAAAACATTTTAACATTTTAATTGGCATAAGGGTCAATTTAAACTTTTAAAACCGGTTTGAAATTGCCAATTTGACTTTTGAACAATTCTATTAACTTTTAACAAATTTTCTTACTTGTGTATTTTCAGTAATACTTTTATCTTGAAACACTGTCCTATCAAACCCTTTCGGTAACTCCACTCAATAAAATGCGATAGGCGGTGAGGGTGGTAAGCAGTGAATGCTGTTTAAAAGCCGACCTCATTAGGAATCAAAAAGACCTCCTTAAACCTTCTACACATTTAGAGTAGGTGAGCCTAGTCACGGGCTGACCAATGTTTTTATTTTAAGTTATACATATACATACAATTCTAATATATATATCATTTAAAATTTTAAGTATTCTTTGAAAATTATGTTTAACTATTAATTCTATTAAACACGCAAGGATGCTGTGTTAATAATTAATTTAAACAATCATCCATTAAAATTTGAAGCATTTTAAACTTTGTGTTTAGCTATTAATCCTATTGAGCATGCAAGCATTCTATGTCAATCATTAATCTAAATAATCATACAATACTAACATCACCATTTTATAACAAGAAATCTGATTTCAGAAAATAAAACGTCACAACCGTCGTGACACGGATCCCGAGAAAACGTGATGCGGCAATCAACAAAAACCGATCATGACAAGAACGACGCGGCGCAGAACACTAGGAAACGCGACGCGGCAAAACCCTAATGATCGTAACTTTAAAAACCCCGCGACGCGATATTTCAAGTACCGCGGTGCGGACGTCGAACAGATTCGATAAATCAGAAAAAAACGATTTTTAACAATTTTAATCGAATCAAAACAGTACAAAATCATGATAAAGTGGCTCTGATACCACTGTTAGAATACGATAACATAAAACAAACGCAGCGGAAACTTAAAACAAAATCGTATTCAACCAGGATCACAGAATCATGCACACTTTTGTAACTGTAAAATCAAGAGGGTTCAAGACATACCTTTTAAATCTCAGATCTGATTTTGTTAGGATGACGAGAGCCCAAAGTAGAACTCCTCTAATGTAATCGCACCCAAGACAACGATCCAGCACCCGTTGATGTAGTATATACCTTTGCTTGAAGTTTTAGCACGTAATACTTAGGGTTTTGAAAGAAATCGGCCGTATATCGAGGGGTGGGAGGAGAGTGACGAAAATTAGGGTTTTGGCAACCCCTACAACTCAGATCTAGGGTTGTATTTATAGTGCTCCTCATCGTTATCCCCTCCTTTGTGGATATTTCACTTTAGTCCTTTATCCTTATTAAGTTTCTAATTAATGTACCTTTACTTTTGTATATTAATAAACTTAACCATTAAGTTTCTAATTAATATACCTTTACTTTGGTATATTAATAAACTTAACCCCTCAAGTTTATTTTCGATCTCTTTTAGCTAAATCGTCTCTTGCGTGTAACCCAAAAGGACCCTACTATTTATAATAATATTACCAACTTGTTATAACGATGGGCATATAACCAACAGTAACAACTGAAAATTTTAAGTTATAAAATGAGAAAGAAGTAGAAAGGAGAGTGGGAAAAGATTTAAAAATTGTATACAAAGGTAAAATGATGAAAAAGGGGTAAAACTGTCATTTTATGACAATTAACTACAATAAGATAATGACGTGGCTATTAGAAGGAATTTGTGTTTTAACAAGTCGACATGTGTGTAAGTATGATAATTTAAATATGACAAATAGGTCATTGATGTGCTGATGTGCTTAAAGTGGGATAAAACATAAGAAACAATGTCAATAAATGTCTTACAAGTTATAATATGGTGTGAGACGGCTAAAGACATCTTAGAGTATCTCATAGTAGTAAAAATATTTAAAAGTGTATTGATTGCGTGTAAATATAGAGGAATAACAAAGTATGTTGTTATAATTGACAAGAAGATCAAAGCAGATTACTTTACTGTAATAGGCAATCATGGATTAAACAATAGAAGAATTAAATTGCTTTTAGGAAGGGGCATCAATACATGAAATACGTTGGAAAACATTGTAACAAAGTGAAATTTGTGTATTAAGATGAAACAATGATAAGCATGACTTAATAAGAACTTAATGATTTTGTCATCTTTATTAAGTGTTTAATAAAGGGCAAAATGGTCAAAATGTGTGAAAATGCATAAGTATATGAATTAAGACATCATTAAGTTCCTCATGATATTTATGTCTTGTATGAAATAAGTTAGATATAAATGAGGATGAAAAATGAATTTTGATTATTTTTAAAATTTACAGAGTTAGTCCCTACATAATGGTAATGTATTAACAAATAAATATACATTCACTCCAAATAGATAATCTATTTTGGGATTTTAGAAACTTTCGTACCTTCTACATGATCATCAATATATTTCTTCACCAACCACAACTTCATTGATGGACACCCCATCCCTTGCTATTTTTGCATGCCAACCAGGCTCCCGAATAAGAAATAACAAAGGATAAGACAAAGGATCATAACAAGCTTCGTAAGGTTGAATTTGTGTTTCGTAAGGTTGAATTTGTGCTATATTGTCATTACCTTCTACCCAAATACCAGCAACCTGTCAATTATTGATTTTAGCACGATGAATATATAATATGGAAGTTGGTATAAGGACTTGTAATTAAGAAATGTAAACAACAATATACAAACCTCAGATGTGGTCGGACGATTGTACACCCTTTGGTCAAGTTCCACTGATGCATTCAAAGTTACTCTCTATAGTTATCGAGAGGTACTACTTCACAAAGGCTTCGAAATGTTGTAACATATGGATTTGTAGCAAGAGCATTCAACAAATCTTGAATGATGTCTTTATCAATATTTACCAGTTGAAGTCTATGCGTCAAATCGATTTCAGAATCATAAAAATATAATGTTAAGTACCTAGGTTTTCCATCCCTTGGTACTAACCTATCGATTTTATGATATATTCCTCCATGGGTTTGAAATGTATATACTCCATCTTTCATACTTGTGAATTCTTCATCCAAGTTAACCCTCATCGATGTGAAAGAAAAATTCGTATTGTAAACACGTATGTTTTTTCTAAATTTTCTTCCTTATTCATCTAGTGATGTGAAAAGTCATTATAACTCTGGAGGAATATGTGCGGATGCCAACTTTGTTTTTCCACTCATGTAACAAAACGTAGCAAATTCAAATTTCAATCGCTTAGCTCCACAAGGAACACATGTTTTAACACCCCAAAACACGATATACTTCAAGGATACCATCGAAAATACAATTTTTAATGTTGTCTGGAATCACCGGATCGACATGGATGTAAATACAACCTTCTACAACCACAATATAGTATCAAAGAAATTATTTTTAAACAACAAATATCAAAGTTTTAAAGTTATATAAATAATTGAAAAATAATAAAGTTAGATATTAACCAAATGTTGATGCTTCATCTGTTATCTCCGAACAAATTTGGGTGTTTTCTTCACTACGTGGTACATTACGATCTTGAACTGTGACTTATTCTAGATAAATGTTCAGCGTTACTCCCTTCGTGATCACTTGCAAACATTATGTTCTTTCCTATATTTCGTTCATAATAATTTCGATTAACATCTTTCCAGGTCAAAGAAACTTCGTCATTATTCTGTGGTATGATATTTTTTTGTTTGATTGGTGTTTATCCTTATTTCGTTCATAATATTGTTAATTAACTCTTCTTTGCTTTTCGGCACTATTTTGGGAAACGTCACAACGAACAACTTTTTGCATATTGTTTTGAGTAGATTGGGTTTCACAAAACTCAAATCTGTCAGCTAGAATCTCTGGATCGGCATGGACGTAACTGAAACCTGAACAAAGAAAATATTTTTAAACAATTGATATAGAAGTTCAAATATTTACTTTAACTAAACATTTATTATATAAAAATTTGAAATATAATAAATTTGGGTATTAACCAAATGTTGACGTTTCATGTCTTATCTCTGAACTAATTGGGGTGTTTTCTTCACACGTGGTAGATAATGTTCGTGAACCGTCTAACTAATTGTAGATAAAGGTTCGTCATTTATCCATTGGTGGTCTCTTGCAAGCATTCTCTTTTTTTTTCTTTATTTCGTTCAGAATAATTTCGATTAACATCTTTCTTGGTCGAAGAAACTTTGTGATTACTTTTGCATATGATGTTTTCTTGTTTGATTGGTGGTTGTTTTTATTTCGTGCATAATATTAGCGATTAACTTTTCTCCGCTTTTCTACCCTACTTTGAAAAACATCACAATTTTGTGTCATATCGCCATTTCATTTGAAATGCCTTCAATCATCTTTCAACCAATAAAATTATAAAATACGAAAAACACATAATATGTTATTGAAACAAAAAAGTATTTGGATATGTTTTAAAGATTCAACATAATCCAAATGACATCATATAACAATAAACAAATAACAAAAATCTACAATATAAGTATCAACCGACAAAGGACTTCAAAATTAAATTAAACATACTCCAAGTTTCTACATAATCATTAATTTAAACAGTACCAAAAGCATTCCTCAAAAGGTCATTAAAAGAAACAACAATATATATTAGAAGCTAAAACAAGAACAACAACCATAATAATAAATCATCCATAAATAAGGCTGATAGCTTTTGTGCTTCTCGCATGATTTGGACGAAAAGCCACCCTCGAAATATATGTAGACGATAGATAGTTATCTGAAATGTTATTTTGATATATATTAATAAAAATAGTTAATTTGGACAACATAAGTAGTAAATTAGCTTTAAAATTACGTCCTCCTTGTTCGCACAGCAATTGCTAAGGAGAGCATAAAGGGAAACGTCTCGGGTGCGTTATTTAAAATCAGGTTAATTACATATCCCTATTTAAAAATGAAACATCACTTTTAATTATAAATATAAAAATAATAATATTAATAAATAGGAATTCTTACGATTGATCTTGAAGAATCATCTCATATGTGCAATTATGGCCAAGAAGTCGTCCACTGCTAACTTTGCCAACAACATCTAAATCTCCAATATTATTATAAATAAGATTCAGATTATATAATAATTTTCAAAACAAATTAAATAATAAATAATTACTGATCATTATTCGTTGGCATTGCATTTTGCAAGAGTCTCGATAGAAGCAACCAATGGATACAATGGAAAATGAAGTTCAGGGCGTCTTTCGAGATTAAATCTTGTATTATCGTTAACGGCTACTACATATTCATTGTCAAGAAATTTATACCCCTCACATTTTGGGTAGCCATAAGGATTCCATCAAAGTTTAATACATTTTATTGAGTAGCAACCCAACCATGATTCTGTTTTGATATACTTCCATTAGATAGATCGGGACAACCACCATCATTTTCTCTCTCTAACAAAAAACAATATTATAACTTTTAATAAATAAATACAGAATCATGTAGTTAAATTTATTTATATACACAAAATTTACATTTTTGTCAATTAAGAGCATGATAATTCTATCTCTTTTGATATCTCTTAAAATGAATTCAACTTGAGGAAATGTGAAATGATACCAACAGTGGGAATTATTGAGGTAATGAAAGGAGGAAACCTCAAAATATTGATCCATTTTCTACAAAATAAAAATAAAAAATACATGAAAACACATTTCCTGGTAGTTCAGTTTCTTAGATATTAGACAGGCATACAGACACGCATTTAAGTTTAAACCGAGTTTATTCCGGTTTTTAAACCGAGGTTTTTACAGTTTCGGTTTGGGACCAAAGTATGTTGCTATTTAAGGTCTACTTAAAGAAGAGAAAAGTAAGATGCCAAAAAAGTAGGATTTAGAAAAGTAGGATGCTAAAAAAAGAAAAAAAATGCATAAGTCTTGTATAATTGAATGCAATGACAAATCTTTTTCTTTTTTTTTTGTCCCAAATTGAGTTGTAAACATTTGGCTGAACTGATTTTAGTGTATAAGTGTCTGTATGATTTTAGTGTATCGAGTTGTAAACATTTGGCTGAACAGTTTTGGTCCGACTTTCTTTTTCTTTTTTTTAGCATCCTACTTTCCTAAATCCTACTTTTTTGGCATCCTACTTTTCTCTTCTTTAAATGGACCTTAAATAGAAACTTACTTTGGTCCCAAAACGAGTTGTTAAAATTTTAGTTGTTCTGCTACAGGTGTAATTTGGTTTTCGTTTTCTTCTCTTCTATAATCGGACCTTAAATAGCAACATACTTCGGTTCTTTTGTTATTTTAGAATCCTACTACTAGCATCCTACTTTTTTGTTTTAACATATATATGTTTTAAATGTAATTCAAACTGATCTTACTTTGTTGTACCATTTTCTTCTGCCCAAACATGGAGTCCTAAACTTTATGAATATCGAGTTGTATGCGTGTCTCTATGAATGCGTGTGTGTATGAATTATATAACATCCTACTTTTCTAGTTTTTGTATGTGTGTTTGTATGAAACCGACTGCATCCTACTTTTCCAGTTTTGTCCCAAACCGACTTCTAATTTTTTTTCCAATTTTGGTCCCAAATCGAGTTGTAAACATTTGGCTAAACTAATTTTAGTGAATGCGTGTCTGTATGATTTTACTGTATTGAGTTGAAAACATTTGGCTGAATAGTATTGGTCCGAATTTTTTAGCATCCTACTTTTCCAGTTTTTGTCCCAAACCGAGTTCTTAAAAGTTTTTTCTAGTTTTGGTCCCAAACCGAATTGTAAACTTTTGGCTGTAATGAAAGAGTATCGCTTCCTTTTTAAATTTTTTTCCATTTTTGGTCTCAAACCGATATCTTTTTAAAGTTGCATTTTCTGTTTTTTTTCTCTTCTTTAATTAGACCTTAAATAGCAACAAACTTTGGTCCCAAACCGAAACTGAAAAAAATCGCTTTAAAAACTTGAAAAAACTAGAAAAAACTTGGTTTACAAACTCGAAAAAAACAGGAAACAGGAAAAAACTCGGTTTAAACTTAAATGCAGGTCTGTATGCAAGTTGTATGCGTGTCTGGTTGTGTGTCTGTATGCATGTCTGGTTGCGTGTTTGTATGAACTTTTTTATCATCCTACTTTTCCAGTTTTTGTCCCAAACCGACTTCTTAAATGTTTTTTTCAGTTTTGGTCCCAAATTGAGTTGTAAACATTTTGCTGAATGAGTGGTTGAAATGATTTTAGTGTATGCGTGTCTGTAAACATTTTCTGTTTTTTTCTCTTCTTTAATAAGAAGCTAACGTACTTTGGTCCCAAACCGAAACTGTAAAAAACTCGGTTTAAAAACTGAAAAAATTGGATACCGGAAAAAACTGGAAAAAACTCGTTTTAAACTTAAATGCGTGTCTGTATGCGAGTTGTATTCGTGTCTAATATCTAAGAAATTGAACTACTAGGAAATGTGTTTTCATTTTTATTTTAACTTTGTAGAAAAGGGATCAATGTTTTGAGGTTTCCTCTTTTCATTACCTCAATAATTCCCACTCTCGGTATCATTTCACATTTGCTCGAGTTGAATTCATTTTAAGAGATAGCAAAAGAGATAGAATTATCATGCTCTTGATTGACAAAAATCTAAGTTTTGTGTGTGTATATATATATATATATATATATATATATATATATATATATATATATATATATATATATATATATATATATATATATATATATATATATATGATTCTTTATTTTTTATTAAATATAATTATATTGTTTTTTTGTTAGAGAGAAAAAATAATGGTGGTCGTCCCGAGCCATCTAATGGAAGTATATCAAAACAGAATGGTTGGGTTGCTATACTCAATAAAATGTTTTAAACTTTGCTAGAATCCCTATGCCTCCCCAAAATATGAGTGGTATAAATTTCTTGACGATGAATATGTAATAGTCATTAACGATAGTACACGATTTAATCTCGAACGATGCCCTGAACTTGATTTTCCATTATATCCGCTCGTTGCTTCTATTGAAACTCTTGTCAAAATGCAACGCCAACGAATAATGATCGGTAATTATTTATTAGTTAATTTGCTTTGAAAATTATTATATAATGTAAATTTTATTTATAATAATATTGGTGATTTAGATGTTGTTGGCAAAGTAATTAGTGGACGACTTCTCGGCCAATATTGTGCCTATGAGATGATTCTTCAAGATCAATCATAAGATTTCCTATATTATTATTATTATTATTATTATTTTTATAGTTATAAGTAAAAATGATGTTTCATTTTTAAATAGGGGGTATGTAATTAACCTAATTTTGAATAATACACCCGACACATTACCCTTTATGCTCTCCCTAGCAATTAGAGACCAAATGGTCATATACGTAGTTGGTGTTAAACTGTGCGAACAAGGAGGACGTAAGTTTAAAGATAATTTACTACTTATGTTAAACAAATTAACTTTTTTTATTAATATATATATATATATATATATATATATATATATATATATATATATATATATATATATATATATATATATATATTTCAAAATAACATTTCTGATAATTATCTATCGTCTACATATATTTCGAGGGTGACTTTTCGTCCAATCATGCTAGAAGCACAGAAGCTATCAGTCTTATTTATGGATGATTTGTTAGTATAGTTGTTGTTTATGGTTGTAGCTTCTAATATATATTGTTGTTTCTTTTAATGACCTTTTGAGGAATGCTTTTGGTACTGTTTTAATTAATGATTATGTAGAAACTTGGATTATGTTAAATTTTAATGTTGAAGTCTTTTGTAGTTGATTTTTATATTGTAGGTTTTTGTTATATTGCTATATGCTATCATTTGTATCATGTTGAATCTTTGAAACTTATCAAAATATTTTTTTTAGTTTCAATAACATATTATGTGCTTTTCATATTTTATAATTTTATAGGGTGAAATGACGATTGAAGGCATTTCAAATGAAAATGGTGATATGACACAAAATTGTGATGTTTCCTAAAGTAGGGCAGGAAAGCGGAGAAAAGTTAATCGAAAATATTATGCACGAAATAAAAACAACCACCAATCAAACAAAGAAAACATCATATGTCGAAGTAATGACAAAGTTTCTTTGACCAAGAAAGATGTTAATCTAAATTATTATGAACGAAATAAAGAAAAAAAGAGAATGCTTGCAAGAGACCACCAAGGGATAAATGAGGAACCTTTATCTACAATTAGTCAGACGGTTCACAAACACTATCTTCCACGTGTGAAGAAAACACCCCAATTAGTTCACAGATAAGACATGAAACGTCAACATTTGGTTAATACTCAAATTTATTCTATTTCAATTTTTTATATAATAAATGTTTACTTAAACTAAATGTTTAAACTTCTATATCAATTGTTTAAAAATATTTTCTTTGTTCGCATATTGTAGATGTAGGAGGTTGCAGTTACGTCCATGTCGATCCAGTGAATCTAGCTAACAGATTTGAGTTTTGTGAAACCCAATCTACTCAAAACAATATCTAGAAGTTGTTCGTTATGAAGTTTCCCAAAATAGTGCCTAAAAGCGTAGAATAGTTAATCAACTATACTATCAACGAAATAAGAACAAACACCAATCAAACAAAGAAAAAAAATATCATACCACAGAATAATGACAAAGTTTCTTTGACCAAGAAAGATGTTAATCGAAATTATTATGAAAGAAATAAAGGAAAAAAATACAATGTTTGCAAGAGATCACAAAGGGAGTAACGCTGAACCTTTATATACAATTAGTCACACAGTTCAAGATCGTAATGTACCACGTAGTGAAGAAAACACCCAAATTTGTTCGGAGGTAAGAGATGAAGCATCAACATTTGATTAATATCTAACTTTATTATTTTTCAATTTGTTATATAACTTTAAAACTTTGATACTTGTTGTTTAAAAATAATTTATTTGTTACTATATTGTAGTTGTAGAAGGTTTCAGTTCAAGATGACATTTCCCCGGAGGATCAGAAAACTGTATTTTCGATGGTATCCGTGAAGTACATCGTGTTTTTGGGGTATTAAAACATGTGTTCATTGTGGAGTAAAGCGATTCAAATTTGAATTTGCTACGTTTTGTTGCATGAGTGGAAAAACAAAGATGGCAACGGCACATATTCCTACATAGTTATACTCACTTTTCAGATCACCGGATGAAAAACGAATAAAATTTAGAAAAAACATACGTGTTTACAATACAAATTTTTCCTTCACATCTATAGGGGTTAACTTGGACGAAGAATTGACAAGTATGAAAGATGGAGTATATACATTTCAAGCCCATGGAGGAATATATCATAAAATCGACTTGTTGGTACCAATGGATGGAAAACCTAGGTACTTACAATTATATTTTTAAGATTCTGAAACCGACTTTACGCATAGACTTCAATTGCCAAATATTGATAAAGAGATAATTCAAGATTTGTTTAATGCTCTTGCTACAAATCCATATGGTAAAACATTTCGAAGCCTTCGTGAACTAGGACCTCTCGATAACTATAGAGTAACTTTGAATGCATCAGTGGAACTTGACTAAAGGGTGTACAATCGTCCGACCACATCTGTTGTTTGTATATTGTTGTTTACATTTCTTAATTACAAGTCCTTATATCAACTTCCATATTATATATACCTCATGCTAAAATCAATAATTGACAAGTTGCTGGTATTTGGGTAGAAGGTAATGACAATATAACCACATATGAAAGAAGCATTGTTGTGTATAGGAGGTTTGACTACAAAACACAAATTCAAACTTATGAAGCTTGTTATGATCCTTTCTCTTATCCTTTGTTATTTCCTAATAGGGAGCCAGGTTGGCATGCAAAAAATAGCAAGGGATGGGGTGTCCATCAATGAAGTTGTGGTTGGTGAAAAAATATTGATGATCGTGTAGAAGCTACAAAAGTTTCTAAAATCCCAAAATGGAATATCTATTTGGAGTGAATGTATATTTATTTGGTAACACATTATCATTATGCAGGGACTAACTCAATAAAGGGTAGGAATAATGTATCGATGTGTGAGTTTACTGTTATAAATTCCAAATTCGTTCGACTGATAATTTGATATTGTTGGGGGGAAGATTGCTACAATAATTTATAGTAGATATATACATAAATATAGAGACATCACGATTGCTCTTTCGTAGACTGAACAAAAAAATAGGATCTGACCTTTACCAAGGAATTGTGGATTGTGTCGGTGAGGTTGCACCAAGTAGAGACGGACAACGAGTTGTCTTACCCGCATCTTTTATCAGAGGCCCACACGACATGCGACGAAGGTTCCTAGATGCAATGACGTTAGTTGAAGATGATGGAAAGCCTGGTATATTCCTACCCTAACATGCAATCCAAGTTGGCATGAAATTGAAACTGAACTGATATATGGCCAAACTGATATATGGCCAAAGTGCCCAAGATAGCCCAGAACTTGTTTCAAGAGTGTTTCATGCAAAAATAGAATACCTTAAGGAGCAACTTCTTAAAAAGCATATCTTGGGCATAGTTCGAGCATATGTTTATGTGGTAAAGTTTCAAAAACATGGTTTGTCTCACGCATATTTCCTGCTGATAATGACACCAGAACACAAGATGTCAAATCCGGACCAGTATGACAAAATGGTGTGCGCTGAAAATCCTGACCCAAAAAAGTATCCTAAAATACATGAAATTGTTGTGAACCACATGATGCACGGTCCTTATGATCACTTACGAACAAAAAGTCCTTGTATGCAGGGTGATCCAGCAGAATGTCGATGGTAATATCCAAGACAATTTAATGAATTGATAACACATGGAAAGGACTCATATCCATTATATTATATCCTAGGGGAAACAATAGAATAGATGATGACATACGAGGAAATGCACTTGATAATAGGTGGGTGGTTTCATACAATCCAAAGTTGCTAATGATGTTCAATTTGTTGGATTAGGTGTCTAAGCCATGACTTTATATTTATATTTATCTTGTTAATTGAAGCAAAGTCCATTTGGGTTGCCCTCATAGCTGGAGGTTAGGATAGAGTTCAGTAGAGTAAAAGGTTGATTTATTAATTGTTTAATAAATCAATAGAATTAATTAAATGGTTTATTAATATATTTAAGTGTTAATATATTAATTAGAAACTATAATAATTAATTAAGATTTAATCTAGAATTAATTGGATTTAATTTAGTGATTAAATTAATTAATTAAAAATGCAGGGACTGGTTTGTATTTATTTAATAGTTGAATAAATAACTGGCCAGTGGACAGGGGCCATAAATGGCGCCAATTGAGGAGGGTTCCTCAAAATGGCGAAACCCTAAGTAGGGTTTAGAAAAGGCTTGGTCCAATTGGTTTGCAAGCTTGCCCACTTGGAGGCTCCTTAGGGTTTCAGCTGTAACCCTTGGAGGCTATAAAAGGAGGCACCTGGCACCCTCATTCTCTGCGCCAATTTGAACTAAGAATACTCTGCTGGACTGTCTTCTCCATTGCTTTGGGTGTGACTTGCATTTGAGGCAGGACACTTGTGCTGCTAGCTTCAAGAACAAGATTCAAAGGTTGGTAATTCTTGTTTTAAACTTTAGAAATTATTGTTGGCCTTTAGATATTAGTTTATTATCTTCATAGAAGAAAACATAGATCTTACTAGGGTTGCATGTGAACCATAGGAATTTTTGTGTTCATTGTTTGCTAGAAAACCCTTCAGTGGTATCAGAGCTTGGCTTGTTTTCTTGTGAAATTGATATAAACTGTTTGTATGATCATAAGGGTGATCGAAAATCATCCCTTGTGTGGCCAGGGTTTCATGTTGGCGGCTAGGGTTTGGAAGCCCTAGCCTCCCCTTCCTTTTCTGTGAATTGCATGCTGCCTTGATTAGTTGGGTGTTATTTTTGGTAATTATTGGATAATTAAATAACTGGATCCCCTTATCATTGCCTGCTATATTTCGAGATCTAAGATAAGGGTTAGGAAATTAATTTGATTAATTTTAGTTATTCCCTCCCTTAGATTTAATTAATTGTTAATTAAAAGATAAATTAAATCAGCTTAAAGATTTAATTGAAATTTTCGAAAAATATATATAAATTCACGAAAATTATTAGAAAATTAAACCTAAAATATTTTAATGAGATTAAAATATATCTTATATATTTATGATTAAAAGTTAATTATTTATATATAAGAAAATTGGTTAGTCTTACCGCTAGTAGGCCTCATTCACAAAACTGTCCTATAAAGAGGGTATAAGGCGACTGACTATAAAATGTTAGTCTAATAGGTATCTACTCTTACCCACCGCTCTCCTGGTCAGTCGAGTGTCGTTAGCCGAACGGGTTTGATAGAACCGCTAAGCCTCTTAAAAGTATAATGCTATAATTGAAAGTACTAGAACCTTAAACAAAACCCAATCTAGTTACTTTAGGTAAAAAATGTGAATTGGTGCTAATCCATGGAATTGCACATTGCACTTTGTGGAACGTTGGTGGAGCGTGTGTGGTTTACCGGCACGCCAACTGGGGTCCACAAAGAGTTGCAATGGGTTTCTCGATTTTGTCATTATTAACGGAGCGTGTGTGGTTAACCGGCACGTTAATTAGAGATGACAATTGACTTCGAGAGTACCGAGCTAATTTGCATGGTTATTTACACCCGGTTTGTGATCCTCGGCATCCCAGTCACAAACAGTGGGGCACATCCGAGACTAAACATGCCATTGAACAGTTCAATGTGTCTCAACAGATCTAGGAATTTCATAAGATGAAATTGATAAGTGTATTATCTACCTTAATGACCATTATGTTGTGATTACGGCATCCCTCTTCACACCATAGTTGGGGTATTTTGGGTCCTAGCCTTAATAAATAATATATTGGGTAATTATTTAAAAGGATTAATTAAACTAATAAAATTCTGTTCATTGTAGACGTCTGAATCAAGTGTCTATTCTCCTCCCTCTCGTCCTTCACCCATATCTGAGAGCATCAGAAAGCACCTGCTAAATATGGAAAGGCTGACTGGCCTAAACTGTAAGGAATGTCTTCGCAATTGGAGACGGGTTCTCGTCATTGCGGGCAAGCTTCATCTCACCGAGTATCCGATCCCGGTTCCATCAAAACAAGTCATCATAAAGAGCCTTTATGATAAGCATGACTTATTAGTTGATGAATCCGAAAAGGTTCGTGACCTCATGTTATTGACCATTGACCCCGAGTTCCGCAAGGATTTTGAATCCTTGGGGCCATATGAGTTAATGCAATCGGTTGAGAAAAAGTTCCAAAAACCGGTTGAAGAAGAACGAGCTAGGATCTTCAAAAGACTTGCAGAGTGTAAGTTGAAAGAAGGAAGTAGCATCGATTCGCATGTTCTTCAGATTGAAGTGTACATAGGCGAATTGTACAAACTTGGTTATTCCATAAGTCAGGAGTCGAGTGTTAACACTCTACTCGCATCACTGACTAGTAAGTACGATCTGTTCATTCAGACGTATAGAAAGGAAGACCAGAAAAAGACCTTAATGGAAATGCATCCACTGTTGACTTTATTCGAGTCACTCTTGGATAGGCATAGCTCCAACGGTTCAGCTACTTCTGGATTAAGTCCAGTGGAAAGACGCAGCAAGAAACGATCCAAATCGTCTGGATATGTCTTAAGCTGGGAATCCACAGAATCAGATACAGTCGCGGAGAGATTGGAAGACGTTCCAAAGTCAAAATCTTTTGAAAACTCAAGTATATCTAAAAACCTCAAAACTCCTGTTCCATAATTCCTTGATGCATAATGTGATAGTCACATTTTGGTTTGTATGCAGGGAATCAGTAAGGTACGGGACTCTGGCGCACAGGAGCACATTTGGATTGGATTTCCGGCTCATGCAGTTTGAAGTTTAGTTAGATATTGAAATATTGTTATTATCTCTTAGATGCGTAAGACATTGTCTATCATATAGTACATTGTTCAAGGATTTTGTTTTAATAAAATTGACGTTTTTCTTTTAACACCTGTTGTTTGAAATTATCCTTGAAATGTTGTATGATAGTGTTGAATGCATAATTAGTAATAACTTGAATGTTGAATGCATCCAAAGTGTTTGGATTTTAGGAATTGTGTCCCTTATGATTGTTAATGTTATAAGAATCAATTCAACCAAAGGTCCGGTTGGACAGGACTTTGGAATCACCTGACTTAGAGTCACCTGATGAGTTGAGTTCTTAATGTGTAAAGAAATGAATCAGCCAAAGATCCAGTTGGACAGGACTTTGGAATCATTTGACTTAGAGTCAAATGATGATTAAGTTCTTTATAAAGCACATGTGGCAAGAAATGAATCACCCAAAGATCCAAAGGATAGGATTTTGGAGTCAGTTGACTTAGAGTCAACTGAAGATTGCAAGTCTTGAACAGAATTAACAAGTCATAAGTTTACATAGAGATGTAAAAGAGATTGAGATTAGAAGCAACAAACGCATCAGTTGCGGTGTGTTGCTCGAATCTTCAAATAGAACACAATTGTTTGTACTTCGCAATATTTGTCATTTGATATGACGAATATGGCTTCGCTTATCAGAATAAGCGATTGGATTGAAACCTTGAACAGTTCAAGGACTTCAAAGGGAGTACAAGATCCACAGAACCTGAGTGACAACATAAACTGGGAAAATGTTTCACAGTTATTCTCTTCCAAGAACATTAATAGTTATAATGTGTCTTAGGGAAGATGATGGAGCATTGGTCGAAACAGTTCGATCCTCAATGTATGAGATACATTGCCAATTAGTTTCCAATAAATTGAATACTAAACCAGTCAGACCATATGAACCATATTCCAACCACATCCTAAGACTAAGTAGGTTTTGCAGACACTGTCTGAAATGTAAAGCTGGGATTGTCCTACTTATGCATTAGAAGTCCAGGGTCTTGTAGTGTTCATCTGAACCTCATGACTAGCCTGAACCTAATCAGATATGTCGTTTCACTGGCAATCCCGCTGTACCTGGAAAAGAAAGAGCTCTTTTAGAAAGAACTCATGTTCTAAGGAAACAGTGGGAGTTGGGACAGTCCTGAATGAGTTCAGGATTAGCCAAGTGAAATAACCTTTAGTCATCACTAGGCTTAGAGCAGAAATCAGATTTTTAATACTGACATAATCTTCTCTTGACCAGTAGTATTGATCACCGTCATAAGTAGTTATGATCGGGGTGACATACCGAATAGTGGTAAAACACTATAGTTGGTACGGATTTACAATCCAACTACTTGGAAGCATTGGTGAGCCCGGTTGCTGCCAATTAAGAGAACCTTAGGACGAGATACAGTCTATGTGACAGTTTGATTGATTTTACAACTGGTCTTAAAAGACCGGTGGGAGTAATCATCAAAAGAAACCAACATGGACAGAAACGTACCTTCAGAACATCTAGTTGAGTGAGACGATACTCAGAGTCAAGTAATTGACTCCGAGAGAAGCACTCTCAATAGAAGATGAAATCTGAAAGGATACTGTATAATGTAAGTCGTTAGTGGAGCGCACATGGATCACCGGCACACTAATGGGGACTCATAAGAGTATGCCAGTATAAAGGTACGTCGGCCCGGGATTATCCCATGGGCATCTCGCTAGAAAGGATATTCAGATTCTCAAAATATGCCAAATGATTGGATTTTGAGAATGGGCTGAAAGATATCCATTAAGATGTCAGAAAGGTTTGGATTCTCAAAATGTGCATAAGCTCTGGATTTTGTGAATAGTCCATAACCGTGTCAAAGCCAGTGGGAGTGTTGCTGTTATCTACTATCTCCGTATGAGAGTTACATATTGTTTCTAGGAAACAGAGATACAGCATACTCAGGTGGCTGTAAACGTCTATGAGATAGATCGAAACTCTGCCAAATGATCTTGATAAGACTCAAGATGCATTACCCTAGGAAATCGTTTCCTATCATTGCAAAGTGTAATGATTTGGCATGAGAGATATAAAGAAGGTGCAGCATACTCACGTAATCCATAGACATCTATCAGATAGATGTTGTCATCAGTATAGACCTGGCCATAATAAGCATGATCTTGATAAGATTCAAGATGCATGAGAAAAAGTCTCCGAAAGGATATAGTTATTAAAAGTCGTGACACAAAGGATTATAAGTAATCCTAAGATTCCAAAAGATTTTGGAATAGGACTGGATCGAATCCAACAAGTTTCTTGGATCGATCAGAAGTGTCATAAACATGTCTTGATGACTTAATGCTTAGAGCATAGTGAGTCAGATTCAGGATATGACCTGGCTGAGAATACTTAATGGATTTTGTACCTATATGAGAAATCATTGGAAAATGATTAGGGGTGAATGTTGATAACAATTTGAAAAGAGTTTTAAAAAAATAATAATAAGGACTTAATGGTTAAAGAATTTCGTTGGTATTCCGATGGAGCGCGCGTGGCTCACCGGCACATCGTAACACCTCGAAATAGTCTTAGGGTGTAGTCATGTGGACTAAAGATCCCGAGAACCATGGAAAGTCACAGTACATAGAATGGAGTTGTTAGTGAGAATGACGGTATGACCAAAATTGAAATATCATCGGAAAGATATCCGATCGGATAAAGTGTATGACATTTGAATACATAGAAAGAGTAAAAGGTCAAGTAGACATAGATACATAACACGAATTAAATAGTTTAAAAGGAATCTAGAAACCGATAATAGTTTTATGTAAAATCCGACTTGGTGATTACCTCGTGGAGACTTGGTAATTAGGCAAGAGTAGCCATCAGTCATATTTTATGTTTCAATTTTGCATGTTTCACTTCCCGAATAATTTGATTATTCAAAAGTCCACAGTCGCTCATACTTTTCGGGAGTAAGTATGAACAAAGATTGTCGTGAATTGGTTTGTAGATTGTCTAAGGAGTTAGACATTGTAGAAAGACTGCTACAACGTTCATGAGTACTTAGAAATAGATATTTGAGTATTGGATAAACCCGCGCTCAATAGATTGCTTCATGGATTATATCACAAGCAATGTTGAGACGATAATATCGTATGATCTTGAAGCGGAGACATATGAGTTGAAATTTACGAGTCGGTTGTGCATTGATAGTACGTAAACGCATCAGTAACTCGATGTTACAAACGCATTGTTGTGTACGATTTGATAAGTAAAAGACACAATCATATGAGTCAAAGCTTATTCTTTCCTTGACCCTGATGGGAAACAGATATCGGTACGACGCTCGATGATTTTAAAGTTGACTAAAGTGCTGGCCAGCCTGGACTAAATTGATGTGTTCAATTAGAAGTCCGAAAGTCATAAGCAGAATCGGAAATCGGGAAACAGAGTATCGGACAGAGATTGATCTAAATCCATGTCTCGTGTCTGAAAATATCTTGTTGGATGAAGGATCATATGATCACTTATCTATGGACAGAACTGACTGGGTCAGAGTTCAGCAGCAGTTTCTAGGAAGCTGCAAGTTTTTTATTAATCAGAAGATAAATTAAAGTCATAGACTTATCCAAGTGGGAGACTGTTGGATTAGGTGTCTAAGCCATGACTTTATATTTATATTTATCTTGTTAATTGAAGCAAAGTCCATTTGGGTTGCCCTCATAGCTGGAGGTTAGGATAGAGTTCAGTAGAGTAAAAATTTGATTTATTAATTGTTTAATAAATCAATAGAATTAATTAAATGGTTTATTAATATATTTAAGTGTTAATATATTAATTAGAAACTATAATAATTAATTAAGATTTAATCTAGAATTAATTGGATTTAATTCAGTGATTAAATTAATTAATTAGAAGTGTAGGGACTGGTTTGTATTTATTTAATAGTTGAATAAATAACTGGCCAGTGGACAGGGGCCATAAATGGAGCCAATTGAGGAGGGTTCCTCAAAATAGCGAAACCCTAATTAGGGTTTAGAAAAGGCTTGGTCTAATTGGTTTGCAAGCTTGCCCACTTGGAGGCTCCTTAGGGTTTCAGCTTTAACCCTTGGAGGCTATAAAAGGAGGCACCTGGCACCCTCATTCTCTGCACCAATTTGAACTAAGAATACTCTGCTGGACTGTCTTCTCCATTGCTTTGGGTGTGAATTGCATTTGAGGCAAGACACTTGTGCTGCTAGCTTCAAGAACAAGATTCAAAGGTTGGTAATTCTTGTTTTAAACTTTAGAAATTATTGTTGGCCTTTAGATATTAGTTTATTATCTTCATAGAAGAAAACATAGATCTTAAGAGGGTTGCATGTGAACCATAGGAATTTTTGTGTTCATTGTTTGCTAGAAAACCCTTCACAATTATCATATGAATATCAAGATTTGCTCGAGCATAAAATCTGTGAAATATGCTTTTAAGTACGTTTACAAGGGACATGACAAACAAGTTGTCCACATTGATCAAGATGGAGCAGCGCCTATTTATTAATGAGGCCACGAGATATCAAGATGTACGTTACGTCTGCCTCCTAAGGCAATATGGCATATTTTCAGCTTTGCGCTTTCTCAAATTCATCATTTTGTCATGGCTTTGAATCTTCATCTCCCAAACCAACACTCTGTTAGATTCTCGGATAATGATACAATGATTGATATCGTTGAAAAGGAGAAAGATAAGAGTTCAATGTTGACTGCTTTTTTTGACATGAATATAAAACATGAGACATCAAGGCAATATCTATATTAAGAATTCCCAAGACACTTTACATGGAATTCAATGGATCATTGTTGGAATTTTCGAAAAAAGGAGCAATGAGAGGCAGATTGGTTTCTGCTACTTAAGAATACTTTTGTCACATGTTAAGGGGCCAACATGCTTTGAAGATCTTTACAAGGTGAACAACATATTACACCCAACATTTCGTAAAGTTGCTACTGAGAGAGAATTAATAGAGACCGATGATAGTCTATCTGAATGTCTTACCGAAACCTCGTTATTTCAGTTTTCTGGGTTCTTAGAAGGCTATTTGCAACTATTTTGATTTATTGCAAGCCTGGCGATGTTCGCAAGTTACGGGATAACAACTACAGTTCACTTTCCGAAGATTATAGTCAACGATATGAGAGTCTTGAGCGAGTTCAAAGTATGTTTCTTATGGATATCGCTTTGTTTTTGAAATCTATGGGTAAGGATCTTGGTGACTTTGATATTCCTATAGTAAATACAACCATCAATGTGAAAGGACATTGTGAGGTCCAAGAGGAGTATTCTGTGGTTGTTGAAGATGAACACCTTCGTGCTAAAAATTCTCTCAATATAGACAAGAAAACTGCATATGATGAGATCATGAGACACAGATCGTAACTACCAGGTGTGTTCTTTATAGATGGTCCTCATAGAACTGGAATTTTTTTTTGTAGACATCATTGCTTGCCGAGGTTCGTTCACATGGTCTTATTGCACTAGGCTAATAATATGCCCGGAGGGAGAACATCTCACCCAGGATTTAAGATTCACATAAATCTTGATAATAACTCAATATGCAATATCAAGCAACAGAGTGGGGCTGCTCAACTACTTCGTTTGGCAAAAATAATCATATCGGATGAATCAACGATGGCACATACACAAGCAGTATAGGGGGTGGATAGAACGATGCAAGACATTACAAAGGTGAGCCTCCCATTTGGTGAAAAGATAATGATCTTGGGGGATGATTTTAGGCGGGAGTTGCCGGTTGTCAGACGTGGAACTCGAGCACAAATTGTAGACTCCAGCTTGCGGATGTCGCCTCTTTGGCCTTTGATTATAATAATGCGATTAAATATAAATAAGAGGGCACCAACTGATCCATTGTTTTCAGATTTTTTAATACCAGTTGGCGATAGAGATGAAGAAGCTATTGATGGAAGTTTTATTCGAATACTGATGAGATGTCCAATCGTTACACTGATCAAGCTAAATCTAAAGACGAATTGCTTAATGCACAGTATTTCCTTCTTTGGAAATCAATGGATATTCTTCAGATTATATTATTTGTAGGGCAATATTATCAACTAAAAATGAACATGTCGATGAAATTAATGATCAGTTGATATATAGGTTTCGTGTAAAGGAAAAGTTGTACTACATTTTTGACGAAGCATAAGATGATAAGAACAACTCCTATCTGATGGAATTCTTAAACACTCTAAATGTTAATGGTACTCAAAATTGGATGCCCATAATACTTTTACGGAATATTGATCATTTAAATGGATTATGTAATGGCACAATATTGATATGCAAAGGTTTTCAATTGAACGCCGTCGATGCAGAAATAGCAGTTGGTCATCATGCTGGAAAAAAAAGTGTATTTTTGCCTTGAATACCTCTTTGTCCATCGCCAGATGACATGTTTCCATTCAAATTGAAAAGAAAACAGTTTTCCAGTTCGGCTTAGCTTTGTTATGACAATCAATAAAGCTTAGGGCCGACAATTGCAAATGTGGATGTTTTTCTACCGTAATCAGTATTATCGCATGGACAACTTTACGTAGAGCTTTCTAGAGGAATATCACGTGACAATACGAAAGTCTTAGTTGAAGCCTATCAAAGATTTTAAAAAGGCTGGAGTTTACACATCGAACGTGGTGTATCGAGAAGTTTTACGTGATATGTAAAATACAATTGTAATAATATTTGTTGACACATTATGTGTTTTTTAGAATGAGATACTTACTTTTATTGCATGGCCAAAAAGTTTTGGTATTTGTTAAATAGCTAATAAAAAAGTTGTCAAACGAGGATGTTAATAAGAATACAATTATCGTCCCCCAACAAGCTAAGGTGAAGAGCAAGCATATCTTAATGATCGTTAACAATGTATGCCATTGTTGGAACCAAAGCTAATGATTTGCCTTGTGGGTCTTGACTTGCATGCATAAAAGAAAAACTCTCCCCTCTTCCGCTCTCCTAAAAACTCGTGACTTAATTTGTAAGAACTTTTGGGTGTTCTTGAAGCTACACAATAAGCTAAGGTGAAGAGCATGCATATGTTAATGATTCTTAACAATTTTTACAAGGTTTTTAGTCTTTTTCTACTTCTATTTTCGGTAAGTAGGACTTGTTCTTACTAAAAATCACTTTTTGATCTTAATGTTTGTAGATGTTCACCAAAACATGTTGCATGTTTTGAACACATTTTCTTGAGCTTTTTTCATAAAGCAATATGGCAGATCGCAACACTTGACTTTGAAAGATCATAACTCATTCAATTCTTAACCAAATAGAGAGATTTTTTTTCTGAAATTTAAATTTTCGATTTAGGTTTTAAAACCAAGTGGTCTCACTGTTTTTACATTTCGACCTCCAAACAATCTTCACAAGATAGGTGCGCCAACAAATATACAACAAAAGTCTTAAAAATTAATTCTAATAAACAATTCGGCAAAATTCTTTATCATGAAGTTTTATAAAAATTTGTGATATGATATGACAAAATAATTATTTGAACATAGTATTTGTGCAAAATGCAAGGATTGGTGTGACCGGTTTTCTAAACAAATATAGATTTTTATTATGACTACACCCGCAATTTCAAAAGAATCACAATAGTAATATTTTAATAAAGTTAACACATAAAAACTCACTAACTCCACAACAAACGAACTTAAAAGTTTGTAAAAATTAATTTTTACATATAAAGCTAATATAAAATGGATACTTCATTAACACCAACTATTCTTGAGACATTTTATAATAGAATAGTTAACTAAGGCCCTGTTTGGCAGTCTCTTAATTTTTAAGCTCTGAATTTTTAAGAGGTCTGAGATTTTAAGAGGGTCTGTACTGTTAAGAGTTGAAATGTTAACATGTTGTTTGGTTGGAACCTCTTAATTGCTGTGCTGAATGAAAAAAAATGACCATTTTACCCTTCTCTTTAAAATTCATAACAAATACAATAAAACATCCAAAAAATTTTAAAAATTCATTACATACGGTCAAAATTAAAAAAAGTTAAATAATTTCTAAACCACAATTTATTACATACATCCAAAAACTTTAAAAATTCATTATATACAGCCAAATCAATGTCATCTTCTGTTAGGATGCCAACTTCAACAAGTTTCAGGAGCAATGTACTTTGAAAATCAACTATTAATAGCATTGTACTTCTTTGAACCAGTTTTTGCAATCTTCCCTTAACCACAGTCGATTGCACATGAACAAATATTGAACTGGAAAATCGAATCATACCAATATATCAAGTTTTCCGAATTGGTTTTTGACAAAATTAAGCCAAGGAAGCGACACTATTAGGATCTGTAAGATGAAATATGATAAGATCAGAAAGATGAGTTCCTTTGAATTTTTCAAGAGCATCGATCCCTCTTTTTTCATCTATAGAAGTAAGTATTACTTTCACCCCATTTGAAGCCAATTGCTTGCAGATTTCAAATCTTGTCCCTTTGTTTGCCCCTGTTACCACCGCACATCTACACACATTTGTTTACCTGTCTTCTTCCCAGATTCAGAGACAACTTATGATTCCGATGAATACTAATTTTTGACCTTTGAAACCAGAAATTCGAAATATATGATTTCGAACAAAATATCACTGAGATGCTTCATGAAATATATGATTTCGAACAAATATTAGGCTTGAACTTCAAAAAATCAGGATCCTAACTTCCCACGACTTGAAGAAATATATGATTTCAGCAACAATTTCAAAGAACTAATTACTTTCGGAAGCAATCGACTTCAATCAAAAGCAATCAAAGAACTAATCGAGATGGTGAACAAATCGAGATGGTGATTCAATCTGACATGAATCAAATATATAAAATCGAACCTGGACTTGAATAGAAGATATAAATCGAACGGTGCTTCAATCTGCAATTTCTATTGAACGGTGCTTCAATCTGATTCAGGATACACTTTGCTTACAAAGCCAAACGGCGCTGTCGGAGATGAGAGACGGTGGTCGCGTTCCATGGAGAATGAGAGGAGGGAGATGAGAGACGGTGATCGCGTTCCTTGCAGATGAGAGACGGTGGTCACAAAATCGGAGAAGGAACCAGAGAAGAGGCGTCGCCGGCGTGAGCAGCAGCGTAGCTGATATGTTGGAGGCGAAGAGAAGAAGCGCTGATATGTTAGGGCATTATCGGAATAGGCATGTTTCTTAAAACAAAAAGAGGTTTCCTAAAGTCTGATAAATTAAGAGGTCTTTTTTAAATTAAGTGGTAAAATTAAGGGGTAAACAAACTGTCTAAATTATACAGATTAAGAGCTTGCCTCTTAAAAACTCAATTAAGATGTAAACAAACAGGGCCTAAGTATTACTTGGAACTTTGAGAACTAGGCGTGAATATTACAAGTGTATTTACGTTTTGTAGGACCAGAGTAGGTTTGGATGTTTGGATACTATCTTTGGTCAATTGTTTCTTTCATTGAGAGTTTTCACAACCGCTTTTTACTATCTTCATATTTTGGGGGAAAAGCATATATATATATATATATATATATATATATATATATATATATATATATATATATATATATATATATATATATATATATATATATATATATATATATATATATATATATATATATATATATATATATATACTAGCTGCGTACCCGCGCGATGCGGCGGCGGCAAATAGTTTTGTTTCGGCAATTACTTTTTAGGTTTTAGGTTGCAGATGGGAGGGAGAGTTGGCGAATACGAGAGTGATTAAATTCTTTTCGGGCGATTGATTACCTTTCCAACGATATAGGGGACGGTAAATACCCGAGAGTGTGGGACCAAAAATGGAAAAAAACTTTTAAAATCGGTTTGGAACTATAGGGATTTTTTGTAATGAAATGATAAATAGAAGTAGAATGCTATAATATGATCAAAAGACAAAGTAAACAAATGGGCAAGGGGCAAAACAATTTTTCGGACCAAAACTGTAAAAATTCTTAAATCTAACAAATTTTGTAAAATCAAAAAGTACAAGGCTATAATCCGCAATAAATAAAAATAAGTAAATGCTTAGTTTGGGCAGAACTCGCATTTAAGGAAAGTACAATGTTATAATAACAACAATTATAGAAGTGCAATGCTATAATCCAAAAAAATAGACAAAGTAAACATTTCGTTTGTGAAGAACTCGCATTTAAGTAAAATACAATGCCATGCAACGGACGGGTGACGATAGTTCGTTTTGACAATATGTTTTCGAGCGGCGATTAATTTCCTTTCAGCGGACGTCAAATTTTCAAATTTCGAAAATTTTAAATTATTCAAACTTTTCAAAATAATTCAAATTTTTAGACTTTTCAAATTTTGAAATTATTCAAATTTTTGAAATTCAAAGTATTCAAAATTTCAAACATAACATAATTTAAAATTTCGAAAATTTTCAAATTTTCAAATTTCGAAAATTTTAAATTATTCAAAAATTGATAAAAATTTTAAAAGATAAAATACATTGCAAAAATTGATAAAAATAATAAAGTAGGTTGCTATTCTTTGCAATTTACATTAAGAATTTTATTACAATTTACAATGGTCTTCTCCAACTTGTCCAATACTAAGCAAAAATATACAAATCAAATCTTTTCTAAAATCAGTTTTTGCTTACTACTTCCTACTTGAAAACATGAATTTTTGAAAATTTCATTCATCCTGTTTCAGGCTTGCTCTTATGTCTTTACCTCCAGAGAGAGACTGGTCACTGGTAACTGGTAACCATCACTACGTGAGCAACTCCCACTCTAATTAATCTGCATTAAACAAATAATACGCATTGGCATGTAACTGTTTTTAACTTTTTGTATATTTAACAAAGAACCCTGTTGGTATTTCTAAATTTAAGAGCAAGTTGACCAATTTAAGAGCAAGTTGACCAGTTCTGGTTTAATGTGAAAGAGGAGTTACTCCAAAGCAATTGTACACAGTGTGTCTTACATTTACCCACATGAGAAATGATGTTTTAGTGTATATATTTAAACCCGCGTACAACCGAATCTGCAATATTTGTAAAAAAATGAAAAAGGGGAAAAGAGGTAAGGATCATTGAAGCTACCGATAACCTGAAAAAAGGGAAGTCTGGAGGAAGAATCAAGGAGAACAAGAACATCGGAAGTAGAGGTACACTGCAATCTTCATGTCCCATCCAATTTCCCCAAATCAATTGCTTCATTACCCACTCCATAACTCTCCAAATCCACCTACAAAACCCCATTCCTTTCCACCATCATATTAAAGCAAAGAGGCCTACCGAAGCCTCCTCAATTTCCGAGCATTGATTAGGGGTAGTGACAACTCGTTGTTGAGTATCTTGAACATCTTACTAAGACTATTTCGTTCATCTGAATCAATGGAGAGAAAGAGAATGCAATAATTACATATGAAAATGGAGGTAGAGAGAAGGGAAATCGAGAAGGAAGAGAATCGACTACCTGTTGGGGGTGATGTAAAGGTTGTCGAGGAGCATCGAAACCCATTTCTTGAATATGAGAGGGGAAAGCGAAGCTTGATGAAGAAGGCGGTTCTTCTTCCAGGAGCATAGATCGAGAGAGAACCAGGAGAGGAAGAAGCGGGGAGAGGAAGAAGCGGCTGGTGGAGTAAAAGGCGATGACGGCTAATTAGTTCTAGGGTTTTTAATTGGCTTTATAGTGTCAAATTAGGTCATTTTTTTCTAACCCTACGTGTGTTCAGCAAAGAAGAAGATGCATTAGCTGATTGTACTGTCTTAAAAATTAAGACTTTGTGCTTTAAAGTGTTGTAAATTATATATGCTTTATATAGTACTAGGTGCGTACCCGCGCAATGCGGCGGTAGCACATTGTTTCGTTTCGGCAACTACGAGTTATGTTTTGGGTTTCAGATTTGCCCCATGGGGGTTGTGGGTTGGGGGTTGGAGGTAGGGTCTATGAAGTTCTTTGTATGAGCATGAGATGTTGTATGAAAGTTCAAACTGTTTGAAGGCGAAGCAGAAAGTCCACGGTATTTTTGTAGAATTATTCAAAACATAAAATTATTCAAAAAAAAAAAAAAAAAACACATGATGCATTGAAAAGATAGAAGTTTTAGTTGGTATTTTATTATGTCTAAATAATATTTTTGTAGTAAGAAATTTAGACTGTTTTTCAACTATTGTTTGTGAATTCGATATGATTTACGTTTTGTAATGGTTAATCGGTACAATTTAGGTATTGATTCTGTCATATTGTTACATTAAATGGTTATTTATGACCATTTTGGTGGTTTGGTCATTTCCCGCCGTTATAGTGGCATTTTTTATAAGAGTTCGCTACTTTTTTGATTATCCGCGCAATACGGCCACCGACATTTAGTTTTATTTTGTAAGATAAATTTACATTAGTTCTGTTTTTCTGTTTTGTTAAGGACACTTTTGTGGAAACCCTTACACCAGCAGTGGCAGAAAATAGTTCGGTGATTAGTTTCTTATATTATATTAAGAAAATGTATAATGTATCATCAAAATACCATTCTAATTAAACACATGTTTGTAAGTTATGATGTTTTATATTATCTATTCTTCAATAATAGATTTTTTTTTATTTTATGTTATACTGAGTTTATTATTAACTACAAATTTCACACCCTTCTACTATAAGTAAATAAATGAACTTTTCAAATGCGTGACATATTTGATAATAAAAGTAGAAGGTAAAGCATTGCTGTTTGATATAAACATCTAAAGTCTCGTCAATATAAATATAAACATCCAAAAGGTATTTCTTAATTCTCGGCAAACCAACCATATTTATGACGAATTTAGCTCGTGTAAAATGATTACCTTGAAAATCCTGTGTCTTTGGTGCACCAAAAGTTGACCAATCCAAACTACAACCGCAAATTAGAAAAAGTTTAAATACTCCAAATTAAAAAGAATATACATTGAAAAATTGTGTACGCAATATCCAAAACTGACATGTCATCTAGTCTAGGGAGGTACCTACAAGTGTCGACGCATACAAACACTCAGCATATAATTTTCAAGTACATATACAAGAAAGCTTTATTAAGCACATTTAGAAAATGATTCATCTAAACTTAGTAGTCTACCTTGATGAGCTTGTTAAGTACAGACATGTCCTTTTATTATTTGCTTTGTCCACATGCTTCACAATATACAGACTCTGTGTTTTCAAAAAATTCCAGAGTTTTCAAATTTTGAAAATCCAAAAAGTTTGGGCGGGAGCTAAGTTTCAAAATTTTCAAAGTTTTCAAATTTTGAAAATCCGAGAAACTTGGGTGGGAGTTAAGTTTCAAAAATTTCAAACTTTCAAAATTTGAAAATCCGGAAAACTTCGGCGGGAGCTAAGATTCAAAAATTTCAAAGTTTGAAAATCCAAAAAGCTTGGGCGGGAGCTAAGTTTCAAAATTTTCAAAGTTTTCAAAATTTGAAAATCCGGAAAACTTGGACGGGAGCTAAGTTTCAAAATTTTCAAAGTTTTCAAATTTTGAAAATCCGAAAAAACTTAGGGAGAGCTAAGTTTCAAAATTTTCAAATTTTGAAAATCCGAAAAGATTGGGCGGGAGCTAAGTTTCAAAATTTTCAAAATTTTCAAAGTTTTCAAATTTCAAATTTTCAAAAAGTTCAAAGTTTTCAAGTTTTCAAATTTTAATATGTTTGAAAAAATCAAAAATGAATGCAAATATGCAAATCAACAGGAAACAGAAACTAAAAATTAAGCAATTTCATTAGCACGGGAATAGTTTGTAAATCAACTAAGAACTTCCATCAAAAGTTTAAACGTGAAAATGAATGAAAATATGTAAATCTACCAAGAACTTTCATTAGATGTTCAAATTGCTTATGAGTTCTTTCCTTTCTTGTTGCCATGATATACACAACAACAATCTTCTTGATAAAAAACGGTAACTGCATAGACTATGTTGCCATGATATACACAACAACAATCTTCTTGATGTGTTCTACAAATATCAAAAAGAGCATCAATGAGTCAAAATACTAAGATTATTATCCAGATACAAGATAAATATGAAAAATAAAGTATAGCACACATACCAGCTACACTGATTTGATTTCCTACAGGAAAGATTGAACAAGTGCCCTTAGTTAGAAACATTTCTAATCCGTAACAGATGTTGAGGTGCCCAAACCCAAGCGTTTCTGCTGCTTTATTTTCATTGGTAAACTTCACTACTGGAAGGAGGTTGCAGCACAAGTGTGAAAAAGGAAAATAGGGACCGTAGTCGATTAGTGTTAGGCTTAATGATTTGATGAAAAATGATCGAGACATTTCAGTAAATACCTGGGGTGAGTGTTCTGTAACCTTGAAATGGCCATACTTCCAGATATGCTCTTATCTTCTGAACATATATGATTTGGAGTCTGTAGTACATGTTCAGACAACCATTAAGAATGGAAAAAAAAATCACAAATATGCTGCAATTTTAGTTATGGGATGTTTGAGGTTAACAAATAACAAGATAATAACAAAAAAAAATTGGATTTGGGATCCACCTTCATTTCATCTTTCCACCTTGACGTCTTCATTCAGAACTTCTGGTTCACACTATCTTTGGACCTCCGGTCTTTGGTTTCAACCTTCGTGGCCAGTCTCAGTCTCTAGCTTCAACCTTAGTGGCCAGTCTTCAAATATCAGGATTCATTGAGAAGATTTAATAGCCAATATATATCATCGCCCTGTGAATAAATCCAACCCTAAGCTTTGTGAGCTGCAAATTGGACCCTAAAATCCCAATATCAGATTTACACATATGAACAACATCAGTTTGTTATAAAGGTCTAAAAATTAACCAGACTCACTTGTTAGAAACCCTCTTATGAGTTCAAGAACAAATCCAAACCCACAACTTCTGATCGAGATATGCTTTCATCTGCTTTGAGAGAGGAAGAAGAGGAGCAAGAAGATATTCCTTCCTATAATTTCTTCTCCTTCCTGTCAGATAAGCACAAAAAATAATTAGAAATATGGACAAATCCCATAACTTTTCAAAATGAGAGAATAATGTGTTTATACTTGATTTCCATAAGAAACTCCATCGAAATGCTCATCAAGCCAACATGTGTTATGCTCTGTCATACAATAAAGAAAATAAACTTAGCTAAAAGGTTATACAAACAAAAATAATAAAAGCTTGAGAAGACTATGACCTGACCTTCTTGTTCCTCGTCTGATGGTGCAAAACTCAAAAGAGAGCATGGTGCTTAAAAAATACGAAAGGTTCGCCAACACCTGAAGCAAAAGACAGATCCAGAAAAACTAAACCTTAAAACCCCAAATCAATAACCACATGTCACATACTTACCATGATGGTCTCATACCAAGATCTGGATCGAGTAAGAGACATATGGCGGTGGTGGGTGGTTGAAATTCGAACCATCATTTGTCACCTGTAGGTGGTGTTGATGTGTATACCAAGATCTGGGTCGAGCAAGATCTGGGTTTTACCGGTAGTCAATCAAAATAGAAGAGATGTGGTAAGTTATTGTGGTGTGCGATGGTGTATACTGGTTAGTAGAGTCGCTGTGTCGACAGTAAGCCCGAAGTAGTTAAGAACTTACCGATGGTCGCAAATTAGGATCCGCTTTTGAATCTTCGAGGAAGAACCACGATGGTGAGGGGGTAGCGATGGTGGCGGTCATCTCACATTCAATCGAGTGTCCAGAAAAGGGGAGGAGACTGGATCGGATGGTGGCGGCTGCAGATGTGAGAGCATGCGTTTTTCTTTAGACAAATGTGAGAGACGGGAGAAGTTTGGGAGAGACGGGATTGCAATGACGGCTCTTTAGGTCTAGGGTTGGTTTTTTTAATGCTTTTATACGGTCACTATTAGGTCGGTTATGTGTAAGCAACGCGTATTCAGCAAATACTATGCATTATAGGTTTGTACATAGTCTTAAAATTAAGATTTTATACATTAAGATGGTTGTAATTTATATATGGTTTATATTATAGTATAGATTATAGATATATATATATATACTAAAAGAAACCCAAATTGATGTGACATCATAAGTTAATGATGAAAGGATTTTTTACCAATTACCGAGAATATCATAATTCATAACAAATAAAAATATTAATAAAATAATGTAGTACAACAGCATGGTCTCTCATCATGTTTAACTATTACGCTGTATTTAAAATTACAATAATTAATTGGTTGTTTTCATGAGGGAGGGTTACTTTATATATATATATATATATATATATATATATATATATATATATATATATATATATATATATATATATATATATATATATATATATATATATATATATATATAGAAGTAGGTTCCATTGAGAATGAAAATTATGTTGAGAATGCGAGAATGAATCTCAGCCACATATTTTTTTCTTGCCGCTCTAATGTTTTGACGCCGTCGGAGCGTTGACGCTCTAACGACGAGATATATATTATTATTCACATATGATTTTCACCACCACTTCCACCCGCACCACCTTCGTTACCACCACCACCGTCGTCACCGCCACCACCGCTGCCGCCGCCATCTCTACCACCACCGTCGCTGCCGCCACCTTCCCCAATGCCACCGCCACTACCGCTACTGCCAACGCCGCCACCTCCCCCACCACCGCCGCTATCACCTTTACCACCACCTCCACCATCGCTACCACCACCATCACCACCGCCACTACCACCACCTTCGTCACCACTCACCTCCACCAACACCGCCACCCCACGAACACCGACGCCACCATCATAACCATCATCGCCATCCTCTATCGCCATCACCATCATCATTGCCACCCTCTACCACCATTTCGACCACCACAACCATATATGTATATTTATATATGATTATTCATATATGATTATATGAATAATCATATATGAATATACCCATTCATATATGAATAAATCATATACGAAAAAAACCCAGCTCGTCGTCGTGGAGCGGCGCGCATCAGCGCTGGCGCATCTAGTGGTCCAGATTCATTCTCACGTTCTCAACATTATTTTCATACTCAATGGAATCCTCCCCTATATATATATATATATATATATATATATATATATATATATATATATATATATATATATATATATATATATATATATATATATATAGACCCATCGATGTTTCCATCTCCACATAATTATTAAATTGCATCAGCTAAAAAGTTTTTGAAATTTTAACTAATATCATGCATGATGACATTTGATTTAAACATATAATGTGAAAACATAAGGATCGTGTTATAATAGAATGATATTATATATATATTAATTAGCAAATCTCAGTCTGTGAGTGTTTTCTACTATTCAATTCCTTTTGCTAATTCCAGAACCAAACGTATTAAAATAATATCATAGTATAATTGTTAAAGCATTTGATACAAAATACAAATAAGGTTATATTTGGAATTAGCAAATTTGATTCTGCTTATAGCAAACTTTTATATTTACGTTTTTTCCCCTCAACTAATTTCGAATTAATTGTTTTAATCGTATTTATTATAAAGTTATATTAATAGTATTTTGTAAGTTGCGATTTCGGTCCCTAATTATATTTTAAAGTTACAATTTTCGTCCCTTACGTAATATGTTTTTTGTCGAGCTGCGTTTTCGAATATACCGGGTTTCCGCATCATCGAATTAATTGTTTTCATCCCTATTTATTATAAAGTTATACAAATGGTATTTTATAAGTTGCGATTTCAGTCCCTTACTATATTTTAAAGTTACGATTTTCGTCCTTTACATAATTTGTTTTTTGTCGAGCTGCGTTTTTCAATATACCGGGCTTCCGCAGCATCGCGCGGACGGTTTAAACCCTAGTTTTAAATAATTTGTAGATTAGATGTTAAAACTTTATATAAAAAACTAATGATTGTAATAAATAAAGTGAATTTATACTCCACTAATCATGACAACTTTGAAAATCACTTTTCCAAACGCATGCATGCGATAAACACAAGAAAACGAAAATTCAATGACATACACAGAGATGACAAACATAAGGAAAAGCATTGATAAAAGCTACAACTTGGGGAAAACCAAATTCAACTATACAGATTGGATTGGAGGGGCATATATGTAATTTGACATATATTTATACACTTTTAGATTAACCCTAGCCCTAAAACAACATTTGACAGTTTCCTAACGCTTATATCCTCTCCGCCTCCGCTGTGTCTCTCTTTGAATTCAGACAGGAAGATTGGAATCGACCACCGGTCCAACCGCCGCCTCCTCTTCCTATACGTCTCCACCAACGTTCAAGCCTCCGATCTGCTTCCTAGCCGTTCACGCATCCGATCTCCTTCCTAGCCGTTCACAGCCTTCGATCAGGCGGATTTGGACGGTTGAGATCTGACACGCCTTCGATCTGCTTCACCGACCGGCTTTCCCTTACAGGCGACTCCGATAATCTTGACCAGCGGATCTCCCTTATCTGCGTCTCCTGTCTCCTTCGATCCCGCTGATGAGTTTTTTCCGACGATCTCCCTTTCCGGTTCGATTTATTCCCGACCATCTCCTTCTCCGGTTCGATTTGATCCCAGAAATCTCCTTCACCGGTTCGACTCCTTCTCCGGGTATCATTATTCGTGTCTCCTCCGATTGAAGCTGTCGACACCGTGAGATCCGATTCAAGGTTTCGACACACCCACTGCTTCAACCAGATCCGTCTGATTCAAGGTTTCGACACACCCACTGATTCAAGTTCTCAGATTTTGGATGTGAGTTTATTTTCAATGGTGTTAAATGAAATATTTAAAAAAGATAATGACATTCTTTTTGCTGTAATCCATATCCACTCATCCACTATCTATAGTTATGAAAAGTTGAAAGCAATAATTTCGTTTTCTTCTCTGATTACACTACGACACTACGATATGTTTTTGTTTATTAATTACAATTTCTGATTTTCAAATGTTTTTGTTTTTCGTTAAAAGTTATGGTTTTTGATAGAATTTCAAAATTTTAAGATTTGACAGTGGTTCCAATCTCTTTAAGTGGTAGCCTCCTTCGATATCTCGATTGTTTTTAAGAAATAATTTTCAAGTTTTTTTGTTTGTATATTGAAATAAATAACGATGTTTCTCATTTATGGGAAAATACCAATTTGTATCCCTTCTTTAATTTTTTTTAGAGATAAATGTTAGGGATAAATGTTAATATTCAATTTTATTTATCTTTTTGATGTTATATGTTGTACAGGAAATGTGCAAATACAAAAAGGTGGAAGAATTTTTTTAACTTGAAGCAGACCATAACTCATAAGGACATAGGTATCCAACTCTGCTACCTTTGCTTCTTATAAATCTTTAGTATTTTTTTTGCTTTACATTTTTCAAATCTCCAGATTTTGTCAATATTTTTCATATTTAGTTGTTTTACCTCCATCATATTTGTTTGTTGACTTTGTTTGCTAATTAAAATTGATATGTAGTAATCACCAATATGCTCCGTTGCAGCACCAATCAGATATGTTAGTCAACTTGTTATCTTTAAGTACATTGTGGCAGATCCACAACCATGACGACATAAGGTAATTGCTACTTTGTTTGCTTATGAAAGCTAATTGTAGCAGGTTTAAATAACCCAAATCAGTTGAAGCTTTTTTTTATTATAAAAAATGAATTTGTTTCTTTTTCCAAAACTACAAAGTAATTAGGGCTAATTGTTTCACTTTTTCTATGAAAACTTCATATATGATGAAAAAATGAGATTTTAAATACAAATTTACTGGGTTAAAAATATTCAGCTACGCTACCTTTTCTACCTTCTTCCTGTTTTATGAAGAACACATCAGTAACATCAAAAAATCCTGAAAAAGTGAGAAAACGGTAATAAAAATGAAAAGTACAAATAAAAACATGAGAATGCAAAAGCCAAAATAAAGGAAATCAAATAAAGTGAATGGAGATATCTTACATGTTCAAATATGATTATACAAGCTGAACAAACATGTAAGAGAAACGGTGCATAAAACATTACTTTTTGATAGTAGTAGTGTTTTTTTAAATCTACATAACAAAAGAGATCAAGATAACAAAATCAAAATATAAAATGAAATTATTGTTGTTTATGCTGTATACTGGTAACCATCACTACGTGAGCAACTCCCACTCTAATTAATCTGCATTAAACAAATAATACGCATTGGCATGTAACTGTTTTTAACTTTTTGTATATTTAACAAAGAACCCTGTTGGTATTTATAAATTTAAGAGCAAGTTGAGCAATTTAAGAGCAAGTTGACCAGTTCTGGTTTAATGTGAAAGAGGAGTTACTCCAAAGCAATTGTACACAGTGTGTCTTACATTTACCCACATGAGAAATGATGTTTTAGTGTATATATTTAAACCCGCGTACAACCGAATCTGCAATATTTGTAAAAAAATGAAAAAGGGGAAAAGAGGTAAGGATCATTGAAGCTACCGATAACCTGAAAAAAGGGAAGTCTGGAGGAAGAATCAAGGAGAACAAGAACATCGGAAGCAGAGGTACACTGCAATCTTCATGTCCCATCCAATTTCCCCAAATCAATTGCTTCATTACCCACTCCATAACTCTCCAAATCCACCTACAAAACCCCATTCCTTTCCACCATCATATTAAAGCAAAGAGGCCTACCGAAGCCTCCTCAATTTCAGAGCGTTGATTAGGGGTAGTGACAACTCGTTGTTGAGTATCTTGAACATCTTTCTAAGACTGTTTCGTTCATCTGAATCAATGGAGAGAAAGAGAATGCAATAATTACATATGAAAATTGTAATACCGTGTTATTAAAATTTAAAGATTTTTTAGTTAATCTTAGTGTAAATAAGATTTAATAAGTTTTTATAAGAGTTAAGAGGGTTAGAAACTTATTTGGAAGAAGTTAAAGTTTAAAAAGATGAGTTTTAGAATCACACGGGTCGTGCAGATTCTACACGGGTCGTGTAGAATCATGCAGTGAGCAAAAGTTGAGTTGCAGATTCACACGGGTCGTGTAGATTCTACACGGGTCGTGTAGAATCGGGCAGTGAGCAAAGAATTAAGCACCAATTTCCACACGGGTAGTGTGTCGCAACTGGGCACTTTTAAAAGGAAAATTTCTATCATTTGGGAATAAAACCCATTTCGTCCAAAACTTCCTTAAACCCTAAAAACTTGATTCCAACCTTCCAAAGTCGAGATTAAGGCTTGTTTCTTTTGAATTGAAGCTAGGGATTTACACTTAGAGCTTGAAAGGTAATTCTTCTTGATTTTTATCTTATTCCAACGGTTAAATCATTGGATTTGAAGTGGTTCCCTGTTGTTTTGATGAGCTACTTTCAATTAGCACGAATTAGAGTGAGTTTACTTGGATTAGGCTGTATGTGTGAGTTCTAATTCGAGACCCAAGCTAAAGAAATGTTGATTGTTGCATTTCTAGGGTTACATGTGTTTAAGTGATGAAATTGAAAGCTACAACTTTGATATTATTGCTATCCTTTGATTATGACTTGTTTAAATGATACAAGTTCCTTGATTTTGATGAATATTGAGTGTAGTTAAGATTGTTTTTCATTTGAGTAATGAAATTGAGTTGTTATGCTACAGCTAAGGCTAGGCAGGAGCATACACGAGGTGCAGGAGTTCCACATACCGATACTACAACAGGTGAGTAGTTATTTATTGATAATTATACTTTGATCTAATGTTGTTTACAGATATGAAGTAAGCAATGATTTGATTTGGTTGAGAATAACCAAACTTTGAGTGTATGAAATAAAGAGTTAAAGTATGTGTACTAAGAGTTATAGCGTGTATACCACGTACGGAACTGAGATAGTCCGTTGAGTTTGAGAAAAACCTGATAATGAATGATACAAACAAATTAACCTTAAATTACTCACTGAGCTTTCATAGCTCATATATATTGTTTGTTATTGTTGTTTGTATTAGGTTCTGGTAGCGGTGACCGCGGAAAGCAAAATATGAATGGATAGCTAGACTTGGACTTGGACTTTGAAGTGGATTTTACTTTTGTAAACTTAATATATAAAGAAACCCGGTTTTGTTTAATGGTCGTAAACCTTTTGATGTAATAGCTTAGAACTTAAACTATGCTGTTGATAACAATCTTGTGAAACTTGTCACTCTTTTGGGATTATACCTTTGAAAATATTTGTGTTTAACTAAAAGAATTGGTATATCCTAAATTTCAGGAACCGGGTGTAACAAGTTGGTATCAGAGCCTTGGTTTAAGGGAATTAAACCTTGAGATGGGTTTAGACTTAAACCAATGTTATTGAAAAGTCCCTAAGAGTCCCGAGTAGCTATCCTCCGCGGTGTATACAATTGAGTTGATTATACACTATATTGAGTATTATAGTGTTATACAATTGAGTTGATTATACACTATATTGAGTATTATAGTGCTATACAATTGAGTTGATTATACACTATATTGAGTATTATAGTGCTATACAATTGAGTTGATTATACACTATATTGAGTATTATAGTGATATACAATTGAGTTGATTACACACCATATTGAGTATTATGGTGGTGATTACTAAATGAGTTAAATTTCTTTTTCAGTTAAGATGAGCACTAGAAAAGAAAAAGAGCGAGGTGATCCATCAAGAGATCAATTGGGATCACGAGATTCGGGTAAAGAGCATCAACCCGAGGGAGAGCGACCTCCCGAGACACAGAGTAATATGCAAGCTATGATTGCTGCTGAGGTAGCCAAAGCACTTAAAGAATTACTACCCACTTATTTGAGGCCTCAGACGGAGACTGCAACTGGAGGTTCTTCGGGACAACCACCGGTTCAACCCGAACACAGAGAGGATCGTGAAGAAGTCTATACTGAAGCGGGTAGAGCTACAATACCTGAGAAGACAAGGAAGTGTACCTATGATGTTTTTCAGAAGTGCAAGCCATACGATTTCTATGGGAAAGATGATCCCATAGCAGCCAAGAATTGGTTAACACATGTTGAAAAGATGTTCCGCACCAGTAAATGTGACGAGGCAGATAAAGTGGAGTTCGCAACAAACTTGTTAAAAGAAGATGCACAGTTTTGGTGGGAGAACCTGTGTATGGAGATAGGAGAGAGTTTGGCGTATACACTGAACTGGGAACAATTTAAGTTGAAGTTCACTGAATACTATTGTTCCAATAATGCTATGAAGGGAATAGAGGAAGAGTTTTTGAAGTTACAACAGGGGTCGAGAACAGTGCAACAATACACACTGGATTTCAATGAGAAGGCAAGATTTGCACAACATCAAGTTGATACTGAAGAGCGTAAGATGGATCGTTACTTGTGGGGTTTAAAAACCCAGATTCGAGAGTTTTTGCCGAGTTCCAGATATACTACTTTTCAACAAGTTACAGAGGCAGCAAGATCAAGAGAAAGGGAGTTACAAAGACAAGAGGAAGAGAGAAGAACTGAAAGAGAATTTGGAGGATCCAAGAGAAAGTGGGAAGGTAAAGCTGGAGAAATTATTCAGAAGTCTATTACCACGGGTTCTCAATTCCGTGGTGAACCCAAGAAAAATGAGGAGAGATGGTGTAAGAAATGTAGGCGAAAACACATAGGGGAATGTGATTCCCGAAACCCTCCATCAGTTTGTTTCCAGTGTGGAAAGACGGGACATATGGCTCGCCAGTGTACCGAGAGTCGCCCCGTTTGTTTCAATTGTGGGGAGAGCGGGCATATTCGTCCAAATTGCCCAAAGATGAAATCTGAGCCACAAAGAGATTTTCAAAAGACTGGTCAAGGAGGAGGTCGATATCGAGATGACCGAAGAGATAGGAGTGGTGGTCATGTGAAAACACGAGCTTTTCAACTAACTGTCGATGAGGCTAGAGACCGGACCGACGTTATCACAGGTATCTTTAGCTTGAACTCTTTTCAAGCAAGAGTACTTTTTGATTCGGGTGCATCTGTGTCTTTTATATCAGAGTCTTTTGCTTCTAAACTAGATATTCCATTAGCTGATTTATATGAGAAAATAATAGTAGATGTAGCAGATGGGAGATGTGTTTTTGTAAAGAGTCATTATAAACAGTGTCGGCTTGAAATCTATGGGATTGCGTACCCTATAGATCTGAAGCCGATCACTAATCATGAGTTCGATGTAATAGTCGGGATGGATTGGATGGATGATAATAGAGGTCAAATGGACTGTCATGAGAAAACACTTTCCATAAAGACACCGAGTGGTTCCCGAATTTTGATACGAGGTGAACGACGTTCCCGAAAAGTACCAATAGTGTCACTTGCCACGGCTAGGAGATATATAGAAAGAGGGGGTGAATTGATTATGGCACATGTGATTAGTGCTGAGTCAAAACCTTCCAAAGTAGAAGAAGTAGAGGTGGTTTGTGATTATCCCGATGTATTTCCCAAAACTCTTCCAGGCGTACCACCAAATAGACAAGTTGAATTTGTGATCGATGTTATACCGGGGGCGAAGCCGGTAGCTCGACCACCTTATCGATTAGCACCATCCGAGATGGAAGAATTAAAAAGACAGTTGCAAGAGTTATTGGAACTTGGGTTTATACGTCCGAGTTCGTCTCCATGGGGTGCGCCTATACTCTTTGTGAAAAAGAAAGATGGATCTATGAGAATGTGTATAGATTATCGGGAGCTCAACAAGATCACTATAAAGAATCGTTACCCGTTACCGAGGATCGATGACTTATTTGATCAACTGCATGGAGCCACGTATTTTTCAAAGATTGATTTGAGATCCGGCTATCATCAATTGAGAGTACAAGAAGCTGATATTCCGAAGACAGCTTTTCGTACGAGGTATGGCCATTACGAGTTCTTAGTCATGCCGTTCGGTTTGACTAATGCTCCTGCTGTTTTTATGGATTTGATGAATCGGGTTTGTCGTCCTTTTCATGATAAATTCATAATTGTATTTATCGACGACATCCTGATTTATTCAAAGAGTCGAGACGAGCATAGATTTCATCTGCAACAAATATTAGATCTTCTTCGTGTTGAGAAATTATATGCAAAGTTTTCAAAATGCGAGTTCTGGTTACGGGAGATTCAGTTTCTTGGCCATGTGATAAATGAAGACGATATAAAAGTAGATCCAGCAAAGATCGAAGCCGTAATGAGTTGGGAGCCGCCAAAGAGTCCAATGGAGGTTCGTAGTTTCTTGGGGTTAGCAGGCTATTATCGACGATTCGTTGAGAACTTTTCTCGTATAGCTATACCTTTAACCAAGTTGACTAAGAAGACAGAGAAGTTTAGTTGGACTGAGGCACAACAATCAGCCTTTGAACAACTACGAGATGGTTTATGCAAGGCTCCGGTGTTAGCATTACCGCAAGGAGGGGAAGATTTTGTTCTTTACAGCGATGCCTCCTTAAGTGGTCTTGGGTGTGTGTTAATGCAAAGAGGACGAGTGATAGCATATGCCTCTCGACAGCTAAAACCACATGAAAAAGCTTATCCAGTACATGATTTAGAGTTGGCGGCGATAATTTTTGCATTGAAGATGTGGCGACACTATCTTTATGGCGTGCGATTCCAGATTTACACGGATCACAAAAGTTTGAAATATCTATTTGACCAGAAAGAGTTAAACATGAGGCAAGTACGGTGGATGGATCTACTAAAAGATTATGATTGTGAAATACTTTACCATCCCGGTAAAGCTAACGTGGTGGCGGATGCATTAAGTCGTAAAGAGTCGCCTATTCGAGTCGTATCGGCTCGAATGGGGATTGTGAGTAAATTATCGGAGGTAATTCGTAGATGTCAAGTCGAAGCTAATGACTTGAAGAGAGAGAGGATGATTGGTTATGTAGAGAAACTTGTAGAAAATGCACAAGGAATCAAGACTTTCCAAGGGCGAGTTTGGGTTCCGAGACATGGTGAGGCGAGACAGATATTGCTGGAGGATGCTCACTGTACTAGATATGCGGTTCACCCTGGTAGCACGCGAATGTATCATAATCTAAAACCGTACTACTGGTGGCCCGGTATGAAACGAGATGTTGGGCGTTTTGTAGAGAATTGTTTGACGTGTCTGCAAGTAAAAGCCAATCATCAAAAGCCATATGGAGCAGTGCAACCATTACCTGTACCAAAGAAGAAGTGGGATGAAATCACTATGGATTTCATCACAAAGCTGCCTCGAACTCCACGAGGATATGATTCAATTTGGGTGATTGTTGACAGATTAACAAAATCTGCTCATTTCATTCCAATCCGAGAAGATTACCAAGTATCAAAGCTAGCTGAGATTTATACGAGAGAAGTAGTAAAACGACATGGAGTGCCAACTTCAATAATTTCTGATAGAGATAGTCGTTTCAATTCACATTTTTGGCAGAGTTTCCAAAAGCATTTTGGTACTAAAGCCTTACTGAGTACCGCGTATCATCCCCAGACAGATGGACAGTCGGAAAGGACGATACAAACCCTTGAAGATATGCTACGAGCTTGCATTATTGATTTTGGAGGCAGTTGGGAGGATCATCTACCTTTGGTGGAGTTTGCCTATAATAACACTTATCACTCCAGTATTCAGATGGCACCTTTTGAAGCTTTATATGGTGCACCGTGCCGAACACCAACTTGCTGGACAGAGATGGGAGAGAAACCATTGGCGGGACCAAAGATTATAGCTGAGACCAAAGAGAAAATACAAAGCATCCGTGAGCACATGAGGGTAGCCCAAAACCGCCAAAAGCAATATGCAGATAGAAGAAGAAAGTTTTTAGAGTTCAATGTTGGGGACATGGTAATGTTGAAAGTGTCCCCATGGAAGGGAATAATTCGATTTGGCAAGAGAGGTAAGTTGAGCCCACGCTTTATCGGACCCTTTCGAGTTTTAGAAAGAATTGGAGCGGTTGCATATAAACTTGAGCTTCCAGAGGAGTTACGGGGTATCCACAATGTTTTCCATGTGTCACACCTTAGAAAAACATTACATGACCAATCCACTCGGGCACCCTTGGCTGGAATTCAATTAGATGAGAAATTGAGATACCAAGAAATGCCGGAACGAATTCTAGATAGAAAAATCAAGAAATTGCGAAATAAAGAGATTGGTATAGTAAAAGTACAGTGGCGACATCATAGAGGTACGGATGTTACTTGGGAAGCTGAAGAGGAGATGCGGTCAAAATATCCCTTTTTATTTTAGGAGATTCCGAGGACGGAATCTTTTGAAGGGGGTAAGTACTTGTAATACCGTGTTATTAAAATTTAAAGATTTTTGAGTTAATCTTAGTGTAAATAAGATTTAATAAGTTTTTATAAGAGTTAAGAGGGTTAGAAACTTATTTGGAAGAAGTTAAAGTTTAAAAAGATGAGTTTTAGAATCACACGGGTCGTGTAGATTCTACACGGGTCGTGTAGAATCATGCAGTGAGCAAAAGGTTGAGTTGCAGATTCACACGGGTCGTGTAGATTCTACACGGGTCGTGTAGAATCAGGCAGTGAGCAAAGAATTAAGCACCAATTTCCACACGGGTCGTGTGTCGCAACTGGGCACTTTTAAAAGGAAAATTTCTATCATTTGGGAATAAAACCCATTTCGTCCAAAACTTCCTTAAACCCTAAAAACTTGATTCCAACCTTCCAAAGTCGAGATTAAGGCTTGTTTCTTTTGAATTGAAGCTAGGGATTTACACTTTGATCTTGAAAGGTAATTCTTCTTGATTTTTATCTCATTCCAACGGTTAAATCATTGGATTTGAAGTGGTTCCCTGTTGTTTTGATGAGCTACTTTCAATTAGCACGAATTAGAGTGAGTTTACTTGGATTAGGCTGTATGTGTGAGTTCTAATTCGAGACCCAAGCTAAAGAAATGTTGATTGTTGCATTTCTAGGGTTACATGTGTTTAAGTGATGAAATTGAAAGCTACAACTTTGATATTATTGCTATCCTTTGATTATGACTTGTTTAAATGATACAAGTTCCTTGATTTTGATGAATATTGAGTGTAGTTAAGATTGTTTTTCATTTGAGTAATGAAATTGAGTTGTTATGCTACAGCTAAGGCTAGGCAGGAGCATACACGAGGTGCAGGAGTTCCACATACCGATACTACAACAGGTGAGTAGTTATTTATTGATAATTATACTTTGATCTAATGTTGTTTACAGATATGAAGTAAGCAATGATTTGATTTGGTTGAGAATAACCAAACTTTGAGTGTATGAAATAAAGAGTTAAAGGATGTGTACTAAGAGTTATAGCGTGTATACCATGTACGGAACTGAGATAGTCCGTTGAGTTTGAGAAAAACCTGATAATGAATGATACAAACAAATTAACCTTAAATTACTCACTGAGCTTTCATAGCTCATATATATTGTTTGTTATTGTTGTTTGTATTAGGTTCTGGTAGCGGTGACCGCGGAAAGCAGAATATGAATGGATAGCTAGACTTGGACTTGGACTTTGAAGTGGATTTTACTTTTGTAAACTTAATATATAAAGAAACCCGGTTTTGTTTAATGGTCGTAAACCTTTTGATGTAATAGCTTAGAACTTAAACTATGCTGTTGATAACAATCTTGTGAAACTTGTCACTCTTTTGGGATTATACCTTTGAAAATATTTGTGTTTAACTAAAAGAATTGGTATATCCTAAATTTGAGGAACCGGGTGTAACAAAAATGGAGGTAGAGAGAAGGGAAATCGAGAAGGAAGAGAATCGACTACCTGTTGGGGGTGATGTAAAGGTTGTCGAGGAGCATCGAAACCCATTTCTTGAATATGAGAGGGGAAAGCGAAGCTTGATGAAGAAGGCGGTTCTTCTTCCAGGAGCATAGATCGAGAGAGAACCAGGAGAGGAAGAAGCGGCTGGTGGAGTAAAAGGCGATGACGGCTAATTAGTTCTAGGGTTTTTAATTGGCTTTATAGTGTCAAATTAGGTCATTTTTTTCTAACCCTACGCGTGTTCAGCAAAGAAGAAGATGCATTAGCTGATTGTACTGTCTTAAAAATTAAGACTTTGTGCTTTAAAGTGTTGTAAATTATATATGCTTTATATAGTACTAGGTGCGTACCCGCGCAATGCGGCGGTAGCACATTGTTTCGTTTCGGCAACTACGAGTTATGTTTTGGGTTTCAGATTTGCCCCATGGGGGTTGTGGGTTGGGGGTTGGAGGTAGGGTCTATGAAGTTCTTTGTATGAGCATGAGATGTTGTATGAAAGTTCAAACTGTTTGAAGGCGAAGCAGAAAGTCCACGGTATTTTTGTAGAATTATTCAAAACATAAAATTATTCAAAAAAAAAAAAAAACACATGATGCATTGAAAAGATAGAAGTTTTAGTTGGTATTTTATTATGTCTAAACAATATTTTTGTAGTAAGAAATTTAGACTGTTTTTCAACTATTGTTTGTGAATTCGATATGATTTACGTTTTGTAATGGTTAATCGGTACAATTTAGGTATTGATTCTGTCATATTGTTACATTAAATGGTTATTTATGACCATTTTGGTGGTTTGGTCATTTCCCGCCGTTATAGTGGCATTTTTTATAAGAGTTCGCTACTTTTTTGATTATCCGCGCAATACGGCCACCGACATTTAGTTTTATTTTGTAAGATAAATTTACATTAGTTCTGTTTTTCTGTTTTGTTAAGGACACTTTTGTGGAAACCCTTACACCAGCAGTGGCAGAAAATAGTTCGGTGATTAGTTTCTTATATTATATTAAGAAAATGTATAATGTATCATCAAAATACCATTCTAATTAAACACATGTTTGTAAGTTATGATGTTTTATATTATCTATTCTTCAATAATAGATTTTTTTTTATTTTATGTTATACTGAGTTTATTATTAACTACAAATTTCACACCCTTCTACTATAAGTAAATAAATGAACTTTTCAAATGCGTGACATATTTGATAATAAAAGTAGAAGGTAAAGCATTGCTGTTTGATATAAACATCTAAAGTCTCGTCAATATAAATATAAACATCCAAAAGGTATTTCTTAATTCTCGGCAAACCAACCATATTTATGACGAATTTAGCTCGTGTAAAATGATTACCTTGAAAATCCTGTGTCTTTGGTGCACCAAAAGTTGACCAATCCAAACTACAACCGCAAATTAGAAAAAGTTTAAATACTCCAAATTAAAAAGAATATACATTGAAAAATTGTGTACGCAATATCCAAAACTGACATGTCATCTAGTCTAGGGAGGTACCTACAAGTGTCGACGCATACAAACACTCAGCATATAATTTTCAAGTACATATACAAGAAAGCTTTATTAAGCACATTTAGAAAATGATTCATCTAAACTTAGTAGTCTACCTTGCTGAGCTTGTTAAGTACAGACATGTCCTTTTATTATTTGCTTTGTCCACATGCTTCACAATATACAGACTCTGTGTTTTCAAAAAATTCCAGAGTTTTCAAATTTTGAAAATCCAAAAAGTTTGGGCGGGAGCTAAGTTTCAAAATTTTCAAATTTTGAAAATACGAGAAACTTGGGCGGGAGTTAAGTTTCAAAAATTTCAAACTTTCAAAATTTGAAAATCCGGAAAACTTCGGCGGGAGCTAAGATTCAAAAATTTCAAAGTTTGAAAATCCAAAAAGCTTGGGCGGGAGCTAAGTTTCAAAATTTTCAAAGTTTTCAAAATTTGAAAATCCGGAAAACTTGGACGGGAGCTAAGTTTCAAAATTTTCAAAGTTTTCAAATTTTGAAAATCCGAAAAAACTTAGGGAGAGCTAAGTTTCAAAATTTTCAAATTTTGAAAATCCGAAAAGATTGGGCGGGAGCTAAGTTTCAAAATTTTCAAAATTTTCAAAGTTTTCAAATTTCAAATTTTCAAAAAGTTCAAAGTTTTCAAGTTTTCAAATTTTAATATGTTTGAAAAAATCAAAAATGAATGCAAATATGTAAATCAACAGGAAACAGAAACTAAAAATTAAGCAATTTCATTAGCACTGGAATAGTTTGTAAATCAACTAAGAACTTCCATCAAAAGTTTAAACGTGAAAATGAATGAAAATATGTAAATCTACCAAGAACTTTCATTAGATGTTCAAATTGCTTATGAGTTCTTTCCTTTCTTGTTGCCATGATATACACAACAACAATCTTCTTGATAAAAAACGGTAACTGCATAGACTATGTAGACCATCTGATCACATCCCTAGAGACGATCCGTAACCAAGAACTTGCCACAAACATGTTTCTTTCCTGACAGCAGAGTATAAACAATGTGAGAAATCATGTGAAATAAGCTATTTGATTATATTAATCAAGCAACATATGACAGTTTCATAAATGTTATAAAATACTAAAACAACTTGAAAATGAAAAATGGAATCACAGGTATAGCCCGATGGACTGATCCATATGTTCAACTCTACTTACATAATCTTTTATAGTTTATGAATCATATCTGTTTGCTTTTGACAAAACCTTGATGTGTTCTACAAATATCAAAAAGAGCATCAATGAGTCAAAATACTAAGATTATTATCCAGATACAAGATAAATATGAAAAATAAAGTATAGCACACATACCAGCTACACTGATTTGATTTCCTACAGGAAAGATTGAACAAGTGCCCTTAGTTAGAAACATTTCTAATCCGTAACAGATGTTGAGGTGCCCAAACCCAAGCGTTTCTGCTGCTTTATTTTCATTGGTAAACTTCACTACTGGAAGGAGGTTGCAGCACAAGTGTGAAAAAGGAAAATAGGGACCGTAGTCGATTAGTGTTAGGCTTAATGATTTGATGAAAAATGATCGAGACATTTCAGTAAATACCTGGGGTGAGTGTTCTGTAACCTTGAAATGGCCATACTTCCAGATATGCTCTTATCTTCTGAACATATATGATTTGGAGTCTGTAGTACATGTTCAGACAACCATTAAGAATGGAAAAAAAAATCACAAATATGCTGCAATTTTAGTTATGGGATGTTTGAGGTTAACAAATAACAAGATAATAACAAAAAAAAATTGGATTTGGGATCCACCTTCATTTCATCTTTCCACCTTGACGTCTTCATTCAGAACTTCTGGTTCACACTATCTTTGGACCTCCGGTCTTTGGTTTCAACCTTCGTGGCCAGTCTCAGTCTCTAGCTTCAACCTTAGTGGCCAGTCTTCAAATATCAGGATTCATTGAGAAGATTTAATAGCCAATATATATCATCGCCCTGTGAATAAATCCAACCCTAAGCTTTGTGAGCTGCAAATTGGACCCTAAAATCCCAATATCAGATTTACACATATGAACAACATCAGTTTGTTATAAAGGTCTAAAAATTAACCAGACTCACTTGTTAGAAACCCTCTTATGAGTTCAAGAACAAATCCAAACCCACAACTTCTGATCGAGATATGCTTTCATCTGCTTTGAGAGAGGAAGAAGAGGAGCAAGAAGATATTCCTTCCTATAATTTCTTCTCCTTCCTGTCAGATAAGCACAAAAAATAATTAGAAATATGGACAAATCCCATAACTTTTCAAAATGAGAGAATAATGTGTTTATACTTGATTTCCATAAGAAACTCCATCGAAATGCTCATCAAGCCAGCATGTGTTATGCTCTGTCATACAATAAAGAAAATAAACTTAGCTAAAAGGTTATACAAACAAAAATAATAAAAGCTTGAGAAGACTATGACCTGACCTTCTTGTTCCTCGTCTGATGGTGCAAAACTCAAAAGAGAGCATGGTGCTTAAAAAATACGAAAGGTTCGCCAACACCTGAAGCAAAAGACAGATCCAGAAAAACTAAACCTTAAAACCCCAAATCAATAACCACATGTCACATACTTACCATGATGGTCTCATACCAAGATCTGGATCGAGTAAGAGACATATGGCGGTGGTGGGTGGTTGAAATTCGAACCACCATTTGTCACCTGTAGGTGGTGTTGATGTGTATACCAAGATCTGGGTCGAGCAAGATCTGGGTTTTACCGGTAGTCAATCAAAATAGAAGAGATGTGGTAAGTTATTGTGGTGTGCGATGGTGTATACTGGTTAGTAGAGTCGCTGTGTCGACAGTAAGCCCGAAGTAGTTAAGAACTTACCGATGGTCGCAAATTAGGATCCGCTTTTGAATCTTCGAGGAAGAACCACGATGGTGAGGGGGTAGCGATGGTGGCGGTCATCTCACATTCAATCGAGTGTCCAGAAAAGGGGAGGAGACTGGATCGGATGGTGGCGGCTGCAGATGTGAGAGCATGCGTTTTTCTTTAGACAAATGTGAGAGACGGGAGAAGTTTGGGAGAGACGGGATTGCAATGACGGCTCTTTAGGTCTAGGGTTGGTTTTTTTAATGCTTTTATACGGTCACTATTAGGTCGGTTATGTGTAAGCAACGCGTATTCAGCAAATACTATGCATTATAGGTTTGTACATAGTCTTAAAATTAAGATTTTATGCATTAAGATGGTTGTAATTTATATATGGTTTATATTATAGTATAGATTATAGATATATATATATATACTAAAAGAAACCCAAATTGATGTGACATCATAAATTAATGATGAAAGGATTTTTTACCAATTACCGAGAATATCATAATTCATAACAAATAAAAATATTAATAAAATAATGTAGTACAACAGCATGGTCTCTCATCATGTTTAACTATTACGCTGTATTTAAAATTACAATAATTAATTGGTTGTTTTCATGAGGGAGGGTTACTTTATATATATATATATATATATATATATATATATATATATATATATATATATATATATATATATATATATATATATATATATATATATATATATATATATAGACCCATCGATGTTTCCATCTCCACATAATTATTAAATTGCATCAGCTAAAAAGTTTTTGAAATTTTAACTAATATCATGCATGATGACATTTGATTTAAACATATAATGTGAAAACATAATGATCGTGTTATAATAGAATGATATTATATATATATTAATTAGCAAATCTCAGTCTGTGAGTGTTTTCTACTATTCAATTCCTTTTGCTAATTCCAGAACCAAACGTATTAAAATAATATCATAGTATAATTGTTAAAGCATTTGATATAAAATACAAATAAGGTTATATTTGGAATTAGCAAATTTGATTCTGCTTATAGCAAACTTTTATATTTACGTTTTTTCCCCTCAACTAATTTCGAATTAATTGTTTTAATCGTATTTATTATAAAGTTATATTAATAGTATTTTGTAAGTTGCGATTTCGGTCCCTAATTATATTTTAAAGTTACAATTTTCGTCCCTTACGTAATATGTTTTTTGTCGAGCTGCGTTTTCGAATATACCGGGTTTCTGCATCATCGAATTAATTGTTTTCATCCCTATTTATTATAAAGTTATACAAATGGTATTTTATAAGTTGCGATTTCAGTCCCTTACTATATTTTAAAGTTACGATTTTCGTCCTTTACATAATTTGTTTTTTGTCGAGCTGCGTTTTTCAATATACCGGGCTTCCGCAGCATCGCGCGGACGGTTTAAACCCTAGTTTTAAATAATTTGTAGATTAGATGTTAAAACTTTATATACAAAACTAATGATTGTAATAAATAAAGTGAATTTATACTCCACTAATCATGACAACTTTGAAAATCACTTTTCCAAACGCATGCATGCGATAAACACAAGAAAACGAAAATTCAATAACATACACAGAGATGACAAACATAAGGAAAAGCATTGATAAAAGCTACAACTTGGGGAAAACCAAATTCAACTATACAGATTGGATTGGAGGGGCATATATGTAATTTGACATATATTTATACACTTTTAGATTAACCCTAGCCCTAAAACAACATTTGACAGCTTCCTAACGCTTCTATCCTCTCCGCCTCCGCTGTGTCTCTCTTTGAATTCGGACAGGAAGATTGGAATCGACCACCGGTCCAACCGCCGCCTCCTCTTCCTATACGTCTCCACCAACGTTCAAGCCTCCGATCTGCTTCCTAGCCGTTCACGCATCCGATCTCCTTCCTAGCCGTTCACAGCCTTCGATCAGGCGGATTTGGACGGTTGAGATCTGACACGCCTTCGATCTGCTTCACCGACCGGCTTTCCCTTACAGGCGACTCCGATAATCTTGACCAGCGGATCTCCCTTATCTGCGTCTCCTGTCTCCTTCGATCCCGCTGATGAGTTTTTTCCGACGATCTCCCTTTCCGGTTCGATTTATTCCCGACCATCTCCTTCTCCAGTTCGATTTGATCCCAGAAATCTCCTTCACCGGTTCGACTCCTTCTCCGGGTATCATTATTCGTGTCTCCTCCTATTGAAGCTGTCGACACCGTGAGATCCGATTCAAGGTTTCGACACACCCACTGCTTCAACCAGATCCGTCTGATTCAAGGTTTCGACACACCCACTGATTCAAGTTCTCAGATTTTGGATGTGAGTTTATTTTCAATGGTGTTAAATGAAATATTTAAAAAAGATAATGACATTCTTTTTGCTGTAATCCATATCCACTCATCCACTATCTATAGTTATGAAAAGTTGAAAGCAATAATTTCGTTTTCTTCTCTGATTACACTACGACACTACGATATGTTTTTGTTTATTAATTACAATTTCTGATTTTCAAATGTTTTTGTTTTTCGTTAAAAGTTATGGTTTTTGATAGAATTTCAAAATTTTAAGATTTGACAGTGGTTCCAATCTCTTTAAGTGGTAGCCTCCTTCGATATCTCGATTGTTTTTAAGAAATAATTTTCAAGTTTTTTTGTTTGTATATTGAAATAAATAACGATGTTTCTCATTTATGGGAAAATACCAATTTGTATCCCTTCTTTAATTTTTTTTAGAGATAAATGTTAGGGATAAATGTTAATATTCAATTTTATTTATCTTTTTGATGTTATATGTTGTACAGGAAATGTGCAAATACAAAAAGGTGGAAGAATTTTTTTAACTTGAAGCAGACCATAACTCATAAGGACATAGGTATCCAACTCTGCTACCTTTGCTTCTTATAAATCTTTAGTATTTTTTTTGCTTTACATTTTTCAAATCTCCAGATTTTGTCAATATTTTTCATATTTAGTTGTTTTACCTCCATCATATTTGTTTGTTGACTTTGTTTGCTAATTAAAATTGATATGTAGTAATCACCAATATGCTCCGTTGCAGCACCAATCAGATATGTTAGTCAACTTGTCATCTTTAAGTACATTGTGGCAGATCCACAACCATGACGACATAAGGTAATTGCTACTTTGTTTGCTTATGAAAGCTAATTGTTGCAGGTTTAAATAACCCAAATCAGTTGAAGCTTTTTTTTTATTATAAAAAATGAATTTGTTTCTTTTTCCAAAACTACAAAGTAATTAGGGCTAATTGTTTCACTTTTTCTATGAAAACTTCATATATGATGAAAAAATGAGATTTTAAATACAAATTTACTAAAAATATTCAGCTACGCTACCTTTTCTACCTTCTTCCTGTTTTATGAAGAACACATCAGTAACATCAAAAAATCCTGAAAAAGTGAGAAAACGGTAATAAAAATGAAAAGTACAAATAAAAACATGAGAATGCAAAAGCCAAAATAAAGGAAATCAAATAAAGTGAATGGAGATATCTTACATGTTCAAATATGATTATACAAGCTGAACAAACATGTAAGAGAAACGGTGCATAAAACATTACTTTTTGATAGTAGTAGTGTTTTTTTAAATCTACATAACAAAAGAGATCAAGATAACAAAATCAAAATATAAAATGAAATTATTGCTGTTTATGCTGTATACTGGGTTAAAAATATTCAGCTACGCTACCTTCTACATTCTTGCTATTTACGCTTAACACATCAGTAACATAAAAAAAACCTGAAAAAAAGGGAAAAATAACTTTAGCAAATATGAAAAACTAAAAAAAAAAGAGTATGCATAAGCTAAAAAGATGGAAATCAGATAAAGTGAATGTAAATTTGTTACATGTTCAAATCTGGGTATAAAGCTGAACAAGCGTGTAACAAAAAGGCAAAAAGGCAGTAGTGTTTTTTCAAAACTATATTGTAAAAGAGATCAAGATATCAAAATCAAAATACATGATAAAATTGTGTGCTTTTTGAATATTACATGTGTTTAGACTCAATTCATACAAGAGAAGACTGGTGGCTCTTGGTATACCAGAGAATGCAACATGGAGGAGAAATTTAAATGAAGAAGAATGTTGGGTGTGGATACCTTTTATACTTTCAATCATGCAATTTGATTGGCTGATTTTTGGTCAGCTGGATCAGTTTTAAATGAATGGTTTAGATTCTTTTAAAAGATCCAAAGGTGTCGATTAAGTTTAAAGGCTGAGTGAGAATACACATCTATCAGCTAGATTTGTTTATTATTATTTGTACAACTTTAAGATTCCACATAGGATTTGTTATTATTATTTGCACATGCTAGCAAAAAGCAAAAAGATAAGGATTTGTTTATTATTATTTGTACATTCGTAACATGCAATACCGTGTGCTGTGATTCCTGAACGCAAATTGTGCATTAGGAGCTTGTACTATCTTAAAAATTAAGACAATTATGCATAAATGAGTTGTAATTTATATATGGTTTATAATATAGTATAGTATAGATATATATATATATATATATATATATATATATATATATATATATATATATATATATATATATATGTATATGTATATGTATATGTATATGTATATGTATATGTATATGTATATATATATATATATATATATATATATATATATATATATATATATATATATATATATATATATATATATATATATATATATATATATATATATATATATATATATATATATATCAGTGTTGTAGAAATCGGCCTTGGCGGCCGATTAATCGGCGATTAGTCGCTTGACAGTCTTTAACTGATTACGATTAGGCCTAATCGGTCTGCTTAATGGTTTGCTACAAAAATCGGTCAAATATCGGCCTTGGCGGCCGATTAATCGGTCTTGCCGGTCATTTTTTAATTTTTTTAGTTATTATTTATTTATTTTATTTTTAAATGACGACACAAACACTCTCTAGTAACTCAAGAAAACTGAAAAAAAATATTAAATAATAAAATAAACAAATTTTATAATCTTTAATGTGTATCTCGGAATAAAATGAATCAAACTTTGCTATTTTGTTATATTTATATATTTTTAAATCAATTCCTTTATAATTTAGGGTCTCCAATTAATCCCCGACTAATCCCCGATTAATCCCTTAACCCCACTCGACCGCCAAGCTACCGTTAAGCGATTTTTACAACTTTGATATTTTTTTTGTACATATGCTAATGTTAGATGCTTGGGAAACTATCATGCTTTAAAGCCCCGGGAAGTCGGGAACTATACACCACCTATTATGTATAACGCTGTTTGGGTTAACACCCCCACTTACCCTCCAATGTGAGGTCATTATGTTGCATTAAAATTCATGTATACGTCTACATGTGTACTGATTGAGTAGTTGACCTCTTCATTTAACATGTTTTTCAGGAAACTTGGCAGTAGGAGGGCACTTAGGTGTCTTTTAGCAGCATTATACATATGTTTTGGGATGTACTGATTTTTTTGGAAACATTGTTTCAAAACTTTTTGTAAGTTGTAAATGTTTTTAAATACTATGGTTGGGGTTGTGTTTTACCTTACGCCATGGAACCTTGAGCCATTCCTCGTGTTTCCGCTTTAGGGGGTGTGGCAATAACAAGCTCGACACTTAACTTTGTTGAACGGAGAGCACCTTGCGTCTTTATCCATTCGGGGTCCGTAGTTTTCGACATGGAATTATGTTGGTTGTTTCATACACCTTGTTTGGTGTGGTGGCTGACCGTCGACCATTGTGGAACCGTGTAAGAGAGAGGCAAAGATAGGGCATAAATACGCAATATGGACCTTATAAGATAGAAAGCATCGGCGATAGGAGAGAGTTTAGGCTAACAAATATATCTTCCTTGATATATACATGCAACACATCGGCCTTGGGCACAATATACTAACAAAAACGGCATGACATTCAACTAGAGGTGCACAAAAGCCGATTTTTTTAAGAACCAGTTTTTTAAAAACCGGTAATAGTCCAACCGGTTTCAGTTAAAACCGGTTGGTCGTTTTTTTTAAATGAAATTTAGTCTAGACCGGTTTTTTAAAATGGGTCGATTTGGTTAACCTATTAAAAACCCGGGGTAAAAACCGGCTCGGTTTGGGATAAAAAACCGATTATGATTTTTTTTTCGGTTTTTAAAAACACCCGTTTGTTTGTGCACCATGGTTAAAAATAGTCCCTTGGAGAAACTACAATAATTTCAAATTACTAAATTGTTTATTCTAAAATATTAATTAGAGTAAATTACAATAATGGTACATGTTAACATGTGGTTTGGAGAAACTTTCAAAAGGAGTCCAACTTTTAGAAAAACACCATAAGGGTGTTATGCTTAGGATTTACTTTCAATAATGGTCCAACTGAATGTTACAGTGTGTTTTTCCGTTAAAACGCATGCATGAGCACCACACGTGAGGGTTATATTCGTCTTTCTTGGTGATTTATGCACACGAACACAATTACATGTTGGCGGTTATTTCGAACATCACTTCGGTATTCATTCAATACAAAATCTTCGCGCAAATGAGTTTATCCGGTGAAAATGGAGTCTGATAAGCGGTACCCGGGTGGATAATCGGACCGATGGGAAGTGGAAAATAAGAGATCACAATGTAGAAGGTGATGGGTACAAAGAATACAGTAAGCATTTGATTGTCAGGCTCTGTTTTCTTGGATCGATGCTAACCCTAACCGGTGTCTTAGATTGTGCAGATGGTGATCGGAGCATGTTTTCGTTAGAATTAAACTATGGTGGGTTCTTCGTTTTCGGAGGTAATCTACGACACTTGCATTCCCTTGTACATAACTTGTAGTAAGCGATAAAACGAAGAACCCACCATGGTTTATTTCTAGCGAAAACATGCTCCGATCACCATCTGCACAATCCAAGACAACAGAGCCTGACAACCACTTCCCATCAGTCCGGTTATCCACCCGGGTACCGCCGATCAGACTCCATTTTCACCGGATAAACTCTCGAGCATTGCGCGAAGATTTTGTATTGAATGAAGGATATTGAAGTCATTACTAGAAAATAGACTTTTAATGACACGAACTATGACACACACTAACTTCATGATTGATTGTATGTCATAAAAAAATGTCATGTATGTTAAAATATGAAGGATTTACGACACTCATAATTATATGTTATAAACCTGTGTCATCTTTTATAGAATTTACGACAAACAAAAATGTGTGTCCTGATTTTGTGTCATAACAAAAAAACAAAGAAACACGGAGTACACTTAAAAGCAGTACGTCGCGTTTTATTTCCCTATTTCCCTCCTCGATGCTTTTGATTCCTGCTTCACCTGTTCTCAAATCGACCTGCTTAGGGTTCGTAGTTCTCAAATAGCATCACATTAGGGAGATGCGACTCTTCATGCCTCACGAATCAGAGATATTGAAGCCTTAGATCTGATTGTTCTCTTCTGGTTGCACTAAGGTACGTGTTCACTGATTTCGTTGAAGCACTAGTCTGATTTAGGGAAATACATGAGCCGCTAGTACCATTTTTGTGTTAAGTGTCCATTAGAAATAGTAATCGAACTTGAAAGATATGATAGGTCCGATTTAGAAACACATTTGTCTTAAGAAGCATGAATTTTTGTTGAATTGGAGTTCATTTACTTTCATTCTTATGGCTTTTCTAAGTTGAAGCTTTACTAATATGGGTTAAGGTCATGAAACATGGTTTGACCTTGACAAGAAAGAGCTTTATATGGGTTTGACCTTGATATGGTTTTTGGACTTGAAAACCCTAAGAAAGGTACATCTACAGTTGCACTAAATGTTTCTTGATCGCTGATGAAGGTTCTTATTATATGTGTATGCTCTATTATTTAACATTAATGCCATTTCTAGATATTTTGAAGGGGACTTAAATGTATGTGAAATGGATTTTCATTTGGAATATCTAAAAATCGGACTTAAATGTATGTGAAATGGATTTAACAATTCCATTTCTACTCTAGTTCCCCGTACACATTTATTTGTGTTTCTCTTAATTTAGCAGGTTATGATATCACTAAAATGGGATACCACTATTAAAAAAAGGGTGATTGAATTTAGACACTACTGGATTATGAGTGGTTATGGAGTACTATGTTACTATTTTACTTCCTAGTACTGACTGGAAACTCGGTTGTATAGGTCATGAAACATGGTTTGACCTTGACAAGAAAGAGCTTTATAAAGAAAAGAAGTTGAAGTTCATGGCATTTTCAAGAGCTATTCCTCAATAAGGCTACACGGAATGGCCAACAAGTTTTTGTGGGTTGGCAGCCGTTGGCCATTTTGTAGGCAGTGGTTGGCCATTGATGTTAAACTGCCAACCAAATTACTTTGAGAAATTACAACTTTAGTCCTTGTACTTAAAATTTAAACATTTCATTAAAAATAAAACACAAAAACAACTAACAATTAAAAGTTAAACAAACACACAAACTAAAACACAAACCTAATCTACTCATCGTCGAACGTTCCTAGCCGCATCCTTCTTCGCTTGAACTGCAATTTGATACTCGAACCCTTGTAGATCAGAGATGTTTCTCGTCACAATATCCAGCAGCTTTGGTTCTAACTTTGTCTTCATGAAATGTCTGCAAAGTGGCAACTTGATCGTTCAATTGTTGCAATTCTGCGCTACATTGACTACTGTTAGTACCAGAACTACCTCCCTTCATCTTCCTCTTTGCTTGATCACGACCAATCGGAAGAACGTCATCCTCCGGCTCCTCATTCATGTCGAACCCAACATTTGCATCAAAAGACTGAGAGTGTGCGGATGTGGATGTTTTGAAGCGTTTGGTAGTATGTATTCCAATGGCGAACTGTTGAAAGGATGTTTGTTCCTTCCATTTTTCTTTGTTTCGAATTACCCTCCAAAACGATTCCGCTTGAACATTGAAATGATGTTTGGTGCCATTTTTGTCGATATATTGTTGCTCGGATTACCCACCATCACATCATCTAAATTGGCACCACTTTGCCAATTTTGTTTACATTGAGAAAAAATCGCCTCAAATTCCTTGACAATTTTACTTATATTACGCCATTTCGGGTATATGTCGACCCATGTCGATGACACCATAATTTCCAAATCTTTTCTTGGAAAACTTTGCTTTCTTGGTCGTTTCCTTGAGCCGCATCCTCCGATATGTTGACCCATGTTTTTGCCAAAGCTACCACCTCCTCAACATTCCAAGGCTCTACCTTGGATCTCTGTGTCATTGGGGCTTTCCCTTTTCTACGACCTTTTGATGGTTTTTTTTGTTGTTGATGTTCTTGTTCTTCTTCTTCGTCTTCTTCTACTTCTTGTTATTGTTGTTCTTCTTCTTCTTAGGTGTCCGATGCAAGAAGACGTCGTGGTTGAGTTGAGAAGAATTGTGTTTCTCAAACTTGGGATTCTACTTGTGGTGGAGAAGGTGTGGCGAAAACATTTTGAGATGGTGTGAGAAAAGCATTTTGGTTTTGGGATAAATTGTAAACCAAGTTGGCTAACAATTGGTCTTGTGTCGGTGAAAACATCAGCTCATCGGGTGGGGGTGAAAACATTGGTTTGATGAAGGGTTTGGAGGTGGAGTGCTATGAATGTTGGAAGATTGTTTTTTTGGAGGATTTTGAACCTTTCTTTTTTGCTTGAAGACATTTTGAGAGAGTTTTGGAACAAATGATTTGGTGAAAAGAATGAGATTTAGATGTATATATATATATATATATATATATATATATATATATATATATATATATATATATATATATATATATATATAGGGGATGAAAGAGGTTTTAAAAATCTGATTTTAAAAAAGAAACGGCTATTTTTGTTTTGGGTTAAAAGTGTAAAATTTTGAAAACATTCAAAAATTACTCTCCTAGCCGTTTGGGGGGTTTTTTTTTGCCATTTTCTGAAAGTTGAGACACCCGTTGGCATCTTGCGACTACACGGAGTAGTCCTCGCCAAGAGGGTCACCAAGCCTCTTGGCGAGTCGCCATCACCGCCGCCACTCCATTCGCCAAGCAACTCGCCAACCACCATCGCGAGCCCGTTGGCGAGATGCCAACGGGTGTCTCAACTTTCAGAAAATGGCAAAAAAAACCCCAAACGACTAGGAGACTAATTTTTGAATGTTTTCAAAATTTTATACTTTTAACCCAAAACAAAAAGTAGCCGGTTTTTTTTAAAATCAGATTTTTAAAACCTCTTTCATCCCCTATATATATACATCTAAATCTCATTCTTTTCACACAATCATTTGTTCCAAAACTCTCTCAAAATGTTTTCAAGCAAAAAGAAAGGTTCAAAATCTTCCTAAAAACAATATTCCAACAATCATATCACTCCACCTACAAACCCTTCATCAAACCTACTACATACAAATGCTTATCACCCTATATAATGTTTTCACCCCACCCGATGAGCCGATGTTTTCACCGACACAATACCAATTGTTAGCCAACTTGGTCTACAATTTATCCCAAAACCAAAATGCTTTTCTCACACTATCTCAAAATATTTTCACCACACCTTCTCCACCACAAGTAGAATCCCAAGTTTTAGAAACACAATTATTCTCAACTCAACCACGACTTCTTCTTGCATCGGACACGGAAGAAGAAGAAGAAGAAGAAGAAGAAGAAGAACATCAACAAAAAAAACCCATTAAAGGTCATGGAAAAGGGAAAGCCCCAATGACACAGAGGTCCAAGGTAGAGCCTTGGAATGTTGAGGAGGTGGTAGCTTTGGCAAAAACATGGGTCGACATATCGGAGGATGCAGCTCAAGGAAACGACCAAGAAAGCAATGTTTTCCAAGAAAAGATTTGGAAATTATGGTGTCATCGAATGGGTCGTACATACTGTACCCCCCCCCCCCCGGTCAATATACTCGAAATGGCGTAATACAAGTAAAATTGCCAAGGAATTTGAGGCGATTTTTTCTCAATGTAAACGAAATTGGCAAAGTGGTGCCAATTTAGATGATGTGATGGTGGTTGCTCGGCAGCAATATATCGACAAAATGGCACCAAACATCCTTTCAATGTTCAAGCGGAATCGTTTTGGAGGGTAATCCGAGACAACAAAAAATGGAAAGAACAAACATCCTTTCATCAGTTCGACGTTAGAATACATACTACCAAACGCTTCAAAAGATCCACATCCACACACTCTCAGTCTTCTGATGCAAATGTTGGGTTCGACATGAATGAGGAGCCGGAGGATGACTTTCTTCCGATTGGTCGTGATCAAGCAAAGAGGAAGATGAATGGAGGTAGTTCTGGTACTAAGAGTAGTCAATGTAGCGCAGAATTGCAATAATTGAACGATCAAGTCGCCACTTTGCAGACGTTTCATGAAGACAAAGTTAGAACCAAGCTGCTGGATATTGTGACGAGAAACATCTCTGATCTACAAGGGTTCGAGTATCAAATTGCAGTTCAAGCGAAGAAGGATGTGGCTAGGAGATTGGGATTCACGTTCGACGATGAGTAGATTAGGTTTGTGTTTTAGTTTGTGTGTTTGTTTAACTTTTAAATTGTTAGTTGTTTGTGTGTTTTATTTTTAATGAAATGTTTAAATTTTAAGTAAAAAAAAGATTTTGTGTTTGTTTTATATTTGTACAAGGACTAAAGTTGTAATTTCTCAAAGTAATTTGGTTGTCAGTTTAACATCAATGGCCAACCACTGCCTACAAAATGGCCAACGGCTGCCAACCCACAAAAACTTGTTGGTCATTCGTTGGCCATTGGCCACCACTCCGTATAGCCTAATCAAGACACCCTAGATTAGGTTATAGCAAAGATGTATCAACTAAAATTTTCATTTTTTATGATAATATTTGTTACTTTTTAAGGAGTCTGCCATCGCAAACAATTGGATCTTTATTAGATATTATTGCATTAAAATCCGAACCTTTACCGGTCGAATAATTATTATTTTATTAACTAATTTATTAATTTTAATGGTTTCACATTATCTTTCTTGAAATCCAGTTAGTTTTAAAGGTTTTGTATTTTCACTTATAGATTGCACTGACGTCCAAGTAAAATTTGATTTACAGTGATTACTCTTTTAGGCTTTGATAGTTTATAAAACGTGGTTTGACTGTAACAAGGAAGAGCTTTGGCCACTGGAAAGGATTGTTAATTCTTTCTTTAATCTTTTTATCATGTTTGGATCATTTATGGTTTAGCTTACCGGATAGTTCTTATCCCCATTATTTATGTTTTGTCGCTCTCTAATATTTCTTTTCCTTGAATTTATAGGAACGATAAAATGTGATGTATAGGTTTGGCACCCTTTTGCTTGACCTTCTAAGTGGACAACAGATTCTGCCTAGCCATGTATGTGTCAAGAATCTGTAAATTTTGGTCCAATATTTTGAAACACCATCGCTTAAGGCTTTTCATAAAAACACCATTTTAACTCATGGTTTGTCATCATTGTTCCAAAAATCATCATTTAGTGAAACTTCAATTTCAAAATTTTCAAATAAGTCATTTCCTTTAAAACCATTTTTAAAAACAAGTGGGGTTTAATGAGAAATAATTTAGGTTTAAGTGCGGAAAACATCGTTTGGTCCCATTTAGATAAAACATTTTAGTTTTTAAAGTAGCGAGGTTGTTACAATTCAATTACCGTTACATAGTTTAAAATGAAACCACACAACCAGTGGCCTTCTAAACATCCCGCTCCTCTAAGATCCTCTAAACTCCTCAACCTGAGTACACATCAAAATAAGTTAGGCAATTGAAATGCCTAGTGAGTTTACCCGAGGTTGGCCCATTCGAGTGAGTAGTGAACTACCACACTCGGGACAAACCCCCAAAAATAGTTTTAACACACACTTCAAAAGTATTTAAAACATCATAAATGTTTACTCAAAATAGATAGTTATGATATGCAAATGCAATGCATGATGCAACTATCCCAAACCCACGTCCATCTCATAAAAGTCCAACTCACCTCAATGGCACCCACCTAAGTTCACAAGCAAACGCACGAAGCATAATACTTGATTCCCATATGGGTTGAAACTAAGACTAGTGGCCATTACACTAGCCTCATGAGGGGTAGCAACTCCCTCATGCAATTCCCTAATATCGGGAACAACTACTCCTCACCCTCTTTATTTTAGAGAAGGGTCAAACTCATATTAACTCCTCACCCTCTTTGTTTTAGAGAAGGGTCAAACTCATATTAACTCCTCACCCTCTTTGTTTGAGAAGGGTCAAACTCGTCCTCAAGGTATCACACGGTCAATCCCATCCTATATGAAATGCAATGCACAATAGGATGCTAAAAACGTCTTTCAAAACAACATCATACTCTTTATTTGAAAACATCTTTAGAAACTCATCTTCATGCGATGCACAAGTAGAAATCATATAACACATTGCACATAATAACATGCATGAAAAGTAATTGATAACATACACAAAAGGTAATAGTTGGGATGTGTACTCCCGGTAAACTCACCCAAGGTCAACTGACGAGTCAACACTAACTCTACACAAGGTTTGATGCATTTGGAGGCGCTCCTAGACATCATCTCGTCCATCAAATCATCTTAGTTGAGTGCTAGCTCAAGTCCTTAGTCTCACCTCCAAGTCATTATAACATATCTCCTTCCTACAATGCAAGAACGGAAGATATCATACTCGATTCATCTAAAAGTCGTACCATACTTACTTCTTTATAACAAAGAGGAAACCATCATTCATCATCCCAAAATGAAGTCCTTGACCCTCTAATATAAGGAAGATCTTAGTTAAAACATTCCCAAAGATTGGCATTAAAACAAGGATCCAAGGCCCAAACCGTAAAGCTCAAAACCCAAAAAGTACCCAAAACCGGACAGATCCTGACACGGGCCGTGTTGGGTAAAACCCGGGCCGTGTTTATCAATCAGAAGATCTCAGACATGCTGACATGGGCCGTGTTCCTCATGACACGGGCCGTGTTCTGTGTACTGTAACTCCGATTTTTGGTCCTTTTCACCTCTTTTCACCCAACTCAAGGTCCAATACTTTTCTAAACTTCTAACCATCAAAAGGACATTATTCTAATCCAATTTAATACATCATTAGACTCACTTGAATCATTCAAAATCATTTTAAATGAATCCATTACATGGCATGACCACAACTTCACTCCATAATCTTAAACCATGGAATACCCAATTACATTCCTACAATTGGTGATTACAAAGGGAGATTCCTTCTTCCATTCCATGGAATCATTAGGAAATGATCATTACTCCATTATTACCTCCAATTGGTGCAAATGATTCACTCATCCCTTAAACCAAAAGATCCATTCATCATATACATGGATAAAACCCATTCCAACACTCAATTTCTATATTCTAGTGATTCAAGGTTTAAAACTACAAATCAAAGGTTGGAATCCTTAGGGAATCATTAGAAATGAATCCCCTCATCCAAAACCACCATAATCATCCATTAATTTCTAGATTTCTCAACAAATCATCAAATCCCCAATTTCTAGGGTTCATAATACCCAATTCAATCAAATTTAAGGATCTAAATCATCCATGGATTGGATGTTGATCCAAACAGCTTAGAAACATCAAATAAACATTGGGGAATCATAGGAAGAACCTCATCCCATCATAAAACTCATATTGGGTCCAATCCCCAAACTCAAACTCGAAATCTAGGGCTAGAAAAGTGAGTTTATACCTTAGATTGCTTGAATTCTTCAAGTATGATCATAATCCTTCAAAATCCACACAAGTCTCCTTGGAAGAGATGAAAATCGCCATCTCTCACTCACTCTAATCTTCAAAAACGTGATGTTTGGCTGAAATGGGGAGAACCCCCATCTAAAACTCTACATCTTTCATAATTGGCAAAACTAGTCCCTATAGTTTGATCCTTCTTCACCCAACACTCCAAAAGTAAATTCTTCTAAATAGAAGTCTCTAAGTTCACACTTATGCCCCAATTATCATTATTTATTTCACTTGAGTCATAGTCTAGGTCAACACTAGCCCTTAGTTTCCCAATTTGACACAAATGGTCCCTTACACTAAATTCTTCACAATTTAGGTCCTTAATATTAATTAAATGAATTATTAGACCTAATTTAAACTCTACATCAATTCCTTTAATATATCTTCTAATTTTTCTAAATCTATGACTAATAAAATATACTTAGGGTAAGTTTGGCCAAATTGACACTTTTAGTCCTTATGACAAAATTTCTTACATTTTGGTTACAAATTGATTTTAAAACTATATTTGGCCCATTTATTCACAAAATAAAATATAACAAAAATATTAAATTTAGTTATTCATTTATTTTATTTATTTACAAAATAGATTTTATTTGTCGGTTTAAGCCCAAAACTCCTAGGCCCAAATCACGGATGTTACATATTTCATGTTGCTTTTTTAACATATACTTATTGAAGTATTTATACTATCTAATAATGAATGATGTGATAGGTCCGAAAGTGTAAGTATTTTCTAAATATTTAATAATTGTTGTTAATAATGATTATAATTTTTTTCTTGTATTTATGTTTGTAGTGGGTGGTACAAGGAGAAGTAATGGTGGTGGTGCAGCTGGTGGATGTTCTCGTGATTCAGCCGACAAATTTTTTATGTTTATTATTATGTATTTGGTAATATTATGAGACATTAAATTTAATGTACGATTTAATTTTAATATTACTAAATCTAATAAATTTTTGACACACAAATGTGTGTCATCTTTGATTTATGACTGAGGCTTCAATGACATGCAATGTGTGTCGTAAATTATGATACACAAATGTGTGTAATCTTTCATTTATGACGGGGCTTCAATGACACGCAATGTATGTCATTAAAGGTCTTTTTTCTAGTAGTGAGTTTTGTTCGAACAGTAATATACTCTTTGATTTATAATTGGAAATATATCTCTAAAACCAATTACATGTGTTTCTCATAATCTGTTGTAATTCTAACAATGGCTAAACAACCATTTTATACTATACAAAGAAAAAACATAGGCTCCTTGTAATAATAGAAAGTGATATCCATTATCCATTGTTCCCCATTAACTTGATTGTAGGGACTCCCACTTGGAGTTCCCAACAATCACCCCCGAATCTCTAAGTCCTTCTAGAGATGTCATCAATCCCGATCAAGTCCCGTATTATCTTGAACTTGGTTCGAGCCAAAGGTTTTGTGAGAATGTCTGCCTTTTGTTCTTCACCTGGAATGTACTCCACCTCCACTTGTTCCTTTTCAACACAATTACGAATGAAGTGAAACCTAGTATGAATGTGTTTGCTTCTTCCGTGAAAGACTGGATTCTTCAAAAGTTTGATGGCCGATTTGTTATCAACTCTTAGGACCACTTTATCTTGCACCTTGTTCATGATTTCTCCTTGCAAGTCTTGAAGCCATATTGCTTGACAAGCAGCCGCGGTGGCTGCCATGGACTCTGCCTCGTAAGATGATAAAGCAACGGTATCTTGCTTTTGCGAACACCAGGTTATCGGAGATGACCCATAGTAGAAAATATGACCGGTTGTGCTTCTTCCATCATCTGGATCAACATTGTGACTACTATCACTGTAACCAATAAGTCGTTTTTGTCCCATCCTCTTGTACTTGATTTCGTATCCCGTTGTTCCACGTAAATACCTTAGGATGTGTTTAATTGCGTTACCATGTGATTCTCTTGGATTCTGCATATATCGGCTAATAACTCCAACCGCGTATGCCATATCAGGTCTTGTTTGCAAGAGATATCTAAGGCATCCTACCACCTTTCGATATTGTGTCAGGTCGATTTCGGGTTCATCTTCGGCCTTTGACAATGTTGTTCCTGGGTCCATCGGAATGTGGGTCGGATTGAAATCATGTAAACCGGCTTCCTTTAGAATGCGTTGTGCATACGCTTCTTGGTTTATTGTAATCCCTGATTCATCCTGTTTGACTTCAATGCCTAGGTAATAAGTTAATCTTCCAAGATCACACATCTCGAAGTTCTTGGACATGTCAAATTTGAACCTTTTGATCATGTTCAAATTTGTACCTGTAACAAATAAGTCATCAACATAAATTGCTAAAATTAGCAAGTTAGATCCTTCATGCTTCCGGTACACCGATGGTTCTTTCATGTACTTGTGAAATTTCATTCCCTTCAAAATCCCATCAAGTTTCGTATTCCATGCTCTTGGTGCTTGTCTAAGGCCATATAATGCTTTTGAAAGACGATACACCTTGTGCTCGTTGCGTTTCCTTATGTAGCCTTCCAGTTGGAACACATAAACGGTTTCCTTCAACTCTCCATGCAAGAAAGCCGTTTTGACATCCAAGTGGTGAAGTTCCCACCCATTAGTAGCGGCTAAGGCTATAAGAAACCAGATGGTTTCAATTCGTGCTACCGGAGCAAATACTTCTTGGAAATCAATGTCAGGTTATTGCACGTACCCTTTAGCAACCAACCTTGCCTTGTGTTTGTTTATAGTGCCATCTGCATTTTTCTTCAGCTTGAACACCCATTTGAGTCCAATTGCCTTCACCCCCATAGGCTTGTTCACGAGAGTCCACGTATTATTCTTGTTGATTGAATTGATTTCCGCATTCATGGCTTTAACCCACTCCGGTTCTTTCTTCGCCTCTTCAACTGATACTAGTTCGTCATTGGTTGTTAGGAGAAGTTCTTCCAGGTTGTTAAGATTAAGCACATAATCTTGAAGTCGAATCAGAAGATTCCTTTGTCTCGTAGACCTTCGGTGTTGGGTATTGTTGACCGGATTTGGTTGCTCATTATCTTGAACCTACAATCGGATCGGTTTGATCATTGTTTACATCGTTGTTCATATAATTCTTCGGATATTCCCATGGAACTATGAATGACCCTGGTTCTTCATTTTTGGTGCTTGCTTCTTTGACCCAATCCCACCATTTTGTTTCGTCAAAAATAACGTCTCGACTTATGATTATTTTTGTGTAGCCGGGTTATAGGCTTTCGTACCCGGTTCAGAACCAAGATGTACTAGTGCTCTTGATCGTGCATCCAACTTCTTGAGATTCACTGGTTCAACTTTTGCATATGCTAGACACCCAAAGATACGAACGTTCTCTAGATTCAGTTTTCTTTTATACAACTTCTCGTAAGGAGTTGTATCACCAAGGACTCTTGTGTAAACACGGTTGATCAGGTTTGTTGAGTGTTTTACCGCTTCTCCCCATAGGTTATTCGGAACATGCATCGCCTTCATGATACTTCGTGTCATGTCCATGAGCGTTCGGTTTCTTCGTTCCACAATACCGTTTTGTTGTGGTGAATATGGGGAGGTAAGATGACGTTTGATTCCATTTATATCACAAAAGGAATTAAACTCAAGCGAAGTAAACTCACCTCCTCGATCACTTCGAAACACCTTCAAAGACTTTCCGAGCTCATTCTCCGCCAAAGCTTTGAATTTCTTGAAGTGTAAAAACGCCTCACTTTTTTCTTTTAAGAGAAAAATCCACATATACCTTGAAAAATCATCAATTAATGTGAAAATGTACCGATTTTGACCTATCGTTGACGGTGTGATCGGACCGCATAAGTCACCGTGAACGAGCTCCAAAGGTTTTGTCGCTTTGTACGTCGTCATTATTGGAAATGACTTTCTTGTTTGTTTGCCCACCAAACAAGATTCACATAATTGATTGTCACTGTCAAGGTGTGGTAACCCTTTGACTAGATTTTTCTTGGACATCTTTTTCAATGACTCGAAATTGATGTGCCCAAGTCTTGCATGCAAGCGCCATGTGTCTTCACTCAGTCTTGAATGAAGGCAATTCGGTTCTCCAATAGTCAGTTTTATTTTATAAAGTCGATTTGGAGATCTTTGTACCTTCATTAATAAGTAGTTGTAGGCATCGTGCATCGTCAAATAATTGTCTTTCATCCGAATATCGTATCCGGTTTCGGTAGCTTGTCCGAGACTGAAAATATTATTTTTCAGACTCGGAATAAAATAAATCTCCGTTATAAATCGTTGTTGGCCTGATTTTCCATGGAAAATTATTGAGCCTTTCCCTTTGATTTCGACACTCGAATTATCGCCAAACTTAACTTTACGGGTTATTCCTTCGTCGAGTTCGGAGAAAAATGAGCGATTTCCCGTCATGTGATTACTCGCTCCGTTATCCAAATACCACACATCGTTATCTTGTGAATTGTATTTAGATGGTATCCCTTTCGCTTCGTTCAAAAATACGGTCTCGTGAAAAAATACGGTTTCATCGGCATCTTCTTGTTCGGCAAAATTCATTTCTTGGAATTTTTGAATTCTTTCAGGACATTTGGACGCGTAATGGCCCGGTTTATCGCATCTGTAACAAATAATTTTTGACAGATCTTTTTTCGGATTTCGGTTCGAGTCCGAATTTGAATTGGGCTTTTTGGGCTGGTTTTTAAAGGAATTGGGCTTATTTTTATAGGTATTGGACCAAGATCTGTTAGCCGATCCGGATCCACCCGACCCAGACCCGGTTCCCTTTTGTTTTAACCCGTCTCCTCATTTTCTTCCCCCCTTCGTCGAACCTGCTTCGGTATACCCTCCGCCTCCTCCTCCTTCTCGATTCGATCCGCCACCGCCACCATTCGATCCACCGCCGCCGCCGGACCGGGTAAACAACACCTTCTGATGCTCTTCTCCACCTTCTTCTCCCCCGTATTCTACGCTTTCAACCGTCCGACCACGTCATCGAACCCGGCGGTTTTCAAATCGAGCACTTGCTCGAGGGATGCGACCAAGTGGATGAATCGGCGAGGGATTACCTTCGGAAGCTTCTTCACAAGCTTCGTTTCTTCTATTGCTTCACCGAGTGAGGCAGATTTCGAAGTCAATCCCGAAAGTTTTCCGGCGAATTGGTCGATAGTTTCTGAATCGGCCATCTTCAACCGATCGAAATCGATGTTGAGGGTTTGTAACCGGGCTTCTTTCACTCTATCTGCTCCAACGAATCGAGCTTTGATCGACTCCCACAGTAGTTTCACATCTTCTACATCACCGATTTGCATAATCAGTGGCTCCGGGATTGCTTGGTACAGCAATCCCATCGCAAGGTTATTTTTCTCCTCGTTCTTTTCTGAATCTGACTCGATAATCTTCCAACATTTGTGAATCTGCAGGACCACTTTCATTCGAAGGGACCAAACCGTGCAATTGGTTTGGGTTAACATCGGACATGCCACCGATGTGGCTCCGATTTCTTTGACCTTGGGCTGAGGATTTGCAGCACCGGTAACGACATCCTCCACATCTGACATCTTCAGTTGGTAGAGCTTTCTTCACTCGGTAAGAATTCACAGCACCCTAAAAACGTTTGAAGCTCTGATACCAATTCAAGATAGTAATTGTATAAACACAAATAAATATCAAAATATACCCTTTGATTTATAATTGGAAATATATCTCTAAAACCAATTACATGTGTTTCTCATAAATGTTGGTCTCTCCGAATGAAAGTGGGACCAACATTTATAAACACAAATAAATATCAAAATATAAACACAAATAAATATCAAAATATACTGCTTTGATTTATAATTGGTCCCTCCGAATGAAAGTGGTCCTGCGGATTCACAAATGTTGGAAGATTATCAAGTCAGATTCAGAAAAGAACGAGGAGAAAAATAACCTTGCGATGGGATTGCTGTACCAAGCAATCCCGGAGCCACTGATTATGCAAATCGGTGATGTAGAAGATGCGAAACTATTGTGGGAGTCGATCAAAGCTCGATTCGTTGGAGCCATAAGAGTGAAAGAAACCCGGCTACAAACCATCAACACCGATTTCGATCGGTTGAAGATGGCTGATTCAGAAACTATCGACCAATTCGCCGGAAAACTTTCGGGATTGGCTTCGAAATCCGCCTCACTCAGTGAAGCAATAGAAGAAACGAAGCTTGTGATGAAACTTCTGAAGGTAGTCCCTCGCCGATTCATCCACTTGGTCGCATACCTCGAGCAAGTGCTCGATTTGAAAACCGTCGGGTTCGATGACGTGGTCGGACGGTTGAAAGCGTATGAAGAAAGAATACGGGGAGAAGAAGGTGGAGAAGAGCATCAGAAGGTGTTGTTTACTCGGTCCGGCGGCGGCGGCGGCAGCGGATCGAATGGTGGCGGTGGCAGATCGAATCGAGAAGGAGGAGGAGGCGGAGGGTATACCGAAGCAGGTTTGATGAAGGGGGGAAGAAAAGGAGCAGACGGGTTAAAACAAAAGGGAACTGGGTCTGGTGGTGGGTCTAGGTCGGGTGGATCCGGATCGGCTAACGGATCTTGGTCCAATACCTATAAAAATAAGTCCAATTCCTTTAAAAACCAGCCCAAAAATCCCAATTCAAATTCGGACTCGAACCGAAATCCGAAAAAAGATCTGTCAAAAATTATTTGTTACAGATGCGATAAACCGGGCCATTACGCGTCCAAATGTCCTGAAAGAATTCAAAAATTCCAAGAAATGAATTTTTCCGAACAAGAAGATGCCGATGAAACCGTATTTTTTCACGAGACCGTATTTTTGAACGAAGCGAAAGTGATACCATCTAAATACAATTCACAAGATAAGGATGTGTGGTATTTGGATAACGGAGCGAGTAATCACATGACGGGAAATCGCTCATTTTTCTCCGAACTCGACGAAGGAATAACCGGTAAAGTTAAGTTTGGCGATAATTCGAGTGTCGAAATCAAAGGGAAAGGCTCAATAATTTTCCAAGGGAAATCAGGCCAACAACGATTGATAACGGAGATTTATTTTATTCCGGATCTGAAAAATAATATTTTCAGTCTCGGACAAGCAACCGAAGCCGGATGCGATATTCAGATGAAAGACAATTATTTGACGAAGGTACAAAGATCTCCAAATCGACTTTATAAAATAAAACTGACTATTGGAGAACCGAATTGCCTTCATTCAAGACTAAGGGAAGACACACGGCGCTGACATGCAAGACTTGGGCACATCAATTTCGAGTCATTGAAAAAGATGTCCAAGAAAAATGTAGTCAAAGGGTTACCACACCTTGACAGTGACAATCAATTATGTGAATCTTGTTTGGTGGGCAAACAAACAAGAAAGTCATTTCCAATAATGACAACGTACAAAGCAACACAACCTTTGGAGCTCGTTCACGGTGACTTATGCGGTCCGATCACACCGTCAATGATAGGTCAAAATCGATACGTTTTCACATTAATTGATGATTTTTCAAGGTATATGTGGATTTTTCTCTTTAAAGAGAAAAGTGAGGCGTTTTTACACTTCAAGAAATTCAAAGCTTTGGCGGAGAATGAGCTCGGAAAGTCTTTGAAGGTGTTTCGAAGTGATCGAGGAGGTGAGTTTACTTCGCTTGAGTTTAATTCCTTTTGTGATATAAATGGAATCAAACGTCATCTTACCGCCCCATATTCACCACAACAAAACGATATTGTGGAACGAAGAAACCGAACGCTCATGGACATGACACGAAGTATCATGAAGGCGATGCATGTTCCGAATAACCTATGGGGAGAAGCGGTAAAACACTCCACAAACCTGATCAACCGTGTTTACACAAGAGTCCTTGGTGATACAACTCCTTACGAGAAGTTGTATAAAAGAAAACCGAATCTAGAGAACGTTCGTATCTTTGGGTGTCTAGCATATGCAAAAGTTGAACCAGTGAATCTCAAGAAGTTGGATGCAAGATCAAGACCACTAGTACATCTTGGTTCTGAACCGGGTACGAAAACCTATCGGCTTTTTAACCCGGCTACACAAAAAATAATCGTAAGTCGAGACGTTATTTTTGACAAAACAAAATGGTGGGATTGGGTCAAAGAAGCAAGTACCAAAAATGAAGAACTAGGGTCATTCACAGTTCCATGGGAATATCCGAATAATTATATGAACAACGATGTAAACAATGATCAAACCGATCCGATTGATTCACACCACGAAATTGAAGATGGAGTGCAGGTTCAAGATAATGAGCAACCAAATCTGGTCAACAATACCCAACACCGAAGGTCTACGAGACAAAGGAATCTTTCGATTCGACTTCAAGATTATGTGCTTAATCTTAACAACCTGGAAGAACTTCTCCTAACAACCAATGACGAACCAGTATCGGTTGAAGAGGCAAAGAAAGAACCGGAGTGGGTTAAAGCCATGAATGCGGAAATCAATTCAATCAACAAGAATAATACGTGGACTCTCGTGAACAAGCCTATGGGGGTGAAGGCAATTGGACTCAAATGGGTGTTCAAGCTGAAGGAAAATGCAGATGGCACCATAAACAAACACAAGGCAAGGTTGGTTGCTAAAGGGTACGTGCAACAACCAGGCATTGATTTCCAATAAGTATTTGCTCCGGTAGCACGAATTGAAACCATCCGGTTTCTTATAGCCTTAGCCGCTACTAATGGGTGGGAACTTCACCACTTGGATGTCAAAACGGCTTTCTTGCATGGAGAGTTGAAGGAAACAGTTTATGTGTTCCAACCAGAAGGCTACATAAGGAAAGGCGACGAGCACAAGGTGTATCATCTTTCAAAAGCATTATATGGCCTTAGACAAGCACCAAGAGCATGGAATACGAAACTTGATGGGATTTTGAAGGGAATGAAATTTCACAAGTGCATGAAAGAACCATCGGTGTACCGGAAGCATGAAGGATGTAACTTGCTAATTTTAGCAATTTATGTTGATGAGTTATTTGTTACAGGTACAAATTTGAACATGATCAAAAGGTTCAAAATTGACATGTCCAAAAACTTCGAGATGTCTGATCTTGGAAGATTAACTACTTACTACCTGGGCATTGAAGTCAAACATTATGAATCGGGGATTACAATAAACCAAGAAGCGTATGCACAACGCATTCTGAAGGAAGCCGGTTTACATGATTGCAATCCGACCCACATTCCGATGGACCTGTGAACAAAATTGTCAAAGGCCGAAGATAAACCCGAAATCGACCCGACACAATATCAAAAGGTGGTAGGATGCCTTAAATATCTCTTGCAAACAAGACCCGATATGGCATACGCGGTTGGAGTTATTAGCCGATATATGCAGAATCCAAGAGAATCACATGGTAACACAATCAAACACATCCTAAGGTATTTACGTGGAACAACGGGATACGGAATCAAGTACGAGAGGATGGGACAAAAACGACTTATTGGTTACAGTGATAGTAGTCACAATGTTGATCCAGATGATGGAAGAAGCACAACCGGTCACATTTTCTACTATGGGTCATCTCCGATAACCTGGTGTTCGCAAATGCAAGATACCGTTGCTTTATCATCTTACGAGGCAGAGTCTATGGCAGCCACCGCGACTGCTTGTCAAGCAATATGGCTTCAAGACTTGCTAGGAGAAATCATGAACAAGGTGCAAGATAAAGTGGTCCTAAGAGTTGATAACAAATCGGCCATCGAACTTACGAAGAATCCAGTCTTTCACGGAAGAAGCAAACACATTCATACTAGGTTTCACTTCATTCGTAATTGTGTTGAAAAGGAACAAGTGGAGGTGGAGTACATTCCAGGTGAAGAACAAAAGGCAGACATTCTCCCAAAACCGTTGGCTAGAACCAAGTTCAAGATAATACGAGACTTGATCGGGATTGAAGACATCTCTAGAAGGACTTAGAGATTCGGGGGTGATTATTGGAATCTCCAAGTGGGAGTCCCTACAATCAAGTTAATGGGGAACAATGGATAATGGATATCACTTTCTATTATTACAAAGAGCCTATGTTTTTTCTTTGTATAGTATAAAATGGTTGTTTAGCCATTGTTAGAATTACAACAGATTATGAGAAACACATGTAATTGGTTTTAGAGATATATTTCCAATTACAAATCAAAGAGTATATTTTGATATTTATTTGTGTTTATACAATTACTATCTTGAGAACAGGCCACACAATTAATTATAACCGCCAACATGTAATTGTGTTCATGTGCGTAAATCACCAAGAAAGAGAAATATAACCCTCACGTGTGGTGCACATGCCTGCGTTTTAACGGAAAAACACACGGTAACTTTCAGTTGGACCATTATTGAAAGTAAATCCGAAGCATAAGAACTCTTATGGTGTTTCTTTAAAAGTTGGACTCATTTGAAAGTTTCTCCAAACCACAGTTCAAACCATGCAAACTTAGCAATATTTTCTATATATATATATATATATATATATATATATATATATATATATATATATATATATATATATATATATATATATATATATATATATATATATATATATATATATATATATATATACTAGTTGTAAAACCCGTGTATTACAGGAGATGATACAAAAAAATTATTAATTAAGAATATCTAAACATTAATATTTTACATAAAAAATTTGTTTGTGTATCGTGACATCTTGCTTTTGATTTTTACTATTACGACTTTGTATTTTGATAAATATAATTGATTATGAGAATGTCACCGGTACTAAATTCAAATTCTCTATTATGATTGTAATCGTTCTTCAAAATATTATGACGTCAATTGTCTCTCTATTGTCTTCCAAATCTTTCTACACATTAAAAAATAATATAATATTAAAAAACAATTAATTTTGAAATTGAATAATAACAATTAATTTTGAAATTGAATGATAATTAAACCGATCATTAAATAGTTAGAAACGTTTCAAACCAATTAGTTTTTTTTAAGAAATCTAAAATTATGAGAAAATGACATGTGGCAAATTCAATGAGGAGATGACATGTGGCTTTGAGTTACTTATTTATTAGAATAATATATATATATATATATATATATATATATATATATATATATATATATATATATATATATATATATATATATATATATATATAATATGACTTGTTTTGATAAATTTGACGTAAAGTGTTCCAAAACTCAAAGTACTGTTCTTTTAAAATTCGTTGACAAAACTCAAGAACCGAAATTGAAACCCATATTTTTCCCCTCAGAAACAAAAATAAATTAAATTCTACAGTCAAAATAACCTATCCTACTTTGGAGCATGATCGTCTAACAAACACAGAAATTGGGTTCTTTATTAATTAAGATTAAAATGAAAGCAAGTAATTCAAAAATCGAGACACAAATAAAAATAGTTTTACCTTAATGATCAAACTGAAGAACTTGAGCGTTTGTTTAAGAAGCAATCGGGTTGATTTTCGTTGTATAATCTCAGTTGTTCAGATTTCTTTACCGCTTTTTGAGTCTTGAAAAGAACCATTTTGAGACAACACCATCCAATAATTACCTAATTGTCACTGTATATGGACATCATCAAAGACTAGACGAGTGAGTAAAAATGTGAAAGTAACCGATAACTTTAAATTTTAAAAAAGAAAAAGAGCGAAAGCATAAACGGTAAAATTGGGATATCGTGCTACAAAGACCAGTTGTTAATTGTGTCTCGATGCATAAAAGGAGAGAGCAATAAAATAACTAGGCATCTTATGAATTTTGCACTCCAATTGCACCTTAACATTATTTACAAATACCAAAACTAAAATGAAATATGTAAAAAGTAAATCCGACACTATTACCAAAACCAAATAGATAAGTTGAACATTCACATAATTTATTAAACAACAAAATATATAAAAGGTTCGATGAAATATCACAAATAAATGAAAAAAACGAACAGACAGTCTCATCACCACAGAAGAGGCTTTTACATAATTGAAGTTTGACACAACTTTAAAGGATCAGAACGATTTGTGAAGCTAATCTCTAGAATTGAATTGGAAATCTATCGCAAGAAATTACAAACACAACACGGAAATCCTAAATGATCCAATTATGAACATATTTGAACTGTAAACGAAATTTGATGCTTAACTACCTGGAATTTCAAATCAAAAATCGAGGTAATCTAATTGGTAAAAGGAACTTGAAGAGGATGAAGTCTGAGAAAACTCGATTGGTGTTACACTTGATTTTTGAAGAATGGGCGTTAATATTTTGAATAATTCATTAAAAAGCAAGGCGTATCTTAAAAGGAATTCCAAGAATCTAGAAGAATAAACGGATTTTCCAGAGGATGGAAAGATTTATTAAGCCCTCAAGATGGATGTTTATGCGTGATAATAATTACCTGCAATCCTCATATGTGTATTGACTTGAATCGAATTTTGAATCTGAAGAAGAACGGTAATATTTTGAATTAGGGCCTGAATTAGAAATCGAGATTTATTTATACTAAATTTCTCAATACGTACGGTGAGATTTTTGAATTAGGGCATGCATCAGAAAAACGGTAATATTTTTGAATTATGAGCAACAGGTAGGAACGGTAATATTTTTGAATAAGTCAATCGTACTATCAATGCTATATGAGTCACGATATATTGAAATCTGAACAATAGCTGAAAAATTAAATTAAAATTGATATGAATTTTTTAAATAATAAACTGGTTAATTGTTTAGAAAAACGTGTTGATTTGGTATTTCTATTTTTTTTTTTACTTTGAACTAAACCTAAACAATTACAAACGTAAATGTATAGGAGCAAATTATTAATATTAAAATTTGATAACAATATTTAAAAAGTAATTTGATTATTTGAATACCATACTAGGGTAGACCTCAATATATTGGCTTAAAAATGACTTTTATATCCGCGAAGACAAACTCGTGAACTGTGGTTGTAGACAAAAGGCTCCACATAGGTCCCCATTTTTTAAAAGTTTTCATATGTGGTCTCTTTCACGTGTGAAAAAGGAGGGGAGATGTTAGGGTCAAACTAGTAATTTGATGAGTGTTATAGATTATATGTGATAATTTGTCGATACTTGATAGTAAGTTGATGAGTTTTAAAGATGATATGTGCTAATTTGTCAATAGTTGTTAGTTAAGTTAACCCAGCATCGTAATAGAGACCTAATCAACATATGCTTACCTAGAAGCGTGGCTAAATTGACAGCTGTTAGTTTAGACTCAAGACTTATCCACACAACCCCGCGAAGGTCTAAATATTGAAGATAGAGCTAGTTTGAAGATTTGATTTGAAGATAACGATAAGACCCGCAATTAAAGAATTACCAAAAAAGACTCCTTATATGTGAGAGTATGTAGCCAGTACCTGCTGATCTGTTCAATTTCACACTCATGGATTCCCTCTTTCCTGAGAGAATTCCCCATGAGTATGTAGCCAGTACCTCGTACGACTTCAGAACATCTGATAGAGGTGCTTCAGGCGCAGGCAGAGTTGAGAATATAACGAATCTTCCAGTTTCTTCTGCAACGCTCGAGCATGCTATTCCCTCAAGAATCTAACGCGATCACCCTATTGACAATGTTATTGGTTCTCTGGACGATGGGGTTCAAACCAGAAGCCAGAGCGGTCATGTCAACGAATCTGTCACACCCCCAAACCATGATGGCGGAATCGTCTGAGTGTGGATGACTTCATGAACAATATCATAACAACGTTTGTACAATAGTGATCAAAGCAAACACATCCATCATATACATAATTGTAAATGTTACAAGAGTTCAAAATACAATATGTTCCAAATACAATTACAATATGATATTAAATACATAGTATGGTACCATAATGAACCATCGTCAAACTTGTAGTTACCTGATTCATCAATTTCCTGAGAATACAAGTAGTTTGAAAAAGTGTCAACATTACGTTGGTGAGTTCATAAGATTTTTGTATGAGAAAATTCATAGTCCTTTTTCCTTGTAAAGAGATAGTGTTTGAAACCAGAAACTCTAGTATTTTCTATGTGAATACATGTTTATTCGTAGATTAGTTGTAGATCTAATTTTGTAAAACCTTTACATAGGTGAAATCGTATTTTATTTGTATATTACTGAATTGTAGTTTTAATTCAATAAAACTTGTATGCATAAGTAAATTGTACTTGTATTTATATCTTGATAAAATGTAGTCTTAATACATAAAACTTGTATGAGAAATCCATTTCCTTGTAAAATATAATATCGTAATCCAGAAAATCCAATATTTTCTTATAAATGTGTTGTAGTCTTAAAAGATCCAAAGACTAAAAATGTATAACGTAAATTGTATTATAGTATAAAACTATTTGAAGTGTTTATTTATCCACGTAAACATTTTGATTGTTTTCCCATGTGAGACGTCCTATAACCATACTGTAACCTTGTAGGCCTGCTGCGACGTTCTTCAGGCGTCGGAATGTTATGACTTTTGTCACCCCAGACCCGTCGGTCTAACTGTAGCTAGCAGTTCAGGTGCGGGATTGTCAATCCCGTATAGATCTATACACAATTATCACGTTCTCTTACCGAGACTCTGGTTATAAATGCAGGACTTATTGTATCATGCATAAATAAGCACTAGTGAAGACCCGTCTCACAAAAATGTATGTATATCAACTTGTTTACGTAAACTTTGTATATGTAAAACCCTTGTATTTGCACAATATAGTAATGTATAATAATTATATATTCTATATAATTATTTGTCTTGTTTAAAACGTCTTAGTAACCTTTGTATCCACAAACTATTCCTATAATAGTTTATTTTTTAGTGTTCTGTCATAAAAAGCATATATTTACGAATATATGTGAAATAACTTATTTAGATGATTATAAATAATATATTTTAAGATATTTTCTACAATAGTAGTGTAATAATTTGGTTTTACTCTTTATTAATTCCAATATAATATTTCATGACTATCAAATAAAGAACGGTCAGGTAGAAGATCAAATGGGGAGGCATGACCCTTTCAGCGTATAAGCCTTTCGGAAATCCAACAACCTAGCCCAATTGATCGGCCTAGACACCGCTCTCGTAAGTAGATCAATCGATATTATATTTTTGGAATTATAATTGAATTGTTATAATAATAACGTTTTACCAAATTTGCATTTTGTTTACTATTGTTGCAAAAGTGTATAAATAGTCGTATTTATAGTATAACTTGTATTCTTCCCCTAAAAACTTGAATAATGGTAAAAAGAAGGGGTATGAACTCACTTCAATGTCGACTAGCATCTTATCGTCGATTGTTGTTAGATCACCCGACTCTTCCTCTTCCTAACTCGAACTCACTATATTTATAACTGAAATAACTACTTCTAACGCTCTTTCTTCGTATATATCTATATATATCGAAGAATATTCTAACAATACTATCTAGTGATATACAGAGAAAAATCTAAGGTGTGAAGAAATGGTAGAAATGAAGCTTATATTTATAGTAGATTTATTTTCGTATAGCGGCCCTCAAGATACATAGATTTGATAATTATAGCTTTTATAATTTGTTTATGACAAAACATACACTTAAAATACTCTTTAAATAGATTTGATAGTTTTTATGTAAGATAAATAATTTTTGTTTATAAAAATGTAATCTACAAAAATCGTAGTTTAATAATATCAACTTTTTAACTAAAAATCTCTAACGAATTACCGAAAGCGTATTAATTGTAAGTTTAATAAGAGTATAAGGTTTAAATGTAAATTAGATTTCATTTTAATGAAAAATAAAATATTAAATATGAAACTAATCTCAATAATATGAAATTTTGACGTCAGGTTGTTCGTATCGACGATACCGTTGTATCGGTATATTTTGTGTTTTATAAAACAATATATTATTAAACTTAACAATACGTTTTAAATACGTATGGTTCAAAATGAATATATGAATTTTTAAGGGTAAAATATGTAAAATTGGATAATAATGAAGTGGGACCCGCTATATATATTATAATAATAATAATAATTGAAATGTTGCGTCGGTTGAATCGTCCGTGAATATATATATATATATATATATATATATATATATATATATATATATATATATATATATATATATATATCAAACGTCGCTTTCAAGTTAAATTATATGTTTTTCTATCATAACTTTTTATGTATAACGTTTTGTAAAAATATAAATATATATTTGGAACCGTCGTAATTTTATCTACGTTTCGATATAAAATTTATAATATTCCGAAGAGTTTTACATTCTTACCGTTTTTATATCGTAACTTTTTATATATAACGTTTGGTGCAAATATAAATATATATTTGGAACCGTCATATTTTCATCTATGTTTCGATATAAAATTTGTAATTTACCGATCACTATTCACTATTTACTATTCGGATACTATTCACTGTCACTATTCACGTTTCACTATTTACTATTCGGATACTATTCACTGTCACTATTCACGGTTCACTATTTACTATTCATGACGTGAAAATAATTAAATTTTTATTTTAAAAATATCTAACTTAATAGCGTTGGTTCGTATAATTGTTTTGAATTTGCGTACATAGTATTATAATATCAAATAATACATTGTATATGTTATGAAATTTATATTTCAATATATTGACCTATCATACGTTTCGGTTGACTTGAGTTGACTTTCGTTGACCTAATTTGACAGTTGTCACATTATCTACCCGTTAGAAAGAATTTCGTCCCGAAATTTAGTACTTTGAATAGATTCTCAAGTGTTTAAGAAGAGATGTCGGTATTTCTGTTTCACCTGTTTCTTATGTTCCTAGGTAAATTCAGTCCATACTTGGTGTTCCCTAGTTTTCGGTTGCTTTGATTTTGTATGTATGTGTGTATGTTTGTATATATGTATGTATGCGTGTATGTATATATATGTATGTATGTATGTATGTATGTATGTATGTGTGTGTATGTATGTATGTATGTATGTATGTATGTATATGTGTGTATGTATGTATATATGTATGTATGCACGTATGTATGTATGTATGTATGTGTATATATGTATATATGTGTATGTATGTATGTATGTATGTATGTATGCACGTATGTATATATATGTGTGTATGTATGTATGTATGTATATATGTATGAATGTATGTATGTATGTATGTATGTATGTATGTGTGTGTATGTATGTATGTATGTATATGTGTGTATGTATGTATGTATGTATGTATGTATGTATGTATGTGTATATATGTATATATGCGTATGTATGTATGTATGTATGTATGTATGTATGTATGTATGTATGTATGTATGTATATATGTATGTATATATGTGTGTATGTATGTATGTATGTATGTATGTATGTATGTATGTATGTATGAATGTATGTATGTATGTATGTATATATGTATATATGTATGAATGCACGTATGTATGTATGTATGTATGTATGTATGTATGTATGTATGTATGTATGTATGTATGTATGGACGTATGTATGTATATATGTATGTAAGTATATGTATGTATGTGTGTATGTATGTATGTATGTATGTATGTATGCACATATGTATGTATGTATGTATGTATGTATGTATGTGTGTATGTATGTAGGTATGTGAATGTATGTATGTATATATGTATATATGTATGTATGCACGTATGTAATGTCATTTTATAGCTGATATGCATAGGAGGAATAAAATATGCAAGATACAGGTGGACCATGAGTTGTACATACGCCAGGTGAGTAGGTTCTAATTCATTATTTAGGATTAGATTATGACATTATTTAATTAGCTGTTCTTTGAATTATTTCCGCTTTTAGGAAATATATATATTTTTTATATAAAGAGTCTTTTCGTTTTCCTGTTTTTACCGGAGTTAAGCAGTGAATGTAGAAAAAAATGACAATTAAGGTAGTGGAAAGGTCACATCTACTGTAGATGATTTTTTTTTGAAGTCTTTTCGTTTTCCTGTCCTTTTCGGAGTTAAGCAGTGAATGTTGAAAAAAAATCGCATCTACTGTAGATGGTTGAATTTTTGGTAATAACGACGCGGATTGTCCTTTCAGTTCTAGCTGTAAGATGCTATATAAACAGGTATGTATCATCATTCATATCTACATCTTTTCAGTCTCAGTTTCATTTTTTTTTCTTACTACCAGTTTATTCTTATAAAATCTCAGATTTCAAATCGAGACATGGAAAACAAATCTCCTATGAAAAACTTGTCAGACGCTGAGCGAAATTTCCTAAGGGAAGAGGGTACCTACTTATCGATTAATCAAATATTTCCACTGGAGTTTGGTAATTATATTATCCTAAACTCTCTTTTTTTTATATATTCTGATTCTTTTCTCTAGCGTTTTGATTTTTGTTTTAAACTATGTGAGGTATAGGTGTCCCAGATGTATTAACGCTGGATCAACTTCAAAATAATCTTGAAGTTTTCCCTCCGATGAGTATTATTTCAGAAGATCCAGGGCCTTCATCTTTGGGCTTTGCTTATGAGCCATCTCAAAACTTACCTCCAGGTTAAGTCATTTTGTTAAGATTTATGTCTGTTTTGCTCAATTATCTAACATATGTTATGCACAGATTCATTCGTAAATGATTTTACTGATGATCATCTAAGCATGAACGCGCCCCTACTGCATAGTGGAGTAAATTTAACAAATCAGGGGTCTTTAACTAACATTCAACATCAGGATCAAATGCAGTTGATCCATGGTGACACTATTGGGTTTGCTTCAACGAATCCTGGGTTTGTGGGTGGCTTTCAATATCAGAATCAGCTTCAAATGATTCAAAGAAATCTCGAGGGATTTCAAAACCCTGGGTTCGTAACTGAAAATCAACAGTTACTGCCGACGGCAGATACTAATGTTATTGCACCAGAGTTTATCTTTGGTTTAACAAATCAGGATAATGCTCAAATGATTCAGAATGACAATAGTACAACCAGATTTGATTCTTTGAGTCCAAGAACCATTGAACTTCGTAGAAAAAGTGGTTTTGACCGTGCGTTGACTACGGAAATAATATCCATGCATTTTGACAAGACCATTGAACAAGCTGCAAGGGAACTAAATGTTGGAATAACACGGTTGAAGAAATGTTGTAGGGAGTTAGGCATACCAAAATGGCCTCGAAGACAGCTTAAGAGTCTAGAAACTCTTATTAACAATACTCAGGTTAAAATTTGCATTTTTTTTTCAAAAGTTTAGTACCATGAGATTGTATTGACCGAAGGTATTTATGTAACAGGAATTGAATAATATTCCTAATGAACCAGACGTAATACTTGGTATAGAAAATGAGAAAAAAGAAATATTTGAGGGTTCCAGTTCGAAGATGACTGATACCACAAAGAAATTTAGGCAAGCTGTCTTTAGAGATGTTTACAGGAAACGAAAGGCTGAGGAGATGGAGGAAACTTCATCAAGGACCCATGCACAGCAGCAATCTTTGCCATCCGGTTCTGTTATAGATGTTGATTTACTTGGGCATATAAATGATGAAGGCTCACATCCTATAATAGAAAATATGGTTATTCCTATTCTTCAGGAAGGTTCAAGTCGAGTACCTTCTAATGAAGATTGGAATTTCCCAGATCCAAAAGATCTTTGTTCTGCTTTCTTTGGCTCTCAATCTAAGTTTTAGACATTACTCAGTCTGTAATATGTGTATGGTGGTTATCTTTTAATAAGATTAACATAAGATTTAAGCAATCTATATGTCTATGATAGTTGTATTCTAAGGTATTAAGTATCTGCAGCGTGTTTTAAGAAGATTCTTCAATCTCTAAAGCTCTCGACCATTGTAGTGTGTCAAACACATTGATCAACATTGATTGTTCACCGGTTCAACCATAAATAACGTAGGCGATCATTTCATGTTTATTGGTGGTATTCTTGTGCCATTGAGATTAAGTTTTCGATAACAGCTATTGGTTAGGTATTATTGAAATGTCAGGTCGACTATGTAAGGATTTGGGTATAAGAGATCCATAAAGTGTCTAGATGTATGGTTCTATAGTATTGTAAAATACTCCTATCGTATTTTAGCTTTATTTTACTTTAGGACTATATTGTATTGTTTATTATATGACATTCTGTACCACGACATTTGCCAAAATGACAACTCAATCCCTAGACTTAGAAATATGTAGTATGATGGATCTGACATAGTCTTTAACTCAAGGGACTATATTTGTGTGGTTTCAATTTCTTTTCCATAAGGTGTAAATTGATGAATTGTTAATGCTAAGAATATGAAACGATTAATGGAGAGATTTATTTTTTTGGATGCTAATAACATGCTTGATCTTGGTGTTATATAGGGGTTTTAAGACTCTTCATTTCCCCTGTGAGACTCTTCATTTTTCCTGTGAGATATTTTTAGAGTTTCTCTATATATGGTTCTTAGTAAGTTTTTAGACCTGTTGTTCACTACGACTATTTCTAAGTACATGTTAGTCATATCTTGGACAAATAGAGTTGATCAGGCTCTATCTGTCCTAGGTATGATCACATAACTACCTAGGCTTACTCGTACTGTTCAACTCATCTTATTACTCTTGTATTGTTTTAGTTATGACACTGTTCTAGTATGTATGTACTTGTACTTATACTTTATAAAAATATCATTGTATTTTAAAGTATACTTTGTACAGATTGTTTTAGAGAGTTTTAGTCCCATTGTATTTATAGTTGTATATCTTAAATAGATTGATATACTTAGTTCACAATAAACAATGCTCTGATACCAATCTGTCACACCCCCAAACCATGATGGCGGAATCGTCTGAGGGTGGATGACTTCATGAACAATATCATAACAACGTTTGTACAATAGTGATCAAAGCAAACACATCCATCATATACATAATTGTAAATGTTACAAGAGTTCAAAATACAATATGTTCCAAATACAATTACAATATGATATTAAATACATAGTATGGTACCATAATGAACCATCGTCAAACTTGTAGTTACCTGATTCATCAATTTCCTGAGAATACAAGTAGTTTGAAAAAGTGTCAACATTACGTTGGTGAGTTCATAAGATTTTTGTATGAGAAAATTCATAGTCCTTTTTCCTTGTAAAGAGATAGTGTTTGAAACCAGAAACTCTAGTATTTTCTATGTGAATACATGTTTATTCGTAGATTAGTTGTAGATCTAATTTTGTAAAACCTTTACATAGGTGAAATCGTATTTTATTTGTATATTACTGAATTGTAGTTTTAATTCAATAAAACTTGTATGCATAAGTAAATTGTACTTGTATTTATATCTTGATAAAATGTAGTCTTAATACATAAAACTTGTATCAGAAATCCATTTCCTTGTAAAATATAATATCGTAATCCAGAAAATCCAATATTTTCGTATAAATGTGTTGTAGTCTTAAAAGATCCAAAGACTAAAAATGTATAACGTAAATTGTATTATAGTATAAAACTATTTGAAGTGTTTATTTATCCACGTAAACATTTTGATTGTTTTCCCATGTGAGACGTCCTATAACCATAATGTAACCTTGTAGGCCTGCTGCGACGTTCTTCAGGCATCAGAATGTTATGACTTTTGTCACCCCAGACCCGTCGGTCTGACTGTAGCTAGCAGTTCAGGTGCGGGATTGTCAATCCCGTATAGATCTATACACAATTATCACGTTCTCTTACCGAGACTCTGGTTATAAATGCAGGACTTATTGTATCATGCTTAAATAAGCACTAGTGAAGACCCGTCTCACAAAAATGTATGTATATCAACTTGTTTACGTAAACTTTGTATATGTAAAACCCTTGTATTTGCACAATATAGTAATGTATAATAATTATATATTCTATATAATTATTTGTCTTGTTTAAAACGTCTTAGTAACCTTTGTATCCACAAACTATTCCTATAATAGTTTATTTTTTAGTGTTCTGTCATAAAAAGCATATATTTACGAATATATGTGAAATAACTTATTTAGATGATTATAAATAATATATTTTAAGATATTTTCTACAATAGTAGTGTAATAATTTGGTTTTACTCTTTATTAATTCCAATATAATATTTCATGACTATCAAATAAAGAACGGCCAGGTAGAAGATCAAATGGGGAGACAGGACCCTTTCAGCGTATAAGCCTTTCGGAAATCCAACAACCTAGCCCAATTGATCGGCCTAGACACCGCTCTCGTAAGTAGATCAATCGATATTATATTTTTGGAATTATAATTGAATTGTTATAATAATAACGTTTTACCAAATTTGCATTTTGTTTACTATTGTTGCAAAAGTGTATAAATAGTCGTATTTATAGTATAACTTGTATTCTTCCCCTAAAAACTTGAATAATGGTAAAAAGAAGGGGTATGAACTCACTTCAATGTCGACTAGCATCTTATCGTCGATTGTTGTTAGATCACCCGACTCTTCCTCTTCCTAACTCGAACTCACTATATTTACAACTGAAATAACTACTTCTAACGCTCTTTCTTCGTATATATCTATATATATCGAAGAATATTCTAACAATACTATCTAGTGATATACAGAGAAAAATCTAAGGTGTGAAGAAATGGTAGAAATGAAGCTTATATTTATAGTAGATTTATTTTCGTATAGCGGCCCTCAAGATACATAGATTTGATAATTATAGCTTTTATAATTTGTTTATGACAAAACATACACTTAAAATACTCTTTAAATAGATTTGATAGTTTTTATGTAAGATAAATAATTTTTGTTTATAAAAATTTAATCTACAAAAATCGTAGTTTAATAATATCAACTTTTTAACTAAAAATCTCTAACGAATTACTGAAAGGGTATTAATTGTAAGTTTAATAAGAGTATAAGGTTTAAATGTAAATTAGATTTCATTTTAATGAAAAAGAAAATATTAAATATGAAACTAATCTCAATAATATGAAATTTTGACGTCAGGTTGTTCGTATCGACGATACCGTTGTATCGGTATATTTTGTGTTTTATAAAACAATATATTATTAAACTTAACAATACGTTTTAAATACGTATGATTCAAAATGAATATATGAATTTTTAAGGATAAAATATGTAAAATTGGATAATAATGAAGTGGGACCCGCTATATATATTATAATAATAATAATAATTGAAATGTTGCGTCGGTTGAATCGTCCGTGAATATATATATATATATATATATATATATATATATATATATATATATATATATATATATATATATATATATATATATATATATATAATAATCAAACGTCGCTTTCAAGTTAAATTATATGTTTTTCTATCATAACTTTTTATGTATAACGTTTTGTAAAAATATAAATATATATTTGGAACCGTCGTAATTTTATCTACGTTTCGATATAAAATTTATAATATTCCGAAGAGTTTTACATTCTTACCGTTTTTATATCGTAACTTTTTATATATAACGTTTGGTGCAAATATAAATATATATTTGGAACCGTCATATTTTCATCTATGTTTCGATATAAAATTTGTAATTTACCGTTCACTATTCACTATTTACTATTCGGATACTATTCACTGTCACTATTCACGTTTCACTATTTACTATTCGGATACTATTCACTGTCACTATTCACGGTTCACTATTTACTATTCACGACGTGAAAATAATTAAAATTTTATTTTAAAAATATCTAACTTAATAGCGTTGGTTCGTATAATTGTTTTGAATTTGCGTACATAGTATTATAATATCAAATAATACATTGTATATGTTATGAAATTTATATTTCAATATATTGACCTATCATACGTTTCGGTTGACTTGAGTTGACTTTCGTTGACCTAATTTGACAGTTGTCACAGAATGCCTCCACTCATGCTTCATTTCTCAAATCAAGACGAAGAATGTGGAGATGGCACTTAACGAACCAAGTTGGGTGGACGCTATGCATGAAGAGCTGAATCAATTTGAGAAACTGAATGTTTGGCAGCTGGTGGAATTACCCGAAGGTAAGAAATCTCTGGATATGAGATGGGTATTTCGCAACAAACAGGATGATTCTGGAGTGATAGTGCAAAACAAGGCACGCCTGGTTGTTCGGGGATTTAGACAGATTGAAGGTCTGACTACACTGAAGTGTATGCTCCTGTGGCGAGATTGGAGGCAAATCGGATCTTCTTAACATATGCCTCGTATATGGGATTTACAGTGTATCAGATGTCAAGACAGCGTTCTTATACGGCGAAGTCAAGGAGGAAATTTATGTTGATCAACCACCGGGTTTTGCCAACTCCAAGTTTCCCAACCATGTCTACAAGCTGGATAAGGCTCTTTACGGTCTTCACCAGGCTCCGAGAGCTTGGTACGCTACTCTGATCGAACATCTTTTACAGCTCGGCTATACAAGAGGGACGATCGATCAGACCCTGTTCATTAAGCGCGAGAAGACAGACCAAATTGTCGTTGAAATCTATGTGGACGATATTATTTTTGGTTCTACAAGTGAGGCTTTGTGGAAAGACTTCGAGCAGGTGATAAAAAAGAGATTTGAAATGAGCTCTCTGGGGGAGATGGCGATGTTCTTAGGGTTGCAGGTACTACAAAGCTCAACGGGTATTCTGCTACATCAAGGGAAGTATGTGGATGACATTATTGAGAAGTTCAGATTCAAAGATGCTAAATGTGCTCTGCTGTCTTTAAACGCAGATGGACAATCGGTCGATCAAACGTTGTATCGTTCAATGATTGGATCTCTGATGTATATGACGGCTAGCAGACCGGATATCGTCTTACGCAGCCTGCCAATGTGCTCGTCATCAGGCTAATCCTAAACTTTCTCACTTAACTGCTGTTAAACGGATATTTTGATACCTTAAAGGGAGACCGAAATTGGGTCTCTAGTATCCTAAGAACCGTAAATTTGATATGTATGCATTTTCAGACTGCAATTATGGAGGATGCGATATTGACAGGAAACCGTGTCAATCTCTACAGCCGAAGCTGAATATGTTGCTGCCTCGGCTTGTTGTTCTCAAGTCATCTGGATGCAGCATCAACTGCTCGATTATGGTTTGAACTTTCTCAACACTCTCATATTTTGTGATAATGATGCAGCTATCTAAATTGTTAAAAACTCTGTCCAACATTCGAAAACCAAGCACATTGACATCAAAATTCATTTTATACGAGATTGCTACGAGCGTAAACTAATTCATTTGGAACCAATCCACACAAATAACAATGTGGCGGATTTGTTTACAAAACCTTTTGCAAAATCTTGGTTTGATGTGCTTGTTGAACTTTTGAAAATGATTCGCTTCAATGACTGGTAAATCAGTTCCTGTAAATTTTGTACAATTTTTTTCATAGTTAAATTTGTTCATGTTTTTATTTTCGCTAATTCTCTTCCATGCACAAATTTAAGGGGAGAATTAAAAACAACAAAAATTACAAAATTTAGAAATCCAAAAATATGTCTTATTTTTATGTCTTTACTTTAAAAAAATTAAAAAATCCAAAAATATTTTCGTATTTACACAATTTGCACGATCATAAATGTTCCTGAACTATACCTTTCAGGAATACAGATCCAAATCTCATGTCGAACATTGTTTCACTATCACCGTGATTCACTAAGACATTCCTTACCTGTCAACGACGCACTGAGCCATACCACTCACTGCTGAGACAAAAACAGCTTGTGCTAATGATTCTCATATTGGTACACCACATTGAGTATGAAGCACTAAAAACTTTTCTCTCGACCTAATCTCAAATATTCTGAAATTCAACTTCTAGACACTTTCATTTAAGCCACTTAGAGTCGAGAGTTACAAATTCTGTGCCGATAGTTAGATTGCGTACCGTAGTTTATCACACGCACCAATCTATTCTTACCCTCTCTATTTTTCTGATGCAACAAATAGACGATTCATCATTTAAAACCAAATGGTGTTGATATTTCGAGACTATATGCCAGTTGTGACATCCGCCTAAAATGGATTCGGGTCAACCCAACCCAATTGGAAATCTAATAAACCCTAATCGAGATTACTTGACGCTAATAGGATCAAAACTCATACACTACGTTATAAATTGATGTTAATAGCAATATAGCATAGTATAATGTTATAACTATAATCAAATTAAATTATGATACCATATTATAATCAAATAAAAGTATAATTCTCTAATTAAATTAAAAGAATCAAACTTGAATGCTATAATTAAACTTCAAATCAAAGTAGATTGTTATAATCAAATAATAACCCATTTTTTTTATAAAACTCTATTTTTATAAACACTACATTAAATTTTATAAAAATCTTAAGATGCTTGTGCTAGTGGAAAATTATGAAGACCACCAAAAGTCTAAAGATATTCCCATGGTCTCCCACTCACACCTCCCATCATCTTTCCTTTCCTTTTCCTCTCACCACATTATTCTCATCACCACTCAAACCCTCTCTATTCTTTCTCTCACTCTCAATCTCGAAATTTCTCCAAGAAAGCTTCATTTTCCAGCCAAGAACAATCCCTCATACTCAAATCTTCATCCCTCTTGAAGCATTCCTCAAGGTATGTTGTTAAAAGTTTCAAATTCATACATGAAACAAATTAAATCCACCAAAATATCTAAAACTCATTTTATGTATAAACCTGATTTTTCTCAGAATCCCATGAATAAAATAAGAGTTTCTGGAAATTTTCAGAAATTAACTCATTTTTATCGAATTATTATAATTATTGCACTAAAATAGGGCAATAATTCATATAAAATACTTTTTCTATTCAATAAATTCTGAGAAAATTATGGGATGACCCATAAACTGAGAAAACATAATTTATGAAGTTTCATGCATTTATATTACAGTTTTATGGTTATTTTGTATTTTATTTTGTTGAAGCTAAATAAATAGAAAAATATAGTTATGTATGTCAAAAACACGATTTTATATTTTTCGCACCTTAATAACATTATAACGACCCCATGCAAAAATTTACAGATTTTTGTAAGAATGTGTTCTTATTTTTCCAAATTTAATGATTGTTTAATGGGTTAAATTGTTAATAAATAGCTATACAAGTCCGAAAATTATAAACCCTTGTCACAATATCATATATGACATATTAATCATAGATAAAAAGTTTAATGAATTTTCCTTAATAGTTTACTATTATTTATGATTTTATTGATTAGTTAATAATGAAAAACATAATAAATACTTCTCATTGTCCAAAATATCCATAATATTTACAGTAGGCTCAATATAATGTTATAAAACTATGGTTAATTTTCCAGAATTTTTGGGAATCATTTATTATTTTTCCCGAAATTTGTTGTGGTTTAATTATTAAAATACTAAATAAATACTAAAGCAGTTAAGAAAAATATGAAAATTTTACAGTAATTACTATTTTATGACATAATAATTTTCTGATAATTTCAGAATGTTTCATTACGGTTTAGTATTTAAAACCATTTTCCTAAATATCTAAGCATGTAAAAATTGCATTTTTAATGATTATTTCATATAAATAATTGTTTATAATATATAAAATCTGTAAATACTTATAATTTGACTAGTTATTATTTTAATAAGAAATTATTAAAATCTTGCCTAAAGTGAAAATATAAATTAATTAAGCAAAGTAATTAATTCAATTTAAAATTCATTTAACATATGAATACATTAATATTCAAAACAAAATTTGGATTATTGTTAATTCATCTAATATAAAAATATATGTCTAATTATTTTTATTAATATTATATTCCCGTTTATCGATTCCTAAGCCAAAACTATTAATTATATTAGGTTCTACGTCATTTTGACCGAGCCGTCTTTCGTACGACACGCGTATTCCGTTTGGACTAAAGTGAGTAATCTACCCCATATTTTATAATTTTCAATACTTTTGGGGTGTATCATGTGGTTCTAATATGTTTTCAACTTCATTTTATTATTTTATCACAATTGAGACATTGTTGGGACATTTATACTTGAATCATTATTTGTATAATTATTGTTTGTTTACGCTACATGTACTTGTAGTGCATTATCATTTTTAGTCTAATCTCCATGACTATGCCCGTATTCTTGAGGTACGTTATGGACAATAATAGCGCTATTGGGTTGACCACCCCGCCTTGGGACGCTAAGGTGATTGATTGCACGTGGTTGAGTGTGTATGATGATTAGATGCTCCATCCTATATGTATACATATATATGTATATATAGGGTGAGGACTTATTGTTGTTGTTATCATTTGTTAATCAATTTTTGATTTATAAACTGTTATCTCAATAACACTTGCTTGTCAACTTCAAAAGAAAACAAATTTCAAATTATTCAAACTCACAATTTTCTTTAATAAAACTAGATTACTCACCAACTCTCGTAGTTGACCTGTTTTTACCCATGATGCAGATTTGAAGAATGAAGTTGATGAAAAGTAGGGTATACCTTAGAAACCCACAAGACTATTTAAATTTGATGTAATAAATGTTGTTTGTATTTGAATTTGTATTTGTATGTTGTGGATCTTGTTTGCCTACTTAGTACTTAATTGAATCTAATCATATTATAACATAGTTGTCATGAGACTTTGAACAATATATCACGCCTTGATCGATTCCGCCAAGGATCGGGTTGTGACACCAGTGATCTTTGCTACAACACCAGTAGTAAATGTGAGGCATCAACAACCATTCTTACCTACAAGTCTTCTAATCCAAGAGTTGGATGACTCAGTATACTATACCATTCATTGATAACAATTTGCAAGTCTAGCCGATGGGTATATCTCGTACCAAGATATATTACACGCTCATACCACTGTTAACTCATATTTTCTTCTAATAAAGATGTTCGTGATTCAATGTGGCTTTACCTCGTATTAATGAAACATCGAAACTCTGGGTCAGTGATCGCTGTTGCATACCACGATAGCTGTGAGACCCCAACACTTCACCGTAACCTAATTGGCACAATGATGGTACACTCTGCAGAGTTTGGATACCATTGAACGTCTAGCCAATAGCCAATTCAACTTGTTGACTGCACGGGTCGTGTTTGAAAACACGGGGCATGTATTTTGAAATCCCAAAACAGGAACTAACATGGGTCGTGCTCCATGTAACATGGGTCGTGTTCGCCTAGGCACAAAAAGGTCTGTTTTGGTTTTGCAATTTTACACGGGTCGTGCTCAGTGAAACACAGGTCGTCTTCGGTGTGCAGAAAGGTTCAATTGTTTGGGCTGTAGATCTACACGGGCCGTGTAGATCTACACGGGCCGTGTTACACGATTTGTCCGGGTCCATTTTAAATCCGAAAAATGCATTTCTTTTTCACTTCTCTCATCTACACACGCACTAACACAACTCCCTCCTTCATCCCTTTGCGATTTTCGGGCCAAACTCTTGCAATTTTTGATTTTTCTTGGGCAATAACTTCATTCACGATATGTATTCCTCCCTCCACTTCATCTTCTTCCTCCTTTTGAAGCTTCCATGAGCAACAATGGTGAAAAGGGTTTTTCAAAAACCCTAGGTCTGATTTTTGTGCAAAATTCTTGAATTTATTCCATGTTTTTTTGCAGATTAAGCTTGGGGACGGTGGAGATTGAAGAAAAACACGATTTTCATGGTTTCAAACATCGCAATTTCGCCCGAATCCGCCCGGTATAAGTCTTCCTTGTTGTTTCACTTTGATATTTCACTTGGAACTCGCGATTTTTGTGTGGATTCATGTTTATGAAGTTTTGTAAACCCGTTCATACTCTATAAACTGATTTTCCCATGTTTTTAAACGGAAATTTGGACTTTGAATTTGTGGTCCCATTCACACGTGCGGCGGATTTTGACTTTTCCATCGACTTTTCTCCCATGTTCCTATTTTCGTGAATTTCTAAATGGAATAACCATCTCGTAAGCGTACCAAAACCATAGCCAAGAAATAGACACCCGTTAGAGCCATCGGTCCCCAAGTCCCGAACCGTCTCCCATTCTTCCTGACAATTGGGAAGTGCGATTTGTGGACCAAGAACATAGGACGAGATTTAACAATTTTTTACAACGTCAATTCGTGGTGCAAAAATTTGCCTATGTCTATTCGTTGCGAGAATTGCACATTCTCGATGGGGTCCAAACGTTTTAAAATTTGGGGTGGGTCAATATTTTAAATCTTAATGCTCGACCCCCTAGGGAAATCCTGTCTTCCCTAACTTTTGAAAACGATGTGCTCTCTTTTAGCCTCACGAATCGTCCGCTCCAAATTCATGTGGATCAAATTGCGGATTTGGTTGGTCAATATACTACTCATACCTATGACCCGTATACCAATAGGGTCAGAAATCTCGACAGTGATGCTCTTAGGCGTGGGTGGGAATCCATCACATCTCTTTCTCCCTACCATGCTAGTTCCGCTAAAGCATCCGCCATCATCCATCCTGTCCTTAAAGTAGCCCACCGAATCCTTGCTTCCATAGTCGTTCCACGTGAGGAGCGTAGCACGGTCACTGCACTAGAATTGCAACTTCTTTTGTCCATGATCTTCAATCCAACCCGAAAACCACATTTTCGGTATTGTATCGCTCATCGACTCCTACGACTAGCACGTTCCAATGCGGGCCAAATCCATTGTGGTGGGCTTTTGACCCTCCTCATCTAAAGCCCATATATCAGCCTCCAATTTTCTCTGGAGGGGCCCATCCTCCCAGGGGGTCATTTCTTGTCCACTCAAGTCCTTGAATCGATGCATTTGTTCCGCCATTTCCAAGGCGGAAAACAATTGTTAACACCCGCGCTCCATGATGCATCCGACTTGTGGATTTTTAGTGGCAATGCCGACAAGCTTCAGATCCATCCTGATCCTCGCCAAACTGATTGGCTTTTAAATGCAATTCTTTACCCCGATCCGGCCATATGATCTCCGGTCCGTGTTCCACCATCCATGGGTGGCGAGGGTCCGTCTTCTGCTCCTTCTAGCTCCCGTCAAGCCGAGCCCGAGCCATCTTCCATCGATGACCGGTTATCCTGTATTAAAGAAATCTTGCCGGTCTTTGCACGGACTATCAATCCATAGACACACGTGCAGGGGCTGAATTATAATTATTCTTGATAGTGTATCATACGGATACGCATAGCCTCCCGCCAGCATGCCAGCGGCAGGACTCGCCAACATCCAGATAGACAGCCAGCCGCCAGAGGCCTGGCTGGATCGTACCCGACTTGACAGTCACCAATGGCCGATTGCCACATGTACCAATACCAGAATAGCATATCACCCTGAAACAATCATCGTGCGATCCGTTGAGACACGATCGAACCAGGTGGTCCCCGTGCTACCACCTGGCCAGATGAATGAACCAATCACAGTCAGCAGCAGACGATCAACCAATAAGATAAAGATCCGCTACCAACTGACAAATGGTCCCCACACAGGTATAATGGTATATGATGATCGTGCCCTCGGTGAGATCATCATCACATATCGTCATTGTACTCTTACTCTTTCATAATCAATTCATACTTTCCGGCCACCGTACTAACTTAACCGTCGGAGTGCCCTCCCAGGACCGCCTCCCGGTGTGCGTCTGACCTCATTTCTCTGTTGTGGTGAGCTCAGGTCTAGGATCCCATCGTTCAAGAGATCATTTCGTGACTAGAGTTCGCATCATTGGCGCCATCCGTTTGTGTGACGAAGCAAAGAACAACAATCTCCTAACCTTGAATGGCGACACCATCCGGAAGTCAACAGGGCGACGCCCAACGCAGTCCAATACGACCTATGACGTCACTAAGAGAGGTAACACCTTTGACTCAGGTGACTGCTGTTCCCACCTCCATTGGTTACTCTCGCAGTGGCGGGAGTGTCAACGACAACCCCAGTCCCGGCAAGTTTCTTACCGCCTTTCCCACCATTGTTTGTCGCGGGAACACCGTCGACCCCATCTCCGACACCCACTGTACCGCAGAACTTCTTTGTAAGCGCCCCTACACCTCCAACTCAATTCACCGCACCACCATTTTACGTTAACAGTTATCCTACTGCTCCAATAATGAACCCACCCTACATGACACCACAATACCCATTTGTGCCATTCTACCAGTCCTTCCAACCACAAACACTGAATCCAATTCCGACAATTATTGCACCGTGCTCCCCTTTCGTCAAAGAACTCCTGGATTACGAGATCCCAAGTACGGTTAAACTACCAACGTTGAAGGTATACAATGGAACTACATGCCCAGACAGCCACATTGACACTTATGAGTGGCACATGACCTCGCTGAAGTTAGATCAACGCTTTTGGTGTACGTACTTCCTGACAAAGCTGGACGGGAACGCGGGTGCATGGTTCAAAAGTTTAGCACTGAACAGTATATACAACTTTGAGTAGTTGAAACAATTGTTTCTAACTAATTTCATGCAACTACGCAAATTCAGGGGTGATAATCACGCTATAATGAGTTGCAAACAGCGGGAAGGCGAGTCTGTGAAAGATTACTTCAGGCGATTTAACAAAGTCACATTAGATGTACCGGGACAGGATGACCGCATGGTGACGGGAGCGTTCACCTGGGGATTGTTACCGGGACCGTTATCCTGAAAATTTCTAGGGAGGCCTCCACAAACCCGACACGAGATGAAAGAACGAGTCGAAAGGTTCCTTAGGCAGGAAGAGGGTATAGCAGAAAAGCAACAGTATCTCAAGGAAACAACCGATGGCCAATACAAGCGACACGATCGTTATCATTCTCACAGTCGACGCCAGGACCATTCCAACCTTCCTCCAAGAGGAGGTAGACCTCCACGACGATTCAATCCACTTTATCGAGAGGAACTCCAGAACAGGCAGACAGATATCTATACAGTTAAAGAATCTACCACGAACAAAGCCCCAGATAGTAAAAAACGATATTGAGAATATCATAAAAGCAGGGCCCATGACACCATTGATTGTGCCATGCTGAAGAAAGAAATGGAGGAGAACTGAAGGGTAATTTGATAGAAATTGCAAGACAACTACGAGAACAATTTGAAGCAGACAGAAAAGCCGAACGAGTAAGGAAGGATGATAAAACAGGTGGTAAAACTCTCGAGATTCTAACTATTCGAGCCAGTCAGAAGCGACCTGCCCGCCTTGATAGAGAACACACACATCATGAGAGTATATGTGGATAGCGGAAGTGCTGCCGACATCATACATGAACACTGTTTTACCCTACTGCCGCAAGGCGTCAAAGAAGAGCTGAAGCCCGCCAGGGGACGACTCGTAGGATTCACTGGTCATAGCATATGGCCACTTGGAACTATCTCCCTACCATTCATGCTGAAGAGTTTCGACGGAAAACTCCACAAAACGTCACTCATCGATTTTGTCGTTGTAAGAGCACCCTCAGAGCATAATATGATTTTAGGACGGCCAGGCTACTAAAGTTTGGGGCGGTAGCATCTACGGTGCACGGCCTCCTGAAATTCAGAACACCAAACGGGGTAGCTTGCATTCTGGCCGCAAGCCCCCAGACTCTAAGCTGCTGTCAAGTCATGCAACCAAACGATATTATCAGGCCAGCCAAAAAGCCCAGAACGGAAGAGTTAAACGACAAAGAAATTATTAACCAAGATTACCCTGAGCAACCGGTTCGTATTGGTACCAGTTTGCCCATAGAAACAAGAAAGAAAGTGATTATTCTCCTTAAACAGTATAAACACGTATTTGCATGGGAGCCTGCCGATATGGTGGGAGTAGACAGAGATGTAATAGAGCACAGTTTAAACATTAATCCTGGAAGTAATACCATCAAGCAGAAAAAGCGGGGCCAGGCGGGTGAACGAAACATGGCAATTAATGCAGAAGTGACCAAATTAGTTGCAGCAGGGATATTGAGGGAAGCTATTTTCCCTGACTGGATTGCCAACCCAGTAATGGTCAAGAAAAGCGACGGAAGTTGGAGAATGTGTATAGACTATACAGACCTAAACAAGGCTTGTCCCAAGGATTGTTACCCTCTACCAGAAATAGACCAAAAAGTTGAATCACTCCAAGGCTTTCGGTGGAAGTGTTTTCTAGACGCATACAAGGGCTATCACCAAATACAAATGAAAAAAGAGGACGAAGAGAAAACGGCATTTTATACTGATCGAGGAATATTCTGCTATCAGAAAATGCCCTTTGGATTGAAAAATGCAGGTGCAACATACCAACGACTGGTAGATAAATTATTCCGCAACCAAATTGGGCGAAACATCGAAGTCTATGTCGATGATATGGTAATCAAGAGCTTGGAAGAGACCGTATTAATAACAGACATAAAAGAGACACTTAAAACATTGGAGCAGGCTAAGATGAAGCTAAACCCCGCGAAATGTGTATTTGGTGTAGAGGAAGGCCATTTCTTGGGATATTATGTGACAAACCAAGGTATCCTCCCCAATCCCGCTAAAATACAATATGCCCTTGAGACCAAGCCTCCAGCCACATTGAAAGAGATGCAGACATTGAATGGAAAGTTAACAGCATTAGGCCGTTTCATAGCAAAATCAGCAGAGAAAGCCCTTCCACTCTTCAATACGCTAAAAGGGGAAGTCAATAAGGAAGGATTCAGGTGGACGGCAGCAGCTGACGGAGCTTGGCAAAATCTTAAGCAAGCATTGAGCAACTTACCAACACTGGCTAGTCCTATTCCAGGTGAAATATTATCCATGTATCTATCAGCGTCACATGAAGCCATCTCAGCGGTATTAGTAGTGGAAAGGAGCAATACACAATTCCCAGTGTATTTCATCAGTCGAGCACTCCAAGGCCCGGAAATCAATTACCCAATGCTAGAGAAACTGGTTCTAGCACTCGTACATGCTGCCAGGCGTCTTCGCCGATATTTCCAAGTGCACCATATTGAAGTACTCACCAGTCAGCCGCTTAAGCAGATCCTCCTAAAACCAGAAAATTCCGGAAGACTAGCCAAATAGGCCATAGAGCAGGGAGAACACGCCCTCACTTACCGGCCTCGCACAGGCATCAAGGCACAAGCGCTGGCAGATTTCTTAATCGAAGTCCCCGACCAATCGTTCACAGAAACACCGACTGTCACACGTTCTCCCGCCAAGGAACAACTATGCGAATGGACTTTATTCACTGATGGAGTAGCTGGAAAAGAAGGATCAGGGGCTGGCCTGATTCTAAAAAGTCCTCAGGGCGAAGAGATCACGTACGCATTGCGCTTTGACTTTCGAACATCAAATAACGAGGCGGAATATGAAGCCTTGCTGGCAGGACTTCGATTAGCAATTGAAAATGGGGCAAAGCAAGTGACAGCCTTAAGTGACTCATTATTGGTGATGAACCAGATAAATGGCCAATACGAAGCCAGAGATAAACGAATGCAAAAATACATGGAAGCAGTACAAAAGTTAACAAAATCCTTTGATAGTTTCTCAATTAAACAGATTCCCCGGTCAGAAAACAGGCGAGCCAACGCTTTGAGTAAGCTAGCCTCAACATCATTCGACCATTTAACCAAAAAAGTGTTAGTCGAGGTATTACCTGAGAGCATATCAAAGAAAAACAAGTTAACGAAACATCAGAGGACTCAACAACTTGGAATACTCCATTCATAGAATACCTCCAGCATGGGACCTTGCCAGAAGATGACACGGAAGCCCGCAAGATCCGGGTCAAAGCTCCCAACTTTGCCATAATCGAAGGGAATCTTTACAAAAAAGGATAGCTGACCCCCTGGTTAAAATGTATAACAAAGAAAGAAGGATGTCAGGCACTAGACGAAATACACTCTGGGCTAGCAGGGGCCCATGAGGGAGCAAGGGCATTAACGGGCAAAATCCTACGAATGGGATTTTATTGGCCCGACATTCACGCTGATGCAATGGAGATAACATGCAAATGTATAGAATGCCAGACTTTTTCTCCAACATAGAATCTACCCGCAGCCACCCTGACAAGCATAACAAGCCCATGGCCATTCTTCCAATGGGGCATCGATATTGTCGGGCCTTTTCCGGAAGCTCCAGGAAGAGTGAAATTTCTAATCGTGGCAGCCGATTACTTCACCAAATGGGTAGAAGCGGAGCCTGTGGCCTCCATAACTAGACGTAGCATCATCAAATTCATGTGGAAACATATAGTCACCAGGTTTGGCACCCCACGAGTATTAATCAGTGACAACGGGATGCAGTTTGCCGAAAATCCCTTTCGAGGATGGTGCGAGGAAAGACAAATCCGACAGCAGTTCACGTCGTTCGCTCATCCACAAGCCAATGGCCAAACAGAAGTTACCAACCGCACCATGGTGAATGGAATCAAGAAAAGATTGGGAAAGGCCAAAGGCAACTGGGTGGAGGAACTACCAAGCGTTCTTTGGTCCTACCGAGTAACACCAAGAACCAGCACACAAGAAACACCATTCAGCTTGGTGTACGGATCAGAAGCAATGCTCCCGCCAGAACTTTCCATAACCTCTCTACGGGTCTCTGCCTTCAGCACTAAAAAGACGGAGGAGGACCTAAGACACAATTTAGATTTGCTAGAGGAACGATGTGAACTTACTAGCGTTAGACAGGCAATGTATAAGTCTAACACGGAAAGGTACTATAATAGATGGGTGAAAGGAAGGGCATTCAAAGTAGGTGACTTGGTATTGCGAAAAAATGAAGTTAGCCATGCCCAACCGAGGGGGAAATTAGGCCCAACTTGGGAGGGCCCATATAAGGTGGTAGAGGCACACCAGAACGGGGCATATGTGCTGGAAACCATGGATGGCAACCCGATACCGAGGACATGGAATATCCAGCATATGAAGAACTTTCATTTCTAAAGATTAATACAAGGAGGCCCGAATACCAATTGCGACATCCCTCTTTTCTTTTTCTTTCTTTGCTATCTTCGAACACATGTAATGGATTTGATGTTGCAAAAAATCGGATTTTGACGATTACATAGCATGACGTTTATGTTTAAGGCGTATTAATAACAATTGGTTGGCCTGATCACCCAACCAACTTAACACAATTGGCCGAGGACCACTCGTATTAAGTCACAACTTAATACAAATGGCCGAGCACCATCTATGTTAAGTCACAACTTAACACAATTGGCTGAGCACAACTCGTATTAAGTCACAACTTAATACAAATGGCCGAGCACCATCTATGTTAAGTCACAACTTAACACAATTGGCCGAGCACCACTCGTATTAAGTCACAACTTAATACAAATGGCCGAGCACCATCTATGTTAATTCACAACTTAACACAATTGGCCGAGCACCACTCGTATTAAGTCATAACTTAATACTATTGGCCGAGCACCACTCGCATTAAGTTACACCCCAATACAACCAACTAAACACTGTGTACATTCGCATCTGTCATTCTCAAACCAGAATCGATATGACACAAACAACTAAACACTATTCCAAAAGGAAAGTAATCCACAGACACAACCAACCAAACAAAGTCAACATACAACCATAACCCTGTTCACCATACATAAACAAAACATTTGTCCATAACTACCAAAACAGAAGAAATTATCCAGGAATATCATTACAACCATATTGAAAGATATAAACAAACGACTCACCCATCAGCCTCCACCTTGAGCAACTCCTTCAAGCCATCCACCCCAAGCTCCCCCAAATTCAGCAAACCTCCATAATCAAGAGTTGCAAACTCTTCCATCTCATCATCCACCTCCCTGGCACACTCGGAGGCCGAACCTCCCTCCCCAGCATCCGGACCCCCAATCTTCAATTCCTGGCGAAGACCGCGCCTACCTGCTTCTTCACCAGCAACATAACTTGTCCGACGGATGCGGTTGATCCCATGCATAAATTCGGGAATCAGAAAAACCTTTTCCACGATTCTGGCAGCACCCTCCTCTACAACCCACTTGAGATCTTTTTTTACTGCCTTCAAAGAAACCTCCTTCTCCTCCAAGAGATGAACTTTCTCGCACAGCTCAGTATCCACATTCTCCAACCGAATCATCAAGGCCTCATTGTCCCGGTTAAGTTTCTCCACCTGCTCCTCCACAGACATTTTCTCCGCAACCAGTATCTCGCATTTGTGGTCAAATTGGCGAGCAGCAGCCTCCAACTGGGCAATATGACCCTTTACTTCCTTGTTCGTCTCACGTAAACGGGCACTTTCGGCCAGAGCATTATGAGCTTCAAGCTTCAAAGATTCTTGGAGAGAAGAAGAGGATGACAAACGCTCTATCCTCTTCGCCGCAGCTGCCAAATAATAACAGACTGTGCAGAAGCAAACCTCAGTGTACTTACCAGATTATCATGAGAAAAGTTTTCCATCTCGGCCTCCGCAGCTGGAGGGAACGCGTGAAGAGCGAAATCGACAGCATTCTCTTGAGGAAACAAACGAGACCCGTTAACAAGTTTCCACTCAGGAACAAACGGTAAAGAAGAGAAATCAGTAAACACACGAGTATCCAAAGCCGCACCTCCGCTCCCACCAGCCCCAGAACCATCCTCACCTCCAGCACCAGCATCAAAGCCACCACCCTCATCGCCTCCAAAACCCTCCATCCCATCGGACTCAGACAAGATTTTTGGGTCAAAAGATAATTCCTCATCATGTCCTCCACCACCAGTACCCTCAGACTCCACAGAAGCTGTCTTCCCCCCAACACTAGTCCCCTCATCATCAGGGATATCTATTATACCAAGGTCATCCTACTTCAGTTTGTTCAACAAGTGACGACGATTCACCCTCCTAATCAACCTAGTGTCTGGAGGATTCTCTGCCCCTCCCATCGATTCCCATGCCAATTTCCTTTTATTCGCTAATCTGGTAGATCATCTCAAGATACCTTCTTTGCTATCCTGCATCGATTCAGAAGACTCTTCACGATCACCCTTTGATAACCCTTCAACCTTCGTATCTATCAAAGGCATACTCCCGGATGCACCTTCATCGGTCTTCTTATCACTAAAATCCTGTATCTCTTTAACCCGTGTAACAATGTCCGGATTACGAAAGGCAAACGACGGAGCCACCTTGTCGACAAGATCGACCTCTCGATATTTCAATTCCCCTTTCCCCCATTCCTTAACAAGAACGTCTTCAAAAGGTACTTTACAAGGGGTATCTACAAAACAAAGGCAAGATAAGTAAGAATCAAAAACCAGTCAACAAAAATGAAAAATGAGTAAGGACGATCCATACTCTTCCGTAAAACGTAAAACTCTGGCATTTTCCCTCGCATGCGCCATGCCGTACTCAAACCCCCACCGGCTAGAATAAATTTCGGAAACTCCTCCGGAACGACGCGGAAACCGTTCAGAGTCTTCACTATTTGCTCTTGATGTGGAAACAACTTCGGAATCTGGTCAGAAGCAGCACCAGTCCGATGATGCACCGTACCGACACGAGAAATATTAACCCACAACCACTTGTCCTGCCAATTTTTAGGAGAATACTTAGGCTCCGGAATCAGTGTATGGACAGAAGTCCTTCGATAAAAAGCATAATTCTCCCCAGACGCAGCGAAACGGAAGAAATGCTTGAACACATAGAAGTCAGGCATAATCCCTAGACCGCGACAGAAAAGTTCGAAAGCCACTATTTTATTTACGGAGTTCGGTGTCAACTGGTGCAGGCCGACACTGTTACGACGCAAAACTTCACTCATAAAGTCCGACGTCGGCAGGCGGTACCCGGCATCAAAAGTCTTCAGATAAACGCCGGTTTTCCCCTCAGGAGGCAAGGAAAACCCTATGTCGGCATGAGGAAGGAGAACCCCATCCTCCGGTTGAAAACCATACCGTTCTACCAGAGGACCATAAATGTCATCAGGAATCTCTTGACGGTCGTGTTCCGTCATTTCTCTTTTGAAAGAGGGGGGAGAAGAGGAAAGGAGAGAAAAAGGCAGAAGGAAAAATAAAGACAAATAAGGGAGAGTAAAATGAGGAAGAAGAAACCAAAAAACCCTAAAAGGATATCAATGAAGAGAAGGGAGGCGGGAAATTGAAAAACGTTCCTAATGATGGAAACGGACGAGTCACATCACTCACGTCAACCATAATGACGCCGATTTTCTAGGAAAACGAACCGCCACTTTTCCAATCTTGCTAGTCAAAACTAGACCACGTCATCGCCTTGACTACCAAGACTGGGGGGACTTGATAGTGTATCATACAGATACACATAGCCTCCCGCCAGCATGCCAGCGGCATGACTCGCCAACATCCAGATAGACAGCCAGCCGCCAGAGGCCTGGCTGGATCGTACCCGACTCGACAGTCACCAATGGCTGATTGCCACATGTACCAATACCAGAATAGCATATCACCCTAAAACGATCATCGTGCGATCCGTTGAGACACGATCGAACCAGGTGGTCCCCGTGCTACCACCTGGCCAGATGAATGAACCAATCACGGTCAGCAGCAGACGATCAACCAATAAGATAAAGATCCGCTACCAACTGAGAAATGGTCCCCACGCAGGTATAACGGTATATGATGATCGTGCCCTCGGTGAGATCATCATCACATATCGTCATTGTACTCTTACTCTTTCATAATCAATCCATACTTTCTGGCCACCATACTAACTTAACTGTCGGAGCGCCCTCCCGGGACCGCCTCCCGGAGTGCGTCTGGCCTTATGAGATGCACAAGGACCTTGCAGAAAAGGTCCGCAAGCGAGCGCGTGTCGAGAAGTGTGAAGTAGTCCGAGCCCTCATGACCGGTAGGCTAAAAGACGGAGAGTCCGTCTGCACTCACGTGCAAAGGATGTAAGGTTATGTGGAGAGGCTGTAGAAGCTAGGTATGCAGGTCGATGAGGAGCTGGCCATTGATATGGTCCTTAACTCCTTACCGAGTTCTTATGACTAGTTTATACTGGCATATCATTTGAACAACACTCAGACCTCCTTGGCTGAGTTGCATAATATGTTGCAGAGTGTAGAAGACGGGCTGAAGGGTAAAAGTGTACCTTTAGTGAACCTTCCCGTCTTGGCAATTGGACAAGGCAAAGGAAAGAAAAGGATGGGCTCTCCCAAGCAGAATTGGAGGGAAAAGGTTCAAGTTGGGTCATCCTTTAATGGCCCGAGACCCAAGTCTTCCGGCATTCCTCATGTCTCGAACCCCAAAGATGTCGACTGCTTCTATTGCAAAGAGAAGGGTCATTGGAAAATGAGCTGCCCGAAGTACTTGCAGGACATCAAAGATGGCAAAGTGAAGCCATCGTCAGGAGTTATATAAACTATCTCTAAAAACTCATCATCTTCCTGTTCGTGGGTCCTTGATACATGATGTGGTTTTCACATTTGTTCTGATTTGCAGTGCCTAGAGGAAAGTAGGGAGGTGGAGCACGGGAGAATAAACTTAATCATGGGTAATAGGAGATCGTCACATGTTACCAAGATCGGAGTTTATAAATTTCTCCTTGGTAGTGGTGTTAGTTTAGACTTGTTAAATTGTTGCTATTCGATAGATATGGCAAGAAACATCATTTCATTTCATGCATTGTTCAGATAAGGTTTTTTATATTCTTTTAATAATTTGAATGGCCAATTTCTGTTTATAATAATGGTGTATTTATTTTTGAAACTTTACCTTGTGATGGTGTGTATGAAACAGTGACTTGTGTTGACAATTTAGGTAATAGTGTGTTACATATTGATTCTTCTAGTGGTGTAGAAAAGGTGTGCTTGTGGCACGGTCGTCTTGGGCACATCAACATGAAATGCATCGGCTAACTCCTAAAGGATGGAGTGTTGGAATCATTCTATCTCAAGTCGGATGATGTATACGAATCTTGCCTATTGGGCAAGATGACAAAGTCACCTTTCACAGGGACTTGTGAAAGAGGTGAAGGTCTGTTGGATATCATACACACTGATGTGTGTAGACCCTTCAGATCAACCACAAGGGATGCCACTCGTTTCTACGTGACTTTTACTGATGATTATAGCAGATATAGATATATCTACTTGATCAAGCATAAGTCAGATACCTTTGAAAAGTTCAAAGAGTTTAAAAATGAAGTTGAGAATCAATTGGGCAGGAAGATAAAGATGCTTAGATCTGACAGAGGCGATGCGTATCTTAGTATCGAGTTTGTTAGGAGTTGAAATTGATCGAATAGTAACTAATAACAAGTATTGACATGAATTGATTCTAAGCTAATGAGGAAAACATTCACAAATATGAAGAACAGTTAAGAACACATCGATATTGGATAAAGAGTGTCGAATTCTTTGATATTACGATTAGGGTTTTACAAAAAATGGTGGATCCAGGTCACTCTCGACATGGTAATGTATCTCTAATATATATACAAAATCAGAGATACGATAGTACAAACATAATAAGGGAATATCCTATCAGTGTACTAGCCAATAGGATTGTAGATTCATGCAACACGTTGTTTGCTCACACGCGTGCTGCCAAAAGGTTGTTACAATCTTAAGTCTTTGGATCCTCTGGGATATACCCTTCGGAGTCTTCAGACTTCGGGGTCATCTATCAAAACTTCAGGTCTTCGGATATGGTGGCACTTCATCACAAACTTATCTCAACAATATCCCGCTTTGTGTGAAGTGCATTCGAAGCCTATCGTGGGTAGTTATCTTTGTAAGCTTGTCTCAGGGCATACCTCACAGATAGCCACCAATTAAGGTGTTCCCCGATATCCTTCTTCTCTTTCCAGTTGTTTACAAAACAATTATTCACCAACGCCAAAACTTATTTGATTGAGTCTGAAGGGTAAAGACTCTTGTAGTCGATCTCAAAGAATTTTTTAATAAGAGTTTCGTTGTCGCTGGGTAAACCCTTAAACACCACACCCCAGGGCTTTTTCACAATCTGCCCGGCTTTTAGATGATCAAAATTTTCAATGGTGGTTGGTGGAGGTGCAAGAGATTATCCGATGAGATCTGCCACTTCAATGTCGAACTTGGCAAATTTGTAGAGATAATTTCAGAAGAAGGAAGAGATATGGTTCTTTGCATATGTGAAGACCGTTATTGATTCAACCTCATTTCCAGCAGAAAACTTCAAAAGATGAAGAAGTGTTATGAAATCGGTTGGATTCATGATTGGGAAATCAGCAACACTAAATCTTTATTCTTCTTCTTTTGAGCCCCGAAGTACAAAGAATTCAATGTTCTGAAATCCTTCGTACAACTCTCCATTCTTGATTGAGATAACTTTAACAATTCTTTTGTCACTCCATACATAGCTCGGAGCCTGAATGAACTTTGTATGGAATGCAATCTTCCTTTTCTTGTATGCGGTGAGTTGATCCTTCGGAACATTCCTTTCAAATTGAAGAAAGGAAAATGTTTTTGGATTGTAGGGTAAATCCAGTTGTCGATTTACAGAGATCTTTGTGTCATAACTTTGGAGAGGAAGCCTGTTGAATACTCCGAAGCCTGTAAAGCCAATCTCAGTTATCAACTCCGAAGTCCAAGTCTAGTTGTCTTAGGCGATGTTGTTGATTACACGTATTTTCTCATATTCTTCTTCTCTCGCTTTGTGGACTTGCTCCATGTGAGGAGCAATCCATAATTCTTTCACTTGAGCCTTCATACTAGAACCACTTGCTTCAGTTGTTGTGGTGGTTCCAAAGGTAGGATCAGCTTTGGATAGGATTGGTTGTATGAAGGCTGGTCTGCCTAAGGCAACTGGTTGATAAGTTGTTGTAGGTTCAGTAGTTTGAGACCCTGATGCTTTGGATTCTCCCCCTTGTGAGGGTTGAACCGTAGGCTCATCCTGAGCAATCAATAAGGGTCTCGATTTGGCAATTTGATCCCTTTCCATCTTTATGGCAACATTAATCATTGGCTGAAGAGTGAGCTTCAGCTTTTCCACCGCATCCGAAGTGAGTGCTGAGTTTGTCTTTCATAGTTCTTCTGCAAACAAAGCCACTGCGGATTTTGGCTGTTCCGCAGTCAGCTCTTCTATTCTCTTGTGGGCATCAGACAAATGTTTTGCAAAGCCAGTCTGCTATTGAGAGTTGAAGGATTTAGTTTCAGCACGAAGGTCATTCAGAGCCTTCATCACTTTGGAGTTGGATAACTCCATTCTTTCAACAAGTGCATCAATTTTCTTCTCAGTCTGCTCCTTAAGGAGGCTGTGCCTTTCCTCCACTTGTTCAACTGCAGTGTTGAACTTGCCTTCAAAAATGCTTTGAATATGGACCTGTTGATCCATGATTCGTTTTTAGGGCCCTTGACCATTTCTTCAATCTTTTCAGTCAAGGCTTTCTTGGCTTCAACTATTTACTCTCCAACACTCCCTTCAGGTTTCTTTAAAGGATCAAATACAGTATGAGTTTGGAGAAGAGCATCTAGCTTGTGGTTGAGTGTTTTATATAGTTTCACAAAAATAAAATCTGAATCATCCAGGTTGTCATCATCAGTCTCTTCTATTGTAATTGGAGCCATATGAAAAGCAGCCATTGCCTCTTCAGATGACGGAGGTTTTGAGGGAAAGGTGTTTTCAAAATTAAAATCTTCTTGGTATGGAAAATCAGGCAAAGATGTATCCAAACCAGAGGAAGGAATGTTTAACAGTGGGTCTGAAGAGGTGATGATAGGTTTTGATGTTTGAGGGGCTGAGAAAGTGGGGTTTTCTATGTTGGATGTAATGGGTTCGGAGGTTTGAGTGGTTGATACAGTAGGGATTTCCGTGGAGGTGATTATAGCTTCGGAGGTTTGTGTGGTTTTTACTGGTGGTGTTTCTGTAGAGGTTGATATAAGTGGTGCATCCTAAGATGTAGTGTGGATGGTGTGTGTTTGAGGAGCAGTAGTTGGTGGTAGTGAAGATGGTGCTGTGGGAACCGGTGGAGAGGGTGGTCTAGGATCTTGGATTGGTGATGATTGATGTTCCTCTCCATGTTCTATCTGAATGTCTTCGGAGGGGGTTTTGTTGGTCTCCGAAGACTCATCCACCACTTGTGGTTTCTTGGTTCTTTTGGGTTGTTTTCTTTTAGGGGTAGTTTGTTCAGTGGCTTTCCTTTTTCTTACCACCTTCGGACCACTTGGTCCACCTGTTGTTTTCCTTTTGGTTTTAGGTTTGGCAGGGACTTTGGATGGTGCAACTTGTGCGAGTTCTCGAACAGGATAAGGCATAGTAAGTGTGGAACGATAAACGTTTACCTCATCACAATCCAGAGACACATGAGAGAGCATCGTATCAGGAATTTGTGCACATAATCCAGTGAAATCATCATCTAAAGCGGGAACGGTGATGTGAGTGTACCTCATTTCGGCAAGAGCAGGATCATAAACGAAATTTGCCTTTTGATAGTGCTCGTGAACGACCATAGCCTAGAATCTGGCATTTGAGATATCAGTTCCCTTCATTGAATGATTAATGTGCGAACAAAAATCATCCCACAAGATTGAGACATAGTCCACCTTGTCCCCATAATAGATACCATAGAGAAGACCTAGAAATATTTGGCTCGCAGAGTCTACACTAGAGGTTTCTCTTGAAAGACATCTCAGAAAGATCCCAAAGAAAAATCTCCATAGGTCTGGTAGATTCCTCTTTTTGAACAGGTTGATGCTACTGAGTTGGGGTTCGTAACCCATAGCATTGAACATATCTACCAGTTGTTCAGCAGACGGAACAACTATGTCTTTGGCCTCATAAATTGGAAGATGTAGGGCTTCAGCAAACTTGGCCTTGGTGAGTTGGACTATTTTGATGTTGCCTTTGACATCGATAGCCTCGTAGTGAACCGATGTGATATTGTTGTCAGAGTCGAACAGAGCATTGGATGTGTAGTGAGCTCTATGAACAAGGGTAGCGGGAATTGAAGGTGTGTAGGTCATGGCGTGACCTAGTATCGACTGTTTCATACATTCGACAAGAGCGACAATGGGTTGGGGATAGAGTTTAAGATCAGTGCGAAGATACAGGTTCGCCGATTGGCTCTTGATAACTGGGATTGACATTGCTTCTGTGTTTTGGGAGGATCCTTTAGTCGCCATTGATGGTTGATTGAAGAAGATGAAGAGAAATTAGGGTTCAGAGAGAATTTCTACAGAGGAATTTTGAAGGTTTTGATCGCGTAAAGAGGTGAACTGAGGAGGCGTGTGATATTTATAGTGTTTGTGGTCCCTAGGACATTTAATGCTCGTTTGAAAAAGGTCCACTAAGAGAATGCCAACTCAGCTTCATCACGCTCCACTAACCCTGCAAAGACGGAAACGTCTGTGTGTCAGTCATGATTATTCAAAATTGAACGACCACTTTTCCCACGATCTTGTTGTTATGATTCACCAAGATTTTCTGAATAACAGCTGTATATCTGTTTCAACGTTCATTTATTTTAAAAGAATGTTTGTCTATGTGGTTATCATAAATGTGAAAATCATTTTGCATTGAGTTGACTTTGGACCAACAAGGATAAGTGTAACAATTATTGTTATTTTTCGGAGTTTGAGAATTGATCAAGTGATATGAAACATTCCGAAGGATATGGATAACACTTCAGATAAATTTTTTTTGTTAAAGATGTTATCAATACACCAAAGTCCTTTGTTCTTATTGAAAACTTTGTTTTAATTTTGATGATGCATTCAGACAGTTGACCTAGACTTCCATGAACATTATGAAATGAAGAGTTAACATGTTTAGCATTCAGAATCATTCAAATCATGTTGGAAGTCCGTTTTTCATTGCAAAACCTGTTTGATTGAATATCAGTCATGAGATGCATAAGTCTATCCACCCTAAGTTGAACTTAATTTCTCATTTTGTAAGAAGTTATGATTTTTCTTTTATGCTTAAATTTTTTTTCATACAAAGTGATGATGACATTCACTGCATTGAAATTCAAAAAAGTTTCACTTTTGAATTGAGCATCAGAATATATTGTGAAGATTTGGATTGACTTCGAATAACATTTTGAAAAATTTATCCCATGTCATCAGTTGAGGTGTTTGGATACTCTTCTCTGATGACAAGCCTTTGAGCTTCGTACACCAACCCAACTTTACCATTTAAGATAGATTACTTGAGATGTTCATATTCTCTACATGGTACTCGACTATGTTATAGGAGTTCCTTGTATTGTCATTCAAGACAGAATAATAAGCCTTTGAGTACTGATTTATCTTTTATTTTTGCACTCTATATTTATCTTTTCACTTGTTTGTTGTCTTTGATTGTTTTGACACTTTGATTTTCTGTTTTTCTTTTGTGTTTTTCAATTTTTCATTGTTGAAACATTTCTTTCTTTTTGGAGTTTCATATCCGAAGAGTCAAAAATTTCACCATGTGATGACTTTTTATGGTGCTTTTGTATTGTATGTTCAATCCTTTGGGTTTGAAAAATCCTCATGTAGTTCAATTTAAAACAAAAGTGAATAAAGTTTTAAAATTGCTTATCAGTCAATGTTGGTATTACTTATGAAGAAGACTTCGGAACACTTGATTCATCCATAGTAGTGCTAGAACTACTTGTTAAATTTTTCAATGAAGCGAGTCAAGATCAACAGGAAGCTTAGAGATATACACGATGTTAAGGATATTAGAATCAAACAAGACTTCGTATTGTAAAACAGCCTTAACCTCACTTCGAAGTCTGTTTTCTTACCAATGTTTCAAGTCTATTCTCAGATACTTTTTAGTGCAATAAGGTATTATTATCAGAATCTAAAATCAAAGTTTTGTCATTTAATCAATTAATTCATGAAAGAGGGTCAAACTTAGACATTTATGCAAGAAATTTGAGAATTGAGCTTTTAAGGTTTTGCAAATGATCCTTGTTTTCCTTGTTTTTGATTTTACCATGAAACAAACCGTTTATTGTGAGAATGTTTATCCTTGAGGTACAAAGACAATTGTTGTTTCAATGATTTTCGACACTTGTGAAATTTTATTTGACTGAAATATCTGTTCCGATGGGCTCCGAAGCTTCGAAGGGCTTCGTAGTGCTGCGGAACACGATGAAGTCTTATTTTGTAATTGAAAAGATTATGATTAGAAAGAGAAAATCTGAGGTTTATGTTACAGTGGATCCATCAATCATTCCAAGTCCTCGAACAATTCGTGTGAATGCCTCTTCATTCAAAGCTTTTGTGAAGATACCTGTCAGCTGTTCGGTAGTGTGAACAAAATGCACTTCTATATTCCCCTCCTCAACATGACTTTTGATGTAGTGATAGCGAAGATATATATGCGTTGTCTTAGAATGTTGAAAAGGATTGTGACATATCCAAATAGCACTTTGTGAGTCACAAAATAAGGGTATCTTTCTCATGTTGATGGCATAGTCTTTTAATTGGCTTTGAATCCAAATTATCTGCGAAGTGCAAGCTGCAGTTGCTACATACTCTGCTTTGGCTGTGGAAATTGAAACACAAGTTTGCTTCTTGGATTGCCAGCTTATTAGCTTTCCATCAAGAAATTGGCAACCTCCCGAAGTGCTTTTGCGATCAATAGAGCATCCACCCAAGTCTGAATCTGAGTAAGCTTGTATGTAGAATCCTGAGTTTGCTCGATACCATAAACCATATGCAAGAGTGTTTTGAAGATAATGAAAGATTGTTTTAACCATAGCCAAATGAGGTTCACGAGGATCAACTTGATATCTTGCACAATTGCAAACTGCAAACATGATATGTGGTCTACTGGCTGTGAGATAAAGCAATGATCTTATCATACTTCTGTAGGTTTGAATATCTATCTTTGGTTTGTCCAATGATGGATTCAACCTGGTAGAGGAACCTTTGCTTTGGAACAGTTAGTCATTCTGAAGCGTTCAAGTAATCTCTTCGTATACTTTTGCTGATGGATGAAAATCCCCTCTTTAGATTTTTTGATTTGTAATCCAAGAAAGAAATTAATCTTTCTCATCATACTCATTTGAAATTTGCTTTTCATTAATTTTTCAAAATCTTTTGTGAGGTTTGGATCAGTGGATCCAAAGATAATATCATCCACATAAATTTGGACTAACATCAAATGAGAACCAACTTTCTTTCTAAAAAGTATTGGATCCACTGAACATTGTTTGAAGTTTGACTCTTTTAAAATTTTTGTCAAGGTCTCATACCAGGCCCTAGGAGCTTGTTTTAAACCATAGACAGCTTTATCTAACACATAGCAACGGCTGGAATTTTCTTTGTCTACGAAGCCAGGTGGTTGTTCAACAAAAACGGTTTCCTCGAGATTACCATTCAGAAAAGCACATTTGACATCCATTTGGTAAACATCAAAATTTTTGTGTGCAACATAAGCTAAAAATATCCGAACTGATTCAAGTCTGGCAACAGGAGCAAATGTCTCTTCGTAGTCAATCCCCTCCTGTTGACAATAACCTTTCACAACCAACCTTGATTTGTTCCGAACCACATTGCCTTCGGTGTCAAGTTTATTTTTATATACCCATTTGAGACCAACGGTTGAAGCATTTGCAGGTTTTGGAATTAGCCTCCAAACTTTATTTCTTTGAAACTCTTCTAATTCCAATTGCATATCTTCAATCCAGTTAGGGTGATCAAATGCATCCTTAACGTTCTTAGGTTCAACCTTTGAGATAAAGACATTGAATATGCACAACTCCAAAGTTTTGTTTAAATCAAGTTGCTTTTGGTGTATTTGTGCACGAGTCAAGACTTTATCTTAAACATTACCGATGACAAGTGATGGGGGATGATTTTTCGTCCACTTATCCAAAGGAAGAAAATTTGGATCAAATTCAGGTGGTCCTGCCGAATCACTTTCCTCAATGTCTGAAGGATTCCCCGAAGTGGATGGAAAATCATCAGTTATTAAGTGACTATTTAAATTTGTGACACTTGTTTGAGGTGTGTGAAGTTGTGAAGAAGAGTTAAGAGTATGCTCCCCCTCGACAGCAGTTGGTGTAGAGGTTGTTCTACCGTTATCCGAAGAGGTGGATGGTGAGTCATTCAAAGTAGATATTTCTTGCTCCCCCTGGACCGAAGGGTACAAGGACATGATGTGTGAGATTTCATGTGAAGGGGTGTTGTTATGCTCCCCCTCGAAACCAGATCCTCTTATAGAACCATCTGAAGGCTCCCCCTCAACTGAAGAGAGTCTTTGAACACTGCTTGTTGATGAGTCATCTGGGCCATCTGTGAGCTTCGACAATTCGGACACATGGTCGTCTGGTGCTCTAACTTCGGAGTCCATAGCTCTTACAGGTGGATCAAAGAGAAGACTGAAATCAATATCAAATGTTGTAATTGGTAATCCATCAACAGCTGGCTTCGGAAAGATAGATGACATTGGGAAAGGATGCAAAGACTTCTTGATATAATAGTCATCAAACAAGAGGTTGAAGGTTTCTTCAATTTTACGAGTTCTCTTGTTCATAACTTTATAAGCCTTTGAATCTTGTGAATAACCAAGAAAAATCCCTTCTTCTGATTTATCATTGAATTTTGTCAAATGATCTTTTAAGTTCAAAATAAAACACCTACAACCGAAGATATGAAGAAACTTGACATTGGGTTTTCTTCGGTTGAGTACTTCATAAGGTGCAATATTAAACATCTTGTGGATGTATGATCTGTTTTGAGTGAAGCAAGCTGTGGAAATGGCTTCAGCCCAGAAGTACATGGGAAAATTTGCAAAGTTAAGCATTGTTCTAGCTGCTTCACACAAAGAGTGATTTCGTCTTTCTACAACACCATTTTGTTGAGGAGTATATGGTGCTGAGAAGTTGTGGCTAATTCCCTTTGTCTTCAGAAATCCATCAAGAGTTTGATTTTTGAACTCCGAACCATTGTCACTGTGTACAGTTCAGACCTTCTTGTTTAGCATTACTTCCATTTTCTTGATGAAATTGATGATTTCTTCAGCAGCATGAGACTTGTTTCTTAAGAATAAGACCCAAGTGAACCTTGAATTGTCATCAACAATTACAAGAATTTACTTTTTCTTCCCTATTGACTCCACTGCGGATGGTCCACAAAGATCCATGTAAAGAAGAGAAAGAGGTTCAGTGATTCTTGGGTTGATCACAGTTGGATTTGCCATGTTCACAAGCAGAACAAAGTGAGTCGTTATCAAATTTTAGAGCATGCATTCCACGAACCAAATTCATAGCCACTAACTTGTTTAAGTCTTTAAAGTTTAGATGAGCGAGTCTTCGGTGCCACAACCAGCTGACATCTGAGTTGGCTTTGGATAGAAGAGATAATGATTGCCCACGAGTCACTGGCTTTAGATTCAAGGGAAACATTGATCCATTTCTTTCTGATTTCAACAAGACTTCGTTTGTGGCTTCTTTCGTGATGACACTCCCTTGGTTGTTGAATGTAACAACATTTCCTATTCCAACCACCAATTGATTGATGCTCACAAGATTGTGCTTTAGACATTCTACAAATGCCACTCTATTTATTGTAAATTGCCTATTAGTGATTTTGTCAAAACCCCGAATTGGACACGTTTCATTGTTACCGAAGCGAACATTCCCTGCATCATCCAATGTTCTATAATCCCTGAGATACTCCCTTTTTCATGTCATATGTCTTGAGCAGCCACTATCCATGTACCATTTTGCATCGTACCGCTCATTTGACATAATCTGCAATCAATCAAGAAGGAGTTGGTACCCAATCAATCTTGGGTCCTTAGGGTAAGCAAAGGATTCTTGAATCCACTTCTCAATGGCCTTTTCAGATATTTCATTTGCATTTAAATTGATCATATTCTCAGAAGTCTCATGTGATGAGCATGAAGTGTCTGAAAATGATTCTGAAGAGCTTTTTGTTAAAAATGATGAGTCCGAAGATATTGAAGTGCGGGAAGTCTTCGGAACCCATATTTGCCTTGATGATTTTGACTTAGAGGAATTTGAAGTCATAGAAGAATTTGAGGTTTTCTTGGCTTTTGAAATTTTTGAACAATTTGAAGATCTTGAAGATTTTGATTTTGGAATCAAGTTTTCCTTCAGGTCATCCCTCTTCCAATTTTGTTTTGAGTTTTCGATTGTTGATTTCCTTGAAATTGAACTGCATAGTGTAGAAGTACATAGGTACTCTTCGTATGCAAGTTTGAATCATTTAATGAAAGATTTTTATCTTTAAACAAATCCAAATTTTTTTCTACCCACTGATGAAATGTATCTATCAAATTTGTACCTTTTGAAAATGATTTCTTTGTTGCTTTCTGAAATTTGGGATTTGGAAAGTTCGGTTTAGCTGGAACAAAAAATGGTTTTGAAGGTTGTTTTTCACTTGAGATCTTTGCATCAAGAGGTTTTGTTCCAGAAGTGGAAGGCTTCTGATCAATATGTTTTGTTGGTACGAAGGGTAATTTTCTTTTTACAAGATTTTGATTTTGTTTCGATTTTAACTTCTCAACAGTTGGTTTTTGAATTTGTTTAGTAATCACAACTGTTGGTTTTGCTTTAGAAGTTGATGCGAAGTTTTGAACTGGTGGTCTTTTCAAGATTTGAGGTGTTTGTACTTTGGGTTTGGAAACAACATTCAAGTTTTTAGGAATCTTTTCTTTTTCATAGCAAAGATGATTGTAAATATTGTGACCATACAAATCTTGTTTTCTCACATTGATTTTCACTTCCAATTTTTCATTCATGTCATTTTCAACCATTTTTGAAGATGAGAAGAATCCTTCCTCAGTAACTGTAGAATTATCCTTCTCAACAATCTTTTTCAAATCATTGTCAATTAAAAGCATGCCACTAGGCTTCACAAAAATAGAGTTTTTAAAGTACGAAATCTTGGGATAGACACAAGCAACATGGCATAAACTTTTTGAACTGTCATTGAGATATTCTTCATATGACACACATTCATCAGAAACTTGAGTTTTGATTTTAACAATTTCTTTATCTTCCGAAGTTTCATTTTCACAATCAATTTTGGTTTTGCCTTTGTCAACCGAAGACAGTTGTGAGATGTCTTCGGAGGGTAATGCGGATGCAAAGGATGATGTTATTTTAGACAAGGAAGAACAATCAATCTCCTCCATATCCGAATCACATTCAGAATCCTTTTCAGACTCAGTCTCAACAGTGACTTCTGATTTATTTTCAATTTGAGGAACATTTCTTTGCAACAGTGGGATTTCTTTTGGTAGTAATTTCAACATGTTTTCAGCAGTTAAATGTTTTTCAACAGAAATCAAACCATGCTTATATGAAGGGTTAGTGAATTCGGACCCAGACACTATTGATTCACATTCATAAGAAATACTATCAACATCTTTCAGCTTAAACTCAATAAAAGGCAGTAGTTGTCTATGTTGAACATTGCAAACATCAGCAGAGTGATAAATACGAGTAATATGAGCGTACAAACGTCTAGCAGTTTCACAAAAGATATTACGTTGTCTCAAAATTACATCATTATTATTCAAATGTTTCTCTCTATTCTCCTCTAGCAATGAGATTCTTAAATTGGCTTTTTCTAGGGATAGCTTCAGACCCTCAACTCTCCCCCTCAATTGTAGAATCTCCTGCTCACTGATCTTTGCCCTATTTTTAGCATCAACTAGCAATTTGTTCATCATAGAGCAATCACATGTTATTTCATTTATATCAGCAAAAAATTTTGATGCGGGAATTTTAAAAGATAAGAGAAGTTTGGATACCTGCTCTGGAATGGTTAGGCATGAGTCCTTTGCCATGAAGCAAACATCCTCCTCGTCATCCGAAGAGTCATCAGACCAAGTCTTTGGAGCTTCTGCATCAAGCCCTTTCTTCACTTCTGAGTTCCCATGACCAAATTCTTCAAATCCTTCATAGTTCATGTCTCCTTCAACTTCACTATCCTCTGAGGTATACTTCGGGAAGCTCTTACCATCATCATAGGCAATGAATGCACTATGAGTTGGCTTCCTTACTTCCTCGTCTTCGGAGTCAGACGACCAAATTTGGTAAGTTCCCATTCTGTCTTCCGAAGCCATTAGTGTCGGATCCTTGGTTTTCTCTCTCACTTCTTCCATCTTTCTTGCATAGCAAGTCTCATCTTTTACTTGAGTTTGTTTTTCATTTCGTTTGCGAAGCATGCAATCCTTTGCGAAATGACTTTTACCGCAACAATAGTTGCAGTCAAATCCAGAGTCACCAATAGTTTTCTTTTCTTCAGATCTTTCTTTTGGCATCTCTGAAGTCTTTGTTTCAGTGGGCTTCAGAGTGGAAGATTTCACAGTTTCCTCCTTAGGCGTATATATCTCAGGCTTAGGTTTCGGAGTGAAAGAGTTTTTTTGAAGCCTTTTACGAAGGGTTTAGTTGTGTTAGACTTGTTCACAAAAGGTTTTCTGAATCTTTGATTGTTTGAAGCATACAAAGCAATCATTTCACCATTTTCTCCTTCTAAGTATCCAGCAGGCTCATCCTTATCTTCTTCTTCATCAACACTAGACACTAGAGCCAAGGAACTAGTATTAGCCTTCTCGCTTCTTCTACCACAAATATCAGGTTCATGTGATTTGATGAGATTGTATAAAGCAGCCAAAGAGTAGGTGTTAATGTTTTCATATGACTTGATCATCAACATGATTGGTCTCCATTCTGGTCTCAAACTGTAGAGAAATTTGATGTTGATCTCTTGTTGACTTCGAGTTTCCCCATACTTTTCCAATTCATAGACCATTTTGCTATATCTTTCATAAGCTTGTTCCAAGGTTTCATTCTCTTGTTGCTTGAAGTTACTGAAGTCAGCTAACACTTCTTGAACAACACTTGATTGAAGAGTGTTATCACCAGCAAAACGATCCCAAATATCTTTAGCAGACTTTGCACCAGAGATTTGATGTCGAACATCTGGCCCAGTCCACTTCGGAGTTCTCTCATGGCTCTTTCATTGTTTCTTACTTTCTTCAGTTAGCAGCTGTCAGAACTTAAGCATCTTCTCCATCAACTAGTACAAATCGTCCTTCAATGTTTGTATGAGGACCATCTTTGATAGATCTCCAGATATCCTTTTCTTCATCAAGACCTTCAAAGGAATCCCTCATTCGATCAGCCCAGAAATCATAGTAGGTTGGAACAAGAATTGGAGCTTTGTTAGAGGAGCCAATCAGATTGGCATAATTAAGCATGTTAGCATAAGTAGCAGTAGAATCACTCATTTTGATCAAAATTCAACAAGATCTTTTCAGAAAAACAAGTAATAGAGATAGTTAACAGTTGCGGAAAACTAAATCCGAGAAACAATTCAGATCCAGAATTGTAACAATGAAATGAGACTCTAAAAACAGGTTTTCGAGCTGTCTTGTTCTGATACCACGTGTTGGGAGTTGAAATTGATCGAACAGTAACTAATAACAAGTATTGACATGAATTGTTCTAAGCTAATGAGGAAAACATTCACAAATATGAAGAACAGTTTAGAACACATCGATATTGGATAAAGAGTGTCGAATGCTTTGATATTACGATTAGGGTTTTAGAAAAATGCTGGATCCAGGTCACTCTCGACATGGTAATGTATCTCTAATATATATACAAAATCAGAGATACGATAGTACAAACATAATGAGGGAATATCCTATCAGTATACTAGCCAATAGGATTGTAGATTCATGCAACACGTTGTTTGCTCACACGCGTGCTGCCAAAAGGTTGTTACAATCTTAAGTCTTTGGATCCTCTAGGATATACCCTTCGGAGTCTTCAGACTTCGGGGTGTTCTATCAAAACTTCAGGTCTTCGGATATGGTGGCACTTCATCACAAACTTATCTCAACAGAGTTCCTTGACTATCTTAAGGAATGTGAAATATTTTCACAGTTAACACCTCCTAGAACACCACAGTTGAACGGTGTTGCTGAGAGGCATAACCGAACCCTGTTAGACATGGTTCGTTCCATGATACGAGCTTCTCTTCCCATCCACTATTGGGGGTATGCCTTAGAGATTGCCGCCCACATCCTCAATCTTGTCTCAACTAAAAAGGTTGCCAAAACGCCTCATGAGATGTGGATGGAGAAAGTTCCCTCATTAGTAAATATCAAATTCTGGGGTTGTGAAGCTTTCGTGAGACGAGAGACTCACGACAAACTCGCAGAAAGAAGTGAGAGGTGTATTCATTGGATACCCGAAACAGTCTTTTGGATACTTGTTCTATAGACAAAGCGAGGACGTGGTCTTTGTAGCCAGACGAGGAGTCTTTTGAGAGACAGAGAGCTCATATTCAAAGAGGACAGTGGGAGTACCATTGACCTTGAAGAGACTCAAGAGTTGATAACGCCTAGTAATATCAAGTATTTTAGGCATTGTTTAGCCGTGTTTTAGTTAATTTATCCTTATTAATTGACTAATATCACTTAATTTTGTGTCAAAGTGCTTGGAAATGTTTTTAGTATAAATGCAGGGGTTTTAGTGCAATTCTGGAGAAGTTACGGAGCAAAACGGACAAGAAAAAGAAGTCAGCAGACATTAGCGTCGCTAACTTTTATAGTTAGCGTCGCTAATATTCGCAGGAGGGAAATATTCAGATTCAAGATTCGAACGCGCGCGAGGAATCTTCTGGAAGCACACATTAGCGACGCTAATGTTAAAAAATGATAAAATCTTTGTTTTTAAATTTCAAATTCCGAGATTGCGGGATAAGGCAAGACGTGCGTCGCGGATATAGCTTGGCCGTGACGCGGGAACCCTAATTTCGCAACATTATAATAACCAGAGTCCCGTCCGACTTTTAGAGCATCCCGGGACGCGAAGGAGGGATCGGAATGCACAATTTCGTCACTTTTTCAGTGGGAATCAATATTTTGGTTAGTAATTTCGTTTTTCTCTTGTTTTATCAACTCGATATCGAGGTATTCTGCAATCGGGATTTCCGTCGATTACTCGATGTTTGTTTGCATTTGTAATTTCTGATTTCAGTAGTAAAATAGTTGGTATTTTTGATCTGATTTGATTGTTTGGATATTGGTTTGATATTTGGTTTTGAATTATAAAGTAATCATTCGGTTTGATGTTATTTTGCATTATTGATGTTTGGATGTGTTTGGATTGATTGTTGCTTTTGGATTCTGAATTTAATTTCTGATTTCAGTAAGGAACTTTAGTCTAGGATTTGATTTGGGTTAGTTTAGTTCATGTTTGATTTGGTTTTGTCACTTGTTTGGTCTTTTGCTTTTATTCGCTTTTGGGAAAGTACAAACAATATCACTGGTTGTAGAGTGACACTACAGTTGGTATACCGTCGTTCTATCTTGACCACCAAACTCCCACGGATCGACCCTTGCTACCGCTATACTAGTGTGTGTACGGTTTATTTTACTATTTTTGACCGCACGAGGACCTAGGCGTGTCAAAATTTGGCGCCGTTGCCGGGGAGTTGTGCGCTTAGGATAGACGATCAGTAGGATTGTTTCTTTTGATGTTTGATTTTAGTTTTTTGATTTTTGGTATGTGTATGTCCTCATAATGGGCGATTACATGTACCCGGATCAGTATTATGAGTATTATGAAAATCCGGCCGCCACCTATTACGAGGATGATTACTACAATAGATCATTCAATGACAATGGATGGCGGACCGAGGAGTCATCTCAACCTGAAAATTTTGTAACTTGGGCCCAAATCTTGGAACTCATGGTTGATACCTACCAAGTGCAGAAGGACCAGATTGATGCTCTTGAAAGATTTCAAGTTTCATTACATAAGTTTGAGGAAAGTATGAAATGTTCACCACTCTCGCGAGAACCTGAGGCGAGTGATTTTTATACCAATAATGTGGTGTGTGAACCTGCACCACCTGAATATGTGATAGAAGGACAAGCACCTGGGGAAAATCAAGAGACCATTGAGAGGGTCGAAAATGTTGTTGAGGAAGAGGTAGCAGGAGACAATGATATCTCTGACTCAACAGCTTTTGATGTTTTTGATGTTTTTGAAAATGTTGATAATGTTGAGCTAGTGATGAGTGAATCCATACCATCACCAGACAATTTGGTTGAGGAGGACGTTAAGGAGGAGGCTGTGAGTGACAGTACAGACCCCATCCTAACAATTCATGAAATTTTTAAAAATTTTGAGCATTTTGAAAGTGAGGATCTGTTGATGAGTGAATATGTACCATCACCAGATAATACCAGTCGCTCACTCTTGGTATCGATCCACCTGTTGGATGATGATCAAGAAGATGATGCCGACGAGTTGGTCTTTGAAAACAATAAACATGATTTTATCGCCACTCATGATCCATTCATGAATGGAAAATTAGATGTGATCAATACCATCGATGAGGATATATGGAAGCATCCCGATATGTTGCCTTCGGATCCCATTCGATTGGAAAACCTTTATTGGTACTGCAAGCCAAAATTGCAAACCGAAGATAGCATGCGAGACGCAAGCAAAAGGAAATCTGCAAAACAATTACTGGGAGCGGCACTGGGAGCGCTCCACGTTAAGCCGGTGATGTTGAAGAGACACTGAAGGAAGGACCGAGCTTGAAGGCTTAAAGCCACTTCTAAGCATTTACGCGAAATAATCAGAAAACGACAACCGGGCAGCAGCAGAGGAACCGACAAACCATTTGACCCGGGGAAATCGGAGTATGGAATCAGTGAGGGGACGGTGGCGATTGAAATTCAGTGGAGTCAAATGCTGCACGACCCACCGTAGTTGCAGAAAGACGGTCCAGCTAAAAGACCGAACAAATAAGCAATTTCGGGAGGCAACCCGGCATTTCGATAAATATTTTTAATTTTTTCTTTTTAGTTTTAGTTTCTATTTTGTCAAAATATCATTTGGAAAATTTTTCAAAATGCCCTGGCATAACTCGAGTGTGGGGTGGGCGAACGGGTTTTAAAAATACAGAAAAATAGCGGAAAAATGGAAAAATACAAGTTAGCGCCACTAATTTTTAATATTAGTGACGCTAACCCTTGGTCAACACGTGGTCAACCCTCCTCCACCCTCTCGTCGCTAATCTTGAACCCCCTCCCCCTCTTTGTTGCGTCTGTCGAGCCGAGCACACCCAAGACCCACCGATTTTTCGATTTTTCGTGAAATTGATCCAATCAATCTGCAATTAAGCATCCAAGGTATGTATCTCAACCTTCCCTTTCATGATTTCACGCAAATGTAGCTTGTTTTTGGGTTTTTGAGCCGAATTTGGGGTTTCGGGTTTCGCACCCTTTACCCCCGATTCGAGCAATTTGTGGTTCGTTTTTCATGAAATCAGACATTAGGGTTTGTTAGTCGGACCTTTAGCAACCTGTTGGTACAATCAATTGAGACAAACAAGTCGGATTTGAGCATTGAGAAATTACGGCTCGGTTTTAGGGGGTTTCGTGAAATCGGACCATTCAACCTCAAATCGAGCCATTTTTTTCTTGTTTCTCTTGAAATTAACTAGTAGGGTTTGTTAATCGGCCCCTTAGGAACATAGTGGTGCATTCAATTTGATGAAAACAAAATTTTTTTTAGAAATTTGTGAATTAGGGTCGAAATTAGGGTTCTTCGGGCTTTTGCTTGATTTGGTGGATTTGTAGCTCGATTTTCCTGAAATTGACAGAGGGCTTTCGTTAATGGTTAGTATAGGATGGTATTGGTGTGTTCAATTTGATAAAAACATGTCGGATTTGAAAATCAAGAAATCTAGGGTTTATAATCGGGGGTTTTTGACCCAAATGAGAAATTAGGGCAATTTTAGCTGTTTTTCTGAAATTAAACTTAGGGCTTTTGTTAGTCTCTAGTTAGGAACATATTGGTGTAATCAATTTGAAAAACGGACTAAAATTAAAAAAAAATCAAAAAATCTAGGGTTGCGTTCATTGGTAGCGGGGCTGATCTTTTTATTAGAAACGCTATTGATGTCAAGGTCCAGGTTTGCAACTTATCTCTCACATATACACGGGGTTTTGTTATTGATTAACCTTTGCAGATGGAACGGCGTATGAGACCCGTTGTTGAAGTTGGACGACTACCACTGCACCGGCTTGTAGAGTTCACAGAGGGATCAACGAGGACCAAGGAGGCTATGAGACGACTACCAATGTTGGTAATGTTGAGCTGGTGATGAGTGAATCTGTAACATCACCAGACAATTTGGTTGAGGAGGATGTTGAGGAGGAGGCTGTAAGTGACAGTACAGACCCCAGCCCAACAATTCCTGAAATTTTTTAAAATTTTGAGCATTTTGAAAGTGAGGATCTGGTGATGAGTGAATATGTACCATCACCAGATAATACCAGTCGCTCACTCTTGGTACTGATCCACCTGTTGGACGATGATCAAGAAGATGATGCCGACGAGTTGGTCTTTGAAAACAATAAACATGATTTTATCGCCACTCATGATCCATTCATGAATGGAAAATTAGATGTGATCAATACCATCGATGAGGATATATGGAAGCATCTCGATATGTTGTCTTCCGATCCCATTCGATTGGAAAACCTTTATTGGTACTGCAAGCCAAAATTGCAAACCGAAGATAGCACGCGAGACGCAAGCAAAATGAAATTTGTAAAACAATTACTGGGAGCGGCACTGGGCGCGCTCCACGTTAATTCGGTGATGTTGAAGAGACACCGAAGGAAGGACCAAGCTTGAAGGTTTAAAGCCACTTCTAAGCATTTACGCGAAAAAATCAGAAAACGACAATCGTGCAGCAGCAGAGGAACCGGCAAACCATTTGACGCGGGGAAATTGGAGTATGGAATCAGTGAGGGGACGGTGGTGACAGAAATTTAGTGGAGTCAAATGCTGAACGACCCACCGTAGCCGCAGAAAGGCGGTCTAGCTAAAAGACCGAACAAAGAAGCGCTTTCGGGAGGCAACCCGACATTTCGATAAGTATTTTTAATTTTTGCTTTTTAGTTTTAGTTTTTATTTTGTCAAAATATCACTTGGAAAATTTTTCAAAATGCCCTGGCATAATTCGAGTGTGGGATGGGCGAACGGGTTTTAAAAAAACGGAAAAATCGCGGAAAAAATGGAAAAATACAAGTTAGCGCCACTAATTTTTAATATTTGTGACGCTAACCCTTGGTCAACATGTGGTCAACCCTCCTCCACCCTCTCGTCGCTAATCTTGAACCCCACCCCCTCTTTGTTGCGTCTGTCGAGCCGAGCACACCCAAGACCCACCGATTTTTCGATTTTTCGTGAAATTGATCCAACCAATCTGCAATTAAGCATCCACGGTATGTATCTCAACCTTCCCTTTCATGATTTCACGCAAATGTAGCTCGTTTTTGGGGTTTTTGAGCCGAATTTGGGGTTTCGGGATTCGCACCCTTTACCCACGATTCGAGCTATTTGTGGTTCGTTTTTCATGAAATCAGACATTAGGGTTTGTTAGTCAGACCTTTAGCAACCTGTTGGTACAATCAATTGAGGCAAACAAGTCGGATTTGAGCATTGAGAAATTAGGGCTCGGTTTTGGGGGTTTCGCGAAATCAGACCATTCAACCTCAAATCGAGTCATTTTTTTCTTCTTTCTCTTAAAATTAACTAGTAGGGCTTGTTAATCGGCCCCTTAGGAACATAGTGGTGCATTCAATTTGATGAAAACAACAAAAATTTCAGAAATTTGTGAATTAGGGTCGAAATTAGGGTTCTTCGGGCTTTTGCTTGATTTGGTGGATTTGTAGCTCGATTTTCCTGAAATTGTGTAATACCTAAATTTTAAATTATAGAATAATTATGTTAAATATATATATTCATACGAGATTAGATGAGTTAAAACGTGAGTTACGATGTCTAAAAGTTAATCAAAGAAAAGTAGGATGTTAAAAGAGATAAAAGAAACAAAAGAAATTGGTTTAAGTGCAACCCGGGTCGGGTCATAGAAACCGGGTCATGTTCAATGGGAACCCGGGTCGGGTCACAAAACCCGGACCGTGCTACGCTGAATTTGAGGCGAGGATTTACGGAGCAAAACCCGGGGCGGGTTTCACAGCCCGGGTCGGGTCTGAGCAAAACCCGGGGCGGGTTTGACAGCCCGGGTCGGGTTACAGTTTGGGTATAAATATCATTTTCTCCTCATTTAAACCATTTACGAACCCTAAACACTCCTAGGCGATTTTTGAGAGCAAGAAGCATAAAATTAGCCACTTTGATCGAGGGTTTCACTTAGGAAAAGGTGGAGAAAGTTGGATTAACACCCGAATCAGGTTTCTAAGTTCTTGATTTCAAGGTTAGTGAGTTTGAATTCTAGGGTTTTAAACCCTAGATACTAAAATCCGAGAATATACTTTGAATTAGCTTATATATTGTTAGTAGGTTGTTATTGTATGTTGTATTGAGTCTTTGTTGTGATTATTATGAAGTTTCAACGGTTGATTTAGTAAAAAACCCGCATAGCTTGAGGTTTTGAGTTAATAGTGTGTGATGTTCATAGTTTGTGATCTTTATTAGCTATGGTTCTTAATCTAATGAGTTAGATGTGGTTAAATTGTTTTGAGAATGTTGAAGTATGATATGTAATGTTATTTGAGCAGATATACACAGGAGGGAAAGAGATACACGAGGCACGGGTGGACCACAGACTGAACAGACATTAGGTGAGTAGTTATAATTCAATATAAATAGTTTAATTATAATTAAATTGACTTATTGCACATCTTAATTGGTTGAGATAACCAATTAACATGGATTAAACGAGATTAAGAAATTCTTGTTAATCTGATTGCTGAGATTGATTGAGTACACCAAATGACTGAGATAGTCATTGAAATAGAGATCAGTAATTTGAGTTGTGGAAATTATGATAATTATCAGTTTGATTCCTAAACTTTGATAGTTCTTCTCACTGAGCTTAATCAACTCATGTAAATAGTTTTATATTGTGTTATAGGTGACAGAGGTAAGAAGATTGCTGAGGGATGATCCGACTGGACATGGGTCTTGACTTTTTGACTAGTTGTAAACCATGATATACTTTTTGTATAGTTTTGTAAAAACAATCTTTTGTAACCCTGTTTTTGGGACACGTTTGTTATGTACTTGTTCTTTTGATAACTACTTGTACTGCTGTTGCTTAATCTTGATTACACCATGAACCATTGTGGTTATTGTGAGTAATTATTGGTGTAATTCAGAGATAAGAAACTGGGTGTTACAAGTTGGTATCAGAGCAAGGGTTTGAGTGAATTAGACTTTAAAGAGTAAACTCTAAACTCAAACTATTAAAGAGAAGTCCCATTTTGTCCTTATGCAATCATTCTTTAAAACACACATTATGAGTATGTGTGTTATTCCGAGAATTTTGATGAGATACGAGATACAAAAAGAGTATTGAGATAAACGAGATTATAACGAGTTAAATTTCTTTTCAGCCTCATTATGAGTTCTGGAAAGGAGAAAGAGGGAGGTGATCACCGACATGAGCATTCGGGATCACAAGATCAAAGACTGGGGCGCCAGTCTGAAGGCGAGAGACCGCCTGAGTTAACAACATCACTACAAGAGTTAATTGCTGCAGAGGTAGCAAAAGCAGTTAAAAGTTTATTGCCTACTCTAGTGAGACCTCAGACCGAGGTGACGGATAGAGATGATCGAGACAGGCCTCCTATCACACCTGTGGTTGGGAGGGGGCAGAGAGAGCCGGTTACTATACATACTGAAGTTGGAGGATCGGGTGAACCAAAAGGTTGTAGTTATGAGACGTTCCGCAAGTGTAAACCGAATGATTTCTTTGGTACTGATGATCCTATTATTGCACGAAATTGGCTGACACATATCGAGAAAGTCTTCCGTACGAGCAAGTGTGCGGAAAAAGATAAAGTTGAGTTTGCTACAAACTGTCTGCAAAAAGATGCTCAATTCTGGTGGGAGAACATAAATCTTGATATAGAGAAAGGATTGGAACCAGAACCAACTTGGGAGGAGTTCAAAATGAAGTTTATGAAGGAGTATTGTTCAAATACTGCAATGAAAAGTTTGGAAGAAGATTTTCTGAGATTACAGCAGGGAACGCGGTCAGTACAGGAGTATACGACAGAGTTCAACGAAAAAGCCAGATTTGCTGCTCATCAGGTAGATACTGAAGAAAGGAAGATTGATAGGTATCTGTGGGGATTGAGGACCCAGATACGAGAGTTCTTACAGAGTTCTAGCTTTACAAATTATCAGCAGATTGTCGAGGCAGCCAAATCTCGAGAAAAAGAACTGCGGAGGCAAGATAGGGAAAGGAAGGGGGACCAAGGAAGTGGAGGCCAGAAGAGGAAATGGGAAGGAAGACCTGAGGGTAGTTCTCAAAAGCAGCCAGTTCCGAGTTATCAATATCGAGGTGATCCAAGAAAAACTGAAAACAAGTGGTGTGATAAATGTCGTCGAAAACATGCTGGAAATTGTGATTCGAACACCCCATCTCTTATGTGTTATCAATGCGGGAAGACAGGGCATATGGCTCGAGATTGCTTGGAGAAAAATCGTGTGTGTTTCAATTGCGGGGAGAGCGGTCATATTCGGCCGGATTGCCCAAAGCCGAGAACTGATTCACGTCGCGAGACTCCGAGGGCGGGACGAGGTGATAATCGGGGCGATAGACGAGATAGAGGCGGTGGGAATGTTAGAACTCGAGCTTTCCAGATGACAGTGGAGGAGGCTAGAGAGCGACCAGATGTGATTACAGGTATTTTTAGCCTGAACTCTCTTCGAGCTCGTATGGTGTTTGACTCTGGTGCATCGATTTCTTTTATATCTGTACCTTTTGCGTCTCGAATTAATGTACCGGTGTCTAAAATGAGTGAGAGCTTAATAGTTGATATTGCTGACGGGAGAGACGTTATAGTAAATACTGAGTATATAAATTGTCGGCTTGAAATCAATGGGATTTCTTTCCTTATTGATTTGAAGCCGATGAGTACTCGTGCATTTGATGTAATAGTTGGAATGGACTGGTTAGATAATAATAGGGCAAATATGGATTGTCACGGAAAGATTATTTCTGTGAGAACTCCAAGTGGGTCTCAGACGTTAATACGAGGCGAACGTCGCTTTCAACATATTCCGGTTGTATCTTTCGCGAGAGCGCGGAGGTATACCGAAAGAGGTGCTCTTTTGTTTATGGCACATGTTGCCCCAATTAAAACCGAACATTCCACTGTGAAGGATGTTGAGATAGTAAGAGATTTTGCTGATGTTTTTCCTGATGATCTTCCGGGCTTACCGCCAAATCGTCAATTGGAGTTTGTTATTGAATTAGTTCCTGGAGCGAAACCGATAGCTCGATCACCCTATCGATTGGCGCCATCTGAGATGGAGGAGTTAAAGAAACAACTACAAGAACTTTTAGATCGCGGTTTTATTCGTCCGAGTTCGTCTCCGTGGGGTGCGCCGATACTGTTTGTTCGAAAGAAGGATGGTTCTATGCGTATGTGCATAGACTATCGCGAGTTAAATAAGATTACTGTGAAGAATCGTTATCCCTTACCGAGAATAGATGATTTATTCGATCAATTGGAGGGAGCAGAATATTTTTCAAAAATTGATTTGAGATCGGGATATCATCAGCTAAGAGTAAGAGAATCTGACGTCCCGAAGACAGCATTTCGCACCCGGTACGGTCATTATGAGTTTTTAGTAATGTCGTTCGGTTTGACGAATGCCCCAGCGGCTTTTATGGATCTGATGAATCGAGCTTGTCATCCATTTTTAGACAAGTTCGTAATAGTGTTTATTGACGATATTTTGATTTATTCCAAGAGTTGGGAAGAGCACAAACAACATTTACAGTTGATTCTAAATCTTCTTCCTAAAGAAAAATTGTATGCAAAATTTTCAAAGTGCGAGTTTTGGATGCAAGAGATCCAGTTTCTTGGTCATGTGATAAATAGAGAAGGAGTTAAAGTGGACCCTGCTAAGATAGAAGCAGTGATGAGTTGGGCACCACCCAAAAACCCGACTGAGGTTCGGAGCTTTTTGGTACTAGCTGGCTATTATCGACGATTTATTGAGAAATTTTCGAGTATTGCTTTGCCCTTAACAAGGCTGACCAGAAAGGCAGAGAAGTTTATCTGGGCTGAAGCACAACAAGAAGCTTTTGAGAAACTGAGACAAGCATTATGCGAAGCTCCGGTGTTAGCTTTACCTCAAGGTGTGGAAGACTTTGTCCTTTTTACTGATGCTTCACAGATCGGTCTTGGATGTGTATTAATGCAAAGGGGACGAGTAATTGCGTATTCGTCTCGACAGCTGAAGCCTCATGAGCAAACTTATCCAGTACACGATTTGGAGTTAGCCGCCATTGTTTTTGCACTAAAAATCTGGCGACATTACCTTTATGGTGTGAAGTTCCAGATATATTCAGATCATAAGAGTTTAAGATATATGTTTGATCAAAAAGAGCTAAATATGAGACAACGAAGATGGATGGATCTTTTGAAAGATTATGAGTGTGAAATACTTTACCATCCTGGTAAAGCAAATGTAGTGGCAGATGCGTTAAGCCGAAAAGAACCACCTATTCGAATCGTTTCAGCTCGAATGGGAGTGGTTAGTAAATTACCAGAAATGATTCGACGTGCCCAAAGAGAAGCCAATGACATGAAGAGTGAGAGAATGGTTGGCTATGTAGATAAACTAGTTGAAAATGCACAAGGAGTGAAGACTTTTCAAGGACGAGTGTGGGTTCCAAAATACGGAGAAACGAGACAGTTGTTACTTGAAGATGCACATTGTACACGGTATTCAATCCATCCAGGTAGTACAAAGATGTATAGAAGTTTAAAGCCATTCTACTGGTGGCCGGGAATGAAACGTGATGTTGGGAGATATGTGGAGAAGTGTCTGACTTGTTTACAAGTCAAGGCAAATCATCAGAAACCATACGGGTTAGTTCAACCACTACCTGTACCGAAGAAAAAGTGGGATGAGATTTCTATGGACTTTATTACCAAGTTACCCCGAACACCACGAGGGTTCGATTCTATATGGGTAATTGTTGATAGATTGACTAAATCAGCGCAGTTCATTCCCATACGAGAAGATTATCAAGCGTCCAAATTAGCAGATATCTATCTTAAGGAGGTGATGAAACGACACGGAGTACCAATCTCTATAGTCTCCGATCGCGATAGTCGTTTTACTTCTCATTTTTGGCAAAGTTTTCAAAAACATTTGGGAACTAAAGTCTTAATGAGTACGGCTTATCATCTGCAGACTGATGGTCAGACCGAGAGAACTATTCAGACGCTAGAAGATATGCTTAGAGCTTCGGTGATTGATTTTGGAGGTAGTTGGGACGATCATCTACCTTTGGCCGAATTTACATATAACAACTCATATCATTCTAGTATTCAAATGGCACCCTTTGAAGCGTTATATGGGTCAATGTGTAGAACACCATCATGTTGGTCAGAAGCGGGAGAAAAGCCACTAGCGGGTCCCGAGATTATAACAGAAACTGAGGCAAAAATAAAAAGCATTCGCGAGCATATGAGAGTTGCTCAACAGCGTCAAAAACAATATGCAGATAAACGAAGAAAACCATTGGAGTTTCAAATTGGAGATATGGTAATGTTAAAAGTGTCTCCCTGGAAGGGAATTATTCGCTTTGGTAAACGTGGCAAGCTAAGTCCACGGTTTATCGGACCTTTTCGTGTAATTCAACGAGTAGGAGCAGTGGCTTATAAACTCGAGCTTCCTGACGAGCTGCGGGGAATTCATAATGTATTTCATATTTCACATCTTCGTAAAACCTTGCATGATGAGTCGACACGAGTTTCTTTGAAAGAAGTTCAGTTAGATCGTAAACTTCAATATCAAGAGCAACCGGAGAAAATTTTAGACAAAAAGATCAAGAAGTTACGAAATAAAGAGATCGCAGTAGTTAAAGTACAATGGCGACATCATAGAGGCACAGATGTTACTTGGGAAGGCGAAGAAGAGATGCCCTCAAAGTATCCCTTTCTATTTCAAGAGATTCCGAGGACGGAATCTTCTGAAGGGGGTAAGAACTTGTAATACCTAAATTTTAAATTATAGAATAATTATGTTAAATATATATATTCATACGAGATTAGATGAGTTAAAACGTGAGTTACGATGTCTAAAAGTTAATCAAAGAAAAGTAGGATGTTAAAAGAGATAAAAGAAACAAAAGAAATTGGTTTAAGTGCAACCCGGGTCGGGTCATAGAAACCGGGTCGTGTTCAATGGGAACCCGGGTCGGGTCACAAAACCCGGACCGTGCTACGCTGAATTTGAGGCGAGGATTTACGGAGCAAAACCCGGGGCGGGTTTCACAGCCCGGGTCGGGTCTGAGCAAAACCCGGGGCGGGTTTCACAGCCCGGGTCGGGTTACGGTTTGGGTATAAATATCATTTTCTCCTCATTTAAACCATTTACGAACCCTAAACACTCCTAGGCGATTTTTGAGAGCAAGAAGCATAAAATTAGCCACTTTGATCGAGGGTTTCACTTAGGAAAAGGTGGAGGAAGTTGGATTAACACCCGAATCACGTTTCTAAGTTCTTGATTTCAAGGTTAGTGAGTTTGAATTCTAGGGTTTTAAACCCTAGATACTAAAATCCGAGAATATACTTTGAATTAGCTTATATATTGTTAGTAGGTTGTTATTGTATGTTGTATTGAGTCTTTGTTGTGATTATTATGAAGTTTCAACGGTTGATTTAGTAAAAAACCCGCATAGCTTGAGGTTTTGAGTTAATAGTGTGTGATGTTCATAGTTTGTGATCTTTATTAGCTATGGTTCTTAATCTAATGAGTTAGATGTGGTTAAATTGTTTTGAGAATGTTGAAGTATGATATGTAATGTTATTTGAGCAGATATACACAGGAGGGAAAGAGATACACGAGGCACGGGTGGACCACAGACTGAACAGACATTAGGTGAGTAGTTATAATTCAATATAAATAGTTTGATTATAATTAAATTGACTTATTGCACATCTTAATTGGTTGAGATAACCAATTAACATGGATTAAACGAGATTAAGAAATTCTTGTTAATCTGATTGCTGAGATTGATTGAGTACACCAAATGACTGAGATAGTCATTGAAATAGAGATCAGTAATTTGAGTTGTGGAAATTATGATAATTATCAGTTTGATTCCTAAACTTTGATAGTTCTTCTCACTGAGCTTAATCAGCTCATGTAAATAGTTTTATATTGTGTTATAGGTGACACAGGTAAGAAGATTGCTGAGGGATGATCCGACTGGACATGGGCCTTGACTTTTTGACTAGTTGTAAACCATGATATACTTTTTGTATAGTTTTGTAAAAACAATCTTTTGTAACCCAGTTTTTGGGACACGTTTGTTATGTACTTGTTCTTTTGATAACTACTTGTACTGCTGTTGCTTAATCTTGATTACACCATGAACCATTGTGGTTATTGTGAGTAATTATTGGTGTAATTCAGAGATAAGAAACTGGGTGTTACAAATTGACAGAGGGCTTTCGTTAATGGTTAGTATAGGATGGTATTGGTGTGTTCAATTTGATAAAAACATGTCGGATTTGAAAATCAAGAAATCTAGGGTTTTTAATCGGGGGTTTTTGACCCAAATGATAAATTAGGGCAATTTTAGCTGTTTTTCTGAAATTAAACTTAGGGCTTTTGTTAGTCTCTAGTTAGGAACATATTGGTGCCATCAATTTGAAAAACGGACTAAAATTGAAAAAAAATCAAAAAATCTAGGGTTGCGTGCATCGGTAGCGGGGCTGATTTTTTTATGAGCAACGCTATTGATGTCAAGGTCCAATTTTGAAACTTATCTCTCACATATACACGGGGTTTTGTTATTGATTTACCTTTGCAGATGGAACGGCGTATGAGACCAGTTGTTGAAGTTGGTCGACTACCCCTATACCGGTTTGTAGAGTTCACAGAGGGATCAACGAGGACCAAGGAGGCTATGAGACGACTACCGTTGTTGATAATGTTGAGCTGGTGATGAGTGAATCCGTACCATCACCAGACAATTTGGTTTAGGAGGATGTTGAGGAGGAGGCTGTAAGTGACAATACAGACCCCAGCCCAACAATTCCTGAAATTTTTTAAAATTTTGAGCATTTTGAAAGTGAGGATCTGGTGATGAGTGAATATGTACAATCACCAGATAATACCAGTCGCTCACTCATGGTACCGATCCACCTGTTGGACGATGAGCAAGAAGATGATGCCGACGAGTTGGTCTTTGAAAACAATAAACATGATTTTATCGCCACTCATGATCCATTCATGAATGGAAAATTAGATATGATCAATACCATCGATGAGGATATATGGAAGCATCCCGATATGTTGCCTTCCGATCCCATTGGATTGGAAAATCTTTATTGGTACTGCAAGCCAAAATTGCAAACCGAAGATAGCACGCGAGACGCAAGCAAAATGAAATCTGCAAAACAATTACTGGGAGCGGCACTGGGCGTGCTCCACGTTAAGCCGGTGATGTTGAAGAGACACCGAAGGAAGGATCGAGCTTGGAGGTTTAAAGCCACTTCTAAGCATTTACGCGAAATAATCAGAAAACGACAACCGGGCAGCAGTAGAGGAACCGACAAACCATTTGACCCGGGGAAATTGGAGTATGGAATCAGTGAGGGGACGGTGGCGACTGAAATTTAGTGGAGTCAAATGCTGAACGACCCAACGTAGCCGCAGAAAGACGGTCCAGCTAAAAGACCGAACAAAGAAGCGCTTTCGGGAAGCAACCCGGCATTTCGATAAGTATTTTTAAATTTTGCTTTTTAGTTTTAGTTTTTATTTTGTCAAAATATCACTTGGAAAATTTTTCAAAATGTCCTGGCATATCTCGAGTGTGGGGTGGGCGAAAGGGTTTTAAAAATACGGAAAAATCGCGGAAAAAATGGAAAAATACAAGTTAGCGCCACTAATTTTTAATATTAGTGACGCTAACCCTTGGTCAACACGTGGTCAACCCTCCTCCACCCTCTCGTCGCTAATCTTGAACCCCATCCCCCTCTTTGTTGCGTCTGTCGAGCCGAGCACAGCCAAGAACCACCGATTTTTCGATTTTTCGTGAAATTGATCCAACCAATCTGCAATTAAGCATCCAAGGTATGTATCTCAACCTTCCCTTTCATGATTTCACGCAAATGTAGCTCGTTTTTCGGGTTTTTAAGCGAAATTTGGGGTTTCGGGTTTCACACCCTTTACCCCCGATTCGAGCTATTTGTGGTTCGTTTTTCAAGACATCAGACATTAGGGTTTGTTAGTCGGACCTTTAGCAACCTGTTGGTACAATCAATTGAGACAAACAAGTCGGATTTTAGCATTGAGAAATTAGGGCTCGGTTTTGGGGGGTTTCGCGAAATCGGACCATTCAACCTTAAATTGAGCCATTTTTTGCTTGTTTCTCTTGAAATTAACTAGTATGGTTTGTTAATCGGCCCCTTAGGAACATAGTGGTGCATTCAATTTGATGAAAACAACAAAAATTTTAGAAATTTGTGAATTAGGGTCGAAATTAGGGTTCTTCGGGCTTTTGCTCGATTTGGTGGATTTGTAGCTCGATTTTCCTAAAATTGACAGTGGGCTTTCGTTAATGGTTAGTATAGGATGGTATTGGTGTGTTCAATTTGATAAAAACATGTCGGATTTGAAAATCAAGAAATCTAGGGTTCATAATCGGGGGTTTTTGACCCAAATGAGAAATTAGGGCAATTTTAGATGTTTTTCTGAAATTAAACTTAGGGCTTTTGTTAGTGTCTAGTTAGGAACATATTAGTGCAATCAATTTGAAAAACGTACTAAAATTGAAAAAAATCAAAAAATATAGGGTTGCGTTCATTGGTAGCGGGGCTGATTTTTTTATTAGCAACGATATTGATATCAAGGTCCAATTTTGCAACTTATCTCTCACATATACACGGGGTTTTGTTATTCATTAACCTTTACAGATGGAACGACGTATGAGACCCGTTGTTGAAGTTGGTCGACTACCACTGCACCAGTTTGTAGAGTTCACAGAGGATGAACGAGGACCAAGGAGGCTATGAGACGACTACCAGTGCTAGCTGGCCGAGAGATTGAGGTCGCACCGTCATTGGACAGGACACTCGCCGCAGCTTCAGGCATCACAGCCCGTCTGGAGCAATACATGGTCCGCACCTGGACCAGTGCCGATGGAGAGCGCAGTTTTACCTGGTCCGCACCTGGACCAGTGCTAGCTGGCCGAGAGATTGAGGTCGCACCGTCATTGGACAGGACACTCGCCGTAGCTTCATGCATCACAGCCCGTCTGGAGCGGTACGTGGTCCGCACCTGGACCAGTGCCGATGGAGAGCGCAGTTTTACATGTCGTGGTTGGGATCGTCTCATCGCGGCAAACGAGACATGCTATCGGGAGATCATTCTGGAGTTCTTGGGTACATGTGATTGGGGAGTACGCAGTGATGATCTATCTCAGCGGACAGTCCGATTCTGATTGGGAGGTGTATGGAGGGAGTGCACTATGGTAGAGCTTGCACGACGAGTAGGCATTTACACCGAGGAGGAGACAGTCGATCCACACTTCCTGCCATTTCTAGCAGCATGTACTACCCTCCCAGACGAGGGTGTGACAGAGGCAGCCATCTTGGCTGAGATCAGCGACATTGCATTTAGCACAGCCGCCATTGCCAGTACCATACAATCGCCGATCCACCGCCTGTTACATAGGATTGTCACTTGTACCCTTCGACAGCGTCAGGGTGGTGACAAGGTGACGAAGAAGGACTTACCATTTCTATGGGCGCTTCTCCATGCTGATAGGTTCTTCCATCTCCCTCACCTGTTAGCTGAGTTCTTGATCGATTCTGCGGATCCCAGATCGGCCGGTCCTTTGGTCGGTGGGCACTACGTCACCCGCATAGCCGAGTCCTACCAGCTGCTGACGCCAGAGGTTACGAGAAAGATGACTCAGTACCATCCGAGGCCGATAGGGGCCTCATATCTACGGGAAATAGGTGTGATCACACGGCTGGCGAGGGGCTACATTTTGGTCAGTGAGCCTCAGCCAGCGCAGCTTCAGGATATTGACATGGACGCTGAGATAGAGTGAGCCGAGGTTCCAGTTGTACTGCCAGAGGTTCCCGCTTCACGACGACGGAGGAGAGAGACACCATAGACTCAGCGAGACCAGGAGCCTGCGGGCAGGGAGGATGGACTGGACGCGAGGCTCACCAGGTTTGAAACCACTCAGGCAGAGATTCGAGCCGATATACGACTATTGATGGAGGGCCGGCGTGCACTTTTTGCACATTTTGGGATACCACCGCTGACGGGTGGAAGCGACGGAGCAAGACCATCTGGGACGCATCATGATTCTGAGTGATATTTTCTTGTACCTTTTTATTTTCTTCTTTTTTGTTTTAGTTTCTGTTTGTAATTAAACTTAACATCGTTGCATGAGCTGATATTTTTGTTAGTAGATTACTATTATCTTGCCAAATTGTGACTGCTGCACCAACTGATGGAGTTGCATAACGCAAGTGTGGGGTCACCGTACCCCTACACTCGTGTTATGCCAGCGTGTTTACTGTGCACCCCGACTCTCGGATTTCATCGTGAATGACGTGAACAATCGACCCTGTTACAAATGGTTCCGACAGCAAGCAATTCGCCGTTCCAAAAAGGGGTAACTCTTTCTCCCTAGTTCGAAATATTTTTATGTACAACGGGGACGTTGTACGGTTTTAAGTGTGGGGTGTGGACGGTCGAAAGAGTATTTTTTTGAAATTTTTGCGGGAAATGAGTCATTTTCAAAAATTTTAGCAATTTTTCAAAATTTTAATAGATTGTAATTTTGAAACGAATAATTTGTGAATGTTTTAGCATCGGTATTTTTCGAGAGATACCATTTACTTGTTATCATGCTATATGTTTAGTCAAATAAGTTGAGTTTTAGGAGTTAGAAGATTGGAGTATTTTAGGTTTGGAATTTAGGAAGGGACTGTCAATCAGTGGCCTTTGTTGTTCGAGCCGGTAGGTCAAAAATGGGTGGGGCTTATGCACCTTGCCACCTAAGATCGCCTGGTCTGGGATGGTATTTCTGAAAGCTCGTTACACGGACAACATCAAAAGCCATGGACAATTCTTTAATGGCCTTTAGAATCTGAATGGGTACGTACACTTCATTGTGGACAGAAAATTTGTAATCAAGGGTTCTTTGTAAAGTCATGAATTCCAAAAGATATTCTGGTTATGTTTGCAAAAACTATTTCAATCTAACTCTGGGAACAATAAGCTTTGAAATTAAACACATTCAAAAATGTTTGACTCTTAGTTAAAATTTGTTAAAAACTCTCTTGCTTGGGGACAAGCAAGGCACAAGTGTGGGGTGTTTGATAACGCCTAGTAATATCAAGTATTTTAGGCGTTGTTTAGCCGTGTTTTAGTTAATTTATCCTTATTAATTGACTAATATCACTTACTTTTGTGTCAAAGTGCTTGGAAATGTTTTTAGTATAAATGCAGGGGTTTTAGTGCAATTCTGGAGAAGTTACGGAGCAAAATGGACAAGAAAAAGAAGTCAGCAGACATTAGCGTCGCTAACTTTTATAGTTAGCATCGGTAATGTTCGCAGGAGAGAAATATTCAAATTCAAAATTCGAACGCACGCGAGCAATCTTCTGGAAGCACACATTAGTGATGCTAATTTCCACATTAGTGACGCTAATGTTAAAAAATGATAAAATCTTCGTTTTTAAATTTCAAATTCCGATATTGCGGGATAAGGCAAGACGTGCGTCGCAGATATAGCTTGGCCGTGACACGGCAACCGTAATTTCGCAACATTATAAATACCGGAGTCCCGTCCGACTTTTAGAGCATCCCGGGACACGAAGGAGGGATCTGAAGGCACAATTTCGTCAGTTTTTCAGTGGGAATCAATATTTTTGTTAGTAATTTAGTTTTTCTCTTGTTTTATCAACTCGGTATCGAGGTATTCCGTAATTGGGATTTCCGTCGATTACTCGATGTTTGTTTGGATTTGTAATTTCTAATTTCAGTAGTAAAATAGTTGGTATTTTAGATCTGATTTGATTGTTTGGATATTGGTTTGATATTTGGTTTTGAATTATAAAGTAATCATTCGGTTTGATGTTATTTTGCATTATTGATGTTTAGATGTGTTTGGATTGATTGTTGCTTCTGGATTCTGAATTTAGTTTCTGATTTCAGTAAGGAACTTTAGTGTAGGATTTGATTTGGGTTGGTTTAGTTCATGTTTGATTTGGTTTTGGTACTTGTTTGGTATTTTGCTTTTATTGGCTTTTGGGAAAGTAGAAACAATACCGTTGGTTGTAGAGTGACACTACAGTTGGTATACTGTCGTTCTATCTTGCCACCAAACTCCCACGGATTGACCCTTGCTACCACTATACTAGTGTGTGTAAGGTTTATTTTACTATTTTTGACCGCACGACGACCTAGGCGTGTCAAGAGTCATCCGATGATACAACCTTAGGAGAAACTAGCACCCAACAAGAGGAAGAAGTTCCAGTTGGTTAACTCATCCATATTTTCGCCAACCACCAGCTGCCATATTTGTCACTTACTCAACTACTGAATAATTACAATTCAGCCCCTACACCTTTAATTAATTAAATTAATCACCAAATTAATTCCAATTAATTCCAGATTAATTTCTAATTAATTAATATAATTTATAATTAATATATTATCAACATAATATATTAATAAACTATTTATTTTATTTCTATTAATTTATTAATCATATAATAAATCAATCTTTCTCTCTCCTTGTATTTCTACTAAACCTCTAGCTATGAGGGCAACCCAAATGGACTTTGCTACTATCAATTAGGTAAATACAAATTATTAGTCATGACTTAGACACCTAATCCAACAGTCTCCCACTTGGATAACTCTATGACTATAATTACTAATTTATCCTCTAACAGATTAGCAAACTGTAGCTTCCTAGGTTAATGAATATTAGACCATACAGTTGTTATAACAAATGCAAGTGGGAGACTGTTGGTTATATGCCCATCGTTATAACAAGTTGGTAATATTGAAGTTGGCAAAGAGTATTGCCTACCTAAATAACTTTTGGGGGTGACTACGGCATACCTCTTCACCACCAGAAGTGAAATATGGATTCTAGCCTTAAGTAAAATTATTGTTTTGGGTAATTAATTTTTAAGGATTAATTAAACTAATTAAAATCTACTTTTCATATAGATGGCTCCAAACACAAATGCAAATTCGAATTCGACTACAAATATCTCATTAATGCAACTCCTCTCTAAGGATAAGCTGATCCGATCCAACTACTTGGACTGGATGCGTTCCCTTCGGATCGCCCTCCGGTATGATAAGAAAGAATGGGTCCTGGACACAGCTCTTCCTGAGGCTCCAGCTGATGATGCAACTAGAGCAGTTAGGGATGCTTGGCAAAAGCATAAAGATCAGTCGGATGAGGTTGCTTGTCTCATGTTGGCGACCATGGTTCCGGAACTCCAAAAGAGTTTCGAGACCGCTGGGGCGTTCGACATGGCCGACCAGCTCAAGGAAATGTTCCAAGAGCAGGCTAGACAGGAACGATGTGACACTATGATCTCCCTACTAGATTGCAAGCAGCAGGAGGGAACCGCTGTCAGTGCACACATGCTTAAGATGAAAGTGTACATTGACAGATTGGAGCGACTTGGATTTCCGATCGCTCATCAATTGGTTACGGATATCATCCTCTACTCGCTGAGCAGTACATTCAGTCAGTTCACACTGAATTTTAATATGAATGGATTAGAAAAGACCATAATGGAGTTACACGGCTTGCTAAAAACTGCCGAGGCAAATATGTCTAAATCTAAGAACTCCAGCTCCACGGCTCCGGTATTGGCAATCAGGGAAGGGGCAATCAAGAAAAGTAAAGCCAAGAAGCCTAAAGGCAAAGGGAAGGGTCAAGTTGGTAACCCCAACTCCAACCCTAGCAACAAAGGCAAGGCTGGTTCTATGATAGTGCCGACACCAAACCCTGATGAGGCCATTTGTTTCCACTGCGGAGAAAAGGGACACTGGAAGCGAACCTGCCCTAAATACCTGGAGGAGATCAAGAAGATCAAGCCCAAAGTATATGGTACCTCAGGTATATACATGATAGTACTCCATAATACTTCTACTACTAATTCATGGGTCCTAGACACAGGATGTGGTACTCACATTTGTTCTGATGTGCAGGGACTAAGAAGAAGTAAGAAGTTAAGGCATGGGGAGCTTGACCTGATCATGGGCAATAGACATACGGCTGCTGTCAAGAGGATTGGGGATTACGAGCTCGTGCTTTCTACTAGATTTTCTATTAATTTATTAGATTGTTGCTATTCGCCGGAAATGGCTAGAAACATTATTTCTTTTAGTTCTTTGTATCGAGACGGTTTTGATTTTGGTTTTGATAATGGAATATTTTAGTTTTCAAAAATGATTGTCTTTACTTTAAAGCATGTCCTACAAATGGTATTTATGAAACTATCGTGAGCATTAGAAGAAATAATAGCTTAATCTTAAATGTTGATTCAGATACATCCAAAAGTGTATTGGATAAATCATGTCTATGACATTGTTGACTTGGCCATATAAACAAGAAACGCATCGCCAAACTCCAAGAGGATGGGATTTTGGAATCATTCGACCTCAAGTCTGATGATGTATGTGAGTCTTGTTTATTAGGCAAGATGACAAAAACGCCATTCACAGGGAACTTTGAAAGAGGCAAGGATCTGTTGGACCTCATACACACTGATGTGTGTGGACCGTTCAGATCAGCCACAAGACATGGAGAAAGGTACTTCGTCACATTTACTGATGACTTCAGCAGATATGGGTATGTTTAATTGATTAAACATAAGTCTGAAACCTTCGAGGTGTTCAAAAGGTTTCAGAACGAAGTAGAGAATCAACGGGGCAAAAGGATTAAGATCCTCCAATCCGACAGGGGTGGAGAATATCTTTGTCAAGAATTCTACGATCATCTGGGGAACTGTGGAATTGTTTCACAGCTGACTCCTCCCGGAACACCACAACATAATGGAGTAGCTGAGAGGAGGAACCGAACATTACTTGATATGGTTCGGTCCATAATGAGTCGTGCTACGCTTCCAATCAGTTTCTGGGGCTATGCCTTGGAGACTGCAGTAAAAGTCCTGAACCTTGTACTAACTAAGAAGGTCATCAAGACACCCTCTGAAATATGGAATGGGACTAAACCCTCATTAGCGCATTTGAAAGTCTGGGGTTGTGAGGCTTACATCCGTCGTGAAGCCATCGACAAACTAGAATCCAGATCAGAGAGGTGTTACTTTATTGGTTATCCTGCTACTTCTTTTGGGTATTTGTTTTACAAACCTTCTGAAAACAAGGTGATTGTTTGACAACGCCTAGTGATATCAAGCATTTTAGGCGTTGTTGAGCCCTGTTCTTGATAAAATTATATCAGATATATCTTGGTATTCTCACTTTTCGTGCCAGGACTTGTTTGGAGAAAAAGAATGGGAACAGGGACTAAAAGCATGCAAAAGAAAGAAGTTTGGAAAAAAATGAAAATATCAAGGAAACACGTACGCGCGCCGCGGATCTATGATACGCGCGATGCGGGCTTAAAGCGGTGTAACACATTCAAATGCCGAAGAAACGGGAAAAGATTAGTACGCGTGCCGCGGATTCTTTATCTGCGCGGCGCGGCTGCGGGAAAATTGCAAATATAAATAGATGCAATTTCAACCGAAAACCCTAGCAAAGACCGGGTGTAAAATCGACCTTGAAGCTCTTTGACTCCAAGATTTCGTTTCAGCAACTTCTCAATTGGTATTTTATGTTTCTGAATTTAATTTCCTTTTAGTAGCAAGTAGTATTTGTAGCTAAAGTCTTTGGGAGTGACAACCACTGACTTTGAGCACTTTAGATTTCCGTTTTAGCTGTCTTTAGTTACTGTTTTGATGTTTGGATTTGAGTTTGATGAATGAGAATCATTTGGTTATGAGTATTATTGGTTTTTCGGTGTTTTGGATGTTTGCTTGTGTTTTAATTGTTTGAATTGTGTTTGGATCTTGCTTTGACCTTGGTTGGGACTATTTCCTCTGCTGAAATCAGTAGCCAATTAGGTTAGTTTTGGGCATTGAACTTTAGCTAGTAGCTGTTCAGTTAGAACCCTAGTTAGTAGTTAGGTTATGCTTTGTTAGATTTGGATGCCTTTGTTTGCTTCTGATTCAGAGATGCACTTCTGATTTCAGAAAATGACTAGGTTAGTTTGAGTTGGGTTAGCTTATGCTTAGCTTGACTTTGGTTGGTGATTGCTTGTTGGTAGTTGAGAACTTAGAAACCAGGTCCTCCGACTGTAGCGTGACACTACTAGTTGGTAATCTATCGTCTAGTCTAACCACGAAGCTCCTGCGGATCGACCCTGACTACCACTGTACTAGTGTGTGTGTTAGGTTTTCTTTATTTTTGACCGCACGACGACCTAGGCATGTCATTGTTGCACGAAGGGCAGTCTTCCGAGAGAGGGAGCTGATACACCAAGATGCCAGTGGGAGCCAAATTGATCTTGAGGAGATTCAAGAACCAACCAATAAAGGACCTAATGTTGGCACTAGCTCTCAATCAGAGGTTGAAAACCCTGTTGAGCCTCAGCCAAGTACAGCTGGGGAATCCGACATACCTCCACCTCCTGTCCGGAGATCTGATAGAGTACGTCATGCACCTGAATTTTATGGTTTACATATTACTGAAGGTGATGAGTCAATGGTAGGTGACGATGAACCTACCAGCTATCAGGAAGCAATGGCAGGCCCAGATGCTGCCAAATGGAAGGAGGCTATGGAGAGCGAGATGAAATCCATGTATGATAACCAAGTTTGGAAGTTGGTTGATCAAACACCTGGCCTTAAAACAGTTGGGTGTAAATGGGTCTTTAAGAATAAGACAGACATGGATGGAAAAATACACACATATAAAGCGAGACTGGTGGCAAAGGGTTATACTCAAACCCAAGAGATTGATTATGAGGAAACTTTTTCACCAGTGGCAATGATTAAATCTATCAGGATATTGTTTGCCATCGCAGCATTTTATGACTACGAAATATGGCAAATGAATGTAAAAACCGCTTTCCTTAACGGAAGACTTTCAGAAGATGTGTATATGACACAACCAGAGGGTTTTGTACAGTCCAAATATCCCAATAGAGTGTGTAAACTTGTGAAGTCGATTTATGGACTCAAACAAGCATCTCGCAGTTGGAATCTCTACTTCGATGAGAAAATCAAAGAGTTTAGATTTTCGAGAAGTGAAGATGAGCCATGTGTATATGTCAGAGCTAGTGGGAGTGTTGTTGTCTTCCTTGTGTTGTATGTTGATGACATACTACTCATAGGAAACAATGTCCCAATGTTGCAAAGTGTTAAAACTTGGCTTGGGGATTGGTTCCCTATGAAAGACTTGGGAGAAGCGGCATACATACTTGGTATAAAGATCTATAGAGATAGATCTAGCCGACTCATTGGTTTAAGCCAGAGTACATACATAGACAAAATCTTGAAAAGATTCAAGATGCAAGATTTCAAGAAAGGATTCGTGCCTATGCAACGTGGTATGACATTGAGTAGAGACCAATGTCCTAGTTCTAGTGATGAACGAGAAAGAATGAGTCGAATCCCATATGCTTCAGCAATGGGATCGATCATGTATGCCATGTTATGTAGAAGGCCTGACGTCTCTTGTGCCTTGAGTATGACGAGTCGTTATCAGGCCAATCCTGGTGAAAATCATTGGACCGCAGTCAAGAACATTCTTAAGTATCTTCGAAGGACGAAGGAAGTGTTCCTGGTCTATGGCGGCATGGAAGAACTCACTGTAAGTGGTTATAGTGATGCTAGCTTCCAAACCGATAGAGACGACTCCTGTTCGCAGTCAGGATTCGTTTTCTTACTGAATGGTGGGGCAGTAACTTGGAAGAGTACCAAGCAAGAAACAGTAGCTGATTCGACAACGGAGGCTTTGTATATTGCAGTTAATGAAGCTGCAAAGGAAGCCATGTGGATGAAGAAGTTCATCAGGGATCTCGATGTTGTTCCTAGCATTGATGGTCCAGTTGAGATCTTCTGTGACAATGAGGGTGCAGTCGCCTTGGCGAAAGAACCCAGAGCTCACAAGCGCACAAGGCATATACACCGGAAGTACCATTATATCCGGAGGCTCGTTGAAGAAGGAGACATCACGATTAGTAGAGTTACATCAGAAGATAATCTTGCTGATCCATTCACTAAACAATTATCTCAGGCCAAGCATGATTCTCATACTAGGTCGATGGGCATTAGATTTTCAAATGAGTTGGTTTAAGTGTATTTAATTTAGTTTGATTTGTGTTTGGAACTCAAGCAATGTGAAACTCTATTTGTTTTGAAGATTATTATGTGGAGAACTTAATATATGCATGAAGGCAGTCATTTCATTAGTTTATCATTGTGTTCCAATTTTGCATGTTTTATTGACTTCCTGAATAATTATTTTATTATTCAAAACGTCCACAGTCGGTCATACTTTTGGGAGTAAGTATTGATTCAAGCCTGACATGAGGAATTAGTAAATTGTCCATAGAGATGGACATAGCATAGAGATGCGCTAATTCTCATGTGTACTTAATAGGGATTAAGTATTGGAGTAACTTGTACTTATAGATTACTTCATGGAATGTGTCATGAGTAATTCTAAGATGGTAATATCTTATATTCTTCAAGCGGAGATGCATTGATTCTTAGTCCTGCAGTCTGTTATGTCTTGGTTTTCTCCAACGTTGTCCGTAACTGGCAGCCATACAGGGAATGTCCAGATATGACATGATGAGTGGGCGAGATCCGTGTAGTCAAAGTTTATTTGTTCCTTCTGCCCTAACAGGAGAAGCGATATTCGTGGGCCCCTTGATGATTTGGTGCTGACAGCAAATGTACGGCCGTACACGAACTGAATTGATATAGAATCAATAAGTGCAGTTTGTTGTGGTCATCACAAATCTCTATCGGGAAACATAATCTTGAATGTTTGAGACTGATAGAATTCCATGTCAGACGTTCATATGGATATCTTGTAGAACAAAGGAATCTTTGATCACTTGCCTAAGGGCTGTTTCATTAGATGAACACGACACTTGTCTAGAATGACATACACCTTACTAGGTTAATGAATATTAGACCATACAGTTGTTATAACAAGTGCAAGTGGGAGACTGTTGGTTATATGCCCATCATTATAACAAGTTGGTAATATTATTATAAATAGTAGGGTCCTTTTGGGTTACACGCAAGAGACGATTTAGCTAAAAGAGATCGAAAATAAACTTGAGGGGTTAAGTTTATTAATATACCAAAGTAAAGGTATATTAATTAGAAACTTAATAAGGATAAAGGACTAAAGTGAAATATCCACAAGGGAGGGGATAAGGATGAGGAGCACTATAAATACAACCCTAGATCTGAGTTGTAAAGGCTGCCAAAACCCTAATTTTCGTCACTCTCCTCCCACCCCTCGGTATACGGCCGATTTCTTTCAAAACCCTAAGTATTACGTGCTAAAACTTCAAGCAAAGGTATATACTACATCAACGGGTGCTGGATCGTTGTCTTGGGTGCGATTACATTAGAGGAGTTCTACTTTGGGCTCTCGTCATCCTAACAAAATCAGATCTGAGATTTAAAAGGTATGTCTTAAACCCTCTTGATTTTACAGTTACAAAAGTGTGCGTGATTATGTGATCCTGGTTGAATACGATTTTGATTTCTGTTTCCGCTGCGTTGTTTTTATGCTATCGTATTCCAACAGTTACAAGTTTCAGAACCCTATCTAATTACAAAAACTAATATCATCTCTCAATTTAATGCTCCTAACATGCTGATTGTGCTTGATCCTACTCAGAGCCTTTGTCAAGGGATCTGTAGGATTATCTTCATATGATACACTCTTCACATGAAGGTGACCTTCTTCTACTCTATGCCTGATGTAGTGGTACTTTCTATCGATATGTCTGTACTTTTCATGATCTCTCGGTTCCTTTGTCAAAGCAACCGCTCCTTCGTTATCGCAGAATAGTTCCATAGGCTCCTAAATACTCGGGACTACTCCAAGGTCACCGATGAAGTTCTTCTGCCAAGTCGATTTCTTTGACGCTTAACTCGCTCCTATGTACTCTGATTCGCACGTAGAATCAGCCACCATCTCTTGCTTGTAACTCTTCCAAGTAACCGCTCCTCCATTCAAAAGAAATACCCAGCCTGACTAAGACCGACCGTTGTCTCTATCTGTCTGGAAGCTGGCGTCTGTGTACCCACTAACTCTCAATGTATCACTGCCACCAAGGACTAGAACCATGTCCTTCGTCCTCCGCAGATACTTAAGTATATTCTTAACAGCTATCCAATGAACCCTACCAGTGTTTCCCCGATAACGACTGACCATGCTCAAAGCAAAGGACACGTCGGCTCGAGTACATGTCATAGCATACATGATCGACCCTACCGACGAAGCATAAGGTACTCGACTCATGTCAGATATTTCCTCATCCGTACTCAGGCTTTGATTCTTACTCAACTTTGCATTGCTCTGGATAGGCAACTCTCCCTTCTTAAAAATTTTCATACTAAACCTCTTTAGTACCTTATACAAGTATGTACTTTGACTAAGTCCTATTAGTCTCTTCTTCCTATCTCTCAATATTCTTATCCCGAGAATATAGGCAGCTTCTCCTAGGTCTTTCATGGCGAAACACTTCCCAAGCCAAGACTTAACATCTTGCAAGGTTGGAATGACATTTCCCATGAGCAGTATGTCATCGACATACAGCACCAGAAAAGTGATTATACTCCCACTAGCCTTGATATACACGCAGGACTCATCTTCACTCCTAGAGAAACCAAACTCTTTGACTTTCTCATGGAAGCACAAATTCCAGTTGTTAGAATCTTGTTTCAATCCGTAGACTGATTTCTCAAGCTTACACACCTTACTAGGATGCTTTGTGTCTACAAAACCCTTCGGCTGATTCATGTAAACATCCTCAGCCAACTTCCCTTTAAGGAAAGCGATTTTGACATCCATCTGCCAAAATTCATAGTCATGAAATGCAGCTATGGCAAGCATAATCCTAATGGACTTAATCTTGGCCACTGGTGAGAAGGTCTCATCATAATCAACCCCCAGTATTTGAGTGAAGCCCTCCGCAACCAGTCGAGCCTTAAAGGTGTGTACCATTCCATCCATGTCGGTCTTCATCTTAAAGATCCACTTGTACCCAACTGTCTTTCGACCTGGTACGTTGTCAACCAAGTTCCAAACTTGATTGTCATACATGGACTTGATCTCGCTGTCCATTGCCTCTTTCCACTTGGCAGAATCAGGGCCCGCCACTGCTTCCTTGTAGTTAGCTAGCTAAACCAAATTTATCAGTGTCCTATCACTGACAAACGTTTCCCCATTCGTATTTATATGGAAACCATAAAACTCGGGTGGCATGCTAACTCTACCGGTCGAACAAGAACGTCTTCCTCTTGTTGGTGCTAGTTTCTCCTAAGGTTGTATCATCGGATGACTCTTGAATCTCTTCAAGGTCAATGGTACTCCTACTGTCCTCTTTGAATATGAGCTCTCTCTCTCTCTCTCTCTCGCTCTCTCTCAAAAGACTCGTCGTCTGGCTACAAAAACCACGTCCTCGCTTGGTCTGTAGAACAAGTATCTAAAAGAGTGTTTCGGGTATCCAATGAATATACACCTTTCACTTCTTTCTGCGAGTTTGTCGTGAGTCTCTCATCTCACGAAAGCTTCACAACCCAGACTTTGATATGTGCTAATGAGGGAACTTTCCCCATCCACATCTTATGAGGTGTTCTGGCAACCTTTTTAGTTAAGACAAGATTGAGGATGTGGGCGGCAGTCTCTAAGGAATACCCCCAGAAGTGGATAGGAAGACAAGCTCGACTCATCATGGAACGAACCATGTCTAACAGGGTTCGGTTACGCCTCTCAGTAACACCGTTCAACTGTGGTGTTCTAGGAGTTGTTAACTGTGAAAGTATTCCACATTCCTTAGGATAATCAAGGAACTCGATACTAAGATACTCACCGCCTCTGTCGGATCTAAGTATCTTTATCTTCTTGCCCAATTGATTCTCAACTTCATTTTTAAACTATTTAAACTTTTCAAAGGTATCTGACTTATGCTTGATCAAGTAGATATATCCATATATGCTATAATCATCAGTAAAAGTCACGTAGCAACGAGTGTCATCTCTTGTGGTTGATCTAAAGGCTCCGCACACATCTGTGTGTATGATATTCAACAGACCTTCACCTCTTTCACAAGTCCCTGTGAAAGGTGACTTTGTCATCTTTCCCAACAGACAAGATTCGCATACATCATCCGACTTGAGATCGAATGATTCCAACACTCCATCTTTTTGGAGTTGGGCGATGCGTTTCTTGTTGATGTGCCCAAGACGACAGTGCCACAAGCACGCCTTTTCTACACCACTAGAAGAATCAATATGTAACACACTATTACCTAAATTGTCAAACACCATCACAAGGTAAAGCTTCAAAAATAAATACACCATTCTTATAAACAGAAATTGAACCATTCAGATTATTAAAAGAATATTGAAAACCTTGTCTGAACCATGCATGAAATGAAATTATGTTTCTTGCCATATCTGGCGAATAGCAACAATTTAACAAGTCTAAACTAACATCACTACTAAGCACTAATTTATAAACTCCAATCTTGGTAACAGGTGACGATCTCCTATTGCCCATGATTAAGTTTATTCTCCCGTGCTCCAACTCCCTACTTTCCTCTAGGCCCTGCAAATCAGAACAAATGTGAAAACAACATCTTGTATCAAGGACCCTAAAACAGGAAGATGATGTGTTTTTAGAGATAGTGTATATACCTACTGACGATGACTTCACTATGCCATCCTTGATGTCCTGTAAGTACTTCGGGCAGCTCCTTTTCCAATGACCCTTCTCTTTGCAATAGAAGCAGTCGGCATCTTTGGGGTTCGAGACATGAGGAATGCCGTAAGACTTCGGTCTCCGGCCATTACTAAACGACCCGACTTGAACCTTTTCCCTCCAATTCTGCTTCGGTCTCGGGCGATTACTGGACGACCCGACTTGAACCTTTTCCATCAAATTCTGCTTGGGAGGGACCTTCATTTTCTTTCCTTTTCCTTGTCTAATTGCCAAGACAGGAGGGTTCACTGAAGGTAGACTTTTACCCTTCAGCACGTCTTCTACAGTCTATAGCACATTATGCAACTCAGCCAAGGAGGTCTGAGTGTTGTTCAAATGATACGCCAGTTTATACTGGTCATAAGAACTCGGTAAGGAGTTAAGGACCATATCAATGGCCAGCTCATCATCGACCTGCATACCTAGCTTTTGTAGCCTCTCCACATAACCTTGCATCCTTTGCACGTGAGTGTAGACGGACTCTCTCATAAGGCCAGTAGTCTTCGTAGAATCTTCACACTTGTCGACACGCGTTCGTTTGCTGAACTTTTCCGCAAGGTCCTTGTGTATCTCATAAGGCCAGTAGTCTTCGTAGAATCTTTGCAATTCGGGAGTAATGGTAGCAATCATTATGCATGCCACTTTGGTCGCATCATCATAGTGTTTCTTGTATGAGGCATATTCCTCGGGAGTAGCTGTGTCAGGGTCAACTTCAATAAACTCGGTGTCAAGAACATACTCTTTGTTCTCAAACCTTAGAGCCATTTTTATATTCCTCATCCAATCATTGTAGTTCGTGCCATCCAATGTCACTTTGGAACACAGTGAGAGGATTGGGGAGTGACATTACTGTTGTTGGAGTGGGGTGCGGATTGGGGAGCAGAGTTATCAGCGGAAGACATCTATAAAAGAAGGTAGTGTTAATTAGATATAAATATTCCTTAATATTAACCCAATAATAATAATTAAGGCTAGGACCCAACTATATAATTCACAACTTAGAAGAGGGATGTCGTAATCTAATTGTAAATTTTATAAAGGTAGGTGAATGACGATTCACCAATTCCACCATAGAAGATAATCATATTAAGTGAAATTCCTAGATCTTTGAGATTTATTTAACTGTTCAATAGCATGTTTAATCTCGGATATGCTCTACTGTTTGTGACTAGGATGCCGAGGATCACAAACTAGATGTGAATAACCATGCAAATTAGCTTGGTAATTTCAAAGTCAATTATCATCTCTAATTGATGTGCCGGTAAACCACACACGCTCCATCAACAATGATAAGATTGAGATACCCATTGCCACTCTTTATGAGCCCCTATTAGTGTGCCGGTAAACCACACACGCTCCACCAATGTTTTATAAAGTGTAATGTGCAATTTCATGTATTAGCATCTTTTTCCATTTTTCCTAAAGTAACTAGATTGGGATTTTATAAAAAAATTTCTAGTACTTTGATTAATAACATTATACTTTTAATGAGATTTAGCGGTCCTATCAAACCCATTCGGCAAACGACCCTCCACTGATCAAAAGAGCGGTGGGTGAGAGTGGACACCCATTTAACCGCCATTTTATAGGCAGTTTCGTTATACCCTCCTTATAGATCAGCTTTGTAAGTGAGGCCTACTATTGATTTGACTAACCAATTATCTTATACATATAATATTAACTTTTATTATAATATATATAAGATGTATTTTAAACTTTTAAAATATCAATGGTTTAACTATTTAATTTTTCGAAATTAACGATTAATTTAAAATTAAATTTAAACCTTTAAATGATTTAATTTTAATCTTTTAATTAAACAATTAATTAAATAATTAAATCAGATAGACATCACAAATTAATCAAATTAATTTAATCGTATCTTAAACCCTTATATTTCGAAATTAGCAGATAAGGGGTTTAAGGTTATCCAATTATTAAATAATCACAGTTACCAAAAATAGAAAACCTTCTAAAACCCTAAACCACAAAAATCGCAAATTAAGGGGAGGGGCTAGGGTTTCTAAAACCCTAACCCTAAATCGATTTGGCCTAAAATTAGCGTTTTATAAACCCTAAAAATAAGGAAAAACAATTACAGTTATTCAAATTGAAAACAACCAAATGCTCTGATGCCTCTGAAAGGTTTTATGCAATCAATAAACTTAAACCCTAAGTTCACATGCAACGTAGATTGGATCTATGTTTTCTAACTTTGAACATATAATAATATCCAAAAGGCTAGAGGTTTAGTAGAAATACCAGGAAACATAAAGATTGATTTATTATAGGATTAATAAATCAATAGAAATAAATAAATATTTTATTAATATATTATGTTTATAATATATTAATTAGAAATTATATTAATTAATTAGAAATTAATCTGGAATTAATTGGAATTAATTTGGTGATTAATTTAATTAATTAAAGGTGCAGGGGCTGAATTGTAATTATTTAATAGTTGAGTAAGTGACAAATATGGCAGCTGGTGGTTGGCGAAAATATGGATGAGTTAATCCATGATTTTCGAAAATAATAATACTAGATAAATAGGTCTAATTCAAATGATAAAATGTTTATCTTGATTTGAATTAAAAAGGTTTATCTGCGACCACCTGGAAGCTATAAATAGGGACCCCAGGAAACACTTTTTCTACGCCATTCTCCTTCTTCTTTCTCTCTAGATTTCGAGCTCCTCTAGTCTTGGGTGTGATCTCATTTGAGGCAAGGTATTTTCGTTGCTTAGCTTGCAAGAAACAACTAAAGGTTAGTTTTCTTATTCTTTATTTCTTTAGTAATTTTGTTTGGCCTTTAGGATATTATTATATGCTCAAAGTTAGAAAAAATAGATACAATCTAGGTTGCATGTGAACTTAGGGTTTAAGTTTACTGATTGCATAAAACCTTTCAGTGGTATCAGAGCATTTGGTTGTTTTCTATTTGAATAGATGTAATTGTTTTTCCTTATTATAGGGTTTATAGAATCTAAACCCTAATTTTTTGGCCAAATCGATTTAGGGTTAGGGTTTTAGAAACCCTGGCCCTCCTCCCCTTAATTTGCGATTTTTGTGGTTTAGGGTTTTAGAAGGTTTTCTATTTTTGGTAACTGTGATTATTAATTGGATAAGCTTAAACCCATTATCTGCTAATTTTTCGAAATCTAAGGGTTTAAGATAGGATTAAATTAATTTGATTAATTTGTGATACGTATCTGATTTAATTATTTAATTAATTGTTTAATTAAAAGATTAAAATTAAATCATTTAAAGGTTTAAATTTAATTTTAAATTAATTGTTAATTTCGAAAAAGTAAATAGTTAAACCATTGATATTTTATTAGTTTAAAATACATCTTATATATATTATAATTAAAAGTTAATATTATATGTATAAGATAATTGGTTAGTCAAATCAATAGTAAGATAATTGGTTAGTCAAATCAATAGTAGGCCTCATTCACGAAGCTGATCTATAAGGAGGGTATAAGGAAACTGCCTATAAAATGGCGGTTAAATGGGTGTCCACTCTCACCCACCGCTCTCTTGATCATTGGAGGGTCGTTAGCCGAACGGGCTTGATAGGACCTCTTAATCTCATTAAAAGTATAATGTTATTAATCAAAGTACTAAAACAATTTTTATAAAATCTGAATCTAGTTACTTTAGGAAAAATGTGAAAAGAAGCTAATCCATAAAATTACACATTGCACTTTATGAGACATTAGTGGAGCGTGTGTGGTTTACCAGTACACTAATAGGGGCTCATAAAGAGTGGCAATGGGTATCTCTATCTTATCATTGTTGATGGAGCGTGTGTGGTTTACCGGCACATCAATTAGAGATGATAATTAACTTTGAGGTTACCAAGTTAATGTGTGTGGTTATTCACATCTAGTTTGTGATCCATCCCAGTTACAAACAGTAGAGTATATCCGAGATTAAACATGCTATTGAACAGTTCAATAAATCTCAAAGATCTAGGAATTTCACTTAATATGATTATCTTTCGCGGTGGAATTGGTGGATCGTCATTCACCTACCTTTATAAAATTTACAATTAGATTACGCATCCCTCTTCTAAGTTGTGAATTATATAGTTGGCTCCTAGCCTTAATTATTATTATTGGGTTAATATTAAGGAATATTTATATCTAATTAAAAACTACCTTCTTTTATAGATGTCTTATGCTGATAACTCTGCTCCCATTATGCACCCCACTCCAACAACAGTAATGTCACTTCAATCCTCTCATTGTGTTCCAAAGTGACATTGGATGGCATGAACTACAATGACTAGATAAGTAATATAAAAATGGCTCTAAGGTTTGAGAACAAAGACTATGTTCTTGACACCGAGCTTATTGAAGTTGACCCCGACACAGCTACTCCCGAGGAATACGCCTCGTACAAGAAACACTATGATGATGCGACCAAAGTGGCCTGCATCATGATTGCTACCATGACTCCCAAATTGTAAAGATTCTACGAAGACTACCGGCCTTATGAGATGCACAAGGACCTTACGGAAAAGTTCCGCAAGTGAACGCGTGTCGAGAAGTGTGAAGTAGTCGGAGCCCTCATGACCGGCAGGCTAAAAGACCGAGAGTCCGTCTGCACTCACATGCAAAGGATGCAACGTTATGTGGAGAGGATGCAGAAGCTAGGTATGCAGGTCGATGAGGAGCTGGCGCTTGATATGGTCCTTAACTCCTTACCGAGTTCTTATAACCAGTTTATACTGGCATATCATTTAAACAACACTTAGACATCCTTGGCTGAGTTGCATAATATGCTATAGACAGCAGAAGACTGGCTAAAGGGTAAAAGTGTACCTTTAGTAAACCCTCGCGTCTTGGCAATTGGACAAGGCAAAGGAAAGAAAAGGAAGGGCCCTCCCAAGCAGAATTGGTGGGAAAAGGTTCAAGTCGGGTCATCCAGTAATGGCCTGAGACCCAAGTCTTTAGGCATTCATCATGTCTCGAACCCCAAAGATGCCGACTGCTTCTATTTCAAAGAGAAGGGTCATTGGAAAAGGAGCAGCCCGAAGTACTTGCAGGACATCAAGGATGGCAAAGTGAAGCCATCGTCAGCAGGTATATACACTATCTCTAAAAACTCATCATCTTCCTGTTCTTGGGTCCTTGATACAGGATGTGGTTTTCACATTTGTTCTGATTTGCAGGGGCTAGATGAAAATAGGGATGTGGAGCACAGGAGAATAAACTTAATCATGGGCAATAGGAGATCGTCACCTGTTACCAAGATCGGAGTTTATAAATTAGTGCTTAGTAGTGGTGTTAGTTTAGACTTGTTAAATTGTTGCTATTCGACAGATATGGCAAGAAACATCATTTCATTTCATGCATTGTTCAGACAAGGTTTTCAATATTCTTTTAATAATTTGAATGGTTCAATTTCTGTTTATAAGAATGGTGTATTTATTTTTGAAGCTTTACCTTGGGATGGTGTGTATGAAACAGTGACTTGTGTTGACAATTTAGGTAATACTGTGTTACATATTGATTCTTCTAGTGGTGTAGAAAAGGCGTGCTTGTGGCACTGTCGTCTTGGGCACATCAACAGGAACGCATCGCCCAACTCCAAAAGGATGGAGTGTTGGAATCATTCGATCTCAAGTCAGATGATGTATGCGATTCTTGTCTGTTAGGCAAGATGACAAAGTCACCTTTCACAGGGACTTGTGAAAGAGGTGAAGGTCTGTTGGATATCATATACACAGATGTGTATAGACCCTTCAGATCAACCATAAGGGATGCCACTCGTTTCTACGTGACTTTTACTGATGATTATAACAGATATGAATATATCTACTTGATCAAGCATAAGTCAGATACCTTTGAAAAGTTCAAAGAGTTTAAAAATTAAGTTGAGAATCAATTAGGCAGGAAGATAAAGATGCTTAGATCCGATAGAGGCAGTGAGTATCTTAGTATCGAGTTCCTTGACTATCTTAAGGAATGTGGAATAGTTTCACAGTTAACACCTCCTAGAACAACACAGTTGAACGGTGTTGCTGAGAGGCGTAAACGAACCCTATTAGACATGGTTCGTTCCAATATGAGTCAAGCTTCTCTTCCCATCCACTTCTGGGGGTATGCCTTAGAGACTGTCGCACACATCCTCAATCTTGTCCCAACTAAAAAGGTTGCCAAAACACCTAATGAGATGTGGACGGGGAAAGTTCCCTCATTAGCACATTTCAAAGTCTGGGGTTGTGATGCTTTCGTGAGACGAGAGACTCACGACAAACTCGCAGAAAGAAGTGAGAGCTGCATATTCATTGGATACCCGAAACAGTCTTTTGGATACTTGTTCTACAGACCAAGCGAGGACGTGGTCTTTGTAGCCGGACGAGGAGTCTTTTGAGAGAGAGAGAGAGCTCATATTCAAAGAGGACAGTGGGAGTACCATTGACCTTGAAGAGATTCAAGAGTCATCCAACGATACAACCTTAGGAGAACCTAGCACCTAAGAAGAGGAAGAAGTTCCTGTTGGTCCGACTGACATTTCATTACCTCTTAGGCGCTCCGGTAGAGTTAGCATGCCACCGAGTTTTTAACTACGAATGGGGACACATTTGTCAGTGATAGGACATTGATAAATTTGGATGAGCCAGCTAATTACAATGAAGCAGTGGCAGGCCCTGAGTCTGCCAAGTGGAAAGAGGGAATAGAGAGCGAGATCAAGTCCATGTATGACAATCAAGTTTGGAACTTGGTTGACAATGTACCAGGTCGAAAGATAGTTGGGTGCAAGTGGATCTTCAAGAAGAAGACCAACATGGATGGAAAGGTACACACCTTTAAGGCTCGACTGGTTGCGAAGGGCTTTAATCAAACCCCAGGGGTTGACTATGATGAGACCTTCTCACCAGTGGCCAAGATTAAGTCCATTAGGATTATGCTTGCCATAGTTGCATTTCATGACTATGAAATTTGGCAAATCAATGTCAAAACCTCTTTGCTTAACGGGAAATTGGTTGAGGATGTTTACATAAGAAATCAATCTACGGATTGAAACAAGCTTCTCGCAGCTGGAATCTGGGCTTCCATGAGAAAGTCAAAGTGTTTGGTTTATCTATGAGTGAAGATGAGTCCTGCGTGTATGTCAAGGCTAGTGGAGTATAGTCACTTTTCTGGTGCTGTATGTTGATGACATACTACTCATGGGAAACGACATTCCAACCTTGCAAGATGTTAAGTCTTGGCTTGGGAAGTGTTTTGCCATGAAAGACCTAGGAGAAGCTGCCTATAACCTCGGGATAAAAATATTGAGAGATAGGAAGAAGAGACTAATAGGACTTAGTCAAGTACATACTTGGATAAGGTACTAAAGAGGTTTAGTATGAAAAATTTCAAAAAGGGAGAGCTGCCTATCCAGAGCAATGCAAAGTTGAGTAAGACTCAAAGCCCGAATACGGATGAGGAAATAGCTGACACGAGTCGAGTACCTTACGCTTCAGTGGTAGGGTCAATCATGTACGCTATGACATGTACTCGCCACGACGTGTCCTTTGCTTTTGAGCATGGTTAGTCGTTATCAGGGAAACCCTGATAGGGCTTATTGGATAGCTGTTAAGAATATACTCAAGTATCTGCGGAGGACGAAGAACATGGTTCTTGTCCTTGGTGGCAGTGATACATTGAGAGTTAGCGGGTACACAGACGCTAGCTTCCAGATAGATAGAGACAACGGTCGGTCTCAGTCGTGCTGGTTATTTCTTTTGAATGGAAGGTCGGTTACTTGGAAGAGTTCCAAGAAAGAGACAGTGGTTGATTCTACGTACGAATCAGAGTACATAGCAGCGAGTGAAGAACTTCATCGGTGACCTTGGAGTAATCCCGAGTATTCAAGAGCCTATGGAACTATTCTGCGATAACGAAGGAGCGGTTGCTTTGACAAATGAACCGAGAGATCATGTAAAATCCAGACATATCGACAGAAAGTGTCACTACATCAGGCATAGAGTAGAAGAAGGTCACGTTCTTGTGAATATGGTATCATCTGAAGATAATCCTGCAGATCCCTTAACAAAGGAGTAGGATCAAGCACAATCAGCATGCTAGGAGCATTGGATTGAGAGATGATATTAGTTTTTGTAATTAGATAGGTTTCTGAAACTTGTAACAATTTAAATGTAATTGACTTTGGTGATTTAATAATAGAGATTTATTGATGAGCATTGTCTACTGCTATTTGTCAATTGTTTATCATTGTGTTTCATTTTGCATGTTTTACTTCCTGAATAATATGATGATTATTCAAACATCCACAGTCGCTCATACTTTAGGGAGTAAGTATGAATCAAGACTGTCCTGAATTGGTTTGTAGATTGTCTAAGGAGTTAGACATAGCAACATCATTGCTACAACATTCATGAGTACTTAGAAAACAGAGATTTGAGTATTGGATAAACCCACGCTCAAAGGATTGCTTCATGGATTATATCATGAGCAAGTTTGAGACGATAATATCTTATGATCTTGAAGCGGAGGCATATGACTTATGTTTTACAAGGTAGTTGCTCATTGACTATGTGAAAACGCATCGGTAACTCGATGTTATATAATGTGTTGTTTTGAGTGATTCGTCTGGTAAAAGATGTAAGCATATGAGTCAAAGCTTATTCGTTCCTTGACCCTAATGGGAAACAGATATATGTAGGCCTCTCAATGATTTTGAAGTTGACTGAAAGTGTTAGCCAACCAGGACTAAATTGATGTGTTCAATTAGAAGTCTTAAAGTCATATGCAAATTGGAAGTCGGGAAATAGAGTATCAACTGACATTGATCTTAATCCATGTCTCAAGTCTAGAAATATCTTGTTGGACGGAGGATCATATGATCACTTATCTATGGACAGAACTGACTGGGTCAGAGTTCGGCAACAGTTTCTAGGAATCTACAGTTTGCATACAGTTAGATGATAAATTAGTAATTATAGTCATAGACTTATCCAAGTGGGAGACTGTTGGATTAGGTGTCTAAGCTATAACTAATAATTTGTATTTACCTAATTGATAGTAGCAAAGTCTATTTAGGTTGCCCTCATAGCTAGAGGTTTAGTAGAAATACAAGGAGAGAGAAAGATTGATTTATTATACGATTAATAAATCAATAGAAATAAAATAAATAGTTTATTAATATATTATGTTGATAATATATTAATTAGAAATTATATTAATAAATTAGAAATTAATATGGAATTAATTTGGTGATTAATTTAATTAATTAAAGGTGCAGGCGCTGAATTGTAATTATTCAATAGGAGTAAATAGGTTTAATTCAAATGATAAAAGATTTATCTTGATTTGAATTAAAAAGGTTTATCTGCAAGGTTTATCTTCAACCTCCTGGAGGCTATAAATAAGGACCTAGGGAACCCTTTTTCTGCTTGACCACTTTCCATACCGAATACTCTACCAATTGAGGCCAGCAGCAAACGCAGTTGGAACAACAAAAGAAGTACTGGGACCAACAACAGAAACAATACTCTGAAATGTATACCATGTTCTCTGAAATGTATACCGTGTTCTCCAGCTGGTCCTTCAATCCACCTCATTTCCCACCACCTCCGCCTTCGGAGAATTAGGCACGTTTCTCGCTTTCCGAGCATTGAGGACGATGCTACATTTTAAGCTTGGGGAGGGGAATTCATTCATTCATTCATGCATGCATTTTTTGTAAAAATTTAAAAATTTTTGTAAATACTTAGATTTTCTCTCTTAATTTTCATTTTTTAAGTTTTTCATGCATTTCATTCTAAACAAAAAAATAATAACATAAAAAAGTAAAAAATAAAAAAATATTTGTTTGATTGACCTTTCGAAGAGTTTGTTGTTTAATGTCTTACGTCCTAGTATGCTTGTATTTTCATAATATCAAAAATATATGAAAATTTGAGCTTACTCCAACCGTGCTTCGTTAAAACGGAACATGATAGGGATCGAAAGCGTAAGCCTCATCTCTCTAGGTGTAAAGGTATTTTCTGCAACTTGAAAGTCTATGAAATTTTTATATAACCTTATTGATTCAAACGAGAAACGTTAAATATTTTTTAGGCCAAAGTAATAAGTAGGAAGAAACAAAACAGCTGTAAACACGGTTCAAGTCCTATAACACCCATTGTACATCCTAGTGTTAAATATCGTTGTGCCCTATCTTATCATTTCACTCAGTCAAGAAGTACTCAAATGGTGGACTCTCAAATCTCAAATCAAAGTCAAGAAGTATTTGAAACAAATTAACGTCAAACTCAAATTCAAATTCAAATCAAGAAGTCCTCAACAAAGTTAGTCAAAGACGGAGAGTCCAAATCAAAATCAAATCAAGTCAATCCTAAACGAAGAAATCAAATTCAAAGATTCGAAATTGAAGAAAGGTGTTTCATAAATTCACACCAACAAGTAAATGCACTCAAGAAATCAAAGTCAAAGTCAAATTAAAGAGAAGTGCGCGAATGAAGGACTGAGTGGGATGGTGGGTAGGGAGTAAAGTTAAAAAAAGCGAGATTTAGGCTAGGGGTGGGTTATTTGGGAGGTTTAAGTGAAATGAATCCTTTATAGTATGTTGTTTTCTTTTTTACAAGTTACCTTGTTTTAGGAGGTGTTTATATGTTCAAATGTTGAGTTGGTAAGGCCTATACAGAATTTCATACATTTCTAATCGTAGTGACTGGTTTTGCACTAAGAGTTTTGTAGGAGCTAACCATGTTCTTTAATAAAAATGAATATATATAGTTTTCTTGCATTTCTTTTGTTTTGCATTCTATTTTTTTAGTTTAGTAATCTTGCATTTCTTTTTCTCATGGCATCTGCATTTGCATTCATATAGTTTTCTTTCTGCGTTTTGCCTTAGGTTCGTAGTCATCAAATCGTTTCTCGATTAGTTCTTATTGTTTCTCTTACTTGGGGACAAGTAAGGTCTTAAACTTGGGGAGATTTGTTAGATGCATTTTGGGCATCTTTTCTAAGCCCTTTTACCATTTTTTTATTTCTATTTTTAGTTATTTTCATGCATTTTAGTTTATTTTCCAGGGACAATGGTACTTCATATATGTGGTGTGATTTCAGGTTAAAATAGAGCTATGGAGCGGAACTTAAAAGCTATGGAGTGGAGCAAAAAAGGAATGGAGATTGGAACGTGGCTTGGAGCATTGGATGATGGCGTAGAACGTGCTTAGAATGCTTGGAAGAACTTTGGAGCAATGGATTTGAAGAAGAACGCTTGATGGAGTTCAAAAGATAAAGAAATGAAGCCTACAGACAGAACATGGGTTGTATAAAACCCTGCAAACACCAAAAGTTCACCGGAACTAACACGGGTCGTGTCCCTTGCAACACGGGTCGTGTAATGCCCAGTTGAAGATCTGATGAAAAGAACACGACCCGTGTAATTTTACGTGGGCCGAGTAACGCGAAAAATTGTTTTCCTTGACAGTTTTGTGCACGGTTTTAAGGCATTTTTAGGGGTAGTTTTCATTATGCTTCATTTTCTGCAAGAGAATTACGATTTTTGGGAGACTCTAACTTTCACAAACATTTGGAAACATTGATCTTGGTTAAAAACTTTATTTTGTAAGTACATTTTAGACATTTTCTATCATTTGCATAGTAAAGATTCAAGCCCGAGCATGTGTGGCTAGATCTCTAAGCTTTCCGATTCTGTTTGACATGTAATTTGAATGTTCAATCATTAGGCTATGTTTATGTCATGTGTTTATCTAGTTGTTCGAGTTTGTAACAAATGTTTGAATTGATTCATATGTCATTTCAATTTGGCCATTTGAATTGTCATTTGGATCATGTTTGCTAATTTATCTATGAAACCTGTAATTGTTTTATGGAGAAATGTTAGTAGCATCACTGAGATTTGTTTTGCATCAAAACTAACGTCGGTGTAAAACTTGAATGACGTGTTTTTATGCTTCCGAGCATTTGAGAAGTATTAAACATTTACTGGTTTGTTCATTTGAACTTTAATGCGTTTTTCTAACATAATCTAGCTTATTTGGTTTATGTTTAAGAAAAATAGATTTAACTCAAAGAGCATGTTTTGGTTAAATTAAATGTATGAACTTTAAGTCTTAGAGCTTATTAACACTTTTGTAAACTATATTAGATAAAATTGACTTAATTCATATGTCTTGGTTGAACTCTTTATCAAACATGAAAGACAGAATCGGAATTGTGTTTCACTTGAATATTTTACATCTTTTAAATTAGTTACATGTTAAATTTACTAGTTTCTAAATTAAAAATCTCAAAACCCCCCTTGCATTACTTTGTATATTATGTTGGATAATCGGTATTCGTTTTAGTCCCGTGTCTCTGTCGACCGACCCTGCTTATATATTAAGAGTAAATTGAGCAGTGAATAAAGACTTGAGTTTTATATATATTTATCTTAATTTATTTGTTGAGTTTGACACCTCAACACTCCGCCAGCAGATCATAAAGAAAATGTGTGTTTCTCATGCGTAGCACAAAATCTCAAATTTTACTAATTAAAACGCGACTTTTGTTTTAATACTTTAAGTTAATACTTTTAACTCAAAGAAATATTGCCCTATCAAACCCTTTCGATAACTCCATATGGTAAAAGGTGATGGGCGATGAGTGTGGTGGGCAATGAATGCCACTTAAAAACCAAACTCATTTGGGGTTCATAAAGAATCCTCCTTCATTTGGGGTTCATATATATATATATATATATATATATATATATATATATATATATATATATATATATATATATATATATATATATATATATATATATATATATATATATATATATATATATATATTACTTATCTATTAGTTCAATTAATACTCTTTAATAATCAATCATAAATAAATCTGAAATACAGGCAAAAAGGCAAGTAAGCAAGTGTACTAACTTGCAAGGCAAGCAAAGTATTAACCCTAGCCGCGAGGTAGCATGCAAAGGCCAAGGAAACTCTTCTAAAACCCTACAAATTTCGACATCCCTATGGAGTCACAAAGAAACTAGGCAAAAATCGAAAAAAAGGCAGCATGCAGTATAGGCAAATAAGGTCAAGGAAACCCTAACTTGCAAGGCAAGCAAAGGACCCTAGCCACCAGGTAGCATGCAAAGGTCAAGGAAACCCTTCCCAAACCTTCAAAATTTCGAAAATCATGTTCTAGAACTCAGCGGTCAAAATTCATAACATGCAATTGATGGAATCAGTCTATCAAAACTTATGGAATTTTGAAAAACAGCATTCAAGTTCATATAGTTCATACAAATTTCTAGCATAAAACGTAAACATATAATCATATCAAGCAAAAGTGCAAATAACATATGAACAGATGCTCTGATACCAACCACTGTTGGGATTCGATCACATAAACACATAAACACATAACAAAAATCTCCAAGAACAGAGTTCAAATCCCTCTAATGACTCATACCCAAGAACACCAGAAAACCAGACAGATCATAACTTCCACTTGGGAAGGAGGCAGAAGATCAAAAAACATACACGATTGGTAACGATATGTGACCAACAAATAGTGCAATTGTTGATCACAAGCTTCTGAAATTTATGAACTTTGAATCAAATAAGAAAGCAACAAATGAATGTCATTTGAATAAACAAACCGAATAATCAAGGATCATTTGAATAATCTATTGCAACCAATTTATAACATCTAGCATTTAAAATAAAACTGGTGTGGAAATAAATGATCATTCATTGGATGCTGCGGTCAAGGTTGAGGCCGTTAAGAAGTGGAAAGCCCTAAGAATGGAAATTCGACAATTTCTCTTGTTGTATGATTTTTAGATCTATTTTTTAAATTATTAATATTATTAAAAAGAAATATAAAATTAAAAACTACCATTTCATTAAACTTAAAATCCATTAAATTAAAATTAAAAACATAAAATAAAACTTAAAACAAACAAAATTAAACTTAAAAACCGACTAAACAAACGAAATTAAACTACAAGCTACTCGTTGATGTGATATCCCAATTGCCTTGCAACATCCCTCTTCATTTCCAACGCGAGTTCGTACTCAAACCCAGCCTTGCCCGATATGTCTTGTTGTATGCTTTTTCACAGCTGCATCTTCTCTTTGATTTTCAAGTTAGCCTCTTCCATTTTCTAAGCATTCTCTTTGATCTTCTGAGCTTCCTTGTATGTCTCAACATTGCCGGACAAAGCGAGTAAATCTTCATGAACATTAGTATTTATGCTAGTGCTAGTGTCTTGGCCTTTGCCTCTCTTCTTTCGCTTTGCTTCATCACGTCCCATGGGATGTGGTGGATCATAATTGAGGTTTAAGCCAACACTTGGTTCTCATGAGGGGGATTGTGTGGATTCAAATACTCTATTTTTCTTTGATAAGTGGATAACGAATTGGTCAAAAGACTCTAGAGCTCTCTCCACTTCTCGTAATCTTTGACAGCACGCCAAAACACCTCTTGATTAAATTGAGAACCATATTGGGCATGGTACAAGAGCCTCGCTTTAGCCATAACATCGTCACCATTGGCCCCACTTTGCCTTTGCCTCTCTACTTCTGCATGACACCCTTGGAATTCCATGGCACCTTTGTTGCAAGTACGCCACCTTCAATAAAGTAAATTGGGATTGCGGTACGTGGAACCCATTCGTCTACACCAACTCTGCCACACCTTTACTTTGAAGACGTTTGTAGTTTTATTGATTCCCGTCTCAGCTTGTTGCGAACAATCGACCCATGCTTCGCCCAAAGCTCGGACCTCATCATCATGCCAAACGAGTCTAAGGGCTTTGCCTTTGTCACTTGGCCCGGACTCTTCTTCTTCTTCTTCTTCTTCGAAGTTTTCTTGTTCTAGCCGGCGTGGTGTATTTCTTAGAAATTGGGTTTCAGGAGCAAATTGGGATAGTGATTCTAGTGGTGGAGACATTTGTGGTGAATACATGTGTGGTGGAGATGGTTGTGTTGGAGATGGTTGTGGTGGAGATGATTAGTGTAACCAATTGTTGACATATTGTTGTTGCATACCCTAATTCGGTGCATATTGACCATATGTCATCGAAGGGTCAACCGGTTGAGGTACATAAGAACAGGACGGAGGGGTTGCAATCGATGTAGTGGCGGATTTCTTTTTGGTAGCTTTGGTTGTTTTGGTTGGTTTGGTAGCTTTTCTTTGGCTTGAAGACATGATGAATGAAGACTGAGAGTGTTTTTCGAAGAAGATAGAAGATGCTTGTGTGAATGAAAGAGTAGAATGGTAGTGTTATATAGAGGAGGATGTAACGGCTAGTTTTTTATAAAGAAAAACGGCTAGTTAGCGGCTAGTTTTTTTATAAAAAAATTTGAATTTTATAGAGGTTTGGTTGAGGTTTTAAAAAAAACTGGTTGAAAATGGGATTTAATTTTGGGGTTGGAGGCTAGCTGTTGGAAAGGAGCCGTTGGAGGCGGTGGCGAGCTCGCCCAAATGTTGGCGAGGGTGGTTCGGCGAAGGCGAAGGCGAAGTCTATGGCGAGGGGGACAGCGAGCTGCTCCCCCAGCCTTAGCGATTGAAATGCCTCATCTTGTTGTTTTCCGAAACAAAGTCGTATCCTTTTCGGTCAGTATTTAGGCTGGGAGAGCATCTCGCTGTCCCCCTCCCCATCGCCTTCGCCATCACCTTGCCAAGCTCCACCGCCTTGGCTCGCATTTGCCTTCGCCAAACCACGCTCGCCAACATTTGGGCGAGCTTGCCACCGCCTCCAACGGCTCCTTTCCAACGGCTAGCCTCCACCCCCCAAAATTAAATCCGATTTTCAACCAATTTTTTATAAAACCTCAACCAAAACCTCTATAAAATTCAAATTTTTTTTAATAAATAAACTAGTCATTAACTAGCCGTTTTTTTATGAAAAAACTAGCTGTTACATCCTCCCCTATATAAACACTACCATTCTACTCTTTCATTCACACAATCATCTTCTCTCTTCTTTCAAAAACACTCTCAATCTTCATTCATCATGTCTTCAAGCCAAATAAAAGCTACCAAACCAACCAAAACAAACAAAGCTACCAAAAATAAATCTGTCACTACATCGATTGCAACCCTTCCGACCGGTTGTTATGTACCTCAATCGGTTGACCCTTCGATGACATATGGTCGATATGCACCGAATTGTGGTATGCAACAACAATATGTCAACAATTGGTTACACCAATCATCTCCACCACAACCATCTCCAACACAACCATCTCCACCACAAATGTATTCACCACAACTGTCTCCACCACTAGAATCACTATCCCAATATGCTCCCGAAACCCAATTTCTAAGAAATACACCACACCGGCTAGAACAAAGAAAACTCCAAAGAATCCGAAGAAGAATCCGAAGAAGAAGAAGAAGAAGAAGAAGAAGAAGAAGAAGAATGGCATGATGATGAGGTCCGAGCATTGGGCGAAGCATGGGTCGATTGTTCGCAACAAGCTGAGACGGGGATCAATCAAACTACAAACATCTTCAAAGTAAAGGTGTGGCAGAGTTGGTGTAAACGAATATGTTCCACGTACCAAAATCCCAATTCACTTTATTCAAAGTGGCGCACTTGCAACAAAGGTGCCATGGAATTTCAAGGGTGTCATGCAGAAGTAGAGAGGCAAAGGCAAAGTGGGGCCAATGGTGACGATGTTATGGCTAAAGCAAGGCTCTTGTACCATGCCCAATATGGTTCTCAATTTAATCAAGAGGTGTTTTGGCGTGCTGTCAAAGATTACGAGAAGTGGAGAGAGCTAGAGTCTTTTGACCAATTCGTTATCCACTTATCAAAGAAACACGGAGTATCTGAATCCACACAATCCCCCTCATCAGAACCAAGTGTTGTCTTCAACCTCAATTATGATCCACCACATCCCATGGGACGTGATGAAGCAAAGCGAAAGAAGAGAGGCAAAGGCGAAACCACTAGCACTAGCACAAATAATAGTGTTAATGAAGATTTACTCGCTTTGTCTGGCAATGTTGAGTCATACAAGGAAGCTCAGAAGATCAAAGAGAATGCTGAGAAAATGAAAGAGGCTAACTTGAAAATCATACAACAAGATGCAGCTGCGAAAAATCATACAACAAGACATATCGGGCAAGACTGGGTTCGAGTACGAACTCGCGTTGGAAATGAAGAGGGATGCGGCAAGGCAATTGGGATATCACATCAACGAGTAGCTTGTAGTTTAATTTCGTTTGTTTAGTCGGTTTTTAAGTTTAATTTCGTTTGTTTTAAGTTTTATTTTATGTTTTTAATTTTAATGTAATGGATTTTAAATTTAATGAAATGGTAGTTTTTAATTTTATATTTGTTTTTAATAATATAAATAATTTAAAAAATAGATCTAAAAAAATAGTTAACATGGTTAGCACATGCTAACTGCTCCCACCAAATTTGGTCAACATGTGCTAACATGCTGAAAGCTGACGTATAGTTCAGCATGCTCAGCGCATGCTGATTGCTCCCCCCAGCCTAAAGCATACATACATAGGTTGTGCAACTCGCTAGTTCTGGCATTGCGAGAAGGAACAAATAAATTTGTGGTAGAAGAAGCTTTGTGAAGCGTAAGAAAATCTCAAACTGTTCAAACTATGAAAATCCGACAACATTGAAATATTTTTCTTTTTTAAGAAATTCCAACGTTACCGAAATTGAAACCTAAAACAAAAACAAATTAAGTTCCATAGTTAAAATAACCTACCTACTTTGGAGCATGATTCTTGTCATCTAAATCAATGGGTTCTTTATTAATTAGAATTAAACCGAAACCGTAAAACTGAGAATAAGTAATGATATATATAAAAAATAGTTTCACCTGATTGATCAAAGAGAAGAACTTGAGCCTGGTTTGATACCTAATTGATTGGGAATATTCGGTACCGTTATGGATGAATTTTGCTGCCCAAAAAGTAAATCTGACACTATCATCAAAACCAAATAGATAAAATGCACATATACATAATTTAAATAACAAAATATATAAGGGGTTCGATGAAATCTCACGAATAAGCGAAGCTCAATTGTGAAAAAAATAATAAAGGGCTAAATACTTTTTGATTAAATAGTAAATCTTGTGTATAATTAATTAGTTCATTATTAACAACTACACAAAGATAGCGCATATTCAAAAAGAACCTTTAATAGCAAAAATTACGAGATATTAACAAATACACGTTTCGGAAAGAACGACCATTTTAAATGTACACCAAAATAACTTATAGGTAACATAAACAAAAAATTTATTCACTCTTGGGATTGTATATGATAAAAACATAAACCATATGGTAAAACAATTTCACAACAAAGGTGTGTATAAATTACAAGTATTTGCATAAGCATTATACAAAACGATTGGTAACGATATCTGACCAACAAATAGTGCAATTGTTGATCAAAAGCTTCTGAAATTTATGAACTTGAATCAAATAAGAAAGAGCAACAAATGAATGTCATGTTGCTGTTCGTAACATATAGAACATGAGAAAAGTAAACAAGTAAGATAAACAAACGGAATAATCAATGATCATTTGAATAATCTATTGCAACCAATTTATAAACATCCGGCATTTAAAATGAAACTGGTGTGGAAATAAATGATATTGTTTCATGTATTATAAACAATTGCAATTAAACGAAAAGACTACAAAATCTCATCAACAAGCAAAAACTCACATAACCTGGTCAACAATCCGATCAACAACATAGAACAAAGGATCAGAACGATTTGTGAAGATACAATTGAAAAAAACAAGCATACAGTCACCAAGAAGGCTTCCATAGACATAACTTCTAAAGGATCAGAACGATTTGTGAAGCTAATCTCAAAAATCGAATTGGAAATCTATCGCAAAAAAATCATAAAAACAACACGGAAATCCTAAATAAGGCCAGTATGAACATATTTGAACTGTAAACGAAATTTGATGCTTAACAATTACCTAGAATTGCAAATCAGAAGTCGAGGTAATTTAATTGGTCTTAGGAACTTGAAGGTGATGAAGAGAAAACTCAATTCGTGTTGCACTTAATTTTTTAAGATAGAACCTTAAAAATTTGAATAATTTATTAAAAGCTAGGTGTATCATCAAAGAAATCTAGGCATGTCATCAAAGAAACTCCGATTATATAGAAGAATAAAACGCATTTTCCAGATTTAATATAATATATTTAACCCTCGAAATGGAAGTTTATGTTAGGATCGAGACACTTAGCATACGAACACTAAACTCACACACTCAACTCTCAAATTAAGAACACAAGAATTTAACGTGGTTCGGTCCAAAAATGACCTACGTCCACGGCGGATAACTAGGAATGTTTTATTGCTCTGTGTTTTTGTGTTGTGTGGTACATTTGGTTTGATGCTATGCTGCCCTTTATATAGGCATGTGAGTGTGTGTGAACAAATCAATGTGAAACAAAGAAGCTTTGCCTTCAACAAAATAGGCTACCAACCCTTGAGAAAAATTCTTCACCCCTTTGTTGACAAAGCCTCCATATTCTAACAATCTCCCACTTGGAGGCTTGAACAACTTAGTCTTTCTCTGCCATCCAAATCTTGATCCTTAAACACACATTCTCTCTCACTTGAAGCCACGGAACAATCTTCACCTGTGCTTCAACTGTCTATTAAAAAACACTTTTGATCTTAGCTCCTTCCTAGTTACCCTGGCCTTCTCTTCAATTATCCTGAAGGCCAGTTGAAGCTATGTAAAGCTTCAACTTCTCTAAGGTAACAACCTTAGTCAACATATCAGCTGGATTTTCAGTTCCTTTGATCTTCTTCAACTTCAGAGTACCATCATTAATTCTTTCTCTGATGAAGTGATATCTCAGCTGTATGTGCTTTGTCTTCGAATGGAAGACAGGATTCTTTGCAAGGTGTATTGCACTTTGATTATCACAAAACAGTGCACAATCAACTTGTTCCTTGCCAAGTTCTTCGAGAAAGTTCTTCAACCATATAAGCTCTTTGCTTGCTTCAGCAACTGCCATATACTCTGCTTCTGTGGTTGAAAGGGCAACACTTTTCTGGAGTTTAGACATCCAACTCACTGCAGTGCCTCCTACTGTAAAGACATACCCGGTAGTGCTTTTGTATGAGTCTTTGCAACCACCAAGGTCTGCATCTGCAAAACCCTTCAGAATGACATCTTTCCCTTTAAAATGCAATGCCACTTTTGAAGTCCCCTTCAAATATCTTAGCAGCCATTTAACTGCTTCCCAATGTTCTCTCCCCGGATTGGACATAAATCGACTAACAACTCCCACTGCATGTGCAATATCTGGTCTCGTGCATACCATTGCATACATGAGACTACCAACTGCAGATGCATAAGGTACTTTAGCCATTTCTTTCTTGTCTTCATCTGATTTGGGTGACTGAACTTTAGAAAGCTTAAAGTGACTTCCCAAAGGTGTGCTTCTGATCTTGGCATCTTTAAGGCTGAATTTCTCTAACACTTTCTCAATGTACTTCTCTTGAGAGAGTGTCAAAGAGTCATCTTCTTTGTTTCTGAAAATACTCATCCCGAGTATTTGGTTTGCAGCTCCCAAGTCTTTCATCTCGAATTCTTCAGACATTTGCTTCTTTAACTTCTTGATCTCTGTCATGTCTGAGCCTGCAATCAGCATATCATCTACATAGAGTAGTAGAATGATATAAGAACCCTTAAACTTCTTGATGTAACAACAATGGTCATTGTCACATCTCTTGTAACCAACTCTTCTCATGAAGTTATCAAACTTCAAATACCATTGTCTGGGCGCTTGCTTCAGACCATACAAGCTCTTCTTCAATTTACACACCAAGTTTTCTTTGCCTTTAATCTGAAAACCCTCTGGTTGTGTCTTGTAAATTTCTTCATCTAGGTCACCATGTAGAAAAGCTATCTTGACATCTAGCTGCTCTAGATGCAAACCTTCTGCTGCTACAATGCTGAGAACAAGTCTGATAGTGGTCATCTTCACTACTGGAGAGAATATTTCATTGAAATCGATTCCCTCTTTCTGTTGAAAGCCCTTGACTACTAATCTTGCTTTGTACCGTTTGGTACCATCATGTTCATCCTTGACCCTGAAAACCCATTTGTTTTGAAGAGCCTTCTTCCCGGATGGAAGCTTCGTTAGAAACCAGGTCTTGTTCTTCTCAAGCGACTTCATTTCATCTTTCATTGCTAGCTCCCACTGCAATGAATCTTTCAACCTCTTAGCTTCAGAGTAACACTAGGGTTCACCATTTTCTGTCAAAAGAATGTAGTTGACAGATGGTGAGTATCTTTGTGGTGGTCTGATGACTCTAGAAGATCTTCTTGGTTGAACTTGAGGTGTGGCTGGGGACTCTGGAGCTGGAGGGCTGGTTTCTTCATCTTCAGAGTCATTTCTGGAATCATCCTCTGAGCTCCCACTGTCAGTTGAATCATCCCCAGATTCAGGGATTTCAACTGAAGCTTCTTTCTTCTTTTCACCACCTTCATATTCAACGTACTCCTTCTGGACTTCTGGACTTTTGTTGTTCCTGTCTTTGTATAACTCAGCTTCGTTAAAGGTGACATTCTTGCTTCGGATTATCTTTCTGCTTTCACTATCCCAAAGCCTATAACCCATTTCATCTGACCCATAACCAATGAATGTGCACTTCTTGGTCTTTGAATCAAGTTTATCCCTGTCACCATCTTTTAACAAACTGTAAGCAGTACAACCAAATACTTTCAGGTGTTTGAGACTTACTTCCTTCTCTTGCCACATTTCTACCGGCAATTTAAAATCCAAGGGAACACACGGTGAACGGTTAATCAAGTAGGCTGCAGTGTTAACTGCATCGGCCCAGAATGTCTTTGGTAAACCAGCATTCAACCTCATGCTTCTAGCCCTTTCATTCAAAGTTCTATTCATTCTCTCAGCTACACCATTCTGCTGAGGGGTTCCTGGGACCGTCTTGATCATCTTTATCCCTTGCTTGGCACGGTAGTCAACAAACTCCTTGCTTATGTATTCACCACCATTATCCGACTTCAGGCATTTTACCTTCAAATCAGTTTCATTTTCAACAGCAGATTTCCATATCTTAAAAGTATCAAATACATCAGATTTATTTTTAAGAAAATAGACCCATACCTTGCGTGTTGAATCATCAATAAAGGTTACATAGTAGTTTTTTCCTCCTAGGGATGAAACTGGTGTTGGTCCAAATACATCAGAGTGAACAAGCTCCAACTTCTGAGCTTTCGGTGTCTTCCTCGTCTTTACAAAAGTAACCCGCTTTTGTTTCCCGAGGACACAAGATTCACAGAATTCTGTTTCAACTTTCTTCAAGTCTGGAAACTTCCCTTTCTGAGCCAACATCTTCAATTCCTTATTGCTCATGTGTCCGAGTCGTTGGTGCCATAAATTAGATGGACTCGGATTTGTGGTTACGGCATGAACACCATCACTAGGTATCTCTACCATGTATAAAGTGCCTTTCTTATTTCCTTTGGCAATCACCAAGTTGCCTTTGATCACTTTCCATTGTCCACCCCCAAAGTGAACATCAAACCCTTCATCATCCAACTTACCAACTGAAATCAACTTTCTCCTTAAGTTTGGAATAACCCTGACATCTTTCAATGTCCATGTGGTTCCTAAGGAGGTCTTCAAATCTACGTCTCCGATACCCGTAATATCAAGCACTTGATCATCGGCCAAACGAACTTTGCCAAGAGCACCTGTTTGTAGGTTCTTGACCATATCTGGGCATGAGACGGCATGGAAAGAAGCACCTGAATCCAAAATCCAGGATTCTGCCGAATTCTCAATGCAACATATGAGAAAATCTTCCGAATCTTCAGAGGATACATTGTTTACTTCTTTCTTTTCAGCTTGTGGTTTTGGGCATTGGCTTCTAAAGTGACCTTTTTCTTTGCAATTCCAGCATTCAATGTCTTTTCTGGTTTTTGACTGGCCTCTTTTTCTGGACTTTGATCTGCCTCGACCACGTCCTCTTTCGTTTTTTCTTCCTCTACTTTCTGTATGCAATATAGAACTAGAACTAGAAGTCTCACCATTGCTTCTCCGTCTGATATCTTCATTTACAATTAAGTCACGCATACTCTCGAAAGTGAGTTTGGTAGTGCCAGATGCACTACTAACAGCTGTGACTGTGCCTGACCAACTGTCGGGCAAAGATGATAAAAGGAGGAGCGCTTGTACTTCATCTTCAAACTTTATTGCAACTGAGGCTAAACGAGAGATAATTGAGTTAAACTCGTTTATGTGAGCGGTAACTGACATGCCTTCCTTCATCTTGGTGTTAACCAATTGTTTGATGAGGAACACTTTGTTGGAAGCGGACGGCTTCTCGTACATGTTGGACAAAGCCTTAAATACTCCATAAGTAGTTGTTTCGACAATGTTATACGCAACACTCTTCGCCAATGAAAGCCTAACTACGCCCAAGGCTTGTCGATCCAACAACTTCCAATCTTCATCATACATGTCATCGGGTTGTACGCCCAACATAGGCAAATGCAAACTTTTCTGATACAGCATATCTTCAATTTGCATCTTCCAAAATCCATAATCGGTACCATCAAATTTCTCAATTTTAATTTTACCGTCTTCTGCCATTTTAACGGACAAAATGCACTTTTCTTTCAGAAATTAAGGGTGAAAAATGCAATTTTTCTGAAATTCAGGGGCTAAACTGCAATTTTCTGAAAGTTTGGGGGCTAAACTGCAATTTTCAGAAAGTTTAGGGGCTAAACTGCAATTTTCAGAAAGTTTAGGGGCTAAAATGCACTTTTCTGAAAGTTCGGGGGCTAAACTGCAATTTTCAGAAAGTTCAGGGGCTAAAATGCAACTTCCAGAAAGTTTAGGGGCTAAAATGCGCTTTTCTGAAAGTTCGGGGGCTAAACTGCAATTTTCAGAAAGTTCAGGGGCTAAAATGCAATTTCCTGAAAGTTCAGGGGCTAAACTGTAATTTTCTAAAAATTCAGGGACCTATTTTGCAATTTCTGAAGGTTCAGGGACCTGTTTTGCAATTTCTGGAACTTCAGGGTCCTGTTTTGCAAATTTTGAAACTTCAGGGACCTGTTTTGCAAATGTTACAGTACCGCTATAGTGTCGTCTTCTCCGTCGAAACTCCGGTGCTACAGTGTCGTCTTCTCCGGCGAACTGGTTTTTCCGGCCAATTTTCCGGCAAGTTTTGACCAACTTTGACCGGCGATTTGGAGGTCTTCCGGTGCTCAAACAATTCGAACAAATATATTTTCGGAATCTGCGGAACGAGACCTTTCCAACGGCGTAAACCAAAATCGTTTTTGAGACAAAAAATTTTCGACCCAAAAACAGAAAATCACTCTCTGGAGCTATACCAAGGCTCTGATACCACTTGTTAGGATCGAGACACTTAGCATACGAACACTAAACTCACACACTCAACTCTCAAATTAAGAACACAAGAATTTAACGTGGTTCGGTCCAAAAATGACCTACGTCCACGGCGGATAACTAGGAATGTTTTATTGCTCTGTGTTTTTGTGTTGTGTGGTACATTTGGTTTGATGCTATGCTGCCCTTTATATAGGCATGTGAGTGTGTGTGAACAAATCAATGTGAAACAAAGAAGCTTTGCCTTCAACAAAATAGGCTACCAACCATTGAGAAAAATTATTCACCCCTTTGTTGACAAAGCCTCCATATTCTAACAGTTTATGCGTAATAATTACCTGCAATTAATCCCCGTATGAATATGACTTGAAACGAAATTTGAATCTGAACAAGAACTGTGAGAAAACCTGATTGTTGTTGGTATCTTGAAGACGATAATGAATGGGAAGTCGAGACTTATTTAAACTAAATTTCTCAATACGTAACGGTAAGATTTTTGAATTAGGGCATGAATCAGAAACGGTAATATTATTCTATTCTATTAATTCCCGTAATTTTTCCATTTGTTACATTCGGATTTTGTCACACGCGGATCTTCACTCGGATTCAGGTTTCGGATCGGTCTTCTACAACACCACCGCCTTTCGTCTTTTACAACAACAATCTGTCGATTTTCCGTCTTCTCCCCTCCTGCTGCGATCTCCTTCAGCCGCCCCTCATCCAACGCGACCACCGCCGAGCCGCTCCAAGTCTTCGATTAGGGTTGGATCCGACGGCTTCAGGTTTGTTTTCTCTTTCTCCTCGCCTCCCGTTTTCTTTATCGTCTCCACCGCTTCCTCTGTTAACGTGTCCCCTCTCATGGCGGCATCGAGCGAGCGACTGGTTAGTGGCCGCCGATTGACCTTTGTCCGTCGCTTCTTTTGGGGTGGCAGTTGTGAACAGATTCTTCACTTCTTCCCAAAATCAAATGAAAGACGTTAATCTTTTGATCACATATGTTTGATCAATTAACCGCTATTTTCCCGTTTTAGGTTCTTTAAATTGTTGGTATTGAATTCTGATCATGTTTTTGAAAAATTAAGTTGTGCTACCACGGTATAAGTCTCGTGAAATTGAAATCTAAAGAGTGACAGAAAATTTAAAATTAAATTGATACGAATTTAATATTTAAGAAACGGTACACAGTTTAAAAAAATGTGTTTTTTTTACTTTGAGCTAAAACTCGGACAATGACGGACATAAAATAGAATTTAGAGTAAATTACAGTTTTCGTCCTTGTGGTTTGGCTAAAAACACATTTTTGGTCCAAGTATAGGGATTTTTTACGTCCTTGTCCCTGTGGTTTGAAATTCGTATGTGAGACATCCGTGGTCCATTTTTTTTTTTTTGAACGGAAAATCTATCCTACTCCTAAATTACTCCTTGTTATGTTATTGTCAGGGTTTGAACCCTGGACCTTCTTGTTAGTAACACTCCTTGTTAGCCATATAAGAAGACCTTTTTGCCCTTTTCATTTTATTTTTTCTTTTCCTTTTTATCTTTTTATTTTCTTTGAATATTTAAAAAAGGAAAAAAAACATTTCATCTCTCTCTCTCTCTCTCTCTCTCTCTCTCTCTTCCCCCCCCCCCCCCCCCCCCCCGTTGCCTTCAACTCAAATACACACACTCATTCTCTTCCAACACACACAAAAATAGAAACACACAAATACTTAATTATTGCATCATCCTCAAATCAAATATTTTATGAGAAAGAGAGAGAGAGCGGGGAGGCAATATTCGTATACAGACACATCTTTGCATATGTTTCCTTTGGGGCTTTGATGGATAATTTTATTAGGGTAATCTTAAATAAATTCCCACGTCATGTGACATATGTGTGTAGGTGTGTATGTGTGTGTGTTTGACTTTACACACACACATGTCCCATCTGAGGGGTTTTTTTTACCATCACCATTTTATTACCAGAACTAAGATTCTTAAATTCACCGTCGCTGCTGCCCCACCTGATTCGTCCTCTGTTTTCGTCGATGGTCTACAAGCGATCCCCGGGAACGCGATTTACCTCTGGCAAAGAAAACGAAACATTCTTCTTCATCGTCTGGTACCTTCTCTGCATCGTCATCGTATAACCCGAATCCCAACGCCAAGTCGAATTCGGTGGTTCTCGTTGATTCACAAGAAAATGGAATCTGGCTGGTTTCACACTTTAATGGTGTACGCCGAAGCCGTATAACATGAGAATCTCTCTCTCTCGCTGAAATTTGGTGAAACATGTCGGGATGGTTGCATTCTACTTTAATGGTGTGCGCTGATTCACACCCTAATGGTGTACCTGCAGCTCAATTAATTGCTTGTTCTTGCTTGTGCTCCTATAGGGGAAGCAAAGAAAAATCCAAAAAAAGTTAAAAATAAGAAGAAACTTCATGGATGGTTGCATTCTACCTTACACTTCAAAAAAAAAAAAAAAAAAAAAGCTAAATTTAGAAAAACTCCATTAACGAAAGCTTTAGTGTTTTTCTCTTAATTAACAAAAAGGCAATTTAAGTTTAGAAATCCCCATAAAAAAGCTTGCATTTCCACTTTAACTCCAAAAAACCAATAAAAAGATGGTTAAATTTCAGACTAAAAAAAGAGAACACTCGTGAACGGTGAAAGTGGGTTACACAGTGCCTTTGTTACGTTGGTTTCAGTGGAGAGAGAGAGAGAGGATGGGGTACGGGTGGGTTTTTTTTTATTTTTTATTTATTAAAAATTAAAATGTTAAAAAGAAAAAGAAAAAAAGAAAAAGAAAAAGAAAAAGAAATGGGCAATAAGGTCTTTTCATATGTTGAGGTGTTCGTTTTGGAAAATACAGGGACTTCCGATGTTTGTTTTGGAAACCATAGGAACAAGGACGTGAAAATCCCAATACTTGAACCAAAAGTGTGATTTTTGCCAAACCATAAGGACGAAAACTATAATTTACTCTAGAATTTATATAAACGAATTATTAATATCAACAAACTCATGAACCGCGACCGTAGACAAAAGGTTCAAAATAGTTCCCTACTTTTCAAAAGTTTATTCCCATCGTCGTCTTCGTATGTGGTCTCTTTCACCGCGAAAAAGGAGCGACAGTTGGGTCAAACTAGTAATTTGAGGAGTGTTCAAGCCGATATATGCTAATCAGTCAATAGTTGTTAGTCGAGTTAGCCGAGCATCACAATAGAAACCTAATCAGCATACCTAGAAGCTTGGCTGACTCGACAACTGTTAGTTTTGACTCAGACTCAGGACTTATCCACATACAACACCTCGTGAAGGTAGAGTTGGGTTGAAGTTTGATTTGAAGATAAGGATATAAGACTCGTGGTTCAATAACTACCATAAAATACTCCCTATTTGTGAGAGACGATAATGCCAGTTCAAATTAGTATTTTTGTAATGATGATTATTGATTGTTTGGTACTTTTGTGAGATCATTAGCTTGAGATTTTTTCTAGTGTAAGCTTCCTGAAGAGATTCAAGAATTAGTGATAACAACTAAGGTATGTCTAAGTTGTTCTCTTGTATGTTGAATCTATCTATCAATAAAAATTTAGTTTAAAGGTATATCTTGTGTTTATTACAACGTGACTGCAAATCTAAGGACCAACAACCGCTATTTGAGCAGGTTTTAGAGCTCTTTAAAAAGGATATGCCATTATTTTCAAAACAAAATAGAGGGCTAATAAGCATAGGCTTACCTAGAAGCATGGTTAACTTGATAGTTATTAGTTTAGACTCAGATTTTCTACAGAGAAGTCTCAATATTTTGGGAAAATTAACGAAAAAGTCTCAAAATATTTTTTTAAGAAAAAATCTCACTTGTAAAATTATTCAATTTCACCCTTTTTTTACCGACTACCGGTAGAAAAGGGGACTGAATAATTTTACCAGCTAGGCTTTCCTGTCAAAAAAATTATTTTAGGACTTTTTCGTTAATTTTTCCAAAATATTAGTTATGGTCCTTAACAGTTTTTATCCTTCACATTTTGGTCCGTAACAATTTTAGTCCCTAAGAGTTAATTCTTCATAGTTTTGGTCGTTAACAATTGTGGTCCTTCACAGTTTTGGTCCTTAATAGTTTGGTCCTTCACAGTTTGGTCATTCATAGTTTTGGTCCTTAACAGTTTTGTCCGTCACAATTTTAGTCCTTAACATTTATGGTCCTTCATAGTTTTGGTCCATAATCCTTAATTTTGTCCCAACTATAGGAAGGGCTAAAAATTCAAAATTTCATGGAGAGGTTATAAGTGGGATAAACGATGTTTTTATGCAGGCCCTAGGTACTCAGAAAAACCGTGGGTATGGACGTGTGATGGGAAAATATGTAACCCTACACCAATACTTTTTTTTTTTTGCCCAAGACCATTAAGCACTACATGGACAATGAGAACAAGAGGCTTCATTAATTAATATTGAAGGCGAGGTAGAAAAATAGAAAGAAACATGAACAAGTTGTAATAAACATTTAAATAGAAGTATGTCGCATACTTCTAGCATTGTTCCATTTAAATATTTATTATAGCATTGTTCATGTTTCTTTCAGTTTTTCTACATCCCCTTCAAGCTTGTTGAATCGATAACGAAGCTTCTTGTTCTCGTTTTCCATGTAGTGCTTAATGGTATTGGACAAAAAAAGTATTGGTGCGGGGTTACATATTTTCCCATCCTACATCCATACCCACGGTCTTCCTCGGTACCTAGGGCCTGCATAAGAGCATCATTTGTCCACATATAACCTCTCCATGATTTTCTGAAATTTTAGCGCTTACTATAGTTGGGACAAAATTAAGGATTAGGGACCAAAAGTATGAAGGATCAAAATTGTTAAGGACTAAAATTGTGAAGGACCAAAATTGTTAAGACTAAAATAGTGAAGGACTAAACTTTGAAGACCCAAACTGTTAAGGACCAAAAATTTGAAGGGCCAAAGTTGTTAAGGACCAAAACTATAAAGGATTAACTTTTACGGACTAAAATTGTTAATGACCAAAATTGCGAAGGACCAAAACTGTTAAGGACCAAAACTGATATTTTGGAGAAATTAACGAAAAAGTCCCAAAATATTTTTTTTGACAGAAAAGCTCAGGAAACTTTTCTGGTAAACTTATTAAGTTTAGCCATTTTCTACCGGTAGTCAGTAAAAAAAAGGGTGAAATTGAATAATTTTATCGGTTTTTGGCTTTCCTGTTCAAAAAAACATCTTGAGACTTTTTCGTTAATTTCCACAAAATATCGGGACTTTTTGTAGAAAACCTTACAATGCACTTAAATTAACACGACTTAATCATGTAATTTATACATGAGTGTTTCTTTTTGACATATTCCATAAATAATGACTTAATAGAAAATGTCCATCAATAGCGGCTTTCCACATTAAGTACCCAGCTTTAGAAATTTTCCTTAATATGCTTCAACTAGAACACACTCGGCGAGCATTAAGATCCTTAATGGATTTCCCAACTTCCAAAGCCTCAGATATAATTGTTCCTGCTCTACAATTTTCCTAAAGAAACAAAAAATTATATATCCAAAGCATTTTTAATAATAAAAATTAGAATAAATTACAAATAAAGACACTATGATTTTTGAAATAACGTGTTTAGTCTCAACTGGAAACCATTTTCAGTTTTGGTCTTTATTTCAAAATTTAGTATTGATTTTGGTCCTTGACATTTTCTGACTGTGGTCCTTGTTTCATGTCGATTTTGGTCCTTATTGCAAGATTCCAGAACCAATATATGAATGATGGAAATAAGGACCACAACTGAATTTTGCACTAAACATAGTAACAATTAGAAAGCTCGGGGACCATTTTTGTAATATACTCTAGAAATTGATAGATAGACATACATAGATTTGATATATGGGATTTCGTTCTTTGATAATTTAATATATTAAGCAATATTATTTAATGATTACAACTTCTACTTGATAACGCCCCTATTACAAAGTCATAAGGAATCATGCGTTACTTTCAATCTTGCTTCTTGTCTCTTAATTATAAACACAAATACCGGTAGGTAGATCATATATGACTTTCATTGTTTACAACAAAGGAATGTAAGTTTCAGTTACATAAATATTTATTTATAAGTTTCATTACTTCGGTTAACTTATGTAAAATATTTTTTATTATAATATTATTTGAGTTTTAGTAAACTTTTATTATGTTTATTTTTATATTTTTTTAAATATAAGGTTTCATTGGTTATGATTAAATAATGTATATAACAGAGTTAAATTTATAAATTTCATTTATATATTATATAAAGCTCATATGAATTCATTTCATTCCTACATACGATACAAACATGGTCATAAAATGTAATGACTTGTTATATCAACTTGTCCATCACATCTTTTCCTCGTCCCATTCCATCCAACTAAATAGGCCCTAATACTTCAAATCTTTAATAAACTTGCTTATTCTTTTATTTATAAATGATAGTTAATATAATTGAGCATAAAATTTAACAAAACACACTTTTGGTTTCACCCGCTGTTCACTATTTTTAAGCTCCTTGAGATCCTGTAAAAGAAAATATAAAAATAAATGTCAATTTAAAATTGCAGCTAGCAAAATGCAATTCTTAAATGTTGGCATAAATGTTGATATTTTGAAGTCTCTTGGCGAGTTTTTATTAAGTCCTCCTCCAGTGTTTTTATTTTGGTACACAATAATGTGAGTTCCTGTGAATGTGTTTAAAAAGGATAGAATATTTGACAGTAATTTGTTATTATAGACTTTAGCAACGAACTTTCATTTTTCATATTATGAAACTATACTTTAAATGATCCACTTAGTTACAGCAATAGCATCTGAATACAAAGCCATTTTCGCTGCTATAACTAGGTAGATTTCCAAAGTATAATGTCCTAATAAGAAATTTTTTGGAAGTACAATGCTACAATTAGATTGATTTTTCAAACAATGCTTTGATACGAAAAAAGGGTGAACGTATAATGTTGTTATAGAAAGAAATGAACATAAGATGTCGTAATACATAAATAATTGAATAAAAGTATGTTGCTATTTCTAGTATTTTAGTTAATTATAGGCAAAATGACATCATAGCCCTACAAACTATTAACTTTTGTTTTAAAAAGTCCCTAATTGTATTTTTTTTTTTTTTTTTGCTTTCTAAGGACATCAAGTCTAATTTTCCAATTTTAAAAAGTCCTTATAAAGAAAATGAAAGGGTAACCCGGTTACCCTTGCCTTTTCATAAAAAAGAAAAGCCAAATGGAAGGATATACCAAGGACAATCATGCATACGCAAACATTATCTTTCTCACATTACACCCGTCTCTTTTTCCCTTATCTGGTTTCACAAAAACCCTAAAATTTCCCTCCACTTTTATGCTAAGAACCCATCACAATACAAGAAATAGAAGCAGTAAATCTTAGAGAAGGATAACTATGTTTGCTGTTAAAGGAGAAGAAGAACAATTAACTCCATCATGGGCTAAAAGGACTATGAAGAACCACCGCCACGGGCTTGTATTGAAACCCAACAAACTTCATCTTCATCAAGTTTTGAGCTTCCATTCTTTGTTTACTTGCTTGCCTCTGCAATCACTGCTATTGCCACTGTAAGCTTATGTTGTGTTTTGGGTGTATCGATTATTAGTTCTTTGTGAATTGTTAAGGATTCAATGACAAATGATTTTGGGGTTTTTTGTATGGATGTAGATTGGATATGTGCTTGAGTATGTGAACTAAAGGCCGGTTTTTGGAGTGTTGAATTCAGATAACATATTTTATGCATCAGTTCTTAGATTCTTTGTATTTACTAGAAAATGGTTTTTGATTTTTCTCAGTATATTATACATTTATATATTCATTTTGTTACAATTTTAGGATATTTTTTTAATTTAGCATGATCTTTATTTGATCTTCATCTTTTACATCGTAATTTTCCTTTTGTGTAAATTATATATATTCTATTCATGTGATATTTGAAACTTTATGTATATTCCTAGGTGGCAGCCACGTCAACGAACTTTCATTTTTCATATTATGTAACTTAAGTTAAAGGGACTAAATGAGCAGGTCATTACGGACTTTATGCCCCTGCAAAACAAGAAAGAACATCAGCGACCTTTTAAAATAAAAGTCAACAGTTTGAAGGGCTACATTGTCATTCCCCTTGATTATACCTCTAAGAAAGCACGTTAAGTTTTTCCAAGTTGGTCTTTTGGCCTACTACTCTTTTGCAAATATATTTTGGGACAGGTGAGGTCATTGCATGATAAAATGGAAAATGGAGAAGATCCACACGTTATAGAAATAAGAGTAACAGAGCACTGTAACTAATAGAGTAAATTACAGCTTTGATCCCTATGGTTTACACCAAATTACACTTTTGGTCATAGTTTTGAAAATCTTGCACCGGTGCACCTTGTGGCTTCCAAATCTTTCACTTTTGGTCCTTATGGTGTCCAAATCTTTCATTTTTGGTCCCTATGGTTTACACAAACGGTAATAGGAGGGACCAAAAATGAATGATTTGGAAACTATAGGGACCAAAAGTGAAAGATCTGGAAAGCACAGGGACCATTGGTGCAAGATTTTCAAAACTAGGACTAAAACTGTAATTTGGTGTAAACCACAGGGACCAAAACTGTGATTTACTCTAAAAGAAATTTATCATTACCATAAGGTACAAAGAATAATAACAATAATTAGGAGAAAGTCGGCATCAAGCATTTTTGACATTTCAAGTTGAACACTGAAACCTTGAAGCTGAACTATACGCAATAACCAACTTTACACTTTAAAGCTAACCCAAGAAACAAAACAAAAGGTGACCATGAACATGTGAAGTCTTTCTACTTGAACATTGAAACCACAACACGTTTATAACAATAAAATGCTCATACCAAACATTTTGAGGACATTAATGTTGTGCAATTTTAGTGCTAATTACCAAGTCGTTTTTGTAATATGACATCCTAAATCAACAAATTCTAAACTGTTGATGTAGTAAAAACTGTTAAATTTTAAAGCACAACTAAATTTTTTTCTTTCGCTCTCAAAACACAGCGAACTTACATAAAAACGACGAAATGTTAAAAACACAAAGATGCCATCATCATATCAATAAATAGAAATATAGAAAAAAGTTGAGGTTGATTAATTCCAAAACAAACCCAAACACCCTTAGAAGAGATTCCAAAATTTCAATTCCTTTTTGAGTTTACTAGAAGATTAAAGATTCGGAATTCAAATAGATATTTGATATTCATTTTCTCCTACGTACAACGATTTATATACTGTACCCAACTAGCAATCATCAACATTTTGCACATAATTTCAATCTACCACTTTAATGGCCGATCAATCCAGGCCCGTCACCGGCGACCCAGCTCCCTCCGCCGCCGGCCACCGAAAAACCGCCACTGTACACCCTTATGTTTCCCCCGACTCCAAATGCTCTACAGAATCAAGGTGCATACTACTCTGATCCTTATGCGTCCCAACAATGTATCCCCGTCGTAAACCGTTTCTTCTGCATTTTCGTCATTTCTATCAGCTGCACCGGCACCATAATCTTCATAATTTGGCTGATTTGGCTCAGTCGCATTAGTTATCCTCAGTTCCGTGTCGAAACACTAACCCTATCCAATATTTCATCAGACTACCATATTTCAGCGAGTGCGACGTCCAATTCAGCATTTGGAACCCTAACTCGAAAATTACTCTCAACTATGATCAAATCCAAGTTGATCTCATGTACGAACTTTCTTCCTTTTCAAATATTGTTTTGCCACCTTTCGTGCAGGGAACCAAGAATGAAACGGTAATTAGGGCACGGTTTACTTCTTTGATGTATGATCGGTTTACTTCTTTGATGTATGACCTATATTACATGATCAATGGTGAGAAGGGTCACGAGGCGATATTTCTTGACATGGATGGAGGTTAGGGTTCAGTTTAGTCCTTGGGGGGATGGACGGAGTAAGTTAGCAGTTCATTGCTCTAATTTACCAATTGTTTCTGCAAAAAGTAAGGCTGGAGGGAGCAGTTAGCATGCACTGAACATGCTAAACTATGCCACGTCAGCATTCAGCATGTTTAGCATATGCTGACCAAAACTGGTGGTAGCAGTCAGTGCATGCTGAACTTCATGCTAAACTATTTTTTTAAATCTATTGTTTAAATTATTTATATTATTAAAAACAAATATAAAATTAAAAACTACCATGTAATTAAACTTAAAATGCATTACATTAAAATTAAAAACATAAAAAAAAACTTAAAACAAACTAAATTAAACTTAAAAACCAACTAAACACGACATCATATATTGTCTTCATCTGAATAGTCACCGTCGTACTCGTTCACCGGATCCACATTTAGATCAATATGGTCTACCGTTCAAAGATGATCGATTAGATGACGACGAAGATCGCCATGAATTTGTCGACTGCGCACTATCTGCACTCGCTCAAGGTATTCAGGACTCGCAACTGGAATTGGTTGTGGAGTGGGAATGACTTCATTTCCGTCATATTGACATATAGCATGTCCTTCGTCTTCTAGAATCATGTTATGTAAAATAATACATGTAAACATGACCTTCATCATAGTAGATTTTTTTGTAAACAGTGAAGGTTTAGCTAGTATGGCAAAACGTTTCTTCAATACACCAAATGCTCTCTCGATGTCCTTTCGAGCTCTTTCTTGAGCTCTTTTAAACTTTTGCCTTTGTGGGTCATCTGGGTAAGCCAAAGTCTTGACGAAAATAGAACGCTCTGGATAGATTCCATCAATAAGATAATACCCAAATCGATATTGCATTCCTCGGAGTGTAAACGAAGAGTCCGGAGCAGTGCCGTTATGTAACTTTGTGTAAAAATACGAACTATTGAGTATGTTGAGATCATTGTGCGACCCGGGAGCACCAAAATATGAATGCCAAATCCACATATCTTGTGAGGCTGCAGCATGAAGCACGACCGTCGGGTATCCGTACTGACCCTTCGTGTATTGGCCATGCCAAGCAGAAGGACAACCATTCCACCTCCAATGCATACAATCTAAACTTCCTAACGTACCATGGAAGCCATGCACTTGTGCATGATGGGCATACAATTGTCGGATGTCATTGGGAGTAGGTTCACGCCCATATCGTGGCTTGTACATAATTAGGGCAAGGTCACAAAATAGGTCTAGAGAGTCCCATGCGACACGTGCTGACATCGTCGTTGTCTCGTCTAGTGCATCAGGGTGTGTGCCATATGCTAACATGGGAAGTACAGCAGTACATCTTTGAATAGGGTGGAATCCTAACGTACCTGCCGCGTTCTGTCGTTGCTTAAAGTAATCATGCGCCGCCTCCATGTCGCTAACAATCTTCAAAAACAACGATTTGCACATGCGAAACCGACGCCGAAATTTATACTCTGGATATGTGGGATTTTCAGCAAAAAATCCCGAAAGAAACGTTCGGCTTCCGCTCTTTCCCGATCAATATATCTTCTGTGTAGACGAGGCCCGCTGGTTGGCGATGGATTTTGTAATTCTTCTTGTAAATGAGTTGTAATACGCTCTATTGACTATCCTATTTGTTCTTCCAATTCATCATCAGATGACGACGATGAAATTGAAATGAAATTGACGACTCGGATGACATAATTTTTGAAATTAAAATTGTGGGAAAGGGGAATATAAAATGTAGAAGAGGTTTGATATTGAAGTTGTGTGGTAAAAATGATTTGAGAGTTGTGTTTATATAGGAAATTAATTGGATTTTTTTTAATTAAAAAAAGTTTTTTTTTTAATTTTAGTGACTGTTCAACGGTCACATTCTCGTTGCAAACGAAGATAGCGAGCTCGCCAGAAAATCGGCGAGGGCTTTGGCGAGTTGGCGAAGGCGTGTGGCAATGGAGCAGTCAGCGAATGGATGGTGATCGACGGCGAACCAAAGGCGAAGGGGGTTAGCGAATTGCTCCCCCCAGCCTAACAACGGAACTCTTATGGGTGGCCCCAAGAATTGCACGGTAACCGAAGAACTTGAATTTGAACCTTAGGTCACCTCAAGTTGGAGCTTGCGGATTCCTATCTTATGTCACTTTATTTTGGAGTATTTAATCACAAGTGATAGTTTATCTTGATAGTGGTTTCAATTAATTCTATATTGTTCTTCAACTTATCAATTGAAGCTACTACGAGGCTGTTTAGGTTTTGTATGTGTACAACCTATTATGTTTTATTTATTTAAAGTGTTTATTAATTTATGTTTATTTTTGAAAATATATAATCTAAATGTAAAGTAAATTTCATAAAGTGTCATTTGGTCAAGCTAAATTTAGGATGGAGAATGCTATCTTTCCATTCTTCTAGTGTGTCCACATGAGGAGTTTCATGTCAGATTTTGTTTTCTTTTGGTTCATTTCAAACTATCTCATAACCATAGAAATGATATTGTTCCGGCACACACCATTGTATAAATTAAAAAACTATAAAAATAATATATTAATTATAAAAACTAATAAAAATACAAAACTGTTAATAATAACATTTCATTAATAAAAAATTACAATACTATATATAACAATTAAAATATTTCATTTAAGGTACAAAAAGTAGTTCTTTAGCAACCCCAATGTTGTGCTATTTCATGCTTACATGCGAATATTGAATTCAACAACTCTCCGGTCAAACGATAATATGATAATACGACTGCAAATAGAACTAAATATATATTTATCTTCTTGTTGTTTCCGCCCATACATATCCTCTTCTCTTTTTCCATCTCTATAATGCATAACTTCTTCGTCTCGAACTCCTAGCTTTGCTCGATGCCATTTTTTGTCATTGGCATCTTGTTTGTTAACACTACTAAATTTGGTAAATTCATAAACTAATCGTAATAGTTGTTCATCCCTTTGTTGTTTTTCACGTGATCCCTTTGTTGTTTTTCACGTGATGGTGACATGGTTTTCCTCCCTCTTCTTTGCAGACGTTGTGTTTCCTCAACACCTTCACCGTTTTTGTTGAGGTCCATGGAAAGTTAGGCATCCGAAGAGGTTGTGTAAGTGTTCCATTTTGGGTGATATTTAACAATTCACCATACCACCTCATGAGGAAACAAGTTATCTACGGTCATGTGTGTTTGTGTGTGTATATAGTGTTATTTCTAGTAAAAAAATCCAATTGCTCTTCAAGTAAAAAATAATAAGTACATTGCTATTATAAGCAATTGATCTACAAAAATGTTGTTTGGTTTTTTTCTATGCTAGTCTTGGTATTACATTGCAATAATGAAACTTTATACTTGCCTCCCCACTTCCCAAAGTGTTTTTCATGTAGAAATAGCTAAAAAAAAATTAAAAGGTACTTCAAGTGCATGTAATTCAAATGGTCCAAACAGTAGGGTCGGTAGTTGATACTTATTTGTCTTGATTTCTTACACAACCGGTTATATAAAAATCAAAAAGGAAAACTATATATGAATGTTATTTGCTATGTTTTTTAATAAAATGGAAACTATCTAGGAAAACAATAGTTTAAACTATGTTCACTATTAAGATTTTTGATGTTTTTTAGATATTCCATTCTTTTGCTTCCATGTATTGATTCGCGAGCAACAATAATTAGCTTCTTCAAAAGTCCTGTAAATAAGGACATATTGTGCATGAATTTAATTGAGTTTATAGAAAGCCATGGTTGGTATCTGTAGAAAAAGCTGCTGCAAGGTTACTATGCACATGATTTGATTTGAGTTTCTAGATCAACTTATAATCCTACTAATACAAACTTTATAAGTTAACTGACAGCTTTATATATCTTTCTGTTTTGACATAAAAAGCTTATTATGTAAGAAACCATTACCTTGGTGTTTTGTAGAAACAACTATGAAGAGAGGAGATTAATCTGATGGCAGAAAGAACAGATGGAGTAGAGAATTATGTATGGGCTTCAACAATTTATAATGTAATTTTTGGAAGGAGTTAATGTTTTGAATTTTTGAATTTGTAGTCCATGCATGTAAAATATTCATATCTTTTTTCAGCCTTTGATTGATGTAGAGTCATCTATGGTCCAAATTTTTTAGATTAAGTTTTAAAATTAAATATAAAATTTGTGGTGACTTGCTTTATTTAGTTGTACCTCTTAATTTTAAGACATTTGTGCATAAAATGTTTGTACAATTGTGTATGTTATATATATATATATATATATATATATATATATATATATATATATATATATATATATATATATATATATATATATATATATATATATATATATAATTCATACTGTGACACGAATTATTGATTTCTTAAATGTGGCTAAAAGATGCACTCGCATAATATATAAATGGTCACACTTATTAACACTTTTGGTCATTGTTTGCTTAATTCGTTGTGTGACTAAATATTACAAAACGCCACACAAACATAAATTCATGTGGACATTGGGTGAACAATAGTCATACATATTACATTTACTTGACATTAAAAAGCATATGGTCATACTTATTAACATTTTTGCCACTTTTTGATTAATTGTATGTGACTAAATTCCCAAAAAATAACATGCGTTGTGTGACTAAATATTACAAAACGCCACATAAAGTTAAAATTCATGTGGTCATTGAATGGACAATACTCATACAAAATACACATTTACGTGACCTTAGAAAAGATATGGTCACACTTATTATCACTTTTGCCACATTTTTATTAGTTGTATGTGACTAAATCCCCAAAACTAACATGCGTTGTGTGACTAAATATTACAAAACGCTACATAAATATAATATTCATGTGGCCATTGAATGAACAATAGTCAGACAAAATACACATTTACTTGACCTTAAGAAGCATATGGTCACACTTATTAACACTTTTGGCCAATTTTTACTTACTTGTATGTGACTAAATACCCAAAAAACAACATACTTTATGTGACTAAATATTACAAAAAGCCACACAAACATAAATTCACGTGGCCATTAGATGAACAATAGTCATACAAAATACACATTACTTGACTTTAAAAAGCATATGGTCACACTTATTAACACTTTTGGCCACTTTTTGCTTAATTTTATGTGACTAAATACCCAAAAGCCAACATGCTTTGTGTGACTAAATATTACAAAACGCCACACAAACATAAAATTCATCTGGCCATTGGATGAACAATAGTCACACAAAATACACTTTTACTTGATTTCAAAAAGCATATTGTCACACTTATTAATATTTTTGACCATTTTTTACTTAACTGTATGTGACTATATCTCAAAAAAAAAAAAAAACAATCGTTGTATGACTAAATCATTGCAAATGTCACATATATTATATATTATTGTGGCCAAAGGACGGACAATAATCACACAAAATACACATTTACTTGACTTTAAAAAACATATGGTCACACTCATTAACATTTTGGCCACTTTTTACTAAATTGTATGTGACCAATTCCCAAAAAACAATCATTGTATGACTAAATCAACGTAAATTCCAGATATATTATATATTCATGTGGCCAAATGACGCACAATAGTTACTCTAAAAAACCGCTCGTGTCTCTATAAAATGTTTACGGTCACTAAGACTGATTAATCCAAAATAAATTCGTACCCAATTAGTCACACATTTTATGGTTTTGGTTACTGTTTTTAAATGGATACGACCACATACTCGCTAATGTCACCATAAGTACCCAATGGTCACTCGACCTTTCGTCACACACACGTTAAAAAAACAAGTGTGACTATATGCATATCGTCACACTTTTTTTTGGTGTAATGAAGCCGCATTTTTCTTCTAGTGGATGTAAAATATTTTTGGAAATATGTGTACAGGGATAATTTAGGAAAATGGAAATAAACATTGAAACTGGGAACTTTTAAATTTGTACATATTTAAGAAATGCAAAGTTAGAAATGCTTTGGTTTGCTTGGTGACAAACAAAGTCCAAGTGTGGGGTGTTTGATAATGCGTTTTTGTTTCATATTATTTACGTTATTTAATGTGTTTTAGTTAAACTATTGTTATAACTCGAACCAAATACACTTACTTTCCTTGGTTGTTGTTTGTAGTAGAAAATGTGCTAAAATGCAAGAAGTAGAAGCAAAATTGGAACGAGGATATGCTGGAAATAAGAAAATAAGAAGCGAGCAATTAGTGGCGCTAAGCAAGAGAGTTCGCGACCATTCTGCATTCCTTGTTCCTCCCGCCCCTCTAAGATTTAATGGCATACAATTCATTTAAACATACACTCTCCATCTTCAGTAATTATTGATTTGACTTCTATTTCCATTCCTTCCATGCCAAATCTGACCATCTTTCCTAGTTCCATGGTTTTCTCTACTTCGTAAGACATTGAATTCATTGATTTATTAGGACTCGACTCCCTGGTTTCCTCTCTTTTCCTCCTTTCTTCCATGCTAGGATCACAGGATCGTGCCCTCGGTTTTCTTCTCTGTGAGGCTGTAATGATATCTTTAAATTGTAATGACCTCAATGGAGGTTTTTGCAATGTTGTTTGTTCTTCCCTATTCAAATTAAACGTATTTGAAATTCCTTCTGTTTCTTCTGTTGATGCTTCGCTTTCTATAATTATCTGCTCTCTCGAATTTATTAACATTACTTGTCTTTTCACCAGTTCCAACATTACCATTGCCTTTCGTTTGTTGTTCCCTATATCAAAGTGTAATTCCCCGACGTCTCTTTAGCTGTCTCCACCAAAAATTCCTCAATCCTTTGACTCCGATCAAATTCCGCCGAAATCTCCCTTTTCTCTAAATTTTCCGATAATCCATAGTCATCATTGCCTCCAAGGTGTTCCTCTTCATGTTGTTTGTCAAAGTCTTTGCCCTCATAGTGTTCTGAATTGTCTCCTTGATATAAATCTTCATGTTTTTCACAGAACGTCAGAATCCATTCCTTATTTTCTTTATGGATCTTTACTTTGAAATCATGGACATCACGTTCGATTCGTTCCTCAATTTTTGAAAATTATGTTGATACAAATTGGATTACAGAACTCCACCGGGATGCCCGTGACTTATAACCGGAAAATACTTTGGGATTGTATAAAGTTTGGATCCCACATTTTTGCCCATACACACCATTTTTTCCAAATGTTAGGGTGTTCTTGCAAGAATTTCGTGGCTTCCGCTAAGCTTAAAAGTTAATCATTACATTTAAACCGCCTAAGTAACTTATCTCCCAATAAACATTCTCATTGCTTTTATCACATGGAAGAATGATGACAATATCTCGACATCTTTTACTTCTGCTACTATACAACTTTTTAACCAAATTGTCGAAAACTCGGTGTTTTCTGGTATGATTATTTGTTTCACTTCTTCATCTCTTGTTCTTTTATCCTCGTGTTTGCCGCCAATCCTAGTTACAACCTCTACGAATGATTTTATGTGTTTTTGGACTTGTTGCTAGAAATTTTCTGTTAGGAAACAAATGATTTTATGAGTCAATCTGCCACTGCCACTGCCACTGCCACTGCCACTGCCAATGCAACTGCCACTGCCAATGCCAATGCCAACTGCCAACTACCAACTGCCAACTGCCAACTGCCAACTGCCAACTGCCAACTGCCAACTGCCAACTGCCAACTGCCAACTGCCACACCCCGATCCATGGCGAAATCGATCAAAGCGTGATATATTGTTCAAAGTCTCATGACAACTATGTTATAATATGATTAGATTCAATTATGTACTAAGTATGCAAACAAGATCCACCACATACAAATACAAATCAAAATACAATAACATTTATTACATCAAATTTAAATAGTCTTGTGGGTTTCTAAAGTAAACCCTACTTTTCATCAACTTCATTCTTCAAATCTGCATCATGGGTAAAAACAGGTCAACTACGAGAGTTGGTGAGTAATCTAGTTTTATTAAAGAAAATTGTGAGTTTGAATAATTTGAAATTTGTTTTCTTTTGAAGTTGGCAAGCAAGTGTTATTGAGATAACAGTTAATAAATCAAAAATTGATTAACAAATGATAACAACAACAATAAGTCCCCACCCTATATACATATATATATTTATATATTTATATATATATATATATATATATATATATATATATATATATATATATATATATATATATATATATATATATATATAGGATGGAGCATCTAATTATCATACACACTCAACCATGTGCGATCAATCACCTTAGCGTCCCAAGGCGGGGTGGTCAACCCAATAGCGCTATTATTGTCCATAACGTACCTCAAGAATACGGGTATAGTCATGGAGATTAGACTAAAAATGGTAATGCACTACAAGTACATGTAGCGTAAACAAACAATAATTATACAAATACTAATTCATGTATAAATGTCCCAACAATGTCTCAATGGTGAAAAAATAATAAAATGAAATGGGAAGATATTAAAACCACATGATACACCCCAAAAGTATTGAAAATTATAAAATATGGGGTAGATTACTCACTTTAGTCCAACGGAATACGCGTGTCGCAGAATAGGCGGCTCGGGTCAAAATGACGTAGAACCTAATATAATTAATAGTTTTGGTTTAGGAACTACTAAACGGGAATTAAGTATTAATAAAAATAATTATACACATATTCTTATATTAGATGAATGAACAATAATTCATTTCGATTTGAATATTAAGGTATTCATTTGTTAAATGAATTTTAAATTGAATTAATTACTTTGTATAATTAATTTATATTTTCAATTTAGTCAATATTTAAATAATTTCTTATTAAAATAATAACTTGTCCAATTATAAGTATTTACATATTTTAACAATTATTTATTTGAAATAATCATTAAAAATGCATTTTTACATGCTTAAGTACTTAGGAAAATAGTTTTAAAGAGTAAACAGTATTGAAAAACTCAGAAATTATTAGGAAATCATTATTTCACATAATAGTAATTACTGTAAAATTTTCATAGTTTTCTGAACTGTTTTAGTATTTCTTTATTATTTTATTGATAAAACAACATCAAAATTTCGGGAAAAATAATAAATGATCCCTACAAATTCTGGAAATTTAATCATAGTTTTCTAACATTATATTGAGCCTACTGTAAATGTTTTGGATATTTGTGACTATGGGAAGTATTTCTTATGTTTTTCATTATTAATTAAGCAATAAAATCATAAATAATAGTAAACGATTAAGGGAAATTCATTAAACTTTTTTATTTATAATTAACATGTTATATAAGATATTCGGATAAGTTTTTGTAATTTTTGGACATGTGTAGCTATTTATTATCAAGTTAAATGATTAAACTATCATTAAATCAGGACAAATAAGCAACCTTTCTTAAAAAACTCTGTAAATTTGGTCATGGAGTCTTTATAATGTTAATAAGGTGTGAAAAATATAAAATCCAGTTTTTGACATACATAACTTTATTTTGCTATTTATTTATCTACAACAAAATAAAATACAAAATAAGAAACAAACCATAATATAAATGCATGAAACTTCATACATCCACTTTACTCAATATATGGGTCATTCCAAAATTTTCCCAGAATTTATTGACTCCGAAAAGTATTTTATGTGAATTATTGTCCTATTTTATTGCAATAATTATAGTAATTCAATAAAAATAAGTTATTTTCTGAAAACTTCCAGAACTTCTTATTTTATTTATGAGAGTCTAATAAAAATCAGGTTTATGCATAAAATGAGTTTTAGATATTTTGGTGAATTTAATTTGTTTCATTCATTAATTTGAGACTTTTAACAACATACCTTGATGAATGCTTCAAGAGGGATGAAGATTTGAGTATATTGGAGTGTTCTTGGCTGAAATATGAAGATTTCTAGGAGGAATTTCGAGATTGAGAGTGAGAGAAAGAATAGATATGGTTTGAGTGGTGATGAGAATAATATGTTGGGAATTCCACTAACGGTAAATAAGAGTCCCAGTTTCCTCCGAAATCTAAGACACACGCCCTCAACATATCTTCGAGTGTTTGAATTGTCCTCTCAGATTGACCATCGGTTTGAGGATGATAGGCGGTACTGAGATCGAGGCGGGTTCCCATTGCTGATTGAAGTGATTGCCAAAACTGATAGAGAAATCTCCCATCACGATCTGAAATGATGTTGAGATGGATGCCATGCCGACCTTGAAATGTTCGACCTTGAAATCTCACACCCCGATCCTTGGCGGAATCGATCAAGGCGTGATATATTGTTCAAAGTCTCATGACAACTATGTTATAATATGATTAGATTCAATTAAGTACTAAGTATGCAAACAAGATCCACCACATACAAATACAAATCAAAATACAATAACATTTATTACATCAAATTTAAATAGTCTTGTGGGTTTCTAAGGTAAACCCTACTTTTCATCAACTTCATTCTTCAAATCTGCATCATGGGTAAAAACAGGTCAACTACGAGAGTTGGTGAGTAATCTAGTTTTATTAAAGAAAATTGTGAGTTTGAATAATTTGAAATTTGTTTTCTTTTGAAGTTGGTAAGCAAGTGTTAACAAATGATAACAACAACAATAAGTCCTCACCCTATATATACATATATATGTATATATATATATATATATATATATATATATATATATATATATATATATATATATATATATATATATATATATATATATATATATATATATATATATATATATATATATAGGATGGAGCATCTAATCATCATACACACTCAACCACGTGCGATCAATCACCTTAGCATCCCAAGGCGGGGTGGTCAACCCAATAGCGCTATTATTGTCCATAACGTACCTCAAGAATACGGGCATAGTCATGGAGATTAGACTAAAAATGGTAATGCACTACAAGTACATGTAGCGTAAACAAACAATAATTATACAAATAATGATTCATGTATAAATGTCTCAACAATGTCTCAATGGTGAAAAAATAATAAAATGAAGTGGGAACATATTAAAACCACATGATACACCCCAAAAGTATTGAAAATTATAAAATATGGAGTAGATTACTCACTTTAGTCCAATGGAATACGCGTGTCGCAGAATAGGCGGCTCGGGTCAAAATGACGTAGAACATAATATAATTAATAGTTTTGGTTTAGGAACTACTAAACGGGAATGAAGTATTAATAAAAATAATTATACACATATTCTTATATTAGATGAATGAACAATAATTCATTTCGATTTGAATATTAAGGTATTCCTTTGTTAAATGAATTTTAAATTGAATTAATTACTTTGTATAATTAATTTATAATTTCAATTTAGTCAAGATTTTAATAATTTCTTATTAAAATAATAACTTGTCCAAGTATAAGTATTTACAGATTTTAACAATTATTAATATGAAATAATCATTAAAAATGCATTTTTACATGCTTAAGTACTTAGGAAAATAGTTTTAAAGAGTAAACAGTATTGAAAAATTCGGAAATTATTAGAAAATCATTATTTCACATAATAGTAATTACAGTAAAATTTTCATAGTTTTCTGAACTGTTTTAGTATTTCTTTATTATTTTATTGATTAAACAACATCAAAATTTCGGGAAAAATAATAAATGATCCCTAAAAATTCTGGAAATTTAAGCATAGTTTTCTAACATTATATTGAGCCTACTGTAAATGTTTTGGATATTTGTGACTAGGGGAAGTATTTCTTATGTTTTTCATTATTAATTAAGCAATAAAATCATAAATAATAGTAAAAGATTAATGGAAATTCATTAAACTTTTCTATTTATGATTAACATGTTATATAAGATATTCGGATAAGGTTTTGTAATTTGTGGACATATGTAGCTATTTATTATCAATTTAAATCATTAAACTATCATTAAACCGGGAAAAATAAGAAAACATTCTTAAAAAATGTTGTAAATTTGGTCATGGAGTCTTTATAATGTTAATAAGGTGCAAAAAATATAAAATCCAGCTTTTGACATACATAACTATATATATATATATATATATATATATATATATATATATATATATATGTATATATATATATATTTATATATATATATATATATATATATATATATATATATATATATATATATATATATATATATATATATATATATATATATATATATATATATATTTAACCACAAGGGTGGTGCCTAGTTGGTTAGAGTTTGGTCTCCAAATGTCAAAATGACCAGGAGGTGCCAGGTTCTAATCCAAGGAGGAACAAAAACCCCCTAGTGGCCACAGGGGTTCACCCGCGATGACTCTGGCCTACTCGCGAAGCGGGTAGTCGCCTGGGGATTAGTCGGTTTACGAAAGCGTGCCGGAACCTCGGCTCCATAGGAGGCCCAAAAAAAAAAACTATATTTTGCTATTTATTTATCTACAACAAAATAAAATACAAAATAAGAATCAAATCGTAATATAAATGCATGAAACTTCATAAATCCACTTTACTCAATATATGGGTCATTCCAAAAAATTTTCGAGAATTTATTGACTCTAAAACGTATTTTATGTGAATTATTGTCCTATTTTATTGCAATAATTATAGTAATTCAATAAAAATAACTTATTTTCTGAAAATTTTCAGAACTTCTTATTTTATTTATGAGAGTCTGATAAAAATTAGGTTTATGCATAAAATGAGTTTTAGATATTTTGGTGGATTTAATTTGTTTCATTCATGAATTTGAGACTTTTAACAACATACTTTGATGAATACTTCAAGAGGGATGAAGATTTTGAAAGGTTTTCTGCAAACCATGAACTAAATAACCTAAGTTCACATGCAACCTATAAGGATCTATGTTTTCTTCTAATTGAACATATAACAAAAACTAGAGGCTAATAAAAGAAACTAAAGATCAAACAGAAAAACCAACCTTAATTTCTTGGAAGCTGAGCAGCAAAATTATCTTGCCTCAAATGAAAGTCACACCCAAGCTAGGAGGAGAGGGGATCGAAAATTCCAGAGAGAGTATGTGGAAAGTGGCGAATTCATATGGTGCCCAGGGACCCTTATTTATAGTTTCCAGATGACCAGTTGATAAACCTTAGAGATAAACCTTTTTTAATTCAAATAAGATAAACCTTTTATCTTACAATTCAAACTCCTATTTATCTTATTATATTAATTTCGAAATCTATATATTTCCATATATAAATTTCGACTTCCACTGGTCACTGTCACACTGCCACTTATTCAACTATTGAATAATTACAGTTTTAGTCCCTGCACCTTTAATTAATTAAATTAATCCTCAAATTAAATCCAATTAATTTCTAATTAATTAATATAGTTTCTAATTAATATATTATGACTTTAATATATTAATAAACCATATATTTAATTCCTATTGATTTATTAATCCCATAATAAATCATCCTTTCTCTCTACCGAATTTTCTACCAAACCTCCAACCATGAGGGCAACCCAAATGGACTGTGCTTCTATTAATTAGGTAAATACTAATTATTAGTCATGGCTTAGACACCTAATCTAACAGTCTCCCACATGGATAAGTCTATGACTATAATTACCAATTTAGCCTCTAATTAACCAACACCTTAATCTTCCTAGAAACCACTGCGAAACTCTGACTTAGTCAGTTCTGTCCAAAGATAAGTGATCAGATGATCCTCCGTCCAACTAGATATTTTTCAGACTCAAGACATAGATAAAATCAATCTGTTCTGATTCACTGTTCCTCGATTTCCGATTTGCATATGACTCTTAGACTACCAATTTAGTCCCGGTTGGCCAACCATTTTAGTCAACTTCAAATTCATCCAGAGGCCTACAGATATCTGTTCCCCGTTAGGGTCAAGGGATGAATAAACTTTGACTCGTATACTTATGTCTTTTACCAGACAAATTACTCACAATAACACGTTTTATAACACCGAGTTACCGATGCGTTTTCGTATTATCAATGAACAACCGTTTAGTAAATCATAACTCATATGGTTTAGCTTAAAGATCAAAAGATATTATCGTCTCAATATTGCTCGTGATATAATCCATGAAGCAATCCATTGAGCGCGGGTTTATCCAATACTCAAATCTCTATTTCCAAGTACTCATGAATGTTGCAGCAATCTTATTGCAATGTCTAACTCCTTAGACAATCTACAACTAATTCATGACAGCCTTGCTTCATACTTACTCCCTAAAAGCATGAGCGACTGTGGATATTTGAATAATCCAATTATTCAGGAAGTAAAACATGCAAAATGAAACACAATGATATATTATTGACAAAATTAGTAAACCATTACTCATTAATAAATCTCCATTACAAAAGTCAAATACAATAATATTGTTACAAGTTTCAAAAACCTATCTAATTACAAAAACTTATATCATCTCTTAATCCAATGCTCCTAGCATACTGATTATGCTTAATCCTACTCAGAGCCTTTGTCAAGGGATCTGCAGGATTATCTTCCGATGATACCCTCTTTACAAGGAGGTGACCTTCTTCTACCCTATGTCTGATGTAGTGGTACTTTCTGTCGATATGTCTGGACTTTCCATGATCTCGCGGTTCCTTTGTCAAGGCGACCGCACCTTCGTTATCGCAGAACAGTTCCAAGGGCTCCTGAATACTCGGGACTACTCCAAGGTCAACGATAAAGTTCTTCAGTCAAGCCGCTTCTTTTGACGCTTCACTTGCTGCTATGTACTCTGATTCGCACGTAGAATCAGCCACTGTTTCTTGCTTGGAACTTTTCCAAGTAACTGCTCCACCGTTCAAAAGGAATACCCAGCCCGACTGAGACCGACCACTGTCTCTATCCGTCTGAAAACTGGCATCTGTATATCCTTCAACTCTCAAGGTATCACTGCCACCGAGGACTAACACCATGTCTTTGTCCTTCGCAGATACTTGAGTATATTTTTCACAGCTATCCAATGCGCCCTTCCAAGGTTACCCTGGTACTGACTGACCATGCTTAAAGCAAAGGCCACGTCAGGGCGAGTACACGTCATAGCATACATGATTCATCCTACAGCCGAAGCGTAAGGTACCCGACTTATTTCAGCTATTTCTTCGTCTGTACTCAGGCTTTGAGTCTTACTCAATTTTGCATTACTTTGGATAGGTAGCTCTCCCTTCTTGGAATTTTCCATACTAAACCTTTTCAGTACCTTTTCCAAGTATGTACCCTGACTAAGTCCAATTAGTTTGTTCTTCCTATCTCTCAATGTTCTTATCCCGAGAATATAGGCAGCCTCTCCTAGGTCCTTCATGGCGAAACATTTCCCAAGCCAAGCCTTGACATCTTGCAAGGTTGGAATATCATTTCCCATGAGCAGTATGTCATCGACATATAGCTCCAGAAAGGTGACTATACTCCCACTAGCCTTGACATATACGCAGGACTCATCCTCGCTCCTAGAGAAGCCAAACTCTTTGACATTCTCATGGAAACAAAGATTCCAGCTGCGAGAAGCTTGCTTCAATCCGTAGATTGATCTCTCAGGCTTACACACCTTATTGGGATACTTTGCGTAAACATCCTGCGTATATGTCAATCCGTAGATTGATCATCGTCGACAAAACCCTCTGGCTGATTCATGTAAACATCCTCAGTCAACTTTCCATTAAGGAAAGCGGTTTTGACGTCCATCTGCCAAATTTCATAGTCATGAAATGCAGCTATGGCCAGCATAATCCTAATAGACTTTATCTTGGCTACTGGTGAGAATGTCTCGTCATAGTCAACCCCTGGGGTTTGAGTAAAGCCCTTCGCAACCAGTCTTGCCTTGAAAGTGTGTACTTTTCCGTCCATGTCGGTCTTCTTCTTGAAGATCCATTTGCACCCGACTGTCTTTCGACCCGGTACGTTGTCAACCAAGTTCCAAACTTGATTGTCATACATGGACTTGATCTCGCTATCCATGGCCTCTTTCCACTTGGCAGACTTAGGGCCCGCCACTGCTTCCTGATAGTTAGCTGGTTCATCCAAATTTATCAGTGTCCTATCACTGACAAACGTGTCCTTATCCGAAGTTATATGGAACCCATAAAACTCGGGTGGCATGCTAACCCTACCGGAATGCCTAAGAGGTAAGGATACATCTGTCGGACCAACAGGAACTTCTTCCTCATGTTGGTTGCTAGTTTCTCCTAAGGTTGCGTCATCTGATGACTCTTGAATTTCTTCTAGATCAATGGTACCCCCACTGTCCTCTTTGAATATGAGCTCTCTCTCTCTCGAAAGACCGCTTGTCTAGCTACAAAGACCACGTCCTCGCTTGGTCTGTAGAATAGATATCCAAAGGACTGTTTGGGATAACCAAGGAAGAAACACCTTTCACTTCTTTCTGCGAGTATGTCTTGAGTCTCTCGTCTAACGAAAGCCTCACAACGCCAGACTTTGATATGTGCCAGAGATGGAACTTTCCCCGTCCACATTTCATGAGGTGTTTTAGCAACCTTTTTAGTAGGGACAAGATTGAGGATATAGGCGGCAGTCTCTAAGGCATACCCCCAGAAGTGAATGGGAAGTGAAGCTCGACTCATCATGGAACGAACCATGTCCAACAGGGTTCGGTTGCGCCTCTCCGCAACATCGTTCAACTGTGGTGTCCTGGGAGGTGCCAACTGCGAAACTATTCCGCATTCCTTTAGATAGTCTAGGAACTCGATACTTAGATACTCTCCACCTCTGTCGGACCTGAGCATCTTTATCTTCCTGCCTAATTGATTCTCTACCTCGTTCTTAAATTCTTTGAACATTTCAAAGGTGTCTGACTTATGCTTGATTAAGTAGATATAACCGTATCTACTAAAATCGTCAGTAAAGGTTACGTAGAACCGCGTGCCATCCTTTGTGGTTGATCTGAATGGACCACACACATCCGTGTGAATGATGTCCAACAGACCCTCACCTCTTTCAAAAGAGCCTTTGAAAGGTGATTTAGTCATCTTGCCCAACAGACAAGATTCGCATACATCATCCGACCTGAGGTCGAATGATTCCAACACTCCATCCTTTTGGAGTTGGGCGATGCGTTTCTTGCTGATGTGCCCAAGCCGACTATGCCACAGACATGCCTTTTCTACACCACTAGTAGAATCAATATAATTTACACTATGTCCTAAATTGAAAACACATTCAACAGTTTCATACACACCATCACAAGGATAAGCAGTAAAAATCAAAATACCATTTTTAAAAACAGAAATCGAACCAATTTTATTGTCAAAAGAAAATTGAAATCCTTGTCTGAACAAAGCGTGAAATGAAATAATGTTTCTTGCCATTTCTGGCGAATAGCAACAATTAAATAACTCTAAGCTAACATCACTACTAAGCACTAAACTATAAACGCCGATCTTGGTAACAGGGGACGATCTCCTATTGCCCATGATCTGGTTCAGTTTACCGTGCTCCACATCCCTGCTTTCCTTTAGGCCCTGCAGATCAGAACAAATGTGAAAACCACATCCTGTATCAAGGACCCAAGAATTAGAAGATGGTGAGTTTTTAGAGATAGTGTATATACCTGCTGTCGATGGCTTTACTTTCCATCCTTGACATCTTGCAAGTATTTGGGGCAGCTTCTCTTCCAATGGCCCTTCTCTTTGCAGTAGAAACAGTCGGCTTCATTGGGGTTGGCTACACAAGGAATGTGAGAAGACTTGGTTCTCGAGCCATTGCTGGACGACCCGACCTGAACCTTTTCCCTCCAATTTTGCTTAAGAGGGCCCTTCCTTTTCTTTCCTTTGCCACTTCCAATGGCTAAGACGGGCTGATTGACCGAGGGTACACCTTTACCCTTCATCCCGTCCTCAGCAACCCGAAGCATACGATGCAACTCAGTCAGGTTAGCCTGATTGTTGTTCAAATGATAAGCCAGCCTGAACTGGTCATAAGAACTCGGTAAGGAGTTAAGCACTATGTCAACGGCCAACTCCTCAGGTACAGGCATCGCAAGCTTTCTAAGCCGCTCCACATAACCTTGCATTCTTTGCACATGAGCGCAGATGGACTCTCCATCTTTAGGTTTGCTGTTCGTGAAGTCTTTGACCACCTCCACCTCTCGATGCGCTCTTGCTTGCGGAACTTTTCTGCAAGCTCCTTGTGCATCTCAAAGGGCCAGTAGTCTTCGTATATCCTTTGCAATTCGGGGTTCATTGTGGCGATCATGATGTAGGCCACTTTGGTCGCATCATCATAATGTTTTTGGTACGAGGCAATCTCCTCGGGAGTAGCAGTTTCAGGGTCAATATCGACAAGCTCGGTTTCGAGGACATACTCTTTATTCTCGTACCTCAGAGCCATCTTGATATTTCTAATCCAGTCATTGTAGTTTGTCCCGTTCAATTGAACCTTGGAACACAGTGAGAGGATAGAGGGAACACTGGAGTTTTAGTGGGGAGCGGATTGATCAGCAGAAGACATCTATAAGAAGGTAAGTTTAATTAGATACATGTCGGTCCTTATAATAACCCAATATAAAATAAGGCTAGGATCCAACTATAACAAGTTGCAACATAGAAGAGGGATGCCGTAATCTATAAGCAAATTTTATAAAGGTAGGCGAATGACGATTCAGCCAATTCCACTGCGGAAAAATAATCTTATTATAAATGGAATTCCTAGTTTCTTTTGAGATATATTGAACTGTTCAATAGCATGTTTAATCACAAACCGGGTGTGAATAACCATGGAAATTAGCTTGGTACTCTCGGGTCCATTATCATCTCAAATTGATGTGCCGGTAAACAACACATGCTCCATCAACAATGATAACACCCGAGACACCCATTGCCACTCTTTATGAACCCCCATTGGTGTGCCGGTAAACCACACACGCTCCACCAACGTTTCATAAAGTGCAATGTGCAATTTCATGGGTTAGCATCAAATTCACATTTTTCCCTAAAGTAACTAGATTGGGATTTTGTTTTGTAAATGATTCTAGTACTTTGATCATTATACTTTTAATGATTTAGCGGTTCTGTCAAACCCGTTCGGCTAATGACCCTCCACTGATCAGGCGAGCAGTGGATGAGAGTGTTCACCCATTAGACTGCCATTTTATAGGCAGTCTCCTTATACCCACTTTATAGACCAGCTTCGTGAATGAGGCATACTATTGATTTGACTAACCAAATTTATCTCATATATATAGTATTAACTTTTAATAACATATATAAGATGTATTTTAAAACCCTTTAAAATATTCAAGGTTTATCTTTTAATTTTACCAAATTTAACAATTAAAATTTAAATTAAATTAAACCTTAAAATTGATTTAATCAATTTTAATTACCAATAAATTAAATTAATTAGATCTAAATATTTTAAACGTTTTAAAATATTTTTCTGGATTTTTCCATTAATTTTCGATAATTTAAAATTAATTAAATCCCTTTTTGAATTATCTTTTAATTAACAGTTAATTAAATTAATTCACTGAAGATAGATTTATCCAAATTAATCAAATTAATTAAAACCTATCCTCAACCCCCTAGATTTCGAATTCAAATAATGGGGTTTAAGGTTATCCATTTAATTAACAAATAAAGTTACCAAAAATAGAAAACCTCCTAAAACCCTAATGTCAGATTTCGAAAATGACAAGGGGGGGATTAGGGTTTCCAAAACCCTAATCCTAGAAATCGATCCTAATTATAATTAGGGTTTATAGGCTTTAAACCCTAAAACAATTATAGCAATTCAACAAGAAAACAAAACAAGCTCTGATACCACTGAAATGTTTTCTACAAACCATGAACTAAATAACCTAAGTTCACATGCAACCTATAAGGATCTATGTTTTCTTCTAATTGAACATATAACAAAAACTAGAGGCTAATAAAAGAAACTAAAGATCAAACAGAAAAACCAACCTTAATTTCTTGGAAGCTGAGCAGCAAAATTATCCTGCCTCAAATGAAAGTCACACCCAAGCTAGGAGGAGAGGGGATCGAAAATTCCAGAAAGAGTATGTGGAAAGTGGCGAATTCATATGGTGCCCAGGGACCCTTATTTATAGTTTCTAGATGACCAGTTGATAAACCTTAGAGATAAACCTTTTTTAATTCAAATAAGATAAACTTTTTATCTTACAATTCAAACTCCTATTTATCTTATTATATTAATTTCGAAATCTATATATTTCCATATATAAATTTCGACTTCCACTGGTCACTGTCACACTGCCACTTATTCAACTATTGAATAATTACAGTTTTAGTCCCTGCACCTTTAATTAATTAAATTAATCCTCAAATTAAATCCAATTAATTACAGATTAATTTCTAATTAATTAATATAGTTTCTAATTAATATATTATGACTTTAATATATTAATAAACCATATATTTAATTCCTGTTGATTTATTAATCCCATAATAAATCAACCTTTCTCTCTACCGAATTTTCTACCAAACCTCCAGCCATGAGGGCAACCCAAATGGACTGTGCTTCAATTAATTAGGTAAATACTAATTATTAGTCATGGCTTAGACACCTAATCCAACAGATTTGAGTATATTGGAGAGTTCTTGGCTGAAATATGAAGATTTCTAGGAGGAATTTCGAGATTGAGAGTGACAGAAAGAATAGATATGGTTTGAGTGGTGATGAGAATAATGTGTTGGGAGAAAAATGAAAGGAAAGATGATGGGAGGTGTGAGTGGGAGACAATGGGAATAACCTTTTACTTTTGGTGGTCTTCATAATTCTCCACTAACACAAGCATTTTAAGAGTTTTATAAAATTTAATGTAGTGTTTATAAAAATAGAGTTTTATAAAAAAAAGGTTATTATTTGATTATAACAATCTACTTTGATTTGAAGTTTAATTATAGCATTCAAGTTTGATTCTTTTAATTTAATTAGAGCATCATACTTTGATTTGATTTTAATATGGTATCATAATTTAATTTGATTATAGTTATAACGTTATACTATGCTATATTGTTATTAACGTCAATTTATATCGTAATGTAAGGGTTTTGATCCTATTAGCATCGAGAAATCTCGAGTAGGGTTTATTAAATTTCCAATTGGGTTGGGTTGACCCGAATCCATTTTAGGCGGATGTCACACCAACTGCCAACTGCCAACTGCCAACTGCCAACTGCCACTTGCCACTTGCCACTTGCCACTTGCCACTTGCCACTTGCCACTGATTGCATAATTATCTTATGTCAAAGATTATTTGAAGATAATGTTTTCTTATAACAGAAGATCCATTTTGGAAGTCATTGGGTTTAGTACTAGTTTACCTAGCGTATGTGTTAAGCTAGGTTTTTCATTCTGTTATAAGTATCGATAGTCGCATGTGTTTTGGCCATCGAATAAGAGTGTGTTTTATAATTAGAGTCTCTTCTCTGATTATCTCATTGTGTAGAAACCTTCTAATATAGTTTGTTTCTATATCCTTATTTATTGCTTGATTGAATCGTCTTTTAGGACCAACATTTTCTTTACCCCTACTCCATTTCTTGTATATAACATTCCATTCTTCATCTCTACTCTGTCTCTTTTCAGAATCGCCGGTCTTCTCTCAAACCTAGTGACATTTGCTTTCAGTTTGCAACCCTCGATGTTTATTCTGCTAATATGTCTTGCCAGTTATGCACTTTTTAACACCCTGATGAACCTGACGAATGCAACTTTTCCCCCTCTGATTTTTCTTTTTCGCATAAATTAACATCCACCACACATCCAACTTTCTTGACTTCTCATAATCTTGCTTCATTTCAGCTACTCGGTATGTTTGCTACATAGACAATGGCGGACGCAGAACAAAATCTCAGAGGTAGCACACAATAGTTTAGGGGTAGTACACCGGAAAATTTACACTACAACAAAACTTTTCTCAAAAATTTTGCACTACCCCAGGCACCTCCTATGTTCTCCCTTGTACATAGAAGGTGGTTGCAATTCTCTAGTGTCTTTTCCTTTGCCCATTACTGTTCCCCTCCCCCACATGGTTCACGAATGGTATGCATTTTATAAATAATTGCACTCCAATTGCACCTTAATATTTTATAGCTACGGAAACTAAAATGAATTACGGAGAAAATCAAATCTGAGCCTATATTACCTAATACACACAAAAACCATTGCACACTCAGATAAGTTAAATAATAAAATTATACTTATAAAACAAGAGATTCACAATGGAAGGTCTTAATTGAGAAAATAAAACAAAATTATAAAGGGTAGTTACGCATCACCTAGGCTAAACAATTTTTGATTAAGTAGCTTACTGAATCTTGTGAATAGTTAATTGATTATTAACGTATCTACACAAAGGTAGCGTCTTAAAATCGATTTATCACTAACACTTGCAAAATAAAAACTGATCTAACACTATCCTATCTCAAATGACCCGAGTACTTACAACGAATATATATAAAACTTAATCAACGTGGGATCAAAATAAATACATCCATTGCCCATTGAGGGGAACGAATAAAAGCAACTGATGACAAAGTTAAAAAAGAACCTTAATTAGAAGAATAATTAAAATACAAAACAACGAAGTATGGTTTCCCTATAGACTTGAGAAAAGAAACATTACTACAAAGTAACAAACTCCAAGAAACCATGTGTAATAAGAGATATCAACGTGCCGTTCAAAAAAAAAAAAAAAAAAAAAAAAAAAAAAAAACATAAGAGATATCAACGAATACATATGCTATAGAAAGAACCACCATTACACCATGCATATAACAACTTATAGACATAGCATAAACCATAAATTGATTCCTTTGATGTATTATAGTAAAACATAAACCACAAATGTGACCAACAAATAATAGACAATGTTGTAAGCAACAGTAACTCGTTTCTATACATAATGCAATTGTGGATCGAAAGCTTCTGAACTTGATGAACTTGAATCAAATAAGAGAGAGCCATGTTGTTGCTATGTACGTATAAAACATGAGAAAAGGTAACAGGTAACAGTAACTAACTAAATAATCATGTAGCACAAATGAGGCATAAAATGTGAAACCACAAGAGGAATCACATCATTTGACTTATCTACTGCAACCAATTTATAGGGGCAAATAAACATCCACCAAAATATAAATGAAAAAACTAGAAGAATCTGGTGTGGAAATAAATGATATTGTTTCTTGAAATAAACTATTTGCAATCGACTGAAAAGGCTACAATCTCCTCAACAGGCGAAAATTCATAACCTGGTCAGCAATCCAATCAACAGCATAGACGAAATATGATAAAAGAATTCACAGGGTACTAATCAGGAATGAAGATTAAAATGATAAAAGCGAACATACAGTTTCATCACCACAGAAGAGGCTTTTGCATATATAATTGAAGTTTGACATAACTTTAAAGGATCGGAACAATTGGTGATGCTAATCTCCAATATCGCAAGAAACCATAAAAACAACACGGAAATCCTAATTGATGCCATTATTGACATACTTGATCAAGATTTAGCCGACATATTTAGCCATGGATTTCAAGATGCCATGCTGTCCATAAGCCCACGTAACATAACTCAATATCTCTTCTTTGACACCCAGATCACCAATCAGCATACCTTGGACTAGCTTAGCATGCGCCAGATCAAACGGAAACTTGTGCTTGGCTATCTCATCCTCACTCATACCTATCCGTCCTCCCAATTCTTCCTTCCTTGAGCCGATGAATTCGTTGTAAGTCCCATCATCCAAATTTATAATGGCAGCATGAGACTGATGCCAATGTTGACTATAGACTCTTTGTAAGTGTAGAGATCGGTTGTAAAATACGACGGATCCGAATTGACTTTAGACAATATTAGCTCAATTCGGAATGGGATCAAAATTATCAAACGGTAATAATCACAACGAAAATACGAATAAAGTAAATATAATAGAGACACAGAGATTTACGTGGAAAACGCAAATCGGGAAAAAACCACGGGCGGGGGAAGCCGAGAACCAATTCACTATATTTTGTGGTGTTTACAAAATGTTTGGAGAAATATAAAAATACAAAGAGTTTATAACTCTTATGTATTAATAAGAAGAGGAATAAGAAGAGAAGATGTTTTGGTGTGTTGAATGAGCTGATTTATACTCCCTTTTATAGGGCATTCTTCATGTGTGAATCAAAGGAAATTTGTGGTTGTAATTGTTGAAAAACGAATATGAACAACCATAAAAATTCTAAGCTTGAGTTTGTATATTGTTGAAGAAAAATCAGCCTTGTGTGAATTGTTGAATGCAGCCAAGTTGAATTTGATTTGCTCTAGAACATTTGAAGTCATATATTCACAATCTCCACCTTGACTTCAAAATGGGACAAAGCTTGTATACCCATTTGGTAAAACCAACAAATATTCAAACTTCAAAACTTCATAAGAAACTGCAATCACCATATAGAGAAAAATTGATCCGGAAAAATGAAATACTTCCTCCACCACGAGCCTAACCAGGCTCAACTGCGATCAGATATACTCATTAAGTTCAAACATAGTTTGAACTTGGATATTGGAAGACTCTTTGTGAACACATCAGCGGGATTATAATCTGTATCGATCTTTTCTATGAAACAATCACATTTTTCAAGGATATCATGCACAAAATGATAACGAATATCAATGTGCTTTGTACGGTCATGAAACATCTGATCTTTACTCAAGAATATAGCACTTTGATTATCACAGAATACACTGTGGTAACCTTTATTCTATCATCGAGTTCTCTAAACAATCCCTTTAACCAAATATCTTCCTTAACTGCTTCTGTAATCGCCATATACTCTGCCTCTGTAGAAGACAGTGCAACTGTAGACTGTAACTGGGCTTTCCAACTAATAGCACAACCGTTCAGTGTAAACACATACCCTGTAATGGATCTTCGTTTATCCAAGTCTTTGCCAAAATCTGAATCAACATATCCAACCACCCCAGTGTTAGATTGTCCATAGCGTAGACACATAGAAGACGTACCGCGTAGATAACGTAAGATCCACTGTACTGCTTTCCAGTGTTCTCTTCCCGGGTTCGCCATATATCTACTAACCATGCTAACTGCATAAGCCAAATCAGGGCGTGTGCAGATCATAGCATACATCAAAGATCTAATAGCACTAGAGTATGGTACGCGTGCCATGTACTCCATATCAGTCTTAGTAGTAGGACTTAAAGCGGATGATAACTTGAAATGAGCTGTAAAAGGTGTGTTGACAGGCTTTGCTTCATGCATATTAAAACGTCTTAGGACTTTCTCAATGTAACCTTTTTGAGAAAGATGCAAGATCCTAGACTTCCTGTCACGAACAATTTCCATACCTAAAATTTTCTTGGCAGCTCCTAAGTCCTTCATTTCAAAATCAGCTTTCAATTGGTCTTTCAACTTCTGAATCTCCTTCATATCTTTCGCTGCAATCAACATGTCATCCACGTACAACAGTAAGTAGATCTTTGAACCATCACCGCCTTTCTTGAAATAAACGCAGTTATCATAGGTGCACCTACTGAATTTGTGACTGCTTGAGGCCATAGAGAGATTTCTTCAATTTACATACGTAGTCTTCCTTGCCAGGAACTACAAAACCTTCAGGTTGTTGCATGAAAATCTCTTCCTCAAGCTCACCATTTAGGAAAGCTGTAGTAACATCTAGTTGCTCCAACTCATAATCATTTGAAGCAACTAACCCCAACAATGCACGATTAGAAGTGTGTTTGACTACTGGGGAATAGATGTCAGTATAGTCAACGCCTGGAATTTGACTGTAGCCTTTAGCTACCAACCGAGCTTTATATCTTGGCTTCGCATTCGGGTTAACAGGTTCTTTGAGCTTGTAGACCCACTTGCATTTAACTGGCCTTTTCCCTTTTGGAATAGGAACTAAATCCCAAGTACCATTTCTTTGCAAGGATTCCATCTCATTATGCATAGCAATCATCCAATCACTTGAGTCTTTAGATTTGATAGCCTCATCATAATTTAGAGGCTCGGTTTCCGACTCAATATCATTAGCAACAATAAAAGCATAAGCAACAAGTTCAGCTTCAGCATACCTCTTTGGAAGAACAATTTGTCTTCTCGTCCTATCTCTTGCAATGCTTCGAGTAGTAGCTTGTGGTTGTGAAATTGTTGTATCTTCAACAACGACATGCTCATTTGGCGAGGAAGACTCTTGTTGCTCTACTGGACTCGGAATAGTGACAGGTGAAGTAGGAAACTCCACCTCCATTTGAGCTTTCTCTTCATTTGCTTTTGATGATGCGACTGTATCTTCCGTAGAGTCGGAAGTTTGATGAATCATAGCAGACTCGTCAAAAGTAACATCTCTTGAGATGATGATTTTATTTAGATCATTGCTCCATAACTTGTAACCTTTAACTCCTGGATTATAACCAAGAAAGACACATTTAAGTGCTCTCGGTTCTAACTTCCCATTGTCAACTCGTGCATAAGCTGGACATCCGAAAGGTTTCAGATGTGTATAATCGGCAGGTTTCCCGGACCATAACTCATACGAAGTTTTCTTTTCGATTGCTCGTGACGGTGATCGGTTGATAACATAGCAAGCAGTAGAAGCAGCCTCCGCCCAAAAGGACTTTGGAAATTTGGAATTTGAAAGCATACATATGACCTTCTCTATAATCGTGTGATTCATCCTTTTGGCTACACCATTTTGTTGAGGCGTATAGACTACCGTGCGATGTCGGGTAATGCCTTCCTTTAGGCAATAGGCATTAAACTCTTCTGAGCAAAACTCTAGTCCATTATCCATATGAAGATACTTTACCACCAATCCTGATTGCTTTTCAACCTGAACTTTCCAGTCTCTGAAGGTAAAGAAAACGTCTCCCTTATGTTTTAAGAAGAAACACCACACCTTCCTGGAGAAATCGTCAATGATAGTGAGCATATAGTTAGCTCCACCTTTAGAAGCAACTCGAGCTGGTCCCCACAAATCCGAGTGGATATAGTCGAGTGGTCCTTTCGTTGTATGGATACCACTTGCAAACCTCAATCATTTTGCCTTGCCATATACACAGTCTTCACAGAACTCCAAATCAACAATCTTTTGTTGACTAAGTAAACCTCTTCGACTCAATTCTGACATGCCTTGAAAACTCATATAGCCAAGTCGAAGGTGCCAAAGACGGGACTGATCTGGATCAGAAAGAGACTTTGAAACAATAGCAACATCACTGGAAATTGTTTGCCCGTCAAGAAAGTAGAGGTCGGAGGTTTTTCGATTGGCTCTCAGTTTGTCGGAACCATCTTTGAACACCCTGAGAACTCCACCTTTACCGGCAAACTCGTATCCCTTTTTATCAAAGGAACTGAGAGATAACAAGTTTCTTCTGAGGTCAGGGACATATCTAATATCCCCAATGGTTCGGATAACGCCATCAAACATACGGATTCTGACTGAACCATATCCAAGAACTGGACATGTAGTATTGTTACCCATCAACACATAGCCCTGGTTAACCTTTTCAAATGTGTAAAACCAACTTTTGTTGTGACACATATGAAAAGTACAACCAGAGTCGAGTATCCAATCACCAGTGGAATCCAGTTTATCTGAATAAACTGTCAAGAGTTCTCCAATACATTCGACCTCTGCTACATCGGCTTCACCCGAAGTGCTAGCTTGTTTACCATTTGCTGCCGCCTTCTCTTTTTCTTTATTCTTCAACTTGAAACATTCTTCAAGCACATGTCCCTTCTTGTGACAATAGTTGCAAAACTTTCGTTTGCCTTTTGACTTGGATCTGGTTCTGTTAGAAGATTGAGAAGTTCTACTTCTCTCTGTTGTTCTTCCTCTGACATTCAAACCTTCGGCTTTAGAATCACTTGGACCACCACAGGTAATATGCTTCATCTTCTCTTTAGAATCCAAAGCTGTAAAGACTTCATCTAAAACAAGAGTGTCACGACTGTAGATGATTGTATCACGAAAATGGCTATAGGATTCGGGCAACGATGACAACAAAAATAAAGCCAAGTCTTCATCTTCATATTGAACATCCATATTCTCTAAGTTATTTACAAACTCTTTGAATGTAGACAAATGTTCAGCTAGCGAGCCTCCTTCAATCATCTTGAGATTGAACAACCGTTGCTTTAGATGCAACTTGTTCGGTAAGCTCTTTGTCATCAATAACTGCTCCAACTTCAGCCACAAAGCAGCCGCCGACGTTTCTTTTAGAACATCTTGTAAAACATCGTTTGACAAGTGCAAACGAATTTGAGATAAAGCCTTCAGATCTTTCATCTCCTTTTCTTCTTCGGTCCATGTAGCGGGCATCCTTTCGAAGCCCAAGAGCGCCTTGTGTAAATCCATCTGAATGAGAATGTCTCTCATCTTTACTTGCCACAACGGAAATTGGTTATTTCGATCCAACAGTGGAATATCTTATTTCACCGAAGACATGATTAATTACTTGATAAAATGATAGCTAATATCAAAACCCGGATGCTCTGATACCAATTGTTGTAAAATACGACGGATCCGAATTGACTTTAGACAATATTAGCTCAATGCGGAATGGGATCAAAATTATCAAACGGTAATAATCACAACGAAAATACGAATAAAGTAAATAAAATAGAGACACAGAGATTTACGTGGAAAACCCAAATCGGGAAAAAACCACGGGCGGAGGAAGCCGAGAACCAATTCACTATATTTTGTGGTGTTTACAAAATGTTTGGAGAAATATAAAAATACAAAGAGTTTATAACTCTTATGTATTAATAAGAAGAGGAATAAGAAGAGAAGATGTTTTGGTGTGTTGAATGAGCTGATTTCTACTCCCTTTTATAGGGCATTCTTCATGTGTGAATCAAAGGAAATTTGTGGTTGTAATTGTTGAAAAACAAATATGAACAACCATAAAAATTCTAAGCTTGAGTTTGTATATTGCTGAAGAAAAATCAGCCTTGTGTGAATTGTTGAATGCAGCCAAGTTGAATTTGATTTGCTCTAGAACATTTGAAGTCATATATTCACAAGATCGGCCACTTTTGTGTTGTACCCAAGTGATTCTGCCTCAGTCGGTACTTCAACTTGAGAAACTTTGACATTTGCCTCCTCGAGGGTTTGAATGATCCGAGTTAATAGTTCTGATGCATATGCACCCAAGGCACTTGCGTAGAAAGCAGTTGCATGATGTTCTGTTGTCACATGTTGGATCAGTGACCAACAAAGACACGCCACTCGGTTTGCATACTTCTCATTGTTGTTTGTATAAAATACCTCCACACGACGTCTGGGTCCTAACTTACCTGGCTTAGAATAATGTTTTGTGATGTTCATATACGTTGGCATAAAATTCCCCATTGCAACTCTCTTTGGTGGCTCATCCTGTGACTCTTCATTTGCCTTTCGTTTGATGTGATAGACTAGCTCTCCTCCTTCCATGATCACTTTAAGTCTGTATATAATCTCACACTGTAACTTACCTGGCTTAAAAAGTTACCTGGAATTTCAAATCAGAACTTGGAGGGGATGAGGTCAACTTGAAACTCAATCGGTGTTACACTCGATTTTTTAAGAAGGAGCGTTGACATTTGACATTTTGAATAATTCATTAAAAGCTAGGTGATAATGTAAAAGAAGTCGAGACTTATTTATACTAAATTTCTCAATACGTAACGGTAAGATTTTGGAATTACCGCATGAATTCGAAACGGTAATATTTTTTATTATGGGCATCAAATAGAAATGGTAGTAAATTTGAATAATTAATTCATGCCATCTGTGACATCCGCCTAAAATGGATTCGGGTCAACCCAACCCAATTGGAAATTTAATAAACCCTACTCAAGATTACTTGACGCTAATAGGATCAAAACCCATACACTACGATATAAATTGACGTTAATAGCAATATAGCATAGTATAACGTTATAACTATAATCAAATTAAATTATGATACCATATTAAAATTAAATCAAAGTATGATGCTCTAATTAAATTAAAAGAATCAAACTTGAATGCTATAATTAAACTTCAAATCAAAGTAGATTGTTATAATCAAATAATAACCTATCTTTTATAAAACTCTATTTTTATAAACTCTACATTAAATTTTATAAAACTCTTATATTAATTAATATATTATATAAAAGATGCTTGTGTTAGTTGAAAATTATGAAGACCACCAAAAGTAAAAGTTTATTCTCATTGTCTCCCACTCACATCTTCCATCATCTTTCCTTTCATTTTTCTCCCAACACATTATTCTCATCACCACTCAAACCATATCTATTCTTTCTCTCACTCTCAATCTCGAAATTCCTCCTAGAAATCTTCATATTTCAGCCAAGAACACTCCAATATACTCAAATCTTCATCCCTCTTGAAGCATTCATCAAGGTATGTTGTTAAAAGTCTCAAATTCATGAATGAAAACAATTAAATCCACCAAACTATCTATAACTCATTTTATGCATAAACCTGATTTTTCTCAGGATCCCATCAATAAAATAAGAAGTTCTGGAAATTTTCAGAAAATAACTTATTTTTATTGAATTACTATAATTATTGCAATAAAATAGGGCAATAATTCACATAAAATACTTTTGCAGTCAATAACTTCTGAGAAAATTTTGGAACAACCCATATATTAAGCAAAGTGGATTTAGAAAGTTTAATGCATTTATATTACTGTTTGATGCTTATTTTGTATTTTATTTTGTTGTAGATAAATAAATTGCAAAATATAGTTATGTATGTTAACAACTAGATTTTATATTTTTTGCACCTTAATAACATTTTAAAGACTCCATGACAATATTTACAGATGTTTGTAAGAATGTTTGCTTATTTTTCCTGATTTAATGATTATTTAATGGTTTAAATTGATAATAAATAGCTACACATGTCCAAAAATTATAAAACCTTATCAGAATATCTTATATAACATGTTAATCATAAATAAAAAGTCTAATGAATTTCTCTTAATATTTTCCTATTATTTATGATTTTATTGATTAGTTAATAATGAAAAATATAAGAAATACTTCCCCTAGTCCAAAATATCCGAAATATTTACAGTAGGCTCAATATAATGTTAGAAACCTATGGTTAATTTTCCAGAAGTTTTGGGAATCATTTATTATTTTTCCTGAAATTTGTTGTGGTTTAATTATTAAAATATTAAATAAATACTAAAGAAGTTAAGAAAAATATGAAAATTTTACAGTAATTACTATTTTATGAAATACTGATTTTCTAATAATTTTAGAATGTTTCATTACTGTTTAGTATTTAAAACCATTTTCCTAAATATCTAAGCATGTAAAAATGCATGTTTAATGATTATTTCATATAAATAATTGTTTATAATATATAAAATCTGTAAATACTTATAATTTGACTAGTTATTATTTTAATAAGAAATTACTAAAATCTTGCCTAAAGTGAAAATATAAATTAATTAAGCAAAGTAATTAATTCAATTTAAAATTCATTTAACATATGAATACATTAATATTCAAAACAAAATTTGGATTATTGTTAACTCATCTAATATAAGAATATGTGTCTAATTATTTTTATTAATACTATATTCCCGTTTATCGATTTCTAAGCCAAAACCATTAATTATATTAGGTTCTACGACATTTTGACTCGAGCCGTCTATCGTACAACACGAGCATTCCTTATTGGACTAATGTGAGTAATCTACCCCATATTTTATAATTTTCAATACTTTTTGGGGTGTATCATGTGGTTCTAATATGTTGCAACTTCACTTTATTATTTTTCACCATCCAAACATTGTTGGGACATTTATACATGAATCATTATTTGTATAATTATTGTTTGTTTACGCTACATGTACTTGTAGTGCATTATAATTTTTAGTCTAATCTCCATGACTATGCCCGTATTCTTGAGGTACGTTATGGACAATAATAGCGCTATTGGGTTGACCACCCCGCCTTGGGACGCTAAGGTGATTGATTGCACGTGGTTGAGTGTGTATGATGATTAGATGCTTCATCCTATATATATATATATATATATATATATATATATATATATATATATATATATATATATATATATATATATATATATATATATATATATATATATATATATATATAGATATATATATATATATATATATATATATATATATATATATATATATATATACGGTGAGGACTTATTGTTGTTGTTATCATTTGTTAATCAATTATTGATTTATAAATTGTTATCTCAATAACAGTTGCTTGCCAACTTCAAAAGAAAACAAATATCAAATTATTCAAACTCACAATTTTCTTTAATAAAACTAGATTACTCACCAACTCTCGTAGTTGACCTGTTTTTACCCATGATGCAGATTTGAAGAATGAAGTTGATGAAAAGTAGGGTGTACCTTAGAAACCCACAAGACTATTTAAATTTGATGTAATAAATGTTGTTGTATTTGGATTTGTATTTGTATGTTGTGGATCTTGTTTGCATACTTAGTACTTAATTGAATCTAATCATATTATAACATAGTTGTCATGAGACTTTGAACAATATATCACGCCTTGATCGATTCCGCCAAGGATCGGGGTGTGACAGATTGGTATCAGAGCCCTTGACTATAGGGAATTAGGTTAATTGCCTTGACCTAGTCTATAGCCTCTAGGGTCCTCTCATATGCTAGTTTATAAAATGCACACACAACTGCATGCAATTCGCACTTAGAAAATCCTATGAATACCTTTGTGTGCTAATTGCTCCCTTATGTGCTTACGTATTACTCCCGACACTTATATGTGTGCATGCACTTGTGAATTTTCTCCTCTTTCTCTTAAAATCACACACATACTCAAATGGTTTCAAAATAAAAATTTACATACATATATATTCCTTAGAGGTCACAGGAAATTAAATGTCATCCACTCTAGTTGGGTAGGATCAATGTAATGGACGCGTAGTAACTGGACGGGGGAGGTGCCGGTAGCCTGAAAGTCCTGACTAGGTAAGCATTCGTATATATCCCAATCAACCGAGGGACCAGTTTGCTTACCTGGGGACCAAATGTAACGCCAAGATACTCTTTTTATAATTATTATAAAAGGGTAAATTGGTCATTTTACCTTGTAAGGGTAAAATGGTCTTTTGGACAGAAAAGTATTTGGTTTGAAATAATATTTTAAGTTTTGGACTTAAAATGTTATAAAAACTGATTTTTGGTCGTTTTACCGAAAAAGGGTATTTTGGTCATTTGACCAAGTCAACGACCAATTATGTAAAAATATTGTTGGTTGTGGCCAAAATGTAGGAAATGAAAGTTTTATTGTAATAAAACTTGGTTATTGTGGTCAAAGTTCAAGGAAATGAACTTAGGGACCAAATTTGTAAAAATTTGTGATATATATAGAGAGAGTTGACTCTCTTTGACTGGCCATTGTTTGCAGCTACGGGAGAGAGTTTCTCTCTAGAAATTCTGCAGAAGTTGGAGGAATTCTTGAAGGTTGAGGCTTGAATTTCGATTCCTAGCTTTGGAATGAAGGATTGGAAGCTTTGAAGGTTGGTATTCCAAGTTCTAGCTTGTTATTTCTTGATGGGTTTTGTAGCAACTCAAAACTGCATTTGCAGTGATGATTATGTGTTTAAGTTGATGTAATACTTCCCTTAAGTCATTAGAATAAGGACTTAACTAAAGAAAGTGGAAGTAGGTTGCTATTAGTGATGAATTTGAAGTTTGGGGTTGTTAGAACTAAGAACCCTAATTCTTCATTTTGATTGATTTGGTTGTTTTAGATGGTTGAAAACCTTGTTAAAGTATAAGGTTTTAGTCCTAGAACAAACCCCAATCGATTAAGGACCTGATTAAGGCCTTAATGGCCAAAAACTGCTTGCTACAGTGCATAAATCGCGACTGTCCAGGAGCTCTGCCCAGGCGCAGGGCGCAGTGCGCCCAGGATCAGGGCGGGGTGCGCCCAGGCGCAGTGCGCCTGATTCCTGGCGCAGTGCGCCTCCAAGCAGGGGCCAGGCAGGGGACTTCCGACTCGCTAACTTTCGTTTGGCTTGTCCGTTTTAGCTCAAATTTGGACCATAGGCTCGTTATGGTCTGAAAAGTTTGGGAAAATTATTAAGTTGAGTTTTCGACCCCTCGGGGGCACTGTAGACCGATCCGAATGTCCCGGTGAATAGTAAAATTCATATAAAGTTAGTAAACGGAAAGTTTATTAACTAGGCATTGTTTGTAACAATGTTTTATTGAACTCTAGTGTATTAGAGTTAGTTGAAATGGGTATTAACCTATAATCATGTTGAAAATGATTAAATTATAGGTGCGGGACAAATTCTACGGATCGTATCGGAAAGCAAGGAATTAAATGCAGCTAGCATCCAGGTGAGTAATCTCACTGATACCATATGTGATATATGATGATTGAGTTGTTACAGGTTGAAACTGATTGTGGGACGAAAAAGATACGTTTGAAGAGACAAGATCGGATAAGCCGTGAGTCATTGCGATGACAAGAACGGAACCGTGAGTCTAGGCAATAGCGGCTAATCCGTGAGCCTCAACTAATTCTGGATTTTATATCCAATGGGTGCGGCCTGTATGGCTATGATTTTTGGATTGTATATCCAACCGGTGCGGCCTTCGGGCTATGTCTCCGATGCGGCCTTCGGGCTATGATTTGATGCGGCCTGTTGGCTATGACTCCGGTGCGGCCTTCGGGCTATGTCTCCGATGTGGCCTTCGGGCGATGACTCCGGTGCGGCCTTCGGGCTATGTCTCCGATGCGGCCTTCGGGCTATGACGTTTGGTGCAGCCTGTTGGCTATGATTTTGTTACAGGTACACGGTACAGCCTGTTTGGCTATGATATTGTTACAGGTACATGGTGCAGCCTTTTTGGCTATGATATCGGGTTATCAAACCCAGCTGGTGCGGCCTGCGGGCTATGAATTGTATATTGAAAATGTTTTGGTGCAGCTTAAATAGCTATGACACAGGGTGCGGCTGTTAGCCATGATACATGATGCAGTCCGATGTGACTAAGAGATATGGGACAGAAATAGTCGTATATGATTATGCGTACAAATAACTGACGTGGATTGATAAATGCAGGTTATTATGTCATAGTCTGTAAGACTAAGGATGTGAAATCCTAAAGAGATATTCGGTCAGCCAGTAAGGCTAGGAGTTTGGATTCGATATCCAGACAATTACATGATTGTATTTAATACGTGTTATTGTAGATTTGATTATTCACTGAGCTTTGTAGCTCATACCGTTTGTTACTGTCCCTGCAGGTTAGCATGATACTGATAGGGGACAAGATAGAGTCTGTGACTCGTGAAGTAGGACTCGTAGATGCTTTCAGTAGCAGCCCGGCTTTAAAGGAGTTATGGTATTTTATACTCTCCTTGATACACTTGTACCCGTATTTATTAAAATACACCCCTTGTTATGGTTTTATGTATTGAAACCTGTGTTTTAAATGAAAAATTTTTCAGGGGTATTTTTGTTTTAAAAGCCGGGTGTTACACCAAAGGCGAGAGTTCCCAAACCTATAGGCCAAAGCACGTTATTCACATTACTTTTGAGCCATCAAAATACTCGACCTTATCAAACGTATCCGAAAGGATACACTCCAAATTGGCCAACTCATTAGACTATTACTTTCCTTAATGGGCCTAGAAGTGGGAAAAACATGTGAAAACTTAGTATTTTGGGGGGCCACGCAATTGCTACATGCTTCACATTTAGTACCCATGGAAAGCCCAAAAGGTGCCCAACACTCCTAACCATGGCCCAACAAGTGTTTTATAATCATTTTACCCAACAATGTCTACAAACTTAATTTACAAATAACTCACAAGTCCATATGCGTGTTTCTCATAGATGGCATTACGACCCCCTCTGTAACCATTGTAACTATCACCATATGTCCACCAGCCCGTGTCGCCTTTGTACGACTTGTGGTCGCTATGGCCACTTGGCGAACACATGCCGTGCACCAAAAACTCAGCGACCATTCGCTCTACCCTGAAATCAGCAAACACAAACCCGGTATCCAACTGGAACATGCTTCAACTGTGGTGACCCCACCCATTTCAGAAACGCGTATCCTAGGCTTGTCAATATCATTAACACTCAAGCCCAGGCAAATCCAACAATGCAGGTTCCAGCTCCCAAAGGCCAAGCATTTGTCATTACCGTAACCCAAGCACAGACCGATAACAAGGTCGTAAATGGTACGTTTCTCATAAATGACTGCTACGCGTCAGTACTTTTTGATTCAGGTGCCGATAAAAGTTTTGTGTCTTTGGAATTTGAACCCATACTTCACACACCTCGCACGATTCTTGATGAAAACTTTACCGTAGAAGTCGCCAATGGAATACATTTCACTCATTGCAGTCATCCAAGATTGCACTTTTGATTTTTGCAGTCATAAATTTTCCGTCAATTTAGTTCCTATGGAACTTGGTAGCTTCGACATCATCATGGGAATGGATTGGCTATCCCAAAACCATGTTGAAATAGTATGTTACGAGAAGTTTATTCGTATTCCTCTCGCCGACGGTCAAAGTCTTCGTATTTATGGCGAGACTCGTTCAAAAAAGCTTAGTCTTATGTCATGTATTCACGCTCGATCATATCTACGTAAAGAATACATGGCTTTCTAAGACCATGTGGTGGAAACAAAGGTCAAAGAAAAGAGGATTGAAGATATTCCGATTGTACGAGACTTTTCCGATATCTTTCCCGATGACGTATCTGGACTCCCTCCAGTACGTGAGCTAGAGTTCCGCATCGATCTCGTTCCTGAGGCTGCTCCCATAGCCAAGTCTCCATATCAGTTGGCTCCAACCGAGATGCAAGAATTGGCAAGTCAGCTCCAAGAATTAACCGATAAGGGATTTATCCGCCCTAGTACTTCACCCTGGGGATCCCTGGTTCTCTTCATCAAAAAGAAAGATGGTTCGTTTCGTATGTGTATCGATTATCGGGAGTTAAATAAATTGACCATCAAGAACCGATATCCGTTACCTCGGATCGACGACCTTTTTGATCAGCTTCAAGGAGCTTCATGCTTCTCAAAAATCGACCTTCGCTCGGGTTATCACCAACTTCGAGTACGGGATGAAGACATCCCCAAAACCGCTTTCCGAACCCGATATGGTCATTACGAGTTCACCGTTATGCCTTTTGGCCTAACGAATGCCCCTGCCGTATTCATGGACTTGATGAATCGGGTATTTAAACCTTATCTCGACCGTTTTGTTATCGTCTTTATTGATGACATCCTCATTTACTCCAAGACAAAGGCAGACCATGAAAGACACCTTCGTCTAACTCTCCAAACATTGCAAGGAAATCAGCTCTATGCCAAATTTTCAAAATGCGAGTTTTGGTTAAATGAGGTACAATTCCTCGGTTATATTGTAAGTGACAAGGGTATTTTAGTCAATCCCGCAAAAGTTAAAGCAGTCAAGAATTGGAAAGCCCCACGTACCCCCAAGGAAATTCGGTCATTCCTCGGTTTAGCCGGCTATTACCGGCGTTTCATTTCAAATTTCTCAAAGATCGCTTTACTGCTTACTTTTCTCACTTGCAAGGGTACGCCATTTGATTGGGGACCCAAGCAGGAAGACGCTTTCCAAACCTTTAAACAAAGATTGTGTGACGCTCCGATTCTTACACTCCCTGAAGGATCCGAAGATTTCGTGGTATACTGCGATGCCTCCAATCTCGGTCTAGGTTGTGTTTTGATGCAAAGGGGAAAGGTTATAGCTTACGCATCGCGACAACTCAAAATCCATGAAATGAATTATACGACTCATGATTTGGAGCTCGGTGCCGTGGTTTTCGCTCTTAAAATTTGGAGGCATTACCTTTACGGCACTAAATGCGTAATTTTCACCGACCACAAGAGCTTGCAACATATTCTTAATCAAAAGGAACTCAATATGAGACAAACACGATGGGTTGAACTCCTAATTGATTACGAGTGTGAAATACGCTATCATCCGGGCAAGGCAAACGTGGTAGCCGACGCGTTAAGTCGAAAAGAACATACCAAAGCATTTCATCTAATATGTTCTCCTATCTTGTCCAATCTCAGCGACCGAATTCGAGGAGCCCAACACTCGGCAATTACCGAAAATGACATGCCCACGGGAATTGATGGGGAGTTGGAAAGTAAATCTGATGGTATTTTCTATTATCAAGATCGCATTTGGATCCCAGATCGCGACAATCTTCGTACCTTCTTGATGGAAGAAATCCATAAAACTCGATATTCCATTCATCCTGGCACTGACAAGATGTATCATGGCCTGAGAACCAATTATTGGTGGTCAGGAATGAAAAAGGATATTGCTTTATTCGTGGCCAAATGTCTTACATGTTCCAGGGTCAAAGCAGAACATCAACGACGCTCTGGACTATTGGTCCAACCGGTAATCCCCGAGTGGAAATAGGAAGCGATCGCCATGGATTTCGTAACCAAACTTCCCCGTACCACGAAGGGACACGACAACATTTGGGTAATCATTGACCGTTTGACCAAATCCGCTCATTTCCTTCCCATCCGTGAACATTTCAAGGTCGAACAACTTGCTCAGATTTACATCGACGAGATAGTTAGTCGGCATGGCATCCCTCTCAGTATCATTTCAGATCATGATGGGAGATTTCTCTCTCAGTTTTGGCAATCACTTCAAGCAGCCATGGGAACCCGCCTCGATCTCAGTACCGCCTATCATCCTCAAACCGATGGTCTATCTGAGAGGACAATTCAAACACTCGAAGATATGTTAAGGGCGTGTGTCTTAGATTTCGGAGGGAACTGGGACTCTTATTTACCGTTGGTGGAATTCTCCTATAATAACAGTTATCATTCTAGCATCAAGATGCCACCATTTGAGGCATTGTATGGCCGTAAATGCCGATCTCCTATTTGTTGGCATGAAATTGGCGAGTCCCACGTGATTCGCGCAACAGTGGATTCTCCAATCGTTGGTCCTGAGCTTATCCAGGAAACAACTGACAAAATCACTCAGATTCGCAATAACCTTCTCGCAGCTCGTAGCCGACAAAAGAGTTACGCCGACAAGCGACGCAAACCGCTTGAGTTTACCGTAGGTGACATGGTCATGTTAAAAGTGTCTCCATGGAAAGGTGTGGTTCGATTTGGACGCAAGGGTAAATTGGCAACACGCTATGTAGGCCTGTTCAAAATCCTGAAAAGGATCGGACCAGTAGCCTACGAGTTGGATCTACCAATAGAGCTTAATAAAGTTCACCCAGTATTTCATATAGCCAACATCACGAAGTGTTTAGCTGTCGAGAACCTTCATGTTCCTCTCGAGGATATCCAAATCGACGAGACAATACAATTTATCGAGAAACCCTTGGAGATTGCAGACCGAAAGGAAAAGCAACTCAAAAGAAGTCGCATTCCCCTGGTCAAGGCTAGGTGGCAGTCAGCACGTAGACCCGAGTATACATGGGAGCGTGATGATCAAATGCATACCAAATACCCGCAACTTTTCTCTTAAGGTACTATATTCTTAAATTTCGGGACGAAATTTCATAAAGTAGGAGAGACTGTGACATCCGCCTAAAATGGATTCGGGTCAACCCAACCCAATTGGAAATTTAATAAACCCTACTCAAGATTACTTGACGCTAATAGGATCAAAACCCATACACTACGATATAAATTGACGTTAATAGCAATATAGCATAGTATAACTTTATAACTATAATCAAATTAAATTATGATACCATATTAAAATTAAATCAAAGTATGATGCTCTAATTAAATTAAAAGAATCAAACTTGAATGCTATAATTAAACTTCAAATCAAAGTAGATTGTTATAATCAAATAATAACCTATCTTTTATAAAACTCTATTTTTATAAAGTCTACATTAAATTTTATAAAACTCTTATATTAATTAATATATTATATAAAAGATGCTTGTGTTAGTGGAAAATTATGAAAACTACCAAAAATAAAAGTTTATTCCCATTGTCTCCCACTCACACCTCCCATCATCTTTCCTTTCATTTTTCTCCCAACACATTATTCTCATCACCACTCAAACCATATCTATTCTTTCTCTCACTCTCAATCTCGAAATTCCTCCTAGAAATCTTCATATTTCAGCCAAGAACACTCCAATATACTCAAATCTTCATCTCTCTTGAAGCATTCATCAAGGTATGTTGTTAAAAGTCTCAAATTCATGAATGAAACAAATTAAATCCACCAAACTATCTAAAACTCATTTAATGCATAAACCTGATTTTGCTTAGGCTCCCATCAATAAAATAATAAGTTCTGGAAATTTTCAGAAAATAACTTATTTTTATTGAATTATTATAATTATTGCAATAAAATAGGGCAATAATTCACATAAAATACTTTTTGCAGTCAATAAATTCTGGGAAAATTTTGGAACAACCCATATATTAAGTAAAGTGGATTTATAAACTTTCATGCATTTATATTACTGTTTGATGCTTATTTTGTATTTTATTTTGTTGTAGATAAATAAATTGCAAAATATAGTTATGTATGTTAAAAACTAGATTTTATATTTTTCGCGCCTTATTAACATTTTAAAGACTCCATGACAAAATTTATAGATTTTTGTAAGAATGTTTGCTTATTTTTCCTGATTTAATGATTATTTAATGGTTTAAATTGACAATAAATAGCTACACATGTACAAAAATTATAAAACCTTATCAAAATATCTTATATAACATGTTAATCATAAATAGAAAGTCTAATGAATTTCTCTTAATATATTCCTATTATTAATGATTTTATTGATTAGTTAATAATGAAAAACATAAGAAATACTTACCATAGTCCAAAATATCCAAAATATTTACCGTAAGCTCAATATAATGTTAGAAAATTATGGTTAAGTTTCCAGAACTTTTGGGAAACATTTATTATTTTTCCCGAAATTTGTTGTTATTTAATTATTAAAATACTAAATAAATACTAAAGAAGTTAAGAAAAATATGCAAATTTTACAGTAATTACTATTTTTTGAAATAATAATTTTCTGATAATTTCAGAATGTTTCATTACTGTTTAGTATTTAAAACTATTTTCCTAAATATCTAAGCATGTAAAAATGCATTTTTAATGATTATTTGATATAAATAATTGTTTATAATATATAAAATCTGTAAATACTTATAATTTGACTAGTTATTATTTTAATAAGAAATTATTAAAATCTTGCCTAAAGTGAAAATATAAATTAATTAAGCAAAGTAATTAATTCAATTTAAAATTCATTTAACATATGAATACATTAATATTCAAAACAAAATTTGGATTATTGTTAACTCATCTAATATAAGAATATGTGTCTAATTATTTTTATTAATACTATATTCCCGTTTATCGATTCCTAAGCCAAAACTATTAATTATATTAGGTTCTACGACATTTTGACTCGAGCCGTCTACCGTACAACACGCGCATTCCTTATTGGACTAATGTGAGTAATCTACCCCATATTTTATAATTTTCAATACTTTTTGGGGTGTATCATGTGGTTCTAATATGTTTCAACTTCACTTTATTATTTTTCACCATCCAGACATTGTTGGGACATTTATACATGAATCATTATTTGTATAATTATTGTTTGTTTACGCTACATGTACTTGTAGTGCATTACAATTTTTAGTCTAATCTCCATGACTATGCCCGTATTCTTGAGGTACGTTATGGACAATAATAGCGCTATTGGGTTGACCATCCCACCTTGGGACGCTAAGGTGATTGATTGCACGTGGTTGAGTGTGTATGATGATTAGATGCTCCATCCTATATATATACATATATATGTATATATAGGGTGAGGACTTATTGTTGTTGTTATCATTTGTTAATCAATTATTGATTTATAAACTATTATCTCAATAACAGTTGCTTGCCAACTTCAAAAGAAAACAAATATCAAATTATTCAAACTCACAATTTTCTTTAATAAAAATAGATTACTCACCAACTCTCGTAGTTGACCTGTTTTTACCCATGATGCAGATTTGAAGAATGAAGTTGATGAAAAGTAGGGTGTACCTTAGAAACCCACAAGACTATTTAAATTTGATGTAATAAATGCTGTTGTATTTGGATTTGTATTTGTATGTTGTGGATCTTGTTTGCATACTTAGTACTTAATTGAATCTAATCATATTATAACATAGTTGTCATGAGACTTTGAATAATATATCACGCCTTGATCGATTCCGCCAAGGATCGGGGTGTGACACCATCCACTATATGTCATTCTTGTGATATTGAAATCTGAAGCGTCGCTCAAAATTGGTATGAATTTTTTAAATAACAAACGGTTAATAGTTTAAATAAATATGTTTTCTTTACTTTGCACTAAAACCCATCCACTTAACACAAAAGACATTGTAGTCCAGGCTAAATGTTGAAAAAATCATTCTTGATTCTTTTGGAGGCGTTAAAGTCGTTGTAATTGTCACAAAATCATTATGGTTAGGTCTAAATATTAAAACAGTCATTCCATATTATTTTAGGGTATTAAAGCCCTACTCGATTTGAGAAAATGACACTAAAATCACTATGGTTACGATTAAGTGTTAAAAAAACAAATACTGATTAAATATGTATATAAACTTACACCTGCATACCAATATTCATGGTTCTATGACACCCATCTGATATATATCAGTGTTCATGGATCTAAGCCACCAATTTGATTTTGCATGTACACAGCTTTAGGTAGGTAAGGGGCTTACAATGATCTCATATTCCTCATCGGTCATGGAAAACCCATATGTAAGAAAAAATCAACCAACACCATTAACGTTATTTCTGGCAAGATTAAGGTTTTTGAACACGCACATTCCTTAACAATTATCATAAACAAACTGAAGGGTTTCTATGCAATCAATGAACACAAAATAGCCTAAGGTTCACATGCAACCCTAATATTGATCTATGTTTTCTTCTATGAAGATTAGAACTAAGAACCTAAAGGATACAATTCAATTCTTAAGAAGAATTAAGAAAACCAACCTTTGATCTTATGATCCTTTTAAGCAGCAGCAAAAGTATCATGCCTCAGATGCAAGTCACACCCAAGGAATGGAAGAATCAATCCAGCAGAGTGAATCCAGAGAGAAGAGATGGCGTGAATATGAGGTGCCAGGGGGTTCCTTTTATAGCCTCCTAGGGTTACACCTGAAACCCTAAGGAGCCTCCAACTGAACAACGCTTTTGACCACTTGGACCAGGCTTACTAAAACCCTAATTATGGTTTCGCCAAACCCTGGAGGAGCCTCCAGGGTGGCGCCACTTTTGGTCCCTGGTTTTCCTGGCCAGTTTTTCAACTATTGAATAAATGCCAAACCAGTCCCTGCACCTTTTAATTAATTAATTTAATCTCCAAATTAAATCCAATTAATTCTAGATTAAATCTCAATTAATTAATATAGTTTCTAATTAATATATTAGCACTTAAATATATTAATAAACCATATATATATTTTCTATTGATTTATTATACAATTAATAAATCAACTATTCTCTCTACTGAACTATCTTTCCTCCACCCATGAGGGCAACCCAAATGGACTTTGCTTTTAATCATAAGATAAATACAATTATAAGTCATGGCTTAGACACCTAATCCAACAGTCTCCCACTTGGATAAGTCTATGACTTTAATTGTCCGAACTCTGACCCAGTCAGTTCTGTCTAAAGATAAGTGATCTGATAATCCTCCGTCCAACAGGAAATTTTTAGACTCAAGACATGGGACTAACATCAATCTTGGTCTGACACTCTGTTTCTCGATTTCTGATTTGCATATGACTTTAGAGACTACTAATTGAACACATCAATCAAGTCCCGGTTGGCCAACACTTTCAGTCAACTTCTAAATCATCGAGAGGCCTACAGATATCTGTTTCCCATCGGGTCATGGGACGGATAAGTTTCGACTCATATGTCCATAACTTTTGCGGGTCCAAATACATACAACAATGCGTTTTATAGCACCGAGTTACAGGCACGATTTCGTATTGTCAATAAGTACTTGTATCGCAAATAACAGATCATATCTCTCCACTTAAAGATCACCGGATATTATCGTCTTAACATTGCTCGTGATATAATCCATGAAGCAATCTGTTAAGCGCGGGTTTATCCAATACTCAAATCTCTATTTCTAAGTACTCATGAACGTTGCAGCAGTCTTACTGCAATGTCTAACTCTTTAGACAGTCTGCAACCAATTCATGACAGTCTTAGTTCATACTTACTTCCTAACAGTATGATCGACTGTAGAGTTTTAAATAATCTAATTATTAAGGAAGTTAAACATGCAAATATAGAAACACAGAAATAAACAATTGACAAAGGCAGTAACAATACTCATTTATAAATCTCTATTATAAAATCACCGAGTCAATTACATTTATAGTGTTACAAGTTTCTAATCTATCTAATTACTAAAACTAATGCCATCCTTCAATCCAATGCTCCGAGCATGCTGATTGTGCTTGATCGTATTCAGAGCCTTAGTCAAAGGATCTGCAGGATTGTCCTCAGATGATACTCGCTTAACCAGTAAGTGCCCTTCTTCTATCTGATGTCGAATGTAGTGGTACTTTCTTTCGATATGCCTGGACTTTCCATGGTCTCGCGGTTCCTTTGCCAAGGCGACCGCTCCTTCATTATCGCAGAAAAGTTCCACCGGCTCCTGAATGCTAGGAACAACTCCAAGATCCCTGATGAAATTCTTCAGCTAAGCCGCCTCCTTAGTCGCTTCACTCGCTGCGATGTACTCTGATTCGCACGTTGAATCAGCCACCGTTTCTTGCTTGGAACTTTTCCAAGTGACCGCTCCACCGTTCAAAAGAAATACCCAGCCCGACTGGGACCGTCCACTGTCCCTATCTGTCTGGAAACTGGCGTCTGTATATCCACTCACTTTTAACTCATCACTGCCACCAAGGACTAATATCATATTCTTTGTCCTTCGCAGATACTTGAGTATGTTCTTGACTGTAATCCAATGTGCTTTTCCTGGATTACCCTGGTACTGACTAACCATGCTTAGTGCATAGGATACGTCGGGACGAGTACATGTCATAGCATACATGATCGACCCTACTGCCGAAGCATAAGGTACTCGACTCATTTCAGCTATTTCCTGATCGGTACTCGGACTTTGAGTCTTACTCAATTTAACACCACTTAGGATTGGTAACTCTCCCTTTTTGGAACTTTCCATGTTAAACCTCTTTAACACATTTTCCAAATATGTACACTGGCTTAGGCCTATCAATTTCCTCTTTCTATCTCTAAGTATTCTTATCCCGAGAATATAAGCAGCTTCCCCTAGGTCTTTCATGGCGAAACACTTCCCGAGCCAAGCCTTAACATTCTGCAAGGTCGGAATGTCGTTTCCCATGAGCAGTATGTCATCAACATACAACACCAGGAAAGTGACTATACTCCCACTAGCCTTGACATATACACAGGACTCGTCTTCACTCCTAGAGAAGCCAAACTCTTTGACTTTCTCATGGAAGCAAAGATTCCAACTACGAGATGCTTGCTTCAACCCGTAGATTGATCTTTCAATCTTACATACTTTATCAGGGTGCTTAGTGTCTACAAAACCTTCTGGCTGACTCATGTAAACATCTTCAGTCAGTTTCCCATTAAGGAAAGCGGTTTTGACATCCATCTGCCAGATTTCATAATCATGAAACGCAGCTATAACAAGCATTATCCTGATTGACTTAATCTTGGCTACTGGTGAGAAGGTTTCATCATAGTCAACCCCCGGGGTTTGAGTGAATCCCTTCGCAACCAGCCGAGCTTTATAAGTATGCACTTTTCCGTCCATGTCGGTCTTCTTTTTGAAGATCCACTTGCATCCGACTGTCTTTCGACCCGGTACATTGTCAACCAAGTTCCAAACTTGATTGTCATACATGGACTTTATCTCGCTGTCCATTGCCTCTTTCCATTTTGCAGACTCGGGGCCTGCCACTGCTTCACGGTAGCTAGCTGGCTCATCCAAATTAGTCAATGTACGATCACTGACTAACGTGTCTCCGTCCGAAGTAATATGGAAACCATAGAACTCGGGCGGTATGCTAACTCTACCTGAACGCCTTAGGGGCAACGAAATGTCAGTGGGTCCAACAGTAACTTCTTCCTCATGTTGGTTGCTAGTTTCTTCCAAGGTTGTTTCATTGGGCGTCTCCTGAATTTCTTCGAGATCGATCGTACTCCCACTGTCCTCTTTGGATATGAGTTCTCTCTCCCGAAAGAACCCCCGTCTTGCTACAAAGACCACGTCCTCGCTTGGTCTGTAGAACAAGTATCCAAAAGACTATTTCGGGTATCCGATGAAGTAACACCTCTCACTTCTTTCTGCGAGCTTATCTGAAGTATCTTGTCTCACGAATGCTTCACAGCCCCAGACTTTGATGTGTGCCATCGAGGGAACTTTCCCCGTCCACATCTCGTGCGGTGTTTTCGCAACCTTCTTGGTTGGGACAAGATTTAGGATATGGGCGGCAGTCTCTAAGGCATACCCCCAAAAATGGATTGGAAGTGAGGCTCGACTCATCATGGAACGAACCATGTCCAACAAGGTTAGGTTTCGTCTCTCTGCAACACCATTTAGCTGAGGTGTTCTTGGAGGCGACAACTGTGAAACAATTCCACATTCCTTAAGGTAATCGAGAAACTCGATACTAAGATACTCACCACCTCTGTCGGATCTAAGCATCTTTATCTTTCTGCCCAATTGATTTTCTGCTTCATTCTTAAACTCTTTGAACTTTTCAAAGGTATCCGACTTATTCTTGATTAAGTAGACATATCCATATCTACTAAAATCGTCGGTAAAGGTCACATAGAACCGCGTGCCATCTCTAGTGGTTGTTCTGAAGGGGCCACACACATCAGTGTGTATGATATCCAACAGACCTTCACCTCTTTCAAAGGAACCTTTGAATGGTGATTTTGTCATCTTGCCAAGTAAGCAAGATTCGCATACATCATCTGACCCGAGGTCGAATGATTCCAATACTCCATCCTTTTGGAGTTGGGCGATGCGTTTCTTGTTTATATGGCCAAGGCGACAATGCCACAGACATGCCTTTTCTACACCGCTTGAAGCATCAATAGTTAACACATTTTTACCATAATTATCAACGCACATAATAGATTCATAAACACCATCACAAGGCATAGCATTAAATATAAAACATCATTTTTGAAAACCGAAATTGAACCATTCAATTTATTAAACTCATAATAAAAGACTTGTCTAAATAGTACATGAAAAGAAATTATGTTCTTTGCCATATCTGGCACATAGCAACAATTATGTAAATCTAATCTAACTCCACTGCTCAGCATCAGTCCATAAACACCAATCTTGGTAACAGGCGATGTTTGCCTATTGCCCATGACCAGGTTCAGTCTGTCTTGCTCCAGTTCCCTACTTTCCTCTAGGCCCTGCAAATCAGAACAGATGTGAAAACCACATCCTGTATCAAGGACCCATGAACGGGAAAAAGATGAGTTATTAGATATAGAATACGTACCTGCCTGTGATGGTTTCACTTTACCGTCCTTGACATCCTGCAGATACGTTGGGCAGCTCCTCTTCCAATGACCCTTCTGCTTGCAGTAAAAGCAGTCGGCCTCTTTGGGATTCCGAACATGTGGAATTCTGGAAGACTTACCTTTCGGGGCACCGGTAGATGACCCGACGTGAGTCTTTTCCCTCCGGTTCTGCTTAGGAGGGCCTTTCCGTTTCTTTCCCTTTCCGGATCCAATAGCCAGGACAGGCGGGTTGACAGGGAGCACAGCTTTTCCCTTCATCCCGTCCTCAGCCGTCTGAAGCATGCGTTGTAACTCAGCTAGGTTTGCCGGGTTGTTGTTCAAATGATACGCCAGTGTGAACTGGTCATAAGAACTGGGTAAGGAGTTCAGCACTATGTCAACTGCTAAATCCTCATGAACCGGCATTTCCAGCTTTCTAAGACTTTCCACGTAACCATGCATCCTCTGCACATGTGCACAGATGGACTCGCCCTCTTTGGGCTTGCTGTTAGTGAAAGCTTTTACAACCTCACGCCTCTTGATGCGCTCTTGCTTGTGGAACCTTTCCGCGAGCTCTTTGTGCATCTCGTAAGGCCAATAGTCCTCATAGATACGCTGCAGTTCAGGGTTCATAGTAGCGATCATGATGCATGCCACTTTGGTTGCATCATCAGAGTGTTTAGTGTACGTAGCGATTTCCTCGGGAGTAGCAGTTTCAGTGTCCACATCAACAAGCTCGGTTTCTAGAACATACTCTTTATGTTCAAACCTTAGAGCCATTTTGATGTTGCGGATCCAGTCATTGTAGTTGGTGCCGTCTAACGTCACCTTTGAGCATAATGACAGAATCGAGGTGACACTACCGGGATTTGAGTGGGGAGCGGATTGGTCAGAAGACATCTGAACAAGAAGAAGGTAGTTTTAATTAGATAGAGTAATAATAATAATCCTCATATTCACCCAAGAATAAATACGAGGCTACGATCCTACAATAACAATCTACAATACTGAAAAGGGATGCCGTAATCAATATTGCAAATTTTACAATGTAGGCGAATGACGATTCAGCCAATTCCACCGCGGAAACATAATCATATTATAATGAAATTCCTAGTTTCTTTGAGATTTATCGAACTGTTCGATAGCATGTTTTAATCTCGGGAATGCCCCGCTGTTTGTGACTGGGATACCGAGGATCACAAACCGGGTGTGAATAACCATGCAAATTGCTTGGTACTCTTGAAGTCAATTGTCATCTCTAATTAACGTGCCGGTAAACCACACACGCTCCGTTAATAATGACAAAATCAAGAAACCCATTGCGACTCTTTGTGGACCCAGTTGGCGTGCCGGTAAACCACACACGCTCCACCAACGTTCCACAAAGTGCAATGTGCAATTTCATGGATTAGCACCAATTCACATTTTTAACCTAAAGTAACTAGATTGGGATTTGTTTTAGGGTTCTAGTACTTTCAATTATAGCATTATACTTTTAAGAGGCTTAGCGGTTCTATCATACCCGTTCAGCTAACGACACTCGAGTGACCAGGAGAGCGGTGGGTAAGAGTAGATACCCATTAGACTAACATTTTATAGTCAGTCGCCTTATACCCTCTTTATAGGACAGTTTTGTGAATGAGGCTTACTAGCGGTAGACTAACCAATTTTCTTATATATATTAAATTAACTTTTAATCATAAATATATATAATATATATTTTAATCTCATTAAAATATTTTAGAATTAATTAAATTCTAATTTTCTCAAATTATTCTAATTTTTTGAAAATTTTAATTAATTCTTAAAGCTGATTTAATTGGTCTTTTAATTAATCAATTAAATAAACTAATTAAATCTAGGTTACAGATTACCAAATTAAACAAATTAATTACTCTGTATAAGTCCCATGAATTTCGAAAATTACAAGCCAAGGAATTAGGGTTCAATTATTTTAGTTGATTTACTTACCAAAAATAACAACACATAATTAAGGCAAGCAAATCAAGCATTCAAGGGGGGGACCAAGGAAGGTGGCGGCTAGGGTTAGGAAACCCTAGCCTTGAGATCGATTTTAGCCTCCTCCAAGGGTTTTTTTTTTTGCCAATAACCCTTAGGCACAAAACAATTCAAGCAGTTCATAATCAAATCACAAGAAAACAAGCTAGCTCTGATACCACTGAAGGGTTTCTATACAATCAATGAACACAAAATAGCCTAAGGTTCACATGCAACCCTAATATTGATCTATGTTTTCTTCTATGAAGATTAGAACTAAGAACCTAAAGGATACAATTCAATTCTAAAGAAGAATTAAGAAAACCAACATTTGATCTTATTATCCTTTTAAGCAGCAGCAAAAGTATCCTGCCTCAGATGCAAGTCACACCCAAGGGATGGAAGAATCAGTCCAGCAGAGTGAATCCAGAGAGAAGAGATGGCGTGAATATGAGGTGCCAGGGGGTTCCTTTTATAGCCTCCTAGGGTTACACCTGAAACCCAAAGGAGCCTCCAACTGAACAAGGGTTTTGACCACTTGGACCAGGCTTACCAAAACCCTAATTAGGGTTTCGCCAAACCCTGGAGGAGCCTCTAGGGTGGCGCCACTTTTGGTCCCTGGTTTTCCTGGCCAGTTATTCAACTATTGAATAAATGCCAAACCAGTCCCTGCACCTTTTAATTAATTAATTTAATCTCCTAATTAAATCCAATTAATTCTAGATTAAATCTCAATTAATTAATATAGTTTCTAATTAATATATTAGCACTTAAATATATTAATAAACCATATATATATTTTCTATTGATTTATTATACAATTAATAAATCAACTATTCTCTCTACTAAACTATCTTTCCTCCATCCATGAGGGCAACCCAAATGGACTTTGCTTTTAATCATAAGATAAATACAATTATAAGTCATGGCTTAGACACCTAATCCAACACAAACTTAGTTCTTATGCTTGAAGGTTGATCAAAGCTAACTAGTGTGATCAAGAACTTTGTTCCTAACTAATTTTTAATTTGTAATCGATCCTTTGGTGGCCAAAATGGAACAAGCTTTGGATTTTAAGGGTTCAAAGTGTTCTTGGGAAGAAAGGTATTGTGTAACACTACTAGTTCTTTTAATATTTACCATGTAGGTAAAACCTGTTGCAGCTGCTGGCAAATATGAAATTGAGACAATATTGTGGAGTTTAATTACAAAAATCAGACAAAAAAGACAAAAATAGCATAGGACCAATAATTTCATAGACTTGAATCAACTTTCTTCCATTTTCAAAGGACGAGATTGCAAAAATGGTCACTGTGTTTGTCATTTTTATGTGGTTTTGGTCTAAAAGAGTTTGGTGGTGCACGATTGGTCCAATTTTGAAACTTTTTGTGATTTTGGTCCATATCAACTTGGAAAGACGCTTATACCCCTTATATTTGTTTATTTAGATTTTTATATTCATTATAGCATTTTTTATTAATTAAAAATAATAGAAGCGCTTTATCTCTCTCTCTCTCTCTTGCTCTAGCATTCTCGTCTCTCGTCTCTCTCTCTCTCTCTCTCTCTCTCTCTCTTACAACTATACAACTCTCAACATCGTCCAACACCCACCACTATCAACATCGCTACCACCATCATGATTGTTCTAGAGCCAACACCACACAATCCTTTTTGACTTGGTAATCCATCAATATCTAGCTCAATCACCAAATACAAAGTAATATACACATCTGTAAGCATAGGAAAATTCTATTTCATCCTACTTTATCCTCGTAATTCATCCTCCTACCTACTAAATTATGACATGTGGAATCCATTATTTATCTCTCTTAATTTCTTCCATTGATTTTGACACTTGTCTTGATCATGTGATTAGGAAGATAAGTAGGAAGATTTTTTAAGAGGATATAGAACCTCTCGTAAGCATATTAGCTTTGCTTACATCTTTCTGGACATAATGATACTCGGTCGGTTTGGAAGCTTCAATTGCTTCAGTGCTCACTCGATAATTTTAATCCCTCCAATTCCATCCACATTCGACCAATCACAATTGCGTAATATTATAAGCTTTTGAGGTTTTCTTCCAAATACCTCATCAAAACCCTTCAATTCCATACCCTAATTCTTTAATTTCGTGTGTCTTCTTTCTCCCCAGTTTATCCCTTAGAAATCCCAATTGTGAAAATCTTCTATAATCAATTGATGATCTCCCCCTTTCCTCGAGGGGTTCTTGAAAGGAAGGTTGGTACCACCGCTGCATTGGAGTGGATCCCTGAAATCATACACATAAGCCCACCGTTCGAACACTGTCGTCCCACCTTCCTTCTCTATTGCCCCATCACCATAACCAAATCATAATGATGTAGGGAGGGGCGGTGGAAACCGGCTTCTGATTAGCATAACAGTTATCGGAAGTGCCAGACCGATTTTGTTGTTAACATGGAAGAGTTGGTTGCTTCCGTCATGGACACCACTCTCAAATCTTATGCTCGTGAAGGTCATCTCCTTATCCTTAGCATCAATATCCATGATTTCGATCTCTATTGGCACATCGTCAGAACTGAAGGGGGCTTAGAAGGGGTGGGGTGGGTGGAATAGAGAGAGAGAGAGAGAGAGAGAGAGAGAGAGAGAGAGAGAGAGAGGGGAAATGGGGTTCGGTAAGAGAAACAATGGGTGTGTGGGTGGGTGAAATTTTTTTTATTTTTTTAATAAAAAATAGTAAAATTAATTAAATTGATAAAAAAATTACTAAATGGTATATTTGTCATTTCAAGTCGGCTATGGACCAAAACCACAAAAAATGTCAATTATAGATACCAAAATCACTTAAAATATCTGAAAATGGACCAATGATGCACCATCAAATATTTTTCGACCAAAACCACATAGAAATGATAAACACAGTGATATTTTTTTGCAATTTTGTCTTTTAAAACATGATCATCTTTTATCGCTACAAGTTTCGCTAACACAAATTAGTTTGTACAAAGATAATATTTATATGATAATAACTTTTATTTTTAAAATGCCATAAAGTTTAATCGTCTATAAACTACTTTCTTGTCAATTGTCATAAAAATTTATCAAGATAGTAATTTCAAATTGTAAGCATTCAGAGAAAGCGAAAACTAAAATAAAATCATGTATAGTAATGGAGGTTCGAAGATGTTTTGCTCCCATTTTCGGAGTCAACTTTGAAAAATATTATGTAAATGCTTATAATTCCATCCTAAATCAGCAAATTATCGTATCATTCTAAATTGTCGATGCAGTAAAAACTGTTAAATTTTAAAGCGCAACTAAATTTTCTTATTTCGCTCTCAAAACACAGTCAAACGACAACTTTAGAAAAAAAAAAAATAATAAAAAATTTTGAGGTCGATTAATTCCAAAACAAGCCCAAACACACTTAAAACTAAAAGAGATTCCAAATTTCCAATTCCAGATGTTTACTGGAGTCTGGAGGATTAAAGATTCGGATTTCAAATAGATATTGATAATAATTTTCTCCTACAATGATTTCCCAACTAGCAATGGCCGATCAATCCATGCCCGTCGCCGGCGACCCACCTCCCTCCGCAGCCAGCCACCCAATAACCGCCACTCCAAATGCTCCACAGATTCAAGGCGCATACTACTCGAATCCATACACGTCCCAACAATGCGCCACCTTCGTACACCGTTTCTTCAGCATTCTCGTCGGTTGTATCAGCTTCACCGGCATCATAATCTACATATTTTGGCTGATTTGGGTTGCTCGCATTGGTTATCCTGAGTTCCGTGTCAAAACGCTAACCCTATCCAACTCCCGTATTTCATCATACTACCTAATTCCCGGCGACTGTGACGTCCATTTCATCATTCGGAACCCTAATTCGAAAATTACTCTTTACTACGATCAAGTCCAAGCTGTTGCCTTCTACAAACTGTGTTCACTTTCAAATATCACTTTGCCACCTTTCATGCAGGGAACCAAGAATGAGACGGTCATTAGGGCACCGTTTACTTCTTTGATGGGGTATCTCTATGATCAAGATGACATCAATGGTGAGAAGCGTCATCACGGGGCGATAAAGCTTAACGTGTGGATGAAGGTTAGGGTTCAGTTTAGTCCTTGGGGTGGTGTACGGAGGACCTTCATATTTTATTGCTCTAATTTACCAATTGCGGTTTCTTCAAAAGGTAAGAGTGGAATTCTTAAGGGTGGTCCCAAGAAATGCACGGCGGTTGACAATTCTATCTTTATCAACGGCCGGCCACCCGAAGTTGGAGCTTGCGGATTCGTAGCTGATGGCAATGCCACTTTATCTTCGAGTATTTAATCATAAGTGATCCCTGTTAGGTTTTCTTGATAGTGGTTTGAGCTAATTCTCTGGTTTTATCGGGTGTTTAGGTTTTGTATATGTACAATATATTATTACTTTTTTATTTAAAATGTTTATTAGTTTTTGTTTATATTTAAAAATATATATTTGGATTAGTTTATATGGTATCATAGTCATTAATCTAAGTGTAAAGTAAATTTCATAAATTGTCCTTTGGTTAAGCTAAGATTTAGGATGGAGGAATGTTATACTTCCATTCTTCCATCATCTATCCATACGAGGAGTGTCGTGTTAAATTTCTTTCTTTTTGGTTTTATTTCAAACTAACTCGAAACAATACAAAATTATATATTTTTTTTATCTCATATCATCTTATAAATGAAAAATTATAATAGTAATATAATAATTATAAAAACTAATAAAAATATAAAACTATTAATAATAACGTTTCATTGATAAAAAACTACAATACTACATAATAATTAAAATATTTCATTAAAGGTACATAAAAATATTTCTTTAGCAACCTTACATGCTAATATTGCATTCAACAGTGTTCCAAACAAATGATAGCACGACTGCAAATAGAACTGCATATATTTATCTTGTTGTTTCTGCATCGATCATGTGCAACTTTTTTCTTTTTCCTTCTCTATAATGCATAATTTCTTCGTCTTGAACTCCTAGCTTCACTCGATGCCGTTTCTTGTCCTTGACATCTTGTTTGTTAACACTACTAAATTTGGTAAATTTAAAAACGAATCTTAATAATGTTGGAACTCAAATGTTCTTTTATTCAATACTCAAACTGAAATACAAGAAAAGAACAACTATCGCTAACTATCTAAACACTCTCTTCTATGTTTTGGGGTGTATTACAATGGATGTTAGAACATCTATTTATAGTGATGGTAGTGTCCCTAATTTCTACAATAGCTGCAACCTAAAAATGAGTTCATATGAGAAATTTAACAAAGTTAGGTGTGGTTGGTGGTGTAGGTGTGGTTGGTGGTGGCTGCAAGTTTGTGTTTACACTATGTGTTTACATTCACATTCTCCCCCTTAAACCAAACTTGGCTTGAGATTCGTTACGCCGATCATGTTGAGCATTTCATGCCATCCCCGACTACAGAATACACTACAAGAAACTGAGCCTGTAGAGACTAAGGCTATAGGGACGACATATGTCGTCACTATAGATACCTCTATAGGGACGACATGTCGTTCCTATAGCTAGAAAGGTCAAACGTTGAAAAGTTAAGCTATAGCAACGACTTGTCGTCGCAACAGAAGGAGGCGGGAACTGAAAAGGTGTGGCGGTATCTGAAAAACTATAGTGACGATGTTTAGTTGCAATAAACCCACCTATAGAGACGACATGTCGTCTCTATAGGTTGTGAGTCAATCTTTGACCATTCTAGCTATAGCGACGACTTTGCGTTCCAATAGCCTTAAGCGGGAAACTGAATTATTGTTGGCGGTTCTCTCAATATCTATAAAGACGACTTTTCGTTTCAATAGATAATTAAAATAAATTTCTTTTTTTTTAATGTTATTTTAGCGAGTAAAAGGAACGACGTCGTATCGTTGAGGGCTATAGGGACGACATGTCGTCTCTATAGCCTTCAGCGAACCATAAACCCTTCGCGACTTCTCTTCCGCCTCATTCTTTCCTGGTTCCTTTTCTCTGCAAGGCTTTGGCGATTTCCGAACCCTAAATCCCGATTGAAGTAATTTCCGGCCAAATAAGGTAAAGCATTGTCCCTAATATCAACCGAGAGGCATTATACCTACCTAATTTTGTGTGTTCATCGCTGTAGTAGCCGGAGACGGTGCTGTGGGTTGCTCCGGTGGCGGTGGGTTGCTTCGGTGGTTTCTCCGGCGATGATGTGGTGAACGAAGCTATCAGTCTTTGAAACCTGCGGTTTACATATGTGAAACCTGCAACCTCTTTTCTTGAGAATCAGAGTCTAGTATGCTAGTGACTTCACTGAATTGATGTTCCTTAGATTTGAGTTTATCATCTAAGGTTATATAAAATGGTGGCTGACTATCTGTTAACCATGTTGAACATTTTCCATCAACAGAATAATAATATTCACTATCAATTTGATAATTTATGGTACAAAATGTGAGATGCCATAATTATGATACAAAAATTTACTTTTAACATTCATGTTTCTCAAGTATAAGATATTTTTAAGCATGATGTAAAACGTTAGGACGTGAGGTAGCATGGTACAAAACCTGTACAGTGGCTATAGGGACGACATTTAGTCTCTAAAGCCCAGGCTATAGGGACGACATGTCGTCCCAACAGATAATGCGATTTTTTTCTAACGGCTTTTAGTGACGACTAGTCGTCGCAATAGCTTCGGCTATAGAGACGACATTTAGTCTCTATAGCTGGAGCTATAGGGACGACTTGTCGTCACTACAAGCCGTTATTTTGAAAACGAATCATTTTTTAAACGACTTTATAGTCACGAAATGTCGTCTCTATAGCTTGGCTATAGAGACGAAGGCTATAGGGACGACAATTTTGGTCTATAGCGACTAATCTGTAGGCACGAAGGCTATAGCGACGACATGTCGTCGCAAGGGTCTATAGTGACGACAACGAGATCTATAGGAACGACAATTGTCGTCCCTATAGCCTTCGATTCTTGTAGTGATAATCGACAAGTGCTTTGTCTTTATCTTTCTCGAGTTTCAATTTTGCATCCTTGGAACAAGTTGTTGGAGTGCAATCTCTCACACTGAACTCCCCCGAAATCCTTTTAGCATAAGCCGTTTTCTTTAGAGACACGTCTTCCATCTTCTGCATCACCTTACGAAAATCGATACCTCGATTTTTGGGACTACGTTGGAGAAAACTGGTAGCTGCTTTTTCGGTCCAAGTCCATCTTTTCCGTTTACCAAAGAACCCTTCTCGCCTTATCCGTGGCTTCCTTTTCCGTGCGTCGAAAAACTGGTGTCCTTTTTCACATTTTTCAACTTCAACATAAAATTCTTCCTCACTCGGATCATCTAATTTCTTTAGATGTAAACCTAGAATTTTATCATGCTCCAAATAACCATTAACTTTCAACGTATAATAATTGGCATACGGACGTCGTTGATGCCACAACCAACCTGGATCATCTTGGGATGATAAAGGACACATTTTTCGTCTCGTCCTTAAAAGTTTCTTATAGAGTCGGTTACGGGTTCTTTTTACTTCAAAAAATAAAGTATTGCTATTGTCAAATACCCGTAAGATATCACCATCCATGTCGACTCGATTCCCGTCTTCGGTTAGTTGTCCAAGACTTATAATATTCTTTTGAAGTCTAGGAATGTAATATACCTCGTTAAGTAGTCTTTGATCCCCGTTTCCGTAATCAAACAAGATCGTACCTTTTCCTTTGATGTCGATCTTTGACCCGTCTCCGAACCGTGTATAACCCGTCACGTTCTCGTCTAACTCATGGAACTTTGAATGATCTCCGGTCATATGATTGCTAGCACCGTTGTCAAGGTACCATACCTCGGAATCAACTTAACTTTCTTCGGATGCAGGGATATCAACGCCGTTCTTCTCTTTTAGCGGCACCATACCTGGTGTATCTTCTTGCGAGATTGCCATCATTAAAATGGGCTCTTCATCTTCATTGGTTTGGGTGATGTTCACCTCCTCACCTCGTTTCTTGTTTGGACACTCTGATGCATAATGACCATATTCCTCGCAAGTAAAACATTTTATTTTACTTTTGTCCTTTCGAGGACGATTGTAGTCAATCTGGTTTGCATCATACACATGACCATCTCCTCGGCCATGCCCACGACCTCGACCGCGTCCTTGGACTTGGTTTCCACTTTCCCTTGAAGTGTTTGACAAGTCTCCCTCGTTGGTTTGCTTAGATTGAGATGCCCACTTGGCATGTGTAAGCAATAGAGAAGGTCCTTCTTCCCGTTCTGCATACCCTCGAAGTCGCTCTTCGTGGGTCTTAAGACGGCCTACAACTTCTTCAACCGTCATGTTTTTCATGTCTCCAAATTGCTCGATAGATGTTACGATTTGTATAAATCGCATTGGGACGGCTCGAAGAAACTTCTTCACCACCGTATTCTCCTCAATCTTTTCACCGAGAGATCGAATACCGGTCACAATAGTGTTCAATCTCATGGCGAAATCATCTATCGACTCACCATTGTTCATTCGGATCACCTCGAATTCACATCTCAACGTTTGTACTTTAGCCTCCTTTAACCGATCAGCTCCCGTATGCATCATCTTAAGCGTGTCCTTCTCGGCCAACATAAGAAGTACGTCCTCTGGAATCGCTTGGTAAATAGCCGCAAGTGCCATCCTATCTGTTCGTTCATCTACTCTTGCTTTTTGAATTGCATCCCACACTCCTTGTGCTTACAAATTCACTCGCATTTTTATAGCCCACACCGCGTAGTTTGTTTTCGTAAGCAACGGATAGTGTAACGTAACACTACTATCCCTCCCGGTCCTTTGAACACTATCAATTTCGGGTTGAGAAAACGACGAGCTTGGTGTAGTCATTCTTGGCCTATATTATCTTGAGATTTTTCAAAACTAATGGGGAGCTACGAGTAATTTATGAAAATTACAAGGGCCAAAATGTAATTTTCAGAATTTTAGGGGCTTGTTTGAAACTTTTTGAAGTATAGGGGATATTCTAAAGTTTTTCTGAAAAATAGGGACCAGTCTGAAATTTTTCGGAAATGCAGGGACGAAAACATAACTATTCGAAACTTCAGGGACCAAATTGCAATTTTGAAACCTGCTACAGTGTTGCTACAGTGACGCTACAGTGTCGTCTTCTCTGGCGAGATCTCCAGCGAACTGGTTTTTCCGGCAACTATTCCGGTGAACCTTTGACCTGACTTTTAGAGGTCTTCCGGTGGTCGAACAATTCCGGAAAATATATATTCGGAATCCTGAGACTGAGACCTTTCCAATGGTGCTCTCGAAAAACGATTTTGAGACAGAAAATTTTTGACCAAAAAACCCGAAGGTGTTTAGAAAGTTGCCCCGGGAGCTTAACCAAGCTCTGATACCACTTGTTGGAACTCAAATGTTCTTTTATTCAATACTCAAACTGAAATACAAGAAAAGAACAACTCACGCTAACTATCTAAACACTCTCTTCTATGTTTTTGTGGTGCATTACAATGGATGTTAGAACATCTATTTATAGTGATGGTAGTGTCCCTAATTTCTACAATAGCTGCAACCTAAAAATGAGTTCATATGAGAAATTCAACAAAGTTAGGTGTGGTTGGTGGTGTAGGTGTGGTTGGTGGTGGCTGCAAGTTTGTGTTTACACTATGTGTTTACATTCACAAATAAGTGTTCATCTCTTTGTTATTGTTCAGAGGATGGTGATATGGTTTTCCTCCCTATTCGTTGCGTACTTTACGTTTCCTCAACGTTAAACCCAACATTTTTGTTGAGGTCCACAGACAGTTGCACATCCGAAGAGGTTCTGTAATTGTTTCATCGAGATGTCACCATCCTTTTTGGAGATTGGACATGAGCATCCATTGATGTAAGAGACTCCATTTTGGGTTATATTTAACAATTCACCATGCCACCTCATGAGGAAACACTTTTGTTTTTTATAAGATGTATATTTTTGGTTTGTGCCCACTTCATTGTATCGGATTTTAATTGACCACGCGTTGGGTTAGTTTGTTGTTGTAAATAGAGTTGACCTTTTGATCTTCTTATTCATTTTTGTTACTTTGAATTCATATGATGGACACTACAATCATTGCCTCTCAATTTTTTAAAATTATTAAATAATCTGTCTCAAAAATGAATCATCTCGTTATTGATTCTTTATTTTCGGGTCATCTAGAACATCAAACCAACTTGTCAACACAGTTTGTTCTTCCGGTGACTCGTCGAACTCTTTGTTAAATTGTGTGTTGGGTTGGGTTTCATCATTGTGTTCATTTGAATATTAGATTTGAGGTTGACTATAGACTAGGGCTGAGTTTCATATGTCTGGAGGGAGTTGGAAATCATTGTAAGCAACTTGTGTCGAACTTTATGATAGTCGGAAATCATTGTAAGAATTTTATGTCGGAATTTGCGGGACAATGAGTTATTTTGTGTTTGGTTTTAACATTGAAACTGTGGTGAAAAAACATTGAGTTATATAGTGTTTTGAGTGGATCAAAAGGTGATGTTACTTGTGATCTAGTAGCTTAGCTTTACTCTTGCTTCAGTTTGAACCCTTCTTTTTAGCCTTGTCGTATATAGTGTTTTAGAAAACAACAAAATCAAAAGAGAATTGTAAAGTGTTATGAAAATGATAACATTGAAATGGTATTTATAGTTGGTTTTTTAAGTTGCAATGACTTCAGTCGTTAGGGGCGCAACGGTTGGGACACACATCCTGATTCTTCATCCTTTTTAGCAGTACCAGTGTCGCTCCATCTCGAGGATATTCGCCCCCCCCCCCCCCCAAAGTAAATTGGCACGATAAGTCTTTTAATGTTAAATTCAGAGTAAATTACAAAAATAGTCATCGTGATATAGTGGAAATTAAAACTTTAGTCCAACCTTATATTTCATTACATAGATAATCCTTGTGGGATGATTTTGTTACATATTTGTTCCTTCTGACTAACATTATTATAAAAGACCGTTGAGGTATAAAGAGAATTATACCCCTCTTTTTTGTCTTTTTTATTTTTGTATTTATTCCTTTTTTGTTTTTAATAATTTTATGTCTTTTAATGCTCATCATTTAAAGACATAGTGAAACCTAGAGAACAAATAGTGCAACCTATAGCAAAATAAAACCAAGGGGATTGTCCATGTAACAAAATGACAAATTCAACTAAAGTTCTAATTTCTACTGTATGATAACGCGCTTTTGTTTCAGATTAATTATGCAGTATTTGGTGTATTTAAGAATAATAATTGTCATAAATCAATGGAATACACTCACTTTTCTTGGAAGTTTATTGTGGTAGAAAATGTGTTAATTTGCAGGAAAAGGAATGAGTTGGATGGAAGAGATAAGAATCAGGAAGTCGGCGGCGCTAAGGGGAAGTAGTTTGCGAGGCTAGTAGTGGATTGCACCGTAATTCAAATTTGACCAGTCAAGCGACATATCGAGAAGTTAGTTACTTGGAGTCACTACATGGACATTTTTGCGGCGCGATATCGCCTGATCCCACCATTATAAATACCGGACTCCAGTCAGGAAGGATCCATAAAGCAATTCTCTGGATCTCAGAGCTACTATTCGTCCATATTTCGTCTCTTTTAAGTCTACATTCATAGTTTTGGCTTTTAGCCTTATATTTCGAGTTTTAGTATCAATTCATTGTTGGAGGATTCATAATCATTAGAATTCCTCTGGACATTCAAGCATCTAATTATAGATCTATGGAGAATCATTTTGCTCCTGGTTTGTTTCGATTTCATAGTCTAGTTAGTTTGTTGTTGGTAGCTAGTTTTGAATGTTTCTTTGAACAAGTTGTTTATGTGTTTTAGTTTTGTTTCAGTAATGAATTCAGTTATGTTTATGATTCATATTTGTGTTTGCCCTACAATTGAATTTTAAACCTATCAAGGGTACTTCGGGGACATACAGACATGACAATGATCGTATTTTGATTATTACTCTTATATTGATCGACTTGAGTATCGTTTGAGTTAATTCATATCTTAGTATGGCATTTTAGTTTATTGAAGGTCTTTTTTGTTTATAATCAATATAGTGTATTATTGTTCACTAACTGTGCTAGTTTTGTTCATCTAACGAATTAAGACGGTCGGTCGAATGAACATATATACCATGCCGGGTTGTACTATTAAACATACTTATAAGTTATAGTTGGTGATTGTAAGACACGGTGTTAGTTGGTCACTGATTGTGCCGAGAATATCACAGATTAAGACAGTTAGTCAAGAAACACATTGTGTGCCCAAGATCATTGATTACAAATTTATTTTTTATTCGGCATTAGAGGTAAGAAGAAGATGTGAGTTTATGTGTTTCATACAGATCTGGAAGTATTCTATTTAGTCATATTTGGTTAAAGTTTGGTTCTTTCTTCAACACTTTTGCAATTCTCTAGCTCTAGAGTGACACTGTTACTAGATTTTTTTAATGCAATAATTCGACCATGAGCTCCTTTTAGATCCGACCGTTACTTGCCCTAACTATTAGTAGTTATTGAGGTATTTATTTTTTACCGCATCAATGACTGCGTCGTCAAATTTTGGCGTCGTTTTCGGGGAGCCGTGTGCTTGAATTATTGCACATTTAGTTTTTGTAGTTTGTTTTAAGTATTCGTCGTGCAACACACCGGTGTATGCACAATTTCCAAATGGAATAATGTATGTACATGAGTCAGGACATGTGGTAGGAGAATGAAAACTCAGGGTTAGGAAACCCTAGCCTTGAGATCGATTTTAGCCTCCTCCAAGGGTTTTTTTTTTTGCCAATAACCCTTAGGCACAAAACAATTCAAGCAGTTCATAATCAAATCACAAGAAAACAAGCTAGCTCTGATACCACTGAAGGGTTTCTATACAATCAATGAACACAAAATAGCCTAAGGTTCACATGCAACCCTAATATTGATCTATGTTTTCTTCTATGAAGATTAGAACTAAGAACCTAAAGGATACAATTCAATTCTAAAAAAGAATTAAGAAAACCAACATTTGATCTTATTATCCTTTTAAGCAGCAGCAAAAGTATCCTGCCTCAGATGCAAGTCACACCCAAGGGATGGAAGAATCAGTCCAGCAGAGTGAATCCAGAGAGAAGAGATGGCGTGAATATGAGGTGCCAGGGGGTTCCTTTTATAGCCTCCTAGGGTTACACCTGAAACCCAAAGGAGCCTCCAACTGAACAAGGGTTTTGACCACTTGGACCAGGCTTACCAAAACCCTAATTAGGGTTTCGCCAAACCCTGGAGGAGCCTCCAGGGTGGCGCCACTTTTGGTCCCTGGTTTTCCTGGCCAGTTATTCAACTATTGAATAAATGCCAAACCAGTCCGTGCACCTTTTAATTAATTAATTTAATCTCCAAATTAAATCCAATTAATTCTAGATTAAATCTCAATTAATTAATATAGTTTCTAATTAATATATTAGCACTTAAATATATTAATAAACCATATATATATTTTCTATTGATTTATTATACAATTAATAAATCAACTATTCTCTCTACTAAACTATCTTTCCTCCACCCATGAGGGCAACCCAAATGGACTTTGCTTTTAATCATAAGATAAATACAATTATAAGTCATGGCTTAGACACCTAATCCAACACAAACTTAGTTCTTATGCTTGAAGGTTGATCAAAGCTAACTAGTGTGATCAAGAACTTTGTTCCTAACTAATTTTTAATTTGTAATCGATCCTTTGGTGGCCAAAATGGAACAAGCTTTGGATTTTAAGGGTTCAAAGTGTTCTTGGGAAGAAAGGTATTGTGTAACACTACTAGTTCTTTTAATATTTACCATGTAGGTAAAACCTGTTGCAGCTGCTGGCAAATATGAAATTGAGACAATATTGTGGAGTTTAATTACAAAAATCAGACAAAAAAGACAAAAATAGCATAGGACCAATAATTTCATAGACTTGAATCAACTTTCTTCCATTTTCAAAGGACGAGATTGCAAAAATGGTCACTGTGTTTGTCATTTTCATGTGGTTTTGGTCTAAAAGAGTTTGGTGGTGCACGATTGGTCCAATTTTGAAACTTTTTGTGATTTTGGTCCATATCAACTTGGAAAGATGCTTATACCCCTTATATTTGTTTATTTAGATTTTTATATTCATTATAGCATTTTTTATTAATTAAAAATAATAGAAGCGCTTTATCTCTCTCTCTCTCTTGCTCTAGCATTCTCGTCTCTCGTCTCTCTCTCTCTCTCTCTCTCTCTCTCTCTCTCTTACAACTATACAACTCTCAACATCGTCCAACACCCACCACTATCAACATCGCTACCACCATCATGATTGTTCTAGAGCCAACACCACACAATCCTTTTTGACTTGGTAATCCATCAATATCTAGCTCAATCACCAAATACAAAGTAATATACACATCTGTAAGCATAGGAAAATTCTATTTCATCCTACTTTATCCTCGTAATTCATCCTCCTACCTACTAAATTATGACATGTGGAATCCATTATTTATCTCTCTTAATTTCTTCCATTGATTTTAACACTTGTCTTGATCATGTGATTAGGAAGATAAGTAGGAAGATTTTTTAGGAGGATATAGAACCTCTCGTAAGCATATTAGCTTTGCTTACATCTTTCTGGACATAATGATACTCGGTCGGTTTGGAAGCTTCAATTGCTTCAGTGCTCACTCGATAATTTTAATCCCTCCAATTCCATCCACATTCGACCAATCACAATTGCGTAATATTATAAGCTTTTGAGGTTTTCTTCCAAATACCTCATCAAAACCCTTCAATTCCAAACCCTAATTCTTTAATTTCGTGTGTCTTCTTTCTCCCCAGTTTATCCCTTAGAAATCCCAATTGTGAAAATCTTCTATAATCAATTGATGATCTCCCCCTTTCCTCGAGGGGTTCTTGAAAGGAAGGTTGGTACCACCGCTGCATTGGAGTGGATCCCTGAAATCATACACATAAGCCCACCGTTCGAACACTGTCGTCCCACCTTCCTTCTCTATTGCCCCATCACCATAACCAAATCATAATGATGTAGGGAGGGGCGGTGGAAACCGGCTTCTGATTAGCATAACAGTTATCGGAAGTGCCAGACCGATTTTGTTGTTAACATGGAAGAGTTGGTTGCTTCCGTCATGGACACCACTCTCAAATCTTATGCTCGTGAAGGTCATCTCCTTATCCTTAGCATCAATATCCATGATTTCGATCTCTATGGGCACATTGTCAGAACTGAAGGGGGCTTAGAAGGGGTGGGGTGGGTGGAATAGAGAGAGAGAGAGAGAGAGAGAGAGAGAGAGGGGAAATGGGGTTCGGTAAGAGAAACAATGGGTGTGTGGGTGGGTGAAATTTTTTTTATTTTTTTAATAAAAAATAGTAAAATTAATTAAATTGATAAAAAAATTACTAAATGGTATATTTGTCATTTCAAGTCGGCTATGGACCAAAACCACAAAAAATGTCAATTATAGATACCAAAATCACTTAAAATATCTGAAAATGGACCAATGATGCACCATCAAATATTTTTCGACCAAAACCACATAGAAATGATAAACACAGTGATATTTTTTTGCAATTTTGTCTTTTAAAACATGATCATCTTTTATCGCTACAAGTTTCGCTAACACAAATTAGTTTGTACAAAGATAATATTTATATGATAATAACTTTTATTTTTAAAATGCCATAAAGTTTAATCGTCTATAAACTACTTTCTTGTCAATTGTCATAAAAATTTATCAAGATAGTAATTTCAAATTGTAAGCATTCAGAGAAAGCGAAAACTAAAATAAAATCATGTATAGTAATGGAGGTTCGAAGATGTTTTGCTCCCATTTTCGGAGTCAACTTTGAAAAATATTATGTAAATGCTTATAATTCCATCCTAAATCAGCAAATTATCGTATCATTCTAAATTGTCGATGCAGTAAAAACTGTTAAATTTTAAAGCGCAACTAAATTTTCTTATTTCGCTCTCAAAACACAGTCAAACGACAACTTTAGAAAAAAAAAATAATAAAAAATTTTGAGGTCGATTAATTCCAAAACAAGCCCAAACACACTTAAAACTAAAAGAGATTCCAAATTTCCAATTCCAGATGTTTACTGGAGTCTGGAGGATTAAAGATTCGGATTTCAAATAGATATTGATAATAATTTTCTCCTACAATGATTTCCCAACTAGCAATGGCCGATCAATCCATGCCCGTCACCGCCGACCCACCTCCCTCCGCAGCCAGCCACCCAATAACCGCCACTCCAAATGCTCCACAGATTCAAGGCGCATACTACTCGAATCCATACACGTCCCAACAATGCGCCACCTTCGTACACCGTTTCTTCAGCATTCTCGTCGGTTGTATCAGCTTCACCGGCATCATAATCTACATATTTTGGCTGATTTGGGTTGCTCGCATTGGTTATCCTGAGTTCCGTGTCAAAACGCTAACCCTATCCAACTCCCGTATTTCATCATACTACCTAATTCCCGGCGACTGTGACGTCCATTTCATCATTCGGAACCCTAATTCGAAAATTACTCTTTACTACGATCAAGTCCAAGCTGTTGCCTTCTACAAACTGTGTTCACTTTCAAATATCACTTTGCCACCTTTCAAGCAGGGAACCAAGAATGAGACGGTCATTAGGGCACCGTTTACTTCTTTGATGGGGTATCTCTATGATCAAGATGACATCAATGGTGAGAAGCGTCATCACGGGGCGATAAAGCTTAACGTGTGGATGAAGATTAGGGTTCAGTTTAGTCCTTGGGGTGGTGTACGGAGGACCTTCATATTTTATTGCTCTAATTTACCAATTGCGGTTTCTTCAAAAGGTAAGAGTGGAATTCTTAAGGGTGGTCCCAAGAAATGCACGGCGGTTGACAATTCTATCTTTATCAACGGCCGGCCACCCGAAGTTGGAGCTTGCGGATTCGTAGCTGATGGCAATTAATGCCACTTTATCTTCGAGTATTTAATCATAAGTGATCCCTGTTAGGTTTTCTTGATACTGGTTTGAGCTAATTCTCTGGTTTTATCGGGTGTTTAGGTTTTGTATATGTACAATATATTATTACTTTTTTATTTAAAATGTTTATTAGTTTTTGTTTATATTTAAAAATATATATTTGGATTAGTTTATATGGTATCATAGTCATTAATCTAAGTGTAAAGTAAATTTCATAAATTGTCCTTTGGTTAAGCTAAGATTTAGGATGGAGGAATGTTATACTTCCATTCTTCCATCATCTATCCATACGAGGAGTGTCGTGTTAAATTTCTTTCTTTTTGGTTTTATTTCAAACTAACTCGAAACAATACAAAATTATATATTTTTTTTATCTCATATCATCTTATAAATGAAAAATTATAATAGTAATATAATAATTATAAAAACTAATAAAAATATAAAACTATTAATAATAACGTTTCATTGATAAAAAACTACAATACTACATAATAATTAAAATATTTCATTAAAGGTACATAAAAATATTTCTTTAGCAACCTTACATGCTAATATTGCATTCAACAGTGTTCCAAACAAATGATAGCACGACTGCAAATAGAACTGCATATATTTATCTTGTTGTTTCTGCATCGATCATGTGCAACTTTTTTCTTTTTCCTTCTCTATAATGCATAATTTCTTCGTCTTGAACTCCTAGCTTCACTCGATGCCGTTTCTTGTCCTTGACATCTTGTTTGTTAACACTACTAAATTTGGTAAATTTAAAAACGAATCTTAATAATGTTGGAACTCAAATGTTCTTTTATTCAATACTCAAACTGAAATACAAGAAAAGAACAACTCTCGCTAACTATCTAAACACTCTCTTCTATGTTTTGGGTGCATTACAATGGATGTTAGAACATCTATTTATAGTGATGGCAGTGTCCCTAATTTCTACAATAGCTGCAACCTAAAAATGAGTTCATATGAGAAATTTAACAAAGTTAGGTGTGGTTGGTGGTGTAGGTGTGGTTGGTGGTGGCTGCAAGTTTGTGTTTACACTATGTGTTTACATTCACATTCTCCCCCTTAAACCAAACTTGGCTTGAGATTCGTTACGCCGATCATGTTGAGCATTTCATGCCATCCCCGACTACAGAATAATCGACAAGTGCTTTGTCTTTATCTTTCTCGAGTTTCAATTTTGCATCCTTGGAACAAGTTGTTGGAGTGCAATCTCTCACACTGAACTCCCCCGAAATCCTTTTAGCATAAGCCGTTTTCTTTAGAGACACGTCTTCCATCTTCTGCATCACCTTACGAAAATCGATACCTCGATTTTTGGGACTACGTTGGAGAAAACTGGTAGCTGCTTTTTCGGTCCAAGTCCATCTTTTCCGTTTACCAAAGAACCCTTCTCGCCTTATCCGTGGCTTCCTTTTCCGTGCGTCGAAAAACTGGTGTCCTTTTTCACATTTTTCAACTTCAACATAAAATTCTTCCTCACTCGGATCATCTAATTTCTTTAGATGTAAACCTAGAATTTTATCATGCTCCAAATAACCATTAACTTTCAACGTATAATAATTGGCATACGGACGTCGTTGATGCCACAACCAACCTGGATCATCTTGGGATGATAAAGGACACATTTTTCGTCTCGTCCTTAAAAGTTTCTTATAGAGTCGGTTACGGGTTCTTTTTACTTCAAAAAATAAAGTATTGCTATTGTCAAATACCCGTAAGATATCACCATCCATGTCGACTCGATTCCCGTCTTCGGTTAGTTGTCCAAGACTTATAATATTCTTTTGAAGTCTAGGAATGTAATATACCTCGTTAAGTAGTCTTTGATCCCCGTTTCCGTAATCAAACAAGATCGTACCTTTTCCTTTGATGTCGATCTTTGACCCGTCTCCGAACCGTGTATAACCCGTCACGTTCTCGTCTAACTCATGGAACTTTGAATGATCTCCGGTCATATAATTGCTAGCACCGTTGTCAAGGTACCATACCTCGGAATCAACTTAACTTTCTTCGGATGCAGGGATATCAACGCCGTTCTTCTCTTTTAGCGGCACCATACCTGGTGTATCTTCTTGCGAGATTGCCATCATTAAAATGGGCTCTTCATCTTCATTGGTTTGGGTGATGTTCACCTCCTCACCTCGTTTCTTGTTTGGACACTCTGATGCATAATGACCATATTCCTCGCAAGTAAAACATTTTATTTTACTTTTGTCCTTTCGAGGACGATTGTAGTCAATCTGGTTTGCATCATACACATGACCATCTCCTCGGCCATGCCCACGACCTCGACCGCGTCCTTGGACTTGGTTTCCACTTTCCCTTGAAGTGTTTGACAAGTCTCCCTCGTTGGTTTGCTTAGATTGAGATGCCCACTTGGCATGTGTAAGCAATAGAGAAGGTCCTTCTTCCCGTTCTGCATACCCTCGAAGTCGCTCTTCGTGGGTCTTAAGACGGCCTACAACTTCTTCAACCGTCATGTTTTTCATGTCTCCAAATTGCTCGATAGATGTTACGATCTGTAAAAATCGCATTGGGACGGCTCGAAGAAACTTCTTCACCACCGTATTCTCCTCAATCTTTTCACCGAGAGATCGAATACCGGTCACAATAGTGTTCAATCTCATGGCGAAATCATCTATCGACTCACCATTGTTCATTCGGATCACCTCGAATTCACATCTCAACGTTTGTACTTTAGCCTCCTTTAACCGATCAGCTCCCGTATGCATCATCTTAAGCGTGTCCTTCTCGGCCAACATAAGAAGTACGTCCTCTGGAATCGCTTGGTAAATAGCCGCAAGTGCCATCCTATCTGTTCGTTCATCTACTCTTGCATTTTGAATTGCATCCCACACTCCTTGTGCTTACAAATTCACTCGCATTTTTATAGCCCACACCGCGTAGTTTGTTTTCGTAAGCAACGGATAGTGTAACGTAACACTACTATCCCTCCCGGTCCTTTGAACACTTTCAATTTCGGGTTGAGAAAACGACGAGCTTGGTGTAGTCATTCTTGGCATATATTATCTTGAGATTTTTCAAAACTAATGGGGAGCTACGAGTAATTTATGAAAATTACAAGGGCCAAAATGTAATTTTCAGAATTTTAGGGGCTTGTTTGAAACTTTTTGAAGTATAGGGGATATTCTAAAGTTTTTCTGAAAAATAGGGACCAGTCTGAAATTTTTCGGAAATGCAGGGACGAAAACATAACTATTCGAAACTTCAGGGACCAAATTGCAATTTTGAAAGCTGCTACAGTGTTGCTACAGTGAACCGCTACAGTGATGCTACAGTGTCGTCTTCTCTGGCGAGATCTCCAGCGAACTGGTTTTTCCGGCAACTATTCCGGTGAACCTTTGACCTGACTTTTAGAGGTCTTCCGGTGGTCGAACAATTCCGGAAAATATATATTCGGAATCCTGAGACTGAGACCTTTCCAATGGTGCTCTCGAAAAACGATTTTGAGACAGAAAATTTTTGACCAAAAAACCCGAAGGTGTTTAGAAAGTTGCCCCGGGAGCTTAACCAAGCTCTGATACCACTTGTTGGAACTCAAATGTTCTTTTATTCAATACTCAAACTGAAATACAAGAAAAGAACAACTCACGCTAACTATCTAAACACTCTCTTCTATGTTTTTGTGGTGCATTACAATGGATGTTAGAACATCTATTTATAGTGATGGTAGTGTCCTTAATTTCTACAATAGCTGCAACCTAAAAATGAGTTCATATGAGAAATTCAACAAAGTTAGGTGTGGTTGGTGGTGTAGGTGTGGTTGGTGGTGGCTGCAAGTTTGTGTTTACACTATGTGTTTACATTCACAAATAAGTGTTCATCTCTTTGTTATTGTTCAGAGGATGGTGATATGGTTTTCCTCCCTATTCGTTGCGTACTTTACGTTTCCTCAACGTTAAACCCAACATTTTTGTTGAGGTCCACAGACAGTTGCACATCCGAAGAGGTTCTGTAATTGTTTCATCGAGATGTCACCATCCTTTTTGGAGATTGGACATGAGCATCCATTGATGTAAGAGACTCCATTTTGGGTTATATTTAACAATTCACCATGCCATCTCATGAGGAAACACTTTTTTTTATAAGATGTATATTTTTGGTTTGTGCCCACTTCATTGTATCGGATTTTAATTGACCACGCGTTGGGTTAGTTTGTTGTTGTAAATAGAGTTGACCTTTTGATCTTCTTATTCATTTTTGTTACTTTGAATTCATATGATGGACACTACAATCATTGCCTCTCAATTTTTTAAAATTATTAAATAATCTGTCTCAAAAATGAATCATCTCGTTATTGATTCTTTATTTTCGGGTCATCTAGAACATCAAACCAACTTGTCAACACAGTTTGTTCTTCCGGTGACTCGCCGAACTCTTTGTTAAATTGTGTGTTGGGTTGGGTTTCATCATTGTGTTCATTTGAATATTAGATTTGAGGTTGACTATAGACTAGGGCTGAGTTTCATATGTCTGGAGGGAGTTGGAAATCATTGTAAGCAACTTGTGTCGAACTTTATGATAGTCGGAAATCATTGTAAGAATTTTATGTCGGAATTTGCGGGACAATGAGTTATTTTGTGTTTGGTTTTAACATTGAAACTGTGGTGAAAAAACATTGAGTTATATAGTGTTTTGAGTGGATCAAAAGGTGATGTTACTTGTGATCTAGTAGCTTAGCTTTACTCTTGCTTCAGTTTGAACCCTTCTTTTTAGCCTTGTCGTATATAGTGTTTTAGAAAACAACAAAATCAAAAGAGAATTGTAAAAGTGTTATGAAAATGATAACATTGAAATGGTATTTATAGTTGGTTTTTTAAGTTGCAATGACTTTAGTCGTTAGGGGCGCAACGGTTGGGACACACATCCTGATTCTTCATCCTTTTTAGCAGTACCAGTGTCGCTCCATCTCGAGGATATTCGCCCCCCCCCCCCCCCCAAAGTAAATTGGCACGATAAGTCTTTTAATGTTAAATTCAGAGTAAATTACAAAAATAGTCATCGTGATATAGTGGAAATTAAAACTTTAGTCCAACCTTATATTTCATTACATAGATAATCCTTGTGGGATGATTTTGTTACATATTTGTTCCTTCTGACTAACATTATTATAAAAGACCGTTGAGGTATAAAGAGAATTATACCCCTCTTTTTTGTCTTTTTTATTTTTGTATTTATTCCTTTTTTGTTTTTAATTATTTTATGTCTTTTAATGCTCATCATTTAAAGACATAGTGAAACCTAGAGAACAAATAGTGCAACCTATAGCAAAATAAAACCAAGGGGATTGTCCATGTAACAAAATGACAAATTCAACTAAAGTTCTAATTTCTACTGTATGATAACGCGCTTTTGTTTCAGATTAATTATGCAGTATTTGGTGTATTTAAGAATAATAATTGTCATAAATCAATGGAATACACTCACTTTTCTTGGAAGTTTATTGTGGTAGAAAATGTGTTAATTTGCAGGAAAAGGAATGAGTTGGATGGAAGAGATAAGAATCAGGAAGTCGGCGGCGCTAAGGGGAAGTAGTTTGCGAGGCTAGTAGTGGATTGCACCGTAATTCAAATTTGACCAGTCAAGCGACATATCGAGAAGTTAGTTACTTGGAGTCACTACATGGACATTTTTGCGGCGCGATATCGCCTGATCCCACCATTATAAATACCGGACTCCAGTCAGGAAGGATCCATAAAGCAATTCTCTGGATCTCAGAGCTACTATTCGTCCATATTTCGTCTCTTTTAAGTCTACATTCATAGTTTTGGCTTTTAGCCTTATATTTCGAGTTTTAGTATCAATTCATTGTTGGAGGATTCATAATCATTAGAATTCCTCTGGACATTCAAGCATCTAATTATAGATCTATGGAGAATCATTTTGCTCCTGGTTTGTTTCGATTTCATAGTCTAGTTAGTTTGTTGTTGGTAGCTAGTTTTGAATGTTTCTTTGAACAAGTTGTTTATGTGTTTTAGTTTTGTTTCAGTAATGAATTCAGTTATGTTTATGATTCATATTTGTGTTTGCCCTACAATTGAATTTTAAACCTATCAAGGGTACTTCGGGGACATACAGACATGACAATGATCGTATTTTGATTATTACTCTTATATTGATCGACTTGAGTATCGTTTGAGTTAATTCATATCTTAGTATGGCATTTTAGTTTATTGAAGGTCTTTTTTGTTTATAATCAATATAGTGTATTATTGTTCACTAACTGTGCTAGTTTTGTTCATCTAACGAATTAAGACGGTCGGTCGAATGAACATATATACCATGCCGGGTTGTACTATTAAACATACTTATAAGTTATAGTTGGTGATTGTAAGACACGGTGTTAGTTGGTCACTGATTGTGCCGAGAATATCACAGATTAAGACAGTTAGTCAAGAAACACATTGTGTGCCCAAGATCATTGATTACAAATTTATTTTTTATTCGGCATTAGAGGTAAGAAGAAGATGTGAGTTTATGTGTTTCATACAGATCTGGAAGTATTCTATTTAGTCATATTTGGTTAAAGTTTGGTTCTTTCTTCAACACTTTTGCAATTCTCTAGCTCTAGAGTGACACTGTTACTAGATTTTTTTAATGCAATAATTCGACCATGAGCTCCTTTTAGATCCGACCGTTACTTGCCCTAACTATTAGTAGTTATTGAGGTATTTATTTTTTACCGCATCAATGACTGCGTCGTCAAATTTTGGCGTCGTTTTCGGGGAGCCGTGTGCTTGAATTATTGCACATTTAGTTTTTGTAGTTTGTTTTAAGTATTCGTCGTGCAACACACCGGTGTATGCACAATTTCCAAATGGAAGAATGTATGTACATGAGTCAGGACATGTGGTAGGAGAATGAAAACTCAGGGTTAGGAAACCCTAGCCTTGAGATCGATTTTAGCCTCCTCCAAGGGTTTTTTTTTTGCCAATAACCCTTAGGCACAAAACAATTCAAGCAGTTCATAATCAAATCACAAGAAAACAAGCTAGCTCTGATACCACTGAAGGGTTTCTATACAATCAATGAACACAAAATAGCCTAAGGTTCACATGCAACCCTAATATTGATCTATGTTTTCTTCTATGAAGATTAGAACTAAGAACCTAAAGGATACAATTCAATTCTAAAGAAGAATTAAGAAAACCAACATTTGATCTTATTATCCTTTTAAGCAGCAGCAAAAGTATCCTGCCTCAGATGCAAGTCACACCCAAGGGATGGAAGAATCAGTCCAGCAAAGTGAATCCAGAGAGAAGAGATGGCGTGAATATGAGGTGCCAGGGGGTTCCTTTTATAGCCTCCTAGGGTTACACCTGAAACCCAAAGGAGCCTCCAACTGAACAAGGGTTTTGACCACTTGGACCAGGCTTACCAAAACCCTAATTAGGGTTTCGCCAAACCCTGGAGGAGCCTCCAGGGTGGCGCCACTTTTGGTCCCTGGTTTTCCTGGCCAGTTATTCAACTATTGAATAAATGCCAAACCAGTCCCTGCACCTTTTAATTAATTAATTTAATCTCCAAATTTAATCCAATTAATTCTAGATTAAATCTCAATTAATTAATATAGTTTCTAATTAATATATTAGCACTTAAATATATTAATAAACCATATATATATTTTCTATTGATTTATTATACAATTAATAAATCAACTATTCTCTCTACTAAACTATCTTTCCTCCACCCATGAGGGCAACCCAAATGGACTTTGCTTTTAATCATAAGATAAATACAATTATAAGTCATGGCTTAGACACCTAATCCAACACAAACTTAGTTCTTATGCTTGAAGGTTGATCAAAGCTAACTAGTGTGATCAAGAACTTTGTTCCTAACTAATTTTTAATTTGTAATCGATCCTTTGGTGGCCAAAATGGAACAAGCTTTGGATTTTAAGGGTTCAAAGTGTTCTTGGGAAGAAAGGTATTGTGCAACACTACTAGTTCTTTTAATATTTACCATGTAGGTAAAACCTGTTGCAGCTGCTGGCAAATATGAAATTGAGACAATATTGTGGAGTTTAATTACAAAAATCAGACAAAAAAGACAAAAATAGCATAGGACCAATAATTTCATAGACTTGAATCAACTTTCTTCCATTTTCAAAGGACGAGATTGCAAAAATGGTCACTGTGTTTGTCATTTTTATGTGGTTTTGGTCTAAAAGAGTTTGGTGGTGCACGATTGGTCCAATTTTGAAACTTTTTGTGATTTTGGTCCATATCAACTTGGAAAGACGCTTATACCCCTTATATTTGTTTATTTAGATTTTTATATTCATTATAGCATTTTTTATTAATTAAAAATAATAGAAGCGCTTTATCTCTCTCTCTCTCTCTTGCTCTAGCATTCTCGTCTCTCGTCTCTCTCTCTCTCTCTCTCTCTCTCTTACAACTATACAACTCTCAACATCGTCCAACACCCACCACTATCAACATCGCTACCACCATCATGATTGTTCTAGAGCCAACACCACACAATCCTTTTTGACTTGGTAATCCATCAATATCTAGCTCAATCACCAAATACAAAGTAATATACACATTTGTAAGCATAGGAAAATTCTATTTCATCCTACTTTATCCTCGTAATTCATCCTCCTACCTACTAAATTATGACATGTGGAATCCATTATTTATCTCTCTTAATTTCTTCCATTGATTTTAACACTGGTCTTGATCATGTGATTAGGAAGATAAGTAGGAAGATTTTTTAGGAGGATATAGAACCTCTCGTAAGCATATTAGCTTTGCTTACATCTTTCTGGACATAATGATACTCGGTCGGTTTGGAAGCTTCAATTGCTTCAGTGCTCACTCGATAATTTTAATCCCTCCAATTCCATCCACATTCGACCAATCACAATTGCGTAATATTATAAGCTTTTGAGGTTTTCTTCCAAATACCTCATCAAAACCCTTCAATTCCATACCCTAATTCTTTAATTTCGTGTGTCTTCTTTCTCCCCAGTTTATCCCTTAGAAATCCCAATTGTGAAAATCTTCTATAATCAATTGATGATCTCCCCCTTTCCTCGAGGGGTTCTTGAAAGGAAGGTTGGTACCACCGCTGCATTGGAGTGGATCCCTGAAATCATACACATAAGCCCACCGTTCGAACACTGTCGTCCCACCTTCCTTCTCTATTGCCCCATCACCATAACCAAATCATAATGATGTAGGGAGGGGCGGTGGAAACCGGCTTCTGATTAGCATAACAGTTATCGGAAGTGCCAGACCGATTTTGTTGTTAACATGGAAGAGTTGGTTGCTTCCGTCATGGACACCACTCTCAAATCTTATGCTCGTGAAGGTCATCTCCTTATCCTTAGCATCAATATCCATGATTTCGATCTCTATTGGCACATCGTCAGAACTGAAGGGGGCTTAGAAGGGGTGGGGTGGGTGGAATAGAGAGAGAGAGAGAGAGAGAGAGAGAGAGAGGGGAAATGGGGTTCGGTAAGAGAAACAATGGGTGTGTGGGTGGGTGAAATTTTTTTTATTTTTTTAATAAAAAATAGTAAAATTAATTAAATTGATAAAAAAATTACTAAATGGTATATTTGTCATTTCAAGTCGGCTATGGACCAAAACCACAAAAAATGTCAATTATAGATACCAAAATCACTTAAAATATCTGAAAATGGACCAATGATGCACCATCAAATATTTTTCGACCAAAACCACATAGAAATGATAAACACAGTGATATTTTTTTGCAATTTTGTCTTTTAAAACATGATCATCTTTTATCGCTACAAGTTTCGCTAACACAAATTAGTTTGTACAAAGATAATATTTATATGATAATAACTTTTATTTTTAAAATGCCATAAAGTTTAATCGTCTATAAACTACTTTCTTGTCAATTGTCATAAAAATTTATCAAGATAGTAATTTCAAATTGTAAGCATTCAGAGAAAGCGAAAACTAAAATAAAATCATGTATAGTAATGGAGGTTCGAAGATGTTTTGCTCCCATTTTCGGAGTCAACTTTGAAAAATATTATGTAAATGCTTATAATTCCATCCTAAATCAGCAAATTATCGTATCATTCTAAATTGTCGATGCAGTAAAAACTGTTAAATTTTAAAGCGCAACTAAATTTTCTTATTTCGCTCTCAAAACACATGAGTCAAACGACAACTTTAGAAAAAAAAAAATAATAAAAAATTTTGAGGTCGATTAATTCCAAAACAAGCCCAAACACACTTAAAACTAAAAGAGATTCCAAATTTCCAATTCCAGATGTTTACTGGAGTCTGGAGGATTAAAGATTCGGATTTCAAATAGATATTGATAATAATTTTCTCCTACAATGATTTCCCAACTAGCAATGGCCGATCAATCCATGCCCGTCGCCGGCGACCCACCTCCCTCCGCAGCCAGCCACCCAATAACCGCCACTCCAAATGCTCCACAGATTCAAGGCGCATACTACTCGAATCCATACACGTCCCAACAATGCGCCACCTTCGTACACCGTTTCTTCAGCATTCTCGTCGGTTGTATCAGCTTCACCGGCATCATAATCTACATATTTTGGCTGATTTGGGTTGCTCGCATTGGTTATCCTGAGTTCCGTGTCAAAACGCTAACCCTATCCAACTCCCGTATTTCATCATACTACCTAATTCCCGGCGACTGTGACGTCCATTTCATCATTCGGAACCCTAATTCGAAAATTACTCTTTACTACGATCAAGTCCAAGCTGTTGCCTTCTACAAACTGTGTTCACTTTCAAATATCACTTTGCCACCTTTCATGCAGGGAACCAAGAATGAGACGGTCATTAGGGCACCGTTTACTTCTTTGATGGGGTATCTCTATGATCAAGATGACATCAATGGTGAGAAGCGTCATCACGGGGCGATAAAGCTTAACGTGTGGATGAAGGTTAGGGTTCAGTTTAGTCCTTGGGGTGGTGTACGGAGGACCTTCATATTTTATTGCTCTAATTTACCAATTGCGGTTTCTTCAAAAGGTAAGAGTGGAATTCTTAAGGGTGGTCCCAAGAAATGCACGGCGGTTGACAATTCTATCTTTATCAACGGCCGGCCACCCGAAGTTGGAGCTTGCGGATTCGTAGCTGATGGCAATGCCACTTTATCTTCGAGTATTTAATCATAAGTGATCCCTGTTAGGTTTTCTTGATAGTGGTTTGAGCTAATTCTCTGGTTTTATCGGGTGTTTAGGTTTTGTATATGTACAATATATTATTACTTTTTTATTTAAAATGTTTATTAGTTTTTGTTTATATTTAAAAATATATATTTGGATTAGTTTATATGGTATCATAGTAATTAATCTAAGTGTAAAGTAAATTTCATAAATTGTCCTTTGGTTAAGCTAAGATTTAGGATGGAGGAATGTTATACTTCCATTCTTCCATCATCTATCCATACGAGGAGTGTCGTGTTAAATTTCTTTCTTTTTGGTTTTATTTCAAACTCACTCGAAACAATACAAAATTATATATTTTTTTTATCTCATATCATCTTATAAATGAAAATTTATAATAGTAATATAATAATTATAAAAACTAATAAAAATATAAAACTATTAATAATAACGTTTCATTGATAAAAAACTACAATACTACATAATAATTAAAATATTTCATTAAAGGTACATAAAAATATTTCTTTAGCAACCTTACATGCTAATATTGCATTCAACAGTGTTCCAAACAAATGATAGCACGACTGCAAATAGAACTGCATATATTTATCTTGTTGTTTCTGCATCGATCATGTGCAACTTTTTTCTTTTTCCTTCTCTATAATGCATAATTTCTTCGTCTTGAACTCCTAGCTTCACTCGATGCCGTTTCTTGTCCTTGACATCTTGTTTGTTAACACTACTAAATTTGGTAAATTTAAAAACGAATCTTAATAATGTTGGAACTCAAATGTTCTTTTATTCAATACTCAAACTGAAATACAAGAAAAGAACAACTCTCGATAACTATCTAAACACTCTCTTCTATATTTTGGGGTGCATTACAATGGATGTTAGAACATCTATTTATAGTGATGGTAGTGTCCCTAATTTCTACAATAGCTGCAACCTAAAAATGAGTTCATATGAGAAATTTAACAAAGTTAGGTGTGGTTGGTGGTGTAGGTGTGGTTGGTGGTGGCTGCAAGTTTGTGTTTACACTATGTGTTTACATTCACATTCTCCCCCTTAAACCAAACTTGGCTTGAGATTCGTTACGCCGATCATGTTGAGCATTTCATGCCATCCCCGACTACAGAATAATCGACAAGTGCTTTGTCTTTATCTTTCTCGAGTTTCAATTTTGCATCCTTGGAACAAGTTGTTGGAGTGCAATCTCTCACACTGAACTCCCCCGAAATCCTTTTAGCATAAGCCGTTTTCTTTAGAGACACGTCTTCCATCTTCTGCGTCACCTTACGAAAATCGATACCTCGATTTTTGGGACTACGTTGGAGAAAACTGGTAGCTGCTTTTTCGGTCCAAGTCCATCTTTTCCGTTTACCAAAGAACCCTTCTCGCCTTATCCGTGGCTTCCTTTTCCGTGCGTCGAAAAACTGGTGTCCTTTTTCACATTTTTCAACTTCAACATAAAATTCTTCCTCACTCGGATCATCTAATTTCTTTAGATGTAAACCTAGAATTTTATCATGCTCCAAATAACCATTAACTTTCAACGTATAATAATTGGCATACGGACGTCGTTGATGCCACAACCAACCTGGATCATCTTGGGATGATAAAGGACACATTTTTCGTCTCGTCCTTAAAAGTTTCTTATAGAGTCGGTTACGGGTTCTTTTTACTTCAAAAAATAAAGTATTGCTATTGTCAAATACCCGTAAGATATCACCATCCATGTCGACTCGATTCCCGTCTTCGGTTAGTTGTCCAAGACTTATAATATTCTTTTGAAGTCTAGGAATGTAATATACCTCGTTAAGTAGTCTTTGATCCCCGTTTCCGTAATCAAACAAGATCGTACCTTTTCCTTTGATGTCGATCTTTGACCCGTCTCCGAACCGTGTATAACCCGTCACGTTCTCGTCTAACTCATGGAACTTTGAATGATCTCCGGTCATATGATTGCTAGCACCGTTGTCAAGGTACCATACCTCGGAATCAACTTAACTTTCTTCGGATGCAGGGATATCAACGCCGTTCTTCTCTTTTAGCGGCACCATACCTGGTGTATCTTCTTGCGAGATTGCCATCATTAAAATGGGCTCTTCATCTTCATTGGTTTGGGTGATGTTCACCTCCTCACCTCGTTTCTTGTTTGGACACTCTGATGCATAATGACCATATTCCTCGCAAGTAAAACATTTTATTTTACTTTTGTCCTTTCGAGGACGATTGTAGTCAATCTGGTTTGCATCATACACATGACCATCTCCTCGGCCATGCCCACGACCTCGACCGCGTCCTTGGACTTGGTTTCCACTTTCCCTTGAAGTGTTTGACAAGTCTCCCTCGTTGGTTTGCTTAGATTGAGATGCCCACTTGGCATGTGTAAGCAATAGAGAAGGTCCTTCTTCCCGTTTTGCATACCCTCGAAGTCGCTCTTCGTGGGTCTTAAGACGGCCTACAACTTCTTCAACCGTCATGTTTTGTATGTCTCCAAATTGCTCGATAAATGTTACGATTTGTAAAAATCGCATTGGGACGGCTCGAAGAAACTTCTTCACCACCGTATTCTCCTCAATCTTTTCACCGAGAGATCGAATACCGGTCACAATAGTGTTCAATCTCATGGCGAAATCATCTATCGACTCACCATTGTTCATTCGGATCACCTCGAATTCACATCTCAACGTTTGTACTTTAGCCTCCTCTAACCGATCAGCTCCCGTATGCATCATCTTAAGCGTGTCCTTCTCGGCCAACATAAGAAGTACGTCCTCTGGAATCGCTTGGTAAATAGCCGCAAGTGCCATCCTATCTGTTCGTTCATCTACTCTTGCATTTTGAATTGCATTCCACACTCCTTGTGCTTACAAATTCACTCGCATTTTTATAGCCCACACCGCGTAGTTTGTTTTCGTAAGCAACGGATAGTGTAACGTAACACTACTATCCCTCCCGGTCCTTTGAACACTTTCAATTTCGGGTTGAGAAAACGACGAGCTTGGTGTAGTCATTCTTGGCATATATTATCTTGAGATTTTTCAAAACTAATGGGGAGCTACGAGTAATTTATGAAAATTACAAGGGCCAAAATGTAATTTTCAGAATTTTAGGGGCTTGTTTGAAACTTTTTGAAGTATAGGGGATATTCTAAAGTTTTTCTGAAAAATAGGGACCAGTCTGAAATTTTCCGGAAATGCAGGGACGAAAACATAACTATTCGAAACTTTAGGGACCAAATTGCAATTTTGAAACCTGCTACAGTGTTGCTACAGTGAACCGCTACAGTGTCGTCTTCTCTGGCGAGATCTCCAGCGAACTGGTTTTTCCGGCAACTATTCCGGTGAACCTTTGACCTGACTTTTAGAGGTCTTCCGGTGGTCGAACAATTCCGGAAAATATATATTCGGAATCCTGAGACTGAGACCTTTCCAATGGTGCTCTCGAAAAACGATTTTGAGACAGAAAATTTTTGACCAAAAAACCCGAAGGTGTTTAGAAAGTTGCCCCGGGAGCTTAACCAAGCTCTGATACCACTTGTTGGAACTCAAATGTTCTTTTATTCAATACTCAAACTGAAATACAAGAAAAGAACAACTCACGCTAACTATCTAAACACTCTCTTCTATGTTTTTGTGGTGCATTACAATGGATGTTAGAACATCTATTTATAGTGATGGTAGTGTCCCTAATTTCTACAATAGCTGCAACCTAAAAATGAGTTCATATGAGAAATTCAACAAAGTTAGGTGTGGTTGGTGGTGTAGGTGTGGTTGGTGGTGGCTGCAAGTTTGTGTTTACACTATGTGTTTACATTCACAAATAAGTGTTCATCTCTTTGTTATTGTTCAGAGGATGGTGATATGGTTTTCCTCCCTATTCGTTGCGTACTTTACGTTTCCTCAACGTTAAACCCAACATTTTTGTTGAGGTCCACAGACAGTTGCACATCCGAAGAGGTTCTGTAATTGTTTCATCGAGATGTCACCATCCTTTTTGGAGATTGGACATGAGCATCCATTGATGTAAGAGACTCCATTTTGGGTTATATTTAACAATTCACCATGCCACCTCATGAGGAAACACTTTTTTTTTATAAGATGTATATTTTTGGTTTGTGCCCACTTCATTGTATCGGATTTTAATTGACCACGCGTTGGGTTAGTTTGTTGTTGTAAATAGAGTTGACCTTTTGATCTTCTTATTCATTTTTGTTACTTTGAATTCATATGATGGACACTACAATCATTGCCTCTCAATTTTTTAAAATTATTAAATAATCTGTCTCAAAAATGAATCATCTCGTTATTGATTCTTTATTTTCGGGTCATCTAGAACATCAAACCAACTTGTCAACACAGTTTGTTCTTCCGGTGACTCATCGAACTCTTTGTTAAATTGTGTGTTGGGTTGGGTTTCATCATTGTGTTCATTTGAATATTAGATTTGAGGTTGACTATAGACTAGGGCTGAGTTTCATATGTCTGGAGGGAGTTGGAAATCATTGTAAGCAACTTGTGTCGAACTTTATGATAGTCGGAAATCATTGTAAGAATTTTATGTCGGAATTTGCGGGACAATGAGTTATTTTGTGTTTGGTTTTAACATTGAAACTGTGGTGAAAAAACATTGAGTTATATAGTGTTTTGAGTGGATCAAAAGGTGATGTTACTTGTGATCTAGTAGCTTAGCTTTACTCTTGCTTCAGTTTGAACCCTTCTTTTTAGCCTTGTCGTATATAGTGTTTTAGAAAACAAAAATCAAAAGAGAATTGTAAAAGTGTTATGAAAATGATAACATTGAAATGGTATTTATAGTTGGTTTTTTAAGTTGCAATGAATTTAGTCGTTAGGGGCGCAACGGTTGGGACACACATCCTGATTCTTCATCCTTTTTAGCAGTACCAGTGTCGCTCCATCTCGAGGATATTCGCCCCCCCCCCCCCCCAAAGTAAATTGGCACGATAAGTCTTTTAATGTTAAATTCAGAGTAAATTACAAAAATAGTCATCGTGATATAGTGGAAATTAAAACTTTAGTCCAACCTTATATTTCATGACATAGATAATCCTTGTGGGATGATTTTGTTACATATTTGTTCCTTCTGACTAACATTATTATAAAAGACCGTTGAGGTATAAAGAGAATTATACCCCTCTTTTTTGTCTTTTTTATTTTTGTATTTATTCCTTTTTTGTTTTTAATTATTTTATGTCTTTTAATGCTCATCATTTAAAGACATAGTGAAACCTAGAGAACAAATAGTGCAACCTATAGCAAAATAAAACCAAGGGGATTGTCCATGTAACAAAATGACAAATTCAACTAAAGTTCTAATTTCTACTGTATGATAACGCGCTTTTGTTTCAGATTAATTATGCAGTATTTGGTGTATTTAAGAATAATAATTGTCATAAATCAATGGAATACACTCACTTTTCTTGGAAGTTTATTGTGGTAGAAAATGTGTTAATTTGCAGGAAAAGGAATGAGTTGGATGGAAGAGATAAGAATCAGGAAGTCGGCGGCGCTAAGGGGAAGTAGTTTGCGAGGCTAGTAGTGGATTGCACCGTAATTCAAATTTGACCAGTCAAGCGACATATCGAGAAGTTAGTTACTTGGAGTCACTACATGGACATTTTTGCGGCGCGATATCGCCTGATCCCACCATTATAAATACCGGACTCCAGTCAGGAAGGATCCATAAAGCAATTCTCTGGATCTCAGAGCTACTATTCATCCATATTTCGTCTCTTTTAAGTCTACATTCATAGTTTTGGCTTTTAGCCTTATATTTCGAGTTTTAGTATCAATTCATTGTTGGAGGATTCATAATCATTAGAATTCCTCTGGACATTCAAGCATCTAATTATAGATCTATGGAGAATCATTTTGCTCCTGGTTTGTTTCGATTTCATAGTCTAGTTAGTTTGTTGTTGGTAGCTAGTTTTGAATGTTTCTTTGAACAAGTTGTTTATGTGTTTTAGTTTTGTTTCAGTAATGAATTCAGTTATGTTTATGATTCATATTTGTGTTTGCCCTACAACTGAATTTTAAACCTATCAAGGGTACTTCGGGGACATATAGACATGACAATGATCGTATTTTGATTATTACTCTTATATTGATCGACTTGAGTATCGTTTGAGTTAATTCATATCTTAGTATGGCATTTTAGTTTATTGAAGGTCTTTTTTGTTTATAATCAATATAGTGTATTATTGTTCACTAACTGTGCTAGTTTTGTTCATCTAACGAATTAAGACGGTCGGTCGAATGAACATATATACCATGCCGGGTTGTACTATTAAACATACTTATAAGTTATAGTTGGTGATTGTAAGACACGGTGTTAGTTGGTCACTGATTGTGCCGAGAATATCACAGATTAAGACAGTTAGTCAAGAAACACATTGTGTGCCCAAGATCATTGATTACAAATTTATTTTTTATTCGGCATTAGAGGTAAGAAGAAGATGTGAGTTTATGTGTTTCATACAGATCTGGAAGTATTCTATTTAGTCATATTTGGTTAAAGTTTGGTTCTTTCTTCAACACTTTTGCAATTCTCTAGCTCTAGAGTGACACTGTTACTAGATTTTTTTAATGCAATAATTCGACCATGAGCTCCTTTTAGATCCGACCGTTACTTGCCCTAACTATTAGTAGTTATTGAGGTATTTATTTTTTACCGCATCAATGACTGCGTCGTCAAATTTTGGCGTCGTTTTCGGGGAGCCGTGTGCTTGAATTATTGCACATTTAGTTTTTGTAGTTTGTTTTAAGTATTCGTCGTGCAACACACCGGTGTATGCACAATTTCCAAATGGAAGAATGTATGTACATGAGTCAGGACATGTGGTAGGAGAATGAAAACTCAGGGTTAGGAAACCCTAGCCTTGAGATCGATTTTAGCCTCCTCCAAGGGTTTTTTTTTTTGCCAATAACCCTTAGGCACAAAACAATTCAAGCAGTTCATAATCAAATCACAAGAAAACAAGCTAGCTCTGATACCACTGAAGGGTTTCTATACAATCAATGAACACAAAATATCCTAAGGTTCACATGCAACCCTAATATTGATCTATGTTTTCTTCTATGAAGATTAGAACTAAGAACCTAAAGGATACAATTCAATTCTAAAGAAGAATTAAGAAAACCAACATTTGATCTTATTATCCTTTTAAGCAGCAGCAAAAGTATCCTGCCTCAGATGCAAGTCACACCCAAGGGATGGAAGAATCAGTCCAGCAGAGTGAATCCAGAGAGAAGAGATGGCGTGAATATGAGGTGCCAGGGGGTTCCTTTTATAGCCTCCTAGGGTTACACCTGAAACCCAAAGGAGCCTCCAACTGAACAAGGGTTTTGACCACTTGGACCAGGCTTACCAAAACCCTAATTAGGGTTTCGCCAAACCCTGGAGGAGCCTCCAGGGTGGCGCCACTTTTGGTCCCTGGTTTTCCTGGCCAGTTATTCAACTATTGAATAAATGCCAAACCAGTCCCTGCACCTTTTAATTAATTAATTTAATCTCCAAATTAAATCCAATTAATTCTAGATTAAATCTCAATTAATTAATATAGTTTCTAATTAATATATTAGCACTTAAATATATTAATAAACCATATATATATTTTCTATTGATTTATTATACAATTAATAAATCAACTATTCTCTCTACTAAACTATCTTTCCTCCACCCATGAGGGCAACCCAAATGGACTTTGCTTTTAATCATAAGATAAATACAATTATAAGTCATGGCTTAGACACCTAATCCAACACAAACTTAGTTCTTATGCTTGAAGGTTGATCAAAGCTAACTAGTGTGATCAAGTACTTTGTTCCTAACTAATTTTTAATTTGTAATCGATCCTTTGGTGGCCAAAATGGAACAAGCTTTGGATTTTAAGGGTTCAAAGTGTTCTTGGGAAGAAAGGTATTGTGTAACACTACTAGTTCTTTTAATATTTACCATGTAGGTAAAACCTGTTGCAGCTGCTGGCAAATATGAAATTGAGACAATATTGTGGAGTTTAATTACAAAAATCAGACAAAAAAGACAAAAATAGCATAGGACCAATAATTTCATAGACTTGAATCAACTTTCTTCCATTTTCAAAGGACGAGATTGCAAAAATGGTCACTGTGTTTGTCATTTTTATGTGGTTTTGGTCTAAAAGAGTTTGGTGGTGCACGATTGGTCCAATTTTGAAACTTTTTGTGATTTTGGTCCATATCAACTTGGAAAGACGCTTATACCCCTTATATTTGTTTATTTAGATTTTTATATTCATTATAGCATTTTTTATTAATTAAAAATAATAGAAGCGCTTTATCTCTCTCTCTCTCTCTTGCTCTAGCATTCTCGTCTCTCGTCTCTCTCTCTCTCTCTCTCTCTCTCTCTCTCTTACAACTATACAACTCTCAACATCGTCCAACACCCACCACTATCAACATCGCTACCACCATCATGATTGTTCTAGAGCCAACACCACACAATCCTTTTTGACTTGGTAATCCATCAATATCTAGCTCAATCACCAAATACAAAGTAATATACACATCTGTAAGCATAGGAAAATTCTATTTCATCCTACTTTATCCTCGTAATTCATCCTCCTACCTACTAAATTATGACATGTGGAATCCATTATTTATCTCTCTTAATTTCTTCCATTGATTTTAACACTTGTCTTGATCATGTGATTAGGAAGATAAGTAGGAAGATTTTTTAGGAGGATATAGAACCTCTCGTAAGCATATTAGCTTTGCTTACATCTTTCTGGACATAATGATACTCGGTCGGTTTGGAAGCTTCAATTGCTTCAGTGCTCACTCGATAATTTTAATCCCTCCAATTCCATCCACATTCGACCAATCACAATTGCGTAATATTATAAGCTTTTGAGGTTTTCTTCCAAATACCTCATCAAAACCCTTCAATTCCAAACCCTAATTCTTTAATTTCGTGTGTCTTCTTTCTCCCCAGTTTATCCCTTAGAAATCCCAATTGTGAAAATCTTCTATAATCAATTGATGATCTCCCCCTTTCCTCGAGGGGTTCTTGAAAGGAAGGTTGGTACCACCGCTGCATTGGAGTGGATCCCTGAAATCATACACATAAGCCCACCGTTCGAACACTGTCGTCCCACCTTCCTTCTCTATTGCCCCATCACCATAACCAAATCATAATGATGTAGGGAGGGGCGGTGGAAACCGGCTTCTGATTAGCATAACAGTTATCGGAAGTGCCAGACCGATTTTGTTGTTAACATGGAAGAGTTGGTTGCTTCCGTCATGGACACCACTCTCAAATCTTATGCTCGTGAAGGTCATCTCCTTATCCTTAGCATCAATATCCATGATTTCGATCTCTATGGGCACATTGTCAGAACTGAAGGGGGCTTAGAAGGGGTGGGGTGGGTGGAATAGAGAGAGAGAGAGAGAGAGAGAGAGGGGAAATGGGGTTCGGTAAGAGAAACAATGGGTGTGTGGGTGGGTGAAATTTTTTTTATTTTTTTAATAAAAAATAGTAAAATTAATTAAATTGATAAAAAAATTACTAAATGGTATATTTGTCATTTCAAGTCGGCTATGGACCAAAACCACAAAAAATGTCAATTATAGATACCAAAATCACTTAAAATATCTGAAAATGGACCAATGATGCACCATCAAATATTTTTCGACCAAAACCACATAGAAATGATAAACACAGTGATATTTTTTTGCAATTTTGTCTTTTAAAACATGATCATCTTTTATCGCTACAAGTTTGGCTAACACAAATTAGTTTGTACAAAGATAATATTTATATGATAATAACTTTTATTTTTAAAATGCCATAAAGTTTAATCGTCTATAAACTACTTTCTTGTCAATTGTCATAAAAATTTATCAAGATAGTAATTTCAAATTGTAAGCATTCAGAGAAAGCGAAAACTAAAATAAAATCATGTATAGTAATGGAGGTTCGAAGATGTTTTGCTCCCATTTTCGGAGTCAACTTTGAAAAATATTATGTAAATGCTTATAATTCCATCCTAAATCAGCAAATTATCGTATCATTCTAAATTGTCGATGCAGTAAAAACTGTTAAATTTTAAAGCGCAACTAAATTTTCTTATTTCGCTCTCAAAACACAGTCAAACGACAACTTTAGAAAAAAAAAATAATAAAAAATTTTGAGGTCGATTAATTCCAAAACAAGCCCAAACACACTTAAAACTAAAAGAGATTCCAAATTTCCAATTCCAGATGTTTACTGGAGTCTGGAGGATTAAAGATTCGGATTTCAAATAGATATTGATAATAATTTTCTCCTACAATGATTTCCCAACTAGCAATGGCCGATCAATCCATGCCCGTCGCCGGCGACCCACCTCCCTCCGCAGCCAGCCACCCAATAACCGCCACTCCAAATGCTCCACAGATTCAAGGCGCATACTACTCGAATCCATACACGTCCCAACAATGCGCCACCTTCGTACACCGTTTCTTCAGCATTCTCGTCGGTTGTATCAGCTTCACCGGCATCATAATCTACATATTTTGGCTGATTTGGGTTGCTCGCATTGGTTATCCTGAGTTCCGTGTCAAAACGCTAACCCTATCCAACTCCCGTATTTCATCATACTACCTAATTCCCGGCGACTGTGACGTCCATTTCATCATTCGGAACCCTAATTCGAAAATTACTCTTTACTACGATCAAGTCCAAGCTGTTGCCTTCTACAAACTGTGTTCACTTTCAAATATCACTTTGCCACCTTTCATGCAGGGAACCAAGAATGAGACGGTCATTAGGGCACCGTTTACTTCTTTGATGGGGTATCTCTATGATCAAGATGACATCAATGGTGAGAAGCGTCATCACGGGGCGATAAAGCTTAACGTGTGGATGAAGGTTAGGGTTCAGTTTAGTCCTTGGGGTGGTGTACGGAGGACCTTCATATTTTATTGCTCTAATTTACCAATTGCGGTTTCTTCAAAAGGTAAGAGTGGAATTCTTAAGGGTGGTCCCAAGAAATGCACGGCGGTTGACAATTCTATCTTTATCAACGGCCGGCCACCCGAAGTTGGAGCTTGCGGATTCGTAGCTGATGGCAATGCCACTTTATCTTCGAGTATTTAATCATAAGTGATCCCTGTTAGGTTTTCTTGATAGTGGTTTGAGCTAATTCTCTGGTTTTATCGGGTGTTTAGGTTTTGTATATGTACAATATATTATTACTTTTTTATTTAAAATGTTTATTAGTTTTTGTTTATATTTAAAAATATATATTTGGATTAGTTTATATGGTATCATAGTCATTAATCTAAGTGTAAAGTAAATTTCATAAATTGTCCTTTGGTTAAGCTAAGATTTAGGATGGAGGAATGTTATACTTCCATTCTTCCATCATCTATCCATACGAGGAGTGTCGTGTTAAATTTCTTTCTTTTTGGTTTTATTTCAAACTAACTCGAAACAATACAAAATTATATATTTTTTTTATCTCATATCATCTTATAAATGAAAAATTATAATAGTAATATAATAATTATAAAAACTAATAAAAATATAAAACTATTAATAATAACGTTTCATTGATAAAAAACTACAATACTACATAATAATTAAAATATTTCATTAAAGGTACATAAAAATATTTCTTTAGCAACCTTACATGCTAATATTGCATTCAACAGTGTTCCAAACAAATGATAGCACGACTGCAAATAGAACTGCATATATTTATCTTGTTGTTTCTGCATCGATCATGTGCAACTTTTTTCTTTTTCCTTCTCTATAATGCATAATTTCTTCGTCTTGAACTCCTAGCTTCACTCGATGCCGTTTCTTGTCCTTGACATCTTGTTTGTTAACACTACTAAATTTGGTAAATTTAAAAACGAATCTTAATAATGTTGGAACTCAAATGTTCTTTTATTCAATACTCAAACTGAAATACAAGAAAAGAACAACTCTCGCTAACTATCTAAACACTCTCTTCTATGTTTTGGGTGCATTACAATGGATGTTAGAACATCTATTTACAGTGATGGTAGTGTCCCTAATTTCTACAATAGCTGCAACCTAAAAATGAGTTCATATGAGAAATTTAACAAAGTTAGGTGTGGTTGGTGGTGTAGGTGTGGTTGGTGGTGGCTGCAAGTTTGTGTTTACACTATGTGTTTACATTCACATTCTCCCCCTTAAACCAAACTTGGCTTGAGATTCGTTACGCCGATCATGTTGAGCATTTCATGCCATCCCCGACTACAGAATAATCGACAAGTGCTTTGTCTTTATCTTTCTCGAGTTTCAATTTTGCATCCTTGGAACAAGTTGTTGGAGTGCAATCTCTCACACTGAACTCCTCCGAAATCCTTTTAGCATAAGCCGTTTTCTTTAGAGACACGTCTTCCATCTTCTGCATCACCTTACGAAAATCGATACCTCGATTTTTGGGACTACGTTGGAGAAAATTGGTAGCTGCTTTTTCGGTCCAAGTCCATCTTTTCCGTTTACCAAAGAACCCTTCTCGCCTTATCCGTGGCTTCCTTTTCCGTGCGTCGAAAAACTGGTGTCCTTTTTCACATTTTTCAACTTCAACATAAAATTCTTCCTCACTCGGATCATCTAATTTCTTTAGATGTAAACCTAGAATTTTATCATGCTCCAAATAACCATTAACTTTCAACGTATAATAATTGGCATACGGACGTCGTTGATGCCACAACCAACCTGGATCATCTTGGGATGATAAAGGACACATTTTTCGTCTCGTCCTTAAAAGTTTCTTATAGAGTCGGTTACGGGTTCTTTTTACTTCAAAAAATAAAGTATTGCTATTGTCAAATACCCGTAAGATATCACCATCCATGTCGACTCGATTCCCGTCTTCGGTTAGTTGTCCAAGACTTATAATATTCTTTTGAAGTCTAGGAATGTAATATACCTCGTTAAGTAGTCTTTGATCCCCGTTTCCGTAATCAAACAAGATCGTACCTTTTCCTTTGATGTCGATCTTTGACCCGTCTCCGAACCGTGTATAACCCGTCACGTTCTCGTCTAACTCATGGAACTTTGAATGATCTCCGGTCATATGATTGCTAGCACCGTTGTCAAGGTACCATACCTCGGAATCAACTTAACTTTCTTCGGATGCAGGGATATCAACGCCGTTCTTCTCTTTTAGCGGCACCATACCTGGTGTATCTTCTTGCGAGATTGCCATCATTAAAATGGGCTCTTCATCTTCATTGGTTTGGGTGATGTTCACCTCCTCACCTCGTTTCTTGTTTGGACACTCTGATGCATAATGACCATATTCCTCGCAAGTAAAACATTTTATTTTACTTTTGTCCTTTCGAGGACGATTGTAGTCAATCTGGTTTGCATCATACACATGACCATCTCCTCGGCCATGCCCACGACCTCGACCGCGTCCTTGGACTTGGTTTCCACTTTCCCTTAAAGTGTTTGACAAGTCTCCCTCGTTGGTTTGCTTAGATTGAGATGCCCACTTGGCATGTGTAAGCAATAGAGAAGGTCCTTCTTCCCGTTCTGCATACCCTCGAAGTCGCTCTTCGTGGGTCTTAAGACGGCCTACAACTTCTTCAACCGTCATGTTTTTCATGTCTCCAAATTGCTCGATAGATGTTACGATTTGTATAAATCGCATTGGGACGGCTCAAAGAAACTTCTTCACCACCGTATTCTCCTCAATCTTTTCATCGAGAGATCGAATACCGGTCACAATAGTGTTCAATCTCATGGCGAAATCATCTATCGACTCACTATTGTTCATTCGGATCACCTCGAATTCACTTCTCAACGTTTGTACTTTAGCCTCCTTTAACCGATCAGCTCCCGTATGCATCATCTTAAGCGTGTCCTTCTCGGCCAACATAAGAAGTACGTCCTCTGGAATCGCTTGGTAAATAGCCGCAAGTGCCATCCTATCTGTTCGTTCATCTACTCTTGCATTTTGAATTGCATCCCACACTCCTTGTGCTTACAAATTCACTCGCATTTTTATAGCCCACACCGCGTAGTTTGTTTTCGTAAGCAACGGATAGTGTAACGTAACACTACTATCCCTCCCGGTCCTTTGAACACTTTCAATTTCGGGTTGAGAAAACGACGAGCTTGGTGTAGTCATTCTTGGCATATATTATCTTGAGATTTTTCAAAAATAATGGGGAGCTACGAGTAATTTATGAAAATTACAAGGGCCAAAATGTAATTTTCAGAATTTTAGGGGCTTGTTTGAAACTTTTTGAAGTATAGGGGATATTCTAAAGTTTTTCTGAAAAATAGGGACCAGTCTGAAATTTTCCGGAAATGCAGGGACGAAAACATAACTATTCGAAACTTTAGGGACCAAATTGCAATTTTGAAACCTGCTACAGTGTTGCTACAGTGAACCGCTACAGTGACGCTACAGTGTCGTCTTCTCTGGCGAGATCTCCAGCGAACTGGTTTTTCCGGCAACTATTCCGGTGAACCTTTGACCTGACTTTTAGAGGTCTTCCGGTGGTCGAACAATTCCGGAAAATATATATTCGGAATCCTGAGACTGAGACCTTTCCAATGGTGCTCTCGAAAAACGATTTTGAGACAGAAAATTTTTGACCAAAAAACCCGAAGGTGTTTAGAAAGTTGCCCCGGGAGCTTAACCAAGCTCTGATACCACTTGTTGGAACTCAAATGTTCTTTTATTCAATACTCAAACTGAAATACAAGAAAAGAACAACTCACGCTAACTATCTAAACACTCTCTTCTATGTTTTTGTGGTGCATTACAATGGATGTTAGAACATCTATTTATAGTGATGGTAGTGTCCCTAATTTCTACAATAGCTGCAACCTAAAAATGAGTTCATATGAGAAATTCAACAAAGTTAGGTGTGGTTGGTGGTGGCTGCAAGTTTGTGTTTACACTATGTGTTTACATTCACAAATAAGTGTTCATCTCTTTGTTATTGTTCAGAGGATGGTGATATGGTTTTCCTCCCTATTCGTTGCGTACTTTACGTTTCCTCAACGTTAAGCCCAACATTTTTGTTGAGGTCCACAGACAGTTGCACATCCGAAGAGGTTCTGTAATTGTTTCATCGAGATGTCACCATCCTTTTTGGAGATTGGACATGAGCATCCATTGATGTAAGAGACTCCATTTTGGGTTATATTTAACAATTCACCATGCCACCTCATGAGGAAACACTTTTGTTTTTTATAAGATGTATATTTTTGGTTTGTGCCCACTTCATTGTATCGGATTTTAATTGACCACGCGTTGGGTTAGTTTGTTGTTGTAAATAGAGTTGACCTTTTGATCTTCTTATTCATTTTTGTTACTTTGAATTCATATGATGGACACTACAATCATTGCCTCTCAATTTTTTAAAATTATTAAATAATCTGTCTCAAAAATGAATCATCTCGTTATTGATTCTTTATTTTCGGGTCATCTAGAACATCAAACCAACTTGTCAACACAGTTTGTTCTTCCGGTGACTCGTCGAACTCTTTGTTAAATTGTGTGTTGGGTTGGGTTTCATCATTGTGTTCATTTGAATATTAGATTTGAGGTTGACTATAGACTAGGGCTGAGTTTCATATGTCTGGAGGGAGTTGGAAATCGTTGTAAGCAACTTGTGTCGAACTTTATGATAGTCGGAAATCATTGTAAGAATTTTATGTCGGAATTTGCGGGACAATGAGTTATTTTGTGTTTGGTTTTAACATTGAAACTGTGGTGAAAAAACATTGAGTTATATAGTGTTTTGAGTGGATCAAAAGGTGATGTTACTTGTGATCTAGTAGCTTAGCTTTACTCTTGCTTCAGTTTGAACCCTTCTTTTTAGCCTTGTCGTATATAGTGTTTTAGAAAACAACAAAATCAAAAGAGAATTGTAAAAGTGTTATGAAAATGATAACATTGAAATGGTATTTATAGTTGGTTTTTTAAGTTGCAATGACTTTAGTCGTTAGGGGCGCAACGGTTGGGACACACATCCTGATTCTTCATCCTTTTTAGCAGTACCAGTGTCGCTCCATCTCGAGGATATTCGCCCCCCCCCCCCCCCAAAGTAAATTGGCACGATAAGTCTTTTAATGTTAAATTCAGAGTAAATTACAAAAATAGTCATCGTGATATAGTGGAAATTAAAACTTTAGTCCAACCTTATATTTCATTACATAGATAATCCTTGTGGGATGATTTTGTTACATATTTGTTCCTTCTGACTAACATTATTATAAAAGACCGTTGAGGTATAAAGAGAATTATACCCCTCTTTTTTGTCTTTTTTATTTTTGTATTTATTCCTTTTTTGTTTTTAATTATTTTATGTCTTTTAATGCTCATCATTTAAAGACATAGTGAAACCTAGAGAACAAATAGTGCAACCTATAGCAAAATAAAACCAAGGGGATTGTCCATGTAACAAAATGACAAATTCAACTAAAGTTCTAATTTCTACTGTATGATAACGCGCTTTTGTTTCAGATTAATTATGCAGTATTTGGTGTATTTAAGAATAATAATTGTCATAAATCAATGGAATACACTCACTTTTCTTGGAAGTTTATTGTGGTAGAAAATGTGTTAATTTGCAGGAAAAGGAATGAGTTGGATGGAAGAGATAAGAATCAGGAAGTCGGCGGCGCTAAGGGGAAGTAGTTTGCGAGGCTAGTAGTGGATTGCACCGTAATTCAAATTTGACCAGTCAAGCGACATATCGAGAAGTTAGTTACTTGGAGTCACTACATGGACATTTTTGCGGCGCGATATCGCCTGATCCCACCATTATAAATACCGGACTCCAGTCAGGAAGGATCCATAAAGCAATTCTCTGGATCTCAGAGCTACTATTCGTCCATATTTCGTCTCTTTTAAGTCTACATTCATAGTTTTGGCTTATAGCCTTATATTTCGAGTTTTAGTATCAATTCATTGTTGGAGGATTCATAATCATTAGAATTCCTCTGTACATTCAAGCATCTAATTATAGATCTATGGAGAATCATTTTGCTCCTGGTTTGTTTCGATTTCATAGTCTAGTTAGTTTGTTGTTGGTAGCTAGTTTTGAATGTTTCTTTGAACAAGTTGTTTATGTGTTCTAGTTTTGTTTCAGTAATGAATTCAGTTATGTTTATGATTCATATTTTTGTTTGCCCTACAATTGAATTTTAAGCCTATCAAGGGTACTTCGGGGACATATAGACATGACAATGATCGTATTTTGATTATTACTCTTATATTGATCGACTTGAGTATCGTTTGAGTTAATTCATATCTTAGTATGACATTTTAGTTTATTGAAGGTCTTTTTTGTTTATAATCAATATAGTGTATTATTGTTCACTAACTGTGCTAGTTTTGTTCATCTAACGAATTAAGACGGTCGGTCGAATGAACATATATACCATGCCGGGTTGTACTATTAAACATACTTATAAGTTATAGTTGGTGATTGTAAGACACGGTGTTAGTTGGTCACTGATTGTGCCGAGAATATCACAGATTAAGACAGTTAGTCAAGAAACACATTGTGTGCCCAAGATCATTGATTACAAATTTATTTTTTATTCGGCATTAGAGGTAAGAAGAAGATGTGAGTTTATGTGTTTCATACAGATCTGGTAGTATTCTATTTAGTCATATTTGGTTAAAGTTTGGTTCTTTCTTCAACACTTTTGCAATTCTCTAGCTCTAGAGTGACACTGTTACTAGATTTTTTTAATGCAATAATTCGACCATGAGCTCCTTTTAGATCCGACCGTTACTTGCCCTAACTATTAGTAGTTATTGAGGTATTTATTTTTTACCGCATCAATGACTGCGTCGTCAAATTTTGGCGTCGTTTTCGGGGAGCCGTGTGCTTGAATTATTGCACATTTAGTTTTTGTAGTTTGTTTTAAGTATTCGTCGTGCAACACACCGGTGTATGCACAATTTCCAAATGGAAGAATGTATGTACATGAGTCAGGACATGTGGTAGGAGAATGAAAACTCAGTTTATGACCAATATGAGGATGATTCATACATGCGTCATTTGATGATAATTGGTGTTAAACCAAGAATTCAGCTCAACACGAACACCACAAGGTGGCTTATTTTTCATGCAACCAATGTGTCATCAAATTTTGGCGTCGTTGCTGGGGAATCTTCACTTGAATTATTGCACTTTTAGTTTTTGTAGTTTCTTTTACGTATTTCCCGTGCAACACACCGGTGTATGCACAATTTTGAAAATGGAAGAATGTATGTACATGAATCATGATATGTGGTGGGGAAATGAAAACTCAGTTTATGACCATATATGAGGATGATTCATATAATGATTCATTCAATGATAGTTGGTGGTGGATCGAGAATTCGACTCAATACGAACACCATGAAGTGACTTATTTTTCAGACAACCAAGATCATTCGTTTAGCACAAAGTTGGATCAAATGTTGGACATGTTAAGTGAAACCTTTAACAAGACGGAAAGTAGCTCCAATTCAATTTTGGGAATTGAAGATCATGTGGAATAGACAGTGAGGCAATTGAATCAACAAACACCAAGAAACCCCTCGTACACTATATCAGCGGATGAGGTAAGTATCAATAATATTGTGCATGAACCTACACCACCTGAACCGGAGGTGGTGGTGGTGGAGGATTATGCCTATTTGGAAGATCACGAGAACGATGAAATAGTCGAAAACAAAAAAAATTGGGATGGAGGTTGAAATCAAATGAAACTTTACATGCGTCAGAATCAAACATAGTTGGGGAAGGATTAGTGGAAGACAATACCACTCCCCACCCAAAAATTTTTGAAAAAGTTAAAACACAAGCTCTGGTGGATAGTCTACCAATCTATTTTGAACCGTCACAGGACACCACCGACCATCCATTTATAGTACCAATCTACACCATGGATGGTAGTAAAGAAGATGCGGCATGTGAGTCGAGTCTGGGACCCACTAATGACCCTCCAATGAGTGCTCAATTGTATGTAATCAACACAATTGATGATAATGTCTACGAGCATACCACCAATATGTCATCCGCCACCACCGATTTGGAGAAAATCTTTGTGTTGCAGGAGAAAAACGTTGTATGGAGGTAGACTTTAGGTGCAGATGGGGGCATGAAACAACACGTGTTGGAGGAAAGGTACTCCATGGTATCAAGCATTTACTAAAGAAACGTACCCGAAAGAGAAACTGTGGTTGGAAATTTAAGCGTTTTCACGAAAGAACTAAAGAAACATGGTTTAAGGTCAACAGGATGAAGGCATGCCATTTGATCAAGGAAGACAGAAAGAACTCTGGTTTACTATTAGACTTGAAGGAATTATGGCTAGAGTTCAAGGAACTCAGAGGCTATATGATCCGCCATAGTCATCACTTCAAGGAGAAAGGTCCAACTAAAAGACCTGAAGAAATAAGCGTTTCTGGGAGGCAGCACGGTGGTTTTCAAATAATTTTTTTAAGAGACATTTTATTTTTTTATGCATTTATTTGAGACTTTTACTTTTTGAACTATTACTGCTTATTAATCGGTGAACGAGATGTGGTACAACCCAAGTGTGGGGTGGTACAGGTTGTGGCGGATTCAGAGAATCAAGGGTAAATTTCACTGTTCGTTCTGCTAATAGATGATTTTAGCGATGCTAACCGGGCCCAATCCCGAAAATCAGAAGCATTCGAAGTCACTTAGTGACGTAAGTGGTGCTATTAGCACCGCTAACTATGGTAAATTAATTGCTTTTAATCTTGTACACATTCACTTTTACACACACACCTTATATTTACGTCACGAACCCTCCGAAACCACCGCCGATCATGTTGCTTTCTCTCTTGATTTGTTGTTGTTTCTCATATTCTACACTACCTGTAAGTATCCTGATCTATTTCTTTTATGTGGATTGCATCGTAGGAGCGTTAGTTGAACCAATTAGGGTTTCAGGGATTGAATTAGGGAAACCCTAATGCTGACATCTAGGGCATTTAATTTGAAAAATTGACACCCCCATGTGCTTAATGAAGGTCTTAATATACTAGGAAGTGGTTTGTAAGGGCGAAATCGTTGAAAGATCAGGCCTTTAATCGGAATGGCCTAGTTAGCGACGCTGCCTATGAGCATTGGCGAAGCAACCTATGTACATTCATAGTTCGTGAGACTAACCTTAGAGTTGGCGATGTCAACCACTCCAGGGACCAAAATTGAAAAGGTTTTTTTTTTAATTTACTCACGAGACCCTAAGTTTTAAATATGGAACCACGTAGATCCCGACCGTTGGTAGATGACGTTGATTTTACCACAGCACGGGTTTTTGGAGTTTCCACAGGTCATAGAGGAGACTCGGGGATACAGAGCCTCGCTTAGGGAAATAGCGGCCCGAGACATTGGGGTAGCTCCTGTGTTGGATAGGCTGTTCTTGATCGAGATTCGATTGATGTTGCAGTTGGAGACTTATCTCACCCATACCTAGACTAGCACCGACAGGACTCACACTTTTACATGCAAGGGTGGGATAGATTACTACCAAGAGAGGACGATCCCGGTTACTGGCAGCTCATGCTCGAGTTCTACATGACATGTAGTTATGTACTTTTTGTCCATGATCCAGTAGGGTGTCACGTCCAATTCCGTCTCGGAGGTAGGAGCCGCAAGTGCACCATTCGAGAGTTCGCATGGAGGTTTTGCATTTATACGCAGGAGAAGCCCTTAAGCATTCACTTTATTCCATTTTTTGAGGTCTGCCATAAGGTCCAGTCGGACGGTGTCAGGGATAAGGAGATCACCGACCCATATGCTTCATCCATCTCCTCGATATTCTAGCAATCTTCCTCACCACCAAGGGGTAGGGGCCAAAGTCTGGGAGCCTGATGACCAGGGGCACTACATCACCCATTGTCCTAATCATATTGGATTCTGACTCAGAAGTGATACCGCGCTTGATGTCACACTTACCCTGTCGGATGGATTCGCCATACTTGGAGATCATGAGGGTGGTATGGATATCAGAGGCGATCCACCGTTATGAGATAACATCGTTCGGGGGAGGATCTGCAACATGCAATGGGTCCGATGAGGGTACTAAATAGAAGCCCGAGCCAGAGGATGTATGGCCCCAAAGGCGTCGACGGGTGGCTCCACCGGTTTGGCCACCGGTATCACAACAGCAGGCGCCAGGGCTGTTGTGTGAGACCCCATTTTCACTGTTTGCAAATACCATGGTTTTTCATATAAATACATGAATACAAAAATACAGTTTGTCAAAAACCGATAATTTACATGCTTAAAAACAGTGGGTGTTACAAATCCATATCAAAACTAACCATAGTAAGCAAGAAAGGATTAAACATTGAGTCCAAGACGGGAGCTAACTCGAGCTCCACTCCGGCTAAACTTCATCCAATTATAGCATATCGTTTTAACCTGGAATACATGGCAAAACATATAATACGTAAGACAATAATGTCTCGTGAGTTACATGAGTTTTAGACTCAAATCTTTAACTTCTTTTTCCAACTTTTATTTAAAACTTATCACATAAAGCATCTTTCAAAACTTTATAGTAATAATATACTATACTCTTTTCTTTTCAAAATCATTTCATAATATACTTTGCAAAGATAACATCTTTCAAAACTTTATAGTAGTAACATACTATAACCCTTTATTTTTCAAAATCACTTCATAATATACTTTACAAAAATAGCTTCTTTCTTACTTTCTTTGACTGGTTTTATAAGCTTGCTGGATTTTTATACTTAGGGCTTTAATCACCATAAGTGATACCCCAAGTCTCTATGGCTAGAAAGAATGGATCAATCCTCACCATAGAACTAATGATGCAATCTACTTCGCGATGGGGCTTTTTCCCCAGTAGACCTAACCCGGGTAGGTTGGAACATAGTTCCCTTACTAACGCTGCTTGCTACAATTACCAGTCATACAAAATACTTTCTGCTTACTTTAACATTACTTACTTACACAGTGGCTAACTGCCAAACTTTACCATTTCTTGTCTTTATGGCTAAATGCCAAATTCATAACTTTCGTTTCACAAGAACCATATGTTTAAATCATGTCTTTATAACATACTAAGCTTTATGCCAAAACATACTCTCCAACATCTTATGGCTATATGCCATTTATACTCGAAAACATATACGGTTTGTAACCTAAACATACTTCTTAAAAATCTTGTGGCTATATGCCATTCATACTTGAAAACATATATAACTTGTATTCAAAATATACTTTCACATAATTGGTTCATAGACCAACATACTTTCACTTAATTTAACGTGTAGTTCAAAACATAACTTCAAATATAGCATCATTCATTCTCATCAAATTAGAAATAATACTCTTGCAAATAATTTCACATAAAGAGATTTTATAAGAAATCTTGTAAATACTTACTTGCCATGTACCCCAGAATGGGTAAAAATACTACATGTACTCACCTTATAGTTCTTGAAAGTTGACTAAGTATTTCTTGGTTCTTTACCATTCCGTTGTTGTTCAATCACTTGACTTGCACCTATATTTATTATATAATACATTAACATTTATTTCTATTGACTCTATAACTCATTAGAGTCCTTATTATACCAGTATAGGTCATAACAAGTCTATAACTTTTAAATGACCAACTTTAAATAAATCGTATATTATACGTATTTTACTACAGTACCCTCGGGAGGTCGTATTCCCGGTTTAACAATTTTCCATGTGTTTTCACACCATTTTAGACTTATGGTATAAATATTAGACCAATCGGACAAGTCTAGTACCAAGTTCCAAACTCAAAAATGACATTTTCTTAACAGAAAGTATGCACGACTCGTGCATAATTTGGTCTGTAAGGAGCACGACTCGTGCATGCACTAAATAGCAACTTATTTTGGAGTGCAGGAGGAGCACAACTCGTGCTAAATGAGCACGACCCGTGCTCTTTCTGGGCAGCTCCATTTCACTTCGGTTTTACACTGTAGCAGTCTGATTTTTGCACTATAACTTCCTATTGTGGCTTGTTAAAAACTTGATACTTGACTTAATACTTATGGAATCATTCCATGACTAAATGTGACATCCCGGAAATTTAGGTCTAGAACTATAAATAGTCAATTCACTGCAAACCTCTTTGTAAACTGACTTTTAAACTTTAAAGCATATTTTGGAAAATATATAGATTTATTTCAATTAAAATAAGATATGAGATAAAATCTTACTTCCTATAATGGAATATCTCAAGCACAAACTGAAACCCTAGTTAATTCGTCTGAAAAACTGAAAATAAGTATTAACCATTTGTGAAACAAAACAAGCAATCTAACCTCAGAGTACATGTTTCCCTGATTCCGAAAATATAAATAACATTCAAAACGGAGCTCATATGCAAAAGTTACGACTGTTATAAGAAAACAAGCCAAAACAAACCAGTGTAACACTGATTTTATTTAACTACATAAATCGTTTCGATCCGTTGAGGCACTTGCGCACCTCATTTGGAAATTCCGAGAACATTATTGGACTCAGACTATGGTCTATTATTGGATTCCATACTCGAAATATTTTTAGTAAAAATATTTATAAAAGTCAACTAATCGGATACTGCGGATAAATGAACGCAATATTTAAACGCGATTTCCCGATGTTCTGCAACTCGAAAAAATTATCTGTTTAGGTTTCTAGAATCAGTGCACTCGGCTCAACAATTCTCTGGTCTCGAAAAAATTATTATACATCGGGATCTTGCGCACGAATTATGTCATCCACGACATCACTTTCACCAACCCCAACTACTCCATGAGACTATAAATAAGAGGCTTTGCATCTCATTTTTCTTCACCAATTCACCAAAGCTTCTAGCTTTTTCTTTCTTTCTCTAATTTCTCTCCTTTTGGCCAAGAACACAACCACCATTGGCCATCGCTCCACTACCGTCACACCATTTCTTCGCCGCACAAAACCTTGTTGTTTTGTGGTGTTATTTCGCGGTGCTTCTCAAACACGATCGTTCTTATATCTAAACTGAATTCACGCTTCAAATGTGAGTGTTACGGCCCCTTTGTCTATGTTTTTATATGTTATGGGGGAGAATACATGTGCAATATAAACATTTACCAATTTCATATCAAGTTTTATAAATGTTATTATAGCTTTATAAAATGTTTTCAATAAGCGAGTATTGTACTATTTTATGTATATACTTATCAACATACTCGATTAGACTTGTCTATCATACATTTATCAATGGCTTAGATAGTGAGACACTATTCATAACTAAGTAGAGATACTTAGACCCCACACTACTATAACCGTTAATCAAGTAGAGCGAGATACATATGTATAGATCTATACGGGTTGACACCCCCACCTATGGTTGTTAGCTACAACTTCGACTTGCAAATCGATGTAGGTGATACTTATCTTTTTCATTACTACGACGTCCATGAAGCGTTGTAGGGGGTACATTTCAGTCGAATAGCTCGGTTATAAGGCTCAACTATAAGCATTGATGGTTTTCTCATAAACGTACATATCATTTATAAGTATGGTATTACTTATGGTTTTCAAAAACTCTATACAATTCATTTATAAGTATGGTATTACTTACGATTTTCAGCAACTCTTTACAAACCCATTTACAAGTATGGTTATACTTACAAAAGGAATACTTTTAGTTATTTTAAAAGTATCAGTGCTGTGTTCAGCAGAAAACCTGTAACTCTCACCAACCTTGTGTTGACCCTCAAAACTACATGTATTCTCAGGAAATCAATGAGACTTTCAGAAGATGGAAATCTTCACGGATTTCAGGCAACCTAGTTTTGTTATATCTGTTAAGGCATTTCATATACTATACTATTATTATTTGTAAGAACCATGTCTTCAAACTTCAAGATGAAATACAACTATCCTTTGGTTTATTGTTGTACTTGTACTGTATATTCAATTGCCTGTGATCCAAGAACTTAGTCGCACAGCCCGGCATGTTCCGCCGCCTCGGTCGGGGGTGTGACAGAATGGTATCAGAGCTAAATTGGCTATAGAGAACTCGTATCCTCGAAAGAGGAATACAACTATAGCAACAGGCTTCTAATAAAAGTATTATTATTAATTGCACTACTTCTCGACTACTTACGGGTGAGGTGTCTAGTTTGAACTATCACTTGGGTTTTGGATTCAGAACAGCTTTAATGCCAAAATGATCCTGTCTACCGTTACTTCTCATCTGGCCGATCCTTATTTGATAGTCTTGAGGTACAAAACAAAAACTAATAATACTGCAAACCCCACCAACAATATATATAGGAGTTATATATATACTCTGACCCGCGATGAGAACACTATATACAACTATAAATACAATGAGACTAAAACTCTCCAAAACATTTCGTACAAAGTATACTTTTAACACAAAATGATATTTTTATAAAGTAGAAGTACATACATAGTAGAACAGTGTCATAATCAGAACAATACAAAAGTAATAAAATGAGTTGAACACTACGAGTAGGCCTAGGTAATTATGTAATCATACCTAGGATAGATAGAGCCTGATCAACTATATTGGTCCAATGTGTGACTAACATGTACTTAGGAATAATCGTAGTGAACAACAAGTCTAAAAAAAAAAAAAAAAAAAACTTACCAAGAATCATATACAAAGAAACTCTAAAATAGAATATGAAGCTAAAATACTATAGGAATATTTTATAATACTATAGAACCATACATTTAGACACTTTATCTGCCCCTATCCTTGCACAGTCAACCTGATATTTTGATAATACCTGACCAATAACTATTATCGAAAACCTACCATCATTTCTACCAACAGTTCCATTAAACTAATATTGGTAGAAATTCAATCTGAAAGCCGAAGGCGGGCTATGTCACCTGCCAAGTCTTCTGGGTTCTCTTCACTTATGGTCTTGAGAAAATCATGGTTAAAACCACTCATAGCAGAAACAGAATGCAGAGATTGCTGCTGTGTATGGGTCCCTGATGAAGCTTCTTCTCTCTTCTGAACCTTTCTTTTCTTGTAAACAGCCTTAAAGGCAGCTTGCCTCAATCTCTTTGTGGTATCAGTTATCTTCGAACTAGAACTCTCGACTATTGCTCTTTTCTCGTTCTCTAGACCAAGTATTACGTCTACTCTACTAGGATTATTATCCGATTCCTGTTGCATAAATACTTTCAGTCATTACAATCTCATGATATTAAAATTATGGAGAAAGAAATATAATTCTTAACCTGAGTATGGTTAATAAGAGTTTGTAGACTCTTAATCTGTCGCCGAGGCCAACTTTTGATGCCCAACTTCCTACAGCGTTGCTTCAACTGTGTTGATCCAACGTTGAGTTCCCTTGCAGCTTCCAAAATGGGCTTATCAAAATGCATGGATATTGTTTCCTTACTCAACGCATGTCCAGAACCCCTTTTTCTACGAATTTCAAAGGTTCTTGGAATCGAGGTTGAAACGTTTTCATTTTGGATCAATTGTGTATGATCCTGATCACTAACACTTTCATTGTTACCTATTATGGGTAATAGTTCTTGATTTCCAAAATCAACCATAAACCTAGAATTCCCATTCTTGAAACTTTCTAAGTTACTTTGGATCAATTGAAAATGATCTTGATATTGAAAACCACCCACGGACTCAGGATTCTCTGAAGCGAGCTCGATAGTGTCATCATGGATCGGCTGTATTTGATCCTGATTTTGAATGTCAGTTTGAAACCCCTGATTTGTTAGACCTACTCCACTATGCAGTATGGGCACGTTCATGCTTAGATTATCATTAGTAAGGTCATCTACAAATGGATCTGTGTATAACGTATGTTAGATAATTAAGAAAAATAAACATAAAGCTCAACAAAATGACTTAACCTGGAAGTATATATTGAGATTGCCCAACAGTGATGTCTTGATTTAAAGGCAGTGGATCTTCAGGGAGAATACCCATCAGAGGAAAAACTTCAGGATCATCTTGAAGTTGATCCAGCGGTAATATATCTGGAAAATCTATATCTCACATAGTTTAAAATAAAATCAAAACGCTAGAGAAATGAATAAGAAATAAAATGAGTTAAGGATATTATAATTACCAGACTCCAGTAGAGGTATCTGATTAAACGATAGGGAGGTACCCTCTTCCCTTAGGAAATTCCGCTCAGCGTCTGACAAGTTTTCCATATGAGATCTGTTTTCCATGCCTCGATTGGAAATCTGAAATTATATAAGAATAAACTAGTAGTAGGAAAGAATGAGACTGAAAAGATATTAGATACAAATGATGATACATACCCGTTTATATAGCATCTTACAGCAGGAACTGAAAGGACAACTCACGTTCTTAATACCGAAATTCAAAATATCTACAGTAGATGCAATCTTTTCACCACCCTAAGTGATATCTTTTCCAAATTGGCGGCTTGACTCCGATGAGGACGGGATAACGAAAAGACATTTTTTTAAATATATATATATATATATATATATATATATATATATATATATATATATATATATATATATATATATATATATATATATATATATATATATATATATCTTCTGATAACGGAAATAGTTCAAAGAATAGTTAATTCAATAATATAGTAATCTAATCATAAATAATGAATTAGAACCTACTCATCTAACATCTGTAGAGCTCGTGGTTCACCTGTATCTTACGTACTTCCTTCCATCCTACGAGTATCAACTGTAAAATGAAATCACATATCATATCTTAAACATCCTCAGGCATTTCCAGAATACTTAACTCAAATGATTAAGAAATAAATAGCTAATACAAATCACAATTAGTGAATATCATATGCTATCAAACCGAAACCCCCAATTTCACGGTTTTACCAAATCAGTCGTTAAAACATCACAATATTCGCAACGAGGACTCAATACAACATATATTAGCAATCCACTAACAACACATGAGATGAATTGAAGCATACTTTCAGATTTGGACATCTAGAGTTTGAAACCCTAAAACTCAAAATAACTAACCTTGTGAATTAAGAACTAGAGAACGCATTTCGGGTGTTAAATCCAACCTCCACAAACTTTTACTACACAAAATCCTTGATCAAAATGACCAAATTTCGCACATTTTGCTATGAAAATAACCTAGGAGGATTTTGGTTAGTAAATGGGGTAAATGAGGAAAGCTGTCCAAATAACCCCACTGAAGCAGGTTAGCGACACTAACCTTTAAAGTTAGCATCGTTAACTTTTAAAAAAAATCCGACCCGTGCTCCGAAACTCGACCAGTGTAAGTCTACTGGATGCTACAGTAACTAGAAGACAACACATGTAACTCCTGCAAGGCCAAAATAGTTTCGAAAAGGTCTAACACATGACCCGTGTGACTTCTACACGATCGAGCAGAAGTGTTATGTTACGAAATAATTTCGGGACGAAAATTCCTTTAACTGGGAGGTAATGTGACATCCCAGAAATTTAGGTCTAGAACTATAAATAGTCAATTCACCGCAAACCTCTTTGTAACCTGACCTTTAAACTTTAAAGTATATTTTGGAAAATATATAGATTCATTTCAATTAAAATAAGATATGAGATAAAATCTTACTTCCTATAATGGAATATCTTAAGCACAAACTGAAACCCTAGTTAATTAGTCTAAAAAACTGAAAATAAGTATTAACCATTTGTGAAACAAAATAAGCAATCTAACCTCAGAGTACATGTTTCCCTGATTCCGAAAATATAAATAACATTCAAAACGGAGCTCATATGCAAAAGTTACGACTGTTATAAGAAAACAAGCCAAAACAAACCAGTGTAACACTGATTTTATTTAACTACATAAATCGTTTCGATCCGTTGAGGCACTTGCGCACCTCATATGGAAATTTCGAGAACATTATTGGACTCAGACTATGGTCTATTATTGGATTCCATACTCGAAATATTTTTAGTAAAAATATTTATAAAAGTCAACTAATCGGATACTGCGGATAAATGAACGCAATATTTAAACGCGATTTCCCGATGTTCTACAACTCGAAAAAATTATCTGTTTAGGTTTCTAGAATCAGTGCACTCGGCTCAACAATTCTCTGGTCTCGAAAAAATTAATATACATCGGGATCTTGCGCACGAATTATGTCATCCACGACATCACTTTCACCAACCCCAACTACTCCATGAGACTATAAATAAGAGGCTTTGCATCTCATTTTTCTTTACCAATTCACCAAAGCTTCTAGCTTTTTCTTTCTTTCTCCAATTGCTCTCCTTTTGGCCAAGAACACAACCACCATTGGCCATCGCTCCACTACCGTCGCACCATCACTTTGCCGCACAAAACCTTGTTGTTTTGTGGTGTTATTTCGCGGTGCTTCTCAAACACGATCGTTCTTATATCTAAACTGAATTCACGCTTCAAATGTGAGTGTTACAGCCCCTTTGTCTATGTTTTTATATGTTATGGGGGAGAATACATGTGCAATATAAACATTTACCAATTTCATATCAAGTTTTATAAATGTTATTATAGCTTTATAAAATGTTTTCAATAAGCGAGTATTGTACTCTTTTATGTATATACTTATCAACATACTCGATTAGACTTGTCTATCGTACATTTATCAATGGCTTAGATAGTGAGACACTATTCATAACTAAGTAGAGATACTTAGACCCCACACTACTATAACCGTTAATCAAGCAGAGCGAGATACATATGTATAGATCTATACAGGTTGACACCCCCACCTATGGTTGTTAGCTACAACTTCGACTTGAAAATCGATGTAGGTGATACTTATCTTTTTCATTACTACGACGTCCATGAAGCGTTGTAGGGGTACATTTCAGTCGAATAGCTCGGTTATAAGACTCAACTATAAGCATTGATGGTTTTCTCATAAACGTACATATCATTTATAAGTATGGTATTACTTATGGTTTTCAAAAACTCTATACAATTCATTTATAAGTATGGTATTACTTACGATTTTCAGCAACTCTTTACAAACCCATTTACAAGTATGGTTATACTTACAAAAGGAATACTTTTAGTTATTTTAAAAGTATCAGTGCTGTGTTCAGCAGAAAACCTGTAACTCTCACCAACCTTGTGTTGACCCTCAAAACTACATGTATTCTCAGGAAATCAATGAGACTTTCAGAAGATGGAAATCTTCACGGATTTCAGGCAACCTAGTTTTGTTATATCTGTTAAGGCATTTCATGTACTTTACTATTATTATTTGTAAGAACCATGTTCAAGATGAAATACAACTATCCTTTGATTTATTGTTGTACTTGTACTGTATATTCAATTGCCTATGATCCAAGAACTTAGTCGCACAGCCCGGCATGTTCCGCCGCCTCGGTCGGGGGTGTGACACTAAAACCTTCAGTTTATAACAAGTTTTAATCCATGAAATCCTTCCAAATCCTAGAATGTAGAAATTAGGGTTCTTGAACCAAAAAACCCCAAAATCCACAAAACCGACAAAATCGTTTTTTTAATCACTTGTTCTTTTCATATTAACATGATACGACACAGGAAATCATTAAAACATATTGGGATCATAACTGGAACTCAATTCCAGTTCATCCCGTGAAGAACATGTTCAAGAGTTTGGCTAGAAGGTCAACTACTAACCCTTTATCTTGATAATCCTCAACTTCCAAGCTCAAGTTCCAAATTTTCCTGCTTCAATTCTTCCAAGAGTTCCAGAATTCGTGACTTCAAGAGCTCTCCCGTAGCTTCTCAAGGTTCTGTAATCATATGGGAGATATTTCTCCCTTTTATACTTCCTAATTTACAGATTTAGTCCCTCTAGTTCACTTTCTTGGACTTTTGCCACAAAATTCAATTTTTATCACATAAGACTTAGTTTCTTACATTTTTAGTCCTATACTAGAATTGTAACTTATTAATAATTTCCGTGTATGACCAAATGACCAAATTACCCTCTTCATGGTAAAATGACCAAATTACCCTTTCTTTATTACAACTTTTGTAAAATTGTCCCAAAACTCCAAATTCCTCTTTTTAAGTTTATTTCATTACATAATAGCTCCAAAAATCATATTTTCTTTACTTAAGAGTCATTTGGATGTCAAATGTCCATTTTGCCCTTTTTCAACATATTTCTCCAAACTCTTGGAATTTTACTACATTTCCCAGTAAAATATTTTAAAACTTTCAAAATATTTTGGTATTTTCCTTAAGTATTTTCTCGAATATAAATTCAAGATTTTTGGGTCATTACAACTACCTCCCCCTTATTGGGATTCCGTCCTCGGAATCTTCATACAACTACTAAATTAAGGGATCATTTCTTCATCTTCTTCAAAGACTCTCAGCTCAAATTTGGTTCTTAGTATATACTTTCTTTTATCAACCCATACTCATATTCTTTATTATTTTATCTTTTAATCTTTCCTTCTTTGGTTGCTTTTGATTCTTTAATCAGCTCTTAACAGTTCCTGCTTTCAATCCTTTATAGAGGATTCACAAATCTCTTTAAAACTTTATATCTTCCCAGTTAACCAAATATCATTTTGGTCATTTTACTCTCTTTTCCTTATAATATTCATAATAATTATAAGAAAAAAATACATTACTTTTATTAAATGACCAAAATACCCCTTTCAGTCATTTTATCTGTTTTCTCAACCTTTTAGTCATTCATTCATGTTTCATACTCTTCATTCTAGTTACTTTCCTATCTACCTCATTTCATTGATATACAATCTCTTAGTAAACTTATTTTATAAAATAGTTTCATACTTCAATACTTTTTATCATAAGTAGCAATCTACTTTATAATTCTTCTCATATCTTTACTAAAACATGTGAGATTTTACTCACAGCATTCTTTATTTATAAAGATTCCCAATATCATTAAACATAATTATATATGTTTCGTATTTATGCAATTTCATAGATACACAAAATCTTTTTCTTGTATAAATTTTGTCCCTTAATGGACATTTTTACTCGAACATAACTTCTTCTTTCTTTTTAGAAGTTTTACAACTTCTTATCTTTACAGAGTTGTTCTTTAGATCTTTTAAACTTCACTTTATTATTCTTTACATCCACTATCAATTCTCGACTTATTACTACTCATAAGGAATGCATTCCTTTTTGTTTTATTTCACATCCTTACTTTTCTGTTTGGGACGGAAGCTGTCAAAACAATATATTTTCATAAAAATCTGCATATCTTACTCTAGAAGAATCGAAACAACATACCGCTTTTTATTTTAACAACTAGACATCATTAACTTTCTTTCTATGTATAATACACCATATTTAACCTTATAAACTTGTACAGTTTTACTATTGAAGTTGTTCTATTATTTCAGTCAACTTCCTTCTTATTTCACACTTTTAAGAAAAATCATTTTTTTTCACATACTTCTTACTTATTTCATGTACATCATATGTATTACCTTCTCTAATACTTGTCTTATATCATTATTTTCTTGTATTACTTTCATATTCAACATATAATCAACTTATATATTTCTTTCATCTTCCTTTATTATTTATGAGATTTCATCCTCATTTACTCATCATACTTAATGGTATCATCTCTAGTACATTTTTCATCTTCTTGGGTACTCCGTGTGCCATTCTCATATTATTATTTACGTTTTAGTACTTCTTTGCCAATTCTTATCTCTCACATTAGTGCTTAGTTTAGCACCTGATCTTTAGCTTATTCTTTCCTCACGGTATTTAAATTGTTTACCATGATTAATTCAAAATTTGTTTTTCTTCAATTCACTTATGGGGCTTCATACATATTGCATACGATAATCCATATTTCCATACTTACTACACTTTTCATAATATTACTATCTTGTGGTGTATTTATGTTTCACAAACCTCATTCATTAACTTCTTGACATATACTTACAAGTTCTTAGTTGCATAATATACACATATATATATATATATATATATATATATATATATATATATATATATATATATATATATATATATATATACTTGGTTCTCTTTTGGTTTAAGAACTCAACTAGGTATTTTTAACATTTACGTCCCATGACAACTTCTTTCAATTACCAATATCATTCGTTACTCTTTACCTGTCGTAGCTAATGCTAACAAAATATTTTTCTTAGCTTTACATCTTTTACCATCTCTGTTATGTGTTGTAAGGCTACATGCCTAACACATTATGTTATTCTTTCCTTTAAACTTCACTTCTTTACACTATATATTTCTTTATAACATTATATATTTCATATTTCTTATAAAACTACCTTCTTATGTATCTCTAGGTGATACACGACTGCCCCCGATTTTCTCATCATCTTTCGTTCTTTTGTATTTCGAGGCAATTTGCCCAATACATCATTTTACTCTTTTGCTTCATACTTTATAGTATTCTAATTAGAATACCTATTTCATAACCACTTTTATACTTTTATACATTATATTTATATATATATATATATATATATATATATATATATATCCCAAAACTTACTCATGCTTTTACATTTATAAGCACGTATATACATATATACATTTCTTTGTATTTCATGGTTACCAGCCATGTACTAATCATTTCTCAAAATCTTTGGAGACTTTTAGCCATTATTCCCATTCGGAAGTAGTAACTTCCTGTATGTTTATCATAGTTCTTACATTATCTTTAATTCTTCGTCTACTACTTGTTTAGATATTTACTATTTTTCTTTACTTCATATCATTTATGACCCTTAGTCATTTTGCTCACATGCTTTTGGTTTTCTTCCATTATCATACATCATTATGCTCTTTCATTACTGGTATTTCTTCTTTTATTTCATTCATTTGGTTGCGGAACTTAATTCCTGGCAACCACTATCTTATCATCATTTGTTTCACCTTTAATTTCTTGCCTAAGATTTATTTAGGCATTCAACCTTTATTTCTCGATTCACATTCATTTTATCACATTACATTAATACATTTTACTTAAAATATCATAATCTTTAACAATTTACCATTCATCATTCTTTTCCCCATTTGGGTAATCTTACTTTGTTTTTATTACTTATTATAGCACTGTACTTATAACTTATTCAATTGTCCATCTTTGGACACTTTCATTTATCTTCTTTGTTCAACCCCGGCAGTTAGTCTTCCACTCTCTGCTACCATTGTCATCTTCTATTTTTAGCTTTTCTCATAGTTTTAATCTTATCGTCTTACAACGATATTCTGCTTCCTTTATATATTTATTATTCATACATCTTTTAAAGAAAATTTGAAATTTAATGGTCATGCCCAAGGCACACCACCTGCTTGCATTAAACTCTTCTTTACCACTCTTTTATTTTTTTACAAATTTATGTACTATCATAATACTCTGTTTAAAATTTTCATTCTTCATGTAAGAGTCTTACAACTCTTATATAGGTAATCAATACCCATAATTCCTCTTTAAATTGCTCTTCTTCATACTTTCTCTCGCCTCGACAGGCATATACTTTAATATCTTTCAATCTGTCTAAACAAATATTAATTATCACATTATCTCTTTTACTTTACCATACTAAGTGGTATATATTCACTGCATTAACTTTTATTACTTATAATCTTTCTTGTTCTTGTTACATAGGCATACAATTCCTATGTTATTCTTACTACTCTTTTCACAAATCTTACCCACCAGAATGCCATAATTCCTTTGCGATTCCACCAGTCTCAATACATATCCTGTGATTATGATAATACGGGCCCATATTACCATAATCACCTATACATATTGATTCTGTTGTTACCACAAGGTCACATGGGACACTGGTTCCCTTGACATATAACACCATTAAAAGTACATGGTGATCACTACTAGAAATCTTACTACTTTATAAACATAGCCTTTAATAAATTTAAACGGTTAAGGAAAATATCATATAATTTTCGTAACGGTCAGATTTTTGCTCACTTTAAACGTTAACTTAACACTTCTTAGTGTTATATATCTACATATTTTACATAATGCATAATGTCTTAATCATTTAAGTCACCATATAGCATACTTTCATAAACTAACTTTCCTATAGCATGAGTTTAAGCCTAGGAGTGGAACAAGCCAATCCTAATTCGCTTAAATTATGGCTCTGATACCAACTTGTGACTCCCCATTTTCACTGTTTGCAAATACCATGGTTTTTCGTATAAATACATGAATACAAAAATACGGTTTGTCAAAAACCGATAATTTACATGCTTAAAAACAGTGGGTGTTACAAATCCATATCAAAACTAACCATAGTAAGCAAGAAATGATTAAACCTTGAGTCCAAGACGGGAGCTAACTCGAGCTCCACTCCGGCTAAACTTCATCCAATTATAGCATATCGTTTTAACCTGGAATACATGGCAAAACATATAATACATAAGACAATAATGTCTCGTGAGTTACATGAGTTTTAGACTCAAATCTTTAACTTCTTTTTCCAACTTTTATTTAAAACTTATCACATAAAGCATCTTTCAAAACTTTATAGTAATAATATACTATACTCTTTACTTTTCAAAATCATTTCATAATATACTTTGCAAAGAAAAGATCTTTCAAAATTTTATAGTAGTAACATACTATAACCCTTTATTTTTCAAAATCACTTCGTAATATACTTTACAAAAATAGCTTCTTTCTTACTTTCTTTGACTGGTTTTATAAGCTTGCTGGATTTTTATACTTAGGGCTTTAATCACCATAAGTGATACCCCAAGTCTCTATGGCTAGAAAGAACGGATCAATCCTCACCATAGAAGTGCTGAGGCAATCTACTTCGCGATGGGGCTTTTTCCCCAGTAGACCTAACCCGGGTAGGTTGGAACATAGTTCCCTTACTAACGCTGCTTGCTACAATTACCAGTCACACAAAATAGTTTTTGCTTACTTTAACATTACTTACTTACACAGTGGCTAACTGCTAAACTTTACCATTTCTTGTCTTTATGGCTAAATGCCAAATTCATAACTTTCGTTTCACAAAAACCATATGTTTAAATCATGTCTTTATAACATACTAAGCTTTATGCCAAAACATACTCTCCAACATCTTATGGCTATATGCCATTTATACTCGAAAACATATACGGTTTGTAACCAAAACATACTTCTTAAACATCTTGTGGCTATATGCCATTCATACTTGAAAACATATATAACTTGTATTCAAAATATACTTTCACATAATTGGTTCATAGACCAACATACTTTCACTTAATTTAACGTGTAGTTCAAAACATAACTTCAAATATAGCATCATACTTTCTCATCAAATTAGAAATAATACTCTTGCAAATAATTTCACATAAAGAGATTTTATAAGAAATCTTGTAAATACTTACTTGCCATGTACTCCAAAATGGGTAAAAATACTGCATGTACTCACCTTATAGTTCTTGAAAGTTGACTAAGTATTTCTTGGTTCTTTACCCTTCCGTTGTTGTTCAATCACTTGACTTGCACCTATATTTATTATATAATACATTAACATTTATTTCTATTGACTCTATAACTCATTAGAGTCCTTATTATACCAGTATAGGTCATAACAAGTCTATAACTTTTAAATGACCAACTTTAAATAAATCGTATATTATACGTATTTTACTACAGTACCCTCGGGAGGTCGTATTCCCGGTTTAACAATTTTCCATGTGTTTTCACACCATTTTAGACTTGTGGTATAAATATTAGACCAATCGGAAAAGTCTAGCACCAAGTTCCAAACTCAAAAATGACATTTTCTTAACAGAAAGTATGCACGACTCGTGCATAATTTGGTCTGTAAGGAGCACGACTCGTGCGTGCACTAAATAGCAACTTATTTTGGAGTGCAGGAGGAGCACCACTCGTGCTAAATGAGCACGACCCGTGCTCTTTCTGGGCAGCTCCATTTCACTTCGGTTTTACACTGTAGCAGTCCGATTTTTGCACTATAACTTCCTGTTGTGGCTTGTTAAGAACTTGATACTTGACTTAATACTTATGGAATCATTCCATGACTAAAACCTTCAGTTTATAACAAGTTTTAATCCATGAAATCCTTCCAAATCCTAGAATGTAGAAATTAGGGTTCTTGAACCAAAAAAACCCCAAAAATCCACAAAACCGACAAAATCGTTTGTTTTAATCACTTGTTCTTTTCATATTAACATGATAAGACATAGGAAATCATTAAAACATATTGGGATCATAACTGGAACTCAATTCCAATTCATCCCGTGAAGAACATGTCCAAGAGTTTGGCTAGAAGGTCAACTACTAACCCTTTATCTTGATAATCTTCAACTTCCAAGCTCAAGTTCCAAATTTTCCTGCTTCAATTCTTCCAAGAGTTCTAGAATTCGTGACTTCAAGAGCTCTCCCGTAGCTTCTCAAGGTTCTGTAATCATATGGGAGATATTTCTCCCTTTTATACTTCCTAATTTACAGATTTAGTCCCTCTAGTTCACTTTCTTGGACTTTTGCCACAAAAATCAATTTTTATCACATAAGACTTAGTTTCTTACATTTTTAGTCCTAGACTAGAATTGTAACTTATTAATAATTTCCGTGTATGACCAAATAACCAAATTACCCTCTTCATGGTAAAATGACCAAATTACCCTTTCTTTATTACAACTTTTGTAAAATTGTCCCAAAACTCCAAATTCCTCTTTTTAAGTTTATTTCATTACATAATAGCTCTAAAAATCATATTTTCTTTACTTAAGAGTCATTTGGATGTCAAATGACCATTTTGCCCTTTTTCAACATATTTCTCCAAACTCTTGGAATTTTACTACATTTCCCAGTAAATTATTTTAAAACTTTCAAAATATTTTGGTCTTTTCCTTAAGTATTTTCTCGAAAATAGATTCAAGATTTTTGGGTCGTTACATGTTGGATGTCCAGGCCACATTACATGACTTGACCGCTACCCAAGAAGTGATGCAGGACCATCTTTGTGGGATTTCAGACGCGCTTATTCAGATTTTATCTCACAGTGGTCTGGGACCCAGCACAACACAACAGCAGGCACCAGGGCCCTTGGACGTCCAGGCGTAGGCTTTGATAGGTAGGTCCGTCGGGGACCGAGCACGACGATGATGAGCATTGACACAGCAGCAGGCACCAGAGCCCTTGGACGTCCAGGCGTAGGCTCTGATAGGTAGGTCCGTCGAGGACCCAGCATAACGATGATGAGCAGTGATTGTTGTGTACTCTTTATTTTTTTTATGTATTTAACTTAGTAACCTATGATCACGATGTTTTTATGAAATTATGCTTGTGAATGTATATCTCAAGACGTTGCTAGATTTCGGCTTGGAACCAACCGGTGTTTTTGTAATGTTGATCCTAATTTGATTGTATCTTCTCACTTGTGAGGAAGGATCGCTCAATTGTGAGAGACTACCATCAAAACAAGTGTGGGGTCGGTGTACCCTTACACTATGTTTTATGTCCAACGTGTCTACTACTCTAGTCCATTAGGGAGTTTACTGGAATTTAGTCGCTGGACGACTTTTGTCACAAGAACAAGCACAATGATCAATCATGCGAGTTATACAAGTCTGCATCTCAAGCAGTTTCGTCATTCCACCACAGGGGAGTCAACTCTTTTTCTCCCTTAATTTTTTATTCTTTTATATACAATGGGGACATTGTATAACTTAAGTGTGGGGTGGTACGGTCAAAAAAGTGTCAGTATAGTTAGCCAATTTTATTTTATTTTTTTTAACATTTTTCAGAAGTTTGCTTAAATAATGAAATATATTTGAGGTATTGGACAGATTTAATATTAGTTTAAAAATAGCATAGTTTTGTATCGTTGACAAAATGAACTTCTTTGAAAAAATTTAGCTTATGGTATATTTCAAAGAATATCATTTTAGTTGTGAGCATGGCTAAGTCTTAGTTAAAATTTGTTTGAGTTTTATTTCCAGAATTACAAATGTACGGAGCTTATGCTGTCATTGATAAATAATTGAGAATTATATGTACCATAAGATTGGAATTCAGCAGGGAAAGTTTAATCAGTGACTTATGGTATTCGAGCCAGTAGACTCCAAAAGTGTGGCCCTCGGGCATTAAAGCACCTCATTACCTAAGATCATCTAGTTTGGGATAATGTTGTTGAAAGCTCATTACACGGGTACCATAGAAATCCATGGAACTTCCTTAACAGCCTGTAGAATTTGAATGAGTAGACTCTATATAATCTTGAGTCAAAAATTTGCAATCAGAAGTTCCATAGAAAGTCATGAGTTCCAAAGGTACGAATGTCAAAAATGTAACACCAGTGTAACATAAGTAATATATACCCAAAGTTTTATGATATAAATATTTTTATTGAAAAAAGTGTGTGTACTAATTGGAATTAATTAGAATTAATTAATTGCAATCACTGGATGTTAAATAATTAAAGGAGTTTAATTAACAGAAACAGTCCAAGGACCTAAGTGGCAAAATGCTTGTAACTTTGGGAACAAGCTAGGGTTTCCCTATAAATAGATGTCTAAGAATCAAACCCTAGATGCTCCTTTTCCACCCTTGTGTGCTGCCACCTTAGGGTTTCCTCTTCCTCCCCATTTGGCGAAAATTCTCTCCTCCCCAAAGGGTTTGGATTTTGCTTTTCAAGCTTAAGGAGGTTCTATCCATTTTCTTTCTGGTGTTCTTGGGTGTGAACCAAAAGAGAGATTCTGGTTTGGACCCTTTACATCTATTTCAAGGTGGCAAGAACTAGATCTCAAGCTAGGAGATCTCTAGCATTTAAAGAGGTATGTGTTTTCTAATTCATCTTTAGTTGCAACAATTGATATGAATAATAATATCCATGCTAGTTTTGATGTTGATTAGTCTTCCGCTGTAAATATGTTTTTGTTATTATGATCAAAATCGTTCAGTGGTATCAGAGCAATTGTTCATAGGTTTTTTGCACTTTAATCTAATTTGATTTGTAAACACCTGTTTACATGATACGATTTTCGAAATCATTAGGGTTTATCCTAAAAGTTTCCGAAAACTCATATAGGCTTGGTAGTGACCTTGGGCCTTTTCATGAGCATTATGGTTTGCCTGAAAACTAGGGTTTCTTAAACTAGGGTTTCATGATGGCTAGGTTTGCAACCTTAACTTGTCTTGCAAGTTTCCTAACTTGCTTTTCCTATAATTAAAGCCTAATTGCTTGACATGCAAATCTGGTGGATTTTAAAATTAGTTAATTGTTTAAATTAATTATTAACATTGTATCCTTGCATGTTTAATAATAATTAATAAGTTAAACAAAGATAAGAAATGCTTTAAAATTTACTTTTATATATATATATATATATATATATATATATATATATATATATATATATATATATATATATATATATATATATATATATATATATATATATATATACCTAATAAATAAAAATAACTTTTTCCACGTGTCCATTTTTTAAACCCTTTGTTCTATCTGACACTTGTCATTCTCTGGATTTTCTGAAATTCTCAATTCTGTTTTCGATTTTAAAAGTGTAACCGATGTTTGTTTCTATTTCCGTTTCAAAATTAATAATCTCGAACTACACAGCTAAAATTCAGGAAATAAACATGGAAAGGATCGGCTTTTCATTATTTATAAGTTAAGCCGTTACGATTCCGATTCATTTATACCCATCTTCTTCGTCTCCATCGTTCAGTGTATTGTTCGAGAGCCTAACTTTGAGCTAAGGTTAGTTTTCTTTATTTGCTTTCTTTGCATATGTTCTTAATCCCGTATCTGATTTAAGGTAGACTTGGATTGCAATTTAGGATAATCTGTTTAATTGATGACAAGTTAGAACTTTCCTAAAAGAGCCTTTCTATAAGATTGGGAATCGATGTACACACCTTCAATTTGTGGTTTAATTCCACAGATGTTGCAGGTATAATTCCAAGCATGATTCCAATTTTCTAACATAAAAAGAAACGCAGACCATCGCATTTGAGACGCACGCGTTGCCGGCATCTTCTCCCTTAGGAACCGGCAAGCAAAAACCCATGTTCAGGTACTCTTACGGGATTTAGCTACTTTTCAATTAATAACGTGTCTTCTAATTTGTTCCATTGAACCTGAAATCATTGTAGCATTCCGATTGTAAGGGGGTGTTTGGGATTGCTTATTTCTTTGGCTTATCACCTTATCACGTTGGATAACCGGTGAAAAGAAAATATCAAGTGTTTGGATAAGAATGTTCATAAGTTGCTTATGGTGGTGGGTATGAATGATTGCCTTTCAAAAAGCAATAAAAAGCAGCCAATTATTTTCATGTGGGCCCCACATGAATAGTAATCAAAATCAAAATCAAATTGAGTTTTGAACGTGGAGGTTTTTGCACATGGAAAACAACGACTGTCTTCAACAATTGCAGCGCTCACATTTTTCTTTCAATATTCACGGCAAGAGCTTCCGGCCATTCATCCCTATATATAGGGATGATTATTTTCCAAATCAAATCGTCCAAAAACAATCTGTTATATATATATATATATATATATATATATATATATATATATATATATATATATATATATATATATATATATATATATATATATATATATATATATATATATATATATATATTGTGAGGCTCTATGTATTAAAAGAAAAGAGAGATATATATTTTCAGTTCCAAATCTTGTAACCTCCTCATTTTTCTTATATAGTGATTATCATCGGTTGTGCACATGGTTTTTTCCCGTAAGGGTTTTTCCATGTTAAATCCTTGTGTCCACATTTATTTTTCTTTATCGTATTATTTTTATTTTATTGTCGATATTATTATACATAACAAGTGGTATCAGAGCCACGTTGTTTTCTATACTCATTCTCAATTTATTGAGTATTATATCGACATGGCTACTTTGAAATACGATATTCCATTGTTGGATCGAGATACAAGATTTTCATTATGGCAAGTAAAAATGCGAGTTGTATTGGCTCAGTTGGACCTTGATGATGCTTTTTTAAGCCGAGACAAAATGCCTGCGTCTTGGTCAGATGAAGAAAAGGACCGTAAAGATCGTAAGGCTCTCTCTCATATCCATCTTCATTTATCTAACAATATTTTGCAGGAAGTTATGAAAGAAAGTACTGCCGCCGCTTTATGGCTAAAATTGGAACAAATTTGTATGACCAAAGATCTCACAAGTAAGATGCACCTTAAACAAAAATTATTTTCGCTTAAGATTCAAGAAGGTGGATCGTTGCTGGATCATCTTTCGACATTTAAAGAGATCATCACTGATCTTGAAGCTATGGAGGTAAAATATGATGAAGAGGATTTGGGTTTAATTCTTCTATGTTCTTTGCCTAGTTCTTATTCAAACTTTAGAGATACCATATTATATAGTTGTGATACTTTAACACTTCACGAAGTTTATGAAGCTTTGCATGCAAAAGAAAAGATGAAAGATATGGTATCCACTGAAGGTTCAAGTTCTAAAGGAGAAAGTCTGGCAGTTCGTGGCAGACCAACAGATAAGAATGATTCCAAAGGCAAGAACAAAAGAAATTCTAGAAGCAAATCTAGATCCAGACATTCCAAGTCATGCAACTATTGTAAAAAAGAAGGACATGATATCTCTGAATGTTACAAGTTGAAAAACAAGGAGAAAAGAGCTGCTAATCAAAACCCCAAACCAAATCAAGATGATGAAGGAAAAGCTACTTATGTTGCTGAAAATAATTTTAATGGAGATGTTCTTGTAGCTTTTGCAAGAATCCTAAAAACCAATGATGAATGGATTCTTGACTCAGCTTGTACTTTTCACATGAGTCCAAACAGAAGCTGGTTTACAAAATATCAATCTATAGAAGGTGGCTCCGTATTGATGGGTGATAATGCACCATATAAAGTCACTGGAATTGGTTCCATTCAAATCAAGATGTTTGATGGTGTTGTCAGAACTTTGTCTGATGTTCAACAAGTTCCAGGTTTGAAAAGAAACCTTATTTCTTTAAGTACTCTTGACCTTAAAGGGTATAAATATTCCGGTGAAGGTGGAGTTTTAAAGGTTTCAAAAGGCGCTATGATTGTCATGAAAGCCGATATCAAATCAGCAAACCTGTATCATCTTCGGGGTACAACAGTTACAGGTAATTCAAATGTTACTTCAAATTCATCTTCTATTTCTGATACTACTAACCTATGGCATATGCGTCTTAGGCATATGAGTGAACTTGGTTTGACAGCATTAAGCAAAAGAGGATTACTTGATGGCAAATGCATTGGCAAACTGGCATTCTGTGAACATTGTATTTTTGGCAAGCACAAGAGGGTAAAATTTAACACCTTAATACAAACTACAAAAGGCATTTTGGAGTATATACATGCTGATTTATGGGGACCATCTCAAGAAGCATCACTTGGAGGTGCTCGTTATATGTTGACAATTATTGATGATTATTCAAGAAGAGTTTGGCCATATTTCTTGAACTTAAATCTGAAGCATTCTCTGCATTCAAAGAATGGAAAGTCATGGTGGAAAACCAGACTGGTAAGAAGGTCAAAAAGCTTCGCACAGATAATGGTATGGAGTTTTGTTCAAATGAATCTAATTCATATTGTAAACTAGAAGGAATTGTTAGACACTACACCGTTTCTCACGCACCTCAACAAAATGGTGTAGCTGAACGTATAAACAGAACCATTATTTCAAAGGCCCGTTGTATGTTATCTAACGCAGGATTATCTAAGCATTTTTGGGCAGAAGCTGCTTCTACTGCATGTTATCTAATTAACATGTCACATTCTATTACACTTGATAAAAAGACTCCTATTGAGGTATGGTCTGGCTCCCCAGCAAACTATTCAGATTTAAGAATTTTTGGTTGCCCTGCTTATGCTCATGTTGATAATGGAAAATTAGAGCCCAGGCCAATTAAATGTATCTTTCTTGGTTACAAGTCTGGTGTGAAAGGATATAAGTTATGGTGTCCTGAAACTAAAAAGATCGTGATTAGTAGAAATGTAGTATTTAATGAATCAGCTATGCTACATAAAGATTCTTCTACTAATATTCCTGTTGAGAGTCAACAAAAGACAAGTGTGCAGGTGGAGAAATCTGTTAACTCAGAACATACACCAGAAAAAGAAAACTCTATTGATCAAAATCCATCAGTTGAGCAAGAGTCTTCTACTCCTACTCCTATTCACCAACCACAACGTTCTATAGCAACTGATAGACTTAGGAGGGTCATTCATCCTCCTTAGAGACTGATAGAAGAAGCAAATATTGTTGCTTATGATTTAAACATTGCTTAAGAAATTGAATGTATCAAAGAACCTTCAACTTACATGAAAGCCATTACTTCAGAACATTGCAACAAATGGATAACTGCCATGCATGATGAAATGGAATCTCTTGAAAAGAATGGCACTTGGGAGTTGGTGAAATTACCAAAAGAAAAGAAGCCTATCCGCTGCAAATAGATTTTCAAAAGACAAGAAGGTATTACTCCTAATGAGGAAGCAAGATTTAAAGCAAGGTTAGTTGCTAAAGGCTATAGCCAAATTCCAGGCATTGATTTTACTGATGTTTTCTCTCCTGTTGTTAAGCATAGCCCAATTCGTACTTTACTTAGTATTGTTGCCATGCATAACTATGAGCTTGAGCCGTTAGATGTCAAAACTGTATTTTTACATGGTGAATTAGAGGAAGATATTTATATAGAGCAACCTGAAGGCTTCATTATCCCTAGAAAAGAGAACTTGGTATGTAGATTGAAGAAATCTCTTTATGGGTTAAAGCAGTCCCCAAGGCAATGGTATAAGAGGTTTGACTCTTTTATGCTATCTCATAATTTTAAAAGATCAGATTATGATAGTTGTGTTTATTTTAAGTCAGTCAATGGTTCATCAATATATCTGCTTCTTTATGTTGATGATATGTTGATTGCTGCAAAAGATAAACTAGAGATAGCAAAACTGAAAGCACAACTAAGCAAAGAGTTTGAAATGACGGACTTAGGTCCAGCCAAGAAAATTCTTGGTATGGAAATTACTCGTAACAGACAGCATGGAAAACTATACCTAAGTCAAAAGAGGTATATTGAGAAAGTTCTTCAAATATTCAACATGCATAAAGCCAAGCCAGTGAGTACTCCGTTAGCTGCACGTTTCAAACTGTCTTCAACATATTGTCCAAAGACAGATGATGAAATTAACAACATGGCGAAAGTTCCGTATTCTAGTGCAGTTGGTTCTCTAATGTATGCCATGGTATGTTCTCGCCCTGATTTATCTCACGCTTTAAGTGTTGTTAGCAGATAGATGGCTAACCCAGGAAAAGAGCATTAGAAAGCTGTTCAATGGATTGTTAGATATTTATGCGGTACTTCCAATGCATGTTTACAATTTGGAAGTTCTGGTGAAGGACTGGTGGGCTATGTAGATTCTGGTTATGCTGGAGATTTAGACAAAAGAAGATCTTTGACAGGTTACGTTTTTACCATTGGTGGATGTGTTGTAAGTTGGAAGGCAAGTCTACAGAACACTGTCGCCTTATCCACAACTGAAGCAGAGTACATGGCAATTTCTGAAGCTTGCAAAGAAGCTATTTGGTAAAGAAACATATTGATGTACGTTATCACTTTATTCGAGTTATTATCTCCCACAAAGATTTTTTGTGATAGTCAAAGTGCTATTTATCTTACAAAAGATCAAATGTTTCATGAGAGAACGAAACATATTGATGTACGTTATCACTTTATTCGAGTTATTATTTCCAAAGGTGATATTCAAGTTCAAAAGATTAGCACTCATGACAATCCGGCGGATATGATGATGAAGTCGGTTCCAGCAACTAAGTTTGAGCTTTGCTTAAGCTTGGTTGGTATGACAATCTAATTTCAATGATTGTCGGCACACGATGATTTTATAATGAGGAGTTCTACAAGTGGAAATTCATCTCAAGGTGGAGTTGTTTGATTACTTATTTTATTGTCGATATTATTATACATAACAGTGGGTAGCAGCAAATAAGGAGAAATTGAAGAAGTTAGTTCAAAATAACTTATCAAAAGCTCCGATTAAGGCTGGGAAGACAAAAGACGTTTATGCCCTTTAACCTAAACAAGTGTTCATCCCTTTAAAGCCGTCAAAGTTGCTATGATTCTGATCATCTCCACGCACCTTACCATCACCGCCATTGAACGATCTTCTTCAACCCATTTGTTGTGACTGATGCAACTACAAATTAACAAAGTTCTCTAAACTTTCTATCCGTATTCTGCAAGTGTATCATCAGATTGTGTAAGTTCTGTTTACTTTCTCATCCATACTTTTTTCATTCGTGTTTTCTTTATGCTCATTGTCAGTGGATTCTGTCATTTCTTTTATTGATTCTGACCTGTTACTTAAAGTTAGAGTTGTATTCATTGAACATTGTTTATCTTCTTTAACAAAAGAAACAGCAACTACTATTGTCTGTTTAATAGGTTAATAATAATAACGGAAGGAGATGAGTTTTTGGTTTCTATTCCACATATATGAATGCATGCAAAGGATAAAGAGATGAGTAATTAATGATTTGCAAATGGACTCATTGATTAATTCGCTGCATTTATTGCATATTCGACGTATGAATTGCATGCATAAAATAAACAGATGAGTAATTAATAATTTGCAAATGGACTCATTGCTTAAGTTCGCTGCATTCATTGCATAGACGGGAAAACATCATGAGCCTGATCAGGTATGGACTGAATACGGTAAATTAGACAGGAAAACATCATGAGCCTGATCAGGTTCGATTCTTCTAATAATTTAGACATAATATCAAATTATTAGGAAACCCATTGTAAGTTGATATCTATTGCACACCAACTGTTTGATGTTATGTCTTAGTGAAATCGTGCCTGACTTTTAGGGCTAAATGCAAGAAATAGCAACATACTTTCTTTCAGGAAGGTGAGGAGGCCGATATTAGTAGTGACGCAGGGGTCCGATTATGATTTTTAGTTTTCTCCTTTCCTAATTCTGGTTAATCTTTTTCACTTTTCTCCGGATGATATAGGTTAGCATAGGTGCAGGTGTCCGATTCTGATTTTCAGCTTTCTCCCGTGAAGCAGTAATTGTAGGTACAGGAGACAAAGTAACAAAATTGGCCTGATTCCCTAGACTTGCGATATGTTGCCTAATTTAAATAGTTGTTGATTTTTATTATTAAGAAATTTAATTAAACAAATTTGGTTTGAAAATAACAATGTACTTTCATGTAAGTACAAGTGATAGAGTTGTACTTTGGTTTAAACCTATAGTACAATGTTGTTTTGAGCTGGAACCATCCACCGTAACCAGTGCACCACCAAACTACTACCACCACCCGGTCGCACTCCAAAAGGTCTTCATCACTGCTCCTGTCATCGTCGGTTTTTTGGTGATGATTGCATACCTGTCTCTCACAGATCCAAATGCTGGCATTTAGGAATTTACATGTCTTTGTTTGATTTTTCAAACTCCATTCTATAATTGAAATAGAAATGCATAAAAAGTTACACCGAAAGTGGATTGAGGAATGCAAGACCTATTATTTACTGGTACTCTGATATTGCTTTTGAGTTAAGTGGAAGACAATATTTTTAAGTGCATGTACCTTTGATTCCTTTCACGGTTTCAAAGTTAGTGCTACTTGAAACTATTTATAATGTTATTTGTAACTTTTGCAGCAGGGAACTTTCTCTAAAAACAATGATCATGCTTGTAGTGAGTATTTAAAAAACGTCCATAATTTCTACAATGTTAACTTGTAAAATTTCAAAGTAGGTTGCTATTTTTAGCCCTTTATTTTCTTAAAGACTTCTACAAAGTTCCAGAAACAACATTTTTACTTTGACTTACCATATTATTTGCCATGCAGGAGCATGAACTGTGTTCATGAAGCATGGGTTGTTGATTGGAGTATCTTCCTGGTTGTTATTTGTAGCTCTATGTGTCAATAGCCAAGAACCAATAAAGACTTCCTAATTGAAGTACATGCATGAGAATGAAGTACCTAATTTATCTTCCTGGTTATTATTGTTACTACATTTATTTTCAACTTTATACTAATTTTGTGTATCTGTTAAGTTATCAATTCCTGATTATTCATTTTACTTTTGGCTCTTCATTTAAATAAGGGCTCGATGTTATTCTTAAACATGGAAAGTAAGCATTGTATTTACTTATAAAATGCTACTATATAAATACATATGTTTTTTAGGTTACTTTAAAATTAAAATGGCATATTTTTGTTACATTAAATTCAAGTGACAACTTTGTAACTATCTATGTATTTTTCTTTTTTGGTTGTTTCTAATTTTTTGGTTCTTGGTTGTTGATTATTGCAAATGACAAATGTAGAAAAACAATCATTGCTTTTTTAGACTTTAGCTCTTTGCCTACATCATAGTTTGGGTCCTAGATCGTTTAAGGTTTTCATTAGTTTCCATCCATCAACAATTATTAAAACACATCAACGTGTGTTTTTATTTGAACATAGCGTTCGTAATTCCTAACTAAAACCTGCAAAATTTATCATATCATATAAAATATCAAAATATAAACAGAATTCACAAATGACAATTTTATCATCTGCAATATTGATATTTTTTTTATATTATTTTATATATTTTTAATCATCCCATGTATTACACGTGTTTCTAACCTAGTATATATATATATATATATATATATATATATATATATATATATATATATATATATATATATATATATATATATATATATATATATATATATATATATATATACTACATTAAAAAGGAAAAATGGTTTCTAAAAATGGAAACTCTTAAAATTAAGAGATCCAACATAATAAGCATAATGTACCAATTTTAAAGCATACATGCACCGCCCGTTTTAGATTCTATGAAATCGTCAAATTAAAAACTGAAATCCTTTATTCTCAGTTTCAATCGTTTTCTAACTCATTTGACTTCTGCATCTCAGTCTGCTCTCAATCCGTCTGTCACTCCCTCAAACCTAATCCTCCTCTTCATTCTCTCCTTCAAACCCTAATAAGCCTCTCCTGCCACCACCTAGGTTCACCAACATCTGATTTAGCCTCCACCATCAAAGAAATGAGGAGATTACAAGAAATTAGGAACCGATTGAGTCCTAAATATCGCCATAGCACCAACCCTCATTCTCATTACTGCAAAGAAGCCACCACCATATCCTGACAAACCCTAACAACACCAAATATGAACTGCCGCCATCTCAAACCCCTAACGTCGACCCTGTTCCGCCAAAACCACCACAACTCATCCCTAAAGGTAGACTAAATCAACGCCGCCACCATTTTAACCCTGCTACCACCGCCACAATCACGCCACCACCCCCACAATCGGATCACCAGCATACCATTACATAATCAACGTAGCTTCACACCGGTTGCCACACACACCATTGCTAGAGGACATAACGTAATTCGCACCACAGTCTTCATCTAACCCTCATATCAACTACAGCCATTCAAACCTCACCTAAATCACGACTATTATTCCTCTCCATATCTACACACCTCGGCCCACTGCACCATCATACAATGGTCCTATTCATTCCTCCACGAGTCATATATCGGTCGAATCCATTTATGGCTCATTAGAAAGAAGCCCTATCGATTGATTTTCGATGCCCTCTAATCCAAGTTGTCGCATCCACCGGTAATTCGCCACTCTTTCTACGATGTCGTCACCATTTTCTAACCTCCCTGTTATCTAATTTGTTCATTTTGTGTAGTTCGTAATGGTGTACAATCGGTTATGTAGGTACCGATTACAATGGTAATATTAAGTTTTTGTTTGCTGTCGATTTGGATTTTAAAATATCTGTATCTTTTCTTCAGCTTTTACGTGGTTTTGATTTCCTAAACTGTGTAATGATGTGTTAGTGTATAGGATGCCACAAAGGATGACATGAAGGCTTTGACTTCTGAGATTGAATTTTTGTATGTATTTTGTTTCCGTTGTATGTGTGTGGTTGTTTATCTGGAATTGTTGTTTCTATTATGTGTCTAATGCAGGTTTCAAGCGTTGGATCCGGTAGTTCTATCATGTGTCACTTGGCTACATTTTCCTCGATAAGTTCTAATGTATGTGTGTTTGATCAATTTCTGCTTCTCTGATGTTGTCAAAAACTTTTATTATACAGGTTAGTATAGGTGGTGCACCTTTGATGACAATGGCAGACAATGTTGCTGCAGCAGCAGCTGTCACATGGTACGACAAGTAATTTGCAATTTTGGTTCATGTGTTGAAGTGGTTTTTAGATCTTTTGCAGATTTGGTCATTTTCTAGGATTCTAATAATGCTTTTTGATCTTTTGCAATTTCATCAGATAAGTTCATAACGTAAGCTCTGTGGCTTTAACTTTGTATCCCATTTTTTTTAATTAAAATCAAATTAGAAATTATAATGTTTAATTATTTGAATTCCATATATGTGCATTAATCCAAAACAACATACTGTCTCATCACCTTTGTATGACTCCACCTTCGCAGATCCACCAGAGGTAACAAGTTGTTATTTTTTATTAATACTTCTTTATTGATAATATTGCTTTTTTGGGTAAAGAGCTTCAAGTAAAACAGGGTGAATGCAGCTCCGGATTAGACTGGGTTTACGGGTTGCAGTTTGTAATTTGGGCAAAGACTGGGGTTTATGTATAAACGGTTTCGGGTTGGGTGTGAAAAGTAGAAGGTGGTGGTTTTGGGAGATAAGATGGGCACAACTGAAACTATACGTTCTTTGATTGTGGGCCAACATGGAATTTGAACATATAAAACAGTAAGCCACACTCAATATTCAAATACTTTATGCATGGGATGAACTGAAGCATACTACGAAAGGGGTTGGATTCTTGGGTATACATCAAAAGCTCAAAAAGACTCTAAATGAAATAACCAATGAAGTTAATTCCCATTTTCTCTTTTTCCATATTCAAGATAGAAATGTACTTTCCTTTGTTCATCTAAGATAGCAACGTACTTTTATATCTTGATCTTTACATTTTAAATTATAGTGCAACATAAGGTTTCCGTGTTTATGTGACTTTTTTCTAATTACTTTGGTATTTGTTACAAATAAAAGGATTATATCTTTGGGACCAAAATTGAAAAAATAAACTATGAATGCAACCTCAAAATATAATGCATTTATCATTATTTTTTTTCTTTTTAAACTATTGTGATCCTGTGTTGTGTAATATGACTGTATGTGTGTAATATAAGTCTGTGAGTGTGTCACTATGTGAGTTTGTCTATAATATGGTTGTGTGTGTAAATTGAAAATTTTAGGTTAATGTTAAAAATGATGAAATAGAAATCTACTATCATGCGGTTTGTTTTTATAACATCCTACTTCCAATTCTTCCCATTTTAGTAATGTACTTTGACTATGCCTGTGTATCTGTATCTATATGTATTTCTATGTGTGTATGTGACTCTGTTTTTTGTGTGTGTATGTACTTTCACTTGTACCCTGCTTCTAACAGCTCAACAACTATTTTTAGTTGTCTGATCTTTTACAGGAAATTATAATGGTTTGAGTGGTATAAAGAGGAAGAAAGGCTCTTCGGTTAATTTATTGTCTGTGTTGCTTCATGTGGTGTATAAGGATCCTGAAGCATTTAATTTTGCTAGGTTTTTGGGTTTACATGATTTTTGTGTTAATTACGGTTTCTAAAGCTAGCTATGTATTCTTCTTATATTTTTTCCTGTACATGTGATCATATTGATTTTTTTGTAAGACTTAGTATCACCCTTAAAATCTGGAAATATGGTTGGCATTTATAACTGTAATAGCAATTTACTTTGCTATTAAGATTTTTTTAACTTGGAATTTCTAGAACAAATTAATGGGTATGAATTCAAACAAAAATGCTTTGGTTAATTGGTTTTTTGAATGTTTGAAAAAGACGTAGTTTTGGATCTTTTTGGATGAAAGGGGCACTTTGGTCAAAAGGAAAAAGATGCAAGAAAATGTATATCTAGGGTGAGATGTTTGAAGATCATCCAGCTGCTTCTTATTGCTATCATACTTTATCAACAATTTCATTTAATCTATAAAATGAGCGTTCAAATTTAACGCAATACTTTCTAAAAGCCTCTTATATGTGAAAATATCAAAATCCTAATCAACTAGCGTGATGGTTGAGAAAGGGTGGGGGTCACCATTCTCTCCATTCTTCTATAGTTAACTTATATGTTATCAAAATTTTACTATTTTATTTTTATCCAAAACCTATATATGTTAATGAGATTTTTAGTTTAAAAGATATAGCTTTGTAAATGAAAATTTTAAACTTTTATTATTTTGATTAACAGATAATATGTTGGCTATATATCCTTCCAAATTCCAACGACTAAAAGTATAAAACTCCAAATTCATTAATATTCTAAATAATAGTTACAATAATACATATAACAAATTAAAACAAATAAATAATTAAGTATTTAATTTTCATTTGCTTTATTAACATGTCAATTATTGGAATTTATTGTTTTGGAATAAATGATAAAATTAAAAATTAGTAATAACCACAAAAATACTATATTCATAAACGTTATTTAAAGTTGTAACATCTTTTATATAAAATGCTAAAATAACCACAAATTTCAAATTTTCCATCATGAGATTTTAAACTTTTAGAAATTTTTTTAATAGTAAACACTTTAAAAAATTATAATTTATTTTTTGGTTTTGAAATTGTCGTTGATATTTTGAAATTATTTTCGAGAATTATTTTCGAAATTTGTGTAATCGTTCGTGAATATTCAAAATAACTAAAAAATATACATGTTTTTCAATTTTTGAGCTTTGTTTTGTGTGGAGTTTTTTGGAGGGTAGATGCATCACATGGACGTGCCACATCAGCAAACGAGCTTTTAAACTCTAGGGTTGTCGGTTCATTTTAACGAAACATTGAACCAAACCGTGTGGTGCTCGCCCTTAACAATTTGTGTCCTGCCGCATTGCACGGGTACAATGATCATGCTTGTAATGAGTATTTCAAAAACGTTCATAATTTCTACAATGTTAACTTGTAAAATTTCAAAGTAGGTTACTATTTTTAGCCCTTTATTTTCTTAAAGACTTCTACAAAGTTCCAGAAACAACATTTTTACTTTGACTTACCATATTATTTGCCATGCAGGAGCATGAACTGTGTTCATGAAGCATGGGTTGTTGATTGGAGTATCTTCCTAGTTATTATTTGCAGCTCTATATGTCAATAGCCAAGAACCAATAAAGACTTCCTAATTTAAGTACATGCATGAGAATGAAGTACCTAATTTATCTTCCTGGTTATTATTGTTACTACATTTATTTTCAACTTTATACTAATTTTGTGTATCTGTTAAGTTATCAATTGAGTATCTTCCTGGTTATTCATTTTACTTTTGGCTCTTCATTTAAACAAGGGCTCGATGTTATTCTTAAACATGGAAAGTAAGCATTGTAATTACTTATAAAATGCTACTATATAAATACATATGTTTTTTAGGTTACTTTAAAATTAAAATGGCATATTTTTGTTACATTAAATTCAAGTGACAACTTTGTAACTATCTATGTATTTTTCTTTTTTGGTTGTTTCTAATTTTTTGGTTCTTGGTTGTTGACTTATTGCAAATGACAAATGTAGAAAAACAATCATTGTTTTTTTAGACTTTAGCTCTTTGCCTACATCATATTTTGGGTCCTAGATCGTTTAAGGTTTTCATTAGTTTCCATCCATCAACAATTATTAAAACACATCAACGTGTGTTTTTATTTGAACATAGCGTTCGTAATTCCTAACTAAAACCTGAAAAATTTATCATATCATATAAAATATCAAAATATAAACAGAATTCACAAATGACAATTTTATCATCTGCAATATTGATATTTTTTTATATTATTTTATATATTTTTTAATCATCCCATGTATTACACGGGTTTCTAACCTACTGTATATATATATATATATATATATATATATATATATATATATATATATATATATATATATATATATATATATATATATATATATACATATATATATATATATATATATATATATATATATATATATATACATATATATATATATATATATATATATATATATATATATATATATATATATATATATATATATATATACTACATTAAAAAGGAAAAATGGTTTCTAAAAATGGAAACTCTTAAAATTAAGAGGTCTCTTTTATTATGCATGGAATACAACTTTTAAAGCATATAAAATTTCAATCCCAATCCCCTGATATGATAAATCACAAATCACGGTTGTAAATAACAAACTCCATCTGATCCGCCATCAAACCAGTCATTTGAAAGATTTAAAACTTGAAACCTCCCTCTATGAAATGTATCCTCTCATTTATCTAACCCTAGACACCGTATGTTACTCGGACTGTCTCGCCGTCCTTGAGAAAATATTGGGAGTAACATTTCCGGTCTCTCTTACGTAGTTTACAGACGAGCCCACGCCAAGGTATCTCCTTTAAATTACTTAGATTTTTAATTCTAAAGCCTCTTTAACCCAAATTTGATTGAAGGTCCATAACAGATGAATTTTTTTTCCGATGGATTTTTGTTTTCTTTTGATTTCTCATTGGTGTATGATTTTGGTTATTCTATTGATAATCAATGATAATATCGACTCTTATTTTGCGAAAACCAATCAGTAATTTGACTCCTATTTTACCCTTCACGTGATGTTGACAGATGGGAGAAGCACGTGGTTGTCACAGTGCAAGGGAGTAGGATGAGAAGTGTCAACTCCCATATCAGCAAGAAGCCAACGTAGCCAAACAATCTCACAAGTGGTGACAGCCATAGCTCGATACTCAGCTTCAGTAGAGGACCGAGAGACAACATCTTGTTTCTTACTCTTCCATGAAATCAATGAGTCTCCAAGAAAGATGCAAAAACCAGTGGTGGATTTTCGATCATGAGGATCGCTATCCCAATCAGCATCGCTATAGGCACACAACTTGAGTGAGGACGTGGAAGGAAACACAAGGGTTTGGAATTGAGTGCCCTGAAGATATCTCAAGATACGAAGAACAGCTCCCCAATGAACAGTAGAAGAAGCGGTAACAAACTGGCTAACCACATGAACTGCATGAGAGATGTCTGGTCGAGTAACAGTAAGATAAACCAAACTTCCCACAATAGTTCGATATAGGCTTGGATCTGACAAAGGGACACCGTCTGTTGGAGAATACCTGGCATTAGTCTCCAGGGGAGTATCAACTGTCCTGTTGTCAGAGAGTCGAGCACGTTCAAATAGTTCAGAGATATACTTTCTCTGAGATAAAAGATAACCTTTTGAAGATTGTGCAACTTCAATCCCTAAGAAATAACATAGCAATCCCAAGTCTTTCATAGTAAAACGGTAAGCCAAATCACGTTTCAAATATTCTATACCATCATGATCATCACCGGTAATAATCATGTCATCAACATATAAGGATAGGAGAATCCGACCTGCATTCGTGCATCTAACGAATAACGCTGAATCATGATTACTAGGAGTAAAACCGAGAGAAGTAATCACAGTAGAGAATTTCTCAAACCAAGCACGATGGGCTTGTTTGAGACCATACAAGGCTTTCCTAAGCCGACAAACTTCACCTGGTTGGTGAGCAATCCCTGGAGGAGGAGACATGTAAACTTCCTCATGAAGTTCACCATTCAAGAATGCATTTTTGACATCCATTTGGAATATCTTCCATTGACGAATAGAGGAAACTGCGATCAGAGTGCGGACAGTAGTCATTTTTGCCACTGGGACAAAAGTCTCCTCATAATCCATACCATATTGTTGCGAGTATCCTTTTGCAACCAACCTTGCCTTATATCTTTCAATTGAGCCATCAGACTTGGTTTTGATCTTATATACCCAACGACAACCAATCGTACGTTTTCCATGAGGAAGCTGTACCAGATCCCACGTATGAGTCTGATAAAGAGCTGTAAGCTCTTCCGCCATAGCATTCTGCCAACGAGAATCAGAAACAGCTTCTTTGTAAGACTCCGGTTCAGAAAGCCGATGTATATTTGCAATAAAAGATGCAAATGTTGGCGAATAAGAAGAATATACAAAATCTGGCAGTTTAGTAGTCTTATGAGTATGTACAGGTCTCGATGGTGGTGAAGATGGTGGTGAATGATTTTCTTGAGCGACAACAGGAGTGGGAGCAGTTACAGACTGAGCAGGAGGGTTGTCTGGAGCTATGGAAGCATCATCAACTGGGGCACTAGATGTAGTGTCATCACTATCAATGGTAAAAGGATCAATATTTTGAAGTTCTGACAGAGTCATGTTGTGAGACTGTACAGGAATAGCATAGTAAGGAATGTGCTCCAAAAAGGTAACATGTCGAGAGACATACAATTTCTGACTCTCCGGGTCATAACACCGATATCCTTTCTGACCAATACCATATCCCAAGAATACACAAAGGGCCGACTTTGGAGACAACTTGTTTCGTTCTACATGAGGTCGTAAGACAAAGTAGGTGCACCCAAATACCCGTAAAGATGAATAATCAGGTAATTGACCATACAACTTTTCATAAGGAGACATTCCAGAGTTGTGGCGAGTAGGGATGCGATTAATCACATAGGCAGCAGTAAGGATAGCTTCTCCCCAAAAGACACTAGGAACATTAGAAGATAATAACAAAGACCGTTCCGTTTCTACAAGGTGTCGATGTTTCCGTTCTGCTATACCATTCTGTTGAGGAGTATCAGTACATGATGATTGGTGAACAGTCCCATTAGATGCTAGTAACCGAGTAAAATCATTAGAAGTATATTCCCCTCCTAAATCACACCGGAAGCATTTTATGACAGCAGAGTGTTGGGTCTTCACAAGAGCTCTGGAATTGCTATAAATGACAAAGAAATCTGACCTGCGCTTCATAAGATAAACCCATGTATAACGAGTATAATCATCAATGAACGAAACATAATAAGGCGATCCTCCTTTGGAGGTTATTGGGGAAGGACCCCACACATCAGAATGCACAAGATCAAAAGGAGCAAACGAACGAGTGACACTATTATTAAAAGGTAAGGCAGAGAACTTTGCCAGTTTACAACCACAACAATCAGAAATGTCAACATTGTTCAAACGACCTAACACACCAGTAGAGGATAAAAACTGTAAACGTGAACCTGAAACATGACCCAAACGAGAGTGCCAAAGATAAAAATTTGAAGACGAATGACTTAAACGAAAAGACGACAAATCAACACTAGAGGCCGCAATATCAAAAACTTGGAGCTGCTCCAAAACATAAAGCTCCCCAAGTTTACGGCCGATCCCAGTCACCCTCCGAGACTGTGGGTCCTGTACCTAACAAAGAGAATCAGAAAAGAAGACCCAATAACCAGATTTACACAACTGACTGACCGAAACAAGATTCAAAACAAGTGTGGGAATATAATAGACATTAGTGAGAGAGATATGGGGGTAACAACAGGACCAATACCCTCAACTGGCATAGGTGTAGCACTAGCTGACATAACAGAAACATGAGGACTAGCTGATAACGAAGAAAAGGATGACAAATGTGGTGACATATGATGAGATACACCAGAATCCAATATCCATAAGGATGAAGGAATACCTGAAGGACTAGATGCTGATAGACCTATGTGAGACATAGATGTTGACATGGCAGTAGGATTGGAAGCAATGAACTGGCGAAATTGCTCAAAAACCTGTGGATCCAAAGCTGATGGTGGTGTCATATTGAAATCGTTCTCTGTAGAAGGTACAGTAGCAGCAACAGTGAACCGTGGAGGACGAAATGGTGGAAATGATGGACGTTGTTGAAACTGTCCAGGAGGCCTGTTGAACTGTGGAGGCTGAAACTGTCCAGATGGTCTTGTTTGGTTTTGATAATTTCCCTTCCCCAACAGCAATGGACATTGAGACTTCCAATGATTTTTCTTTTTACAAAATGCACACTCATCAAATGCAACTTTCGGCATAAACTGTCCAGATGGTCTTGTTTGGTTTTGAACAGCAAAGACAGTAGGTGTGGCTACTGCCTTAGACCCTTTGTCAGATTGGGACTTGATACGGGTTTCCTCGGCAATCAACTCATGAACAACTGAATCCACTGTGGGAAGAGGAGTACGATGAAGGATTGTCCCACGTAAGCCTTCAAAATCAGACCTTAATGCCATCAAAAACTGGACCAATCTCTACTCTTCCCTTCTGGCAATGTAAGGCTTGAAAGCCTTTAGTTCTGCAGATTCAGTGAGAGCTAATTGATCCCACAAATCAGACATAGAAGCATAAAAATCCTGAATACTTAGACTGTTTTGTTGGAGGGCTCGGATATCAAATTCTAGCCGATACTGTTTTGCAAAATTAGATTGAGTATACAGCCTTTCCAAATGGTCCCAAACTTCTTTTGCTATGTCATACTTTGCCAACTGGGTGCCAATTGACTGAATGACAGAATTATTAATCCATGTAATAATTTTGGAATTATCAGTCTCCCAAGATTCCAATAAAATAGCAAAATTGGCAGCCTTGTCATCTGTTGGTTTTCCCTTTATACCTGTAACAATCCCCCACATAGCCTTGCCCCGTAAAAAATTCTTCATTACATAACTCCAATATGCATAGTTTTTACCATCCAGTTGTGTGCTAATGGACTGAAGAGAGTCATCTCTTGGAGCCATAATATCAATAGACAGTCAAGCAAATATTCCAAAATTACCCTTATGCATATGAACAAACAACCCAATAATAGCAGCAACAATTAACTCTCAAAATCAAACATTCAAACCAGAAACGAAGCAGAAAATAAACCAAATCGAGCCGAAAATATCAATCGGTACACATAAATGAAGCAGAAAATCATACCAAAAGTGACGAAAATACAAGGAAATCATGATCAAGTTTCAAAGAAAATAAACCAAATCGATCCGCGCATTGTCGGCGTGCCTGCTACAAAACCCCTTAATATCCTAGCTCTGATACCATGTGAATTATCATGATCAAGTTTCAAAGAGAATAGAGAGAAGAGAGGCTAGGGTTTTGAGAGTAAAAACATAAACTGTGAATATGAGTTCTTAGCAAAATACAAGGAAATAAACCCTTAAATACAATGGGTTAATAGGCTAACTAAAACTAGTAGGTTAAATAAAACTCAAACCCATAAAACCTTATTAGGCTAACACACTTGTGTGTGATATTGATTTGATTGCTGCATGACGAAACATGTATGTGGTTCGATGGAACAGAGGAGCAAATTCATTAAAGTGGGGTCCAAATATTTTTCTAAATTTTTTGAATTTATTAAATATTTAACTCGACGTTTGTTTTGTTTGTGTGCAAAGGTGTTTGGGTTTTAGATGAATACATTTTATTAAGGTCTTAATCATGAAGCTTTAGAGATATTGGCAATGTCGTTTAAACTCTGATCTCTCTGCTATCTCTCGCCCTCTCTATCTCTGTATATCTCTACTACAGAATCAGGAAGTTTATTCTTCGGGTAGTCCCATAAAATCCTTTAGTTTTTCAAGTTCCTTTTTTATCTTCTTTTAGATGTTTGCTGATTTCAAGCTGGAAGTTTACTCTACAGGTTGGATGTGTGTTTTCCAGATATTTATTTACGTGTTATCTTTTAGAGTCCTATGGTTATGTCTTTAATCTCATTTTAGCAATATTTGATTGGTATATTATAGTGTATTAATAGCATTTTGTTATATAATTGTATATTGCACCACATTCGTTACTCGATATCGATTCTTGAGTTATTAAGTTAATATTTGAATCAAACGATGGTGTTTGTATGATAAAGATGAGAACTAGAGCTTGTCCTTTTAATCTCACTAAGAAACACAGAACGACATGCAATCCTATGTCACTTTATTTCATCTTTAGTGGGTTTATTGTTGGGTTTTGAATAAAATTAATGAAGAAAATTTTGGGTTTTTATTAGTATCTCGATTTTTTTTAGTTTGGTTGTTTTTTAGGTTTTTGGTTGAACTTGGTTTGTTTTTTTTGTTTATTATGAATAATATTGATACATAGTTTTACATTTTAAGGTGAAAAATATGAACTGATCTTTTAGATGTTAACTCAAATGCAGGTTTTGGATCGCTGGTCGTGATATAATAACTACTGGCAAAGAAAATAGCTGTTGGATTAGGTGTCTAAGCCATTACTTTATATTTATATTTATCTTGTTAATTGAAGAAAAGTCCATTTGGGTTGCCCTCATAGCTGGAGGCCAGGATAGAGTTCAGTAGTGTAAAAGGTTGATTTATTAATTGTTTAATAAATCAATAGAATTAATTAAATGGTTTATTAATATATTTAAGTGGTAATATATTAATTAGAAACTATAATAATTAATTGAGATTTAATCTAGAATTAATTGGATTTAATTTAGTGATTAAATTAATCAATTAAAAGTGTGAGGACTGGTTTGTATTTATTCAATAGTTGAATAACTGGCAAAGAGAAGTCCAGGGGCCAAAAGTGGCGCCACCCTTGGAGGCTTCTCTAGGGTTGGCGAAAACCCTAATTAGGGTTTAGGGATCTGGTCCAAGTGGTCAACAGGCTTGCCCACTTGGAGGCTCCTTATGGTTTCATGTGTAACCCTAAGAGGCTATAAAATGAACCCTCTAGCTCCTCATAATTCATGCCTTTTCTCACTGTGATTACTCTGCTGGACTGTCTTCTCCATTGCTTTGGGTGTGACACCATTTGAGGCAGGACACTTGTGCTGCTAGCTTCAGGGATCATAAGATCAAAAGGTTGGTTTTTCTCAGTTTTGATCTTTAGAAATAATTGTTCCTTTAGGTTTTTAGTTTATTATCTTCATAGAAGAAAACATCGATCTTTCTAGGGTTGCATGTGAACCATAGGAATTATTTGTTCATTGATTGCATAGAAAACCCTTCAGTGTTATCAGAGCTTAGGCTTGTTTTTCATGTGAATGATATAAATTACATGGATTGTTTTTGCCTTGGTGTTTTTTGCGATGAACATCACCAAGGATGGCCTTGGATCGATTTTTGGCTAGGGTTTCCTAACCCTAGCCGCCACCCATTTGGTCCCCTCCCTTAATTGCTTGATTTACTTGCCTTTTATAGGTAGGTTGTTATTTTGGTAACTAATTGAATTAATAAATAACTAGAACTCTTATGTGTTGGCTTGTATAATTTTCGAACCATATAGGGACCAAGATAGAAAAATTAATTTGATTAATTTCTTAAAATCTATCTTAGATTTAATTAGTTTAATTAATTGTTAATTAAAAGATCAATTAAATCGGTTTAAAGAATTAATTTAAATTTTCGAAAAATAGTTTAAAATTTGCAAAAATTAAGAAATAATTAATTTTAAAATATTTTAATGTGATTAAAATATATCTTATATATTTATGATTAAAAGTTAATATTCATATATAAGATTAAACTGGTTAGTCTTACCGCTAGTAGGCCTCATTCACAAAACTGTCCTATAAAGAGGGAATAAGGCGACTGACTATAAAATGGCAGTCTAATGGGTATCCACTCTTACCCACCGCTCTCCTAGTCAGTCGAGTGTTGTTAGCCGATCGGGTTTGATAGAACCGCTAAGCCTCTTAAAAGTATAATGCTATAATTGAAAGTACTAGAACTTTGAACAAAACCCAATCTAGTTACTTTAGGATAAAAATGTGAATTGGTGCTAATCCATGGAATTGCACATTGCACTTTGTGGAACGTTGGTGGAGCGTGTGTGGTTTACCGGCACGCCAACTGGGGTCCGCAAAGACTTGCAATGGGTTTCTCGATTTTGTCATTATTAACGGAGCGTGTGTGGTTAACCGGCACGTTAATTAGAGATGGCAATCGACTTCGAGAGTACCTAGCTAATTTGCATGGTTATTCACACCCGGTTTGTGATCCTCGGCATCCCAGTCACAAACAGTGGGGCACATCCGAGACTAAACATGCCATTGAACAGTTCAATGTGTCTCAACAGATCTAGGAATTTCATAAGATGAAATTGATAAGTGTATTATCTACCTTAATGACCATTATGTTGTGATTACGGCATCCCTCTTCACACCATAGTTGGGGCATTTTGGGTCCTAGCCTTAATAAATAATATATTGGGTAATTATTTAAAAGGATAAATTAAACTAATAAATTTTGTTTATTGTAGATGTCTGAATCAAGTGTCTATTCTCCTCCCTCTCCTCCTTCACCCATTTCTGAGAGCATCAGAAAGCACCTTCTAAATATGGAAAGGCTGACTGGTCTCAACTATAAGGAATGGCTTCGCAATTGGAGACTGGCTCTCGGCATTGCTAGCAAGCTACATCTCACCGAGTATCCGATCCCGGTTCCACCGAAAGAAGTCATCATAAAGAGCCTTTATGATAAGCGTGACTTATTAGTTGATGAATCCAAAAAGATTCGTGACCTCATGCTATTAACCATTGACCCCGAGTTCCGCAAGGATTTTGAATCCTGGGGCCATATGAGTTAATGCAATCGGTTGAGGATGTAACATCCGTGTTTTGGGCCTAGGAGTTTTGGGCTTAAACCAAAAAATAAACCTTATTTTATAAATAAGGAAAACAAATGAATAACTAAATTTAATATTTTGTTATATTTTATGTTGTGAATAAATGAGTCAGATTTAGTTTTAAAATCAATTTGTAACCAAATGTGAGAAATATTGTCATAAGGACTAAAAGTGTCAATTTGGCCAAACTTACCCTAAGTATATTTGACTAGTCATGGTCTTGAAAAAATTAGAAGATATATTAAAGGAATTGAAGTGGAGTTTAAATTAGGTTTAATAATTCCTTGAATTTCATTAAGGACCTAAATTGTGAAGAATTTTAGTGTAAGGGACCACTCTTGTAAATTTGAGAAACTAAGGGTTAGTGTTGACCTAGAGAATGACTCAAGTGAATTAAATAATTACATTTGGGGCATAAGTGTGAACTTAGAGACTTCTAGTTAGAGGAATTGACTTTTTGGGTATTGGGTGAAGAAGGATCAAACTATAGGGACTAGTTTTGCCAATTGTGAAAGATGTAGAGTTTTAGATGGGGGTTCTCCCCATTTCAGCCAAACATCACGTTTTTGAGAGAAGGAGAGGGAGAGAGTGGCAATTTTGAGTAATCATGGAGGATGAGATGCTAGAGCTTGAAGATTGATCAAAGTTCTTCAAGATTTCAAGCAATCTAAGGTATAAACCCACTTTTCTAGCCTAGATTTCGAGTTTAGGTTTTGGGGTTTGGACCTAATCCGAGTTTTATGATGGGATGAGGTTCTTCCTATGATTTCCCAATGTTTATTTGATGTTTCTAAGTTGTTTGGATCAACATCCAATCCATGGATGATTTAGATCCTTAGATTTGATTGAATTGGGTGTTATGAACCCTAGAAATTGGGGATTTGATGATTTGTTGAGGAATCTAGAAATTGATGGATGATTATGGTAGTTTTGGATGAAGGGATTTATTTCTAATGATTCCCTAAGGATTCCAACCTTTGATTTGTAGTCTCAAACCTTGAATCACTAGAAAATGAGAATTTGGTGTTGAAATGGGTTTTATTCAAGTATATGAGGAATGGATCTTTTGTTTAATGGATGAATGAGTTTAATGTATCAATTTGGATGTATAAGTGAAGTGAGGATCATTTCCTAATGATTCCATGGAATGGAAGAAGGAATCTCCACCGGTAATCATCAATTGTAAGAATGGAATTGGGTATTCCATGGTTTAAGCTTAAGAAGTAAAGTTATGATCACAACATGGAATTGATTCAATGGTGATGATATTGGGTGGTTTATTTGAGTCTAATGATGTATAAATTGGGTTGAAATAATGTCCTTTTGATGTCCATGAGTTTTGGGAAGAATCGGAACTTGAATCGGGTCAAAATGAGTGAAAAGGACCAAAAATCGGAGCTACAGCAGGCTGTACACGACCCGTGTGGATAGTTTTAGACTTACTGGTCAATTCTACATGCCCCGTGTCAATTCTACACGACCCCGTGCAGCTAGGTCTGGCCAGAATTTGCAGTTTTTACGTTTTGAGCCTTATGGTTTGGGCCTTGGGTCCTTGTTTTAATGCCAATCTTTGGGAATGTTTTAACTAAGATTTTCCTTATATTAGAGAGTCAAGGACCTCATTTTAGATGATATATGATTGTTCCTTCTTGGTTCTAAAGAAGCAATTATAGTGTGACTTTTAGATGAAACGAGTATGATATCTTCCGTTCTTGTATTGTAGGAAGGAGATATGTTGTAATGACTTGGAGGTGAGACTAAGGACTTGAGCTAGCACTCAACTAAGATGATTTGATGGATGGGATGATGTCTAGGAGCGCCTCCAAATGCATAAAACCTTGTGTGGAGTTAGGGTTGACTCGTCAGTTGACCTTGGGTGAGTTTACCAGGAGTACACATCCCAACTATTATCTTTTGTGTGTGTTATCAAATACTTTTCATGCATGATATTATGTGAAATGTGTTATATGATTACTACTTGTGCATTGCATGAAAATGAATTTCTAAAGATGTTTTCAAATGAAGGTTATGATGATGTTTTGAAAGATGTTTTGAGCATCCTATTTGTGCATTGCATTGCATATAGGATGGGATTGACCGAGTGAACCTTATGACGAAGATGAAATGATTGTCCCGGATTTAGGGAAATCATGATTGTCCCGGATTTAAGGAAAACAAGGGCAAAATGCCCAAAATGAGATGTTTGTCCCGGATTTAGGGAAAACTGTTCCCGACTATAGGGAACCGCATGAGGGATTTTCTAACCCTCATGGGACTAGTGTGGTGGCTGCTAGTTCTAGTTTAGCCTATACGGGGATCGGGTGACATGCTTCGTGCGTGTTGTTCGTGAACTTAGATAGGTGCCACTGTGGTGAGTTGGACTTCTAAGAGATGGACATGGGTTTGGGATAGTTGCATCATGCATTGCATCTGCATATTATAACTATCTATTTTGAGTAAATCTTTATGATGTTTTAAATAATTTTTGAAGTGTGTTTCAAACTATTTTTGGGGGTTTGTCCCGAGTGTGGTAGTTCACTGCTCACTCGAAATGGGTCAACCTCGGGTAAGCTCACTAGGCATTTCAATTGCCTAACTTATTTTGATGTGTACTCAGGTTGAGGAGTTTAGATGACTTAGAGGAGCTGGTTGTTTAGAAGGCCACGGTTTGTGTGGTATCATTTGAGTTGTGTAATGGTATTTGAATTGTTACAACCTCGTTATTTTATAAACTAAAATGTCTTGTCTAAAAAGGGACCAAATGATGTTTTCCGCAACTTAAACTTAAATTATTTTCTCATTAAACCCCATGTGTTTTAAAATGGTTTTGAAGGAAAATGACTTATTTGAAGATGTTGAAACTAAAGTTTTCACTAAATGATGATTTTATGAAATAACGATGATAAACCATGGGTTAAAATGATGTTTTATGAAAAGCCTTAAGCGAGGGTGTTTCAGAGGAAATGTTACGAAAACCGGTCGAAGAGGAACCAGCTAGGATCTTCAAAAGACTTGCAGAGTGTAAGTTAAAAGAAGGAAGTAGCATCAATTCGCATGTTCTTCCGATTGAAGCGTACATAGGCGAATTGTACAAACTTGGTTATTCCATGAGTCAGGAGTCGAGTGTTAACACTCTACTCACTTCACTAACCAGTAAGTACGATCTGTTCATTCAGACGTATAGAAAGGAAGACCAGAAAAATAACTTAATGGAAATGCGTCCCCTGTTGACTTTATACGAGTCACTCTTGGACAGGCATAGCTCCAATGGTTCAGCTACTTCTGGATTAAGTTCAGTGAAAAGACGCAGCAAGAAACGATCCAGATCGTCTGGACATGTCTTAAACTGGGAATCCACAAAATCGGATACAGTCGCGGAAAGATTGGATGACGCTCCAAGGTCAAAATCTTTTGAAAGCTCAGGTATATCTAAAAACCTCAAAACTCATGTTCCATAATTCCTTGATGCATAATGTGATAGTCACATTTTTGGTTTGTATGCAGGGGAATCAGTAGGTTACGAGACATTGGTGCATAGGAGCACATTTGGATTGGATTTTCGGCTCATGCAGTTTTGAAGTTTAGTTAGATATTGAAATATTGTTATTAGCTTTTAGATGCGTAAGACATTGTCTATCATATAGTACATTGTTCAAGGATTTTGTTTTAAATAAAATTGTCCTTTAATTTCTTTTAACATCTGTTGTTTGAAATTATCCTTGAAATGTTGTATGATTCTGTTGAATGCATTATTGATGATAACTTGAATATTGAATGATTGTTAAGATAGACATTACAAGAATCAATTCAACCAAAGGTCCAGTTGGACAGGACTTTGGAATCATTTGACTTAGAGTCTCATGATGAATTGAGTTCTTAATATGTCAAGAAATAAATCAACCAAAGATCCAGTTGGACAGGATTTTGGAATCATATGACTTAGAGTCACATGATGATTAAGTTCTTTATAAAGCACAAATGGCAAGAAATGAATCACCCAAAGATCCAGAGGATAGGATTTTGGAATCAGTTAACTTGGAGTCAACTGAAGATTGCAAGTCTTGACCAGCATTAACAAAGTCATAAGTTTACATAGATATGTAAAGGACGTTGAGATTAGGAGCAACGAACACATCAGTTGCTGTGTGTTGCTCGAATCTTCAAATAAAACACAATAGTTTGTACTTTGTGATATTTGTCATTCAGAATGACGAATATGGCTACGCTTATCAGAATAAGTGATTGAATTGAAACCTTGAACAGTTCAAGGACTTCAAAGGCAGTACGAGATCTACAGAACCTGAGTGACAACTTAAACTGGGAAAATGGTTCACAGTCATTCTCTTCCAAGAACATTAATAGTTCGATCCTCGATGTATGAGATACATTGCCAATTAGTTTCCCGTAAATTAAACACTAAACCAGTCAGATCATATAAACCATATTCCAACCACATCTTCGACTAAGTAGGCTTTGCAGACACTGTCTGAAATATAAAGCTGGGATTGTCTCACTTGTACATTAAAGGTCCAGGGTCTTGTAGTGTTCGTCCGAACCTCATGACTGGCCTGAACCTAATCAGAAATGTCATTTCACTGGCTATCCCGCTGTACCTAGAAAAGAAAGAGCTCTTTTAGAAAGAACTCATATTCTAAGGAGACAGTGGGAGTTGGGACAGTCTTGAATGAGTTCAGGATTAGCCAAGTGAAATAACCTTTAGTCATCACTAGGCTTAGAGCAGAAATCAGATTTTTGTTTTAATTCTGACATTATCTTCTCTTGACCAGTAGTACTGATCACCATCATAAGTAGTTATGATCAGGGTGACATACCGATTAGTAGTAAAACACTATAGTTGGTACGGATTTTCAATCCGACTACTTGGAAGCATTGGTGAGCCCGGTTGCTGCCAATTAAGAGAACCTTAGGACGAGATACATACTATGTGACGGTTTGATTGATTTTACACCTGGTCTAAAAACCAGTGGGAGTAATTGAATCATCAAACGAAAGCAGCATGGACAGAAACGTACCATCAAAACATCTGGTTGAGTGAGACGATACTCAGAGTCAAGTAATTGACTCCGAGAGAAGCACTCTCAATAGAAGATGAAATCCGAAAGGATACTGCATATATATTGTAAGTCGTTAGTGGAGCGCGTGTGGATCACCGGCACACTAATAGGGACTCACAAAGAATATGCTAGTATAAAGGTACATGGGCCCGGGATTTCCCCGCGGGCATCTCGCAAGAAAGGATATTTAGATTCTCAAAATATGCCAAAGGATTGAATTTTGAAAAGGGGCTGAAAGATATCCATTAAGATGTCAGAAAGGTTTGGATTCTCAAAATGTGCCAAAGGTTCTGGATTTTGTGAATAGTCCATAACCGTGTCAAAGCCAGTGGGAATGTCGCTGTTATCTATTATCTCCATATGTGTGTTACATAATGTTTCTAGGGAACCTCTCTTTTCATTACAAAGTGTAATGACTTGGTGTTAAGAGACGGATCGCTATGAAAGAGTTAATAAAGATACGGCATGCTCGGGTGGTTATAAACGTCTATGAGATAGATCGAAACTCTGCAAAAATGATCTTGATGAGACTCAAGATGCATTGCCCTAGGAAATAGTTTCCTGTCATTGCAAAGTGTGATGATTTGGCATGAGATATATAAAAGGTGCAACATACTCACATAATCCTTTGACATATATCAGATAAATGTCGTCATCGGTATAGACCTGGCCATAGTCAGCATGTTCTTGATAAGATTCAAGATGCATGAAGAAAACTCTCCGAAAGGATATAGTTATTAAAAGTCGTGACACAAGGATTATATGTAATCCTAAGATTCCAAAAGGGTTTGGAATAGGACTAGATCGAATCCAACAAATTTCTTGGATCGATCAGAAGTGTCATGAACATGTCTTGATGACTTAATGCTTAGAGCATAGTGAGTCAGGTTCAGGATATGACCTGGCTAGGAATACTTAATGGATTTTGTACATACGTGAGAAATCATTGGGAAATGATTGGGGTGAATGTTGATAACAATTTGAAAAGAGTTTTCAAATAAGGACTTAATGGTTAAAGAATTTCGTTGGCATTCCGATGGAGCGCGTGTGGCTCACCGGCACACCGTAACACCTCAAAATAGTCTTAGGGTGCAGTCATGTGGACTAAAGATCCCGAGAACCATGGAAAGTCACAGTACATAGAATGGAGTTGTTAGTGAGAATAACGGTATGACCAAAATTGAAATATCATCGGAAGGGTATCCGATCGGATAAAGTGTATAAATGTATGACATTTGAATACATAGAATGAATGAAAGGTCAAGTAGACATAGATACATAACCTGAAATAAATAGTTTAAAAGGAATCTAGAAACCGATAATAGTTTTATGTAAAATCCGACTTGGTGATTACCTCGTGGAGACTTGGTAATTAGGCAAGAGTAGCCACCGGTCAGATTTTATGTTTCAATTTTGCATGTTTCGCTTCCCGAATAATTTGATTATTCAAAAGTCCACAGTCGCTCATACTTTTCGGGAGTAAGTATGAACGAAGACTGTCGTGAATTGGTTTGTAGATTGTCTAATGAGTTAGACATTGCAGTAAGACTGCTACAACGTTCATGCGTACTTAGAAATAGAGATTTGAGTATTGGATAAACCCGCGCTCAACAGATTGCTTCATGGATTACATCACAAGCAATGTTGAGACGATAATATCGTATGATCTTGAAGCAGAGACATATGAGTTGAAATTTACGAGTCGATTGTGCATTGATAATGCGAAAGCGCATCGGTAACTCGATGTTACAAAACGCATTGTTGTGTACGATTTGATAAGTAAAAGACACAATCATATGAGTCGAAGCTTATTCGTTCCTTGACCCTGATGGGAAACAGATATCTGTAGGCCGCTCGATGATTTTGAAGTTGACTAAAGTGCTGGCCAGCCTGGACTAAGTTGATGTGTTCAATTAGAAGTCCGAAAGTCATAAGCAGAATCGAGAAACGGAGTATCGGACAGAGATTGATCTCAATCCATGTATCGTGTCTGAAAATATCTTCTTGGATGAAGGATCATATGATCACTTATCTATGGACAGAACTGACTGGGTCAGAGTTCGGCAGCAGTTTCTTGGAAGCTGCAGGTTGTTAATTAATCAGAAGATAAATTAAAGTCATAGACTTATCCAAGTGAGAGACTGTTGGATTAGATGTCTAAGCCATGACTTTATATTTATATTTATCTTGTTAATTGAAGCAAAGTCCATTTGGGTTGCCCTCATAGCTGGAGGTCAGGATAGAGTTCAGTAGAGTAAAAGGTTGATTTATTAATTGTTTAATAAATCAATAGAATTAATTAAATGGTTTATTAATATATTTAAGTGTTAATATATTAATTAGAAACTATAATAATTAATTGAGATTTAATCTAGAATTAATTGGATTTAATTTAGTGATTAAATTAATCAATTAAAGTGTGAGGACTGGTTTGTATTTATTCAATAATTGAATAACTGGCAAAGAGAAGTCCAGGGGCCAAAAGTGGCGCCACCCTTGGAGGCTTCTCTAGGGTTGGCAAAAACCCTAATTAGGGTTTAGGGATCTGGTCCAAGTGGTCAACAGGCTTGCCCACTTGGAGGCTCCTTATAGTTTCAGGTGTAACCCTAAGAGGCTATAAAAGGAACCCTCTGGTTCCTCATAATTCATGCCTTTTCTCACTGTGATTACTCTGTTGGACTATCTTCTCCATTGCTTTGGGTGTGACACCATTTGAGGCAGGACACTTGTGCTGCTAGCTTCAGTGATCATAAGATCAAAAGGTTGGTTTTCTCAGTTTTGATCTTTAGAAATAATTGTTCCTTTAGGTTTTTAGTTTATTATCTTCATAGAAGAAAACATCGATCTTTCTAGGGTTGCATGTGAACCATAGGAATTATTTGTTCATTGATTGCATAGAAAACCCTTCAATAGCCTAAAGTGGTTTGTTGTTAATTTCTTTTAGTTTTTGCTGTTAGAGCATATCTTACAATTTTGTTTAAGTTATGTCAAAAGTTATTTGAAATTGGTTTGCTTTATACAGAATAATATTTTCGTCGGTTTTTAAAAACATTCATTGCTTACTATCCTCACCGTCTTTTGTATTTTCTTCAGTGGAGTTACCGAACGGATTTGATAGGACAATGTTTCAAGGTAAAAAGTATTAACTTAAAGTATCAAAATAAAATCCCATTTTAAATAAAGTAAAAAACGTGAATGATATGCCACCCATGAAAAACACATATTTTCTTTATAATCTATTGATGGAGCATGTGTGGTTTGCCATCAATTTGAGATTGTAATTGAAGGTGATGTGGCACTCGCAATAATTAAGTGTATCTTGAGTCGGGAATCACTTGTTTTTGCATGGTTGATCCACCATCTAATCCATGATCCACGACATCCCTGTCATGGACTAAGATGAGCATAAACAATTGATTTCGATGAGAGGTAGGACTCGTACATACCTTGCTGGAGGATATGTGCATGAATGTGTGATTGATTTCGGTGGCAGGTGGAACTCATACCTACCTTTAGCAGAATTCCACAACAACAGCTACCATTCGAGCATTGGGATGCCTCCCTTCAAGGCGTTGTATGAGAGGAAACATCGAACTTCAATTTGTTGGGGGTGAAGTTGGTTAACAAGTCTTGGGGAGTACTGAATTGGTGCTCAGGATGACCGAGCTCATTCAGCAGGTTCACGAAAGACTTCGCACGACGCATAGTCTGCAGAAGAGCTACGCGGATAGACTTCAATCTAGTCTTGAGTTTCAGGTAGGAGACTTTGTACTTCTTAAGGTATCACCTTGGAAGGGTATTATTCGATTTCAGAAGCGAGGAAAGTTGGGGCCCCGGTATATCGGACCCTACCGAGTCGTAGCACGGGTAGGAAATATGGCCTATCGTTTGGAGTTGCATGACCAACTCAGTCAGATTCACGACACTTTCCATGTCTCACAGCTGCGAAAACGTATCGCTGACGAGTCTGCAGTTGTGCCCTTGGAGGATATATAGGTGGACGAATGCTTGAACTATGTGGAGCGACCCATGGCAGTTCTGAAAAGGAAGACTAAGACCCTTCGCAACAAGGGTATATGGATGGTGAAAGTCCATTGGTAACATCGAAAGGGATCTGAATGGACGTGGGATCCGGATGAGGAAATGAGGAAGCATCATCTGGAGCTTTTCATAGGAATGGATTCCGGGGACGAAATCTCATTAAGTGGGAGAGAGTTATAAGGCCCATGATCTGGTATTAATAACCCCCTTGTTCCTTTAATATTTTAAAGAATGAAATTGTGAAAATGTGGGATAGTGGTGCTATCTTGTGGATAGCAATGCTATCGTTGGCGAGGATCGCTTCGCAATCGTCTTCCCTTCGCGGCGCTATGCATGAGTGTAGTGGCCATGCACAATCTCCAGATAGCGACGCTATTTATGGATAGTGGCGCTATCTGTGATAGCGGGGGCTATCCGCCGCTATCAGTACAAAAACCCTAAAATCGAGTATTGGGACATATAAAAGCTAGAAATCCTAATGGAGGTTGTCATTTCTCACCCCAACCTCTAAGAAAACCCTAAAGCTCTCTCTATAGCCCTTTTTGGTGATTTTCCTTCATTATGGGTTCTTGAAGTATTTTAGAAGGAAGAAAGGAAGAGAAAGTGAAGGAGAAGGTCATTGCTATGAAGGATTATATTCTTTGGTACTTCTAGACCTCTGTAAGTGTCCATAACCCTTGTTCCTTTATGTTCTTTTGCTTGAAATGACCTTTTAAAGCCATTTGGTGACCTTTGAGGCCATGATGGTTCCACTTGGTGGAACGGGAAAGGATTTGGGGGCTAGAGGATGGATTCTTCACCTCTTAGTTTTTGAACCCTAGTTTAAATCCTAACCTAGCCTTGAGAAACCTTGTTTGAGAAGAGTTAAGCTTAGTTATCACCATTTTGGATCTACATCTTGTTCATGAGCTTGCATGGCTATGATTGAACATTAAATTTTACATTTTTATGTCTTTGGAGATTGTTTGGAAGGACTCTGAAAGGTTATAGACCTTAACTTAACATATTAAGAGTTTTGGAAGATTTTGGTTGAACAAACGGGTTAGCGACACTAACTCTATAGTTAGCGATGCCAACTCAGTCGAGTTTCGTGATGCAGCTACCTGGGTTAGAGACGCTATCTATATAAATAATAGATCTAACTATAAGTTGACCAAGTTAACTTTAAATTTTTGGGAGAGTTTGACCTTCGATCCAAACTTTAGGAAATATTGGATTTCGGTCCTATTTAAGGACTCGGGTGATTAGAAACTTTGGTTTGATACAATGTTTTGTATTTAGGAAGTTCGGGAGATTTTTACTGGCACTTTATTATTTACTCATAGCTGTGAATCAGGTGAGTCTCCTCACCTTGTTAATAATGAGGATGTTGATATGATTATCTGTGAATGATTACCGACGGATCGAGGCAAGCCTGAGAGTCAAAGAAAGAGTTGATTGCTGGTTGTCTAGGGCAAGCATGGAGACCATATTACTATGTTTATGTTTTGGATGGTATGGGAATTTGTGGAACTCACTAAGAAATGTGCTTACGGTTTAAAACTTATTGTTTCAGGTACTCGCAATATTGATGGGACGGGCACAGCATGACTACACTGCGCCGACATCTATTTATCATGATTTCCGCTGTTATTTCCTTATTATGACTTATTTGGATTATTTACACACTTATGTTGGTTTTAAGAGTATTTGATGAATGAATGAATGGAAATAATGTTTAATTATTAATTTAAGGAAAAAAAATTTAGACCTAAATTTTGGGATGTTACATTTTGGCTTTTGCTTTTCAAGCTTAAGGAGGTTCTGTCCATTTGCTTTATGGTGTTCTTCGGTGTGAACCAAAAGAGGGATTTTGGTTTGGATCATTTACATCCAATTCAATGTGGCAAGAACTATATCTCAAGCTAGGAGATCTTTAGCATTTAAAGAGGTATGTGTTTTCTAATTTATCTTTAGTTGTAGCAATTGATATGAACAATAAGATTCATGCTAGTTTTTTATGAACATATGTTTTCATATTGATTAGTCTTCCACTGAAAATTTGTTTTTGTTATTATGATCAAAACCCTTCACTTGAAGCAACATTGTATATTGCATTACCATTCCTTCTTATGCCAATATCAGCTGTATAAATACCATGACAAGGATTTGATTTAAAATAAATATCATAATTTGTATAAACTAATATAGATCCCTGCTCAAAACCAAAGTCAAAACCATCTCTATAATGTGAATGAAAGAAGATAATGTTTCTTTCCATATCTTGTGAATAAAAACAATCTAAAAGAACCATAATATGACTAGTGGAGAGCATAAGTCCATAGTCCTGAATCATATGACAGCAGTTGTGTGCCTACTATCCATGATTAGGTTCAACTCTTCATCTCTCACCTTCCTACATCCTCTTAGTCCTTGTACATCAGTACAAATATGAGTACCATACGCTATGTCTAAGATGCAAGAGTTAGAAGAATAAGTATGATACAATTCAATCGTATATATACCTAATGTGCCATACCCTTGGCTTTGATATTCTTTATCTCTTTTAGGTACTTGGGATGACTTCACTTTCAATTTCATGTTTCCTTGTAATAGAAACAAACAACCACTTATAGATTCCTTGGGAGAGGTATATCTGAGTTGGCTTTAACCTTTACCAAGCGTTAGGTTAGAGTTGGAAAACCCAACCTTGTCGTTCCTTTTTCCATTAGGATGGTTAGCCTTTCTCTTCATGTCCCCTCCATCCCTAATGGCTAGTAGGGGAGCAACTAAGCTGAACTGCTTGCCTTTGCCCACGTTATATTAAGTGACATTAAGCATGCCATGTAGTTCTATGATAGTTCTTTCCAGATTATTCATATTGAAGTTCAAAATAATCTGATTGGATGAACTATTGAGCGAGTTGAAGACTACGTCCTTAGCGTGCTTCCCACTAACTGGGAACCTAACCACTTGAGTTGGTAAATGTATCCTTACATCTTAAGGACATGTACACTACATCTTAAGGACATGTATACTGACACTCCTTCCTCCTACAACTTACAGTTCATTAGGGCCTTAACTGTTTCAAATTGCTCCTGTGTATCTTGGACTTGGACTGAGAACATGTCCTTAGCTAATCAACCATGTCAAGTGCCCCAAGATTCTCGAAGTTCTTTTGGATCTCTAGAACCATGGCCCTCAACACGAGACATGTTACATCATTTGACTTATTGAGACTCTTTTCATACTCGTCTCTCACATACCTGGTTTCATTAGGTGGAGGAGCCTCAAGAAGATGTTCATCAATTGCTAAACTTTTCTTTTTGTATTTAAGCATAATTCTTACATTACAAATCCAGTCAATAAAGTTTGAGGCGGTGAATTTATCCTTTGAAAGGACAATTAATAGTGAAAAGTTTGTAGCGGAAGAGCTATTGTTTCAAGACATATATCAAATAGAGTTTTTTTAGTTAGTTGTTTTGTAATAATCCTTAGAAAATAATTACCTAAAATTATTTTGACAAGGCTAGGATCTATATTTCACATTTAATTTCAAAAAGGTTTGTCGTAATTCCGACAAAATGTTATTTATGTAGGTAATTTTTTTTGCCAATTTCAATCTCAATGAAATTCCTAGATCTATCGGGGTTCATTGACTTAGGTCAAATGACATGTTATTCCCTTCCATGCTCATATTTTCTCCTGATGGGGTTGCCACGGATCACAAGCTTGGATGGTAAATTAGCCATGCAAAAACCACGTGACATCCGACCCGAGATTCTCAAGTTATCGCGAATATTACATCATTTTGACCAATAGTCTAACTGATTTGATCGCTTTGGCACTTCCCACATCGAATGACTACCGGCTAAATGTGTGTTCTTTATAGGTATCGTGTTATTTACATTTTTTTAAAATGGGTTTTTGTGTTTATTTTAGTTAAATGTTTTAACAACAATCTTGGCATATGATCCTTTTAAAACTCTTTTTAAAATTCAACTTTTACAGAACACTTTATAATTGCTAATTTTTATTCACAAAAATTCTTTTGTCAATTTTAACAAGTTTTAGTGGTGTTCCAATTTTAATATCTAAATAACCATGTTTAGCATAAATAAAATAAATACAACACACATAAAAATAAGGTAACAATTGTCTCATCACATGCATTTTTCTAGTGACCCATCATACGGAAAAACATGGTCATTTCTAAGGATAATAACCATAATGATGCACGAATCCCACTTGTTTCGTCATCCACTCTTGATGCACATGTAACGCTCTGTAGGATTCTAATCAGCATGGCCTCTTTTGCTGGTCTTCAATCTTCTTTTATTAAAATTGCTAAACTATGACATATTCTTTCTATTCTAATACTTTTACAATTGAAAAAAAAATACAACTAATAGAAGAATAAAGCGACATAAAATAGCAACTTGACAATTTCAAAACCAACCAAACATCACACACATAGGTCTAGTAGAGACAATTGATTATTGACTCCATACAATGCTTTAGAACAAAGCAATTTAGTGACAACTCTTAAACGTCACAGAAACTACAATTAAAACTAAAAAACAGCTTTTAGCGACGACTTATTTAAGCAACAAAAAAATCCACTAATGCATTTTTAATACAAACAATGTTTTGATCAAGATTGTGACTTAAACAATTAAAACAAGCACACAACATCTCTGTTTATATATTTCCACACTATCAAAGCTCTTCAATAGTACAAACATATAAATACACATTATAGTCTTATTAGTGTAATTTTTCATGCTAAAATTAAACTAACAAAAACTACAATTGGATCAAAACCAAGGAAATAAAACCATACTTTTAATCCAAGTAATTGATTTTTCTTTACTTAAAAAACCAAGAACAATAATGTACATAAATCATACATACAATTTCCCAATGAATGTATACAATCTATATCTCGTTATTTTCACAAAACCGATTACAATGTGTGCATGCATTTTGAACAAGTGGCTTTGATACCATTGTGAGATTTGATAACAACAATAACAACATACAATTGGCAACAAAAGAAAAATATAATCAAAATCAAAACCGAAAATAAGGATCCATGTTTAACAAGTCATGCAACAAAAACTAAACCTAAATGCATAATTAGGGTTTGTACATTCCTCGATTAATATTGGATGAACCAGGGTCCAAATAAGCACCTCTCTAACGAAGTTGCACCCCAAATCAAGATCAATAACACAATGAGCAACAATCCAAATCCTAGCCAATGCCTCCTAAAAAACGTGAGCACCCACGATTTCTTGTGGTGGATGAAACTTCTAAAATATGGTCTTTTTTGCTAGGTCTTTGAAACCCTATATGAGAATGAAGCACCAAAAAAAGTGAGGGATGAAAACTAAGTGAGGGATGGGTGGTCTGGTGGTGGTAAGTGATGACTCCCTAGGGTTACTTTATGACCAAAGCTAACAGATGGAGAGAGGGGATGGGAGACTACTCCAAGCAACGAGGAAAATTAGGGTTTGAAAACTTGTGTCTTAACTTGTTCCCACTTCCTCTTTTTATACTTAAGGTATCCTTAGGGTTTTTCCAAGCCCACTCAATATGAGAGGCCTCAAGTACTTATCAAGCCGATATAAGTGATAACTCCTATCACTTATCATCTTTGAATTAATTTCTTTTAGCGCTTCATAGTTTCCAGTTAATTCACACAAAATGACAATTAACAAACTAGTCCCTTTAATTAAAATTATCCTTAATAACCCAAAATGACAATATTATTTATAAAAATCTTTCATACTTATTTAGACACTGGGCATTTCCAATGAACCACCCTTCTCCTATTGGTCTCTCTCTCAACCTTCCTTTCTCTCGCTTGGGTCGTAAAGGTCGCAACCTTGAAGGCCACAGTTGGAGATTTCTTAAAGCCCAAGAAACCATGAAGCAAGCTCACGGTTTTGGAGTGTTTTGACTAGGGTTTAGAATGTTGAGCTTTGTGTTCTTGATTTATTGCTTTGGGGTGTGATTTGATCAGAGAGGTGCTACTTTAGACTCTCGTTCATCCAACTAGTTGAAGATCGAGAAAGGTATAAACCCCAATCTTCCTATTAGGTTTAAGTTTTGTTGCATGGTTTTGTTGAACACGGGTCCGACTCTTGGGTTTTGATTTTGCTTGTATCTTGCTTCTATTGCCAAATTTATGTTGTTATTATTGCCATCAAAACCCAACAATTATCAACTTCGTCATAACTTGAGCATCGTCAAAGGGATGTTGTTTGGAACAAGATTTCTGATTTCCCTATCTTCGAATGTCTTCGAATACTTCAATAATAATTAAAGCCTTATCTTTGAGTTCTTTAGAAGCATCAATGATATCGTTTTTAGAAACCTTAATTGTTTCGATGACGAAAGGACCCTAAAAACATGGTCCCCTAATAAGCATACATTATATTGATGATTTTTTAAATGATAAAAATATCTTATTTAATGCATTACCCATCCTTGACCAAAGTGCAAACCCAAACGATGTCTTAGAGGGCATGATAATCTTTCCAAGATGTTCACCAATACAATCAAATAATTGTGAATCCCACAAGTGTAGCAGAAGGCCAAAAACATTTTCAACCCTATTCACTTTAAGAGTAAATCTATCCCACACGTCTAGGTTTGAGAACCAATTACACTACATATATTTCCTTCAAAGACAAATTTCTTTGCACATAATGAGCTAGAAAAATTGATAAAGACCTTCAACCCATAAATGTATTCAAAACACCTTTGCCAAACCTTTCGCTCGAAGACACATAAAGATTCAATAACTTGAGCATCGAAAAGGCTCCCCCACTTAGAGAATAGTAACATTGCCTCCAAAGGTTAAATGTTGGAAGAGTTTAGAAACAACCTAATTTATATTTTTATGCCGCAATTACCTTGGGCCACCGTGGTTTTGGTACCTTTGAGAATATTCACATAGGAATAAGAACCAAAATACGACTTCATAGACTTGGAATTCTACATCATCCATACACTTCAAAGTTGTCGATTTTACCAACTCCAGGCATGAAGGAGAAGCTCTTTTTATTATTGGCAAACTTAGATAAGTTGGCCGATTGCTTTGCTTATCTCATGGCATTACAGTCGAGTTTCTCCTCCATTGATGAAGCATTCATGATTCTAATAAATTGTACAAATGTGATGTAATTCCCGTTTACATCTTTTCTTTTGCGAGCCATGTATGTCTATTCAATGTGGCCAAAATATTGAAAGGTTTTCAAAAGTTTCATAATAGAACATCTTTCTACGAGATTTGACACGTAAATAGATATTACACCCCTTACGCTTGGGTTATGAGATTATGATCTCTTCTTGTTAGACATGTTGCCATATCATCGACCCCTTCTGTTCATCATCTGCTACTTGCCATCTGATTCTGGTCACCTTAATGTTTCTTCTCTCCGCTGCCTCGTATAGAGTGTTTGGAAACCTAGTATAACCCCTTTAGGTATTTAGTATGAAACTATGTAAGTAAGTATTTGTCTCACTTTTACATATTTGTTGACCACAAAGTTTAAAGCATATGTAGGTTCCTGAGGGTTTCTAAGGAACAATAGTTCATATTGTGAGGTTGAACCATCCGAAGTTAGCACTCCTTCGTTGCACCATTATCGTGCCCGTGTCTGTGATACCTTAGAGAGATTACATTGGCTCCTAAATTTACGTGGATACTTATCTCTCCATGAACTATACGTGAACCATTCAAACTTGCTATGGTTGCGTTTATTGCCTATGTAATCTCATGGACGATTTCGTCTATCAGTCTCGGTTGTGCTTCTCTTACTCTGTCGTTATGATAATCGTTATAAATGTACCAAAATATACACTTTATTCATTTAAAACTCTAAACCTACATACAAATAACCCTTAGTTAAAGAGATAGACCTTAAGTTTGTACTAAGAGGCTGTATAATACTTGCTGTTTGAGAAAGAGCTGACTGAGTCAATGTCTGACCCAGTCAGACTTATCTAGAAGCTGACAGGGTATGATGTAAAATTTTAAGGCTTAGGATCGAGACAAAGATAAATTTTAAAATTATCAAATGGATCGAGTCAAATGTAACCTCTTATCGAGCCCAATAAGAAACAAATCAAACGAACCCTAGATTTTGGGATTTAGGTGAAAAGGGTAAAAAAAAAAAAAAAAAAAAAAAAAACCTTAACCGTGTTCCTAGTGGGCGAACCCAGCCAAAATGCTTAAGCTCTTTGAAATTCGTTTTCGCTTATCGCTCCCTTTTACCACCTAGACGTCATCAATCGACACCCCAAATCGGAAAATTTGTTAAACAAAAAGCCCTAATCGTCAAAACTCACTCCCTCCCAAAAATCCCAAGTCAGCGTAACCCCCGATCCTTGTCAGAAACGCTTCCATTCTGGCATGAGATCTCATTAACACACCATTTTCAACTGTTTTTTACTCATCAATTTCATTTCAGCTTCTGGGTTTTTTCCAATTGTTAGTTGAAGAAGGTTCTTCTTTAGACCCATCAATCAACAATGTCAGAGGACGTGCTTCTACACCTCGCCTCGAACTCCTCTAATCAATCCGATCAATCTCTGCCATCAAAAATTGCAAAACTCGAAGCCAGAATGGCGGGTAAAACCTCCACTGCTGTGGTGTCTACCCTCCAGCTTCCTGCTGCACAAGCCGCAGCAACGCGGTCTTCGATTTCGTCCACTTCTGTTGCCAAGTTCGGAGCTAATGCTGCTGGTGAGATTTGTGCTGAATCATTAGATTCTAGCGATTCCGAAGAAGATGATAGTGTGAGTCTTTTGAAACTACTTCTGCCAATTTCGTCTATATTGTCATAACTTTTGCTTTGCAGAACTTTTTATGTGCTTTTGTTTAAGTACGATTAAATAACAGTGTTAGATTGTGATTCCAATGTATAATTCTGAAGAGTTCTATCAATCAGAAGCAATGTCAATGCCCTCATGAGCATAACTAGTTTACCAAACACTGGTTGCAACAATCAGATAATCACTTTCAAGGGTCATATCAAAACACCCCTGAGTGAGCGACTGAGCGTTACAGAGAGATTCTAGCCGTCATTTAGATGCAAGTTCCAGAAAACTTAGTTTCATTTTAGGTATCACCACCCGAATATTGGTTTGAGCACAATAAATTCCAATTCCATACTATAATTTCCATCTCTTCCTATTTTCTTGTTCTCTCTTACATATAATTGTTTGTACAATTTGTATTTGAATGACATTCCTATAATTGGGTAGTTTTTTCTAGAGTAAAATATTGTAACAGGAAGGAAATAAAAGTAGGATGCTACAATAAACAAATCAATGAAAGTACATTGCTATTTCTTGCATATAATCCTACACTAGTAATTAGTATAATACACAGTAGATAGTGTAGGGCAACAATATGATTAACATAGCAAAAATGGTCCAAAAAGGGACATTCATTAGAGTAAGAGCCTATCTTTTATTTTTTATTTTTTGGTCGTTGTCTGGAAAATGACGTCTGTATAAAGTAGGCAGTAAATGAAAATTGTGGTTTGCTTTGGGTGCTGAATGAACAGCTTGAATAGTAGTAAATGACCATTTTACCCCTATGTCAGATATCCTATGTCGGAAATCAATGGTGAATGAACAATGGCTGTTTGATAACATAGTGAATGAACTGAATGGCAAAATATGTCAACTTATGAAATATTTAAGTAGAAAATATTTAGATATAACATAATGAGACAAATTCAATGATATATAGTCACAACATCATTAAAAATACAAATGTCCAATTAATATAACTAATAAATGAAAATGTAGAACATCAGGAATAAACAATAGGATCAACAACTAAACATTTACCATACAACTATTAAAAGTTGAGATCTAAAAACATAGCATTATTAAAAAATCCAGATCTAGAAAAATTATAATTAATAAAAACCAGGATGTTAAGAAGTACCTTATAATTAATAACAATGGAGATCTAAAAAAGTTGCTGGTCCTTTTAAAAACGTAATTTTTTATATTAGCTAATAATTAATTGTCTTTTTTTGCAGAATGGGAGAGAGTTTCTCATACAAGCTAACTTTCAGAAGCGTAGAAAGCTCGCTGATGATGCTGACTCAGCTGCAGCCGGACAAATTAAGGTTGATTTATTGCTTTAATTTTTTCTAAAAAATATCATAAAATGAATAATATTTTCTTTCACTGCTTCCAAAAACAATAATTCTCCTTCATTTTCATCATATCTTAAAACTTTCATTTTCTGAAATTTTTATTACCCCAGTTGGTAGTAAGTTGTTCTGTGTGCAACTATTCTTTTTCATAATTAGTTAAATGTTTATAAATTGCAATGTACTTTTATTGTTTTATTTATTATAGCACCCTAATTTCACATATAATAAGAAAAAAAGAAAATCAAAAGCAATGCTATATTTACATTGCCTTAAGAATTTTTTTTTGAAAGTACGATGTTGGAATAGAAATAAATAAAAGTAGGATGCATTGATACACTAATAAATAAAAAAGTATGTTGCTATTTCTTGCAATATTTTTGTAATTGGTTTCAGAATATTTTTGTAATTGGAAAAAATCCAGGTGGCAGCAGATGTGAGGCAAAAAGTTGTGGAAAGTGTGGAGGTTAAGAGTGGCACAGATGTAAATAAGAGAAAACAAAGCCGTGGTAAAGGTAATTCTACTCCAGCTAGAGGACGTGGTTCTAATGATCAAACAAGAATACAAAATTCTACACAATCGCTTACATCATCAAACGGTCTCCTTGAGAATTCACATCACAAGGTACCATTTTTATGCATACATACATACATACATACATACATACATATGTAGATACATACATACATATGTTTGCTTTATAGTTATTGTTAATTGTTACTCCCTCTAATTTATTAGTATTAATCCTTGTACCTTATGGAAATGATAAATTTCTTTTATTAGTTTTATGGTGTTTTGTTATTCTTATTTCTATAAACTGTCATATTCTTTTCCATTTTTCTTTTATTTTGTAATAAATAATAAATTCACCTCCTTAAATATATCTACAGGAGAGTAGTAGGCTAAAAGAGCAACTTGGACAAAATGAACGTGCTTTATTAGAGGTATGGTTGATTAATATTCTTATCAATCTCTCCATAATTACAACAAATCATGTTTTTTTTTTTTTTTTTTTTTTTTTGCTAGACAAGAATTAGCAACTTACTTTTATTTAGTTCTGGATTAGTATTTTATTTTATTTCTTATTAAACCATTGTACCTTAAAAAATGTACCTAATTGTAGCATTGTACTATCGATTTCTTTATTAGGAAATTATGCTTTTGAAAAATCTACCCAATTATAGTAGTGAAAAATCTTACTATAAGCTATTATTGTTTTTTTTTTTTTTAATCTAAATATTGTTTCTTTTGAAACAAATAGGAGGAACTATCATCATTACGTGCCAAAATAACAACACTTGAGGAGGATTTAAAGAAAGCACGCCAAGAGTCCTCAGAAAATCAACATTTATACCAACAATTGGAAAAGGTACTTAATTTATAATTTACATTTACATTCTTTTTTAATTATTGTATATATTTATGTTTTTATTGTCTTTTTACAGGAACTTAAGGAGCTTAAAAATACTGAACAGCAGGTGAAACCAAAAGTGAGTTTTTTACCTTTCTTGTGTTGTATGTTCACTTTTATTAACTACTGATGAATTCAAATAGTAGGTATCTTTTTTTCTTACTTGGTAATAAGATAAATTACAATTATGCCCCTATGTTGCAGAGAATGAAAGTTATATCTGATTTGTTGATATCTGTGTCAAAAGCCGAGAGACAAGAAGCAAGAATGAAAGTAAGACATGATTCTTTGCGACTTGGTAATGTGGGAGTTATCAGGTAATGTATTTAATAATAATATTGCTTCAATTTTTAGGAGATTTACAGAAATGGTCCCCATGCTTTCTGATTTTTACCGTGTTTGGTCCAAAATTGAAACCTTTTTCATGTTGGTCCTTATTTTAAGGTATCATATTGCGATATGCAATAAGGATGAAAATTGATATGAAACCTTGAAATAAGGGCATCTTCAATATATAATCTCTCAAAAGCTTTTTACTATTGCCACATCAGATTTCCACTAATTTTTTTTGATCAAAAAGCTGTTGTTATAAACCTACTCCAATGGTTAACCTTTTATAAAGTTTTTTTTGGAGATAAACTAATTTATCTTTATTTTTCTCATATGCTGTATAAACTACCCTCATATGATATTTCAATTTTTAAGTCTACTTCATATTTTTGAACAATAACATAAGTTGATATTAATACTTTAATAAATGAAAAAAAGATTAGATAGCATGTTATGGTAATGTTCTTTAGACCTTGATAATTGTATCATTTTGAAAATTTTGGCAAATACTTTTTTATGATATAAATTTTTATAAAATATATTCAAATCTATTTTGTATATTTAATCAAATAAAGTTTGTAATAAAAAAATTAATATCTAAATATAATTAGGGTGTAAAATAAGTTGTTATGAAGTATAAGGGCCAAATTGGACAAAACCAATAAGACGGGTAAAAGGTTAGAGATTACTAAGCTTTTTAAAATATCTTTCTAAAAAACTCTTATCTCGAATGGTAAAGAGCTTTTAACAAAGCTACCATTGGGCCAAAACTGAAAAAAGTTTCAATCTTGACTAAACACAGTAAAACCAGAAAGCATAGGGACCATTTTTGTAATATACTCTAATCTTTATTATTGGAAATTCTTCGGATATCTAATTTTCTGCTTCTTTGGTAAAATTTTAGAGCTGGAACAGTCATATCCGAGACTTGGGAAGATGGGCAAGCCATTAAGGATCTTAATGCTCACCTGGTGTGTTCTATTATACTCTTATTTGATGCTTAATTTATTTATAATTATTCATTTTTTCATCATGTTAATAATAATATCACCTAAAAAAGAACACAGAAGCCAAAGTTTTTAGGAGTAATTAACTACAATAGCCTGGAAAAAAATATTCTTGCTAAATGGATATAAAACTTAATTCTCATTCTTTTTACATTAAGTAAAAAAAGAAAAGAAAAAGAAATAGCATTCATGAAATGCAAATTACTTGCAATTAATTTTGTGATTTCTAGAGGCGTTTGTTAGAATTAAGGGAGGCTGTTGAGAGGCAAAGGAAGTCACTAAAGAAAAAGCAGCCAGGTAAATGTCTATCTATTTATTATTATTATTAATTTTTAAAAGTCAGTTAAATGAATTGCATGAATCTGATTTTCCAATTTGTTATTATTTCATGCATTTTTGTTGAATGCAAGAAATAGCGATGTACTTTTGTTAGTTTATTTTTTATTGTCTCCTACTTTTCATGTTTTCCTTCCATCCAAATACATAGAAAGTTTGACTACTATAATCGAGTAGACTTTAAAAAGTACAATGTCTTAATTAGAAAAATTTAGAAGGTACAATGTGTTCATAAGAAAAAAATTCAAAGTACATTGCTTTAATAAAAAAATGGAAGGAGGATATGAAAAGTAGGACACAATTAAAAACAAACTAACGAAAGTACATTGCTATTTCTTGCATTTAACCCATTTAGGTTTTAATAAACGAATAAACAAAAGTATGTTGCTATTTCTTGCATGTAACCAATTTAAATTAAAATATTTATATTATAACCAAATTTAAAGCCATTCATCTTTACTTGAAGATAAGAGTGAAGGAACCGAAGCTGAGTCAGGAGCTCCAGAAGAAGACATAATCATTCAGGATGAAATTTACAAATCCCGCCTCGCAAGCATTAAACGTGTAAGTTTTTATTTTTTATTTTCTTTACACTATTTAAATTTAAAATTTTTAATTAAGTTAATAAAACATATAACAGGAAGAGGAAAGCTACGTGCGTGAAAGAGACCGATACGAATTAGAAAAAGGACGACTTATACGCGAAATGAAACGTATTAGAGACGAAGACGGTTCCCGTTTTAACAATTATCAAATTCTTAATCACCGTTACGCCCTTTTAAACCTTCTAGGTAAAGGAGGATTCAGCGAGGTTTACAAGGTTAGTTCTTTATTTTTTATTTTTTTATTTTTCTAAAATCATATTCCACCTTTTCTTTTAAACCGACTTTCCGTTCAAATTTTCTCTATCAGGCATTTGATTTACTGGAGTATCGATACGTTGCATGTAAACTTCACGGTTTAAACGCCAATTGGAGTGAAGACAAAAAGCAAAGTTACATACGTCACGCAATACGCGAATATAATATTCATAAAACTTTAGTACACCATCACATCGTTCGCCTTTGGGACATCTTTGAGATCGATCAAAATACTTTTTGCACAATTTTAGAGTATTGTAGCGGTACGTATTCTAAACCCTAGAAAAAGACGTAAATGCCCTTACGGTGGTTATGATTATAACGTTTTGAGTTTAAATACAGGTAAAGATCTTGATGCGGTTCTTAAAGCAACCCCGATACTACCTGAGAAAGAAGCGAGGATAATTATTTTTCAGATATTTCAAGGACTTATTTACTTGAATAAAAGAAATCAGAGGATTATTCATTATGATTTGAAGCCTGGAAATGTTCTTTTTGATGAATTTGGTGTTGCAAAAGTAACCGATTTTGGACTTAGTAAAATTGTAGAAGATGATGTCGGTTCTCAAGGCATGGAGCTTACTTCTCAAGGAGCTGGAACTTATTGGTAAACTTTCATTCATTTTCTATATTTTTACTATTGTATATATATATATATATATATATATATATATATATATATATATATATATATATATATATATATCCTTACATGTATCTGGTATTTATTTACCTTAATAGTCCCTATTCATAATTTTTTTTTTAGCAAAAATGGTCCCTATAACTAAAATGATCCTTGTGTTAATAGCAAAATTACAAAAATGGTCCTTGTGTTAATAGCAAAATTACGAAAATGATTTCTATTTAAAAAATTACAACGATAGTCCCTTTAATTTTTAGAAAATGTATCTATGCAGATTTTTTTTACTAAAATGGTCCTTGTGTTAATAGCAAAATTACAAAAATGGTCTACATACTTCAAAAAATTACAAAAATGGTACTTGCCAAATAGCAAATTTACAGAAATGGTTACTATGAACTTTTATTCACAGAAATGGTCCCCATAATGTATAGAAATTGTCCCTATTTTAATAGAAAATTACGAAAATGGTCCATATGTAAAAAAAATTACAACAATGGGCCCTTTAAATTTTAGAAAAGGTCCCTATGCAGAATTTTTTTTTACTGAAATGGTCCGTGTGTTAGTAGCAAAATTACAAAAATGGTCCCCATGTTTCACAAAATTACAGAAGCGGTCCTTACCTAATCGCAAATTCACAAGAATGGTTACTATGTTTCATAAAAATACAGAAATGACAATTTTATTTTCCCACCTGAGATCTTTGCAAAAATTACAAAAATGGCCCATGTGTAATCGTGTAAAACAAAATTATAGAAATGGCAACTGTATAACAATAAAATTACATAAAATGGTCTTTGTGTCCTTACATTTTGCATGAAATAACTTTATGTTTCCTTTGTTATGTGCTTTTTTTTTTATGATATTTGGATTGAATTTTTCAAGGTACCTCCCTCCAGAATGCTTCGAGTTAAGTAAGACCCCTCTCATTTCATCAAAGGTAACTCATACATATTTACACTTTACACCATTCTTATCAATAAGCAAAAAACTAAAATCAATATTGTTTTTATTATAAAAAAGGTGGACGTGTGGTCAGCTGGTATCCTACTTTACCAAATGCTATTTGGAAAACGTCCATTTGGACACGATCAAACACAAGAACGCATATTGCGTGAAGACACTATAATCAAAGCACGCAAAGTTGACTTTCCTTCTAGACCTTCTGTGTCTAATGAAGCAAAGGTGAATTTTTCAACCCTAGAATTTCTTTTCATCAATTGTTTAATAAAATTAATTAAAAACAAGTTGAATATTTTTTTTGTTGTAGGAATTTATTCGACGATGCTTAACATATAACCAAGAAGAAAGACCCGATGTGTTGACTATTGCTCAAGATCCGTACTTGATATATTCCAAGAAATGACCCGAATTATGGTTTAAAAAAAATGGAAATTTTCCCGAGTAATTGTGAAGTGTTCGGTTTCTTTATTATTACCCGAAAGATGGGTTTTTTTTTTTGTTTAGTTTGTTTCCATGACACACCCTACTAAACATTTGTTGTCTTTGTTGTATGGGTTTCCTTGAATAACCTTTTGTAATGTAAATATGACAAATGGTGGTGAAGTGGGGATTTGGAATGAGTATTTAAGCAATGTATCATGCTATTCTTTTGACTAGAAAGCTAGACGACATCGTTTTTCAAGTGCATAAGAAATGGCTTTGACTTGGGTGGTTGTGTTCGCATGATTTGTTTGGTTTTTAAAATTGAAAGATAAAAGCTAAAACAAATCATATATTTTAATATGATATTGTTTTTGTAAGATATGGGGATTTTAATTAATAATTTAAAGTATAGTTAAATTGCATTGCTTTTAAATTAGTTGTGTTTTAGATTTAAATTCATAAAATCCTTTTGGCTATGATAACTTATGAGATTAAGGGTGGGGGGAGTAGATCCCTCCCATCCCACTGAACCCACGCGCCACGTCAGCTTTTCTCTCTCCTCTCACTTCCATTTTCCCCATCTTTCACCAATCTTTCACCAATCTTTCACCCATGGAACCAGTACCCACTGAACCCACAATGCCACATCATATATTTGATATTTAAATTCATTTATTAATTTAGTAAATGATTTTTAATATTTAATTTAATATTATAAATAATGATAATATGCAATTAATAAAATAAAAATCACAAATAACATAAAATTAAAAAACCACACCATTACATAAATTAAAAAGAAAATTAAAACCTAAATAACGGAAATGAAATCCTAAATACGGAATAATAAAACCTAAATAACGGAAATGAAATACTAAAAACGTTAAAACACCTAGTGATCCAAAGTAGCTATGTATGTATGCTCGATGTGGTCTACAAGATCCGCAAGAAGTTTTTGGTGACGAGGAACGCTAGAACTTGCAGTATTTTGGAATATGAAATGTGCAGCTTCAGCAATAACCGCGATCGTATTCACATCGGTATCGTCATCAGACGATGACGATACCAACGGCATAGGTTCATCCAGTAGTTTGCTGTGAACATACGAACCGGAAGAACTGGAAGAATCAGAAGAATCGGAAGAACTCATTTCAATTTAAAATAAATTTGAAATGAGGTTTTTTTTTGGAAAGGGGAAAATAGAGTTAATGTTGAGAGGAAGAAAGAAGGGTAAAGGTGTGAGTTTTGAAGGAGTGAAGATGTGGTATTTATAGAGTTGAGGAAGGATAATATTTGGAAGATTAAATTTTTTTTTTTTTTTTAAATTAAAGATGGGATCATCGGCTTCACCATCCCACGCCTCACCCATCCGAGCCCGAAACCGCCGAACCCGCTGGACACGGGGCAGCGGTACCGGAGGTACCGGCGGTACCGGCGGTACCGCACCCAACATTTCCGATCCCGCATCGAGCCCGATGTACTACTCCGTGTACCCTAATAAATTATTCATTAGCGGATGTTATATAAGCTTGTTATTATGGGAGGTACAAATATCTTATTACAAAATCTTAGGGACAAAAAAATATATAACTAAAACAAATTAACTTACTAATTGGCCAAGCAGGACATACGAGTGGTTGAACTAAAGCTTCGATTAGCTCTTATCAATTACGATGTGAGTTTTGTGTGTCGTGGTTACTTGTACCCACATGTTTATCTTGCAAAATGTGATTTTATTATGCAGTTTGAATATTTTTTTGATTCAAGTATGTATGATAAATGTAGTTGCATGAAAAGAGAAAACTGCAAAAATGGTCCCTGTGGTTTGTGATTTTTTGTGGATAGGGTCCCTCGACTTTCAAAATCGTGAAAATAGTCCTTATCAGAAGGTTTTGTTGTGGTTTAGGTCCCTGTCCCAATTGAAATGTCTTTTTTACCCTTCTAATTTCTTTTTCCTTTTTCCTTTAATCCATTATCACATTTTAATAAATAAAAATACAAAAATCCATTTCTCTCTCTCTTAAATAACAGACCTCTCTCTCTCTCTCTCTCTCTCTCTCTCCACCGACATTCCTTCCCCTGCGTTACCGTCTCCTCCTGCTGCAGAACCGGTGACTTCTCCTCCACATAGCGGTTCAATCTCTGTCGGTTCCTCTAGCTCCACAACGACCACCGTCAAACCCCCTTCGTTCAATCTCCGCCTGTTCGTCGATCTCTCTCTTTTGCAAGCTCTAAGCTCCCACTGATTCCCTCTACAGCCCCAAGCTGTACCGCCTCCCTCAACCACCATCAACGACCCCAGAAACCCACCATGAAACTCCTCCACATTCTATCTGAATCAAGTGAAGCGTCTACTCCTCCTCCTCCTAAATCTTCCACCATCCTCCTCGTAAAAAACCCCCAAAATGGTTACTGCTACAATATCCCCCTTTCCCATTATGTTTGTATCTCTATCATATCTTGTCTCTCTCTATTCACCATCAAATTGCCATTTAATCGAGATCGAATTGTGTTTTTTTTTAACTAATTGTCAATCACCGCAGCCTCATCGAAGCTGAGTTAGTGTGTGTGTTCACCGATTGATGCCTATGTCGACTCCTCACCAAATCTCTGAAAGACTTAACTTGCTCTGTACTTTTAAACAAACAGATGAAACTTGACACTGAAGCAATTAGTAAAAAACACACAGAAGCCCTGCTAAAGAGTGGAGGATAGAGCAGACCTTAGATCGAAATTCTTCTCTACTATCTTCAATTTGGCAACAATTAGAGTGAAATTAATATGAAACAGAGTAAGGACATCCGGTCAATTTATGGGTATGTGTAATATAATGCTCTTTCTTCTATCTGTTTGATGCTTTGGTTGCGATTCTACTTAATGATCGCAATTACGGCTTTGATTGTAATTCTCCAGTTTGTTCATCACTGTCCTTATGTGGGTTTGAATCAAGATCGCAATTAGGGCTTTGATTGTAATTCACAGGAAAAAAGAATCGTCAAAGCTACTGTCAGCTACTTGGAGATTCAAAAGCTGCTCATAACAAGAAGCCACCTGCCTGGCTGACCGGGAAAGGAAGAAATAAAGGTGGATGAAGTAGGTATATGGGTGACTGTCTTCGTTGGAGTTAATGAAAGGAATGGGGAAAATAAAGGTGGATGAAGTAGGTATATGGGTGACTGTCTTCGTTGGAGTTAATGAAAGGAATGGGGACTTTCTCAGAGTTCCTAGAAGCACCGGATGATCTGGCGGCAGTAATGGATTTGGCAATGAGATGTAGCGTTCTGCAGGTTAACGAGATAGCTAAAAGCTCCGCCGGATATATGTATGGGAGGACATACGTGGGAGAGAGAAGGGGGGGGGGGAGGGGGGTGGTTAAGTTAATTAATTAATTATTTTATTAAAAATTGTAAATTGGTAAAACAAAAAAAAAGAAATTATAAGGGCAAAACAGACATTTCAAGTTGGACAGGGACCATTTCCACATAGAAACCTCTGAAAAAGGACCATCCATACAAAAATGCAAAAGTTTGGACCAAAACCATAGAAAACAACAAACCACAGGGACCATTTTTGCAGTTTTCTCTGCATGAAAATTTTGTCTTGACTTGTTTATCTAATATGTTGTTTGGGATGACACATATGGTAGGAAGAGATGGAGTGTTCGATAGTCGTATCATTGACAATTGTGATCGACGAACATAAGATTTAAGAGTTTACTCATTTCATTGAATATTGTTAGTCCCAAACAATCCTAGATCTACTTGGTATCAATGAAATCACTCGATTGGTGCGGAATCCCAACGGGTAATCAATCTGAAACATATAAGAATCAAGAATACGGAATACTACAAACCTTCAATGCACACTATATTGATAATAGTCGGGTACATAAGGTTCTTTGATCGAATGACAATGAATCTCTATGTGTATGCTCCTCTAATTCGACCAACCTAACAAATGACAAGGAAAATGTTATTTATACTTAACCTATGACCTAAGCCCATTCGCACCCAAGCCCACCGAAATCGTGAGAGGCCCAACCGAAATCCATGGGATTTCGGTCATACCACCACCGAAATCATGGAGGATTTCGGTCTAGACAGAAATCACACTGCAGTCCAACAAATTCTTCGTTTTAGCCCAGAAACTCTTGAATTTGGTCCGATTAAATACAAAACTTAAACCAATCATAATTATGGCCCAATAATCTCCCCCTTGATTTAATGCTTTCATTTAATTTCGAGCTCTGTCTTGAACTTGGCTTCGGTTGTACACTGCAGACGGAATTTAACAATCTCCCCCTTTTCGAGTGACGGGTGTAGATGTCAATATCATTCAGCATGTTGCAGAGACAACTTTATCTTCAGTATCAGACTTTCTTCATATTTGACTTTGAACACGCATTGGGTACGGGCTTCAGATTTGACTTTGAACACGCATTTGATGAGCATGGAGTCTGACTCTTCACATCTTCACTTCTTGATCACATAAATGTACAAAGTAGTAACGAACTGATTGAGGAGGAATTCAACACAGCTTGTCACATGGAGTTATGATTCACCTTCTCTGGGGTTGAAATGATTGTGTTGAAAACTTCAAACTTCACTTCTGGCTCCATCACTTGAAAGACTTCACTGGATTGTCTTCGACTATAACCAGCATGCAATGATGACCAAAAATCCTGTGGGTTACAGAGTCATAAAACTCTCACCACAGTTGTTCAAGGACTCAGCCTTGGCTTAGAAGGAGACTTCTCGCAGTATCTGTGTGAACCTGGAAGAACGCACTGCGATTGTTTGAGTATCGGTGAACTACTCGTGGCTGTTTTGATTTTGGCCCCTGCATATCCTTGATCAAAGATCTTAATGCAGTTGACAAGTCAACAAGTTGACTTGGCTCTTGGCGAGACGTTCAATGGTATCCAAACTCTGCGGAGTGTACCATCCTATTGTCAATTTGAATCCGGTGAAGTTGTTAGGATCTCATAGCTATTGTGGTAAACAACAACGATCATTGACCCAACGTTTTGATGTTTGTTTCATCAATGTGAGGTAAAATCACATTAAGTCACAAACTTTTGTATCAGAAAAAGGATTGGGTCAAGAGCGGTATGAACGTGTAATATGTCTTGGTTACCAGACATACCCATCGGCTAGACTTTCGAATTGTCATCAGTGTATGGTTTATTACACTGAGTCATCCAACTCTTGAATTTGAAACTTTGTAGGTAAGAATGGTTGTTGATGCCTCACATCTACTACTGGTGTTGTAACAGAGATCACTGTCATAGAGTTTCAAAATATCATCACCATTTTGTTTAAAAAGATGAGTCGTCTATTTCTTGCAACAGAAAGATAGAGGTGGTTGAGAATGGATTGGTGCGTATGATAGATTACGGTATGCAATCTAACCATCGATACAAAATTTTTAACTCTCGACTTTGAGTGGCTTTACTCAAAGTGTCTAGAAGTTTATGTTGCAGAAGAAACTTTTAGATTTGGTTAAGAAATGGTTGTCAGTGCTTCATACTTACTAAGGTGTAACCATAAGAATCACTAGCACTTAAGTGTTACCTCAGCAGTGTGTGGTATTGCTCGGTGCGTCGTCGATAAATAAGGAATGTCTTAGCAAGTCACGATAATAGTGAGTCACATCTTTGACATGAAATTTTGATCTATATTCCTGATTGGTGTTGATCAGGAACATTGACGATCGTGTAAAGTATGTAAAAGAACAATATTTGTTTGTTTTGTAATTTTCTGAAAGGAAAGACATGAAATGAAAAACATATTTTTGGATTTGTTAAGTTATCTGAAAAGTAAAGACATAAAAGTAAAAGACATATTTTGAATTTTTTGAATTTTGTAAATTTTTGTTTTTTTTAATTCTCCCCCTAAATTTATGTATAGAGGAGAATATCCGAATATGAACAAATTTAACTAAAAAATTGTACAAAATATACAAAAGTTGAACTATTAGTCATCAAAACTAATCAAATCAGTTCAGGACGAAGTTACCTTTTTAGTTTTCAACACATCGTTAGACACGAATCCCTCGTGATCATGCCTTTCTCCCCTTCCCGCAACGGACACATGCTCTCCATCAAAGATATGAATATTGTGCAATTGAGAGATGTTCCTGTCATGTGCCTGGAACACCTACTATTAGCAAACCGATGTCTGAAGATATTCCTCCTTAGCTGCTCCTGCACTAGATGCGGGATTATTTGGTCTTGGGAACCCAGTCCATCTTGAAACTGGGTCGACCATTGTCTTCAAGACACTTTACTCTCTCCCATGACATGTCCTGTCTATCAGATAAAGAACATGAAGAGTTAGCAGGATAGTTAGGTGAATTGGAAACCAGGCCTTTTGGTACCCATCGATAGTTTGGTTTGGGTCTTTTGTTGTTTGACCGGATGGGTGTATCAACACTTGAGTTTGAAACAGGATCCCCCTTGACTTGTGCTTATTTTGCCAATGTGAGCTCAAGGACGATCCTTGAGATGAGTTCGACCTTACCGGTTTCGGTTTGGTGGAACCATCTCTTGAATCAGTCATGTTGTCCTTGCGGGCCTGCTTCTTGGCCTTAGCAGCATTCCAGTCACCATCTCTTGAATGTGATCTTGATGGCTTTCTTTTGGAAGACCTTCCCTTTGGCACATTCTGCCAGCTTTGTGCGTAGTAGGAAATGTATGGACGATATGGGCAGCTACGAGCGATGTGTCCTGCAATCCCACAATTGAAACACGTTTGAATTTTCAAGTAAATGAGATTGTGACTTGGTCCTTGCCCTTTTGAATTTTTAAAGAGTTGCCACAAGTACAAGCATGACCACATTTACTGGGACTCGGTCTTTGTCCAACAGGAAGTTCACATTCTTTCACAAACTTTGGTGGTTTGTATTTTCCAACATTTGGAATTTTTGAATTCAAACCATCACCACAAGGTTTAGAAGGGGCATAGGTCTTAGCAGTCTTGTTCTCCTTGATTTCATCCTCCTTGTTCACTGTAGCTGCACATGAGGTGTTTGAAGAGTTCTTTTCAGGACTCGACTTGTCATCATCTTTCTCAGTTTTATCTGCACACTGAACAGAAACATCATAATTCATTTTAGTACTCTCAGCGGTGCCAGATTGATCATTTGGGATGAAGTTGGAAAGATAACATTCCTCTGACTCTTCAGTTTCAAGGGGTGGGGTAACATTGTTGTTGAAAGGAGGTGGTACACTTTTGTACCCCAGACCTTGGTTGTCATCCCATTTAAGTTGTTTCTCAATCATCGATTTAACTATCGCGCTTGACCCTTCAAATTTTTTTAAAATAAATTCAGTATCTTGAAATTTTGCTTTCAAAGAGTCAAGCTCGTTAGTCAATCTGACAACTTCCTCATTAGCAAATCTAAGATGACAACTCTTTACGTTGTATTCTTCTTGCAATTTATTAAAATTGTTCTTTTTAGCTTCTAATGCTTCTTGTAGTGGGTTTACTTTCTTTTTAGTGTTATAAACGAGATTTTCCATTTCAAACATTTCTCTAACAAGTTTATCATTCAACTCACGGTATTTGGCGATTATCTTTTCGCATTCTGGAGAATATTATTTTTCGCAAGCGTCTTTTGTCGTGGTAGCCATTTTGATCAAAAACGATTTAACCGAAAAAACTAAAGATTGGCCGAATAACCCCAAAAACAAATTAACGTTTTGATCAAAAATTCGAAAGAACCCTTGCCCGAAATAACTTGGAAATCAATTTTTGAACCCGATTGAAAATTGTTTTAAACAAGAATATATTTGAAAATCAAGATGAAATTTGAATAAAAAAATTTCAATTATAAAAGTTATCCGTTAAAAATTTGAATTGAAAAGGATGATTTTCAATTTTTTAAAAAATTATCCGTTATAAACAAGTTTTGAATAAAATCAAATGTTGTGGAAAAAAATTGATTTCGGTGGATTAGGATGATTTCGTTTGATTAAAAATTTAAAATGAAAAGTAATTAATCAATATGGTTTTTCGAAGAAAACAAAATTAAGTTTTCTGTGAATTCAAAAGGAGTGAATTTTAAAAGGAAACACGACAAAAAACTTTGACCAAATTTCAAAAGTTGACTTAAAGAATTTGATTTGAGCGGGCCTATTAAAAGCAATTAATACACCTAAATTCTTAACAAAATTATGAGGCCCGAGTAAAAAAGAATTTGGCCCAATGTTTTGAAAACCGGACCGGACATTGAACCGGTCCTCTTACCGGTTCGATGGTTCAATTGGTTCGACCGGTCGGTGCAGTTCTAAAAACCGGATATATATATATATATATATATATATATATATATATATATATATATATATATATATATATATATATATATATATATATATATATATAAAAGTGTTTATAAATATCAAAGCTAGAAAGATATTAACAAATCAATATGGATGAAGATTTAGACGACGACCACTTATGTCATTTCCTAAAAGTTGTTTTTAAATGAAAGCTTTGTTTCCAAGTATGTATTTGAAAACCTTTGTCCCACATCGACCACCAACATGAAGTGGGAGGGAAGGGGCATTATATAAAAGGAGGTGGGGAAGCCAGTTAGCTATCTCACTGCTTGAGAGTTGGGAACGACAATTACGCTGACCAAACATCTTAGGAGCATAAGTGAGTTAAGTGTTCATTTTTTTTGAAAGTGCTCATTTATTTTTTTAAAAATACAACCTGTTATAAATATACAAAATATATATCGTTTATTTTGCTCATTTATTAGTTCAAAAAATTCAATATTAAACGGAAACCGGTTTTTTGGCCTGTTAAACAGGCCTGGTTGAACCGTAAAAAACCGCCGGTTTTTACCGGTTTGGTATGCAAGCGGTTTTTGGAGTTTTAAAAACCGGAAACCTATCCGGTTCCCGGTTAAACCGGTTGAACCGGCCGGTCCGGTCCGGTTTTCAGAACAGTGATTTGGCCGAAGACAGCCGCCAAACCTAATAAGGAATCAACCGAAAACCACCAGAAACCCTAAAAAAAATTTATAGCCGCCGCCGAGAACCACAAACTACCGAAAAACGAATTTGGGTTGACCGAAAACGAGTTGTTGGCCGCCGAAATCGTTAAACCCAAGCCGAAATCGAGCTGCCGCCATCGAAAACGTAAGGAGCGTGACCGAAATCCTCTATCAGGTCTGAAAAAAACGCATAAACACTTCTCAAAACGCCGTTTTTGGATGATTTTTGCTTGAATATGCCAAGAACACGAAGAACACGATGAACAAAAACACCCAAAACAATCAAAATCGGTCCAAAATGGTCCAAAACCGCCAAGATCCAAACAAATGTTTCGAAAAATTGATACCAAAAGACCCAAAAATTAGGATTTTAGGCTCTGATACCACTTGTTAGTCCCAAACAATCCTAGATCTACTTGGTATCAATGAAATCACTCGATTGGTGCGGAATCCCAACGAATAATCAATTTGAAACATATAAGAATCAAGAACACGGAATACTACAAACCTTCAATGCACACTATATTGATAATAGTCGGGTACATAAGGCTCTTTGATCGAATGACAATGTATCTCTATGTGTATGCTCCTCTAATTCGACCAACCTAACAAATGACAAGGAAATGCTATTTATACTTACCCTATGACCTAAGCCCATTCGCACTCAAGCCCACCGAAATCGTGAGAGGCCCAACCGAAATCCATAGGGATTTCGGTCATGCCACCACCGAAATCATGGAGGATTTCGGTCCAGACCGAAATCACCCTGCAGTCCAATAAATTCTTCGTTTTAGCCCAGAAACTCTTGAATTTGGTCCGATTAAATGCAAAGCTTAAACCAATCATAATTATAGCCCAACAAATATTTTAAATGTTTCCACTCAACGGATGATTGTGCCAAAAAGAAAGAGAAAACAGACCATTGATTTTTTTTTCTCTGAATACTTTAATATTCCAGTGCTATGCATAACCATATGCTTTGTATTGGAAATTTATGATAAAACTGGTAAAAATCTATGTGCATGAAATTACGAGCTTACTAAGTCTTAAGTTTTATACTTTTTCCCCAAGAAAATCTTCTAAATGGCATCTAGGTCCTAATTGGCCATTCTCCATACCAAGTTTCACCAAACTGACACTTTTAGCCCTAAGAGCAAAGTTTTTCAAATAATATCCACAATTAGGCTTCTATTTCGTATCCATCATCTAAGCTCGTCATTTAATTATTATTATTAATTATTAGTTTTCACTTAGTATTATCTATTAATTTATTTTCTAAAAAATTTCAAATTTTTTCCTAAAATTGGAATGTTACACTATATATAAGTGATTCCACAAGGGGACTACTATGAACTAGAGGACCACCCACAAGTATAGATAGAAAGACATATTGCTTTAGATTGTAAAATGGGGAATGTATGTTATAGGTGCCGGTCTCCTAACCACATCATGACAGACTATTCTTAGACTAAGGGTAGAAAAATCAGGGCAGATTTGAGATATGGATAATTTTATATCAAATAATGATATTAAGACTTATTTTATGCATAATTTGTCATTGCTAAAGTTTGGAAACTACGGTAGCAAAGTACATTGCCCAAACGAGAAAAAATTATTGTTAAGGCATGTCTAGATACCAGATGAGCGATGCATTGATCAAGGTTAAATCCATATGGGTAGTGTGTTTCATGTTATTATTGTAACTTGAGCTTGTCTTGTCTGTTTGTTTGATCTGTAGTTACTTCCATAACTTCTATATAGACTAGAAAGGAGTATTGAAAGCATAAAATGAACTAAGTATTTATAAAATGATATTTTGGTCATTTTGTAATCCATTGTGTAATCAGTAAGTCGTAACTAAGATATTTTATAGTCTTGGAAATATTGGTAATCATAAACAATAACTTAAAGTGAGTTTATCGGGAGTATATATACACTTTAACATTTTTTATGATTTAACCCTATGTGATAATCTTTATATGCAATATGTCTACAATATGTATTACTTGTGCATTGCATGGAATTTGTTTTTAAAATATATTTATTCATGTAAAAAAACTTTGTTGATTTGAATACTATTTCGCATCCTACATGTGCATTCACTTAGGATGGGAGACGTTGTGGTCATTTATTATATCGTTATATGATTTGACTTGAGATGAAGGGATTATGTTTCTAGAGAATCAGCATTATGCACAAGCAAGGTTTGCTACCCCTTGTGTGGTACTTGTATGCTAGCTCATAAGTTACCTAGCTTAGAACTCGAGCGTGCATTCAAAAGTGTATAAGCTGCTCTGTGCTACTTATACACGAGCCTTAAATTGGAAGGGGCATTTGAAAGCATATGTGTAGAGTGATTCTTCCATACATGTGCCTTATACTAACCATATATGTGAGCTTAGACTACTAGGATGAACTTGGGATTAGGATAGGTGCATATTGCATATTGCATATTGAGTATTTGTTTATTGAATTATCCTATTTTGAATTGTTGAATTATTGATGTTGATTAGCTAAACATTGTTGGAACATTTGACCATATTGTAACTTTGATTAGTTGTGTTGGTCATTAACCCAATTTACTATGACATTAGAGTTTCGATCCCGTTTGAATGTTCGTAACCATACCATGGTCAAATTAGGGGGGCTGCTAGCATATTAAGTTAATTGTATTTTGGATTGTATTTATTTTATGTATTCGGCCCATTGTATACTTAAACCTATTGTATTCATGCAAGTATTTTGTCTATATAATTCCATTTAATGAGAGAAAATCATTATAAGAAACTATTCAACCTTCATTTAGCATTATTATCTTAAAAAAACCTAATTAAATAATTAATTAGATATTTGAACTGAAAAACCAATTAACCCATACACCCATTAACGAATTTCAGTACTTATCATTTTAGGTTTTTGTTTAAAATATATGGACAGTCCCATCTAAAAAACCTATTAAATATACACTTTGGTCAGATAAACAATGGCCAACATTTCAATGTTATTATTCTGATTTCCAAAAGCGTATGGAGTGGGTGAATAGAGTTTTACTTCATGCGGCTAACACTCAATCTACCACTAATGTCGTCTGGTCTTTCTAACCTACACCAACTTCATGTTAGGGTTAAGCACTTTGACAAACACAGACTCACACGATTATCAAGGCTAGTGAAAACGACAATAAGGACAACAAAAACACAAGGATATACATGGTTAACTCAATCTAAATATAATTAAGCTACATCGATTGGGGAGCTAGAGAGATTTTATTTATATTGAATGTTATACAAAGTTTTTATACACTGCACTCTAATATTTATAGGCTCACTCATATCACATTTCTTTCATTACAAATACGGAGAGGTTTTTATAATGGAGAAAGATCTAAAAAGTATGGGGGTGAATCTATCACATCATACTGATGAGACTGGTCAAGTGACCATGTTGGACTTAGCACCGTATTGCCTTTTGTAGCCCTTGAATTCAGTTTCCGACTTTTTCCACAAGTAAACTAGGTTGGCTCACTTCTGAAGCTATCCGTGTTGGGTTTTTGTTCAAAAGATGGTTTCCAGAAACACATAAAATCATAGATTAGGAATGGAAGCTAAAAAAAATAATTGAACAAGCATAACTTTTATTTCCCACCAAGGATCAAGATTACATGCATGAAAAGATAAAAATAACAACAGCCAAAGAAAGATAAAAGATTAAAAGCTTTGTAGATCTTTGAAACAATCTCAAGATTTAGAAGTTGTTGAAGATAGAAACCGAACCAAGATGAGGATCTTCACTAAATGTGTCCACCACAAGAACTTGATCACCTTGAAATGCTAGTTCCTACCTTGTGTTTGTACACTATCTCTTAAGCTTAGAATACCAAAAACCGATTCTAGCATATAATAAATCAAAAGTGTGCAACAATATCCTAAACACTAACAATTATAGAGAAGATGGGAGGGAGGGAGTTTATTCTCGATTTTCAGATAAAGGAGATAAAGAAATAGATATTGTTTCTCATAATTTATCTTTTATTTATATTCCTCTTGTATTTACTTAATTTTCACTATGAAAGAAGCAAAACACATGTAATGGGCTAATCCAAGAGTCATGATCAATTCTATTGGTCCTTGCATGTAATGGGACGAGAATCAGGGAGAGATGAGAGAAGAATGCAACTTTTGATTTATTCTCTTATATTTATAACAATTAACCTTTAAGTCTTATAAGATATAAAACCCTCTTTATGTAACAAGTGTTTAATTCTTAAATAGATACATAAACCCCTCTATATATTTATTTTGTACATATATATATATATATATATATATATATATATATATATATATATATATATATATATATATATATATATAATAAATAAGAATTAAACAAACTTATTTAAATTATTTAACTTTTAAATGATATAAAAATATTTACTCTTAAATATTTAGACTCTCTTATATTAATTCATTCCTCATGAATTAAGATTCTATATTATTTTCACTCAAAGTAATAAACACAAGGTTTTTGATATTTTATGTTGAATCAAATTCACTAGATAAAATATTCCGTTTGTGTTTTCTTCTTGCTGGTGTGACCCTATAGGATCATATGTTATTAGCAATATCATTCTATAATGATTTTTAAGCATCTAGTTCCAACAATCTCCAACTTACACAAGATTCATTATAGTCTGATACCGAAAATAGTGAACATTTAGCAACATATCACTGTCCCCGATAACATTTGACATAGTTCCATTCAACAACACCCAATTCACGAGAGCTTATAGCTTTAATTGATGTATAAGGTTATATATCAGTTACCATTTTGTCATAAATATCATGTTGAACATGTGAAATGGATCTCTATCATTCTCAATTGTCTTCAACTTTTAATCAGGCATCTTAGATATCTAACTCTCAACACATACGATGAGAAAATCATGTATTGACTACATACTATATGCATATTATGTAGTTCATATTATACTTAAAAATAGCTTTTATGGCTGCCTACTATTTCAAGAATAACGATTAATCATATAAAAGCATAACACTCCCTACACTTGGGTCCCAAATATGCATCTCAAGTCTAAGCATGACCGGTCCATTGACTTTTCATGCTCAGGGCGATATAATAAAAGTAATGCCCCAACGTTTGTACTATATGCACACACACAAATACACACAAGGTTAAATTTCAGCCATTTTAACATAACTATATTTAATGCAGCCATTAATCGTGTTTTCACAATATATTTTAACATAACGATTGTTTTCATAGGATATTATAACATAACTATTTTTAGTGCAACCATTAAACATGTTAAAGAATTCGTATAATATACAAGCTAGAAACGTTTTCATTGGCTAAAGTTACAATCGACACATCATATCAACCATAAAAAACAGAACATAGACTTTAAAGATTGAATCTAGACATTTGTTACTTGTAGCCAGAAAATATAAGACTGGATCTAAAAGGTGTTAAAAGATTTATACACTTAATCCTCTGTTATCTTTCCTTAAATATCAAAAGAACCATACCAACAAACGTCTTCTTTGCACTACTCACTTACCCTATCCATCAACGTTAGAACTTATTTTTTTCTATGGTTGATCATGTATGGTGCAACCAATGTCTATAAACCAATATATGAACTCCATTGATGAGATATACGGGATCGTGAGGTTCACGATTGATCATAAAAGATTGAACTCATAAATTACCTTCTTTTTTCTTGGCAATTGGTCGAACTTGTTTCTTCGGTCTCTCAAACTGAAATTCATAAACAATTTGAGAAATCAGATTCATAAAAGATTTCATAAATATAAATCTAAAATTCAAAAAGTTCAAAAACGTATCTAATCAGAAGTTAGGATTTAGAAGTTCAAAATGCATCTAATGAGAAGATGGGGTATGGACAATTTCATGAAGCTAATCAGTAACAAAATCAAAATAATGCAATATCAAAATCAGTAATTAGAAAACTGAAGAAAGTTAATGGGATGTATTAGAGAATTAGAATCATAAAATAGAAAAGTTAATAACTAGAGTAATTATCGGTCTTCAGAACTAGAAACAGTAAATACAATTGAAACAAAGTCTATGTTGGCTTGCTGCAATGCATTCAGGATTTCAAGGCTTAAATCCTTCAAGTGAGTCCTCTCCTCATTTTCTGAATTGGCGTGAAGACGTTTTGTCTCCTCGTCTTCTGAAAATCAAATATGTAGCGATTTTCTTTCCCGCCTACAAGCCGATGTGGCAATGCCTTACTACTAGACAGTTGAAGTCATCTTTCACTTGGAGGCAAATCTAAAATTAGGCCCAAATTCTTAACAACCCATAAAAATGGATGACGTTGATGCCCTTTACATCTTGCTGCCCTAGGCCATGGCCCAGGTCACCCTACCCTTGGGCCAGCCCTGGTTCTAAGGATACAAAGATAATACCATTGTTCAAGAATCACTTATGACAACGATCCATGAAGTGATCTTAAAGCGGGTAAATCCAATAGTTGTTCCAAAACAAGTACCTATGAACTTGGTTGCAACATCTTGCCCCATTCACTCTTAAAAGTCAACCAATCGAATTAATATTAGTCTTACTTCATAGTTTCTCCCATAACTATGGTCGACTATGGACATTTAGAATAACAAGATTATTCAAGGATTAAACATGCTAATATAGAACACAAAAAGTATCAATGAAAATATTATATTCTATATATCTAACTCGATATGATGCGTATTACATATATTGTTCCAATATCCAAATACTAAATCCAAATCAAATCCCACCACTAGAATAACAAAGTCATATAGCTTAAGCACGACTCTTAAAGCTTAGCATATGAAAGGGGATTCGTGAATCGATCCATCAAAATTTGATTCATGTGAACTTTGTGAATACTACCATCTCTTTCATTAAGTTTATTAATCTAGTTAAATCTACATAGTAAATGCTTGTTGTTCTGGTGTAACTTAGGATCCTTAACTTGCTTAAAAGAATCCTTATTGTTACAAAATATTTCTAGGTGATTATGAATGGAAGAAATCAACCTAGCTTTTCAATGAACTCCTTTATCCAAGCATCTTCCATTTTGCATCTTATGAAACAACAATATATTCTTATTATATAAAAGATTATGCAATCTTGATTCACTTGGAACTCTTTCTAATGAACGACTCATAAATTCATAATGAAGACATACCTATTTGTGGTCGAGATTTTTCTCGATCTATCTGAAGGCTATCATCAGTGTAACGATTTATACTATGATTTTCATCCAATCCTCGTAACTAAAGTAACACTTCTTCGGTTCATCGTAATTCCATTTGAATGTTCTTTACAATCATCTAGTAATCTTCCCTTGTATCTTATTGGTATCTTCTTGTCACACCCATTATGGCAGATTTGGTCTAGTGCATATCATGATATGTATCATGGATCCTAACTGCATAAGTAAATGAAATTTCATTCAATCTTTCTAGCTCAACCTTTGTTCTAGGATATTGATACATCATCAATATAATGTTATATCATATTTGCAAGAAAATACTCTTAGAAACTTGTATTTTGAACCCTTTCAATATTTTATCAATATATGCACTTTGACTTAAACTTACAAGTTAACTTGATCTATCTACATATTTTTTTCAAGAATATAAGTAACCTTTTCTAGATTCTTTCATAAAGAAGTCTTTCCCAAGCCTTTCCATATACATTCCAAGGATAATTATGTCACCCACATACAAGATTAGGAATGTTATTGCGTTCCTGTCAGCTTTCATGTAAACACAAGTCATCTTCACTTCTGATGAAACTAATGATCAAAATGAAGACTCCTACTTTGAGATACTTGTTTTCATTCATGAACGGGTTGCATCTCAGTGTTCATGGCTCTTTAGCAACTTCGTCGAATTAAAAATCTACTATAACATTTATTTGACCGGCTCGGTAGAATTTATCATATATTAGCCTTGAGAAAAAATTCTCTAAATCTATTAGATTTGCAAACACTTTTGTGTTTTACTAAGTTTATGATCAATCCAATTATTCAGATTCAACAACCTTTTGTTGAGAACTAGTTTCAACCAATGATGCATTAGGTTATGGCTCTTGATCTCCTTTAAGTTCCACAAACCTCCTACATGCCTTGCCCATTAGATAATAAACATTTTTATTATTAGTGGTATTGTAGAATCACTATCCTAAAAAATCTTTAAGATATCCTACAAATATACACTCAGAAGACCTTGAAGCTTGTTAGACCACTTGAAGTTCAAAAATTGTCTTTAGGTTAAAAAGGACATATATATATATATATATATATATATATATATATATATATATATATATATATATATATATATATATACACACACACACACACATACACACTTACTTTTTAAGGAAAATATTTAAATTAAGATTTAATCGAAAAAACTGAATATCTTATATAATTAACCCTAAAAAGCATAGTTAACTAGATGTTGAAGATAAATTAAGTCATCTGCCTTTTATAAAGTACACTTTTGGTCCGTGTGGTTGGTAGATTTTTAAACTTTTAGTACAAGTTTTGGTTTTTTTCATCAGTAGTCCTTGTGGAAGGTTTTAATTTCAGATTGGGTCCATATCCCTTCACATCGTCAATTGCCTTCTAGTAAGTACATTCGAAATGACTAAAATGTCTTCATTTGTCTTTTTTTTCCGATTTTATATTAACAACATTAAAAAAAATTAAACTACATCCCCTACCCACTTTTCCCCCACCACAACACCAGTCAATAACACATAATTGGAGAAAGTTATTATTGTGATTCTTGGGATCCACCACAACATTATGCACTAAGAGTATCCACAATAGAGAGGGTTTTTGAAGTAGTTTTTTCATGAAAAAACTAAAGTGAAAAAGCTCATTGTATCTCCTACAATAGGAAAGCTTTTTCACATTTTGTTTTATGATATGTTTCTATGTGTTGTTTAGTTTCAATTAGTTAAAAAATATGGGTCCACACTATAATTGAAAAAGCTCATATGAATTGCTTGTAAATTAGCAAGCAAATAGAAAAACCTTTGATTTGAAAAAGCTTCCACTATAGATTTTTCAAAATTTAAGAGTTTTTTTGGTTGAAAAAGATAGGAAAAAGCTCGTACCGTGGATGCACTAAGTTGTCGCAATTAGAACTCGAAATTCTCCAAACTGTCATAAAGGAACTCCAATCGGACTTGGATAATGTTGGCTGAGACGAGGAAAAGTTTAATTTTGAGGATTTGGACCTTTACAATATCATATTTGATGGTGCATTATCTACCACGTTTGGTACCGAAGAAGTGTCGCAGAAGGAGAAGAATGTTGAAAATTCAGTTCAATGCGATTATACAAATGATGTTACAACTAGCGATTCAGGTATAGAGAAATTAGGTTTGAAGAAGATTCCAGAAAGTTCAGTTGACGGTGATCAAAGAAATGATGTTACAGTTGGCGATTCAGATGTAGATACATTGGAAAAGGAAAAAGGCTTGGAGAAACTATTTGAAGAGTTGAATAGATTTGAGGAATTTACAATGGTGATTGAAACAAGAAAAAATTCTAATAAAGGTGTTAGAGAATTACAATTTCCTGTAGCAGATTCGAGGTGAAGTCGGTGACAAGAAATTCAAATGGTAATAGTATATTTATTGAAAGTTCAAGTAGATCGAGAACGTGAAGATCAAATTCTTTGAGTACCCTCGACATCCATGGATCGTTGAGGGAGGAGAAGGAATGGCGGAGGACATTAGCGTGTAAGCTATTTGAGGAATACCATTACGCCTTTGGTGTGTGTGACTGGTGTTGAGGTGGGGAAGGAGTTGGGTTTGATTTATTTTTTTCCTTTTTTTATAGTGTTAATATAAAAATCAGAAAAAGATAGATGAGAGACATTTTAGTCATTTCAAACATACTTAATAGAAGGACTTTGACGATGTTAAGTGATAGAGACAAAATCTGAAATCAAAACCTTCACATAGAGCCGTGTTTAAAAAAAACCAAAACATGGACTAATAATACAAAAACATGACAACCATAAGGACCAAAAGTATAATTTACTCTAAAACTAAATATTAACCGACCTCTCTACCTCAAGCATACATTTTGGTCCGTACGGAGCTAGTACATTGCTCTGAACAGAAACGTACATCACGCGGGAAGCACTCAACCTTCCACCAATGGCGTTCTCTCTCTCTCAAGCTTCCTCCAATGGCGTTCTTTCTCTCTCAAACCTATCCAGACTCCGCTCTCCATTTATACTCCTGTCTCTATCTCTTTCTTCTCTTCAACACAAAGAGGTTACAGAAAAACGATCAACAATGTACAAGAGTAAGCTCAACGAACTGTGCCAGAAGAACGGATGGCGAACTCCGAAGTATTCCTGCGATAAAGACGGCCAAGAACATAACCCGCTTTTCAAAGCTTCAGTTGTCGTCAATGGCACCACTTTTGCTTCTCAATCCATCTTCAAATCATCGAAATCTGCTCACAATGATGCCGCCGCACTCGCTCTCTCTCACTTCACAGCTTCTCGTATGCCCTTTTCTTACCATACCCTGATTACATTCATCAATCTTTTCTCTTTTTGATCCATAATCGTCCGATTTATGCCCAAATTCTACTTGATTGTGCATCTCTACGTATAGATTCGAAACGAACCCTTGTGAAATATGTTCTACTTTACGTTTGATTTTAGATCAATCAGATTTGAAGTGTCAATAGATTTTCATCCTGTTTCAGGCGAGTTAAACAAGAACAGTGAGTTATGTTTACCCGTTTTGACAGAAGACAAAGCCATGGCGACTACATCTCCTCCTGTTCATACCACGCTCTCGATCAATGAGGCTAATTTGAAAAAGTGTATGGAGAGTTACTTGCTATGCAACAAGGTGAGAGTGCACACATCCATTCCGGTTACCGTGTTGCCGGAGGGAACTGTAATGTTGCCCATCGGAGAAGACAAATGGACGATGGTGAGCTTGGAATCTGCGTAGTTATGTATTTAGTTCATGAATCATATGGTTGCTTTAAGTAATTTGCATATTATATTTGGACTAATTATCGTCTTAGTGTAGGCAATGACTTTAATCTGCCAATGACTTGGGGTAATGATATTTTTAAGAGAAAATGACTAAAATAGTCTAATCTCATAAGTATTTTTTTCAAAACAGCACAATTTCAGGCATATTCCTCAAAATAGCCAAGGAAAACGCAGATGACCATTGCCATCTGCATTTTCCTCCCATCACCTGCGAAATGCTCCCAAGAATTCCCATGGTCTGCGTTTTCCTCTCGTGGTCTGCGTTTTCCTCCCATAGTCTGCGAAATGCTCCAAGAAACCCATGGTCTGCGAAATGCTCTCTATGGTCTGCGTTTTTCTCTTCATCACCTGCGAAATGCTCCAAGAAATAGGGTTAGGGTTCCTGAGGTTCTTGGTGGTTCATGTGTTTTGTTGAAATTTTTGTCCAACTTTGAACACTCGTCATTTGTTCATACGAACTCGGATTGAGTTGAATTTTTTTAACGTGAAGTGTATCAGTAAAAACAACGTTAGAATGACTCATATATGCATTGCGTTTTAATTTTTAAGGTTTTTCGGAAAAAAAGGACCATTTAGCAGCTGGGGCATCAACTGCTAAATGCTCAAGAGCATTTCACAGCTCATGGCCCTCTACTGCTAAATGCTCAAGAGCATTTCGCAGGTGATGGCCTTATCTGTGTTTTCCTCTAAGCATTTCGCAGGTGATGGCCTTATCTGCGTTTTCCTCTCAAAATCTGCTAAATGCTCAAGAGCATTTCGCAGGTCATGGCCCTCACCTGTGTTTTCCTCTCTATGGTCTGCGTTTTCCTCTCTCAAGTTCATAAACCCTAGTTTTTTTATGCTTTAAAGGCTTGTACATTACGCATAAAATTTTGTACGTTCACTAATCTAAACCTTAAAACGAAAATTAATACATAAAGACAACATCAAATTTGAGACTTACCTGTTTCCATGACGATAAATCTTGCGAGGCCATTTCAGAGCTTTTCTCGTCTACGGTATCGAAAAATTTGACGTTTTTTTCCCGATTTATATATTTGGGCTGATGGACCGGTAGCCAAACATTTAGCAGCCCTTGGAGAGGAAAACGCAGCCCATCTAGAGGAAAACGCAGCCCATGGAGGAAAACGCAGCCCATGGGCGCCATCTGCGTTTTCCTTGGCTATTTTGAGGAATACCCCTTAATTTGTGCTGTTTTGAGAAAAACCCTTATGAGATTAGGCTATTTTAGTCATTTTATCTATTTTTAATATTATCAGATTTCGTATTTACTACTAGAATAGAAAGTAAAACGCCTTATTTTTTTGTTTGATAATTATTATAACTGATCGTTATTTAGATTCTATTTTACGAAGAACATTTAGATTAATTGTTATAAATAATTATAATAATTATGATAATAATAATAATAGTAATTTTATAGAAAATAATTAAACATTTAAAATTAAGTCTAAGGTCTAAAGTGTCATTATTATAAATTTAATTTGAACACAACTTTTACATAGGGTGGTTTAAAATTATCATGGCATTCTTAAGGGACTAATTATGACAAGTTCTCATAGTTGCATGGAAAACTCCTTTGGGCCGAGACCTTCATTTTGGGACTTCAAAATCTGCCTTAGAACTCTCTTAAAGTGGCGGCCTTGGTGGGCTGGTGGTGCGATTTTACTGGGTTTCTGTTCGTAAGGGGTTTCAGAATTTAGAGGAAGATCGATAGTTATATGATATATAAGATTTTTCAGAAAATATATGTTTATGTGTTATTATTGTAGAAAATTAGTCCTAACACACACAATGTAACTGTTGCTTGCAATCTTTAGCTCTTTAAGTCATTTTATTTATTAAAAACAACTAAAAATCAAAAAGTCAAAATCTTATAAAAAATCATAAACGTGGTAGGGTTTATCTGCAACTTAACGAAAGAATCTACATATAAGAAAAATATAAATTATGTTTCTAATAATAACTTTTAGTAGAGTAGGATTAAAAGTTTGAAAGAAACAATGACTCAAACTCCAAAAATAGTAAAAGTTCTGCATAAACTTGTCGATACTTGTCGATGAAGAGACAAATATAAAGATCTAAAGTGAAGCTACTTGTATAGCAGAGTATGAACTTGGTAGTTTTGACTTCATAATTGGTACGGTTATATTATATCATATATCGTCCAAAGTAAATAACCTTAGCATACAACTACAATATGAAACCATGTGTATTTATGATCCAATGAGTAGTGTGAGACCACTTATTGAGTTTTTAAATGAATATCGAGAGCATGGGTTTGAAAAGGTTTTAATTTATACGATAGCTTAATTTAGCTTATGATTTAAGAATTGATTTAGTGTTCGTTGAGAAAAAAGAAAATTTTTTGAAAAAGACATTTTGGCGAGAGTGACGTTGAGTCATCAAAACTGGTACATTAACTCTCACCTAAAGAATCATCCAGGACAAAGTATTTTGTGTACATAGTTGATCAAGGTATTGATTTATTGGAGAGAAAGTTTGAGCAATACAAATAGTACGAAGACGTGTTTGGTTTCTTATTCACAACAAAAAAGTTGGAAGTCGTTGAGTGCAAATAAACATAGGGCAAGCTACAAAAATCTTGAAAAGAGGTTACAAAATGGCAATCAACGGTGATGAGTTTTTTAACGAACTTGAGTTGTTCCAAAAAAATTTGCCAATTAAATGTAATACAACTAACAAAATACTAGATTTCTTAAAAGTATAACCACTTATCCAATTTGTTGTCTAACATATAGAATATTATTGACTGTTCCCATTATAGTTACATCAATGAAGATAAGTTTTTCAAAACTAAAACTTCTAAAATCTTATTTGTGATCTACCATGTTTCAAGAGAAATCAAACGTTTTGACTTTGATTTTGATTGAAAATGAATTTCTTGATAATATGGATTATAAAAGTGTAATAGATAAATTTGCTTATAAAAATGATATAATGTCGATGTTCGAAAATAGTAATGTATTGGTTGTTTATCTTCTTTTAGAAATTTACTTATAATAGTTTCAATTTATTACTAATGAATTTATGAGGTGTATTTGAGTTTTAAATTTAGCGGTGGAGAATTTACTTAATATTATTTATCAAAAATGGTTATGAGCCTCATTTTGATTTTCGCACAAGGCCTAAAAAATGTCAGGGTCGGGCCTGCTCTCGTAGATCCCTTCTACAGCCCATATCCCTCGCACACTTTCCCTAACGATCAAATTACAAACCCTACGTCTTAATGGATTAGTTGTGGTGCCCAGATTGAGTTGTCGATATCCTCAAGGGAATGAGATCGAGATTCCTTCTACGATTCACGATTGGAAGCCAATCCTCTCAACCCTTCCTCTGCCACGTAAAAGCATATACGCTCAACCTTAGCTTACCTGACCATCACGATTTTGTTGAGGCTGATAGTAGGTGTGTGATGAGGAGTGAAGCGAGAGAGATTGAGGGACCATGAGATTGATTTGCTGCATACCTTTACCCTAGTTCACGGCTCCTTGTGTCGGGAAACAACAAGTGAGATCGTAAGGCTCAATCTCTCTTTGATCAAGATTAGGTCAAACAGCCTTCGACAGTAAGCACTCAACACACGAATAAGCTTGCAGCAAGAAATACAAGAAGAACAATCAAAATAAATCAACACAGAGAATTATGTGGTTCACTCGATCTTGAGATCAAGCTACATCCATTGTGGAACTAGAGAGATTTTATATATTCATTGAAAGTTATACAAGGAATTACAAGTATGACTGCTCTCTACAATATTTACACACATTTGGAATTGACGAAGATGAGTATATATAAGAAGGAGGGGTTGCAGAAATCGAGATGTAAATCTTCACGAACCGACAATCTGCACATAGAGGTAAGGTGGCAGTACAAAATAAGCATGCTGTGGAAGAAAAAATAGTGTACGACCTGCGTACAATGCAGGCACACAAAGTTCTGACACAATATATCCTTTTGTACGTCTGCCAGAGAAATGCTTCATGCTAAAGCAACAACCCTTCGAATCGGATGAACCCTCTTGCCTTCGGACGTAGACTAATCAAATCTAGATTCTTCAGATTAGACTCCACATACTCAACAATCTATCACTAGGAGACTAATCAGATCTAGATTCTTCTACCTTCCAAGTTTGACTGACCAAGTCACGATACTTCCTCTCTCTAGTTCCTCGTCTTCGCACTCATTTCTGCGGAAGACCAGCTGAAGTCATACATAACTCATCTTGACGTGTTTCGTCCTACTGTGAAACACCAGATTCTTTGCAAGATGAATTGCACTATGATTATCACAATGTAAGACGCAATCCTCCTGTTTTTGTCCAAGATCTTCAAGAAAGTTCTTCAACCATAGAAACTCCTTGCTAGTTTCTGCTAGTGTCATGTACTCAGCTTTGGTGGTTGAAAGAGCAACACTTTTTTGCAATATGGACATCCAACTGATTGCGGTTCCTCCAATTGTGAAAACATAAGCAGTTGTGCTTTTCCCTTAATGTGCACAACCCCCCAAATCTGCATTGGTAAAACCCTCAAGGACCACCTTCTGCCTTTTGTAAACTAAGGCTGCGTCCAAGGTTCCTTTCAAGTAGCGGAGCAGCCACTTGACACCTTCCCAATGCTCCTTTCCTGGATTCGACATGAATCTAGTAATAACTCCCAATATATGTGCAATGTCTGGCCTAGTACATACCATACATACATAAGACTGCCAACTGCTATTGCATACAAAGCTTTAGCCATTTCTTCCTTGTCTCTATCCGTCTTTGGGGCTTGTTCTTTTGAGAGTTTTAAAGGACTCTCGAGTGGGGTGTTTCGGGCCTTAACATTTGTCATATTGAACTTTTCCAAAACTTTCATGATATACTTCTCTTGAGAAAGTTTGACTTCGCCAGAAGTTCGGTTCCTGACAATGCGCATGCCCAAAATCTGCTTAGCAGGTCTGAGGTCCTTTATTTCGAATTCTTCAGACAACTGCCGTTTCATCCTGTTGATCTCCTGAATGCCGACACCCTCTACCAACATATCAACATAGGGAAGAAGGATGATGTAAGAAGACTTGAGTGGCTTCCGATAACAGCAGTGATCGTTGTAACTCCTTCGGAACCCATTTCTCTTCATGAAGTCATCAAACTTCAAGTACCACTATCTTGGAGCTTGCTTCAATCCGTACAAGATTTTCTTCAATTTGCACACCAGGTTTCTTTCCCAGCAATCTCAAAACCTTATAGTTATGCCATGTAGATGTCTTCTTTCAGGTCGCCATGCAAGAATGCAGTCTTGACATCTAGCTGTTCTAGATGGAGATCTTCGGATGCCTCGATCCTTAGTACGGTTCGGATTGTAGTCATCTTTACAACGGGAGAGAAAGTCTTATTATAATCAACACCCTCCTTTTGTTAAAAACCCTTGACCACCAATCGTGCCTTGTATCTCTTACTCTCATCAGCCTCATCTTTGACCCGGAGCACCTACTTGTTGGACAATGTCTTCTTCTTTGCTGGTAAATTGACGAGAGACCAAGTCTTATTGTTGTCAAGTGAGCGTATCTCATCCTCCATCGACTTCTTCAACTGTATGGAGTTTTTCGTCCTTAAGGGTTCAGGATAAGATTCTGGCTCCCCATTCTCGGTCAGCAATTGGTAACTTGTTAACGCAGGGTAGCGTACCAGAGGTCTTCTCTCTTTAGTGGATCTCCTGAGAATTCCTAGAGCTGCAGCTCATGATTCATCATCTTCGCTGCGATCCGAAGTGTTACCTTCCTCTTTAGACGAGCTCCCACAGTCTCCGGTACTACCAGATGCTTCTTTTTTCTCACTGCTTCCGGAGTCCCTTCTTGACTCTTCTTCAGAAATCTTCACAAAATCATTCTCGGATGGTCCTTCAAACACAACTTAATCCTTGTCTTCGGATGGTTTGCTTTTGCCAACTGTCCCCTGAAAATTGTCTTTGTACAGGCCGTTCTCGTTGAATACCACGTCCTGACTTCGGATAACCCTTCAGCTCTGGTTATCCCTGTTGGATATATGTCTAAGTCATCAACTGTGGTGATGTTTCTAATAATAGTAGTGTTCTATTTGGGTTGCCCTCAGGGCCTAGTAAAAACAACCGGTAGCAGAAATAAAGAGGATTGATCAGTTTATTAATTAATTGAGAAATTAATTAATCAGAAACTGGATCGGGAATTAATTGATAAATTAATTGGTAAATTATTTATGAGAATTAATTAAAGGGTTGGATTGTAATTAATTAATAGTTTAATTAATAGAACAAGTCCAGGGGGTGCGGCCGCCAAAAGGCTCAAAGGTTTGGAACCCTAGGGAGCCTCACACTATAAATAAAGGCCTTGGGGTGACACTCCAAGGCATCCTGAAAACCCTAGAGGTGCCGCCACCTCCCAGGAACCCTTCCCTCTCCCTCTCTGTCGAATTCCACTAACCCTCCAAGGGTTTTTGGATTGGTTTTCCAAAGGCTTGAAAGTTTCTGTCTGCTTGTTCTTCTGGTGTCCTTGGGTGTGAATCAATAGAGGGATTCTGGTTTGGATCCTAAACATCCAACCACAATGTATGAATCGATTTCATGGTTTTGTTGGTGCAACGATTATGAACATGTGATCTAGTTATGAACATGTTATGAACTTGCTAAGTTATTTGGGATTTAATCTGTTTTGTCTTCCGCTGCCAATATGAATTGTGTTTTTCTATGTAAATAACAAACAATCCCAACATCGATAACCCATGTTATCAACACCAAACCCAATAAAGAAGCATTTCTTTGACTTGGCTTATAGCTTATCTGTCTTACTGTCCTTTGTCTTGACATATGAGACACATTCGAAAACCCTTAGGTGTTTGAAGATAGTCTCGTGACCCTGCCATTCCTCTTCAGAAAATTTGAACCTAGGGGGACTGAGGGGCTTCGGTTGATTAGGTAGGCTGCGGTGTTGGCAGCGTCTGCCCAAAACATCTTTGGCATCCCAGCGTGTAACCTCATGCTCTTTGCCCTTTCATTTAAGGTTTTGTTCATTCTCTCCGCTATGCCATTCTGTTGAGGGATTTCTAGGACCATCTTCAACATTCGGATCCCGTGCTTAGCACAATAATCAATGAATTCTGTACTGCTGTACTCGCCCCCATTGTTGGATTTAAGGCATTTAATCTTGAGACTAGTCTTAGTCTCTATGGCAGCTCTCCACTTTTTGAAAGTGGCAAAAACTTCGTATTTGTGTTTAAGGAAGTAAACCCATTTCCTTCCTCATTGAGTCATTAATGAAGGTGGCATAGTAATGAGATCCTCCGACCGAAGATACAGAGGTTGGTACATAGACATCAAAATGTACAAGCTCGAGTTTCGTAGCCTTCAGATCATGGCCCACCTTAGAGAAGGTGACCTTCTTCTTTTTACCGAAAATGCAGGGCTCACAAGATTCTATGGCAGTCGCCTTTACATCTGGAATCTTGCCATTCTTTGCCAACATTTTCATCCCCTTCTCACTCATGTGACCAAGTCTTTGGTGCCACAAAGTGGAAGATTTTGGGTCTTCTTTAGTGGTATTTATCTATTCTTAGGAGTCCTCCACCATGTAGAGGGACCCTCGTTTCTGCCCTCAAGTAATGATCATGTTGCCCTTTGTCACTTTCCATTGATGATTGTCAAACTCAACCTTGTGCCCTTCATCATCCAACTGCCCCACTGATATCAACTTTCTCTTCAGGCCCGGAATGAACTTGACATTCTTCAAAGTCCATTTTGTTCCCAAGGATGTCCGAAGTGTAACATCTCCAACTCCGGTTATATCTAGGCTTTTGTTATCCGTAAGTCTCACTCTGCCGTTGTAACGTCTGAAATTCTTCATTAAACTTAGGCTGTGACAAGCATGGAATGATGCACCCGAGTCCATTATCCCTGAATCCACGAAACTCTTTACACAGCAAATGAGAGCATCTTCGAAATCTTCTGCAAGATTCACTTCTCTCTTTCCATCTGCGGAAATAGAAGGCTTCAGAGACTGATTTTTGAAGTGCCCATTCTCTTTGCAGTTCCAGCAGACTACATCTTTTCTACTCATGGACTGTTCCCTTCTCCGTGACTTCGATCTTCCTTTACCTCCGCCACCACCACCTCAGTTCGGTCTTCTTCCTCTCTCTTTGGTTGCCAGCACGTTTTCGAAACTCTCACCTGCATTCCTCCTTCAGATATCTTCCCAAGGATCAAATATCGAATGCTTTTGAATGTGAGTGTTGTAGTTCCAGATGAACTGCTAACCGCATTTACCGTTCCAAACCAACTATATGGAAGCGAATATAGTAAAAGTAAGGCCTAGATTTCATCCTCAAAACCTATATCCACCGATATCAACCTCGATATGATGGAATTAAAATTGTTAATGTGTTCTGCCACAGAACCTCCTTCTTTCATGTTCGTGCTCACAAGTTGTCGGATCAAGAGTACCTTGTTTGCAGCTGAAGGTTTTTCGTACATGTTGGAAAACGTCCTGAGTAGGCCAAACGTGATTTTCTCATTTACAATGGTGTAAGCAACTGACAACGCCTAGTAATATCAAGTATTTTAGTTGTTGTTGAGCCCTATTTTTAGTGAAATTATATCATAGATGCTTTGGTATTCTCACTTTTTGTGTTAGTGCTTGTTTGGAAAGAAATGGTATAAACAGGGGCTAAAAGCGTACAAAATGGAAGAAGTTGAAGTTAAAGACAAATCAGTCGAATTCGAACGCGCGCCGCAGGATTCACAAAGGCGCGATGCGTTGATGAGGCGGTGGAGGAAATTCAAATGCCGATAAAACGGGGATAAACCCATACGCGCGCCGCTGAATTCACTTATGCGCGGCGCGGCCTCGTGGTTTTTGCAACTATAAATAGAGGGTTTTAGGTCGAAAAATGCAGCAAAGACTTGGCATAGGAATGAATCCCAAGGCTCTTTGACTCCCAGTTTCAGCTTCCAGCAACCATCATTTGGTATTTTTATGTTTTCTATTTTAATTTCCAATTAGTTTAGTTAATTCGGTAGATTTAGTGAGTGTCTTTGGGTGTGACAACCATTGGCACTAGGTTTTAGTTTTTAGATTTGATGTTTACTGTTTTGAATCTTTGGGATCTGAATTTTTTATAATAATCATTCGGTTTATGTTAATTGCTCAGATTTTCGGTATTTATGCTTTTGAATGATTTTCTGGATGTTTGGATTGTGTTTGATGCTTGGTTTGATCTTGATTGCTTATGATTTTGAGATATACTTCTGATTTCAGTAGGTAATTAGGATTAGTTATTAGTTGTAGTTAGTTGATGCTTGAGTGGATTCTTGATTTGTGATTTTTGGGATTATTTCGGGTATAAGTCGGAAACTAGATCCTCTGGCTGTAGAAGTGACACTATAGTTGGTAATCTATTGCCTATCTTAACCACGTAACTCCTGTGGATCGACCCTGACTACCACTGTGCTGAGTGAGAGTGAGGTTATTTTACTATTTTTGACCACATGACGACCGCTGCATTGTCAAATTTTGGCGCCGTTGCCGGGGAGTTGTGAGCTTAAGAGTAGGTGATCTGTAGGACTTTAGTTCTGATTTTCGGTTTTTGATATTGAGATTTCAGTTGGTTAGTAATTTTTTCTTTTAATTTTTGGCGGGCATGTTGCACTAGTGCATGCGTACCCGTCGGGGTGGGCAGTTGTCACCCTTGCGTTTTGACTCGGAGATCGAACGAACCGCGCGCAAGAACCGTGCATGTATGTGTTTAGATACAATGAGTTTTAGTAATGTCAGTAGTAGTTTAGTGAGTGTTGCCCAGGAACCTTTGGGTGAGGCAACGGGGATGTCATTTACTCCCCCGGTTTCAGAATTTCAGTTTGGGAGCATGAGTGCTACTGGTGGTGAAGTTTCAGCCTCTGCACCAATACCCTCATGCACTCCGCCTTCTGTTCCGCCATTTCAACCACAATCTACAAACCCTTTCACATCTGCTATGTCTTGGGGAGTGCCGACCCATGATGGCACCCCAGTGACTATGCAACACACTACCCATTCTCAACCACAATCACAACCCTTACAACCACCATTGATCTTTAAACCACAAACCACATTCTCACCCATACAACAACAACCATATCACCAGTACCAGTACCAGTACCAGTACCAGTACCAGTACCAGTACCAGTACCAGTACCAGTACCAGTACCAGTACCAGTACCAGTACCAGTACCAGTACCAGTACCAGTACCAGTACCAGAGCTATGACAAAGAAGAAGGATGGGTTCCACAGCAGCAACCACCACAGCAACCATGGAACCGAGGTCGGGGACCTCCACGAAGAGCGCCACAGCAACAACCACAGCAAGGATAACAAGGGTACAACAACGATCATCAATATCTAGGTAATATAGCTAGACCTTTGTACTTTGCACAACTGGCAGTCGGTTGCATCGCACTTCCAGCCACGGGAGTACGATGATTCATCGCCTGTAACGCCCAGTTTCAACACAGAGTATACCCAGAAAAATTTTCGCATTTATAACATAAATAGTATAAATGGGTACTCGTGTGCTCTGGAATCTACAAGAAGTTACCATCGAGAATCGTCCCTCGATCCGAGCCGGGCGCTACAACCGCTTACCTGCACACAATACAACACAAACACGTAAGCTACAAAGCTTAGTGAGTAACAATATAACGACATAAATAACTCATGTTAAACGTAATACATCACCCAACTCGTGGGTGTAGTTATCTCCTATAACCACTTATAAGTACTGGTTAATATAAACATATCAAACCAGTTATATTTCATTATTAATAACTACAAATATTCTTTCTGTAGTTACACTGGTATCTACCGATACCTAAACCACTAAAAACAATCACGGTGTAATACAACTTACACAAGTATACACCTAACCGTCAGCTCGGTATCACTACTCGGTAACACCACACGGTACTTCGTCATACTAATTTTCAACATGAAATCTTCTACTTTACAACCTTTCTGATCGTAAGCCAGAAGGGCTTTATATCCAACTCTTCCTCATCCTCTACAGTTTCGAGTCGCTAAGATAAATTACTGCCATTATTGTAGTGTGAGCACAAAAGCTCTAATCACTTATGTTAGGCAATTAAGCCCCTTCTCTTAGCCACGTAGGTCAATACACGTTTCACAAAGATTCTTACCATATGTTAAGTTGTTAAACCCAGCCGCAAGGCCATTACGAACCACAAGGTTTCTGCAATATATCGGGTAATTAACCCCAACCGCTTAGCCATAAAGGTTATTATACTTGGACGCTGAGCCCAATCTCCTAGCCATAAAAGCCGTATATTTGAATATCAAATCAAATCTCTATACAAATAAATTCTATGTTTGCTCTACACTTGGGTATCAACCCATCACATGTAAACACAAAAGGCTCACAACATATCCCGATCTCGTATAGACTCACGGGTTATCCGGTCTTGTCTTTTCCCTGACTCACGGCTTATCCGGTCTTGTCATTTCATTGACTCACGACTTATCCGGTCTTGTCATTTGATTGACTCACGGCTTATCCGGTCTTGTCATTTCATTGACTCACGGCTTATCTGGTCTTGTCTTTAAGCAAACCATTAATATCCTAGTTGTACCTATTCACAAAGTACTCATCTAGTGATACATAAACTTTACTTCAAATGAACACGAGGTTCTCATCTTAATGTCAGTTACTTCACATCATAACCCCAAACTTCTAACACATATAATCACATAGAATTCTCTATGTGTCTACATAATATACATGTGATTTACTACATGTATTATCTTGTATATAACTACAAAACTCACCTGTAATAACAGGTTATTTCTGATACTTGATACACCCGGATTACATAGTATTTATACATAGTAATCTTTACATACTTGTAAATCAATCTAGCAACATATACACATAACATGTTACAACTAACATGTAGGTAGAGTTACTCACCTGGTTTGAAGTTCTAATCGATCCTAGCTAGAATACCATAGATGCAAACAATCCTTCAAAGATTCCAGCATCTACATAATCATATACACCAACAAGAGGTGAAAATCTTGTTTTTCAACCATCCAAGCTTGAAACTTGGTCATAATCGTTAAAGCTCGGGATAAGGAGTGATTTAACACATCCAACCAAGCACTATATACTCAATTTTCAACTAATCACAGGTGGCTCTTCACCACAACTCGAAACCCATCCAAAACAACCAAATCAATCCATACAAGAGGGCTAGAATCATAAACCTTACCTCCAATAAGTGAGATATCGAAAATTACTTCAATCCTTCACGTTCTAGCCTTCCGATTTGGTCCAAATATGAAGAGGGAATGTTTTCTAGGTTTGAGAGGGTTTTTCAATCGAAAATCCTCAAGAAAAATGGCTGAAATCGCAATTTAAACAAGTGGGGTCGGCACGAAACCCGACCCGGGTTCCAAAACCCGGTCCTGGTCCTCGCACAGCACGACCCGTGCTGATAGACCCGACCCGTGCTCCTGGCTGCTGTTTGCTTTCGTCCGACAACCCGACCCGGGTTGACTAACACGACCCGGGTTAGTCCAAATTTGTTTCAAACATTGCTTTAAGTCTTCCAACTCGACCCGGTTTAATTCACACGACCCGAGTTGCTCGTTTTTAGCGTTTTTTGCACGAAAACTCTATCTTAAAGGTATCTGAACTATCCAAACATCTATAACATTATTTTATATTGTAATCACGCCATGATTAACGAAAAGTTACTTATCGAAAGTAACGTGGTGTTACAAATTCTTCCCCCCTTCAAAAGATTCCGTCCTCGGAATCTCTTAACGACTTGTCAAATTGCTCAAGGTTTCATTACAAACCTGCATTCCCATTTAGATTCGAATTCCCATTACACGATAGGAACTCTAACTTCTATATAACCCTCGTCTTGGTGGTGATGGGTTTGATTGCTAAGGAAATGGTCCTATCAATCACAACCGAGATCACATTCATATAATCTACTTTCCTTACTGTACACTATTTTTGGCATCATACAGTATAATCATTCAACATTTCTACGGTGTATATTCATATACACGTATACACAGTCACAACTATAACGCCAAAAATGTGTTTTATTATGTAATTATAATAAAAAGGGCAAATTGGTCATTTTACCTTAGAAGGGTAATTTGGTCTTTTGGACAGAAAAGGATTTGTCTTGTAATAAAATTTTGAGTTGTGGACTTAAAATGTTATAAAATCTGATTTTGTCATAAATTGTGTAAATTGTGGCAAAAGTTCTAGAAATGCAACTTCAAGGACCAAATTGCAATTTCTGGAGGTATAAAAGGTAAGACTTGTGCAGATTTTTGGGAGTTACGGGAGAGTTTTCCTTGTGCGATTTCTGCAAAGTTTTGAAGGGTTCTTGAAGATTGAAGCTTGAAAATCGGATTATAGTATTCAAAGTGAGGAATTGGAAGCTTGAAAGGTAAGTATTCCAAGTTCTCGAGTGTTTGATCTTGATGAATTTTATAGGAACTGAAAAATGCATTTTCAGTTGTGATTATGTGATTAAATTGATGTAATACTTCCATTAAGTCATGCTAATAAGGGCTTAATTCAAGATAATGGAAGTAGATTGTTATTCTTGATGAATTTGAAGTTTTGGGGTTTTTAGAACTAAGAACCCTAATTCTTCATATGATTGATTAAGTGGGTTTTGGGGGTTGAAAACCTTGTTTTAATAGAAGGTTTTAGCCTAGAAATAAACCCCAAACGATTAAGAACAGCATTAAGAACTTATAGACAAAAACTGCAAGCTACAGTGCACAATTCGCGACTGGACAGGAGACCTGCACTGACGCTAGGCGCAGTGCGTCCCCTTCCAGGCGCAGTGCGCCCCTGGGACAGGGAATCAGAAATGCTATCTTTTGTTTGGCTTGTCCGATTTAGCTCAAACTTGAACCGTAGGCTCGTTATGGTATGAAAAGTTTGGGAAAATTTTTATATTGAGTTTTCGACCCCTCGAGGGCACTGTAGATCGGTTCGAATGCCTCGGTGAATAGTGAAATTCATAAAAAGATAGTAAACGGAAAGTCTCTTATCTAGACATTGTTTGTATTGATACTATATTGAACTCTTATGCATTAGAGTCAATTAGAATGGCTGTTAACCTATAATTATTTTGAAAATGAACGAAATTATAGGTACGGGACAAAGTCTTACGGACTACATTGGAAGGCAAGAAATAACAAGAGCTAGTTGTAGCAATCACCAACGTGAGTAATCTCACTTGTATCCGATGTGATAAATGTTGAATGAGCAGCTGCAGATGGGAATAGTTTTATGGGACGAAAATGACAGATTATATGATGAAATATATGACAATACCAGATAAGCCGTGAGTCTGTTATAGACAAGAACGGAGCTGTGAGTCAATAAAAATGAATGATATGACAATACCAGATAAGCCGTGAGTCTATAATAGACAAGAACGGAGCTGTGAGTCAAACTTATATAAGACAATACCGGGTAAGCCGTGAGTCATCGAGGTGACAAGAACGGAGCCGTGAGTCTAGGAAAAAGCGGGATAAACCCGTGAGCCATATATGATTTTGTGTTGCATGAGAATGCATATTTGATTTTGTATAGAGAATTTTATTCTTATACATGTTATATTTGATTTGATTACTCATTGGGCTTTATAGCTCACGGTTTTATTGATATGTCCCTGCAGGTGAGCGTGATCCCGCCAAAGGGAAAGATAAAGTCCGTGACTGAGGAATTAATATTTGAAGTGACGACCCGGCTTGAAGAATGTATAATATTTTATGTATTGTACTTCGTGATACGCTTGTACTCGTATTGTATTAACTAATACCCCTACTTATGGTTTGTTTGTAAAATATTTGGTTTGAAAAATGAAAATTTTTTTGGGGTGTTTTTGTTAATAAGTCGGGTGTTACAAGTTGGTATCAGAGCCGTGGTTTAAGTGAACTAGGTGTCTTTAGAATAGATTCCTGGACTTAAACCTTGAGAGAAAAACAGACAAATGGACTGTTAGATATATATAAGTTTGTCATTATATATGTAATCTAACGGTTTGCTGAATTTTGAAGTATGAGAAATACAAGGAGTAATCCCACTGGTGCAAATTCGCGTGGAACCTCAAGAAGTGGACTAGCCCGTTCACGTGGTTCTGTGGGACGAAGAGCAAGAGCACCAGCACGGGAACCGGTGGGAGAAAATCCACCTGATATTCGGGCAATAGTGGAAGAAGTGGTTAGGCAAATGATGCCTACATTAACGAATAACCCCAATCCGAGTGACAATCCTAACCCGAGTGCCAATCCTAATCCTAGTGAAGAGGCTGCAAAAAGTATTCATGACAGGCAGCCAGAAGATGAAAGCCAGGGGGAAAGTCGTGCTCGGGCAATAAAAGAAACTCAAGGCGGGGAAGCTTCTACCAAGAAAATCGGATGTACTTACAAGGCCTTCCTTGGTTGTAAACAAAAGGAATTCTCGGGGACAGATGATCCAGTTAAAGCTATGGAATGGATTATGCATATTGAGAAAGTATTTCGAGTCAGCAAATGTGCTGATAATGACAAGGTAGAATTTGCCACAAACCAACTCACAAGCAGTGCACTACATTGGTGGCAAATTTACTACAAGTCACTGAATCTTGATTCAACCCAATCAGTACCGTGGGAACAGTTCAAGATTAAGTTCAATGAAGAATACTGTTCTGAAGTAGCTATAAAGAAACTGGAGGATGAATTCCTGCACATGGAACAGGGTTCCCGATCTGTTCAAGAATATACTCTTAGCTTTCTGGAGAAAGCAAGATTTGCTGAACACCATGTTGATACCGAAAAGAGGAAGATTGATAAGTATGTCTGGGGGTTGACGACCCGAATCAGAGAAATTGTGCAACCACTGAAACTGCCTACTTTCCGACATGTAACACCCGGTTTCTCAATTTATAGGATACACCAATTACATTAATCAAGCATAATACTATTAATGGTGTAACCCCAAAAGAGCAACAAGTTTACAAAGTTATATCAAAAGCATAGTTTAAGTATTTACTTATGTACAAACAAGTTTCATACTAGTTTACTCAAAACCGGATTTTACAAAAGACATAGTCCAACAAAAGAAAATAAGTAAGTCCAAGTCCAAAGTCCATATCCCATCCAGCTAACCCTCCGTGATGTGTTTCCCACGATATGTACTTCCAGAACCTAACACAATTAACATTAACAAACAATATATGAGCTTTGAAAGCTCTGTGAGTAATTAAAGTTTAACTGGACAACAATTGTCCAACATTTCTTTCACAACTTTCTCAATAAACATCTTGATCCTTAATATATATACTCATAATGAGGTTCATTATTCCAAACACTCATAATTGGTATTCTCAAGCAATTTCAAAACAACTCAAATCATACTTCTTCTGTAGTAAACATCAATACCAACACATAATTCATATATTAATAACTACTCACCTGTTGTGGAATCGATGTGTGGAACTCCTGCACCTCGTGTATGTTCCTGCCTTGCCTTAGCTGTAGCATAACAACTCATTTTCATTACTCAAGTTAAGAATAATCTTAATCACACTCAATTTTCATCATAATCAAAGAACTTGTATCATTGAAACAAGTTACAATCAAAAGAGAACAACAATATCAAAGTTATAGCCTTCAATTTCATCACTTAAACACATGTAACCCTAAGAACACAATATAAACACTTCACTAGCTCGACTTTCATAGTTAGAACTCTTTTATACTAACTATTCCACATAATTTAACTCTAACTTTAACAAATTCCAGGTGGCTCATCAAGACCACAAGGAATTACCTCAAATCAAGCAACTCAACCATCAAAACAAGGTCAAAATCGAAGAGAGTTACCTTTCAAGCTCAAAGTATCAATCCCTAGCTTCAATTCGAGGAAGATAGGCTTTAAAATCGACTTAGGAGGCTTGGAATTTGTTTTCTAGGGTTTTGAAGTGTTTTGAACGAAATGGATTTTAACCTCAAATGAAACAAAATCGTGTTTTAAAAACAGATCTGTTCCGATTACACGACCCGTGTAAAAGTTACACGGCCCGTGTAACTCACGGTATGAATTTAGAGTTTGGTCTACAGAACTACACGACCCGTGTCCATATTACACGACCTGTGCTGTACATTTTACACGACCCGTGTTAATATTACACGACCTGTGCTGTACATTTTAGTTTTAGTCTACAGGTTTACACGACCCGTGTCAAAAATAACACGACCCGTGTAATTTACGGTATGCTCAAAACATTCACAAGGAACTCCTACACGACCCGTGTAACTCCTACACGACCCGTGTAGCCTCTTTTTAGCATTTTTCAACTTCAATTTCCTTCCAAATGAAATTCTAACTACCCAAACTCATGCAATAATCTAACTAATCTTAATTACACCAAGATTAACTCAAAAATCTCTAGATTTTAATAACACGGTATTACACGACAAGTGGTGGATCGAGCCACAGAAAGAGAAACAGAATTGAAGCGACAGGAAGATGAAAAGAAAGTCTTGGAAACTAAACGAAAGGCGGAAGACCAAAGTTGGACGCCTCAGAAAAAGTCGCAACAAATCGGGTTTAGGAGTAAAGGCTAGAAAGACGAAGGAAAGTGGTGTGAAAAATGCAGAAAAAGGCACACGGGCAGTTGTCGCAGTGATACTGGGTCAGTTAGCTGCCGAAATTGTGGAAAAACGGGTCATCCTACACGGGAGTGTCGGGCGGAACGAAGATGTTACCAATGTGGAGCTACTGATCACATTCGTCCGAACTGTCCCCAACTGAAATCTGGAGTATACAGTGAAAGACCCAGAGATGATCAAGTGGGAAAGAAAGAAGAGCCAAAGAACAGGGGACGACCAGTGGCCTCGCGAGCTTTCCAGATGACTGTGGAAGAAGCCCGTGAGAAGACAGATGTGGTTACAGGTATCTTTACTCTCAATACCATACCTGTATATGTTATATTTGATCCTGGGGCTACACACTGTTTTGTGTCGGAGTCCTTATTGCCCCGCCTGAATGTACCGTTAACCCCAATGGATGAAAGCTTAGAAGTGGCTATAGCGGACGGTAGATATGTGTGGGTTTCTGAACATTTGGAAGATTGTCAGCTTAAAATCTACGGGACCACTTTCCCTATAGATTTGAAGCCGATGACTACCAATGAATTTGGTGTAATCGTGGGGATGGATTGGTTGGCAACGAATTATGCCAACATGGATTGTAGAAATAAAAACATCACGATATTAACACCGGATGGGGAATGGATAAAGATTCAGGGTGAACGACCTCGGTTGAGAATGCCAGTTATCTCCTTTGCTCAAGCCAGAAGCTGTATTAGTAAAGGAGGGATGTCTTATTTGGCCTATGTAGCGGTGGCTAAACTAGTTAAAGTGGGGGTAGCAAATGTAAACGTGGTAAACGAATTCCCAGATGTATTTCCAGATGAACTTCCAGGGTTGCCACCAGATCGACAGGTTGAGTTCACGATTGAACTGATTCCGGGAGCTGCTCCTGTTGCTCGAGCTCCATACCGTTTAGCACCTTCAGAGATGGTGGAACTGCGGAAGCAACTGGAAGAACTTTTAGATAGGGGTTTCATCAGACCGAGTACATCGCCGTGGGGAGCCCCTATTCTGTTTGTTAAAAAGAAAGATGGGTCAATGCGCATGTGTATTGACTATCGGGAATTAAACAAGATCACAGTGAAGAACAAATACCCGCTACCCAGAATAGATGACCTGTTTGATCAGTTACAGGGAGCATCTTATTTTTCCAAAATTGACTTGAGGTCGGGTTACCATCAGTTGAAGATACGGGAATCTGACGTTCCAAAGACAGCTTTTCGAACGAGATACGGTCATTATGAGTTTTTGGTGATGCCTTTTGGGTTAACCAATGCTCCAACCGTATTCATGGATCTCATGAACCGGGTGTGTCGACCGTTCCTTGATACCTCGGTGATAGTATTTATAGATGATATCTTGGTGTATTCTCGAAGCCAAGCCGAGCATGAGGTGCATCTGCGTCAAGTGTTGGAGTTGCTTCGCCGAGAAAAGCTGTATGCTAAATTCTCCAAGTGTGAATTCTGGTTAAGAGAAGTCCAATTTCTTGGCCATGTAATTAATGCCGAAGGGGTGAATGTCGACCAAGCAAAAGTTGAAGCCGTGATGAAGTGGGAACCGCCTCGAAGTCCAACTGAAGTACGAAGTTTCCTTGGTTTGGCAGGCTATTACAGAAGATTTGTTGAAAATTTTTCTTCAATAGCTGTCCCGTTGACCAAGTTGACCAAGAAAGGCGAAAAGTTCACGTGGGCGGAAAAACAGCAAGAAGCTTTCCAAAGGTTGAAACAAGCCTTGTGTGAAGCACCAGTGTTAACACTACCGCAAAGCGGAGAAGAGTATGTGATCTACAGCGATGCTTCAAGAGTTGGCCTTGGATGTGTATTAATGCAGAAAGGTCGGGTAATAGCTTATGCGTCCCGCCAACTAAAAGATGCTGAGAAGAAGTATCCAGTTCATGACCTGGAATTAGCTGCGGTGGTTTTAGCATTAAAGCTATGGAGACACTATTTATATGGTGTGAAATTTGTTGTCTATACGGACCACAAAAGTTTGAAGTATTTATTTGATCAAAAAGAGCTTAACATGCGACAGCAAAGGTGGATGGATCTACTTAAAGACTTTGACTTTGAAATTCTGTACCACCCTGGCAAGGCGAACGTGGTGGCAGATGCTCTAAGCCGGAAAGAAGCTCCTCTGAAAGTTACATCCGCGTGTATGAGTGTAGCAAGCCGGTTACCAGAATTGATTCGTTCAGCACAAGAAGAAGCGTGTAAGCCGGAGAATGTAAAAAGTGAACGAATGGTTGGATATTTGAAGCATCTGGAAGAAAATGCTCAGAAATTGAAGACCTTCAGAGGACGTGTATGGGTCCCAAAACAAGGAGAAGCGCGAAACTTGCTTCTAGAAGATGCACACTGTAGCCGATACGCAGTTCATCCGGGTAGTACCAAGATGTATCGGACGTTAAAACCGTTGTACTGGTGGCCCAGAATGAAAAGAGATGTTGGAAGATATGTAGAAAGATGTTTGACATGTCTGCAAGTGAAGTCAAACCATCAGAAACCGTATGGAGAAATCCAACCATTGCCGATTCCAGAGAAGAAGTGGGACCATATCACTATGGATTTTGTAACAAAGTTGCCGCGGACACCGCGAGGTCATGATTCAGTGTGGGTGATTATTGATCGACTGATAAAATCAGCACAATTCATACCGATTAGCGAGAAGTACAGGGTGGATCAACTGGCGAAAATCTACATAGATGAGGTGTTATGTCGACATGGATTACCAGCATCGATTGTGTCGGATCGAGATAGCAGATTTACTTCCCATTTTTGGCAAAGTCTTCAAAAGCGATTGGGTTCAAAAGTACTCATGAGTACTGTATACCACCCGCAGACCGATGGCCAAAGTGAAAGAACTATCCAAACTTTGGAAGATATGCTGAGAACCTGTGTAATTGACTTTGGTGGAAGCTGGGAAGATCACCTACCCTTAGTAGAATTCGCGTACAATAACAACTATCATTCCAGCATTCAAATGGCCCCGTATGAGGCATTGTATGGAGCACCGTGTCGTACACCGACTTGCTGGACTGAAGTTGGGGAAAAGCCGTTGGCTGGACCCGAAATTGTAGCACAGACGGAAGAGAAGATCAAACTGATACGAGAAAACTTGAAGGTAGCTCAGAATCGACAGAAACAGTACGCAGACAAACGGGTGAAACCAATAAAATTCCAAGTAGGAGACATGCTTAATTCGTTTTGGGAAGAAAGGAAAGTTGAGTCCTCGTTTTATTGGACCTTTCCGTATATCCCAAAGAATTGGAACCGTGGCGTATAGATTGGAGTTACCTGATGAACTTCATGGTATACATGATGTATTTCATGTGTCCCATTTGAGAAAAACTTTGTTTGAAAAGTCTCAACAAGTACCTCTTGCTGAAATTGAGGTAGATGAAAAATTGAGATATCCGGAACAACCCGAGCGGGTGTTAGACCGCAAGGTAAGACAGCTGCGAAATAAGAAGATCAGCATGGTGAAAGTACTTTGGCGTCATCACAAAGGTTCCGACATGACATGGGAGACCGAAAGTGAAATGAGGGAGAAATACCCTCAACTTTTTGTATGATTTCGGGGACGAAATCTCTTAAAGGAGGGGAGAATTTGTAACGCCAAAAATGTGTTTTATTGTAACCATGGTGTGTTCTACCGGTCACCTTAATATTCACCGGCTCCAACTACACATTTGTTATTTCAAGTAATAACTTACGTACCTTTTTCTATAACTGCTGCTCACCACTCTCGTGGACATTTTACTACTTTTCTTCATTCTCTATTCATCGAGTCTCAAAACGACTCGTCTGCTTTTCCGTGTATATCTACAACAATAGGTAGTAATTTATGTACAATATCAAAATTATTACCCACAATTCTATCGAATTTCTTTCCACTGGGCCACTAGCCCCTCTTTATACCGAGTCTAAAGATGAACTCGGCCACCACTCGGGCTCTCAGCCCTAAATTTCGAAAATCGGATTACTCCAAATACTTCACATACTTCAAAATTAGTAATAATCAGGTCATATATACAACACGCATGTTAATATATACCTAATTTAATAATACAATCTACTATCTTTCAAGGTTTAAGTCTAGGAATATACTATATAGACACCTAATTCACTTAAACCACGGCTCTGATACCAACTTGTAACGCCCAGTTTCAACATAGAGTATACCCAGAAATTTTTTCGCATTTATAACATAAATAGTATAAATGGGTACTCGTGTGCTCTGGAATCTACAAGAATTTACCATCGAGAATCGTCCCTCGATCCGAGCCGGGCGCTACGACCGCTTACCTGCACACAATACAGCACAAACACGTAAGCTACAAAGCTTAGTGAGTAACAATATAACGACATAAATAACTCATGTTAAACGTAATACATCACCCAACTCGTGGGTGTAGTTATCTCCTGTAACCACTTATAAGTACTGGTTAATATAAACATATCAAACCAGTTATATTTCATTATTAATAACTACAAATATTCTTTCTGTAGTTACACTGGTATCTACCGATACCTAAACCACTAAAAACAATCACGGTGTAATACAACTTACACAAGTATACACCTAACCGTCAGCTCGGTATCACTACTCGGTAACACCACACGGTACTTCGTCATACTAATTTTCAACATGAAATCTTCTACTTTACAACCTTTCTGATCGTAAGCCACAAGAGCTTTATATCCAACTCTTCCTCATCCTCTACAGTTTCGAGTCGCTAAGACTCATTACTGCCATTATTGTAGTGTGAGCACAAAAGCTCTAATAACTTATGTTAGGCAATTAAGCCCCTTCTCTTAGCCACGTAGGTCAATACACGTTTCACAAAGATTCTTACCATATGTTAAGTTGTTAAACCCAGCCGCAAGGCCATTACGAACCACAAGGTTTCTGCAATATATCGGGTAATTAACCCCAATCGCTTAGCCATAAAGGCTATTATACTTGGACGCTGAGCCCAATCTCCTAGCCATAAAGGCCGTATATTTGAATATCAAATCAAATCTCTATACAAATAAATTCTATGTTTGCTCTACACTTGGGTATCAACCCATCACATGTAAACACAAAAGGCTCACAACATATCCCGATCTCGTATAGACTCACGGCTTATCCGGTCTTGTCTTTTCCCTGACTCACGGCTTATCCGGTCTTGTCATTTCATTGACTCACGGCTTATCCGGTCTTGTCATTTCATTGACTCACGGCTTATCCGGTCTTGTCATTTCATTGACTCACGACTTATTCGGTCTTGTCATTTCCAAAACTGTTACAAGTTATAAGAGTTTAACCAATATTATATTTGGACGATGAGCCCAATCACTTGGCCATAAAGGCTCAACACCACGACTGTAAGGTACTCATGCCCAATAGTCCCTGCATACCTGTAAAATCACAAGTATCGTATATATATACTACATCATACTACATATATTTCACCATATATATATATATATATATATATATATATATATATATATATATATATATATATATATATATATATATATATATATATATATATATATATATTCATTTTGCATACTTCTCTATGGTTGCTAAGTACCCTTTAAGCAACCCATTAATATCCTAGTTGTACCTATTCACAAAGTACTCATCTAGTGATACATATACTTTACTTCAAATGAACACGAGGTTCTCATCTTAATGTCGGTTACTTCACATCATAACCCCAAACTTCTAACACATATAATCACATAGAATTCTCTATGTGTCTACATAATATACATGTGATTTACTACATGTATTATCTTGTATATAACTACAAAACTCACCTGTAATAACAGGTTATTTCTGATACTTGATACACCCGGATTACATAGTATTTATACATAGTAATCTTTACATACTTGTAAATCAATCTAGCAACATATACACATAACATGTTACAACTAACATGTAGGTAGAGTTACTCACCTGGTTTGAAGTTCTAATAGATCCTAGCTAGAATACCATAGATGCAAATAATCCTTCAAAGATTTCCAGCACCTACATAATCATATACACCAACAAGAGGTGAAAATCTTGTTTTTCAACCATCCAAGCTTGAAACTTGGTCATAATCGTTAAAGCTCAGGATAAGGAGTGATTTAACACATCCAACCAAGCACTATATACTCAATTTTCAACTAATCACAGGTGGCTCTTCACCACAACTCGAAACCCATCCAAAACAACCAAATCAATCCATACAAGAGGGCTAGAATCATAAACCTTACCTCCAATAAGTGAGATATCGAAAATTACTTCAATCCTTCACGTTCTAGCCTTCCGATTTGGTCCAAATATGAAGAGGGAATGTTTTCTAGGTTTGAGAGGGTTTTTCAATCGAAATTCCTCAAGAAAAATGGCTGAAATCGCAATTTAAACAAGTGGGGTCGGCACGAAACCCGACCCGGGTTCCAAAACCCGGTCCTGGTCCTCGCACAGCACGACCCGTGCTGATAGACCCGACCTGTGCTCCTGGCTGCTGTTTGCTTTCGTCTGACAACCCGACCCGGGTTGACTAACACGACCCGGGTTAGTCTAAATTTGTTTCAAACATTGCTTTAAGTCTTCCAACTCGACCCGGTTTAATTCACACGACCCGAGTTGCTCGTTTTTAGCGTTTTTCGCATGAAAACTCTATCTTAAAGGTATCTGAACTATCCAAACATCTATAACATTATTTTATATTGTAATCACGCCATGATTAACGAAAAGTTACTTATTGAAAGTAACGTGGTGTTACATCGCCCATTTATATTCCTGATAATATAGACACTCAAGTAGAAATTAAGCCTCAATTGATAGGAGTATTAACACAGTTTAGAGGATATAAGACAGATGACCCCTATAATCATTTGTATGAATTCCTAGCCATAGCAAATGCCAATATTCCTAGGAACACCAATAGGGATATTTTTAGATTAAGATTATTTCCTTTTACCTTAAAGGACAAAACCAAGTACTGGTTTACATCTCTTCCATCTAATAGTATCACTACTTGGGATCAACTTAAGGCTAAGGTTTTACAAGAATTTTACCCAGCCTGTAAGACTACTGAAGTTAGACGCGCAATCCAAGAGTTTCAGCAAAAGCATGGAGAAGCATTTCATGAGGCTTTCGAACAATTGAAGGAGTTGCTGCGTTCCTGTCCGCATCATGAAGTTCCAAAGTGGCAGCTGGTGAAATTATTTTTTGAAGGAATGAATGAGACGCATCAAGCAATGATAAATGCTTCATCAAGTGGGACGTTCATGTGGCAAGAGCCAGAGGATGCGTGGAGATTTTTGGAGCAGTTAAGTTTAGGATCTAAGGTCAGCGGATCCATGAAGGATAACACAGTGTATGTGGCAAATATTGAAGCAGAAAACAAATGGAAAAGAGAAATCCAAAATGAGCTAAGTGCTGTTACGAAAAAGTTTAATCAAATGCTCACGAGATTTTAGAAGGAGAAAGGAGCATATGTACTGCATGGACAAAGCATATGTAATACATGTGGTGAAATTGGACATAACCATAATGAATGCTCGATGACACATGAGGAGATTAGCCAGGTATACGGATATGGTCAATTTCACAATACACCATGACCATTCATAAATAATCAGCAAAGGGAAGTGAGACAACCACCAGTGAGACAACAACATGTGCAGCCAGCACCTTCATCAGGAATGACGAACATCGGCATGCAAGAAATTTTTGGAATGTTAGTTAAGCTTAAGGATGTGGAAGATTCCAATTCGCAAGCAATTTTGAAGTTAGGAGAATTTCTTATTAAATTGGAAAAGGACATAGAGCAGGAAAAAGCACAACCACCAGAGGTGCAAGTGAATGAAGTTATCACACTCAGAAGTGGAAAGAAGGTGGATAACAAGGTTACAGCCCCGCCAGCAGAAGAAGATAGTGATGTGGAGATTATTTTTGATGAAAAAGAAGAGTTGGAAAAGGAAAAGAAGAGAGAAAAAGAGGAACACGCGCAAAAGAAGAAACCAGCGAGTACATGGGAAGAGGGAGAAATAAGTGGGACAGTTCCTTTTCCTGCGGCTTTGGAAAATCCTGAAAGAAGACCATATGGGAAAAAAAGACCACAAGCAGAAGATATATGGGATCTGTTTAATCAGATCAAAGTCAACATCCTATTGGTTAAGCTTATCAAGGAGGTCCCTGCGTATGCGAAATTTCTCAAAGACATGTGTATTCACAAGAAGCATATTCTGTCTCATTTGCCCAAAATGATTAGTTTACCCGAAAATGTAAGCTCAGTAATTGTGGATGCATTACCTCCCAAGATGAAGGACCCATGGGTTCCTCTCATTTCAGTTGATTTAGGTGATGTGCATATCAAGAAAGCTCTGTTAGATTTGGGTGCAAGCGTGAACATTCTACCAGGACAGCTCTTTGACAAGTATGAATTCGGTACTTTAAGGCCTACTGATGTGATTTTACAGCTTGCTGATAAGTCTACAAAGATTCCCAGGGGAATGTTGTCGGATGTTATCATTAAACTGAGAGATTTCTATTATCCAGCAGATTTCCTAGTTTTGGATACCCGTCAGGCTGCCAATGGAGAGCAACCGACGATTATTTTGGGGCGACCTTTATTGGCTACAGCTAATACAAACATTGACTGTCGTACAGGAGAGATGGGGATTTCGTTTGGGCATCGGCAAACTAAGATTAACATTTTTAATGCCAAAGGAAGTACCATGGAGGATGAAGAATGTTACCAGGTGGACATCATAAATGAGTTAGTGCAGCATTATACGCCTGAAGTGTTGCAATAAGAGGAGATGAATACTCAAGAAAAAGGAGAGGCTGAGCAGGAGGAACAAGAAGAAGAAGCAGCAAGAAAGGACAAAGGCATGAAGCAGGAAGAGTGCGTGCACATCAAGAAGCTGTCGACGGAGATTCCTAAGACATTATAACCGTCCTTACAGGAACCGCCAACTTTAGAGTTGAAACAGTTACCAGCTCATATAAAGTACGCCTTCTTAGGAGAAAAAGAGACTTTGACGGTGATCTTAGCAGCAAACTTGACACTGGAACAAGAAAAAGACTTGCTCAAGGTTTTGTCTAGACATAAGGAAGCCATTGGATGGACAATTACAGATTTGAAAGGTATTAGCCCAACTACGTGTATACATCGGATCATCACTGAAAAAGGAGCCAAACCTGCCAGGGATACGCAAAGAAGATTGAATCCAAATTTGAAGGAAGTTGTGAAGAAGGAAGTTCTGAAATGGTTGGATGCTGGGATCATATATCCAACCTCCGATAGTGAATGGGTCAGTTCGACACAAACCATGCCGAAGAAATCTGGTATAACTGTAGTAGATACTAAAGATGGTGATAAGGTATCCACGAGACCCGTGACTATACCCATGACTGGTTGGAGAGTATGTATCGATTACAGGAAAATCAATGCCGCTACGTCTAAGGGCCATTTCCAATTACCATTCATTGATCAAATTGTAGAAAAGTTAGCTGGACAGAAGTATTATTGTTTCTTGGATGGCTATTTTGGGTATAATCAGATTGCCATTCACCCGGAGGATCAAGCGAAGACCACATTCACATGTCCATATGGTACTTTTGCATTTCGCAGAATGCCATTCGGATTGTGTAATGCCCCCGCAACGTTCCAACGGTGTATGATGGCGATATTCTCTGACATGATTGGTGACTCTTTGGAGATCTTCATTGATGACTTCTCGATTTTTGGATCAACATTTGAGGCGTGCTTAAGTCAATTAGAAAAGGTGTTACAAAGATGTGTTGAGTCTAATCTGGTGCTTTCTTGGGAGAAAAGCCATTTTATGGTTAGGGAAGGAATAGTCTTAGGTCATGTGGTCTCCGAGAGAGGATTTGAGGTAGATCGTGCTAAGGTCAAGGTTATTTCCACATTGCCACCCCCGACATCCGTGAAAGGGGTTAGATCTTTCTTAGGCCATGCTGGTTTTTACCGTAGATTTATTAAGAATTTTAGTACTATCTCTAAACCTCTTTGTAGCCTACTTTTGAAAGACGCACCATTTATTTTTTATGAAGAGTGTGTAAAAGCATTCAACATTTTAAAAAATAAATTGGTCGAGGCTCCCATTCTAAAACCTCCTGATTGGACCCAACCTTTTGAAATTGTGTGTGATGCTAATGACTATGTTGCTGGTGCAATATTAGGACAAAAGATTGATAGGAAGCCAGTAGTCATATGCTATGCGAGTAAAACTTTTTCCGAGGCTCAGTTAAATTACACAACCACCGAAAATGAGTTACTTGCCGTAGTATTTGCATTGGACAAGTTTAGATCCTACATCTGGGGATCAAAGGTGGTGGTTTATACCGACCACAGTGCTGTTCGACACCTACTTGCGAAAAAGGAGTCTAAACCAAGACTGATCAGATGGATACTTCTCTTGCAAGAGTTCGATGTGGAAATCAAGGACAAGAAATGAGCAGAAAATGTGGTCGCAGATCATCTCTCAAGACTGCCAGCAGAAGGGTTAGAAACTGGAATTAAAGATTCATTCCCAGATGAGAAGATATTGGAGCTCACTGGAGCTCCATGGTATGCAAATTATGTCAACTTCTTGGCTACAGGAGCAATGCCAACACATTGGACGAAACAGAGGCAGAAGCAATTTCGCACGTATGCAAAAAGGTTTATTTGGGATGAACCTGATCTTTTTAAAGTAGGGGAGGACTAGATAATTCGTCGATGTGTGCCTGATAGTGAGATTGGTGATGTCTTGGAACACTGTCATTCGTCAGCATGTGGAGGACACTTTAGCGGAAAAAAGACATGATACAAAGTTTTGGAAGCAGGATTGTACTGGCCAACCATCTTCAGAGATGCCCACAAAACCGCCAACGAGTGCCTGAACTGCCAGCAATTGGGAAACATATCGAAAAGGGATCAAATGACCTTATACCCGATATTGGTGGTAGACATTTTCGATGTCTGGGGGATTGATTTCATGGGACCATTTCCCACTTCGCATGGTTATGCTATATTCTGGTCGCAGTGGATTATGTGTCCAAGTAGATTGAGGCAGAAGCGACCCGCACAAACGATCATCACGTGGTGTGCAAATTTGTTAAGAGAAATATTTTCACTCGACATGGAATCCAACGAGTCATCATAAGTGATGGGGGTCGTACTTTAAGAACTTCAAATTCGGGAGGCTACTGATGCATTACGGGGTGAATCATCGAATCGCAACACCTTATCACCCACAAACAAGTGGCCAGGTAGAAGTATCCAACAGACAGATCAAGGAAATTCTTCAAAAGACGGTCAGGACAGACAGAAAAGATTGGTCGCAAAGGTTGGATGACGCATTATGGGCATACAGAACTGCTTATAAGACACCAATCGGAACTACTCCGTATAGGCTGGTTTATGGGAAAGGCTGTCACTTGCCTGTGGAACTCACCAACCGAGCCCTATGGGCCACCAAACAAGTGAACATGGACTACACTGAAGCCGAAAAGGAACGAAAGTTGTAGCTATCTGAACTGGAGGAGTTGCAAGATGAAGCCTACGAGAATGCAGCTATATACAAGTCGAAAATGAAGCGGTATCACGACGCTAAGCTCCGGTTGAAAACTTTTGAAGTAGGACAGAAGGTATGGTTGTACAACTCAAGATTGAAGTTGTTTCCTGGGAAATTAAGAAGCAAATGGAATGGGCCATACGAAGTGGTTAATGTCACAGATTATGGTGCAGTAGAGATCCGGGATTTCAAAGGTGGACAGCCTTTCAAAGTCAATGGACGTAGACTCAAACCCTATGTCATTACAGGCACATTTCAGAAACTGGAAGTAGAAACGGTAGAGTTCGTGACAAACGTTCCTGTATATACGTCATAGGTCAGGTAAGTGCATGTCCGGCTGAAGACGTTAAACTTAGCGCTTGTCGGGAGGTAACCCGATCATCATATGTATAATCTGCATTTTCAATGGATAATTACTCACATTTGATTGGACACGGTAAGAAAAGAACAAGTGTGGGGTCAATTTGGCAATTTTGCAACACCGCGACGCGAGATCTTAGGATCCGCGCCGCACGTGTCTAGTTTTCGCGATTATAATTAAAATCAGATTTTTATACGCGACGCGGATAGAAGCTTCCCGCGCCGCGGCCTTATCTTAATTTGAAATTAGAGATAATCACAGAAACAGAGTTTGAGATCAACTCCAAAACCCTCACACTTGTATATAACTCAACTCGCTTAATTCATCGTATTCTTTACTGTGATCAATCTTTCGTGCAACCCATTCAACTGCATCCTCGCATTACTTTCAGCAGAATCAAGCACTATGTCTTCCTCTGCAAGTTCAGGATCCATCGACTAGAACTCCTTGGCTACAGGAGTTGACAGAACACTCGCCTACAGTTTTTGCAACCGCCGATCAATTCAACAGCATAAGAGGATTCTTCCTGCCCGGCCGGTCAACTGGGAGTTGACCAAGGAATCGGGAATTCTTGAACATTTACAAGATTGGTTAGTCCAAACAGGCTACGAGGATGGCGAACTCACTTACACATGTCGGGCAATTAAGAATGTGGTTCATATGGAGGAACCCATTTATCGTGAGGTGTTCTTGCAGTTTCTTGCAAGTTATCACTTTGATGATCAGCCATTGGGGATGAATACTGAAGAGATGGTCCAGTTTCGATTGGGGAACCACAACCGGAGCTGCAGTTTAAAAGAGTTTGGGTATCGAATTGGGCTGTACACATAGGAAGAGTCGGAGGCGTCGGGGTTCGGGCCATTCCACAATCGTGCCAACTATGATGCCGACGATTCCTTTTCACCGGGTGATTACTGGAGCACCATATCATCCACACGGTATCACGAGAATACCATGCGCACGGGACTGATGCACTTGTCGGCGCACTGGATGCTGCATCGGTTGATATCGACTATGTTTTGGCCTCGGGCAGACGAGGAACGGGTGTTGCCACGTGAGCTACATCTCATGTGGTGTTTAACAGGATGCTCCAGACATGCAACATTCCTTATTTTGTCGCCAGCTATTTCAAACAATTGACGGACGCGCCATTAAAATATATAGCTCTTGGTGGTGGACATTATGTGATGAGGCTGGCACAGTCTTACGGGTTACTATCCGAATATACTACCCGTGGATTGATAGTCATTCAGCCAGTCCCCTTTAGCCCACCGACCACCACTTCCAGATATGTTATTTATATTAACGACGGGATTAAATCGGTCGATCGAGCACCCTTCCCAGTTCTACGAGGCGAACCATCAGCATCTAGGAAGCGATTGCGGGCAACCGTCAATTTGCCCCGAGGACTCTCTCCGGCCACCATGGAATCTAGATTCTTAGCTGATGAAGTTAAGACGGTTCAGCAAGCACTGCAAACCCATAAACAGGAACACAGGGTTCAGGCAATGACGATGCACGAGGTGGACCGTCGTACGAAGAATACACACGCGCAGCTTCTTTGGCTGTCGGAATGTGTAACCAATTTCATCAAAGGATCCCAAAATCCCATTCTGCGACCCCAGCCACCCAACCTTGAAGCAGAAGAAGACGAGCCCATGGAGGAGGATGCAGATGAAGCAGAGGGAGAAGAGGATGACACTGCTCACAATTGAGGATAGTGTAATTACCTTGTGGTTGAGTTGTTTTACTTTTAGTATAGTTGTATTTCTTGAACAATTCATGGTAATTCTTAGGCTTTTAATGTTCTAGTATACGAATAAGCTTTTTGGGCAATAGGGAAAGTAATAAAATTAGGTAAATTTGTGTTGACTATCTGTTTATGAGTGTTTGGAAGTGGTTGAATTTTCTACAATTACCACGGCGCGGCACCCTTATAGGGCGCGACGTGGTCATTTCCAATTTGACGTTACCTTCAGACCTCGTAATTACCGCGATGCGCGCCCTTCTATCACGCGTCGCGGTCATCCGCAACACATAAAAATTGTTCGTGTACATTATATTTTACTTTTTAGCTTTTATTTCTTTTTGCATTTAATGTTCTATTGAGTTATGCATGTGATACCAAATTGGAGGAATTGTTTCAAACAAGTGTGGGGTCACCGTGCCCCCTCCACTTGCTTTGACTAACGGCGTGTTTTCACTGTTGCGCTACAACTCCTGAATCGAGGAATTTTTGTACGTGTTTGTGTACATGTCACAATCAAGCAATCTACCGTCAAAAGGGGTAACTCTTTCTCCCTAGTTCTAAAATTATTTTTTTGTACAACGGGGACGTTGTACGGTTTTAAGTGTGGGGTGTGGATGGTCGAAAGAGTAGTTTTTGAAATTTTCGCGGAAATGATCGGTTTTCAAAATTTTTAGCAATTTTTTCAAAATTTTTAATAGGTTGTAATTTTGAGACGAATAGTTTCTGAATGGTTGTAGCATTGGTATTTTTCAAGGAATACTATTTAGTTGTTGTCATGCTATGAGTTTAGTCAAATAAGTTGAGTTTTAGGAGTTAGACGATTGGAGTGTTTTAGGATTGGAATTTAGGAGGGAATTGTCAATCTGTGACCTTTGTTGTTCGAGCCGGTAGGTCCGAAAAGGGTGGCCTCGAAAAAGGCATTTATGCACCATACCACCTAAGATCGTCTGGTCTGGGATGGTATTTCTGAAAGCTCGTTACTCGGACAACATCAAAAGTCATGGACAATTCTTTAATGGCCTTTAGAATCTGAATGAGTACGTACACGTCATTGTGGACAGAAAATTTGTAATCATGGGTTCTTCAGAAAGTCATGAATTCCAAAAAAAATATTCCGATTATGTTTTCACAAACTATTTCATTCTAACTCTTAGGGCAATAAGCTTTGAAATTGAACACATTCAAAAATTGTTTGAGTCTTAGTTAGAATTTGTTAAAAACTCTCTTGCTTGGGGACAAGCAAGGCACAAGTGTGGTGTCACACCCCCAAACCACGATGGCGGAAACGTCTGAGGGTGGATGACTTCATGAACATTATCACAACAACGTTTGTACAATAGTGATCAAAGCAAACACATCCACCATATACATAATTGTAAATGTTATAAGAGTTCAAAAGATTGTATGTTTTAAATACAATTATAATATGATATCAAAATACATAGTACGACGCCATAGCGACCCATCGTCAAAGGTTGTAGTTACCTTATCAATTTCCTGAGAATACAAGTAGTTTGAAAGAGTGTCAACATTACGTTGGTGAGTGCATAAGATTTTTGTATGAGAAAATCCATAATCATTTTTCCTTGTAAAAGGATAGTGTTTGAAACCAGAAAATCCAATATTTTCTAATAAATGAGTCGTAGTCTTAAAACCCAAAGACCGAGAATGTATAAGTATTTCTATACTTGAAAATAGTATTACGTAGTTTTATTCTTGTATGAAACAGTGTAAATAGATGTTTACTCGTATACCAATTGTAGATTTAATTCTGTAAAACACATATGTATAAGTAAACCATACTTATATTTATATAACTGATAAAACATAGTTTTAATTTCCATAGAACCAGTGTGTATAAGTAAAAACCATACTTATAGTTGTAACTTGTTAAAATGTAGTTTTAATACCATAAAACTTGTATGAGGAGTCTCTTTCCTTGAAAAAGGTAGTATTGTAATCCAAGAAAATCCAATATTTTCTTATGAATGTATCCAAGTCTTAAAAACCCAAAGACTAAAATGTATAGTGTAGTTTGTAGTATAAAGGCATTGAAAATGTATATTTCTACATAAACAATTTATAAAGTTGATTTATCATGCGAGACGCCCTATAACCATACTGTGACCATGTAGGCCTGCTTCGACGTTCTTCAGGCATCAGACTGTTATGACATTTGTCACCTCAGACCCGTCGGTCTAGCTGTAGCTAGCAGATCAGGTGCGGGGTTGTCAATCCCGTATAGATCTATACACAAATATCACGCTCTCTTACCGAGACTCTAGTTATAAATTTCAGGACTTATAGTATGTACTTAAATAAGCACTGTGAAGACCCGTCTCACAAAAATGTATGTATCAATCAACTTGTTATTCGTATATGAAAATCCCTTGTATTTGCCCATTATCATTTTTTTCCATGATAATATAGTAATGTATAATTATATATTTTTATATAATTATTTTGTCTTGTTCAAAATTTCATAGTAACCTTGTGTCCATAAACTATTCTTATAATAGTCTATTTTTAGTATTCCGTCGTAAAAAGCGTATATTTACAAATATATGTGAAATAACTTATTTAGACTCCTTTTAAGATATATTATCCACAATAGTGGTGTAATAAATTGGTTATACCCATTATTAATTCCAATATAATATTTCATGACTATCAAATAAAGAACGGCCAGGTAGAAGATCAAATGGGGAGGCAGGACCCTTTCAACGTATAAGCCTTTCGGAAATCCAACAACCTAGCCTAAATGATCGGCCTAGACACCGCCCTCGTAAGTAGATCATTCGATATTATTTTTGGAACTATAATTGAATTGTTGTCATAATGATGTTTACAAAATTTACATTTTGTTTACTACTGTTACAAATGAGTATAAATAGCTATTTTTATAGTATAACTTGTATTCTCTCCCTTAAAAACTTGAATAAATATAAAAAGAAGGGGTATGAACTCACCTCAATGTCGACTAGAACCTTATTGCCAATTCTTGTTAGATCGCCCGACTCTTCGTGCTTATAACTCGAACTCACTATATTTATAACTGAAATATCTACTTCTAATGCTCATTCTTCGTATATATCTATATATATCGAAGAATCTTCTAGCAATATTATCTAGTGATATAGAGATCGAGATATGAGTTGTGAGAAATGAGAGGATTTGAGCCTCTATTTATAGTAGGTTTATTTTCGTATAGCGGCCCTCAAGATACAGATATCTGACATTTATAGCTTTTAGAAATTGTTAATGACAAAACATACCCTTAAAATACTCTTTAAATAGATTTAATAGTTTTTATATAAAATGAATGATTTTTGTTTATAAAAATATGATTTACAAAAATCGTAGTTTAATAATATCAACTTTTTAACTAAAAGTCTTTAACGAATTAACAAAAGGGTATTAATTGTAAGTTTAATAACAATATAGGGGTTAAATGTAAATACAATTTCATTTTATACAAGTTAGGAGGATTAGAAATTCATTTAGAAGGAGTTTAAACCTTAAAAATAGTATAAAGGAGTTACATGGGTCGTGTAGGAGTCACTCGGCTCGTGTAGTACACATTTTCGAAACTGTTTAGCTTTACAGGAGTTACACGGGGCGTGTTCTAGTTACTGTAGCATCCAGTAGAATTACACGGGTTGGGTTTCAGAGTACGGGTCGGATTTTTAGAAGTTAACAATGCTAACTTTACTGGTTAGCGTCGCTAACCTGTGTTAGCGGGGTTATTTGGGCAACTTTCCTTATTTACCCCATTTACGAATCAAAAATCTTCCTAGATTATTTTCAAAGTAAAAGGTACCAAATTTAGTTATTTTGATCAAGAGTTTTACGTAGGAAAAGTTTGCGGAAGTTGGATTTAACACCCGGAACGCGTTCTCGATTTCTTAATTCACAAGGTTAGAAATTTTGAGTGTTAGGGTTTCAAACCCTAGATGTCCAAATCTGAAAGTATGCATTGGTTCACCTCATATGTAGGTTGCTAATATTTGTTGTATTGAGTCCAAATATTGTGATGTTTTTTTTAACGGTTGATTTAGTAAAATCGTGAAATTAGGAGTTTCGGTATGATAACATATGATATTCTCTAATTGTGACTTGTATTAGCTATTTATTTCTTAATCATTTGAGTTAAGTATTATGGAAATGGCTAAGCATATTTAAGATATTATATGTGATGTCATTTTACAGTTGATACTCGTAGGATGGAAGGAAACATGTCAGATACAGGTGAACCACGTGCTGTACAATGCCAGATGAGTAAGTTCTAGTTCATTATTTATGAATAGATTATTATTGAATTAAATGTTCATTGAACTATTTCCGTTATCAGCAGATATATATATATATATATATATATATATATATATATATATATATATATATATATATATATATATATATATATATATATATATATATATATATATATATATATATATATATATATATATATATATATTAAAATAAATGTCTTTTCGTTACCCTATCCTCATCGGAGTCAAGCCGCAAATTTGGAAAAGATATCACTTAGGGTAGTGAAAAGATTGCACCTACTGTAGATATTTTGAATTTCAATAATAAGAACGTGGGTTGTCCTTTCAGTTCCAGCTGTAAGATACTATATAAACGGGTATGTAGTATCATCCATATCTACATCTTTTGCTACTACCAGTTTATTTTTATATAATCTCGGATTTCCAAATCGAGGTATGGAAAATAGATCTCCTATGGAAAATTTGTTAGACACTAAGCTGAATTTCTTAATGGAAGAGGGTACCTCCCTATCATTTAATCAGATACCTCCACTAGGGTTTGGTAATTATAGTATCGTAAACTCCTTTTATTTCTTATTCCTTTTTCTATTGTTTTGATTTTTGTTTTAAACTATGTGGGGTATAGATTTTCCAGATATATTAACGCTGGATCAACCTCAAGATGATCTTGAAGTTTTTCCTCTGATGAGTATTCTCCCTGAAGATCCACTGCCTTTAAATCAAGATATCGCTGTTGGGCAATCTCAATATATACTTTCAGGTTAAGTCATTTTGTTAAGCTTTATGTTTATTTTGCTTAATTATATAACATACGTTATACACAGATCCATTTGTAGATAATCTTACTAATGATAATCTAAGCATGAACGTGCCCATACTGCATAGTGGAGTAGATCTAACAAATCAGGGGTTTCAAACTGACATTCAAAATCAGGATCAAATACAGCCGATCCATGATGACACTATCGGGCTCGCTTCAGCGAATCCTGAGTCCGTGGGTGGTTTTCAATATCAGGATCATTTTCAATTGATCCAAAGTAACTTAGAAAGTTTCAAGAATGGGAATTCTGGGTTTATGGTTGATTTTGGAAATCAAGAACTATTACCCATAATAGGTAACAATGAAAGTGTTAGTGATCAGGATCATACACAAATGATCCAAAATGAAAACGTTTCAACCTCGATTCCAAGAACCTTTGAAATTTGTAGAAAAAGGGGTTCTAGACATGCGTTGAGTAAGGAAACAATATCCATGCATTTTGATAAGCCCATTTTGGAAGCTGCAAGGGAACTCAACGTTGGATCAACACAGTTGAAGCAACGCTGTAGGAAGTTAGGCATCAAAAGTTGGCCTCGACGACAGATTAAGAGTCTACAAACTCTTATTAACCATTCTCAGGTTAAGAATTGTATTTCTTTCTCCACAATTTCAATGCCATGAGGTTGTAATGACTGAAAGTATTTATGCAACAGAAATTGGATAATAATCCTAGTAGAGCAGACATAATATTTGGTCTAGAGAACGAGAAAAGAGCAATAGTCGAGGGTTCCAGTTCGAAGATAACTGATACCACAAAGACATTGAGGCAAGCTGCATTTAATGCTGTTTACAAGAAAAGAAAGGTTCAGAAGAGGGAGGAAGCTTCATCAGGGACCCATACACAGCAGCAATCTCTGCCTTCTGTTTCTGCGATGAGTGGTTTTAACCATGATTTTCTCAAGATCGTAAGTGAAGAGAACCCAGAAGACTTGGCAGGTGACTTAGCCCGCCTTCGGCTTTCAGATTGAATTTCTACGAATATTAGTTTAATGGAACTGTTGGTAGGGATGATGGAAGGTTTTCGATAATAGTTATTGGTCAGGTATTATCGAATTGTCATGTCTACTATGTAAGGATAGGGGTATAAGAGGTACATAAAGTGTCTAGATGTATGGTTCTATAGTATTATAAAATACTCCTGTAGTATTTTAGCTTTATATTTTGTTTTAGAGTTTCTTTGTATATGGTTCTTGGTAAGTTTTTAGACTTGTTGTTCACTACGACTATTTCTAAGTACATGTTAGTCATACCTTGGACAAATACAGTTGATTAGGCCTTATCTGTCCTAGGTATGATTACATAACTACCTAGGCCTACTCGTAGTGTTCAACTCATCTTATTACTCTTGTATTGTTCTGGTTATGACACTGTTCTAGTATGTATGTACTTGTACTTATACTTTATAAAAATATCATTGTATTTTAAAGTATACTTTGTATAGATTGTTTTAGAGAGTTTTAGTCCCATTGTATTTATAGTTGTATATCTTAAATGGATTGATATACTTAGTTCATTATAAACAATGCTCTGATACCAATCTGTCACACCCCCAAACCACGATGGCGGAAACGTCTGAGGGTGGATGACTTCATGAACAGTATCACAACAACGTTTGTACAATAGTGATCAAAGCAAACACATCCACCATATACAAAATTTTAAATGTTACAAGAGTTCAAAAGATTGTATGTTTTAAATACAATTACAATATGATATCAAAATACATAGTATGACGCCATAGCGACCCATCGTCAAAGGTTGTAGTTACCTTATCAATTTCCTGAGAATACAAGTAGTTTGAAAGAGTGTCAACATTACGTTGGTGAGTGCATAAGATTTTTGTATGAGAAAATCCATAATCATTTTTCCTTGTAAAAGGATAGTGTTTGAAACCAGAAAATCCAATATTTTCTAATAAATGAGTCGTAGTCTTAAAACCCAAAGACCGAGAATGTATAAGTATTTCTATACTTGAAAATAGTATTACAGAGTTTTATTCTTGTATGAAACAGTGTAAATAGATGTTTACTCGTAGACCAATTGTAGATTTAATTCTGTAAAACTCATATGTATAAGTAAACCATACTTATATTTATATAACTGATAAAACGTAGTTTTAATTTCCATAGAACCAGTGTGTATAAGTAAAAACCATACTTATAGTTGTAACTTGTTAAAATGTAGTTTTAATACCATAAAACTTGTATGAGGAGTCTCTTTCCTTGAAAAAGGTAGTATTGTAATCCAAGAAAATCCAATATTTTCTTATGAATGTATCCAAGTCTTAAAAACCCAAAGACTAAAATGTATAGTGTAGTTTGTAGTATAAAGGCATTGAAAATGTATATTTCTACATAAACAATTTATAAAGTTGATTTCCCATGCGAGACGCCCTATAACCATACTATGACCATGTAGGCCTGCTTCGACGTTCTTCAGGCGTCGGACTGTTATGACATTTGTCACCTCAGACCCGTCGGTCTAGCTGTAACTAGTAGCTCAGGTGCGGGGTTGTCAATCCTGTATAGATCTATACACAAATATCACGCTCTCTTACCGAGACTCTAGTTAAAAATTTCAAGACTTATAGTATGTACTTAAATAAGCACTGTGAAGACCCGTCTCACAAAAATGTATGTATCAATCAACTTGTTATTCGTATATGAAAAACCCTTGTATTTGCCCATTATCATTTTTTTCCATGATAATATAGTAATGTATAATTATATATTTTTATATAATTATTTTGTCTTGTTCAAAATTTCATAGTAACCTTGTGTCCATAAACTATTCCTATAATAGTCTATTTTTAGTATTCCGTCGTAAAAAGCGTATATTTACAAATATATGTGAAATAACTTATTTAGATGGTTATAAAGAACTCCTTTTAAGATATATTATCCACAATAGTGGTGTAATAAATTGGTTATACTCATTATTAATTTCAATATAATATTTCATGACTATCAAATAAAGAACGGCCAGGTAGAAGATCAAATGGGGAGGCAGGACCCTTTCAGCGTATAAGCCTTTCGGAAATCCAACAACCTAGCCCAAATGATCGGCCTAGACACCGCCCTCGTAAGTAGATCATTCGATATTATTTTAGAAACTATAATTGAATTGTTGTCATAATGATGTTTACAAAATTTACATTTTGTTTACTACTGTTACAAATGAGTATAAATAGCTATTTTTATAGTATAACTTGTATTCTCCCCCTTAAAAACTTGAATAAATATAAAAAGAAGGGGTATGAACTCACCTCAATGTCGACTAGGACCTTATTACCAATTCTTGTTAGATCGCCCGACTCTTCGTGCTTATAACTCGAACTCACTATATTTATAACTGAAATATCTACTTCTAATGCTCATTCTTCGTATATATCTATATATATCGAAGAATCTTCTAGCAATATTATCTAGTGATATAGAGATCGAGATATGAGTTGTGAAAAATGAGAGGATTTGAGCCTCTATTTATAGTAGGTTTATTTTCGTATAGCGGCCCTCAAGATACAGATATCTGACATTTATAGCTTTTAGAAATTGTTAATAACAAAACATACCCTTAAAATACTTTTTAAATAGATTTAATAGTTTTTATATAAAATGAATAATTTTTGTTTATAAAAATATGATTTACAAAAATCGTAGTTTAATAATATCAACTTTTTAACTAAAAGTCTTTAACGAATTAACGAAAGGGTATTAATTGTAAGTTTAATAATAATATAGGGGTTAAATGTAAATACAATTTCATTTTATAGAAAAAGAAAATATTAAATATAGAACTAATATCAATAATATTAAATTTTGACGTCAGATTGTTCGTATCGACGATACCGTTTTGACGGTAATTTTTCCGTTTTATAAAACGTCATAATATTATTGATAAATTTAAAAATACGTATTGAATACGTAGTGTTTGAAATGAAAATACAAATTCTTTAAGGGTAAAATGTGTAAAATTTATTAAATAATGAAGTGGGGCCCATTTTATATAAAATAAAATTAAATTAAATAATAATAACCATTTTCAAACTTTGAAAACAGTGTTTCTTTTTTTTTTTTTCAATATCTTTGACAAATTTTTTTTATTATATATTTATATATATATATATATATATATATATATATATATATATATATATATATATATATATATATATATATATATATATAAAATCAAACGTCGCTTTCAAGTTTAAATTATACGTTTTTCTATCATAACTTTTTATATATAACGTTTGGTAAAAATATAAATATATATTCAGAACTGTCGTATTTTTATCTACGTTTTGATATAAAAATTATAATATTCGGATGAGTTTTCAATTTTACCATTCACTATTCACGCGGTCACTAGTCACGCGAATCACTGTTCATCTCGGATACTATTTATACTGAATCACTGTTCGCGTCGGATACTATTCATACCGGATCACTGTTCACGTCGGCTACTATTCATGCCGGAGACTATTCACGGCGTAAAAATTTTAATTTTAATATTTTTTTATCAAAACGTCTAACTTTGCAGTGTATGTTCGCACAATTGATTTGAATTAGTGTATGTAGTATTATAATATTCAATAATACATCGTAGAGGTTATAAAATTTATATTTCAATATCTTAACCTAACGTGTGCTCTGGTTGACTCGAGTTGACTTTCGTTGACTACTTTGACAGTTGTCACATTATCTACCCGTTAAAAGGAATTTCGTCCCGAAATTTAGCACTTTGAATAGATCCTCTTGGGTTTGGGAAGAGATGTGGGTATTTGAGTTTCATCTGGTCCTCATGTTCCTAGATAAATTCAGGTCCACGGTTGGTGCTTCCTAGTTTTTAATTCCTTTGATTTTGGAGTGTAATGTCGTGATATTTTCGATAAGTAACTTGAGTTAATCCTAATATAAATAAGAGTTACTAGGTTGTTATGTGAGTTAGGAGGATTAGAAATTCATTTAGAAGGAGTTTAAACCTTAAAAATAGTATAAAGGAGTTACATGGGTCGTGTAGGAGTCACTCGGCTCGTGTAGGAGTCACTCGGCTCGTGTAGTACACATTTTCGAAACTGTTTAGCTTTACAGGAGTTACACGGGGCGTGTTCTAGTTACTGTAGCATCCAGTAGAATTACATGGGTTGGGTTTCGGAGTACGGGTCGGATTTTTAGAAGTTAACAATGCTAACTTTACTGGTTAGCGTCGCTAACCTGTGTTAGCGGGGTTATTTGGGCAACTTTCCTTATTTACCCCATTAACGAATCAAAAATCCTCCTAGATTATTTTCAAAGTAAAAGGTACCAAATTTGGTTATTTTGATCAAAAGTTTTGCGTAGGAAAAGTTTGCAGAAGTTGGATTTAACACCCGTAACGCGTTCTCGATTTCTTAATTCACAATGTTAGAAATTTTGAGTGTTAGGGTTTCAAACCCTAGATGTCTAAATCTGAAAGTATGCATTGGTTCACCTCATATGTAGGTTGCTAATATTTGTTGTATTGAGTCCAAATATTGTGAAGTTTTTTTTAACGGTTGATTTAGTAAAATCGTGAAATTAGGAGTTTCGGTATGATAACATATGATATTCTCTAATTGTGACTTGTATTAGCTATTGATTTCTTAATCATTTGAGTTAAGTATTATGGAAATGCCTAAGCATATTTAAGATATTATATGTGATGTCATTTTACAGTTGATACTCGTAGGATGGAAGGAAACATGTCAGATACAGGTGAACCACGAGCTGTACAATGCCAGATGAGTAAGTTCTAGTTCATTATTTATGAATAGATTATTATTGAATTAAATGTTCATTGAACTATTTCCGTTATCAGAAGATATATATATATATATATATATATATATATATATATATATATATATATTAAAATAAATGTCTTTTCGTTACCCTATCCTCATCGGAGTCAAGCCGCGAATTTGGAAAAGATATCACTTAGGGTATTGAAAAGATTGCACCTATTCATGCCGAATCACTGTTCATGCCGGAGACTATTCACGACATAAAAATTTTAATTTTAATATTTTTTATCAAAACGTCTAACTTTGCAGTGTATGTTCGCACAATTGATTTGAATTAGTGTATATAGTATTATAATATTCAATAATACATCGTAGAGGTTATAAAATTTATATTTCAATATCTTAACCTAACGTGTGCTCTGGTTGACTCGAGTTGACTTTCGTTGACTAATTTGACAGTTGTCACATGTGGGGTGTTTGACAACGCCTTGTAATATCAAGTATTTTAGTAGTTGTTGAGCCCTATTCTTAGTGAAATTATATCATAGATGCTTTGGTATTCTCACTTTTTGTGTCAGTGCTTGTTTGGAAAGAAATGGTATAAACATGGGCTAAAAGCGTACAAAATGGAAGAAGTTGAAGTTAAAGACAAATCAGTCGAATTCGCACGCGCGCCGCGGGATTCACGAAGGCGCGACGTTGTGATGAGGCGGTGGAGGAAATTCAAATGCCGATAAAACGGGGATAAACCCATACGCGCGCCGCGGAATTCACTTATTGACAATGCCTAGTGATATCAAGCATTTTAGGCGTTGTTGAGCCCTGTTCTTGATGAAATTATATCAGATATGTCTGGGTATTCTCACTTTTCGTGCCAGGACTTGTTTGGAGAAAAAGAATGGAAACAGGGACTAAAAGCGTGCAAAAGGAAGAAGTTTGGAAAAGAATGAAAAATCAAGGAAACTCGTACGCGCGCCGCGGATCTATGATACGCGCGACGCGGGCTTAAGGCGGTGTAATACATTCAAATGCCGATGAAACGGGAAAAGATTAGTACGCGTTCAGCGGATTCTTCATCTGCGCGGCGCGGCTGCGGGAAATTTGCAAATATAAATAGATGCAATTTCAGCCGAAAACCCTAGCAAAGACCGGGTGTAAAATCGACCTTGAAGCTCTTTAACTCCAAGAATTCGTTCCAGTAACTTCTCAATTGGTATTTTCATGTTTTGGATTTTTATTTCATTTAGTTAGATATATGTAAGCTTTAGTTTGTATCTTTGGGAGTGACAACCATTGATACCAAGCTTAGGTTTATGTTTTAGTGGTGTTTGGATACTGTTTTGAATGTTTTGAATTCAGTTTGGGTTAATGAAAGTATTTGGTTACAATTAATCTTGGTTTATGGGTATTTTGGTGTTTTGGATGTGTGTTTGTGTGTGGATTATTTGAATTGTGTTTGGATATTGCTTTGGCCTTGTTTGGAACTGTTTTCCTTTGCTGAAATCAGTAGCCAATTAGGGTAGATTTGGGCATTGGACTTTAGCTAGTAACTGTTCAGTCAGAACCTTAGTTATTAGTTAGGTTATGCCTTGTTTGGTTTGGATGCCTCTGTTTGCTTTTGATTCAGAGATGCACTTCTGATTTCAGAAAGTGACTAGGTTAGGTTGAGTTGAGCTTAGCTTATGTTTGGCTGGACTTTCTTTGGTTATTATTTTTGGATAGTTGAACATTTAGAAACTAGATCCTCCGACTGTAGCGTGACACTACTAGTTGGTAATCTGTCATTTAGTCTTACCACGAAGCTCCTGCGGATCGACCCTGACTACCATTGTACTAGTGTGTGTTAGGTTTTTCTTTATTTTTGACCGCACGACGACCTTGGCGTGTCAAATTTTGGCGCCGTTGCCGGGGAGCTGTGAGCTTAGATTAAGTGATTAGTAGGAACTTGTTTCTTGTTTTTTTTTTAAAATTTCATTTGGTTAATTTTTTTTTTATTTTTGTGGGCGTGTTACACTAGTGCATGTGTACCCGCAGGGGTAAGCAATTATCCCCATTGCATTTTGATCCTGAGATTGAGCGTACTGCACGCAAAATTCGTGCCCGTAGGCGTTTAAATATCATGAATTTTAGTCAGGTTAGTAGTAGTCCAGTAAGTGTTGCCCAGGAACCATCAGGTGAGGCAACGGGGGTGTTTTCTATTCCCCCACTGTCAGAGTTTCAGTTCAGGAGCTCGAGTGCTTCTGGTGGTGCAGTTTCAGCCCCTGCACCCATACCATCATGCACTCCACCATCTGTCCCGCCATTTACACCCGCTTCACAACCACAATCTACCAATCCATTTACCTCTGCAATGTCTTGGGGAGAGCCGACCCGCGATGGCACCCCAGTTTCTCGACAGCAGACACCAACCTCTCAACCACAACACGTTCTTTTTAAACCTCAACCCACATTCCAACCTACACAACCGATACACTATTAACAACCTCCTCAGCCACAATACCATTATCTAGAGACAGAGGAGGGATATGACGAGGAAGACGAGGGATGGGTGCCACCAGCACCACAACCACAGTGGAACCGAGGTCGGGGACCTCCCAGAAGAGCACCACATTATCAACAACCACAAGGTCAGCGGGACTATAACGACCATCTTTATGGTAATCCCACTCAACCTTTACATTTCGCACAACCGAGAAGGCAATCGGTTGCATCACATTTCCAACCGCGGGAATATGATGATTCATCGCCAATTTATATTCCTGATAACATTGATTCTCAAGTAGAAATAAGACCTCAGTTATTAGGAATATTGACTCAGTTCAGGGGATACAAGACTGACGATCCTTATAATCATCTATATGAATTCTTAGCAATTGCCAATGCCAATACTCCTAGGAATACTGATAGAGATATTTGGCTTAGACTGTTTCCATTTACTCTTAAGGATAAAGCCAAATATTGGTTTACATCTTTGCCATCTAATAGTATTACTAATTGGGAACAACTCAAGGCGAAGTTTCTTCAAGAATTCTATCCAGTCAGTAAAACCACGGAGGTCAGACGAGCAATCCAAGATTTTCAGCAAAAGCCAGGAGAGGCTTTTCATGAAGCGTTTGATAGGTTAAAAGAGCTGTTGCGATCCTGTCCGCATCATGAAGTTCCTAAATGAAAGTTAGTCAAAGTATTCTTCGAGGGAGTTAATGAGACACACCATGTTATGATAAATGCCTCATCAAGTGGGACATTTATGCGGCAAGAGCCAGAAGATTCCTGGAGATTTTTGGAGCAGCTGAGTTTAGGATCAAAAGTCAGTGGATCGATGAAAGATATGACGATATATGTAGCTAACATCGAAGCAGAGAACAAATGGAAAGCTGAAATTCAGAAAGAGCTCACTGCTGTTACAAAAAGGTTCAATCAGATGCTCGAGAGGTTTCAACAAGAAAAGGGGGCATACGTGTTGCATGGGCAGAATATATGCAATACATGTGGAAAAATAGGACACAATCATAATGAGTGCTCGATGACTCATGAAGAAATAAATCAAGTGCACGGATATGGTCGATTTCACAACGCACCAAGACCATTCTGAAGTAATCAGCAACGAGAATCGAGACAACCACCTATAAGGCAGCAGCAGGTGCAACCTCCATCTCCATCAGGAGGTATGAATATTGGTTTGCAAGAAATTTTTGGAATCTTAGTACAACTCCAGGAAGTTGAGAAATCTAATTCAGAAGCAATTCTAAGATTAGGAGAATTACTTGTCAAAATGGAAGAAAAGAGAATGCAGGAGCAGGAGCAATCACCAAGAATGCAAGTTAATGAGGTAATCACACTTAGAAGTGGGAAGAAAGTAGACAACAAGGTTACAGCTCCGCCTGCAGATGATGATAGTGATGTGGAAATAGTTTTTGATGAAAAAGAAGAATTAGAAAAAGAGAAGAAAAAGGATAAGGAGGAGCAGGTGCAGAAGAAGAAGCAGACAAGTACCTGGGAAAAAGGAGAATCAAGTGGAACAGTTCCTTTCCCCACGGCCTTGGAAAGTCAGAGAAAGGACTATATGGAAAGAAGGGACCACAAGCTGAAGATATGTGGGAATTGTTTAGTCAAATTAAAGTTAACATTCCATTAGTCAAACTCATCAAGGAAATTCCTGCATATGCTAAGTTTCTTAAGGACATGTGTATACACAAGAAGCACATTCTGTCCCACTTGCCTAAGATGATTAGCTTACCCGAGAATGTAAGTTCTATCCTCATGGATGTGCTTCCTCCAAAGATGAAAGATCTGGGAGTTCCTCTCATCTCAGTAGATTTAGGCAATGTGCATATCAAAAGAGCCCTGTTAGATCTAGGTGCAAGTGTGAACATATTACCTGGACAGTTATTCGACAAGCATGAGTTTGGTACCATGAAATCTACCGATGTGATTCTGCAGTTGGCTGATAAGTCCGCCAAGGTTCCTAGGGGCATGTTAGTTGATGTCATCATCAAGGTAGGAGAATTTTACTACCCAGCAGATTTTCTTGTTTTGGACACTCGTCAAGCAACGAATGGGGAGCAACCCACGATTATTCTAGGGCGACCGTTTTTGGCCACGGCTAACGCAAATATTGCTTGTCGCACCGAAGAAATGGGAATATCTTTTGGGCACCAACAGGCTAAGATCAACATTTTCAATGCTGATCTCAAGGGAAGTAGCATTGAAGAAGAGGAATGTTATCAAGTGGACATCATAGACGAGCTGGTGCAGCAGTACACTCTAGAGGTACTTCAATCAGATGAAATAGAAACTCAGGAAGAAGCAAATGTTGGAAGAAAAAAGACGCAAAATGGAGAAGAAGAAAAGGGATTCAAGTCTGAAGAATGCGCGCATATAGAGAAGTTACCAGCAGAGATTCCAAAGACATTAAAGCCCTCTTTGCAAGAACCACCAAAGCTGGATCTAAAACCCTTACCAGAACATCTAAAGTATGCCTTTCTAGGGGAGAAGGATACTTTACCAGTGATTGTGGCAGCCAATCTGACAGAGAAACAAGAGATAGAATTACTCAATGTATTGTCCAAACACAAGGAGGCTATCGGTTGGACAATCGCGGACTTAAAGGGGATCAGTCCGACCACATGCATGCATCACATTATCACAGAAGAAGGAGCTAAACCTGCCAGGGATACGCAAAGGAGGTTGAATCCCAACTTAAAAGAAGTTGTCAAAAAGGAGGTTCTTAAATGGTTGGACGCAGGAATCATTTACCCCATCTCTGACAGTGAATGGGTTAGCCCAACACAAACTGTGCCGAAAAAGTCGGGGATCACTGTAGTAGACACAAAGGATGGTGACAAGATATCCACGAGACCTGTAACCGGATGGCGAGTCTGTATTGACTATCGGAAACTTAATGCCGCTACGTCCAAAGATCACTTCCCATTACCCTTCATCGATCAAATCGTGGAGAAGTTAGCAGGACAAAAATACTACTGTTTTTTGGATGGATATTCTGGGTATAACCAAATCGCAATCCATCCAGAAGATCAGGCAAAGACAACGTTCACTTGCCCTTATGGTACTTTTGCCTTTCGCAGAATGCCATTTGGATTGTGTAACGCACCTGCAACGTTTCAACGATGTATGATGGCAATCTTTTCTGACATGATTGGTGAAGCATTAGAAATCTTCATGGATGATTTCTCAATTTTTGGACCTACATTCGAAACTTGCTTGGTTCAATTGGAAAAGGTACTGAAGAGATGTGTAGAATCAAACCTGGTTCTCTCCTGGGAGAAAAGCCATTTCATGGTAAGAGAAGGGATAGTATTAGGACACGTGGTCTCTGAAAGGGGATTCGAAGTCGATCGCGCTAAAGTTAAGGTCATATCCACATTTCCGCCTCCAACATCAGTGAAAGGGGTTAGATCATTCTTGGGGCATGCGGGTTTTTATCGTAGATTTATTAAAGATTTTAGTGCTATCTCTAAACCCCTCTGTGGTCTCCTTTTAAAGGACGCACCATTTATTTTTGATGAAGAATGTGTAAAAGCATTCAATATTCTCAAGAATAAATTGGTCGAGGCCCCCATCCTAAAGCCACCCGACTGGACGCAACCATTTGAGATAATGTGTGATGCTAGCGACTATGCTGCTGGTGCAGTATTAGGACAAAAAGTCGACAGGAAACCTGTTGTTATCTGCTATGCTAGTAAAACTTTTTTCGAAGCTCAATTAAATTACACAACTACTGAAAAAGAATTACTTGCTGTAGTATTTGCTTTAGATAAATTTCGATCTTATATCTGGGGATCCAAGGTGGTGGTTTACACTGACCACAGTGCTGTTCGGCATCTTCTTACAAAGAAGGAGTCTAAGCCTAGACTAATCAGGTGGATACTTCTGCTGCAAAGAATTTGATGTGGACATCAAAGATAAGAAGGGAGCGGAAAATGTGGTGGCAGATCATCTTTCTAGATTACCAGCTGAAGGATTGGAAGCAGGAATTCCAGACTCATTCCCCGACAAACAGTGTTAGAGGTTAATGGAGCTCCATGGTATGCAAATTACGTAAACTTTCTGGCCACGGGAGCAATACCAACACATTGGATGAAACAAAGGCAGAAGCAATTTCGCACGTACGCAAAGAGATTCATTTGGGACGACCCAGACCTTTTTAAGGTAGGAGAAGACCAGATAATTCGCCGATGTGTGCCGGACAATGAAATTGGTGAGGTGCTGGACCTCTGTCATGCATCAGCATGTGGAGGACATTTCAGTGGAAGGAAAACCGGGTATAAAGTTCTCGAATCTAGACTGTATTGGCCGACTATCTTTCGAGATGCGCACAGGACTACTAAGGAATGCATCAATTGCCAGCAATTAGGAAACATATCAAAAAGGGATCAAATGCCTTTGAATCCGATTTTGGTAGTAGACATTTTTGATGTCTGGGGAATCGATTTCATGGGTCCATTCCCCACATCACATGGATATGTTTACATTTTGGTGGCGGTAGATTATGTCTCTAAATGGATTGAGGCTGAAGCAACTCGTACAAATGATCATCACGTGGTTTGTAAATTTGTAAAGAAGAATATCTTCACTAGGCACGGAGTCCCAAGAGTAATCATTAGCGACGGAGGATCTCATTTCAAGAATTTCAAATTCGGAAGGCTGCTGAAACATTATGGGGTGAATCATCGCATTGCAACACCTTATCATCCACAGACCAGTGGCCAGGTGGAGGTATCCAATAGGCAGATCAAGGAAATTCTTCAGAAGACTGTCAAGACTGATAGAAAGGATTGGTCGCTAAGGCTAGATGATGTGCTATGGGCGTACCGAACTGCGTACAAAACACCGATCGGGACTACTCCATATCGATTGGTTTATGGAAAAGGATCTCATCTACCAGTAGAGATCGCCAATCGTGCCCTATGGGCTGTTAAGAAAGTTAACATGGACTATACCGACGCTGGGAAAGAAAGGAAACTTCAGTTGTCCGAATTAGAAGAATTACGAGATGAGGCATACGAGAACGCAGCCACCTATAAATCAAAGATGAAGCGATACCATGACGCAAAGCTGCGATTGAAGGTCTTTGAAGTCGGACAAAAAGTATGGCTGTATAATTCAAGACTGAAAATGTTCCCCGGGAAACTGAGAAGTAAGTGGAATGGTCCCTACGAAGTGATCAGCATTACAGACTATGGCGCAATCGAAATCCGGGACTTGAAAGGTGGGCAACCATTTAAAGTCAATGGCCATAGACTCAAACCATATATTGCTACGGGCACGTTCCAGAAACTAGAAGTAGAGACAGTCGAACTCATAGCAGAGATTCCAACATACGCTACATAATCAGGTAAGTGCACGTCCGGCTGAAGACGTTAAACTTAGCGCTTGTCGGGAGGCAACCCGACCGTCATTGTATAGTTGCATTTTTTATAATTCATTGCATCCATTTGATCACGGTGAGAAAAAGGCAAGTGTGGGGTCATTTTGGTAATTTTGCAATACCGCGACGCGGAATTTTTGGATCCGCGCCGCGCGTATTGAGTTTTTGCGATTACATTTAAAATCAGATTTTATACGTGACGCGGATAGAAGCTTCCCGCGCCACGGTCTTATCTTAATTTGAAATTAAAGATAATCACCAAAATAGAGCTTTTTGATAATATCCAAATTCCCACACTGCATATATAAACAAATTGCGTAAAATCGTGATTCTTTCACCGTGCTTCAAGCCTTCAATCAATTACGACGTCTGCATTCATCTTTCATTCACAAGAAATTCAAGTAAGTATCTATTCTCTTTCTCTTAGTTTTAGAAGTCTTGAACTTGCTAGATGCTACTGTAACTCGTAATGTTTCACTTAATTGTTGAAATTGATCGCCAAATTAGGATTATAGAAGTACACTGCATGAAACCCAAGTGTTAGATCAGAAGAATGGACTTGAATTAACAGAATAATCGAACTTTCTTTGACTGGAAACGCTCGTCGCGCCGCGGACTGCATAGTCCATGTAACACCCGGCTTTTTCTAACAAAATACACCAAATTTTTTTTTCATTTTTAAACATAGTTTCAAACATACAAAACTAACTGTTTAGGTGTATACGTTACAACAAAAAGGGTACAAGTGTATCAAGGAGTATATATCAAAAGTAAACTCCTTCTAAGCCGGGCCGCTACAACGTACAATCCTATCCATGAGCTACATCTTTACCCTTAACAGGGTCACGCTCACCTGCAGGGACAATTCACACAAATACAGTGAGCTATAAAGCTCAATAAGTAATCATATAAGCAATTTAATATATAAACATATCCTAAAGCTGTTAAAACTCTATACTGTGTACTTCCTTGTTTAAGTTAACATTTGGATATCAATCCAATCTCCTAGCCTCAAGGGTCGTTTGATATTTGGATATCAAATCCAATCTCCTAGCCGTATAGGCCGTTATTATTTGGATATTACATCCAATCTCCTAGCCTCAAGGGCCGTTTATTTTGGATATGGAATCCAATCTCCTAGCCACGAAGGCCGTTAACATTTGGATACGAAATCCAATATCCTAGCCATATAGGCCGTTATATCATACCAATTGGGTAATTGACTAACTTATAGTTCATCAATTCAAATGCTAGGGCTACTTCAAATTTCAAGAGTTCAATCAATACAAATATCAAAACTGATATAAGAGAGATTACTCACCTGGTAATAAAGATTTATATAATCCTAGCTAACACCACAACAGTTACAACGATCCTTCAAGTTTTCCCAGCACCTACATGATCATATTTACACCAAACAAAGGTGAAAATGTTGTTTTTCAACCCATCAAGCTTAAAGCTTGGTCACAACGGATAAAGCTCGGAATTAGAAACATTCAACACATCTAACCAAGTGTATATGTTCAAATTCCAACCATTCTTAGGTGGTTCTTTACCACAACTCGAAACCCAACTCAAATGACCAAAATCAATCTTTCAAAAGGGATAGAAGTGAAAACCTTACCTTCAATAAGCTAAATATCGAAAATCACTTCAATCCAACGTGTTTAAGCCTTCAAATTCGGTCCTAGTATAAAGAGGAAATGTTTTCTAGGTTTGAGAGGGTTTTCAATCGAGATTCTTTCCCAGAAAGATGGCTAAAATCGCGTTTTAAACATGTGGGGTCGGCACGAAACCCGACCCGGGTTCCAAAACCCGGTCCTGGTCCCTGCACAGCACGACCCGTGCTGGTTGACCCGACCCGGTATCCATTTGCTGCTGCTGCTTTCTTCCGTCCGTCAACCCGACCCGGTTTACCAAAACCCGGTCCGAGTTTAATGTCCAACTCGACCTGGGCTCGATAACCCGATCCGGGTTTAAAATAGTTACAACTTAACTTCATTTTTGCAATCCCAAAACACGACCCGGGTTGGCCAACACGACCCGGGTTCTTTCAAAATGATTTTCAAGTGTCGATTTCATCTTTTAACTCAATTCATTTCAAACCACACAACTCGATTTATCTCTTTTCAAGTGTTTTTCACACAAACCCTCTATCTTAGATGCTGTAACACCCGGCTTTTTAAACAAAAATACCCCTGAAAAATTTTTCATTTAAAACACAGGTTTCAATACATAAAACCATAACAAGGGGTATATTTTAATAAATACGGGTACAAGTGTATCAAGGAGAGTATAAAAATACCATAACTCCTTTAAAACCGGGCTGCTACTGACAGCATCTACGAGTCCCACTTCAAAGTCACGGACTCTATCTTGTCCCCTATCAGTATCATGCTAACCTGCAGGGACAGTAACAAACGGTATGAGCTACAAAGCTCAGTGAGGAATCATTTCTGCAAATAACATGTATCAAATACACAAACATATAACTGTCTGGATATCAAATCCAAACTCCTAGCCTTACTGGCTGTCTATATATACTTTAGGATTTCACATCCTATTCTGTAGCCCTACAGGCTGAATCATTGTGACCTGTAATCAACAAGCCACGTTAGTTATTTGCATCTATAATCATGTCTATCGATTTCTGTCCCATATTTCTTAGTCACACTGGACTGCATCATATATCAGGGCTTACAGCCGCACCCTGTGTCATAGCTATATAAGCTGCACCAAAACATTATCAATATACAATTCATAGCCCGCAGGCTGCACCAGCTGGGTTTAATAACCCGATATCATAGCCAAAAAGGCCGCACCAAGTACCTGTAACAAAATCATAGCCAAACAGGCTGCACAATGTACCTGTAACAAAATCATAGCCAAACAGGCTGTACCAAATATCATAGCCCGAAGGCCGCATCGGAGACATAGCCCGAAGGCCGCACCGGAGTCATAGCCAACAAGGCCGCATCGGAGACATAGCCAACAAGGCCGCACCGGTTAGATATGGCTCACGGGTTAGCCCGCTGTTGCCTAAAATATGTGGCTCACAGGAAAATCCCGCTGTTGCCTAGACTCACGGCTGGTTCCGGTCTTGTCTATATAAGTTTATTGACTCACGGCTGGATCCGGTCTTGTCATTTCATTTTACTGACTCACTGCTGGTCTCGGTCTTGTCAATAAAAGGTTGACTCACAGCTCCGTTCTTGTCTATTATAGACTCACGGCTTATCTGGTATTGTCACATCATAGTGTATATATATGTATTGACTCACAGCTCCGTTCTTGTCATCGCAATGACTCACGGCTTATCTGGTATTGTCTTTTACATATATTTTTACACTTGTCATTTTCGTCCCTCGAAGCCATTTCAACCTGTAACAATACAATCATCATATATCGCATATGATATCAGTGAGATTACTCACCTGGTTACTAGCTGCGTTTAAACCCCGGTTGTTTCTTGCCTTTGCGTGCACCACAACCATTTTGTCCCATACCTATATATCCATTTATATTTCAAATGATAATAGGTTAATAATCATTCCAACTGACTCTAATACACTAGAGTTCAATACAATAACATTACAAACAATGCCTAGTTAATAAACTTTCCGTTTACTAACTTTTTATGAATTTTACTATTCACCGAGGCATTGGAATCGATCTATAGTGCCCCCGAGGGGTCGGAAACTCAATCTAAAAATTTTCCCAAACTTTTCAGACCATAACGAGCCTATGGTCCAAATTTGAGCTAAAACAGACAAGCAACGCAAAAGATAGCGTTTCAAAGTTCCTGTCTGAGGGGCGCACCCCGCCCAGACATGGGCGCACTGCGCCCTGGGCGCACCCCGCCAGGATTTTGGGCGCACCGCGCCGGGCACCTGCAGGTGCCTCCTGTCCAGCCGCGATTTATGCACTGTAGCAAGCAGTTTTGGTCCATTAAGTCCTTAATCAGGTCCTTAATCGATTGGGGTTTGTTCTAGGACTAAAACCTTATACTTTAACAAGGTTTTCAACCATCTAAAACAACCAAATCAATCAAAATGAAGAATTAGGGTTCTTGATTCTAACAACCCCAAAACTTCAAATTCATCACTAATAACAACCTACTTCCATTTTCTTGAGTTAAGTCCTTTCTAGCATGACTCAATGGAAGTAATAAACCATTTAAACCACATAATCATAACTGAAATGTACAATTTCAGTTTCTAAAATACCAAACTAAGAACACAATCAAGAGCTTGGCTAGAAATCAAGTTACTAACCTTAATTTGCTTAGGAATCATCATCCTCCAACAATTGATTCAAGCTCTTGTTTCTCCTCATGATTTCCTGCAGAAATTTGCTCTTGAAACCTTCTCCCGTTGCTGCACAATGAGCTGGTCAAAGAGGAGAGTCAAACTCTCTATATTTATACTCCAAAAATTTACATTTTTGGTCCTAAAGTTCCATTTCTTGAACTTTGACCACAATAACCAAGTTTTATTACAATAAAACTTCCATTTCTTACATTTTGGCCACAACCAACAATATTTTTACATAATTGGTCGTTGACTTGGTCAAATGACCAAAATACCCTTTTTCGGTAAAACGACCAAAAATCAGTTTTTATAACATTTTAAGTCCAAAACTTAAAATATTATTTCAAACTAAATACTTTTCTGTCCAAAAGACCATTTTACCCTTACAAGGTAAAATGACCAATTTACCCTTTTATTATAATTATATAATAAAGTATCTTGGCGTTACAAATTCTCCCATCCTTCAAAAGATTTCGTCCCCGAAATCATACAAACAAACGAGAGAAATTCTTTCTCGTTACAATTTCGGTTTCCCATATCATATGGAAAACATTATGGTATTGCCTAAGCACTTAACCATACTAGTCTTCTTATCTCGTGGTTATATCACCACTCGCATATCACTCATCCGGTTGTCCCGGGCATCTTAATCACTTATCTTCCTCATTTCAACATGAGGGATTCGTTAGCATTTATCAATCTATGTTCTCAGAACCCTGAGACCCATAGAAAACTTTACAATCATCTTGAAGTTCATCAAGAATCTTCAATCAATACACCGCAATTCTTGCTTTTGGGATATACGGAAAGGTCCAATTAACAAGGACTCAACTTTCCTTTTTGTCCCACATCAATTTCTAGTCCTTCCGGAGGGTCACTTTGAGTTCCACTATCTTCCCTTACTTGGGGTTTCAATGGTTTTACTCAACAATCCGCATACTACTCTTGTCGATCTTGGTCTATTTCCAAGCTTTCTCGACCTTGCCAAATCTTTTCTTCTGTTTGAGATACAATCTCAAGTTTAATCAACAGCTTCACCCCAACTTCTGTCTAGCAAATCAGCGTGCAACACGGTAGTCTATACAATACTTCCTACGAGTCAATAAAACGCTAGTATAAAACCTATACTAATCTACAACTTCTACTAAGGATAGACGGTCATCTAGTTTCCGCTAGGGTCAGTTATGCAGATTTCAGGCATAACTCCTAAGGTCTGCATCATTATCCTACTTCCTCAATCCATCTGGGATTCGCACACAGTACTTACTAGTACTTTTGAACTAATAATTCTAAGAATTAATGCCAAATTCAAAGAATAATTCTGTTATCTCTGTTTGATACAATTCGTGCCGATAACTCACGTCGACAATTTTCTTTATCTTTGTAGTTTTTCACTACTTTACACTCTTAATTTCTTCTTTGGTCAGTATAATTCTACACTGATTTCATCAACCAAACTGCAATCACCCATATGGTGTCATACCTATGCGGTACTTGCAAAGACTTTACTACAAAGTCTATGATATTTTTCGTCCCATTTCATTTTTGGGACCGACAGTCCACATACTTCTAATGATTTGACTGTAGTTACACACAATTCAAACATTTTTCACATGTCTTTCTTTAGCCCCGGCCACCAACACATAGGTTTTCTCGACCTATACAGTTTGGTATTGCCCCGGGTATGCTGCATATCTGATACAAAATACATCTTTTCAAGATGATTTTTATGTTTCATTTAACTTTGGAATTCACATTTACAACCGCCACGGGTGTTAAATCACTGTGATATTCCAACTAACTTCCGCTACTATTCAATCATTTATTCACTTTTCACGTTTTTAGACTTGCACACATCTTTTTGTGCTACCCGAATCAACTCAGGTATTCAATTTGCCACGTTCATACACGTGAATGTAACCTACAAAGGTTACTCTTTCTAATTCAAGGCATCTTTAATCACATACGCCTTTCTGAGATGGTACAAGATTTCATACCCGAAATCTCTAAGTAACCCATCTACCTTTGCTATCTCATCTTTAGCTTCTTTTGATCAATCAAGTATTTCAACTTTTATGATCTTATCGCTATAAGCTTTACACCTTACAAGTAGTGTTTCCAAAGCTTAAACGCCACGTTCATAATTGCTACCGCAATGTCATGTATCCCCAGTCAACTTGGATACATTTCGATGGTCCAATCCATCTTCTCTACTTAGCATCATTGCTAATGTTAGAGGTTCACACAAGGTTTATGCCAAACCTTTACAACATATTTGTGGTCTTTCTACCACTCAAACTTTACACTTTTTCTTGGCCAACTTTAATCAGCTAACTAGCAATCAAGGAGCAGTTTTCTACAACTCTCCTATAGTAACCTGCCAAATCCAAGGAACTACAATGTCAGTCGGATGCCTCAGGCGGTTCTAGTTTTACCACATCATCTATCCCACTGGATTTATTTTATCATCCTTGGCAGTATTATCATGCCCAAAGAGTTGAAACTTCTTTTAGCCAAATTTTTCATACTTGGAGAATTTAACATATCACTTAACTCAGTGAAATAACTCCAGTATCTGGTACAACTGTACCTCATTTTCAATCTGGTTTCGAGAATATCAGATTCTCCGTAGTCAATGTACATACACATTAACTTATCTTTCTTCTTTTCAAACAAGATAGGGCTCCCTCTGATGACACGTACAGTCATATAAGATCCCAATTCAAAACAATTTCTTCCAATTGTTTTACCACTCTGCCATCTCTGCAGAGGCCAAACAACACAGAGTCTGGATAACAAGAACGGCTCCCAAAACCAGCTTAATCATAAGCTCTTCTTGCCAATCTAGCAGAAATCTTGGAAGTTCTTTTCAAAAGAATCATCCGAAAATTATTTAAAGTAGTACACTACTTTCACCACTTTATTAAGCTTGGCCCATACCACGTATGCCAACTACAACATCATTCCTTTACTAACTCTTTTCCGAGTTTAAGCAAAGAAGCTAACCGGTATTCTCAACAACGGTCATTTACCATGGATTTTCATTCGCTCATTTCTGCTTTCTGAACCATCACATTCACATTTCTACAATTCATGTTAGCATAATGTATTGCTAACCAATTCATAAGCACAATTGCTTCAGATTTACTGGTAGTCATTGGCTTCAGATTCATAGGGAAAAATGGTCCCGTAAATCTTAGGCAGACTACATTCCAGGTGTTCAATATCTTGAACATACTTGCTATCTACAATAGCTATTTCAAATATTTCATCCAAAATCGTTGATGAAAAATTCAAACAAGACATCAAGTCATCGATCCAAAGCATAGCTTCATGGATCAATTTTAACATACACGAGTTATATTCAAAACAATGATATCTGCAATCATATCAATCTCCTCACGAGCTTCTTCCACAATCTACTGGAATGCTCATGGTACCACTGGTCCTTTTTGACCATTCGTTCCTTCTTTCTTTCCTGGGTTCATCACCCGTTACTCCACATTTCGCATGTGAATATTTCAATAAGAAGTGATCTATAGTTCCACGCTGGAACCACTTCCGTCCCATACAATAAAACTCGAGCAATCTGCTCCTATCATCTGCAATTTCAGCATGTCAACGGTAGAGTCTCAACTCTACAATTTTCCCTTAGTGCCTTTCCTGCACTGATCACTATACATAGTGGCTCTGTTTTGGTCCTTTCCCTATAAGGTTGGACCCAAATTTGTGACAACTTCTTCTGAGAAGTCCACTTTATTTTCTACTTTTCTTGTAGTCTCAACTACTGTTCTTTCACCTTGAATATCAACGAAGGTGAGCAACCGATTTCTTTATCTGACCACATCAGCTAACATTGCTCGTCATGTGGATTTTTTTCCGCTACTTGTCTCGTTGCCCCTCGTTCGATGGAGTCTTGAGAAAAGGCTGATCCGCCTCTTACAGTTACACGCACTAAATTTCTCCCAGAAATATCCGCTGCTCATACTTCTTATACGTTAGAAGTCAGCAATAGTTAGGTTATATATGTATAATAACAACTATATACACCTAACAGTTCATCATGTCTACTGTTTCAGGGTTTAAGTCCAGGAATCTACTCTATAGACACCTAGTTCACTTAAACCTCGGCTCTGATACCAACTTGTAACACCCGGCTTTTTAAACAAAAATACCCCTGAAAAATTTTTCATTTAAAACACAGGTTTCAATACATAAAACCATAACAAGGGGTATATTTTAATAAATACGGGTACAAGTGTATCAAGGAGAGTATAAAAATACCATAACTCCTTTAAAACCGGGCTGCTACTGACAGCATCTACGAGTCCCACTTCAAAGTCACGGACTCTATCTTGTCCCCTATCAGTATCATGCTAACCTGCAGGGACAGTAACAAACGGTATGAGCTACAAAGCTCAGTGAGGAATCATTTCTGCAAATAACATGTATCAAATACACAAACATATAACTGTCTGGATATCAAATCCAAACTCCTAGCCTTACTGGCTGTCTATATATACTTTAGGATTTCACATCCTATTCTGTAGCCCTACAGGCTGAATCATTGTGACCTGTAATCAACAAGCCACGTTAGTTATTTGCATCTATAATCATGTCTATCGATTTCTGTCCCATATTTCTTAGTCACACTGGACTGCATCATATATCAGGGCTTACAGCCGCACCCTGTGTCATAGCTATATAAGCTGCACCAAAACATTATCAATATACAATTCATAGCCCGCAGGCTGCACCAGCTGGGTTTAATAACCCGATATCATAGCGAAAAAGGCCGCACCAAGTACCTGTAACAAAATCATAGCCAAACAGGCTGCACAATGTACCTGTAACAAAATCATAGCCAAACAGGCTGTACCAAATATCATAGCCCGAAGGCCGCATCGGAGACATAGCCCGAAGGCCGCACCGGAGTCATAGCCAACAAGGCCGCATCGGAGACATAGCCAACAAGGCCGCACCGGTTAGATATGGCTCACGGGTTAGCCCGCTGTTGCCTAAAATATGTGGCTCACAGGAAAATCCCGCTGTTGCCTAGACTCACGGCTGGTTCCGGTCTTGTCTATATAAGTTTATTGACTCACGGCTGGATCCGGTCTTGTCATTTCATTTTACTGACTCACTGCTGGTCCCGGTCTTGTCAATAAAAGGTTGACTCACAGCTCCGTTCTTGTCTATTATAGACTCACGGCTTATCTGGTATTGTCACATCATAGTGTATATATATGTATTGACTCACAGCTCCGTTCTTGTCATCGCAATGACTCACGGCTTATCTGGTATTGTCTTTTACATATATTTTTACACTTGTCATTTTCGTCCCTCGAAGCCATTTCAACCTGTAACAATACAATCATCATATATCGCATATGATATCAGTGAGATTACTCACCTGGTTACTAGCTGCGTTTAAACCCCGGTTGTTTCTTGCCTTTGCGTGCACCACAACCATTTTGTCCCATACCTATATATCCATTTATATTTCAAATGATAATAGGTTAATAATCATTCCAACTGACTCTAATACACTAGAGTTCAATACAATAACATTACAAACAATGCCTAGTTAATAAACTTTCCGTTTACTAACTTTTTATGAATTTTACTATTCACCGAGGCATTGGAATCGATCTATAGTGCCCCCGAGGGGTCGGAAACTCAATCTAAAAATTTTCCCAAACTTTTCAGACCATAACGAGCCTATGGTCCAAATTTGAGCTAAAACAGACAAGCAACGCAAAAGATAGCGTTTCAAAGTTCCTGTCTGAGGGGCGCACCCCGCCCAGACATGGGCGCACTGCGCCCTGGGCGCACCCCGCCAGGATTTTGGGCGCACCGCGCCGGGCACCTGCAGGTGCCTCCTGTCCAGCCGCGATTTATGCACTGTAGCAAGCAGTTTTGGTCCATTAAGTCCTTAATCAGGTCCTTAATCGATTGGGGTTTGTTCTAGGACTAAAACCTTATACTTTAACAAGGTTTTCAACCATCTAAAACAACCAAATCAATCAAAATGAAGAATTAGGGTTCTTGATTCTAACAACCCCAAAACTTCAAATTCATCACTAATAACAACCTACTTCCATTTTCTTGAGTTAAGTCCTTTCTAGCATGACTCAATGGAAGTAATAAACCATTTAAACCACATAATCATAACTGAAATGTACAATTTCAGTTTCTAAAATACCAAACTAAGAACACAATCAAGAGCTTGGCTAGAAATCAAGTTACTAACCTTAATTTGCTTAGGAATCATCATCCTCCAACAATTGATTCAAGCTCTTGTTTCTCCTCATGATTTCCTGCAGAAATTTGCTCTTGAAACCTTCTCCCGTTGCTGCACAATGAGCTGGTCAAAGAGGAGAGTCAAACTCTCTATATTTATACTCCAAAAATTTACATTTTTGGTCCTAAAGTTCCATTTCTTGAACTTTGACCACAATAACCAAGTTTTATTACAATAAAACTTCCATTTCTTACATTTTGGCCACAACCAACAATATTTTTACATAATTGGTCGTTGACTTGGTCAAATGACCAAAATACCCTTTTTCGGTAAAACGACCAAAAATCAGTTTTTATAACATTTTAAGTCCAAAACTTAAAATATTATTTCAAACTAAATACTTTTCTGTCCAAAAGACCATTTTACCCTTACAAGGTAAAATGACCGATTTACCCTTTTATTATAATTATATAATAAAGTATCTTGGCGTTACAGATGCTTTAAAACCATCTAACTTTTATAATACAATTTCATATCGAATTTAAAATACGATTAAAGTGAATTCACTTACCGAAACTAACGTGGTGTTACAAATTCTTCCCCCTTTAAAAGATTCCGTCCTCGGAATCAAGTAAAGAGTTGAGGGTATTTCTCCCTCATTTCGTCTTCAGTTTCCCATGTCATATCGGAACCTCTATGATGTCGCCAAAGTACTTTAACCATCTTGATCTTCTTGTTCTGCAACTGTCTTACCTTTCGGTCTAACACTTTCTCGGGTTGCTCTGGGTATCTTAATTTTTCATCAACTTGAATTTCATCTAGGGGTATTCGCTGGGATTCATCAAATAATGTTTTCCGCAAATGAGATACATGGAAAACATTATGAATACCCTGGAGTTCTTCTGGTAACTCTAATCGATACACCACAGCTCCTATTCTTTAGGATATCCGGAACGGTCCAACGAAACGGGGACTTAACTTCCCTTTCTTTCCAAATCGAATCAAGCCTTTCCAAGGGGATACTTTAAGCATTACCATGTCCCCTACGCGGAATTCCAAGGGTTTTACCGGTCTGTCAGGATACTGTTTCTGTCTATTTTGGGCAATTTTCAAATGCTCCCGGATTTGCTTAATCTTTTCTTCAGTTTGGGCTACGATCTCGGGTCCAGCCAACGGCTTTTCCCCTACTTCTGTCCAGCAAGTTGGAGTACGATACGGTGCTCCGTATAACGCTTCATATGGGGCCATCTGAATGCTGGAATGGAAACTGTTGTTATAAGCAAATTCTACCAAAGGTAGATGATCTTCCCAACTCCCGCCAAAGTCTATCACGCTTAATCGAAGCATGTCTTCTAAAGTCTGAATGGTTCGCTCGCTTCGCCCATCAGTCTGCGGGTGGTACGCGGTACTCATCAACACTTTTGAACCCAACTGTTCTTGGAGACTTTGCCAAAATCGGGAAGTAAATCTGCTATCTCGACCGGATACAATTGACGACGGTAACCCATGTCGACGAATTACCTCGTCAATGTATATTTTCGCCAACTTTTCAATTTTAAAATTTTCACTAATCGGTAAAAATTGCGCCGATTTCGTCAGTCGATCAACCACTACCCAAACAGTATCATGACCACGCGGTGTTCGGGGTAGTTTTGTTACGAAATCCATTGTGATATCATCTCATTTCTTTTCTGGAATTGGTAATGGTTGAATTTCACCATACGGTTTCTGGTGGTTCGACTTTACCTGCAAACAAGTCAGGCACTTTTCCACATACCTTCCAATGTCTCTTTTCATTCCCGGCCACCAATACATAGGCTTCAGCATTCGGTACATCTTGGTGCTACCCGGGTATACAGCATATTTGCTACAATGTGCATCTTCTAAAAGTAAACCCCGCGCCTCACCTTGCTTGGGCACCCACACACGGCCTCTAAAGGTCTTCAACCGCTGAGAGTTTTCAACTAGATGCTTTACATACCCGACTATTCGTTCACTTTTCACATTCTCGGTCTTGCAGGCTTCTTCTTATGCCACCCGAATTAACTCGGGTAGTCGGCTCGCCACACCCATACACGCGGATGTAATTTTCAAAGGATATTGTTTTCGACTCAGGGCATCTGCAACCACATTTGCTTTGCCGGGATGGTATAATATTTCACAATCAAATAAGTACTTCAGGCTTTTATCGTCCGAGTTGATAACAAACTTTATGCCATATAAGTAATGTATCCAAAGCTTCAAAGCCAAAATCACCGCAGCCAATTCAAGATCATGCACTGGGTACTTCTTCTCGGCCTCTTTTAGTTGACGGGATGTATAAGCGATTACCCGACCTTTCTGCATTAATACACATCCAAGGCCCACCCGTGAAGCATCACTATAAACCACATAGTCTTCCCCGTCTTGCGGTAAGGCTAAAACTGGAGCTTCACACAAAGCTTGTTTTAATTTATGAAAGGCTGCTTGTTGTCTATCCGCCCATTCAAACTTTTCACCCTTCTTGGTCAACTTAGTCAATGGGGCAGCAATTGAGGAAAAATTCTCTACAAACCTTCTATAGTAACCTGCCAGTCCAAGAAAACTACGTATTTCCGTTGGACTCCGAGGCGGTTCCCATTTCATCACAGCCTCAATCTTCGTTGGATCAACTTTGATTCCTTCGCTATTAATAACATGCCCAAGAAACTGTACTTCTCTTAGCCAGAATTCACACTTGGAAAACTTCGCGTATAACTTTTCTCGGCGATGTAATTCCAATATTTGGCGCAAATGAACACCGTGTTCTGCCTGGCTTCGAGAATATACCAAAATATCATCTATAAACACAATCACAAAAGTATCAAGGAATGGGCGACATACTCTATTCATGAGATCCATAAATGCTGCTGGAGCATTGGTTAACCGAAAAGGCATAACCAAAAACTCATAATGACCATAACGAGTACGGAACGCAGTTTTCGGGATATCTGATTCTCGAATCTTCAACTGATGATACCCCGACCTTAGATCAATTTTTGAAAAATACGTCGCCCCTTGAAGTTGATCGAACAAATCGTCGATTCTCAGTAACGGGTATTTGTTTTTCACCGTAATTTTATTCAATTCCCGATAATCGATACACATACGCATCGATCCATCTTTCTTTTTCACAAACAGAATAGGCGCTCCCCACGGTGAAGAACTCGGTCTAATAAAACCCAGATCTAGAAGTTCTTCTAACTATTTCCTCAATTCCTCCATTTCTGAAGGTGCTAATCGATATGGAGCCCGAGCAACAGGTGCAGCTCCCGGAACTAATTCAATTGCAAACTCAACTTGTCGATCTGGCGGTAGCCCAGGGAGTTCTTCCGGAAAAACGTCTGGAAATTCGTTTACAATTTTTATACTTTCTTTTCCTGCTTGTTCTGATTTAGCAACAGACACCTATGCTAAATAAGATGTCCCTCCTTTACTGACACTACTCCGGGCTTGAGCAAAGGAAATAACTGGCATTCTCAGACGCGATCTTTCATCCTGGATTTTAATCCATGCCCCTTCTGGTGTTAAAACTGTAATATTTTTATTTTTGCAATTCACGTTAGCATAATTTGTTGTCAACCAATCCATACCCACAATTACTCCAAACTCCTTGGTAGTCATCGGCTTCAGATCTATAGGGAAAGAGGTCCCGTAGATCTTAAGCTGACAACCTTCAATATGTTCTGACACCCAAACATACCTACAATCTGCCACCGCTACTTCCAAACTTTCCTCCATAGGAGTTAGAGGAATATTTAAACGAGACATCACAGGAAATAACTGGCATTCTCAGACGCGATCTTTCATCCTGGATTTTAATCCATGCCCCTTCTGGTGTTAAAACTGTAATATTTTTATTTTTGCAATTCACGTTAGCATAATTTGTTGTCAACCAATCCATACCCACAATTACTCCAAACTCCTTGGTAGTCATCGGCTTCAGATCTATAGGGAAAGAGGTCCCGTAGATCTTAAGCTGACAACCTTCAATATGTTCTGACACCCAAACATACCTACAATCTGCCACCGCTACTTCCAAACTTTCCTCCATAGGAGTTAGAGGAATATTTAAACGAGACATCACAGACGTTGACACAAAACAATGCGTAGCTCCAGGATCAAATATTACGTATACAGGAATTGAATTTAGAGTGAATATACCTGTAACTACGTTAGTCTTTTCACGAGCCTCTTCCCCTGTCATTTGGAATGCCCGTGATACCACTGGTCCTCCCCGACCCTTTACCTCTTCTTTCTTTCCTCCCAGCTCCTCTCTGGGTTTATCACTATGTGCTCCAGTTTTTATCTGGGGACAGTTTGAACGAATGTGATCTGTAGCCCCACATTGAAAACAACTCCGCTCCGCTCGACAATCTCGAGCGATATGCCCTTGCTTTCCACAATAACGACAACCCGACGATGGAATATCAGTTCGGCAATTTCCAAAGTGCTTTTTCTTGCATTTTTCACACCACCTTGCTTCCTCTCTCGGACCTTTGCCTTTAAAATTGGACCCCGTCTGTTGCAACTTTTTCTGAGGCGTCCACGGTTGTTCCTCCGCTTTCCATTTAGTTTCCACAACCTTCTTTTCCTCGTCCTGTCTTTGAAGTTCCGTCTCTCTTTCTGTGGCTCTATCCACCACCTGTCGGAAGGAAGACAACTGGAGCGGTTGCACAATTTCTCTAATTCGGGTTTTCAACCCCCACACGTACTTATCAATTTTTCTTTTCTCGGTGTTTATTTGGTGTTCAGTAAATCTGGCCTTCTCGAGAAAACTCATCGTATATTCTTACACCGTATGTGACCCTTGTTCCAAATGCAAAAACTCTTCTTCCAATCTTTTCACAGCCACTTCGGAACAATATTCTTCGTTGAACTTAGTTTTGAATTGTTCGCATAATAATGACTGGGTCAAGTCGGGACCCAAAGCTTTACTCAATACTTGCCACCAGTGTAATGCATTACCGGTTAATTGATTTGTGGCAAACTCCACCTTGTCTCCTTCGACACACTTACTGATTCGAAACACCTTCTCTGTATGCATTAACCATTCCATAGCTTGGACCGAATTATCCGTCCCTGAAAACTCTTTGGGCCTGCAGCCCAGAAAAGTTTTATAAGTACATTCGGTCTTTTTCCCAGAACTTCATTCTCCTTGGACTTCTTTCTCATCACGAAATCTACTTTCCCCTTGACTCTCATTTTCAGGCTATTTGTCGTGAACTTGTTTTGCAGCACTTTCATCCCATACATTCATCAAAGTAGGTAATAGTTCACGTACCACATCGGCTACAATGGTGCGTAAATCTGGTGGATTTTCATTTGCTGGTCCACTCGCACCTCTTCCAACCGAGCCTTGAGAACGGGTCCGACCACCTCTCGAGGCTCCACGCCCCGAATTTCCTCGTGTAGGATTACTTCTAGTACCTCTCATACTTCAAAATTCAACAAATAGTTAGGTTATATATAATAACAAACTTATATACAACCAAGTTTTCAACATGTCTAATGCTTTTCAAGGTTTAAGTCCAGGGATCTATTCTACAGACACCTAGTTCACCTAAACCACGGCTCTGATACCAACTTGTAACACCCGGCTTTTTCTAACAAAATACACCAAAATTTTTTTTCATTTTTAAACATAGTTTCAAACATACAAAACTAACTGTTTAGGTGTATATGTTACAACAAAAAGGGTACAAGTGTATCAAGGAGTATATATCAAAAGTAAACTCCTTCTAAGCCGGGCCGCTACAACATACAATCCTATCCATGAGCTACATCTTTACCCTTAACAAGGTCACGCTCACCTGCAGGGACAATTCACACAAATACAGTGAGCTATAAAGCTCAATGAGTAATCATATAAGCAATTTAATATATAAACATATCCTAAAGCTGTTAAAACTCTATACTGTGTACTTCCCTGTTTAAGTTAACATTTGGATATCAATCCAATCTCCTAGCCTCAAGGGCCGTTTGATATTTGGATATCAAATCCAATCTCCTAGCCGTATAGGCCGTTATTATTTGGATATTACATCCAATCTCCTAGCCTCAAGGGCCGTTTATTTTGGATATGGAATCCAATCTCCTAGCCACGAAGGCCGTTAACATTTGGATACGAAATCCAATCTCCTAGCCATATAGGCCGTTATATCATACCAATTGGGTAATTGACTAACTTATAGTTCATCAATTCAAATGCTAGGGCTACTTCAAATTTCAAGAGTTCAATCAATACAAATATCAAAACTGATATAAGAGAGATTACTCACCTGGTAATAAAGATTTATATAATCCTAGCTAACACCACAACAGTTACAACGATCCTTCAAGTTTTCCCAGCACCTACATGATCACATTTACACCAAACAAAGGTGAAAATGTTGTTTTTCAACCCATCAAGCTTAAAGCTTGGTCACAACGGATAAAGCTCGGAATTAGAAACATTCAACACATCTAACCAAGTGTATATGTTCAAATTCCAACCATTCTTAGGTGGTTCTTTACCACAACTCGAAACCCAACTCAAATGACCAAAATCAATATTTCAAAAAGGATAGAAGTGAATACCTTACCTTCAATAAGCTAAATATCGAAAATCACTTCAATCCAACGTGTTTGAGCCTTCAAATTTGGTCCTAGTATGAAGAGGAAATGTTTTCTAGGTTTGAGAGGGTTTTCAATCGAGAGGTTTTCCATGAAAGATGGCTAAAATCGTGTTTTAAACATGTGGGGTCGGCACGAAACCCGACCCGGGTTCCAAAACCCGGTCCTGGTCCCTGCACAGCACGACCCGTGCTGGTTGACCCGACTCGGTTTCCATTTGCTGCTGCTGCTTTCTTCCGACCGTCAACCCGACCCGGTTTACCAAAACCCGGTCCGGGTTTAATGTCCAACTCGACCCGGGCTCGATAACCCGATCCGGGTTTAAAATAGTTACAACTTAACTTCATTTTTGCAATCCCAAAACACGACCCGGGTTGGCCAACACGACCCGGGTTCTTTCAAAATGATTTTCAAGTGTCGATTTCATCTTTTAACTCAATTCATTTCAAACCACACGACTTGATTTATCTCTTTTCAAGCGTTTTTCACACAAACCCTCTATCTTAGATGCTTTAAAACCATCTAACTTTTATAATACAATTTCATATCGAATTCAAAATATGATTAAAGTGAATTCACTTACCGAAACTAACGTGGTGTTACGGTCCACGACGCGGAGTATGAATATTCATCTAGCGCGTCGCGGGTTGTTATGTGCACGACGCGACGAACGTTTGAACAATGCAGTAATTTTCAATTTTGTGACTTCTGCAGGCATTATGTCATCCATTGCCAGTTCTGAATCTCTCAATTGGAACTCGCTTGCCACAGGCGTAGGACGAGTCCGGTATAATCAGTTCTACAACAGACGAGGTATCTATCGCCAAAAACGCGTCCTTCCGGCACGAACAGTCAACTGGGAGTTGACTCAGGAATCTGGGATACAAGAGCACCTTCAGGGATGGTTACTCCAAGAAGGATATGAAGAGGGAGCACTCACATACACGTGTCAGGCTCTCCAAAACGCATTCCACATAACCGAGCCGGTGTATCGTGAAGTTCTCTTGCAATTTCTCTCAAGCTACCACTTCGAGAAGGTACACACGGGAATGGACTCACCGGTACAGTGCAATTCCGCTTGCGGAATCATGACCGCGAGTGCAGTCTGCGGGAGTTCGGTTATCGCATTGGTTTGTATACTAAAGAGGAGTCAGAGACACCGGCTTTCAAAACCTTCCATCGATGGGCGAGTTGCACTATGAGTGACTCATTTTCACCAGGGGACTTTTGGAGTACGATCTCGTCCGCACGGTATCATGAGAACACTATTCGGGAGAGCTATATGCATCTCCCGGCACACAGGATGCTGCATCGCCTCCTTACTACGATACTGTGGCCTCGTGCGGATGAGGAAAGGGTTTTACCGTAGGAGTTGTATCTAATGTGGGCGGTTACCAGAAGGCTCGAAACTTGCAATATACCATACATGATCGCCGACTACTTCAAGGAATTGACGGATGCCCCGTTGTTACAAATTGCATTGGGAGGCGGGCACTTCGTGACACGCTTGGCGCGGTCATATGGGTTATTTTCCGAGCACGCTACTCGCGAGATGGAGGTTATACCTCCGATTCCACTCAGCCCCACCGTTACAGCTTCGCGGGATATTATTTATGTAGAGGACGGGATGACATCCATCGATCACCTACTGTTTCCAACACTCCGCTCAGAACCATCTACCTCAAGGAAGAAGACGAAGGTTGCTGTCAGCCTACCCCGTGGCCTCGCTCCAGCCACCATGGAGACTCGATACTTAACTGATGGGATAAAAGCATTGCAAAGAGCCTCAGCCACCCACGGAAAAGAACACATTGTTCAGTCATTAATGATGAATGATGTAGATCGGAGGACGCGGAATACACAAACGCAACTGCTGTGGCTTTCAGAGTGTTTGATTAATTTCATCAACGGGGATGACAATCCAATTCCGAGGCCTCAACCAACACTCGAGGATGAAAGAGATGAGGAGCCAATGGAAGAGGATCCAGATGAAGATGATTATGACGATACCGCTCCCAGTTGAAGGAATGGATGTAATTATGTTTGAATTTTTAGTACATTTTTTTGGATTTACATTTTGTTAGGATTAGTTGCATAATTCATTCTTAAGAAATTGTTTAGGTAAATAAAGCCTCTTAAAGGCAGTAGATAATAATAATAAACCAATAGTTTTATTTGTGTTGAAATGCTATTGTGAGTTGTTGAAGTTAGGGTAATCTGCTGAAATTACCGCGTCGCGGCATCAATATATCACGCGACGCGGTCTTTTCCCTTTCGACGTTGACTTCGACCCACGTAATTACCGCAACGCGTGTCCTTCAATCACGCGCCGCGGCCATCCGCAACACATACAATTGATTGTTGTACATATTCTATTTGTTATGTTTTCTTTTTAATTTGTTTGTTGAGTTATGCATGATATATCAAATGGGAAGGAGTTGTCTCAGACAAGTGTGGGGTCACCGTGCCCCTCCACTTGTCTTGACCACTGGCGTGTTCACTGTAGCGCTACAACTCCGGAATACGAAATCAATGATCCGTTTGTTCGCAATTATACCTGTGATATTGAGCACCAAGCAGTCTATCGTCCAAAAGGGGTAACTCTTTCTCCCTTGTTTTGAAATAATTTTTTGTACAACGGGGACGTTGTACGGTTTTAAGTGTGGGGTGTGGACGGTCGAAAGAGAAATTTTTTTGAAATTTTGCAGAAATGATCAATTTTTCAATTTTTAGCAATATTTTTTTAAAATTTTTAATAAATTGCAATTTTGAATTGAATGGTTTGTGATTGTGATAGCACTAGTATTTTTCAATAAATACTGTTTATTTGTGATCATGCTATTAGTTAGTCAAATAAGTTGTGTTTTACGAGTTTAGAAGATTGAGCTGTTTTAGGATTGGAATTTAGGAAGGAAAAGTCAATCTGTGGCCTTTGTTGTTCGAGCCGGTAAGTCTAAAATGGGTGGGCCTTATGCACCTTACCACCTAAGATCGTCTGGTCTGGGATGGTATTTCTGAAAGCTCGTTACACGGACAACATCGAAAGTCATGGACAATTCCTTAATGGCCTTTAGAATCTGAATGAGTACGTACACTTCATGGTGGACAGAAAATTTGTAATCAAGGGTTCTTTAGAAAGTCATGAATTCCGGAGAACAATTCAATTATGTTTTCGCGAACTATTCCACTCTGACTCAAAGAGCAATAAACTTTGAAACTGAACATAGTCAAAAATTATTTGATTCCTTATTATAATTTGTTAAAAACTCTCTTGCTTGGGGACAAGCAAGGCACAAGTGTGGGGTGTTTGACAACGCCTAGTGATATCAAGCATTTTAGGCGTTGTTGAGCCCTGTTCTTGATGAAATTATATCAGATATGTCTGGGTATTCTCACTTTTCGTGCCAGGACTTGTTTGGAGAAAAAGAATGGAAACAGGGACTAAAAGCGTGCAAAAGGAAGAAGTTTGGAAAAGAATGAAAAATCAAGGAAACTCGTACGCACGCCGCGGATCTATGATACGCGCGACACGGGCTTAAGGCGGTGTAACACATTCAAATGCCGAAGAAACAGAAAAAGATTAGTACGCGCGCCGCGGATTCTTCATCTGCGCGGCGCGGCTGCGGGAAATTTGCAAATATAAATAGATGCAATTTCAGCCGAAAACCCTAGCAAAGACCGGGTGTAAAATCGATCTTGAAGCTCTTTGACTCCAAGAATTCGTTCCAGCAACTTCTCAATTGGTATTTTCATGTTTTGGATTTTTATTTCATTTAGTTAGATATTTGTAAGCTTTAGTTTGTATCTTTGGGAGTGACAACCATTGATACCAAGCTTAGGTTTATGTTTTAGTGGTGTTTGGATACTGTTTTGAATGTTTTGAATTCAGTTTGGGTTAATGAAAGCATTTGGTTACAATTAATCTTGGTTTATGAGTATTTTGGTGTTTTGGATGTGTGTTTGTGTTTGGATTATTTGAATTGTGTTTGGATATTGCTTTGGCCTTGTTTGGAACTGTTTTCCTTTGCTGAAATCAGTAGCCAATTAGGGTAGATTTGGGCATTGGACTTTAGCTAGTAACTGTTCAGTCAGAACCTTAGTTATTAGTTAGGTTATGCCTTGTTTGGTTTAGATGCCTTTGTTTGCTTCTGATTCAGAGATGCACTTCTGATTTCAGAAAGTGACTAGGTTAGGTTGAGTTGAGCTTAGCTTATGTTTGGCTGGACTTTGTTTGGTTATTATTTTTGGATAGTTGAACATTTAGAAACTAGATCCTCCGACTGTAGCGTGACACTACTAGTTGGTAATCTGTCATTTAGTCTAACCACGAAGCTCCTGCGGATCGACCCTGACTACCACTGTACTAGTGTGTGTTAGGTTTTTCTTTAATTTTGACCGCACGATGACCTAGGCGTGTCACTTATGCGCGGCGCGGCCTCGTGATTGTTGCAACTATAAATAGAGGGTTTTAGGTCGAAAAATGCAGCAAAGACTTGGCATATGAACGACTCCCAAGGCTCTTTGACACCGAGTTTCAGCTTCCAGCAACCATCATTTGGTATTTTTATGTTTTCTCTTTTAATTTTCAATTAGTTTAGCTAATTCGATAGATTTAGTAAGTGTCTTTGGGTGTGACAACCATTGGCACTAGGTTTTAGTTTTTAGATTTGATGTTTACTGTTTTGAACCTTTGGGATCTGAATTTTTTATAATAATCATTCGGTTTATGTTAATTGCTCGGTTTTTCGGTATTTATGCTTTTGAATGATTTTTTGGATGTTTGGATTGTGTTTGATGCTTGGTTTGATCTTGATTGCTTCTGATTTTGAGATATACTTCTGATTTCAGTAGGTAATTAGGATTAGTTATTAGTTGTAGTTATTTGATGCTTGAGTGGATTCTTGATTTGTGATTTTTGGGATTATTTCGGGTATTAGTCGGAAACTAGTTCCTCTGGCTGTAGAAGTGACACTACAGTTGGTAATCTATTGCCTACCTTAACCATGTAACTCCTGTGGATCGACCCTGACTACCACTGTACTGAGTGAGAGTGAGGTTATTTTACTATTTTTGACCGCATGACGACCGCTGCGATGTCAGCAACAGACTTCGATAATGATAGCCTGACCATACCCAAGGCCTGCCGGTCCAACAGTTCCCATACGTCCAACGACATACCTTCTAGCATTCTTCTGGTCAACGGGAGATGAATTTTTTTTTGGTAAATATAGTTTTCTATCTGCATTCTCCAGAATTCGAAATCGGTGTCGTCAAACTTGTCGATCTTGATCTTCCCTTCTTTAGCCATAACTTTGATACCAGTTTGTTATGAGGTAACAACTTAGATAGTAATGTTTAACCTCACAAGATCAAGATTAGGCCAAACAACCCTCGATAGTAACCACTCGACACACGAAAAAAAACTTGCAGCAAGAAATACAAGAAGAACAAAAAGCAACCAACACAGAGAATTAAGTGGTTCACTCGACCTTGATATCAAGTTACATCCACTATGGAACTAGAGAGATTTATATTGATTAAATGCTATACAAGGAATTACAAATATGAATGCACTCTACAATATTCACACACTCTAGCATCAAAGAAGAGGAGTATATATAGAAGAGGTGTAGTAATCCAGAAGATACGACAGATCTTCTTGAACTAACAATCTGCACGTTGAGGCAATGTGGCAATACAAAGGGAACATGATGTAGCAGAAAAACAGTGTACGACCAGTGTATAATGCAGGCCCACAATTCTAACACTAGATGTCCTTTTGTACTTCTGCCACAGAAATGCTTCCCGCTGAAGCAACAAACCCTTCGGATCGGATGATCCCTCCAGCCTTCGGTTGTAGAGTCGCACTGCTTCGGATTAGACTCCACATACTCAACAAGTTTCCCATCGTATGTCTTTAGGTAGGGTAAATTGGTTGTGTTTGTCATATCGTAATCATGTATCTCTTTAACGAACAAAGATTTATAGTGTTTGTAATTGGCTGGTCGGCGGTGTATGGTGGTTGTAATTGTGGGTTACCATAATGGCATACGAGCGGCTATGTATATTTGATTGGGGGTGTTATATTTTTGGTGTTTCCTGGTGTCATGACTGGTGTGCTGACTGATATTGGTGTTATCGTTGACGTTGGCCTAATTGTTGTGAATATAGGCGGTAAAGTGGTGAGCAATGGTGTGCTGCCGATTGGCGATGGGATCGGGAATGTTTGTGGTGGGCTGAGTAGTGACATTTGAGAGGGAGTAAAGAGTTGTGTACCTATGGTCGGCTGGAACTGAGGGAATGTATAGTTGAGTGGGACGTATGATGGGGGTGTGTTAATGGCCGGTGAAGTCATCGTATAAGTGATTGCCTTGGGGAAATGGTTCTCTGTGGTGGTGTTGCTGAAGGTGTTAGTACATGGTTTGCGGATGATAACGGTGTGATTGGCATTGTTTCCGTCACTACCGGTCCTAAGGACGTCATAGGGTGAACTTAACTTTTATGGTTGTTTCTGGCACCGCTAGTACCTTCATTATCTGTCGCCGAAGAAGAAGAATGTGGTTTTTGTTGCGTGCCACAACACGAATGGCGCCAATGATGCGAAATTAGACTCCGAGAATCTTTTTGTGGAGATCTTGACGGTCAGGTAGCTGCGAGTCTGCGATCACAATCAAGAGAAAAGGAACCGCCAGTCATTTTTCGGGAGGAGGTCCCGAGAAAATGCTCTGATGATTAAGTCAGTCTCCGACGATATGGTAAGTATAAGCGTATGTGTGAGATAGGATGAGAGCGATCCCTTTTCCGTTTGCCCTCTGAGGGATTATATACGTGAGGTAGGTTTCGCTTTTGGCAACAAGGCACCTGCAGTGGTAGGAGGGGACAAGAGCGCTGATTGGATGATCAGCCCTTTGTCTCCTACCACGTCTTCGATTAGTTCAGGTGTGATACGTGGTGTGCGTACTATTAATGTCGGGTACGAATTTCGTACGACTAAGCCAGCGCTGTGAGGTATCATCCGAGCTGGACCGTCTGTCGCGTGCGGGACCTCTTCAGGACAGGCTGGAAGTCCCACTAGCAGTTGGAGCATTATCGCCTGGAATGAAGGTCACTCCTTGGTCTTCAAAGACCGTTTCCAAGAGCGAGCTGGAATGCTATTGTATGGCACGCTATTGTAATATTGTAATATTGTAATGTTGTATGGCACGCTGGTATATGGCACGCTATCAGTTATATTGTAATATTTACGTGGTAATGTGGTGTACATATGTCTTTCTATCCTAATAAAAGAGTAAATAGTTTGCCACTTGGCCTTTCCTTATGCCTTCTCCTCTTTATTTCCTGCTCCATAAACTTGCCACGTGGCCTGCCCATATCATCCTATTTTTTGCTGAAAGTTTTACAGAAAGTTTTCATTAATATTGTTCCAAATCAATATGCATTAATCTTCCTATCATAATAAAAGATTCCCTGATGCCGTCTCCACATTCTTTTCCCGCTCAATGGATTCCCCCTTCTATGTCTATATGATATAACTTATTTTGGTCATCAAATCTTGATCCCTTAATTACCTAACGTTAGTTTGAAACTTCCTTAATCAATGGGATTGATTTAAACTGCAGAATCTTCCTCCTCTGATGAACTCTCATTTTCGTTTGAAACTTCAATTACTTTAGGAATAATCAATCGGTATGACTCTATTCAAGGGATTCATTGGTACATTTTTCCTATATAACGTATCCTCATTCTTCAATACGATACACTGCTCCAATTTACGTTGCTTCTCTGTCGTTTAAGCTTCTCTAACTTTCATCTTAACTCACTCCATATCAGGTATGTTTTTTCTCTTTTTCAATTACGTATTTGGTTGTTTTAAAGGGCTGAATAAAATTAAAGTTAGTCGTTAACCTGTGTGTGTCCCTCATACGCCCACCAACTGTTTGTTGAAAAGTCTAAACGAAATTGTTGCTGGGTTGTTTTGAAACGTCTGTTCTTATTAGTTATATCTTTAACTGGCATGATTTGTCTATCAAATATATTTGTTTTTAATCATTTTGCATTTAAGTAATGGGTTGTTTATTAAGTGTTATATGAAATTAGGGCTTACTTCTTCTTTCTCCGATATACTTGTATGATGCTTCAATCTCATTATAGCTTCTCTGATTTTCTGTTTTTGTTTAGATTGACGATGTTCTTTTGGAGTTGAATCTTCTGATTTCGGTTGCTTCGTACAATTTCCAGTATTCCACCGTGTCTCTAATAATTCCGACTAATTTCTACCAACCGATAACCCTTCGTAAGTTGAATAACAGAAAACTGAAGCCATTTGCGCTTGCTTCTCGCTGCAAATTAATGAAAGTATGTTGTTATTAATGGTATTAGTAAATAAGTACTTTATATTGTTTTTATTAGTATGTACAACATACTATGCGTGTAAGTTGTGTTTGTGAATATGTTGTGCGTGTTCTTTAAAAGTAACATGATATAGAAAAACATATAAACTGACTTTTGTGGAACTGTTGCAGGTCTAACTCAATTAGTGTCTTAAATTTATCAAGCTCTCAAGTAACCAAGTAGAGGATTGGTATTGTAGCATATGAAGACACTAAAGAATTTAAAATTGTCGACCTTGGAGTCTAGTAAGCTGACTGCAAATAATATATAAAAATTCTAGAATTTTGACCTTCCAAGTCTTGTAACAAGCTGACTCCAATCAGTTCCATATGTTAGTGGGCATAATCGGAACCAGTCAACTCGATTCTGAATCCAAAACTGGCAGTTCCAAAGTGGTTCCAATTCCAAAGGTGAGCATCTGGTCCTAATTCAGATTGTAATTTACTTTTGTTTATTTGTTTAAATGCAAGATATAGTTATTCACTTTTGTACCAGCAGGTGGGAATAAAATGTTTCATAAATTATTATTATTATTATTATACACTAATCATAAATTTAGTTTTCATTAGTTGGTTAATTTGTATTTGTAAGAGCCCAAAAATATTGATAAAAGTATAAAATAAACATATGTGAAGTTTCGGTTGAATTATGTCTTAATAATAGAATTTTGTATAAAAATAGCAAAAAGGGTATTTTGGTAAGTTTCGGTTGCTATTACAAAATGAAAATAATCATATTTTCATTAAGGACGAAATATATATATATATACTATATTTATAAGTATGAAGAATGAATACTGGAAATGTAAAAGTGGGTGGAGAGTGCAAAATGACTAAAAAGGGCATTTTCGTCATTTTGAAATATTGAACCTAATAATGAGATTTTTATGTGTTAAAATGGTATTTTGTTGTATCATAGATCAAAGTGTAAAATTATTTTCGTGATGTGGGGCAAATATGTAAGAAAATGAACTTTGTGTAATAAAACCTAGATTATGTGTCAAAATACAAGAATTGGAACTTTGGGGGGATAAAATGTAAATATGGTACTATAAATAGGATAAAAATCTCCCATAGTTTCCAGAAGTTTATGGAGTGTTCGGGAGAGAGAGCTTGTAGGCATGATTTTTGAAAGTTCATGGAAGATTGAAGATTTATCTTGGAATTGAAGATTTCCAAGCAAATTAAGGTAAGAATCTATCCTATGTTGTGTAATTTGTAGAAAAAACATACGATGTACAAATCAGGCGATTCCAGTGCCCATGGTTTCGTCTCGATGTCGTTTTCAGTTCATCAGTTGGGGTTCAGACCTCAATCGGTCGTTTTCTAGGGTTTTGAGCCCAACTTCCATGAGTATGATTTCTGTGTCCAATTGTGTTGTGAAATTCTTGTAAAATTGTGTGTTCACTGGATTGTTCTGAAATTTTGTGTGGAGAAAAACCTTGTCATGAGCCATACTCGACCAAAAGGGATTGACTCAGTTCATTGTTTGGGTTTGGACTTTGGTGTGTGCAATCCGACCTTCACAGATTCGTTGCTGCACACCTAGGTCAACTTGTGGGATTTTTAATTCCCAAATGGTTCATATTTTTGGTCTGAAAATTTAAGGGGAAGTCCATCCTCATGTCTAGTGTGTTCCATCCAGAGGGCTTGATCCAATTCAATTCGGAAGCTAGGGTTCCAATGCCTTCTCTTTGACTGAACCAGAATTGTAGCTGTGGATATTGTCCTTGTTGCACGATTTTTAATTCTCAGTTGGCTTATGCTTTGAGCTTTATTTTTGGATGAGAGCTTTATCTTCATGTCTAGTGTAACTCATCCAAAAGGCTTGATTTATTTCCTTTCATAAGTCAGGTTGTTGGACCAATCCTGTCAAGCTATGCTGAGTTGTGACAGAAATGTTGCTGCTCATTTCCTTCATATTGTATAATTTTTAATTTTTAATTGGTTTGTCTTTTGGGTCTGAATTTCGGAGGGTAGTCTCTTGGTTATATCTAGTATGCATATGTAAGAGGGTTTTCCTTGATTCCATTCCCAAGTGGAATGGAATTGGTGATTCCTCTGTTAATCCATATTTGTGACAGATTGCACTGTCAATCTTGTCACTTATTTTCTAAGGTCTTAGAGTGTGATTCAAGTCTCGGTATCTTCTCGAGACTTGTCATGTATTGTGTCTATTTTTCAGAATGTCTGAGTTTGTGTCATTCGAGTTTCCGGGTTGGGAGTTATGGTCAATTCTTTGACTATGCGTCTTAGATGTCAAAATCTAAAAATGAGTTAATAATGTGATAGCAATCTATTAAGATGTAGATTAAGAGGCCTTTAATTGTTACTAAGGCCTAGCTTGTATTAACTAGAATGTTAAATGAACTCCTTAGGTATTAAGGAGTAAAGTTGAAGGAAAGGAAAAACAACGGGAAGAAGTGATTCTAGTTAGACTTCTCTAACTAGACAAGGTGAGTACATGTAGTATTTTTACCTATTTTGGGATACATGGCAAATAAGTATTTTTCAGATTTCATATAATATTTTTATGTGTGAAAATATTTGCAAGAATGATATTTTCTAGCTTATTTGGAAAGTAAACTGCTATGTTTGAAAGTATGACTTGGTCTATGAGCCAAATATGTGAAAGTTGAGTTTTGGATTATAAATCATATATGTATGATTTTGGCAATAGCCTAAAATGTGGTAAAAACACTTTTTAGTCAAAAGCTTGGCATTTAGCCATTATGTGTACAAGTAAGGTTTTAGTATGCAGAAAGTATTTTATATATGACTGGTATTGTAGCTAGCAATGTTAGTAAGGGAACTATGTTCCACCTACCCGGGTTAGGTAAGGAGTCTACTGGGGAAAAGCCCCTTCGCGAAGTAGACTGCCTAAGCAACTTCTACTGTGAGGATTGATCCGTTTTTTCTAGCTGTAGAGACTTGGGGTATCACTTATAGTGATTAAAGCCCTAAGTATAAAAATCCAGCAAGTTTATAAAACCAGTCAAAGAAAGTATGGAAGAAGCTATTTTTGCAAAGTATGATATAAAATGATTTTGAAAAGTAAAGAGGTATAGTATGTTTATACTATAAAGTTTTGGCAATGGTTTATGTTATAAATTTTTATAAAAGATCGGAAAAGAAATTTAATGTTTGAGTCTAAAACTCATGTAATTCACGAGACATTTTTGTCTTACGTATTCTATTTTTATGCCATGTATTCCAGGTTCCGGTACGAAGATGTGAGATAGTTTGAAGTTGTAAAATAAGTCCTAGAGTGTGAAAGAGTGGAGCTGGATACAGCTATCATGTATTGGTATTGATTAAATCCTTTCTCTTAAACTTATGGTTGTTTGATATGTATTTGTAACACCCCTTGTTGTATTTAAGCAAATACAATGGTTTTTGTTAAACCGTATTTTGTAAAATATGATTTTATGTAATATAAATGGTTTGTAAAAGTTGGGGCGTTACAAGTTCGTATCAGAGCCATAGTTTAAGCGAATTAGGATTGGATCATTCCACTCCTAGGCTTAGACTTGTAAAGTAGGGAGTTAGAGTGAATTATATAGTTTCATTGTGTCTTAAGGAATTAAGACATTATTTATTAATAGAACTATATGGGTATATTTATGAGTAAAGTAGCTAGTTGATACCAGTGAACAGTGGAACCGAGTGGAAGCATTGGGGACATGTGTAGGTGATTATGGTAATATGGGTCCGTATTATCATAATCACAGGACGCATATTGAGCCTAGTGTGACCACAAGGGGATACTGGGAAACTGGTGGAAGAAGTAGTAATCTAATATTTATGACATATTATGAAATACTAAAGTATTGAAATTTTATAGCAAAATGCGAACTAGAAGTGGCCAAGGATCATATGCGGAAAATCCAGATCCTAATCCAAGGCCTCCTATTCCTCACCGACCGCCCCAAGCCGATGATGAAGGCAATGTTAGGGGTGTTGTTGATCCACCTCCATTGACATTGGAGGCAATATATATATATATATATATATATATATATATATATATATATATATATATATATATATATATATATATATATATATATATATATATTATATATATATATATATATATATATATATATATATATATTTATATATATATAATATGAATAAAACTCATAAAGGAAAGAAGAATGAAAACACTTAACTGGGGAAAAGTAAAAGGAAATGAGCTGGGTTTGGTAAATGTAGATAAACTCAAAGGTTGTATGAAAGGGTAAATAATAAATATTGAGAAGTAACATGATGTGTCTCCCATGGACAACCAGGGGATTAAAGTATGTGTACTAAAAGCCGTGATCAAATATGCTATTATAAAATGAAGGAAGAATACTTAACTAAGTATTAGATAAGGAATCAAAGACAGAAATGAAAATTAAGAAATGGGAAAGAAATGAAAAAAAAATTGCAACAAACTGTTAAAGACTATGATATCTTAAGTATTTTGCATTATTATAATATGATTATAAGAACATGAATTGAGAAATAAAGATTGAATGCCTAATCAAGTGTTAGGCGAGAAATTAAAGATAAGACAAACGATGAGGATAATCAGAGAAATATAAGGAAAGTTATTAAAGAAAATGATGATGGGATGAATTGTTATTTGGAATCAAATCTAATGATCACATAAAATAAGTATAAGAAGAAATACGAATAATAAAAGGGTATATAGGGGTATGTTAACAAAAGATACCAAAAGAATGTAAGAATGATGACTAAAGGTCATAATCAATATGAAGTAAGGAATAAGAGTAAATGTCTAAATAAGTATTAGACAAAGAATGGGTAAGTTTTAGGACTTCGATAATGTATAAAAGTATAAAGGTGGTTATGAAACATGTATTTTAATTAGAGTATTATAAAGTATGAAGCAAAAGAGTGAAATATTGTATTTGGCATATAGCCTCGAAATACAAAAGAATGAAAGATAATGAGAAGTTGGTTGGTAAAAGTTGATCAAAGAAAGTAGAGTATTGTTATAAAAAAAATCATATTGTGAAAGGGAAATTAAAAAGAAAAAAAAATTATGTCTATAATCATTTAAGGGGTAGATGTGAAGACTTAGAGGTTTGGTCTTATGATGACCATATTGACATGAAATCTGAAATGAACGATAAAGTTGAAGTTAAGTTCACTTATTATACCATTTAAAAAAAACACAAAATGAAATTAAGAATTGAACACGGATTTAAAACCTTTAGATGCATGTTAGTAAAAAGGTTGAAAGGATGAAAATTGATAAATGAATGACATTTGTGGTTGAGTGGTGTGTCAAGTAATTACCATGGGACAAAAATGGTTGAAGTACTTAACATGAGTTCTTAACCCAAAAGAGAATCAAGTATATATATATGTATATTATACAATTAAGAATTTATAAATACATGTTAGGAAGTAATTGAGAAAATGAGTTATATCTCATTGTCAAGTTAGAATCATTTTTTTGGTGAATTCAATTTCTTATGAACCCTAGGAAATTGACTTTTATGATCAAAGGGTTAATGTTATGTAGAAAGATGGTTAAATTGAGTTTAATGAGTGTAATAACCTGTTAGTAGAAGTTGCTTAGTAATTCCATCTAGTTAAATGCATTTATGAATGAAATTGGAAATTGAGAGAATGGAATGGAATTGATGATTCCATGGTTGAAGTTTCATTAGAAATGGTTAGATAAGGAATTGGAATGATTCCTTTGGGAAGGACTAATGAATTAAGTGCTTAATGGGTTAAATAATGACCTTTAAGCATACGTATGAAAAAGAATAAGAAGTAAATGAAATTGTAATTTCATAAGTTATCTAATAATAAGAATGAAAATAAGAAAGTATTCTGACAGAACTTTTATGTCAACTTAAACTGTAAAACTGTACAAATATACAGGTCTATAAATTGTGTGGCATACGTGAAAAGAAACCTACAGATGTCTAGTTTCTAAATCAAAAAGCGGTGAGTCGTTTCGATTCTCCTAGAATGAGTTATGCCGTTTTTCGTACAGGGTATCCTGTTTCGGCAGATTCTGTCCCACTTGGGAATATGAATGTATATAATGTTAATATAATGCTCAAAGAATTGAAAGAAAACCATTACTAGCATATAGGGATGTATTATTAGTAATTAGAAGTGTTAAAGAATCAACATTATAGAGTTGGTTTGCTAGGTAGCAATCAAGTGGCAAAAAAAAATAAAAAAAATAAAAAAAGGAGGATAAAATTGACTTGTAAAAGTCTAAAATGGGACAACAATTTGGGAATTTATATTGGTAATCAAGAAGCTAGTAAATATGACTTTTGAAACCTGCTTATACCACAAGATGATAACATTGAATTGGGGATACGGGTATTTGGTAAAACATCATATAAAACACCATTTAGTCGTAAAAAGACTATAATTGCGATATTTTAGTTAAATTTGCCGTTTTAAGTCAAATGAAGGGAAGTTTAAGAAATAATCCCAAGACTTGAACAACATGATTCATTGTCATGTTATTATACTATACTAAAAGAAAATTGAAGGTTTGGGTCAAGAAAAGTTAAGTTTTGGTTAAGTCTAAAAATGAATTAATCGGAAACGGTTAAACTAAAAAGTTAACGTTTAAGCAAATATGAGCTCATGAGGGCATAGAATGAATTTATATCAACATTTATGTGTTGTTGGGTGGTTTCGGAAACAAAATATGTAAAAAGTGTGATGTTTAAAAATAATTTTTATTTTATTAATTTTTAGCGGCAAAGTTGCTAAAAGTAAAATATAAGAGCGAAACGAAATATGTTTTGACATCTAAGCATTAATATTGTTTAATAAACATGTTAAGATCAGAAAGTTACTAAAATTTCATGTTAAAAGCCAAGAAAACACATTTAGGCAAAGTAGGATGCCTAAATAGGAAAATGGACAAAAAAATGTCGAAACGAAAAATGGTGTAAAAGGTTCCATGAAGCTTTATACATGTTCTAAACACTATTAGTATATTGTTGGTTTATATAACAATGATTTAAACAAACGTTTACGTGAATTTTGGATTAAGTTGTCAAAATGGGACAAAAGTGCAAAAAAAGTCCAAAATGACTATTATGCTTTTAGAGACACACTTAAACCTCGGAATAGAATTAGATAATGCTATAAAGAGTTCATATATGATTTAACACATATAATGTGTATAATTGTATAATTAGTTCTAGCATCTTAATAAATCAATAGTGGTTGAAGGATAATATGTGTTAAATTGCGATAAAATTTCTTTTAATTTTAAAAGGGTGCAAAGGAAATAAGTTTTACTAAATCATCATGTAAATGTTTCGATAAAAGTTGAGGAAATGGATAAAATGACTGAAATAGCATTTTGGTCACTTAATAAAAGTAATATATATGTTGATATAAATATTTTGAATATTACAAGGAAAAGAAGATAAATTACCAAAAATGTATTTTGGTTATTTGGATATATGTAAAGTTTTAAAGAGATATGTGAGACTATATCTATTATAAGAAGAAAGCCTAAAAGAGGTATAATCTCTAAAACCACAAAGTCCTGAAAATTATTTAGAAAGCTTCGTGTATTAAATAAGAGATTAAAAAGTTGAGGGAATAAAATGTCATTCCCTCAAAGATAAAAAGTATAAGTAAAGAAAAGGTATTCATACTATGTCAACTACGAGAACATTCCGGGGACGAAATCCTCTTAAGGAGGGGTGATTGTAAGAGCCCAAAAATATTGATAAAAGTATAAAATGAACATATGTGAAGTTTCGGTTGAATTATGTCTTAATAATAGAATTTTCTATAAAAAGAGAAAAAAGGGTATTTTGGTAAGTTTCAGTTGCTATTACAAAATGAAAATAATCATATTTTCATTAAGGACGAAATATATATATACTATATTTATAAGTATGAAGAATGAATACTGGAAATGTAAAAGTGAGTGGAGAGTGCAAAATGACTAAAAAGGGCATTTTCATCATTTTGAAATATTGAACCTAATAATGAAATTTTTATGTGTTAAAATGGTATTTTGTTGTATCATAGATCAAAGTGTAAAATTATTTTTGTAATGTGGGGCAAATATGTAAGAAAATGAACTTTGTGTAATAAAACCTAGATTATGTGTCAAAATACAAGAATTGGAACTTTGGGGGGATAAAATGTAAATATGGTACTACAAATAGGATAAAAACCTCCCATAGTTTCCAGAAGTTTATGGAGTGTTCGGGAGAGAGAGCTTGTAGGCATGATTTCTGAAAGTTCATGGAAGATTGAAGCTTTATCTTGGAATTGAAGATTTCCAAGCAAATTAAGGTAAGAATCTATCACATGTTGTATAATTTGTAGAAAAATCATACGATGTCCAAATCAGGCGATTCCAGTGCCCATGGTTTCGTCTCGATGTCGTTTTCAGTTCATCAGTTGGGGTTCAGACCTCAATCGGTCGTTTTCTAGGGTTTTGAGCCCAACTTCCATGAGTATGATTTCTGTGTCCAATTGTGTTGTGAAATTCTTGTAAAATCGTGTGTTCACTGGATTGTTCTCAAATTTTGTGTGGAGAAAAACCTTGTCATGAGCCATACTCGACCAAAAGGGATTGACTCAGTTCATTGTTTTGGTTTCGACTTTGGTGTGTGCAATCCGACCTTCACAGATTGGTTGCTGCACACCTAGGTCAACTTGTGGGATTTTTAATTCCCAAATGGTTCATATTTTTGGTCTGAAATTTAAGGGGAAGTCCATCCTCATGTCTAGTGTGTTCCATCCAGAGGGCTTGATCCAATTCAATTCGGAAGCTAGGGTTCCAATGACTTCTCTTTGACTGAACCAGAATTGTAGCTGTGCATATTGTCCTTGTTGCACGATTTTTAATTCTCAGTTGGCTTATGCTTTGAGCTTTATTTTTGGATGAGAGATTTATCTTCATGTCTAGTATAACTCATCCAAAAGGCTTGATTTATTTCCTTTCAGAAGTCAGGTTGTTGGACCAATCCTGTCAAGCTATGCTGAGTTGTGACATAAATGTTGCAGCTCATTTCCTTCATATTGTATAATTTTTAATTTTTAATTGGTTTGTCTTTTGGGTCTAAATTTCGGAGGGTAGTCTTTTGGTTATATCTAGTATGCCTATGTAAGAGGCTTTTCCTTGATTCCATTCCCAAGTGGAATGGAATTGGTGATTCCTCTGTTAATCCAGATTTGTGACAGATTGCACTGTCAATCTTGTCACTTATTTTCTAAGGTCTTAGAGTGTGATTCAAGTCTCGGTATCTTCTCGAGACTTGTCATGTATTGTGTCTATTTTTCAGAATGTCTGAGTTTGTGCCATTCGAGTTTCCGGGTTGGGAGTTATGGTCAATTCTTTGACTATGCGTCTTAGATGTCAAAATCTAAAAATGAGTTAATAATGTGATAGCAATCTATTAAGATGTAGATTAAGAGGCCTTTAATTGTTACTAAGGCCTAGCTTGTATTAACTAGAATGTTAAATGAACTCCTTAGGTATTAAGGAGTAAAGTTGAAGGAAAGGAAAAACAACGGGAAGAAGTGATTCTAGTTAGACTTCTCTAACTAGACAAGGTGAGTACATGTAGTATTTTTACCTATTTTGGGATACATGGCAAGTAAGTATTTTTCAGATTTCATATAATATTTTTATGTGTGAAAATATTTGCAAGAATGATATTTTCTAGCTTATTTGGAAAGTAAACTGCTATGTTTGAAAGTATGACTTGGTCTATGAGCCAAATATGTGAAAGTTGAGTTTTGGATTATAAACCATATATGTATGATTTTGGCAATAGCCTAAAATGTGGTAAAAACATGTTTTAGTCAAAACCTTGGCATTTAGCCATTATGTGTACAAGTAAGGTTTTAGTATGCAGAAAGTATTTTATATATGACTGGTATTGTAGCTAGCAATGTTAGTAAGGGAACTATGTTCCACCTACCCGGGTTAGGTAAGGAGTCTACCGGGGAAAAGCCCCTTCACGAAGTAGACTGCCTAAGCAACTTCTACTGTGAGGATTGATCCGTTCTTTCTAGCTGTAGAGACTTGGGGTATCACTTATAGTGATTAAAGCCCTAAGTATAAAAATCCAGCAAGTTTATAAAACCAGTCAAAGAAAGTATGGAAGAAGCTATTTTTGCAAAGTATGATATAAAATGATTTTGAAAAGTAAAGAGGTATAGTATGTTTATACTATAAAGTTTTGGCAATGGTTTATGTTATAAATTTTTATAAAAGATCGGAAAAGAAATTTAATGTTTGAGTCTAAAACTCATGTAATTCACGAGACATTTTTGTCTTACGTATTCTATTTTTATGCCATGTATTCCAGGTTCCGGTACGAAGATGTGAGATAGTTTGAAGTTGTAAAATAAGTCCTAGAGTGTGAAAGAGTGGAGCTGGATACGGCTATCATGTATTGGTATTGATTAAATCCTTTCTCTTAAACTTATGGTTGTTTGATATGTATTTGTAACACCCCTTGTTGTATTTAAGCAAATACAATGGTTTTTGTTAAACCGTATTTTGTAAAATATGCTTTTATGTAATATAAATGGTTTGTAAAAGTTGGGGCGTTACAGTATTTGAAAGTAGGATTTGTTGAAGAGGACAATGAAGGAGATGACGAAATGAAGAAGAAGGGGAAAAAATGCCATTTATAGTGGAGAAAATCAGAAAATGATGTTAAAAGCTCAATTCAGTCAAATACTAGCTCTAGGAATGCTTATCAGAATGGAAAATTTATGTTAAAGCTATCATCCCATTAGAGGCATGCCAAGTATATGTAGTCCTTATAATTCATTTTTTTGTCGTTAGGGACGGTTGTCTTATTCATGTGGTGTATAAGGCTTCTGATATTCAAACTTTTGGGAATCTCATAAGGATTTTGAGATTCAATTTTTTGGGAAGATATAAGAGTAGTTGAACCTGTATGTATATGTATGTTCTGTTGTTTATCACATGAGGGCAAAAACGTCAAAAACCCTTGTTTCTGCTTATCGAGAGTCTAATGATGAATTTTATTGAAATTCAAAATGTCTTATGATAAATTTTTTGTGGTCGCCTTAGATTGTTAATCATGTGAGTGTCAAAAGCCATGTGGGGAATGTCAATAGTCTATAACAAAATATGTGTATTCTTGATTCCAATTATATTTCCTTTCTATTACAACATTGACTTAATGAAACAATCAAGTCATTTAATTATGCATTATTTTATTATAAGCAACAATGGTTACTTTTTTTATTATGGTTACTTCTTTACTATGAACACAAGTTTTAACTTGAAGTTGAGGCCGTTTGCCTTGCTATTCATGATCGAAACATGTAATTGACCTTTTTTAGTAGTGTTGGATATATTCAATGTTAAATCTTCTGATATATTTCATTTTTTATAAATTGTTGTATGTAAAATGTTTTAATTGAAAATTTAAAAAATAGTATTTTTATCCTATGTTGGAACAAAAAATATATGGCTTAAAAAACTGTATCATATTCAATTTCCGGTAAAATCCAATATCCAGTATGATATTTTTGCCAAAAAATATATAACTAGTAGCGTACTTTGAAAAAAATGATTTTTTCGGGTTTTTTTAAGATGATATAGAAAAGTTTCGTTTTTTTACATTGAAGTTCATTTATAGAAAAGTTTCTAGAATAATTATCGTTATTATCATTGAACTTTGCAAAAGTTCATTAATAGCAGTGTACTTTGAAAAAAATGATTTTTTTCATATTCTTTTTAGATAGTTTAGACAAGATTTATTTTTTGGACATTGAAGCACATTTCTATTTTATGTTTGTCTATTTATAAGTAACCATCCCATGTTGAACACGGGCTTATAACCTAGTTGTTATAATATATATGTAGTATTGTGGCACTAATGATAAAGTCTATGTGGCAATATTAATACATATGTGGTGATGTAGTGTCAATATGGTAGCATAGTGGTTATGTGGTAAGGTTATCGTTTATGTGGCAATGTAGAGCCTATGTGGCGAAGTAATGTTTGTGTGGCAATGTAGAGCCTATGTGTTGATGTAAGGCCTATGTGGCAATGTAGAGCTTATGTGGCAAGTGGTGTGCCTATATGGTGCAGATAGTGACTAAGTGTGTAGTTTGTTCTGGCGACCGGGACCGGAGGTGGTTTGGGGGACGAATGTAGTTCCCTTATTATGGTTGATTTATACATCCTTGAAATGATACTATATTATAATATGTGTAGTTTATGATTGTCAATTGTGATTGGTTACTCACTAAGCTTTCCAAGCTTATCCTTTATGTTTCACAATGTTGCAGGTTTTAGCAATTCTTCTGAGGCAAGGAAATATTGGAGACTAGCGTTGCAGTGTTGATTAGGAGTGTTCGGTAGCGACCAGACTCAAAATACTATTCATTTTATGTATTGTATTCCCTTTTGGTACACTTGTTGCTATGGTTGCATATATTGTACCCCATTGGTATTTTCATAAAGATTTGTGAAACTAGTTTATCGTATTTTTAAAAAGAAAATTTTGGGGTGCACATTATACGAAGTCGAGGCGTTACAAAAATAGCACTAAAGAAAATCAATGTGGCAAAGTTTTGACTTTCGTGGTAACATGTTGCTACCCTGGAAGAAATTAGGGAAGGATTTGACAACACGATGAGAGAGGAACTTAACATCTTGGAAAAGCCCTGACGATCATTCTATTGGTTTGTATTAACTTTGGGTAGACACAAATGGATATCCACAACTATTTGTGAAAAAGGGTCTAGTTTTATACGTCAGCGTTGGACCATGGAATGGTCTTGGGTTTTGCGGTCGTCCTATTGAAAGCACGGGTCCATATTATAAATATAAACTTGAAGTTATTCTTAGAATGATTCTGATGCTTGATGGCATTATAATGCAGTCGAACTGGATTAAACAAACACAAGAATGGATTGTGTATGGAAATACAGAAACCAAAACTGTGAAAATTTCAAAGACATGAACTAAAAAAAAGTTGTACAAACCATATGTACAAAAACTGAAATTTACTCTAAATAGAATATGCCAATTGAAAAGGCAACGTAGAGTATCAGAGTATGGCAGTATGCTATGAATTGGACATACATCCTACACCACGCTGGAAGCAATGATGAAACTTCCTCCAATGACGTTTCCTCTCTCTCTCTAAAACCTGCATTCAATCCTCTCCCCTTCATTTCTACACACAGTCTCTCTTCTCTTCAACACATACAGAAGTTTGAGAAGAACAATCAACAATGTACAAGAGCAAGCTCAATGAATTATGCCAGAAGAACGGATGGCGAACCCCAACTTATTCCTGCAAAAAAGATGGCAAAGACCATGACCCACTTTTCAAAGCTTCTGTCGTCGTCAATGGCGTCACTTTTGCTTCTCGATCCTTCTTCAAATCTTCCAAATTCGCCGGCAACGATGCTGCCGAAGTCGCTCTCACTCACTTCACTAGTACTTCTCTTATGTCCTTCGCTTACTATACTCTTTTATACTCCATCTTCTCCACATAGAAACCCTAATGCATCATTTTCATCTTTTAAATCTACAATAGTTCAATTCCTACACAGATTTTGAAAGGAACTTTCGGTATATGTTATGCTTTATGTTTGATTGATAGATGATTTTAAGTCCCAATCTCACAGACTCTTTTTCGTCCTGTTTCAGGTGACGTGAGCAAGACTAGTGAGGTTAGTTTGTCCGTTTCGCCGGAAGAAAAGGCGACGGCGGCGACGCCTCCAGGTCAGTCTGCCCTGTCGATTGAAGAGCCTGATCGGAAAAAGTATATGGAGAGTTACTTGCTATGCAACATGGTCAGAGTGCACACATCCATTCCTGTTACCGTGTTGCCCAAGGGAACTGTAATGTTGCCCATCGGAGAAGATAAATGGACGGTGGTGAGCTTGGAATCTTCGTAGCAAATTACCAACATATTTTTATAACACCGATGACTTTGTGTTTTTGGGTGTTTATTATAGAAATTTGGGGATGAAATCTAATTTATGACACTATTAGGTATGATATTTAAAGTACTTTGATATTATTACTACTTGAACACGTATCAATATTTGGAGACAATAGAAATTTCGTAGTTATGTTTGATGCATTTTATATGTTGATGGAGCTTGTGAGAAAAGGTTTAAATCTTGAAAAGATGAAGTGTGTGTTTGCAAAAAAACTCAAACCTAAACAAAATTTGAAAAAAGATGATAATTAGCAAATTGTAGCTGTCAAATTTGCCGACCAAAATGCATATAATATATATATGCAAGTTTCTTAATTAGTTGTTTAATAATACTTTTTGTTGGATTACACTCTGGTTAGTTAATTAAATATGAAATTATGGAATGTTTTTTTTTTTTTTTTTCCTATTATGTATTGTGAAATTCAGGGGAATTCTTATTATAATCTCATTGATGTTAATTTCAACAAGGCTATGGAGTTGATTGTTATTATTTTTTTGGCTTAATGAAACCGAATAATTGAAAAACAAAACAACAAAGAAACTAGAAAATGCAATTCAACCCGAAAACCGAGATCAAGAAAACGGAAGAAAACAGATTTAAGACTAAGGTTATGTTTGGTCGGATCTTAATTTTTAAGTTATTAATTTATAAGAGGTCTTAATTTTTAAGAGGGTCTGTATTTTTAAGATCTCAATTGTTAACACGGTGTTTGGTTGGAACTTTTCAATTGTTGTGCGGAATGGTAAAAATGATCATTTTACCATTCTATATATTTTTTGCTGAATAACAAACAACATCATCACAGAAAATGAACAACATCATCACAGAACATTCCAAAATTCAGATAACAAACAACATCATCACAGAAAATGAACAATTTGAACAATATCAAAGAACTTTCAGAAAATTTGAACAATTCAGATAAAAAAAATCCAAAATTCAGCAACAATATCAAAGAACTTTCAGAATATGAAAAAATTTGATATTCAAATAACAAACAACATCACAATAAATTTTGATTTTTCTACAGCAACAACAAAAAGATAGAGATTTAGGGTTTATCTCGTGAAGAAGACGACGTCTGAAGTCGAAGCTTTGATGTCAAATATGAGAGACAGTGGGAGGAGGTCGGAGATCTGATGTCAAAGATGAGAGACAGCGGGAGGAGGTCGGAGATCTGATGTCAAAGATGAGAGACAGTGGGAGGAGGTCGGAGATCTGATGTCTAAACCGAGATTGGTCAAGCAGTAGCGGCGCCGATGGTCTGCAGCGCTGGGGCTTTGCTGTCGGAGATGAGAGACGGCGAGATGAGGGAGATGGCGAGATGAGGGAGACATTCCTTGGAGAAGAAGAGGAGGGAGCGTATATGTTTGAAGCGGGATCCTAGGGCAAAAGTGGGATTGAAGGGCTTTTTTATTATTCAGATATGCCTCAATGTCTGGTCCATTAAGAGGGTATTTTTTTTTATTTAAGTGGCAAAATATAAGAAGGTATCAAACAGTCTGAATGGTTGAGAGCTCTTAACCATTCAGATTAAAAGCTGTTAAGTGGCTATCAAACATAGCCTAACATCGCAACATTTTTAGGGTTTAAATTTGGTTCTAAACCAAATTCAGCCCTAAGCTAAACAAATTTGTCATGGTTAGGCCTTCATTGTAATGTAATATGATTGCTTGCCATTCTGTTAATACGATTGTGGCTTAAATAACCTAAATACAACAAACACCCTGATAATTTGGGGATTGACACCGCAAGCTTGCTAGAGAACCCATACACATTCCATGGATTTTGCACCTTGGAATGATCTTTAAAAGGAATGAGGGAATTGACAATGATGGATAATAATCTACTCTAATTGATTAAGAGAGACAAAAACGAGATAACACAACTCTAATGACACCAATAAAGGTTGACGGAGGTGGTGGTCGACGGAAAAGAGTTGTTGTACTCAGCACATGGCTTTAACTTAAATCTTTGATCATATACGTGGAGTAAAATATTGTCTTTTCAAAAGAGCTCTTATAGAAAAATATAAGACTCCAACATATATAGACAATAATACGACCGTGTTACACTGATTGGGATATACTAACACTCTTATATGATGTGATTAGAAGATTAAAATTTTTAAAAAAATCATTTTTAATTTTTTTTTCATATGCATATGTATATAAATATGCATATGAAAAAAAAAGATTTAAAAAAAATTAAATCTCTTAGACGGTGTGAATCCGTCATTTCGAAAAAAAAAATTGAAAAAAATCCAAAACAAATTATATATATGCATATGAATATACATGTGAATTTTATATGCATATGTATATAAATATAAAAAATATTAATTTTTTTTTTGAATTTTTTTATAACCACTTAATCGCATATATTAAAAAATTTAGGTGCAATTATTTTTGAAAAATATTGTGTAGAAAAAAAGTTCTAGGTTCCTAAGATTTTTTAGGTTCTTCCATGATCTCGACCCTATATATATATATATATATATATATATATATATATATATATATATATATATATATATATATATATATATATATATATATATATGTGTGTGTGTGTGTGTGTGTGTGTGTGTGTGTGTGTGTGTGTGTATAATATTAAAAGGATTTATATATTCATTCGATAATTAATAACTAAAGAAAATGCAATTTTTTAATTATATTTCTTATTGGCTAACAAAAAACACAAATAAATTTTTGAATGCTTTAACTAAAGAACTGCATTAGATTATTTATGGGGGAAGTAGTTTTGAATAAAGAAAAAATGAATATCATGATTTATTTAGGATTGAAACTACGTTTGACATAACTTGGAAGGCTTCATAACATCGTCAATTAAATGAAATACATGATCAATGATTTAAAAAATAAAGATTAACAAAAATAATTCGCTAAATTAAATTTTCGTTTTGTTACTCAAATAGGTTTTTAATGTATAAATCTTAAATAATAATTTGTTAGAGTTAGATTTTTTTTTTTTTTTTACTTTTTTAAGAAGGGTAATATTCAGTCATTTACTTTGGTTTTCGGTTAAATCAGTTCGATTAAATTAATTTTTTAATATTTCTAAATTAACCCTAATCAAACCAAATACGGTTTGATTAAATCGATTTCTGTTTTATTCGGTTTGGTTTACCGGTTAAACCAAATAAAAAACAAGTTTTTTATAAGGTACCAAGTCATGACAACAAACTAAATCATATCTAAACCGGGTTGAATTGGTTTAAAAATATTATTTTTCCCATTTAGAGACTGGTGAATTTTCAATACTTATTGGTGTCCTTCTTAAGCTTCCATTTACTTTCTTTTGTGCATCGGTATGGGATACCAAAAACAACATATAGATATACATAATTTATTTATTTTATTTGTTTAATTCAAGTGTATATGTATGTGTGTGTGTGTCTGTCTATATATATATATATATATATATATATATATATATATATATATATATATATATATATATATATATATATATATATATATATGGTAGGATGTAATCTAATTTAATGATTTTTTCCTAATTTTCGAAATATATAAATTCCATTTTTTATTTATCAAAAATTAGCAAAATTATCATTTAATATGATTTTCTTTTTGGTTTTTATCCATTAATCGTAATATTGTAATCATAGATGAATAAAACATAATCTTAGTCAAAAATTAATGCAGATGTAATCATAAATGAATAAAAAACAATTTAGAGAAAAAAAATCCAATACTTGATAAATGTATATACATCAATTCATAAATGAATAACACAACAAATGAGCAAATACAATGTCATAATTAGTTTTTTTATCATCATAGATGAATACAACACAACATAGAGAAAATGCCCCTCTCATCTTATAGGTTATCCTACTAGTTATTTTGGGTATTTGTTTTACAAACCTTCTGAAAACAATGTGATTGTTGCACGAAGAGTAGTCTTCTGAGAGAGGGAGCTGATACACCAAGAGGCCAGTGGGAGCCAAATTGATCTTGATGAGATTTAAGAGCCAACCAACACAGGACCTGATGTTGGCACTAGCGCTCAATTAGAGGTTGAAAAACCTATTGAACCTCGCCAAGAACAACTGAGGAATCTGACATACCTCCACCTCCTGTCCAGAGATATGATAGAGTATGTTATGCACCTGAGTTTTATGGTTTACATATTACTGAAGGTGATGAGTTAATGGTAGATGACGATGAACCTACCATCTGTCAGGAAGCAATGGTAGGCCCAAATGCTGCCAAATGGAAGGAGGATATGGAGAGCGAGATGAAATCCATGTATGATAACCAAGTTTGGACATTGGTTGATCAAACACCCGACCTTAAAACAGTTGGGTGTAAATGGGTCTTCAAGAAAAAGACAGTCATGGATGGAAAGGTACAATTATACAAAGCCAGACTGGTGGCAAAGGGTTATATACTCAAACCCAAGGGATTGACTATGAGGAAACTTTTCACCAGTGGAGATGATTAAATCTATTAGGATATTGTTTCTCATCGCAACATTTGTTGACTACGAATTATGACAAATAGATCTAAAAATCGTTTTCCTTAACGAAAAATTTTTAGAGGATGTGTATATGGCACAACCAGAGGGGTTTGTACAGTCTAAATATCCTAACAGAGTGTGTAAACTTGTGAAGTCGATATATAGACTTAAACAAGCATCTCATAGCTGGAATCTTTTCTTCGATGAGAAAGTCAAAGAGTTTGAATTTTCGAGAAGTGAAGATGAGCCATGTGTATATGTCAGAGCTAGTGGGAGTGTTGTTGTCTACCTTGTGGCCATCTCCAGGAGACTTTATACATGTATTAGCCATCTAGTTTTTAGGACCCTAGGTATGTTGATCATGTGTAACTCATAAAACAATATGTTTATGGCCTCAAACAGTCCCCGAAAGCATTGTACCATTGATTTGCCTAATATGCCGCACACATCGGCTTCCAACACATTCATATCAACCCATCTATTAATTTGGCAAAATTACACTGTAGCCCATCCAACTCTTGACTTCTGGTTTAAAAGGTCCCTCATGTTATTTTTTGGTCTTTAAGGGGCATGAAGTTGAAAGTTACCTGCTAAAAAGGGACCTGGACTTGTAATAGCCGATGTCTAGTGCCATGTATGGGAATGAACACCCGTGACCCCCAAATAGCCGTTGTCTACTTCCAGGTCATGGAATTGACTTCAAGAAATTGGTGTACAGAATTAGGAGAAACCATTAATGCATTTGGTTTTTTTTGGACGGCGATGATTCTTTCACAATCATATTATCCAAAATAAAAATCTTTGTTCCCAATTTTCTCTTCAAACTATATTAATTTCAACATAATCGACCTACTACACATTTTTTGGAAGTTTTGGAAAAACCACCATCGTCTGAGTATGATTTCAAGTTAAGCAAATCTCGAGCCATAATTTTTGAGGTATAACTGTAATTACTCTGTTTATCCGATGAAGGAAGTTGTAAACTGAAAGGTCGATTCGGTCCAGAACTCTATGATCATCGTTGCCTTGCCTTTGTTACAGAATTTTCTTCATCAATTGCTTAACTTGACTTGTTAGATAGATCGTTTTTAGAGCATGCTTGTAACTGTGAGGAACCGTGGCATCAGGTCCGGAATCGTGAGATACGTCACCAGTGACATAGCATATGAAAAGATTAATGACGATGACAGTGTTGGTGGATAGAATAGATGAAGTAAACAGTTACTGGGGAAAAAAAGAGAGATGGGGAAGACAAGGATATGAACGATCCAGTGTTGGGGAGCCGAGGGTGTCTAGCTATGGAGAAGTGAGGAAGATTACAGAAAGGCAGTGTTGAGGAGCGGAGGGCTTACAAAGAAACCAAATCGTTCATGAAATTGACTTCAAAACCAACTCATTCGATTTTATTATTGTCTAGAACCTTCAATAAAGTTGCAATTCCACCTCTTTTTGTTCTAGAAATCGAACGTGTTCTAAGACCTAGTGTCAACAATGGTGATTATCTTGTGAGAGAGAAAGTAAGAGATCCAGAGAGAGAGACAAACTTACTTGAAGTTAAGATGGCGATAATAGGTTTTAAGAGCTGAATACGCAAAGCAAGGAGGAGAAAATTTGCAGTAAAGATGATGAGGAAGGAAGCATTAATGGTGTGGATTGGATCCGAAAACCAAAAGGACATATATTAATGGCGATGAGCATTTAACAGGGGAAGGATTACGGGCCTTCTATATACTATACATACATGGCATTAGACACCGGCTATTACAAGTCCATGTCCCTTTTTAGGAGGTAAATTTCAACTTCATGCCCCTTAAAGACCAAAAAATAACATGAGGGACCTTTTTAACCAGAAGTCAAGAGTTCGATGGGCTACAGTGTAATTTTGCCTATTAATTTATCAGTCATCACTAGACACGCCTTATCGCTTCTTATATGTGTATGATATCATCCTTGTGGCCTCATCCATAAACCTCTTATAATAGGTCATCACTCAACTTATTTGTCAGTTTTCCATGACAAAACATGGTGTACTTAACTACTTTCTAGGCATTTCTATAGTTCGATCATCTATTGGTCTTTACTGTAACATGTACATAACTCAAGTAGAGCTGATTCCACAAGTTCTCCTATCACTAACCCTACCTATGTATTGTATCTTAGTCGGGGCTCTTTAATATCTTATATTTACCAAACCTAATAACACATTTTCTGTTCAATAGATCGACATATACATGTATGATCCTATGGAGCCACATCTACAAGCTCTCAAACTCATATCGCTATATCCATAAAATTGTTGATCACAGCCTCCAGTTACATGTTTGTCCTACCTCGAGTCTTATTTCATATTTAAATGTTGAATTGGGTGGCTTTTAGGTGAGTTGGCGATCTATGGCCGGATACTGTGTGTTCATAGGGGACAACCTCATTTTCTTGTCCCCAAAATGCTTGGGAGTTATTTCTCGATGCAACATAGAGGCGGAATACCATGGGATGGCAAACACACTAGCTGAAACTTGTTGCATGTGTAACTTACTTTGTGAACTCTGGTGCCTAACCACAAAGGCCACCATTGTCTACCATGGCAACATCAACGCAACTTACATGTCATCTAATCCGACTCAACACCAATGCATCAAACCCATAGAGATTGACATTCACTCTGTCTGGGACAAAGTTGTGCTTGGACTTGTTCGTGTCCTTCATGTTGCTACATCTACTCAATATACAAAAATATACACGTGGGGCTTAACCACTTCTTGGTTTAAGATTTCTGAAACAGAAACCCTCCTCTTGACAAAATTGGGGGTATGTTAGTGTATATACTTGGTCCAATTATTAGCAAATGTTGTATGTGTTTTGTGTTATCGGCCAATAGCCCTAACTTTGTGTGTTATATGCATGGATGCAAACCTTCCCAAGTCCTTAATCGAATTATTACGTTCCATCCTTGTACAAAACACCTAACTAAATTGTGAAAGTAACTTTACATCACAATTACATTCACATCAAACTCGAAACCATGAAAAAATCACTCATCCTTACCATGCATGATGAACCTTTTAGCCATAGCACATCTTACTATCCACTTGAAAAAACCTACCAAAACACATCTAGCAATAATTCACTATTCAAACATTTTAACAAAGTAAGGGCAATACTAAACATGGCAAAAGCTTTCGTGGAAATCACTAAGGGGTTGTTTGGCAGCATATGAATGATTCAAAGATCTGAATCCTTAAGAGGCTCTAAATAAAAAGAAGTTTTTAGGTTAAAAGGTATATACAAAAGTTTTTTGATAAAAAAATGATCTATATATATATTTCCACTAAACGATTCAGTGGCCTGTTAAGGGCTCTGACCCATTAAGAGATAAAAAATTTACAAAACAAATGTTCTGAATAGTTCAGATCCTCTTAATCATTACATTAAGAGCTATCAAACACCCTTATGATTCTTAAATAGATCCATCTTGTGAAAACATAAGATCTCTCATCAAACCGATCAATCTATGAAGACCACATATGGCAATCGATAAATTTTATAGGGTTTTGACTTTGAGAAACTTAACTCAGGTTTGCCAAATTTCGTTTAAATTAATGAAGCTTTTAACCGACTATTAGCTAAAGATACTTAATTCACTACAAGGTTCGGGGTCATTACTGGCGACAAAAATCGTCGCTAAGGAAAGACAAAATCGCCGCTAAAACCTTTACCGGCGACAAATCGCCTCTAATGTGTCGCCGCAAAAATTTCGTCGCTAATGCTTAGAAATCACCGCTAATGCGTCGCCGGTAATACCCGTCGCCGCTGAAGACTAACGTCGCCGCTAATGTCGTCGCTGCTAATGGGTGAATCAGTCTCCGGTGATGACATGTCAACGGAGATGCCGTCGCCGCTAATGGTAAGAAAGTGTCGCCGCTAAAGGGTTTTTTAATTATTTTTTAAATTATTATTATTACTATTATTATTTTTAATATAAAACTGAAATTGCAATAATAAAGCAACATACGAGTTAAACGATTCCAAACAAATAATAATATCTAAAACATAATCTTCGTTACACAAATTAAAATAGTCATGCAACAAAAATAAGTAACTACTCTAAGTCGTCATCTTGATCGTCTCCGTCACATTGGGTATCCTCGGAACCCTTGCTCGTTCCACCACCGTGCTCTATCGAGTACGTACACAAAAATTCTGCCAACACATCTCTATGTCTTGGATCATCAAGCATCTGTGCAAACGCATCCTTCAAAAGAATAAAAATGTATATTATTAGTTAAAAACAAATTAAGTATTTAACAATTAAGTAGTTAACAATTAATATTTACCTTTGTAGGTGCTTCTTGGGAAGATTGACCTACATTAAAATGAGGCGGTATTGTCGCGGTCGCAGGAGGTTTACGGCCAATCATTTTGTAATGTCCACGGCGAGAACCCAACACCTTTTCAAATACCCCGACTTCCTTCGAGGGTTTGGGGGAGGGATCATTTAATAATTCAAACTCGCGTTTCAACTCAATCTGCATTTTACATAAATAAATAAAAAGTTAGCATTTTACATATATTAAATATAATAATGATGTTGAACTAATTTTTTTGTATAAACACTTACATATTGTCAATGAGCCAGGTCACTGTCCTATGTCCCATCTTTGCGGGTGTGAGTCTTCCGGAATTGATCGATTTTCTTTCTATCATGTTTAACAATAAAAAATTAGATTTGAAACAAAGCATTACCGATTTGAAACAAGCGGTAATATATATATATATATATATATATATATATATATATATATATATATATATATATATATATATATATATATATATATATATATATATATATGTATACACACACACACAAAGCATTACCGATTTGAAACAAGCGCTACTATATGTGCTTGTCCCCCCATGGTTGGTATATTGTTGTTTTCGACGGGTCCTTTGTTTGCATTAAAACGGTTTTGATGTTCCGGTGAGCAGAAAAAGTCTATAGCTTTGTTCCAATTTTCAATATGCATACCCTCGGGGGGGGGGGGGGGGTATTTCTAATCACATCTATGTCTTATATCCTCCTAAGTCTTCAAAATCCCTTTTTGCATCACTTTTTCGGGCCATATACCGCTTTATCAGCACCGCTTCAATACCACCCATTAACCGAACACGCTCGCAATCTAGCTCCAGCGCATCTAAATCAAATTGACTCTAAAAATTAAAAATAAGTTAGTCAAGTGAAAATAAATAAATAAATAACATACAAAAATAAAGTTATATAAATAATTTACCCTGAGATGCTGTAATAATGCATCCTTCTCGGCTTGTGTAACATTTTTCCAATCTTTTCGATCAAGGGGCATGATATGCCACATGTACATCCACACCTCACGAATAAAGAGGTCATATGGTTTATCAACCGGGGTATACGTAGTCGCTCTATCATACTCCAATGTCAATGGCCGCCCTGGTTTATTGAGTTGTCGTTGCAGTTCAAGGTTTTTTTTGCTTTGCCTCTCGTTTTTCTTCTCGAAGATACACCTGCAATATAAATTTAAAAATATTAGTCACGATTGTTATAATAAATGAATAAATACAATAAATTAAAAAATTATAATAACGCTTACCATCCATCTCATAAATTAAAAAATTATAATAACGCTTACCATCCATCTCATGGCGGCCTGGGCCTCTCCAAGGCGGAATTGGTGGATCCCCGGCCCCATCTCCACCATGGCCCATCACATCAGCCATGACATAAAGTAGCAACATTAAAACCGATGTCATCTCCTTACACATAAATAAATTACAATTGTTTTAATGATCTTCCTCACCCTCGGATACTTCAGTGTCATAAGCAGACCCCTCTGTATCATAATCAGTATCAACATCATCATTCTCGCAATCAATCACTCTATTGACGAACTGTTGGCGGATCAACTTCAGTATCAGAGTCGTCACCGGATAGGAATGTTTTGAAAGTATTGACTCAAATCGATTACAATACCACAATTAGATGAAGAGGGGTTATGAACGACGTCGATATTTTGGGCTAAGACGATGTCAGCATTTGGGACGCCGTTGTGAACATCCCAAATTTTTCGAAGATTTACCTCCTCGACGACCCACCAATGATGATTGTTTTGGTTTCTTCGAGAAGGTTTTCGGATAAAAAACACTTGTTTGGCTTGGGATGCAAATATGAGTTGATCGTTTTTGTATATTTCACGTTTTGTGTTGATACTGGTGATATTATTTTCTATTCGAGTACTAAACCACTTGCAGCGAAATAGTACAGCCGAATACCCATACGTATATTGCACCTCAATAATTTCTTCTAGCTGGCCATAATATTTTTCACATTTCTCGGAAGGGGAATAGATAATCAAACAATCATAATAAAGTATTTGCAAAGGTAGGCTTCTACACCCACTTTTTGAATACTTTATCTTATATATGAATGTGTATTACATGATTGTTTGTTTAAGAAAAATTTGACAACATTTCCCTTTAGCTCCCAGGTATATTTGTAAGTATATACCTGAGGAGCAAAGAGAAAATGAAAACCAAATTTTTCTTAAACAAACAATCATGTAATACACATTCATATCCTAGATGAGATAAAGTATTCAAAAGGCAGTCCCAAAACGGGGACAACCCGAAATTAATTACTAAATCAATTTTGAGCAGGTATTTCTAAGCTTTTGATGATTGAAACGAAGAAATGTAAACATATAGTTTACGATTCAGAGTACCTAAACACTACATCATTTACAATTTAGGGTTTAAGGTTTAAATAAGTTTATGTTTTTCGTTTAGGGTTTAGGGGTTAGGGGTTAGGGTTTAGTGTTTAGGGTTTATGATTTATTGTTTATGTTTTAAATAAGTTTATGTTTTTTTGTTTAGGGCTTAGGGTTTAGGTTTAGGGTTTATTGTTTATGGATTAAATAAGTTTACGTTTTTTGTTTAGGGTTTAGGGTTTAGGGTTTATGGATTAAATAAGTTTATGTTTTTTGTTTAGGGTTTAGGGGTTAGAGTTTAGGGTTTAAATAAGTTCATGTTTTTAGTTTAGGGTTTAGGGGTTATGGATTAGGGTTTAGGATTTATGGTTTGAATAAGTTTATGTTTTTTGTTTAGGTTTTAAGGTTAGGGGTTAGGGTTTAGGGGTTAGGTTTTAGGGTTTAGGGTTTAGGGTTTAGAGTTTAAGTTTTATGGTTTAAATAAGTTTATGTTTATGGTTTAGGGTTTAGGGGTTAGGGTTTAGAGTTTAGAGTTTAGGGTTTAGTGTTTAGGGTTTAGAGTTTAGGATTTAGGGTTTAGGGTTTAGGGTTTAAGGTTTATGGATTAAATAAGTTTATGTTTTTTGTTTAGGGTTTAGGGGTTAGGGTTTAAATAAGTTCATGTTTTTAGTTTAGGGTTTATGGATTAGGGTTTAGGATTTATGGTTTAAATAAGTTTATGTTTTTTGTTTAGGCTTTAGGGTTACGGGTTAGGGTTTAGGGGTTAGGGTTTTGGGTTTTGGGTTTTGGGTTTAGAGTTTAAGTTTTATGGTTTAAATAAGTTTATGTTTGGGGTTTAGGGTTTAGGTTTTAGGGTTTAGGGTTTAGAGTTTAGGGTTTAGGGTTTAGAGTTTATGTTTTATGGTTTAAATAAGTTTATGTTTATGGTTTAGGGTTTAGGGTTTAAGGTTTAGGATTAAATAAATTTATGTTTTTGTTTTGTGTTTTCGGTTTAAATTTAGAGTTTAGGTTCAAATAAGTTTATATATTTTCTTTTAGGTTAATTAGGTTTAAATAATTTTATTAAAATGTTACATTAACGTATAACTTTATTTTTTATAATCTACAGTTTAGACGTTATATTTAAAATGATTTAAAAAATGTATATAATTAAGTATTTAATAATTAAGTTTACGATTTAAACATTATATTTTTTAGAATTTACGATTTAAACATTAATATTTTTTAGAATTACGATTTAAACGTTGTATTTAAAACGATCTAAACGTTACATTTGCAATGATCATTGACAAAATATATAACAAATCAAATAATTAATAATTAAGTACTTAATAATTAAGTTTTTAACAAAATCATTAAGTTCTTAATAATTAAGTTCTTAAAAATTAAGCACTTATCAAAAACATTTCCAAACATATTATATTTTCCAAATCATTTTCCAAATATAAGCACTTAGTAATTAAACACTTAATAATTAAGTACTTAACATATTAAGAACTTAACACCATCACATTTTACATTTTCCAAATCATTTTCCAAACATATTACAATTTTCAAATCATTTTCCAAACATATTACAATTTCCAAATCATTTTCCAAACATATTATATTTTCCAAATCATTTTCCAAATTAAGCACTTAATAATTAAACACTTAAAAATTAAGTTCTTAACATATTAAGAACTTAACACCATCACTTCCAAAACATATCAAAACCATTAAACATTTTTTCATAAACCATTAAGAGCTTATAATAGGTGATTTTTCAAGAACTTAACACATTAAGAACTTAACATATTAAGACTTTAACAAAATTGCAAAACTCATGAACACATACTTAGGGTGGTAGATGTTGTTTCTGATGCAGGTGGCCGGCAATGGCGGCGATTTTCCGGCATCCTCGCCGGTGGTGGTCTTGGTGGTGGCAGTGGTGGTTCCAACAAGAGAAAAACTTAGTTAAAAATCAATTTTTAACACAATATAAGTTGGTAATCAAAAAACTTACACAATAGATGATAAATCTCGCTGGAAAAGAGAAGCAGTCGCCGGAAAAAACAGTGAAATCGCCAGAAAAGAGATGTGTCGCCGGAATTAGCTCGGGATCGTCGGTAAAGAGAAGCAAATCGTCGGTAAAAGTGAAAGAGAGCACCGGGGGTTGCTTTGGGTGGTGGTGGTCGGAAAATATTGCTCAATCGCCAGAATAATCGAGAGAAAAGGAGAGGGGTGTTTGGGTTGCGTAACAGACGAAGTGGGGAGGGTGAAGAGACTAAGTCTGTTCGCAGACGCATTAGCGGCGACAGGGCAATAGCGGCGACGGCTAAAACCCCGCTTTTCTTTCTGGACCGTCAGATGGTAATGGAATGGACGGTGAAGATGGTGATCCGCGTGACAGGCAATAGCGGCGACGTATAGTGCATTAGCGGCGACGCGTGTGGACGGAAATTTTTCCGCTTCCTTTTTCACCGTCGGATCAGCTAATTCACGGACGGTTAAGATGAGAGTGCACACGGATCGCTGATACACCAATACCGGCGACGCCTTTAACGGCGACAGCCGGTATTAGCGGCGACACTAAACGCGTGTTTCTTGTGTCGCCGCTAAAGGCGCCGGTATTGGTGATGTTTCTTGTAGTGATTATTTTAACTGAATCCTTTTTAAAAGAAATCAGATTGTAGACTGATATATATTCAAGAGGCAGATTTTTGTAATTCGGCGTTAATATCAACAATCATCTTTCGACAATCTAATTGTATTGTATACAGAAAAAAAATCTGACCTTATGTAGAAGGTATGATTGGAAACACATTAATGAGCAATTCTTAACAAATGATTGTACATAAGAGACACAATCATCAAGTAATGATGATGAAAAATGGCTTCTATAGTGGATGGTGGGTGGTGAGCAAAGTTTATTAGTAGGCTCTTCGACAGCTACATGATCAATAATCGTTTAGGAAAACATAATATTAAGTGTTTGATTTTATTAAATGTTAGATTTCTTGTTAATTTTTATATAAAATGTTTTATCTTCTAGTATATGTAATACAGAACTCTCGGACGGTAGAATTAGTACCCTAAAAGGGATGCGCAATGGGCAAGCGTACCTCATCCGCAACGCAATGTTTGCTTCGTTTTCACATGGTGGGTAGATGCAGTTGGTAAACATGTTTAATCATTCATCGTTCCCTTTATGTTACACAATTTCACTTTTCTCATATTTCTCCCTTAACTTTCTTATGTTTACTCTACAGTCCTCCAACAATGCATTTATCATTGTATTCTAACTATTATCTTAACAACAAAGGCATTCAAAACTCTCTAAAGTTTAATTGATTTACACACTATCGTTCTATTTTTCATAAACTATATAGTTTTTCCTACCAATACATTGAACTATATAAAATTAAAAAAAAATATTCAAAACAATCATTTATTTCAAAACCTAATTTATGATATTTATTTAATGACCGAAAAGCAACATTTTTCTCCTCCAAGAGGTTAATAGCCATAGAACTTCATATATATATATATATATATATATATATATATATATATATATATATATTCCAAGATGGCATACTATTATAATTGAGTTTAATTCTTTGAATAACACTAGGTATTCAACATCATTCAACTCTTTCACTAAAATATGTATTGTGGATACTTTAAAGGAAAATCTCAATTAAAGTTCTAATATTTTGGTTCAGTTTATGAAAAAATGACATAATCTATATGTTTTATCTTCAATAAAGTACTAATATTTTCGCACAGTTTACGGAAAAGTCCCAACATTAGCCGGTTTTCTGCTTTTTTATTAATAAAAATTAATTTGTGACATTTTTGTTCATAAAAATTAATTTGAGACTTTTTCATAAACTAAACCAAAATATTAGGACTTTATTAAAGATTTCCTACTCTAAATATGTAAAGGGTTTAGAATTAAATTCGGAAATTATAAATTATATCTTCTATATTAACCATCTTACACATTCACCATTATTTTGATTTTAAATATATTTAATTTAAACTATATTTGTGAGGAAGAGAATCGTGTCTAATTTTATCCATTTGTCTATTAAAAAATTTATGCACGAAGTTGCTTTAGTTATGAAGATATATTTTAAAATTTTCATATTACTATATTATATATTTGTCTGTTGGTGTTTAGACGATGTCATTGCCTATATATATACACACATCATGCTTCTCAATATCTCCCTCTCCTTCTCACCAAAAGTTTACCAAAGAGATCAACCCACTACTCACCGGAATCCTTCCCTAGTCTTCGCCGGACCTCCACAACCACCATGAGCGAGAAAGACGGCTGCGGCAATCACCAAGAAGATGCACGCCGGAAACAGTACCGCCAACTAATGGGAGCCGTTCTCTCATTCATTTTCATAATCCTATTAGTAATCTTCATCATATACCTCATCCTCCGCCCTACAAAACCTCACTTCACCCTCCAAGACGTCACTCTTTACGCCTTCAACGTCTCCGCCGCCACAACCACCCTCACCTCCAACCTCCAAATCACCATCTCTTCCCGTAACCCTAATGCTCGCATCGGAATCTACTACGACAAGGTTGACGTTTACGCCACCTACCGGAGCCAACAGATCACACTAGCAACACTAATCCCGCCGTCGTACCAAGGCCACAAGGATGTCACCGTTTGGTCGCCGTTCCTCTATGGTACTGAGGTTCCGGTGGCGCCATACCTCGCAATGTCTTTGGCTCAGGACGAGACAGCCGGGACGGTGTTGATTAACGTTAAAGCTGCCGGAAGAGTGAGATGGAAAGTCGGAACTTTTGTCTCCGGTGGGTACCGGTTGAATGTGAATTGTCCAGCGTATATTACATTTGGGAACAAGAACGGTGGTTATGCCGTTGGTCCTGCCGTTAAGTATCAGTTGACTGAAGGGTGTACTGTAGATATTTAACGTTACAGGGTTTACCGCCGTTAAAAAGCGTAATTCAATTTTTGTCTTTTGTAGTATTATTGAAAAAGAATGCAAAGGAAATCAAGAGGAAGGAAATGTTGGTGGAATTTCCAACTTTTAGGTTCATAACCAAATTTCTTGTATTTTTTGGCACAAGTTTCTATTTCTGATATTTTGTGTTATGATATAATAATATTTTATTTTCAATTTCCTTTCTTGACCAAAATAAGAATATTTGGTCGTGTGTGCATTTATGAAAAAACCTTAGTTGCATAGTTGTGAGGTTTTTATATCTGAAAGCTTATGTTTATAATAAGTTTTCTTAAGAATATTTATCGATACATACTTCGATATATTTCTCCTTCGGTTGAAATTGACGCATATCTTATAGAAAATTGGAGAAATTTCAACCATGCATAAAGAGTACGTAACAGATTTGCTTTTGCGGTAGAATGATGCATATATATAGAGAGAGATAAAGGTGTATAGTTTAGGTGGGATCTTTGTCTCACTAATTTATTTTCTTGTACGGAAAAGTGGTTTTAAAAACTTGTAAACATGAGCCATAAAAGTTAGTAGTTTTATATGTGGGGGTGGGGGAGTTTCAAAGCTAAAAGTGATTTTTGGTGCTATCACATGTAACATGCAATTGGTATGCCATCTTAACATGAAACATGAAATTGGTATGTCGTTGGGAATATATATATATATATATATATATATATATATATATATATATATATATATATATATATATATATATATATATATATATATATATATATATATATATATATATACTAGGTGCGTACCCGCGCAATGCAGCGGACGGCGATTAATTTCATTTACGTGAATAGTTACCGGGCATCGATAAGTTGTTTTTCGTCAGGCGTCGAATAGTAACTTTCGATCAATTGTTTTGTTTTGGGGTATAGTTCGTTTCGGTGAATAGTCTTATTTCAAAGATAAGTTTCTTAAGGGGACGATAATTGTATTCTTATTAACAGTCTCATGAATTCGACAACTTTATTTTATTAGCGATTTAAACAAAAACCACAACATAGGATACATTTCATAAAATAGATCATTCTGCATTTTTTTTTTTGAAAACTCATGTTATTATTTTCGAAATAAGGATTTAATTTCACAATAACAATGTGTCAGATAAAAGAATAAGGTTTGGTAAATAATGTGTCGGGGGTGGGGGTGAAGGTAAGCTTATCTAAACAATTTTTTAAAAACTCATTTTTGAAAAATCATAAGCTAATAAGCAATTTTGCCTAAAAATACTAATGAGCTAAATAAGCTAATCCAAACACACCCTAAATACTCGTAATACCAAACGCATGCGGCGCACACACAGAGTGAGTTACACACATAAAGATGCACATTCATAAAATATTATAGAACCCATGCCGTGCTAATTTCACTTGGAATATGAAAAACATATATGTAGACTATGACAAGCATGTAATCAAGTATAAGAGACGTAAATAAAAAAATATCAACAACTGAATCAATCCAATTAAAAACCACTGGTACATATTATAAAATATTTACAGTAGCCGTTGATATCGAAGTTAAAATTAAAATAATAGACCATAATTATTTGATTATTTACATTTGAAATTATTTGTTTACATATTTTCGTTTAATAAACAAATCTATAAAGAAAAATATAAACATGTACGTTCCATTTATAAAATCGTATTATTATATAAAAATACATCGGGTACATACCCATTTTAGATATATAAATATACTAACTTCATAAAATGTAATCCACAAAATATGGTAAAGCATGCTTTATTCGGTTCTTAAGAAGGCATGGCTAATTTATTTCTTTATGATTATCTTTGTACTATGAATGTGAGTATATAAATTTATAAAAGAAAACATAGAAAAATGATGAAACATGTTTGTCCTTCATATTAAAAAGCTATAACTACACGCTCGCATCCATTTTCCTTGATTATAATTTATAATTCACTAAAGTTAAGCAATACACGCCTAAAAAGTATGTAAATAATGATAAAGAAACATAAAATATATATACAATTTTATTTTATCAAATATTTTTATAATTAATTATTTAAAATGATAAAATCTTAAAAAGATTATAAACTAAATATAACTTGCATTAATGTGTAACCTAACCCTAAAAAAAATTAAGCATATCACGCCTCTTCCTCCGCCTCCATCTCCCAACCGGCCAATTCATCGCTTTTTTAGGCTGCGAATCTGACACCAAGGTTTCGATTTTGTTTGACAACCTGCAAATCCGACACCAATCTACCGATTCAAATTACTTAGCATCCATTTCCAAATCCGATTCAAACTACCTATAAATCCGGTTTCAAATCCATTTCAAACTACCTAGTGTCGATTTCAAATTACCATAGTCACCAACACGCCTCCATCAGCATTTGTTTTACGATTTTGGAGCATGGACCTACCAGGCTACAGTTTGCGATTGTGGACCATTACCAATTCAAATCATCCACGGTTCAGAGTTTTGTTCTACTAACAGTTAAGATTTTTATGAAATTGATTTTCTGATATTGCTTTTGAAATTGTTTTAGTTTGAACTTGTTCTCACATATCCGGTAATAGGCTCCATCGGATTCATCTTCAATTTTACTTACGATTTTCTCGGATGTTCTAAAGTTTCTAATTTAAGAGTAATATGATTTGATATTATTAATATGGTGTTTTTAGTAACTATGACACGTAATCAATCGAATATGTTCTTGGTAAACCAAAACCAGATATTTCTTTTATGAATTTGATGTTCCAATTGAGGAAGATTTTTCTGAAATTGTTCCACAGACCCAAATCGCTTTTCTGATAATTCGTTTCAACTTTTTTGAGTTCTACTCTGTGCTAAGAGTTTCAAATCAATGTTTTGTTATGTATTTCTGAAATTGTTCTATAAACCCAGACATACACGCACCATTTGTTTTACTGATATTTCTATAGCAAAATCGGTTCTGATTTTCAGTTAAATCTGTGCATCTGATTTTGCTGAAGTGAAATCAGTTTTTGAGAAAATTCTTGTAGGCAAAAGCCTGGGGGCTTCGGATTTTTTGTGTTCTTGATGGTGGTTTGCAACCCAGCTTTATGCTTCATGGAATCTGCCTGATTACCCTGTACAAAACATTATTTTGACATTTAAACATTAAGAAATAAATACTATGAACAAACATTATTGCATAAGAACTATAAGAAAATTCAAAATAAGTGTTGAATTTGTGTGCTTTGTATTATTACAGGTGTTTTTAGACTCAATTTTGAACAAACAAATTGGAAGCTTTTGCAAAAGTGAGGGCTGGTGGAAAATTAAATTACAGGAGATGGGACAGCGAATACTTTGGCAGGAGATCTTGTAGATGAAGATTGTGTGATAAGAAAGCATTTGAAAATTTGAAATGTAAAATATGAGTTGGGTGAGTCTGCCTTAAATACCACGGGTGCTGTAATTTGATTGGTGGATTTTGGTTTACTTGGATCAAACATCATTGAATGGCTAGGATTGTTTTAAGTTGATCTATCGGTGAAAAAGTCGTCCCGTGTTCAAGACCTTTGGTGGATTTTGGTTTACTTGGATCAAACAGCATTAAAGCATTAAAGACTTGTACCAAATGTCTTAAAATTAAGACATTATGCATTAAGACTCTTGTACTATATATGCTTTATATAATATTATATATATATATATATATATATATATATATATATATATATATATATATATATATATATATATATATAATAAGAGAATTTATAGTATATTTATAGATCAACTTATGCGTATGTATCAAACAATGTAACTTTGGCTATTATTAATATTGTAATATGCTTAGTTTGTTGTTTTTCTTACTAAATTGTAATTTATCCTCTTAAAATTTGTTTCTACATTTTGTTTTTGTGTGCAGATAATGTATATGAGATATTTAAAAATACTACCGTTAGAAATGATTTTATAGCTTTAATCCATCATCTTTTTCGATATTTACCAAAATATCATTGATTCCGAAATGGCCATTCCGGATGAGATTTCCGATTTTGAACCACTTAGCATTTTTTTTTTGAACGGCGAAATTATATTAAGAGCAACTAGCAAGGAGTTTGCACTGAAAAACAAAACAATTACATCTCAATTAAAGAATGATTTAAATACCACAAGTTTCAATATATCTTCTTTTTAGACCGACTATCACACCAAAGGAACGATTGAGCAACAATATCATCAAATATCACACTTTTTTTTGGAAGAGTATCTCCAAAAATAGTATCGTTCCGAAATCTCCAAATGTACCACCATGCCACAAAAAGTACTCCTTCCAACACTTCTTTAGCCTGCCTCTGTAACCTCAAATCTTGAAGCCAAGACCTCCAATTCTCTAAAGACCAATTGGTTGGAAAAGCTGCATCCCACTATTTCCCAATTCGAGCAAACACCTCTTGAGCAAAACTACACTAAAAAAAAGATGCTCCATCTCTTCAGCTTAACTCTACAAATCGGACATAAGATAGACTCCAATTCAATGCCTCGTTTGGACATATTCCATCTCGTGGGTAAACCATTCAACATCATCTTCCAAACAAAAACATTGATTTTTATAGGAACCATCTTGACCCACCTTGTAGGCACTCCCGTACCACCATTAACCACATCATCTATACACCGCCTAGTAGAGCTAACTGAAAAAGAACCATCTGACACCAAATCCCAACGACAAATGTCTTGATTATTAGAAATGTAAACGTCTTGCATAATACTCTCCAACTCCCCCTTTTGCACTTCCTCCACACCCCCCCCCCATCGACGCTCGTCTAAAAGAATCACCCCACCATCCCTTGCATTTAAAAGCCACTGTAGCATTTTTAACCTCCTCCAAGTTGTATAATCTATTAAACCTACGCATGAAGCAAGTGTCTCCTAACCAAATATCTTTCCAAAATAAGGTATCCATACCATTCCCAATCCTCCTTTTACAGAACCCCATAAAATCAATACCTTTCTTTATCAAATCTCTAGTGGAAATAATGACATCACGCCACACCGAAGCTCTTTTAGGAATATTGCTAATTCCTAAAAGACCATCCTCTCCATAGATTGATTTAACAACCTTCACCCACATCACCCTTGGATTATTCTTAAATATCCAAATCCATTTAAAAAGCAAAGCCCTATTTAAAGCAAAGTAACTTCCAACTCCAAGACCACCCTTATCCCTATCCGCACACACCTTGTCCCACCCAATCCACACCATTTTAATCTCCTTAGCATCCACTCCACGAAAAAACCGACTCCTCATATCTTCTAGTCTTTTAATGACCCCAACCGGCGCTTTAAAAATAGACAAATAATAATTAGGGATGGACCCAAGCACCGTCTTCAAAAGAGTCAGTCTTCTACCAACTGAAAGAGTCTTAATTTTCCATTTAGAAAGCCTATCATCAACTTGAAGGGTTTCTATGCAATCAATGAACACAAAAATACCTAAGGTTCACATGCAACCCTAATATTGATCTATGTTTTCTTCTATGAAGATTAGAACTAAGAACCTAAAGGAAACAATTTAATTCTAAAGAACAATTAGAAAAAACAACCTTTGATCTTATGATCCTTTTCAAGCAGCAGCAAAAGTATCCTGCCTCAAATGCAAGTCACACCCAAGGGATGGAAGAATCAGTCCAGCAGAGTGAATCCAGAGAGAAGATGGCGTGAATAATCAGGTGTCAGGGGGTTCCTTTTATAGCCTCCTAGGGTTACACCTGAAACCCTAAGGAGCCTCCAACTGGACAAGGCTTTTGACCACTTGGACCAAGCTTACCAAAACCCTAATTAGGGTTTCGCCAAACCCTGGAGGAGCCTCCAGGTTGGCGCCACTTTTGGTCCCTGGTTTTACCTGGCCAGTTATTCAACTATTGAATAAATGCCAAACCAGTCCCTGCACCTTTTAATTAACTAATTTAATCTCCAAATTAAATCCAATCAATTCTAGATTAAAGCTCAATTAATTAATATAGTTTCTAATTAATATATTAACACTTAAATATATTAATAAACCATATATATAATCTATTGATTTATTATACAATTAATAAATCAACTATTCTCTCTACTGAACTATCCTCCACCCATGAGGGCAACCCAAATGGACTTTCCTTTTAATCATAAGATAAAAAGTACAATTACAAGTCATGGCTTAGACACCTAATCCAACAGTCTCCCACTTGGATAAGTCTATGACTTTAATTGTCTGAACTCTGACCCAGTCAGTTCTGTCCAAAGATAAGTGATCTGATGATCCTCCGTCCAACAGGATATTTTCAGACTCAAGACATGGACTAACATCAATCTTGGTCTGATACTATGTTTCTCGATTTCTGATTTGCATATGACTTTAGAGACTACTAATTAAACACATTAATTAAGTCCCGGTTGGCCAACACTTTCAGTCAACTTCTAAATCATCGAGAGGCCTACAGATATCTGTTTCCCATCGGGTCATGGGACGGATAAGTTTCGACTCATATGTCCATAACTTTTGCGGGTCCAAATTCATACAACAATGCGTTTTATAGCACCGAGTTACTGGCGCGATTTCGTATTGTCAATAAGCACTTGTATCGCAAATAATAGATCATATCTCTCCACTTAAAAATCACCGGATGTTATCGTCTTAACATTGCTCGTGATATAATCCATGAAGCAATCTGTTAAGCGCGGGTTTATCCAATACTCAAATCTCTATTTCTAAGTACTCATGAACGTTGCAGCAGTCTTACTGCAATGTCTAACTCTTTAGACAGTCTGCAACCAATTCATGACAGCCTTAGTTCATACTTACTTCCTAACAGTATGATCGACTGTGGAGTTTTAAATAATCTTATTATTAAGGAAGTTAAACATGCAAATATAGAAACACAGAATTAAACAATTGACAAAGGCAGTAACAATACACATTTATAAATCTCTATTATAAAATCACCGAGTCAATTACATTTATACTGTTACAAGTTTCTAGTCTATCTAATTACTAAAACTAACATCATCCTTCAATCCAATGCTCCGAGCATGCTGATTGTGCTTGATCCTATTCAGAGCCTTAGTCAAAGGATCTGCAGGATTGTCCTCGGATGATACTCGCTTAACCAGTAAGTGCCCTTCTTCTATCTGATGTCGAATGTAGTGATACTTTCTTTCGATATGCCTGGACTTTCCATGGTCTCGCGGTTCCTTTACCAAGGCGACCGCTCCTTCATTATCGCAGAAAAGTTCCACCGGCTCCTGAATGCTCGGGACAACTCCAAGATCCCCGATGAAATTCTTCAGCCAAGCCGCCTCCTTAGACGCTTCACTCGCTGCGATGTACTCTGATTCGCACGTTGAATCAGCCACCGTTTCCTGCTTGAAACTTTTCCAAGTGACCGCTCCACCGTTCAAAAGAAATACCCAGCCCGACTGGGACCGTCCACTGTCCCTATCTGTCTGGAAACTGGCATCTGTATATCCACTCACTTTTAACTCATCACTGCCACCAAGGACTAATATCATATTCTTTGTCCTTCGTAGATACTTGAGTATGTTCTTGACTGCAATCCAATGTGCTTTTCCAAGATTACCCTGGTACCGACTAACCATGCTTAGTGCATAGGATACGTCGGGACGAGTACATGTCATAGCATACATGATCGATCCTACTGCCGAAGCATAAGGTACCCGACTCATTTCAGCTATTTCTTGATCGGTACTCGGACTTTGAGTCTTACTCAATTTAACACCACTTAGGATTGGTAACTCTCCCCCTTTGGAACTTTCCATGTTAAACCTTTTTAACACCTTTTCCAAATATGTACACTGGCTTAGGCCTATCAATTTTCTCTTTCTATCTCTAAGTATTCTTATCCCGAGAATATAAGCAGCTTCCCCTAGGTCTTTCATGGCGAAACACTTCCCGAGCCAAGCCTTAACATTCTGCAAGGTCGGAATGTCGTTTCCCATGAGCAATATGTCATCAACATACAGTACCAGAAAAGTGACTATACTCCCACTAGCCTTGACATATACACAGTACTCATCTTCACTCCTAGAGAAGCCAAACTCTTTGACTTTCTCATGGAAGCAAAGATTCCAACTGCGAGATGCTTGCTTCAACCCGTAGATTGATCTTTCAAGCTTACATACTTTATTAGGGTGCTTAGTGTCTACAAAACCTTCTGGCTGACTCATGTAAACATCTTCAGTCAGTTTCCCGTTAAGGAAAGCGGTTTTGACATCCATCTGCCAGATTTCATAATCATGAAACGCAGCTATGGCAAGCATTATCCTGATCGACTTAATCTTGGCTACTGGTGAGAAGGTTTCATCATAGTCAACCCCCGGGGTTTGAGTGAATCCCTTCGCAACCAGCCGAGCTTTATAAGTATGCACTTTTCCATCCATGTCAGTCTTCTTTTTGAAGATCCACTTGCATCCGACTGTCTTTCGACCCGGTACATTGTCAACCAAGTTCCAAACTTGATTGTCATACATGGACTTTATCTCGCTGTCCATTGCCTCTTTCCATTTTGCAGACTCGGGGCCTGCCACTGCTTCACGGTAGTTAGTTGGCTCATCCAAATTAGTCAATGTACGATCACTGACTAACGTGTCTCCGTCCGAAGTAATATGGAAACCATAAAATTCGGGCGGTATGTTAACTCTACCTGAGCGCCTAAGGGGCAATGAAATGTCGGTGGGTCCAACAGGAACTTCTTCCTCATGTTGGTTGCTAGTTTCTTCCAAGGTTGTCTCATCGGGCGTCTCCTGAATTTCTTCGAGATCGATCGTACTCCCACTGTCCTCTTTGGATATGAGTTCTCTCTCTCGAAAGAACCCCCGTCTCGCTACAAAGACCACGTCCTCGCTCGGTCTGTAGAACAAGTATCCAAAAGACTGTTTCGGGTATCCGATGAAGAAACACCTCTCACTTCTTCTGCGAGCTTATCTGAAGTATCTCGTCTCACGAATGCTTCACAGCCCCAGACTTTGATGTGTGCCAACGAGGGAACTTTCCCCGTCCATATCTCGTGTGGTGTTTTCGCAACCTTCTTGGTTGGGACAAGATTTAAGATATGGGCGGCAGTCTCTAAGGCATACCCCCAGAAATGGATTGGAAGTGAGGCTCGACTCATCATGGAACGAACCATGTCCAACAAGGTTCGGTTTCGTCTCTCTGCAACACCATTCAGCTGAGGTGTTCTCGGAGGCGACAACTGTGAAACAATTCCACATTCCTTGAGGTAATCGAGAAACTCGATACTAAGATACTCACCGCCTCTGTCGGATCTAAGCATCTTTATCTTTCTGCCCAATTGATTTTCTGCTTCATTCTTAAACTCTTTGAACTTTTCAAAGGTATCCGACTTATTCTTGATTAAGTAGACATATCCATATCTACTAAAATCGTCGGTAAAGGTCATATAGAACCGCGTGCCATCTCTAGTGGTTGTTCTGAAGGGACCACACACATCTGTGTGTATGATATCTAACAGACCTTCACCTCTTTCAAAGGAACCTTTGAATGGTGATTTTGTCATCTTGCCAAGTAAGCAAGATTCGCATACATCATCCGACCCGAGGTCGAATGATTCCAACACTCCATCCTTTTGGAGTTGGGCGATGCGTTTCTTGTTTATATGGCCAAGGCGACAATGCCACAGACATACCTTTTCTACACCGCTTGAAGCATCAATAGTTAATACATTTTTACCATAATTATCAACACACATAATAGATTCATAAACACCATCACAAGGCATAGCATTAAATATAAAAACATCATTTTTGAAAACCGAAATTGAACCATTCAATTTATTGAATTCATAATAAAAGCCTTGTCTAAATAGTGCATGAAAAGAAATTATGTTCTTTGCCATATCTGGCGCATAGCAACAATTATGTAAATCTAATCTAACTCCACTGCTCAGCATCAGTCCATAAACACCAATATTGGTAACAGGTGACGTTCTCCTATTGCCCATGACCAGGTTCAGTCTACCATGCTCCAGTTCCCTACTTTCCTCTAGGCCCTGCAAATCAGAACAAATGTGAAAACCACATCCTGTATCAAGGACCCATGAACGGGAAAAAGATGAGTTATTAGATATAGAATATGTACCTGCCTGTGACGGTTTCACTTTACCGTCCTTGACATCCTGCAGATACGTTGGGCAGCTCCTCTTCCAATGACCCTTCTGCTTGCAGTAAAAGCAATCGGCCTCTTTGGGGTTCCGAACATGTGGAATTCCAGAAGACTTACCTTTCGGGGCACCGCTAGATGACCCGACGTGAGTCTTTTCCATCCAGTTCTGCTTAGGAGGGCCTTTCCGTTTCTTTCCCTTTCCGGAGCCAATAGCCAGGATAGGCGGGTTGACAGGGAGCACAACTTTTCCCTTCATCCCGTCCTCAACCGTCCGAAGCATGCGGTGTAACTCAGGTAGGTTTGCCTGGTTGTTGTTCAAATGATACGCCTGTGTGAACTGGTCATAAGAACTGGGTAAGGAGTTCAGCACTATGTCAACTGCTAAATCCTCATGAACCGGCATTTCCAGCTTTCTAAGCCTTTCCACGTAACCATGCATCCTCTGCACATGTGCACAGATGGACTCGCCCTCTTTGGGCTTGCTGTTAGTGAAAGCTTTTACAACCTCACGCCTCTCGATGCGCTCTTGCTTGCGGAACCTTTCCGCGAGCTCTTTGTGCATCTCGTAAGGCCAATAGTCCTTATAGATATGCTGCAGTTCAGGGTTCATAGTAGCGATCATGATGCAAGCCACTTTGGTTGCATCATCAGAGTGTTTAGTGTACGCAGCGATTTCCTCGGGAGTAGCGGTTTCAGTGTCCACATAAACAAGCTCGGTTTCTAGAACATACTCTTTATGGTCAAACGTTAGAGCCATTTTGATGTTGCGGATCCAGTCATTGTAGTTGGTGCCGTCTAACATCACCTTTGAGTATAATGACAGAATCGAGGTGACACTACCGGGATTTGAGTGGGGAACGGATTGGTCAGAAGACATCTGAACAAGAAGAAGGTAGTTTTAATTAGATAGAGTAATAATAATAATCCTCATATTCACCCAAGAATAAATATGAGGCTAGGATCCTACAATAACAATCTACAATACCGAAAAGGGATGCCGTAATCAATATTGCAAATTTTACAAGGTAGGCGAATGACAATTCAGCCAATTCCACCGCGGAAACATAATCATATTATAATGGAATTCCTAGTTTCTTTGAGATTTATCGAACTGTTCGATAGCATGTTTTAATCTCGGGAATGCCCCGCTGTTTGTGACTGGGATACCGAGGATCACAAACCGGGTGTGAATAACCATGCAAATTTGCTTGGTACTCTTGAAGTCAATTGTCATCTCTAATTAACGTGCCGGTAAACCACACACGCTCCGTTAATAATGACAAAATCAAGAAACCCATTGCGACTCTTTGCGGACCCCAGTTGGCGTGCCGGTAAACCACACACGCTCCACCAACGTTCCACAAAGTGCAATGTGCAATTTCATGGATTAGCACCAATTCACATTTTTAACCTAAAGTAACTAGATTGGGATTTGTTTAGGGTTCTAGTACTTTCAATTGTAGCATTATACTTTTAAGAGGCTTAGCGGTTCTATCATACCCGTTCGGCTAACGACACTCGACTGACCAGGGGAGCGGTGGGTAAGAGTAGATACCCATTAGACTAACATTTTATAGTCAGTCGCCTTATACCCTCTTTATAGGACAGTTTTGTGAATGAGGCTTACTAGCGGTAGACTAACCAATTTTCTTATATATATTAAATTAACTTTTAATCATAAATATATATAAGATATATTTTAATCTCATTAAAATATTTTAGAATTAATTTAATCTTAATTTTAGCAAATTATTACTAATTTTTTGAAAATTTTAATTAATTCTTTAAACCGATTCAATTGGTCTTTTAATTAATCAATTAATTAAACTAATTAAATCTAGGTTACAGATTACCAAATTAATCAAATTAATTAATCTGTATTTGTCCCATGAATCTCGAAAATTACAAGCCAAGGAATTAGGGTTCAAGTTATTTTAGTTGATTTAGTTACCAAAAATAACAACACATAAATAAGGCAAGCAAATCAAGCATTCAAGGGGGACCATATGGGGTTGGCGGCTAGGGTTAGGAAACCCTAGCCTTGAGATCGATTTTGGCCTCCTCCCAAGGGTTTATTTTCGCAAGAAACCCTTAGGCACAAACAGTTTATGCAGTTCATAATCAAATCACAAGAAAACAAGCTAGCTCTGATACCACTGAAGGGTTTCTATGCAATCAATGAACACAAAAATACCTAAGGTTCACATGCAACCCTAATATTGATCCGCATAGAACAAGTGAGAGAGACGAAAACCACTGCCCACCGTCAATGGCGTGAAAATTCCACGATTAATAGACCTCAAAAACGACAAATGAAGGATCTCCATAACCAGAATGAACAAAAAAGGCGAAAGAGGATCTCCTTGACGCAAACCCTTATAAAACTGAAACTCATTTGTAGGACTACCATTCACCAACACAGAGCCTCTAGCAGTCTCCAAACAGCCACGAACCCATCTACGCCAATTCCTTCCAAAACCGAAGCCACCCAAGATCTCATCCAATAAATCCCATCTAACCGAGTCATAGGCCTTCTCGAAATCTACTTTAAATACCATAACCTTCTTTTTCTTACTTTTACACCAAGAAAGCACTTCATTTAAAATTAACGGGCCATCAAGAATCTGACGCCCAGACACAAACGCGGACTGCTCTTCACTAATCAAGTCACCAATCACCATTTTTAACCAGTTGGCCAGAATTTTTGTAATAATTTTATATATCCCACCAATGAGGCTAATGGCCTAAAATCCTTCACAAACTTAGCATCTGGCACCTTGGGAATCAAAAGCGATAAAAGAAGAATTACAACCAACCGGAAAGAATCCAGTCCTAAAAAACTCCTGAACCGCGTCACCCACCAAATCTTTTAGTAAATCCCAAAACTTTCTAAAAAACTCAAACGTAAATCCATCCGGGCACAGAGATTTTTCTGACCCACAATCCCACACAGCCTGGTTCACTTCTTCACTTGACACCTCTCCTTCCATAATCTCCAATTGATCTGCTGATAAACGTCTTGGAAATTCCATATCACACTGTAGTCTAAAAGCATCTGGGCTAGAAAATCTAGTAGCAAAATGCATAAGAAACTCTTTCTTTACTTTTTCAGGCCTATCCAACCAATCCCCATCAGAAAAAACCCTCTAATAGCAAGTTGGTGACGCGATTTATTAATAATACCATGAAAATACTTGGAATTCTCGTCCCCTTCAATAGCCCAATTCACTTTAGCTTTTTGAGCTAAGTCTGCGGCTTCCTGGTTGTCAAGATCAAGAATTTTACTAAGAGTTTCCCTCTTTCCTTTAAAACATCCCCCTCTCCGTCATCAACCCTCTTATCTAAATCTCTTAAATTTTCTTAAAGCAACAACATATCACCAACTTTCTGACTTCGCATCTCTTTAGACCAACCTTTCAAACGATATTTAAGGGCTTTTAGTTTATTTTTAAGACGAATCATGACGCTGTCATTTGTAACCACATCATTGGCCCACGAATCCATCACAATCTTCTCAAACTCCCCATTTTGTAACCAAGAATTGTAAAACCGAAAAGGGATAGGGCCGTAATCCAACACCGATTCACGTAACAAAATTGGGCGATGATCAGAGAGATGTTTCTCTAAAATCAACCCCAAAATATACAGACATAAATCCAATATGCCATCTGAGACAAGAAACCTATCCAACTTACTCATTTTACCAAACGTAGGATGAGTCCAAGTAAACGAGTACCCACCCAAAGGAATATCAATAAGACCAGCAGTTGCTATAAAATCATTGAAAAAACGCGCCCCACTAGCATGGAATGTTGAACCAAATCTTTCCGCCTCGACCCGCACTTCATTAAAATCGCCCATAACAATCACGTCACCTCTCCACTTGGAATAACTTGAGCAAGATAGTCCCAAAGCTTTTTTTTTCTCACCTAACTCTTGTGGAGCATAAACCGAAATGACCATAAGATTAGTGTTAGTAGGCTTCCATAGACCCGCAACAATAACAAAGTAATCTGAAGACGCCACTTGCTTTTTCAAAAAAATATTCGGATTCCAAACACCAATAATTCCACCTGAAGCACCCACAGAACCGCTGCAAGCAAATTGGAACCGAGAATTACCCCATAACTTTCGAACAAAAACATCATCAACAACTTCTAACTTTGTCTCCTGAAGAGCCAAAAAATTAATCTTGAATTTAGAACATAAATCAAAAACCCATCTCCTTTTCGCCTGACTATACCCCAATCCTTGAACATTTTAAGGATATAAAATTCATTGAAAATACTCTTTACTCTCATGGTGATCGAACACCTCATCAGTATCTTTATCAATCTTGAATCCCATTATGTGGCCAATAATATTAATATCTTCCATTCTCTGACCACAACTACCACCTGGCCGATGCGTGAGGCTCCATATTTCCACCACCTCTAATTAAAGATTTGGTTATAGTTTGAGAACTATCCTCTTTTCCACCAACCACATGACTAGCTGCATCCAAATTTTTACCACAATTGGACCTTGGACTTTTCTCCATATGAACCGACTTCTCCCCTTCACTGTTATCTCCCTCATTTACTGGTGGAGTATAACCTGGAGGACACACAGGTGTTACACTGGAATTACATTATGGCTCCACCGTATCCGGCACATCTACATCCTTTCACTTCAATAACTCATAAAATTTAAAAGGATCCTCAGAACTCTGTTTTGCTAAGCCATCACGATCCACCTCCCCCTATTCCAACTGATAATTCTTTTTAGCTTCTCTCACTTGATTCTCCAACCTATCTAAAGAGTTCGGCCGTATATTACTTTCACCAACTCGCCTAGAATTATCCTCATTACCATCTTCTGAAGTCAAAGCACTTGTTACTTTCTTCTTGTATCGAATATCCTTTTCCATACTTTCCAAAATATCATCTCTTTCTAATTCATCTGCTGATAAGGAATTATCATCAAATGAATATTTAGACTCCTCCTCATCACTTTCTTCATCTTCATCTAAATAGTCTGGGTTCCACCCAATCACCTCCCTTGCTCGAATAACGGTAATCTTACCTTGCACAATCACTTTGAAAGACTCCATAATTATTTCTTGCTTCAAAGTTTTTATACAAAGTCTCTTGCGGTATAAATTATTATCATTGGAATCTTCTGCATATAATAGCTCACCCCATCGTTTAGCAATCAACTCAAAGGATCTTGGAGAATATGCCACCGAAGGAACCCCCTCTATATCAATCCACACCACACGGTCTTCTACTTGGAAAGTCTTTGTCCATGGTAAGATAGTCGCAAACCATGATCCTACTCCTTTATGACTTTGAAATTTTTCTTTAGCTTTTATGGATACGAATTCCATGGTAACCCAAAAACTCCCAAGATACCTTAACCAAACATCTTTAAAACCCTCCTTAACAATTACGTCTTTTAAGTGTAAAAGAGCACCAAACTCCTTGACTTTACCCACCAATGTAAGTGAAACATCTTTATCATTCAAGCATGATTCATCAAGAATTAAAGCGGGTTCATCAATGACTTTACCTTTGACCACCGCCATATTTTTCACCTTACCTCCACTCACCACTTCAGCATAAGAACCCTTCCCAATCACAGCCACAGATGACAACGGCTGAAAGCTTCCAGACGACACAGAAGCATTAGACTTGTGCACCGTTACAACCTTTTTCCTTTGATCAGAAGATTTAGAATCTCTAGGAAATTTCGAAATATTTGCATGTAATCTTAACTTGCCATGCCAAATGGTACATAGATTTGAGGCAATTAAAGCCAAATTATCCGCATTGAGGAATCGAACGAAGGCATATCGTTTACCCGATTTGGATTTTTCTTTGGGAATATACACATCACCAGGTGAACCATATTGCTGACATGATTTCCACAAGTCCATGGACGTGAAAACTTCAGGAAAATTCGTCACGAAAACGGATTCAGAAACAACTCTTGCCAATTGGTCCTCCTTGGATTGTCGCCCTACTCTTTGCCACGCAGCCATACCGAAAATCCGCTTATCAACCGAGAACCCAAGCAAGATTAACTTCCCGCCTCTAAATACGTAACTCACAAACCCACTTTAACTAATCAAAATATTTCTTACTTTTTTTTATTCTTTTAATGAAAACGTATGAAGCTTTTTATATGCCAATCTCCAGACCCCTTGAGAGTTAACATTAAATTGTTTTTTTTATTATTATTATTATTTTAATGTGATCGAAAGATGATTTTAAATGTGATCGGAATTCCCACTTTAACCCTTCTTTAAACAACCTTTGACAAGCAAATAAACCCCAATACGCGTCAAAATCCCTTTGGAGCTACAAAAGAAAACCAATAACCAAAAAGCCACCGAAAAACCTAAAATCGGAAGTAGGTTTAGACCGAACAACACCCATCCACCGAAGAACCTAAATCGGAACTAGGTTTAGACCGAACACCACCCTGCCGCCGAACAACCCACCAATCCCCGCCGATCTCCTCCGACGTGATCACCACCACCGACGTGATCACCTTCGACTAACAAAACCCAGAGATCACCACTCGATAACCCCACCGACGCTATAAACTTGAAAACAAGCCGATCTTCGTCGCCTCTTGAACCTATTCCACAGACTAGACCACCACCGTCGATCCAACCTTGACACCAAATCCAATCACCACCGACACCACGTGGTCACCAGTGCATCGCCACGTGAACTCCACTGCTCCGCAAGCTCCACTCCACTCTTTCGCCTTGGTGGCTGAGGACTCTTGTCGGAGTTGCAGATCCGAGAACGGAAGCAAGGAGAAAGAGAGAGAGAGAGAGAGAGAGAGAGGATAGTAACCAAAGTAATCTTGTCGGAGTTGCAGATCTGCGAACTCCAATGCTCCGCAAGCTCCACTCCACTCCTTCGCCTTGGTGACTGAACCACTAAGCATTTTGGATTCCGAACAAGCATTATTTTAATTTTTCCCCTTTTCAAATGTTTAAAAATCGCCTTTTTAATATTGATATATATATCAATGTTACTAGGGCTAAAATAGGCGAAAGAATGACATTGAAATTTAAAAATCTTTTACTTTCATCTAACATATTATGAATACATCAACACTCACCTAATATTGGTATTAAAGGAACCATCTAACTCCCACCAATCACATTATCCCGACTGACTAGATTATAAATACCCCAATACTCACCTATATCTTTATGAATTGACAAGAGTTCTCACCTATTACATTATCCAATAAATATTTAAACACTGAGCGAATGCCCGTGCGTTGCACATGAATAATATTATATAGTTAAAATATAGACAAATACATGTTATTATCATACCATTTTTAAAAAGTTTATATAAAATGTATTTATTATTTCCAATTATATGATAACATATACATGTATCAAAATGTTAGAAGACAAAAAATTATTAAAATTACAATAAATGAATAAAATTAATGAAATAAAATTAGAATTAATATGGTTCAAGATAAATAGTTATCTGAAACTACAAATTTTAATATCATCTACCTACACTTTGTGCATTGATAAAATCGAGGGATATTGTATGCATTTTGCTATAGTTTTGCAAAGGCTTTCATTGTCACTAAAATATATTGAATAACACGCTTTTATTGATAAGAATAAAAACATATTTCAATGATGTTTACAATGCGATATATAGTCAAAACCGCACATCGTACCAATTATGCGATTATTTTGAAAAGCACAAATTGTATCACGAAAGTTTAAAATTGAATTATACAGTGTGATGCATGATGTTTTGTGCAACTTGGTGAAGGAATAAAAAGTTCATATCGAGATCCACGTGCTGTATTTTAAAGTTCAAATTCATTAAAATAAAATATATAAAACTTTTATTATATATTTCTTTGAAATTTAATATTTGGAAATATTTCCAACAATAAAAACGAAGTAATCATTTATATAATTGTTTTACTTTGAGGAGGATATTTATTTATAGAATAAAAAATTTCTTAAGTTGGTTTATCATGACAATGTGGGATCAAACTTTCTTTTATAGTGTGCTATTTTATTTCATTTTCTTATCTCATATCACTTAAGAAACACAACTAAAGTGAAATCAAACATCTATAAACAAAGAGGCTAATATATTTATCATCTCACATAGTTTAATAAACAAATTCCAAGGGAAAGCAAGTCTTTATAAGTATAGAGGCTAAAACTATTTCCCTCGTATATTTGTTCATTTGTGTTATTGATGGTAACCGGCTTACACAATGGTTAAAAGATTCAATGAACCATTGGTTCAAGCTTCAAGACCGATTTTGTAAAAGTTAGATGGGTATCCACTTCTTTTTTTCTAAAAGTATTCAAATTAATGTGTTAGATGATAAAAATCCATCCACATTGATTGAATAGCCTCTATTATAAGATTTATTGTGTAGATAAATAAATTTGTTTCAACTTTGAACAATGTTCAAATATTTACTGTTTGAAATTTATATATATATATATATATATATATATATATATATATATATATATATATATATATATATATATATATATATATATATATATATATATATATATATATATATATATAACTCTTATTAAATCGAAAAATGTTATCAACGTTGTCACCACATATTGAACTATGACGCTATGAACTTGCAACCTAATCGATTTTTAATAGTTTTTAAACCAATTTAATATTCATCTTTTTAATTTCAATGTTTTTGAAGCTAAAACAAAATAGTAAAATCTATTGAAACTATGAGAAAAAAATATGTTTTTTATGATAAATTGACTATTAGTTAATAATACACTTTGGAAACTGTGGCATGATAAAGATTGAAATATAAATGTGTGAAGCAATCTGATACGAATAAAAAACTTCAAATTAATGTGGTGAAAGATAAATAATTTATCTTAAATCGTATTATTTCGATAACATTTTCTTATAATGTGTGTGTGTTTATATATATATATATATATATATAATAGTTCAACTTAGTTTGTTTGAACAATGCTTAAACGTTGCTTTTCAAAAATTTTATGTACATATATCGCGGTAAATCTAAAAAAACATCAATATCATTGTCATTTTTTACTACGACATACTTAAAAGTCATATTATGATCAAGATTGATGGATAATGGAATCAAATGAGTGGTCTCATATAAGAGAAAGAAAAAAGGTTAGATACATGTGTGAATCAATATGGGACAAAGAAACAAACAAAATAATATGGTAAAAAATAAATTATTAATGTTAAATCACATTGTTTTGAATGAGTTTTTTATATGAGATAGTTAAAACGTTCACAAATGAAAACTTTTATATATATACATACTCTTGAGTCGAAAAATGTATACACCGGTTTCATTTTTTACAAACGACATATAAACTTTCAACCTAATCAGGTTTTTAAAAGTTTTGAGTAATTTTAAATTTCATTTTTGAGTTTCAATAATTCAATAAGTTGAAACTAAATAGTAGAATACATTAAAATATTGCGATAAAAACTTATTTTATAATAAAATGATCACTAATAATAGACTTGAAAGTCATTTTATGATCAAACTTGATGGATAGTGGAAGCAAATAAGTGGCATTATATAAGAGAAAGATGGAAGGTCATATATGTATGTGAATCAATATGGGACAAAGAGAAAAAAATTCAAATTAATATGGTAAAAGATAAATCATTTATCTTGAACCACATTGATTTGAATGGCCTCATTTATAAGAGATAAATAAATATAAATATATAAAGATATAAAGATAAATATAAATATATGTTAAAATCATAATAAGATTCAGACAAAGTCATAGTGAGTAGTTCATTCTTCTGATTAACTCAAAAGCCTAATTTCTTTTTCGCTCCGGAAATGTCTTTCGACAGGTCAAAAGTCGCTCCCAAATCTAATCGTCATCCAAGTTCCGCCAATGAGCACAAACCCTAGATTATGTCTGATTCGTAGAAGAACATTGTGCTTGTCATAGAAGCAGGTTATGAAAAGATGAAAGTGGCTTCTGAGCAAGCTGGTCAATAAAGAAAATATATTATATGAGTTATTTAATAAAAAAGTATCTTTCCTTATTCAAAGCCCCGATAGTTATTATCTCATCACTCAAGAAAATAAGAGAGAAGTTCTTTTGGGGAGGTGGAGATGACAACTCGAAAATCTCTTGGTGTCATGGGATAAACTCCTAGCGCCAAAAGACATGAGTGGCTTGGGTTTAATGTCTCTTAGAGATTTAAATATTTCCTTACTTTCTAAATGGATATGGCGGCTAAAGAACGAAAAAGATGCATTGTGGAATAAGGTGATAAAGGGTATTTATAACTTAAATCGGAAAGGATGGGATTATTGTCGCAATTGGATAAAAACGGCACATGGAAGAGTATCATCAAATCAAGGCAGGAGATGGAAGAAGTTGGGATCGAGTAGAACTCAATTGTAGTGAAAAAAATGAGACACGAAAATGACACCCTCTTCTAGTTGGTGGTTGGAGAATTGGACCAATTCTGGAATTTTACGCAAAAAGTTTCTAAGGCTTTATAGTTTGGAAAATAAAAAATCTTGCCATGTAGATGAAAAAATTTCCAATTCAGGAGTTGTGTGGGAATGAAAGAGAAAATCGATGGGTATAGAAGTACACATGAGTTGGTGGAATTATCGGCTATTGGTAAAGCAGTTAATCTAGTACCCTAACCTGACAAATGGGCTTTCATGTTATCTAAGGATGGAAGGTTTTATATAGATGTGTTAGGGAGGACTATTGACAACAAGATCATGATTGTAGGTGCTGGATCAATAGTATGGCTTAGAATTGTCCCAATGAAGGTGTTGATATTCATTTGCAAGGCATACATAAGGCGAATTCTAACTGAGCCTCAGAGATAGAGGCGTATCTTTGCCCACTGTGATATGCCCACTATGTTAGGAATATGAAGAATCAAATGATCACTGTATAATTGGATGTTAGTTTGCTAAAGAGGTGTGGATTTGGCTCTTCAAGTGGTGCGGTTTGAAAGTGCAAGCAATACATGGTGTGGAGGAGCTCTTACTACAATCGTCTATGGGGGATTGTGGTGTATACGGAAAGCAATAAACGAAAGGATTTTCAATCACATGATCCAACCCCTAACAAAGATAGTTGATGAGGTGATTGCATTAGTTTATATGTGGATCAAATTTAGGGGGACAAATGATGCATGTAGTTGGACAGCTTAGTCTGTGTGTCTCCTTTTTCTATCTTATTTGTTTTTGTTTGTTCTTCCCGACATAACATCTTGCTATCGTCGGGATGTTTGTTTTTGAATAAAATGTCGTCGTTTCCAAAAATAATAATAATAATAATAACAAACCAACAATGCTCCTACTATAAAACAACACGTGTTCTTAATATATAGTAAAACTTACAGCTTAATCTAAATATTATTTCATCGAAAGAGAGTCATGCTCGTATTAAAGCAACATATTTGCTATTGTTTTTTTATCATGTCTTGATGACCTTCTTTTCCAATAGAAAAGTCATTAATGCTATAGATATGCATTCTATCGCGGAGTAATATGTGTCAAAAACGTATATCCGATAGTTAGCAAGACGTTTTTAGCAAGTTAGATGTTTATGTGGTAATATTGTTTTTAAAAAAATTAGGGCATGTTTCGATAAGCTTCTTGAAAGTGTTTATTGGCTTCTCAAAAAGCCAATAAGTTAAAAAAACATGTTTGGACAGTGATAATTGTTTTTCATTTTAACTTTTCCAACACCTTCAAAAATGTGTTTTTAAAAAACTTACAAAATCTTGGTTTTTTTAATAGTTTATGGCTTCTTGAATAAAAAATGACATAAATAACCTAACTAACACCAACCCTATTTCTTTAATGTTTTTTTTTTTTTGTCATTTTACATATATAAAAGCTAAACCTAACATTTTTTAAACATTCTTACCAACTCATTAACTTTTCCCGCTATATAAACTTATCCAAACAGTTTTTTAAAAACTTTTTTTTGAAAAGTCATAAGCTAATAAGCATTTTTTACCAAAATTACTTACGAGTAAAATAAGCTTATCCAAAGACTTTAGATATTAGATTATAAGATAACTAGGCGTATTCCCGCGCGTTGCGCAGGAGTAAATTTATATAGTGAAATATATTGACCGATCAAATATAAATATAAATACATTAGATCTAATCAAAATATGCAAAACTAAAAAAAATCAATCATATAACATATTGTATTAATAATAATTTTCATCCAAACATTGAAAAAACATAGTCATCTTTTTGGAGTCAATTATTATAAATGATCAAACGTTAAAAATATTATAGAAATATATTTACATAAATTATCTCAAAATTTAAAATAAATATAAAATAAAACGAACTAATAATAACATAAAGATAGTATCTGAGAAATATATTGTTATGGATAATTTTCCTTTAGAGTTGTATGTGTAAATAATACTTTAATAATATTAACAAAAATAATATTATATACTTTTAAATAAAAACTTTTTAACAGATAAATTTAACACAAATATATGAATATGCTTCTATTAAACTTATTATTTAAAACATAATTTTCAATCAGTTTTGAATCCCTTATTCATTTTCATTTATAAAAAAATTACTTCTATTAGAAAGTTTTATCTTTTTATTTCTTCCTTTGGTAAAAATTTCTCATAAACACTTTGAAACCCTAAATGTTTAGATATACATTGAACTGAATAATAATAATGAATTAAAATTTGTCATATTTATTTTTTCTTGTTTTATAGTTTTAAAATCAGAATATATATAATAACTAAAATAATCATAAAAATAAAAACAAATAATATAAGATAAAGAAAAATGATTTTATGTATTTTTCTTAAAAAAATTAAGAAATCATTTAAAGAGTAAGGAGTTAAATAAAAACAATATGAATTTGAAATCTGAAATATGATGTGAATCTATCAAAAAGTTAAATATTGTCATAACTTTTAGTTTCATTTGATTAAAAAAGTAAACATTGATTGCTTTTGGTCTACTTATGAAATATGATGCGAATCTATCAAAAAGTTAAATATTGTCATAACTTTTAGTTCATTTGATTAAAAAAGTAAACATTGATTGTTTCTGGTCTACTTATCAGCCTGTTATATTATTTTAAGAAAATATATTAGTACTAAATAGTAATCAAGTTTTACGTTTGTTAATCTTATCATCTAAATATTTTAAGACTGTTTACCATAAAGTTTCATTTTTGTTGTATTTATAAGTAAAATCTACAATTTTAAATCTTTAACAACCGACTTGACAACAACCTCACAAATTTATATTATTTTTCTTATCAAATAATGTTAATCCCAAAAGTACGAATATGTTGGGGTAGAACTAAGCATGCAACTCGTCTATTGTCTTGCGACTTGTAATTCTTTTAGCTTATTTATCTTCGTCTTTTCTAGTTTAATATAAATAAATAGTCGTCTCTAAAGTAAATATTGTGTGTTATCAAGTCATGTTTTCCTCCATCTTATTTTCCAAACTACAACAACATAAGCTACCTCTGTGAACTATATATATATTTATATTAACCAATGTGTCATAACTAGCAATTAAGTACCATAAGTTCAAAAACTTTTAGGTTGTAGTTTTTAATTAGTTGAGAGGTGAAGAGATTTAGAATTAAAATAAATTAATGGAGTGGCTAATATTAGGAAGATGAAGAGTTGAAACTTTCAAATACATATGGTTTAATATAGATATTATATCTTGAAATTAATGTAATAAAAACTTGTTAATTGTATTGAAGAATATATTAATACTGAAACTTTTAAATTTCTTAACAATTGGTATATAACATTAAACAACTATAACCCAAAAATTCTTTTTAGTTATGATATTTAATTGATATTTATGGAATGAATTAAAAATGACTGAAATATTTAAAGTTTTTTTTAACTAACTGAATAATGTCTATATAAAAATTTATGTAACATGAATGTAATAAAAATTAGTTAATTGCATTAAAGTTTTATTTTAACACTATAACTCTCTAAATTCCATGTAAGAGTTATATATCATTATACCATAAGTAAATTCTTTTAATTGAAATAGCACTTGCAATTGATACAAAATATTTACACTTTCGTCAGTATCTAATTTGTCACACTCTTTCTTTTTTTTTAGACGATTTATTTTATACGTTAACATTAAAAATTTATTTAATAAAGACGTACACATTCTAACTTTAAAAAATTATATCAAGTGAGACTAAAAATAATAACGGATAACGGATACATATGGTTTCATTTAAACAATCTTTTAAGTCTGTTTAATAAAAATATAATATTATTTAAATTGTGTGAAAATAAATTCAATGAAAAAACTAAAAATATTTACTTCTTTATTTGTTTTCTTCTTTATATTCATAATTAATCTCATAGATGTTCTAAATCTACAATTTAATTTATATTATAAATAACAAATGGTTATTTTTGGAAATTGAAAAAAATGATAGTTCGTTGTACGACGTCTAATTTAACATTTGTTATTATCATTTTTGTAATGATATATATCTCTATTGTTTTGAGTTTCATCTTCTTAAAAAATTATTAACGCCATAAAACTTAAAACAATCAAAAGCAAACTTCAATTTAAAGCAATTGCTAATTATACTAAGAAATATTAGAAAATTAGCGATTTATCTAAAAATAATTATAAAAGAATGATAAAACTTACAATATTAATAAAAAAAATTATGGGATCAATTGTGATTATTTTAGTGAAGAAATAATACAACGAAAATCAATTAACTTGCAATGCAAAACATCAACGTATTTTACATCAAACTTATAATTTTATCGTTTAAATATTTGATAGAGCTGAAGATCGTATCCCGCTACATATTTCATAATACTTTTTTCTTTTACACATAACACGACTACAAACTCCTATATTTTCACCCACTCTACATGAAAATTGGAAACATAAGAAAAACAAATGAGACTAACCAAACATGAAAAATAAGATTCTCTAAACATATTAACTTGCTTCCTTTCATCAATGCAAATTTTTCAAAAGTGGCAGTGAGACATTTGTAGATACGCATCACTATGTTTTAAACTAATCAAACAATTCGACCATTCAAATCTTTGATATAGCCAAAGAACAACATATCTCTTGACATATTTCATCATTGAACTTTTTTTTTTACACATGAGATGACTACGACCTTGTACTAAATTTTCATGTACTCTACAAAGAAATTGGAAAGAGAATAAAAAGAATTAAGAGTAACCAAGCATGGAAAATGATGTTCTTATATAGCCAAAACATTTCATTTAATCAAACAATTAAGTAGAATAAGTTAAAGAGTCTTGGAGGTTTCAAATGAATATGGTGAAAGTATTTAAGTTATGTTGATCCACATTTATAAATAGCCTCAATTATAAGAGTTATATAGATAGATATAGATAGATCACACTTCAAAATTTTGTTTAAAGAAAATTCACATTAGGGTACACGGAGTAGTACATCGGGCTCGATGCGGGATCGGATATGTTGGGTGCGGTACCGCCGGTACCTCCGGTACCGCTGCCCCGTGTCCATCGGGTTCGGCGGTTTCGGGCTCGGATGGGTGAGGCGTGGGATGGTGAAGCCGATGATCCCACCTTTTATTTTAAAAAAAAAAAAAAATTAATCTTCCAAATATTATCCTTCCTCAACTCTATAAATACCACATCTTCACTCCTTCAAAACTCACACCTTTACCCTTCTTTCTTCCTCTCAACATTAACTCTATTTTTCCCTTTCCAAAAAAAACCCTCATTTCAAATTTATTTTAAATTGAAATGAGTTCTTCCGATTCTTCTGATTCTTCCAGTTCTTCCGGTTCGTATGTTCACAGCAAACTACTGGATGAACCTATGCCGTTGGTATCGTCATCGTCTGATGACGATACCGATGTGAATACGATCGCGGTTATTGCTGAAGCTGCACATTTCATGTTCCAAAATACTGCAAGTTCTAGCGTTCCTCGTCATAGAACTTTTCTCCACAGAGATCGAGAAACTGCTGAGCAGCAGCTTATGACAGATTACTTTGTCCCCAATTCAAAGTTTGGGGATGTTAATTTCAGAAATAGGTTCCGAATGAGTAGACGACTGTTTTTGCGGATTGCTCAAGACTTGGAAATGAATTATCCAATTTTCCAGACAACTTATAATGCCGGTGGAGTTAAAGGGTTCACTGGATTGCAGAAATGCACATCAGCTATCCGCCAATTGGGGGGCGGTAGCACCCCCGATTCACTTGATGAATACCTGAATATGTCAGAACGAACTTCCCGTGAAAGCCTCTACAACTATTGCTCTGGTGTTGTTCAGTTATATGGTGCAGAATACATGCGTAGACCAACAACCAGTGACATTCAACTGTTGTATGCTGCACACGAAGCCAAACATGGCTTTCCTGGTATGTTGGGTAGCATTGACTGTACACATTGGGATTGGCGGAGTTGTCCAACGTATCTACGAGGCCAGTACATGAGAGGTGATCACAGGTATCCTACAATTATACTTGAAGCAGTAGCATCATACGATTTGTGGATATGGCATTCATATTTTGGTGTTGCCGGGGGCAACAACGATCTAAATGTGTTGTACCAATCACCGCTATTCAATGATACCATTCTTGGTACAGCACCATCATGTTCATTTTTTTTGGAGGGGGAAGAATACAAGCATGGGTACTATCTTGCTGATGGGATATACCCTAACTGGGCAACATTTGTGAAATCATTTTCACACCCTATTACCCCCAAAAAGAAGCGTTTCAAGGCGGCCCAAGAAGCGGCAAGAAAGGACGTTGAACGAGCCTTTGGCGTTCTAAAAGCAAAATGGGCTATTATCAGACAGCCTGCACGGTCCGTCGATGTCGATCGATGTAAAGATATCATGTACGCTTGCCTAATTTTACACAACATGATCATCCAGGATGAAGGTAGGGCTATATGTCCAGTACATGTTCCAGATTCCCCAAACGAACAAGAAGTTAGCCCTGACTTGATTCTCGAAATACGCAATCAAGGAATTCACCAAAAACTTCTTGCGGATCTTGTAGACCACATCGAGCATACATACATAGCTACTTTTGGATCACTAGGTGTTTTAACGTTTTTAGTATTTCATTTCCGTTATTTAGGTTTTATTATTCCGTATTTAGGATTTCATTTCCGTTATTTAGGTTTTAATTTTCTTTTTAATTTATGTAATGGTGTGGTTTTTTAATTTTATGTTATTTGTGATTTTTATTTTATTAATTGCATATTATCATTATTTATAATATTAAATTAAATATTAAAAATCATTTATTAAATTAATAAATGAATTTAAATATCAAATATATGATGTGGCATTGTGGGTTCAGTGGGTTCAGTGGGTACTGGTTCCATGAGTGAAAGATTGGTGAAAGATTGGTGAAAGATGGGGAAAATGGAAGTGAGAGGAGAGAGAAAAGCTGACGTGGCGCGTGGGTTAAGTGGGATGGGAGGGATCTACTCCCCCCACCCTTAGGGTACACGGAGTAGTACATCGGGCTCGATGCGGGATCGGAAATGTTGGGTGCGGTACCGCCGGTACCGCCGGTACCTCCGGTACCGCTGCCCCGTGTCCAGCGGGTTCGGCGGTTTCGGGCTCGGATGGGTGAGGCGTGGGATGGTGAAGCCGATGATCCCATCTTTAATTTAAAAAAAAAAAAAAATTTAATCTTCCAAATATTATCCTTCCTCAACTCTATAAATACCACATCTTCACTCCTTCAAAACTCACACCTTTACCCTTCTTTCTTCCTCTCAACATTAACTCTATTTTCCCCTTTCCAAAAAAAAACCTCATTTCAAATTTATTTTAAATTGAAATGAGTTCTTCCGATTCTTCTGATTCTTCCAGTTCTTCCGGTTCGTATGTTCACAGCAAACTACTGGATGAACCTATGCCGTTGGATCACTAGGTGTTTTAACGTTTTTAGTATTTCATTTCCGTTATTTAGGTTTTATTATTCCGTATTTAGGATTTCATTTCCGTTATTTAGGTTTTAATTTTCTTTTTAATTTATGTAATGGTGTGGTTTTTTAATTTTATGTTATTTGTGATTTTTATTTTATTAATTGCATATTATCATTATTTATAATATTAAATTAAATATTAAAAATCATTTACTAAATTAATAAATGAATTTAAATATCAAATATATGATGTGGCATTGTGGGTTCAGTGGATACTGGTTCCATGGGTGAAAGATTGGTGAAAGATTGGTGAAAGATGGGGAAAATGGAAGTGAGAGAAGAGAGAAAAGCTGACGTGGCGCGTGGGTTCAGTGGGATGGGAGGGATCTACTCCCCCCACCCTTATATTGATAAGTGAATCACAAAGGCTTATGACGTTACGCCGGCGTGGATTTACCCTATTCTGCTATTCCCACCGAAAAACCGCCTTCATTTTTCGGAACCCGATCGTCGTCTTATACTCGAGGAAATCCAGGGTGCTAAAACAGCGCTCAACAATGGCGACGGCAAAGAACATAAACAACGGAGACAAGGTTATGCTGCTAGAAGCTCCGCCATCTTCGCGGCCTTCTTGGTCTAGTAGCGCAGTGCAAATCGACGCATTGCCCTACATCGATGACGAATACGGCGACCCCAAAGTGAAAGCTGAAGTTGACCGTTTAATCGAAGAAGAGATGCGTCGTAGCTCTAAAAAACCTTCTGATTATCTTAAAGACCTCCCTCCCGTTGCCAAATTTGATTTTGAGGTATTCTCTTCTCTTGCCAAATTTCTAGGGTTTTAGTATTTGCGCCGTTCGTTCTCGCAAAGCTGTATTGTGTCTGCTTCTGCTTCTGCTTCTGCATCTGCATCTGCATACATATGTATAATTGTGTGCCTAGTCGAAGCTATCAATTGCAATTATGCCGTTGTGGTGCGTAGACGAAGCATTGTACAGCTTAGTGCTTTAGTTAGCCAATACAAAAGGCTTTGGAACCTTATGTGAGTTTGGTAACGAGTTAATTGGAAAATTTGGATTGAGATTTATAGGAAATAGATCAATATTGTTCAGAAGATGACGAAACAAAACTCAGATGGCGATCTTACCATAGTTCGTTTTGGGCCTTGAAGAATTTTCCCGTTCAATCAATAGTAGTAAAAGATCATTTGTCAAATTCACCATTCCCTATGAATAAAACCCTAATTCTGATTCATAATTTAGCTTACCATTACCATCACTATCTTCCTTCATCTTCTACATCTCCTCTCACAAATTTCTAACAGGCATATGTTACATACTTCCACTTTGCTCTTAAAATGGGAATTCAAGAAGTGTTTTGATACATGTTCAAAATATTTTCTTTTTCTTTTTCTTTTTCTTTTTAGAATTATCCAATGCTTGCAAGGGAGTATGAAAGGGTGAGATCTGGGAAACCAATGGTGCCTCTTGACATGTCAAGATACGGTCTTGACATTCCATCCATTAACAAAAGAAATGATGAAACTGCTTGGAAACAAGCACTTCAAAAATCCCAACGTTTACTTCAGCATCAAGTTATTAGGTAAAAAATGACCAAAATCCAATTTTGACTTGTCAAAGGGTAATTATTTGATTTTTTTTTTTTTTTTGTATTTGATTGACAGGCTGGAAAATCTGGATTTAATGTCCAAATATGGTGCTGATGTATGGAAACAACACAATCAGAGACTAGAAGCATTCTTATCAAGGTCAGTCTAATCTTATTAATTTGTGGAGTGGAGTGGAGGGCATTATCGTCTTTTCCACAATCTAATTAATTTGTTATTTTTTTCACAGAATGCAAGCACAGGCAGCCGAGTTAAACAAAAAAATAGAAACCGTTAATCGAGAAAGAAAATATCATCAGGTAAGGCTTTATTTACTAAATGTACCAAATAATTTTATTTTATTTTGCATTCAAAAGTAATTAAATATTTTTTATTTTTTTAAACAGCAAAATACCGCGTACGAGCTTAATGCTTTATCAGCACAGTGGAAAGAGCTCTGTGAAAAAAACATTGCAATTGAAGCTGCATGTGTCAAAATCGAAACCTACATTGAAGAATTAAAAACAGAAGCTGCAGAAAGGTATAAATTTAATTTATAAATTAATTTTATTAATTTAAATATTAATCATGTAATTTCTTTTATATAGAGGCTGGAATCTTGATATTAATATGGAGAATGGCTCTTCGTTGCCTTAAAGGATTGTAAGGTATGAGATTTCTTTTAATTACTTGAAACCAGGGGCATATTAGTCATTTTACTACATGGAGGAAAGATCTTGTGTAAAACATTTGGATTTACATACTTTATAAGAATGAGTAATTTAGTAAGTTAAATATGGTTGTTTTGTTTTGACTTAATGCAAAAAAAAAAAAAAAAAAAAAAAGAATTGCTAGAGAAATTCATGGGCTTTCCCCATTAAGTCCTAAGTTTTTACAAAATTGCCCCTGTTTACTTGTCTTTCTGTTTCCCAAATGTGCCATTAAATTTTCAAATGAGTAAATTTAATAAATCCATTAAGGCGTTTGTTTCTTTTTGGCTTAATGCAGAATGAACGACTTAATAGAGAAAGGATAATGTCATAAATGCCCTTAAGTTTTGGAGAAATGTTCGGTTTTACCCTTTTCGTATTATACCACCACCACCGCCACCCACCAACATTGTCGCCACTACCCACCACCGCCACCACCCACCACTACTGTCGCCACCACCAACACCACCCACCACCACTACTACTGCGAACACCCACCACCATCACCACTTCCACCGCCGCCAACACCCACCACCACCTACCACTATAACCACTACAACTGCCACCACTACCACCGCTTAAGGGTGGGTGGTGGTGGTGGTGGTGGGTGGTGGAAGTGGTAGTGGGTGGTGGCAACGGTGGCGGTAGGTGATGGCAACAGAAGTGGTGGGTGATGGTGGCGGTGGTGGTGGCTTGTGGTATAATATGAACAAAAAAACATTTAGGGTAAAAAATGTAAAAAAATTGAAAACTTAAGGGTCTTTATGCGAATATTAATTGATGGTAACCTGGAAACCTTTTATAGTAGGTTTCCAGGGTTAAAATGATTTTTTTTTTTTTTTTTTTTGCAAAGTTTAGGCTTTAGCGAACACAAAAGTCTCAAAAGGGTAAAACCAAACACTTTTGTAAAACTTAAGGGCTTTTATAAATTATCCCTAATAAAGAAAGTTTAACTTTTTATAAGTTTATCTTATTTATTGTCATTTCTCAAATATTTTTCAAACAACGAGAGAATAAAAATAGCTTATTTGGATATACATTTCTAAATTTTACTTAAAATGTGTGCATTTTTTCCAAAATAAAATATGCTTAAGCTTGAATTAATATTATTTTTGCAAGGTCATGAAGGTTGAAAAATGGAAAAGCCATTATGAATGGGTCGCCAATGATCCACGTTACTAGGCCCAATGCTCTTTTAATGTAGTAATAGGTTTCTCTACATGATTTTGTAGTTGACGACGCCGTTTAGATTTTGATTTATTAAAAATAGAGGGAATTTTTATTTCTATTACTTTGCATGTTTGTGATATGAGAAGTGAAAATTGTAATTTATGACGGTCATACATTTCTACTTTTGATGTCTTCATATTACAGTGTCCTAATAACAAAAATAAAAATAAAAACATAAAGAGATCGATATGATTCGGTAGGTTTTAAAAGCAAATTGCTGTATAAAAAATTTGGAAGTGGAATTTGTAATGTAAAATAAGATGTTTTAGTAATTATCATACCTTAAAAGTTCATGCATTTAGTCTTAATTTTCTTTAAGTTACGTTAACACGAATGGACAGTTGTGTTGAGATGATTGATTGTTCTATCATCACATTTCAGTCTTTTGTACTCTTACTTTAGATTGATTAGTCTTTAAAAATTTATAAAAGTTAGGTTAAAATAATGCGACCAAAGTTTACAATGTGCGGATGTTCGATAGGTTTAACAGAAATACCACATGATTAGTCTTTAAAAATTTGTGAATCTCTTTTTGGCAACATTTTATCGGTACATTAAAATATTAAAGATATGACATGACTATCTAATACTCTTCGGTTTGTTTGGGTCATTTATATTTTGTACTTATAAACCAATAAACTTATTTTTGGTTTCTTATTATATTATTGAAGTGGATTTCAATCGTGTAATTTTGTCACATTGGATGTCATAGTTCATATCAATGTCATATACATAATTAAACAAGTTTTGTCATCATATTGGATGACATATTCAAGTATACAATCCATTCCGATTGTGTGATAGAGATCCCACAAGAAAATGTTTGTTGGTATATTGCGTAAAATTAAAGGATGAATGATCCAAAGAGCAAAACAAGTATTGTTGGTTGTTATTAACCTTGTATTGAATAGGAAAACAAAAGGGAGAGAAAAAAATGGGAAGGATGGTAAAATGGAAAATGATAGAACATTGTTTTGTCTTTTATCTTATAAAGACAATAAAATAGAAACTGAAAATTCGATTTAGTGTTGTTTCTTTTATGCTAGTGTATTAATACTATGGAATAAATAAACTGAACAAATGTGAACAAGGGTTTCTTCATGTTCATTCGTTTAAGTTAACTAACAAACGAACGAAAAAAAGAACAAATGTTGTCGTTCATGTTCTTTCGTTTAACAAATTACCTTGTTTGTATTCGTTCATTTATGTTCATTAATGTGCTAAATGAACAAACATAGACGGTGATAAATGAAGGAACATAATAAAAAATAAATGAATATTATAAACAAACATAAATAAACATAAACATCCAAATTAAGCATCGTAAAAGTTAACCATAAATTCTTATGATATGTTGATCACACTTAGCAGTGTCATTTTTTAATAGTTTCACGAGATCTAGAAGTTATAAAATTTAAACCAATATTAGATTCTCCTCTTTCACTATTAACAGTTATATATATATATATATATATATATATATATATATATATATATATATATATATATATATATATATATATATATATATATATATATATATATATATATATATATATATATATATATATATATATATATATATATATATATATATATATAGGTAGGATAAAATGAGAAGACTCAAAAGGTTGAGAATGTGAGAAGAAATCTAGACCCTCCAAATACTAAGATCTATGGCTTAAATTGATGTGTTATTTTTAAAGTTTTGAAAATAATTAAATGATTTATACATTTTTTTAAATAGAATAAGGGTATGTTGGTAATATTGGCATTCATCAAATTAGGAAATTGATATTCAAATTCCTAAAACCCAGCTCTCTCTCATCATCATACGTATACATCTTCCTATCTCTTTCTCTCTCTACATACGCCTCTCCCATCTTCTCTTGTAAAACCATACATCACATGTCGACCGCTGCATAACCTCCCTCGTCTTCTTCTACATTCTTCACAACCGGTAAACGCCACTACCCCCGCCATATGAACGCTACAGATCACAGATGGGATGGTAACGTCCAGATCTAAGGACGTTTGAACTGGACATCATCGGCGAGTGTATGGGATGGAAACGGGGTTCACCATTAATGGATCTACAAAGTAAGAAGCAACATCGAAGGGGGAGTTTACATCTCCGTGAGAGATCACCGGAGAAGCAAGAGGCGAGCAGATATGGGAGGTGATGTACGGCGCCTGCAACTGCCCAGGGGAAAATTTGGTAAGATTTTGACTTATTTGATTTTACTACAAAAACAAAACTCTTACCATTAATGGATCTAAAAGGGAAATTAGGAACTTGTACGAGCCAAAATGAAAATCGAAGATATACACGAACCCGTTTCTTTTTAAGTTCATGACAAAAATATTCAAATTATTTATTGCCTCGAGATTTTATTTAATTAGGTACTTTTCTAGGACATAAAATCAACAATGGCTGCAACACACAAACTCACAAGAACCATAAAAAATAATTTAGGCTACAGACCCAATAGATGCACGTGTGGCCAGAATCACGATGAAATAATATTTGATGATGATTTCTTTCAAACACATAAGAAATCAATATGAATAATTGTGTTAGCCAGGAAGTGCATCCGCACCATGCGGCGTAAAATCAAAGAATGATTAAAAGAAAAAAATATTTTTATTTTATTAATTTGTAATATTTTAAAAACCGACAACTATAAAAAAATACTTAAAAACAATTACATTACGGAACATCATTGGAAAATAAATTTTGAACTGTGTATTTGTAGATAACAAATAAAAAAGTTTATAATTACATGTTATGAATAATAATTAGTGTGATTGAACTATCCATTCATTTTTATTTTAAAAGGCGACTTGACAATTCATTCGTGATTCATCCAATAATGGTTAATTTTTGGTTGCAGTATTGATCATATATGATTAAAAGTGATATATCGTTGTATTCATGGATGATTATATGTTTAATCATGTATACTACAGTTAGACATATATCGATCTGATGCAACTGTAATCACCGATGATTATAACTGTAATCACCGATGATTATAACTATAATCATCGATGATTATAACTGTAATCACTGATGATTATAATGTGATCGTTGATTATTATAAATATAATCATTTGTGATTATAACTCTAGATTGCTTTATCATAGACATAATCATTTTTTGATATCTTTGAACTTTATTTTGCAGGTGTGAATGCAAAAACAAGAATGATTATATTCATGGGTGCCCCCTCTTTGTTTTCATGTATGATGGTAACAACAAGAATAACGATCAAAACTACAACATCGGCGAATTCATTTTATGATTAAATGTGTATTTATTTAAGAACAATGATGTATTCGCGTATGATTAAATATGTATTCATTTTATGATTAGATGTATATTCACTTACGATCATATGTATATTTACATATCATTGCATGCTTATTCATTTATGATTACATATTTATTTATTTATGATTAGATGCGTATTCGGTAATTCTCAAATTTTGTGTATATTTTATTCATTGATGATTACAACGTAATTTTGTATAATCTCTATAAAAGTACTGTTAAAAATTAAATCACTAAAATTATAAAAATATTTTTTTATATTCATCCATGATTGAAACCGTGAAAAAGAATAAACAAACTATTAAAATTTCGAATTTTGAAAAATGAATTGATAAAAATATTTTTTTTATTTTTAATTAATAAGATAACAAAAAAATCAATTAATTCCTTTATTTTAGGTAACAGCAATTGTAATCTCTATAATCATGGAAACTGAATAAATTAATCCCATGATTATAAGAAAACATAATTATTTTGTATTTTTAATTAATTAGTCATATTGTAAAATTACTATAATATCATTATAAAATGATTGGTCCAGAATCATTCTCACATTCTCAACCTTTTAATCCTTCTTATTTTAACCTCTCCCTATATATATATATATATATATATATATATATATATATATATATATATATATATATATATATATATATATATATATATATATATATATATATATATAATAAAGATCAAATGAGAACCAAAAAAATCATGAGAACCGGGGAACCAAATCTGGACCTTTAGATCATAAATTTTGATGGCCTAAATCAATAGTGACATAATTGTAATTATAATCAAATTTAAGGACATATTAGGTTTTTAAAAAATGAATTCAGGCGTAAATCAGGGACTAAAATTGATCATAATATGCAACCCCTACAAATCAGCTCTCTCTTTCCGGCTCCCTTCTCTCCTATTCTACGCAACTTCCTTCATCTTCTCGACCTTCCCCGTTTTTTTCACCGATTCAAACCCTAATTTTTTATCATCCAAAAAAGCTGCCGTGATCTGTTATCGTGAGAGAAAAAGTGAGGGCCGGGAGTTTTTGCGAGAATGAAGAGGGAGATCGAGAAGAAGAGAGACCGAGGGAGAAGCTGGTGGTTGTCGGGGTTAAACCAGGTTGCTAGAAACTGTGGTTCAGCCATTCGAACCTAGAGGTGGGTGACCGGAAAACAGAAACGGTGGAGAGGATGGACTGTAGGATGATTCAGGAGGAATGTTCTTATTCCCGTTCTCTCATCTGTTGGTTCCTGTTTCTTGTTTGGGTTCCGCTCCCGACAGCACCACCGCCGGCAGCCAAGGCTGCCGGCTAACCACCTTATCACCGCCATTTAATTTCTTTTTTCATGTTAACGCAATCTACAAAGGTATATCGACAATCTCTTGTACCGCTTGTACCGCTTGTACCACTTGCTGATGAAGAGCAATTGATTGATTGTCGCTCCCTCTTCCCTTCGATGCTCCCTATTTTTCCTTTTCTATGCTTCCGTTTCAATCCCCATCAAACTCGCCAGAAATCTACAAAGGTAAGTCAAGACGTGCTTTTTAATCGGTTTGTTAGGTAGTGAGTTCTGATTCTAATTTTAAATTATGCATCGATTTCCCATCTTTTTCTTTTTCTAATTCTTTTGATTTTTTGGAATAGAAATCGGATGCTTAACGTTCCTATCAGCTTCAGATTGGATGACCATAGTTTTAAGCCAAGATGATGTCGATTCCTTCATTTGAAACCATGGTTTGTTGAACTTTTTTTCAAGATTTTTTGGCTGATTTATTCTTGCTCGGATTATTTTTTTCATAAAAGAAATTCCATTTATTCTTGCTTAGATTTATTCTTGCTTGGATGATGCAATTGCGTGCTGTTACCTGTTTATCACTTGCAGCAAAAATAGAAGAGACTGAAGATCGGAATCAAAGTTTACTTAAGACTAAATGAGGTAATGTGCACATATGTATTCATATGTGCACATGTGCATATCTGTACTTGTCTTTCTTTTTAAAACAAGTATATAAGTACATATGTGCATATGTGCACATGTGCATATGTACACATGTGCATATGTGCATATGTGTGAGTTATAGCATTGTACTTATGGATTTCTTTTTCTATGTCCATATGTGTATATACCTGTATATATGTGCATATGTGTATATGCATGTGTATATGTGTGCATATGTGCATATGTCTGTTCAAACGTATGTGCACATATGCATATGTATATCAATTTATTCATATACACACGTGTGCGTATTTGTATATATATGCATAACTAGATGTGCATTGGTTCATATGTGTATATGCATGTATGTATTTATTTTAATGTTTTTGAATATACATTTATATTAGTTTTTATTAATGTTTTGCAGATTTTGAAGAATTTATCAATCAAATTGAAGAATTGAAAAGTGACAAACTAAAAAAATGAAGATATCATGAAATTTTATTTATTTTTTTATATTTTTTGTATGTATTGTTCATTATTTTTAATAAATTTTTATGTATCGTTCAAAATAGTTGTATATTATTGTTTTTAATAAATCGATTTTTTGTTGTTTGTATTCATAATTAAAGACAAGAATATGTATATATGAATTTCTAAAATATGCATATATGCACCTGCGAATATGTATATATGCAGCTGCAATTAAATAAATTTAATTAAATAAATTTATGTGTATATATGCACCTGCGAAAACATGCATATACGCACCTGCGAAAACATGCATATATGCACCTGCGAAAATTTGAAAATTTGAAAACGAAAATTTGATTTATAAAAACGAAAATTTGATTTTTCTTTTTGAAATTTGAATATTCAAATTTAATAGGCTTAATTTTAGAAAATGGTTAATGTTGTTACCAAAAATAAAAAAATTCAGTATTAAATGAGATTTGTTAAATGACTATCATGCCCTTTTATGATTCAACCAATCAGAAAGAGTTCTCTGGTTCTCATGAAAATATTGGTTCTCATTTGATCTTGACCATATATATATATATATATATATATATATATATATATATATATATATATATATATATATATATATATATATATATATATATATATACACACACACACACATGATTATTAATCTGTTTACTACACGGGTTAAGAAATAAAAATAGCATAAGTAAATAACAAATTACAAATATATGAGTATAAATACCAACTAAAAAATTATAAATTGTAATTTACATTCTATTAAAAGACCAAAATCTGAAATGTTAAAAATTCAGTATAATACATAAAACAACTAATGAAAAATCTTTTCTTTATGAATGTTGATTGCTATTTTATTGGGTGACACAAAATATCATTGCTATTATTGGTGCTGGAACAACATTCTCTTATGAATGAACATATTTTTGTGTTAGTACAACAAAATTATTAGGATGGTTATAATGGTAATTGTGTCTTTACTTAAAACCTTTTCAGAACATGACAATTGTGTTAATGATGAAATTGGAAAACTTAATTACTATGATAACACAATTGATGAAAAACTTTTGTTTATGAAACTATTTGTTATTCTGTTAGGTATCACGAAATATCATTGTGATTACAGGTGTTGGAATAACATTTACTTATGAATTAAAACAAATTTGGTGTTGGTGCAAAAACATTTGGTTAGGCTGGTTATAATAGTACTTGTGTCTTATTGTTTGTCTTATAGTTTATGAGGCTACATTTTGAAAATAAATGGCAATGCAAGTAACTCGTTAAGTCATTAACCCACAATTAACGTGTTTAGAACATGACCATTATGTTTAGGATGAAACTGGAAAATTTAATTACCGATAAAATAAAATTAATGATAACTTTTTGTTCATGAAACATTAATGCAAGCACGTTGTTAACATGTCTACAAAATTGGAAATACATTGGTGTAACATAACTGCAAATTTTATAATAGACTAGAGAACCATCTTGAGAATCTGTTCATGATGAAATAATGAAACAAAAGTACAAAGCTATAATAGATAAGAAAAATGAAAGTGTAATGGTAAAAAATATTGAAATTTAAAGGTTAAATAATGTAATGGTGGTAACTTACAACTACATCAAATGAGTCAAATTATGCAAATACCTAAAATTTGATTATCATGAAGTAATGAAACAATCAAAATTAGTAAAATCATAAAACCACACAAAGAAAGCAACAAACTTCATTAATCAATAATACGCTCGCTTGTTATCTTGTTCTCTATCACGAACTGGGATTGCTCGCCAGTAAAGTCAAGAGAAACTTTCAATCATAAATCAAAACAGATTTAAAATGATTTAACTTATATGCCAATATGGAATCAGGAACTAAAAATCTTTGCAGAAGAATACAACTCAGAGTAAGCAATGAAAATTAAAAAAAAAGTTACCTCTTTACATGAATTTTGTTAAAAACGATCACTATATAGAAATATAAGAGATAAAACATGAACAATGAAGAGCATTGCAATTGCAATCCATATGTTGAGTTTTGCTCAAAATATGGATTTCAAAAATCAAAAAACATAGCAACGAAAGCAAAACAATTAAATAACATAGAATTAGTTTATACCTACCAAATGATCATTTACATGCAATGAGAGATTAAAATCAACCATAAAGAGTTTAAGAACAACCACCTTTGAAAACTTTGATTAAACTCTTGAGAATGAAGGTTGATGAAGATGGCAAGAAGGAAAGAGAGCCAAATCCAAATTTGATTTCAAGAGAAGGATGTATGTTCTTCAACTTTTCACTAACTATTAGAGAAGAAAAGCTTGTATGTGTGTGTGTGTGTGTGTGTAAACTTTCGGCCAACAGGAAGAGAAAAAGAAAACCTAGCTCTCACCTCGTCTCGTCATCACCATACTATAGACACAAAAGGAAGCAGATCAAGTCGAATTCTTAGCACGAATCACACACGATTCCCTCATCTACTAGGTCCTTAGAATCCTTATGACTTTTTCATTTCCAGATACGAATCATGTGCTTCCTATAATACGGGCCCTTGTACTACCTTTTACACATATCCATAATTCTTCCAGAAACCGACTCCAAGCCCCTAAGTCACCCTCACACTTCTATTGGACACTTGTATATCATTTATACGATCCTGCACCGAGGTGGCTAACACTTTTCTTAGACTACCAAGGTCTCCACACCCCACACGTGCCTAGAGGAACTTCTGCTAACATTGTCGAGTCATCCTAAGAATGCATAGTCGTACGTAATCTAGAATTAGATAGACAGTTGAATAACTGAACCTACCCTAAAATCACAACCAAATAAGGAACAACCAGTAAGGCTAGATCAAGAATTCTAAGGCTATCTGATCTTAATTACATACAACCCTAAAGCATTATGATATCGTGTTTATATTGCATATATTTTTGGCGATATCAGGGTATTTTTTATAGATTAATTAAGTTAAAACATGCTAAAATACTCACTACACTTGGAAAATGACTTTATGTAGGTTTTTGGACAAAAGAGCGGAAATTGGCTAAAGTTGGAACAAAAAGGGGCTATGTAATGCCCTAACTTTTTCAAACCATTTATAGTACATAAAAACATATTTTACAAAATATGGTTCAACAAAAACCATTGTACTTGTTTAAATACCAAAAAAGGGGTGTTACAATTACATATCAAACAACCACAAGTTTAAGGGAAATGGATTCAATCAAATACCATTACATGGAAGCTGTATCCAGCTCCACTCCTTTGCATCCTAGTGCTTATTTCGCAACTCCAAACTATCTTACAACATTGTACCTGAACCTGGAATACATGGCATAAAAATAAAACACGTAAGACAAATTGTCTCGTGAGTTACATGAGTTTTAGACTCAAACATTTTATCTCATTTTATAAAACTTTATAAGGTAAACATTCGCTGAAATTTTATAGTATTAATATACTATAACTTTTTATCTTTCAAAACTAGCTTATTTCATACTTTCTTTGACTGGTTTTATAAACTTGCTGGATTTTTATACTTAGGGCTTTAATCACTATGTGTGATACCCCAAGTCTCTACAGCTAGAAAGAACGGATCAATCCTCACCATAGAAGTGCTGAGGCAGCCTAATTCGCGAAGGGGTATTCCCCAGTAGACTCCTTACCTAACCCGGGTAGGTTGGAACATAGTTCCATTACTAACGCTTGCTAGCTACAATACCAGTCAAATATAAAAATACTTTCTGGAACTGAAACAATACTTGTACACAAAATGGCTAATCGCCAAGCTTTTAACTTAAACAAGCTTCTACCATAAACTAGGCTATTGCCAAATTCATACTTTCAAATATAGCAGTTCACTTTCCATTTAAGCTAAGAAAATACCATTCTTGCAAATAATTTCACACATAGAAAATATTATATGAAATCTGAAAAATACTTACTTACTTGCCATGTATCCTAAAATGGGTAAAAATGCTACATGTACTCACCTTATAACTCTTGAAAGGTCGCTTAGACGTCCCTCGGTTCTTTACCCTTTCGGTGTCCAACTACTTGACTTGTACCTATACATAATATATGATACATTGCTAAGAAAATACCATTCTTGCAAATAATTTCACACATAGAAAATATTATATGAAATCTGAAAAATACTTACTTACTTGCCATGTATCCTAAAATGGGTAAAAATGCTACATGTACTCACCTTATAACTCTTGAAAGGTCGCTTAGACGTCCCTCGGTTCTTTACCCTTTCGGTGTCCAACTACTTGACTTGTACCTATACATAATATATGATACATTATTTACATTCTAATTGACTCTATAACATGTTAGAGTCCTTATTATACTAATACGGGTCATAACGGGAGTGAATTGCATGAATTCGGGTCACACGGGTCGTGTACGGGTCATACGGGGTCATGTAAGGCTTCCAAGATGTCTAAACCACCTGTCCCAGGTTACACGGGTCGTGTTAAAACTACACGGGTCGTGTAACCCACTGCAGACCCCATTTTCAGCTCCAGATTTTTGTTCCTTTTTTGCAGTTTTAGTCCATTTCTGGATTCAGTTTGTTTCCAAACTTAACGAAACTTTTCCAATAGGTTCTATTAACCTTCTAACATGTTAAGAACATATTTTTAATCCCATTAAGTCTTATTTAGTTCATGACTTAATGGTTAAGACCATAGGATATCACAAGAGCTCTAAGGAAGCTCATGTGCCATAAATTCTAATATAAGGGTCCATTTCTTTCTATCTTTTATATATATCTTTATATGATCAAGGGGAGATAAATTAGGGGTTTTACAACCCAAAACATACTTCATTAATCACCAATTCATGACTCTCATTATCCATTTCTATGGGTTTCATTCATGGAATCACCAATTCCATTCCACCATTCCAATTACCATTTTCATGCACATTTTTAATCTTTGATCTGCTTGGTTCCAACTCAATTCCAATTCAATTAAAGGTTAAAACATGATATTTAGAGTATTACTAATCCTCCTAAACAACACTTATTACCCCTAAACATTAGAATCAAACCAATCTTCACAAACCCAAATTCTAGGGTTCTTAAGCAAAATTCTCAATTCCTTTGCTTCTAGTTGTTTCCAAAGGTGGAATTGAGTTCCAATGATGTGTAGAACATGATTCAAATGTTAGAAACTTAAAACAAACCTCACACAACATCTGAATTTCGTTTCCACCCATTCAAAATAACTCAAAATGGTTTAACTAGCTTACAAGGGTGAAATTCTCACCTTAGATGAATTGGAAGTCACAATCTTCAAGCTTGATTCTTCAATTCCTGCTCCAATTCTCCAGAAATTTCAAAGTCTCGCTCTCTCCTTGTCTTGCTGAAGATATTTCCCGAATCAAATGGAGAGAAACAGAAGTTTCTCTCTATTTATACTTCCAATTTTCCAGTTTAACCCCTCAGGTTCCCTTCCTTGAACTTTTGACACCAAAAATCTAACTTTTATCACATAAGGTTTTATTTCTTACATTTTTAGTCCAAAAGACTAAAATATAATTTCATAATAATTTATGGATTTGGTCAAATGACCAAATTACCCTTACAAACATAATTTCTCATAAAAATACATATAAAGCTTTAAATTACGCACAACTTATTTTACATATTTATATTATTAATTTAGGTCGTTTCAACTACCTCCCCCTAATTAGGATTCCGTCCTCGGAATCGCTTCATAATCCACAAAATTAGGGTATCTTTTCTTCATGCTCTCCAAAGTTTCCCAAGTCAAATCCTAGCCCAATGAATGTTTCCACTTGACCAATACTAGGTCAATTTCTTTGTTCCTTAGCTTCTTGGTTTTCACCTCTAACATCACTTCTGGTTCTTCAACTAGTCTGTTGGGTGTTTCCACCCTTACTTCTTCTAAAGGAATGGTTAATTCCTTCTTTCCAAAGTACTTCTTAAGATAACATACATGAAATGTATCATATATTCCCCTGAGTTCTTGTGGCAACTCCAGCTTGAATGCTTGTAAACCGATTCTTTTCAGAATTTTGAAGGGTCCAATATATATTGGACTCAACTTCCCTCTCTTGCCAAACCTTATCACCCCCTTCCAAGGTGATACTTTTATCATCACCAAATCACCTTCTTTTAGATCATAGGGTCTTTTCTTCAAATTTGAGTAGCTTCTTTGGCGATCTTGCGCGACTTTCATGTTGGTCTGTATTACGCCAATCTTTTCATTCGTCATTCTTACAATTTCTGGCCCAGTGAGTTTTGTTTCTCCAGCTTCTAACCAACACATTGGTGTTCTACACTTTCTACCGTATAACGCTTCAAAAGGCGGCATCTTGATGCTTGAGTGATAACTGTTGTTATACGAGAATTCTACTAATGGTAGGTGCTGGTCCCAATTACCTCCAAAATCAATGGCACACGATCTCAACATATCCTCCAAGGTCTGGATAGTACGTTCGCTTTGCCCATCTGTTTGAGGGTGATAGGCTGTACTCATCTTGATTCGAGTTCCCATCTTTTCTTGTAGAGAATCCCAAAAGTTAGACGTGAATCGACGATCTCTATATGAGACTATGGACAAAGGTGCTCCATAACGTCTGATCACTTCATCGATGTACAACTGAGCTAATTCTCCAAGTGAGGCAGTTTCTTTAATCGCGAGAAATAGGGCACTTTTGGTCAATCTGTCAATAATGACCCATATACTATCGTGTCCCCGTCGCGTTCTCGGCAGCCCCATGACAAAATCCATGGTCACTTCTTCCCATTTCCCTGCTGGTATCTGCAATGACTGCGCATTACCATACGGTACCTGATGTTCTGCTTTTACTTGTGCACAAGTCTCACAGTGGTATATGTACTTTTCTATTCTCTTTTTCATTCCTGGCCACCAGTAATGTTGCTTCAAATCTTGATATGTTTTCGTACTTCCAGGATGTATAGAATACTTGGATTTGTGAGAATCATCCAAGACTATCTTTCTGGTTGCTCCATATTTAGGGACCCAAATACGTCCCTTAAAAGTGCGCAACCCTTGAGTATTCACTTCAAACACCACCATTTTCCCAAGCTTTTCTTTCTTTATATTCTCTTCGGTTAAGGCATTGTCTTGAGCTTCTTTAATCTTTTGAATTAAAGTTGAGACCACTTCAATTCTCATGGATCTCCCTTTAACAACTTTTTCACGAATTTTTCGGCTTAAAGCATCGACTACTACATTAGCTTTTCCTTCGTGATAAATTATTTCACAGTCATAATCATTCACGAGCTCAATCCATCGTGTTTGTCTCAAATTCAATTCTTTTTGAGTGAAAAGATATTGTAGACTTTTATGATCTGTATATATCTTGCATTTCGTCCCATACAGATAGTGTCTCCAAATCTTCAATGCAAACACAATTGCAGCTAACTCCAAATCATGAGTAGTATAACGTGTCTCTACATCTTTTAGCTGTCTAGAAGCATAGGCGATAACTTTGCCCCGTTGCATAAGTACACAACCAAGACCTCTATTAGACGCATCGCTGTATACTACAAACTCTTCCGTGCATTCTGGTAAAGATAATACTGGAGCTTCACATAGCTTTTTCTTTAATATTGCAAAGGCTTCTTGCTGTTTTTCTCCCCAGACAAACTTCACTTCTTTCCGAGTTAGTTGAGTCAATGGCACTGCTATTTTAGAGAAATCTTGGATAAACCGTCGGTAATAACCGGCTAACCCAAGAAAACTCCTAACTTCTGTAGGTGTCTTCGGTGGCTCCCATTTCATTACCGCTTCTATTTTTGTTGGATCCACTTTAATACCTTCAGCTGAAACAACATGACCTAGAAATTGAACTTCCCGCAACCAAAAGTCACACTTTGACAGCTTCGCGTATAACTGTTCATTCTTCAAGGTACACAACACTTCTCGTAAGTGCACTTCATGCTCCGCTTCACTTTTCGAATAGACTAGAATATCGTCGATGAAAACGATAACAAATCTGTCAAGAAAAGGTTTACAGACCATATTCATAAGGTCCATAAACACGGCTGGGGCATTAGTGAGGCCGAATGGCATCACTAAAAATTCATAGTGACCATATCGAGTTCGGAATGCAGTCTTACATACGTCTTCATCCTTCACCCGTACTTGATGATATCCGGAACGAAGATCAATTTTAGAGAAGTAACTAGCTCCCTGTAACTGATCGAATAGATCATTAATTCGTGGCAAAGGATATCGATTCTTGATTGTCACCTTATTGAGCTCGCGATACTCTATACACATACGCATAGTACCGTCCTTCTTCTTGACAAACAGCACTGGAGCTCCCCAAGGAGAAGAGCTGGGACGAATAAACCCCTTGTCAAGAAGTTCTTGCAACTGAGACATAAGTTCTCTCAGCTCTGTAGGAGCAAGACGATACGGCGCACGAGCAATGAGACTTGCTCCGGGGACCAGATCAATGCGAAATTCGACTTGCCTAATGGGTGGTAACCCAGGTAAGTCATCAGGAAAAACTTCAGGAAATTCATTGACCACTTTTATATCCTCCATCTTCTGCTTCTCTTTTTTCCCATTCATCACATATGCGATAAACGATTCACACCCTTTTTGGATGCATTTACGGGCCTTAATAGCAGTAATGAGACTTTGCATATTCTTCCGACGTTCTCCATATATGTAAACCTTACTACCATCAGGAAATTTGATCGATACCATTCGTTTTCCATAAAGGATTTTAGCATTATGAGTTCCGAGCCAATCCATCCCAATAACAATATCGAATCCTTGGATCCTGATTGGTAGCAAGTCAGCCTTTAAGATTCGCCCATTAATCTCAATCGGACATTTCTCATACACATGACGTACCGTAACTAGCTCTCCATTCGCGACTTCTATTACACAGGTATCATCTAACGGTTTCATTGGTATATTCAGACGCTTACGAAATTCATGGGACACAAAAGAGAAATGTGCTCCAGAATTGAAAAGAACATAAGCAGGTTGTGAGTTTACAATGAGTGTACCTGCCACCACATCCTGATCCTCTTTGGCCTCTTCAAGAGTCATCTGAAACGCTCTCCCTTTCGTCTTTGCCGGCTCCGTCTTCTTATTACTTGCAGTGGAAACTAACATCTCATTCTTCTTCTTGGGACAATTGGTGTTGTAATGACCCTTTTCATGGCAATTGTAACATTCCACTTCACTAATATCTTTCACTTTGCAATCTTTGGCTTGGTGGCCCAGAAGACCACATTTGTAGCACCCACTAGTACCCTTCTTGCATTCCCCGCTGTGTCTCTTTCCACACTTCTTACATTCTTTAACCTCACTTTGCTTAGAAAGTCCCGATGAAAAACGACTCTTCTTGTTTGCTCCAGAGATTCCTGAAGACTTTCGCTTCTCCCCAAAAGCTTGTCGTTCCTTGGCCTTTTTCTCTATCATACTCTCAACTCTAGCCGCAGATTCAATGGCTTCATCGAGAGTAGTAGCTTTGCCAACCTCTAGTGAGTAATCCCCCGGTAACCCATTAACATACCGGTTTATCCTTCCTGCCTCAGTCGGTAATGTATCTTCCAGAAACGGCAACATTTCACAAAATTTCTTAGTATACTCGTCAACTGTCTGTTTTTCCTTTGCAAGTACAAAGAATTCATTGACCAAGTTCTCCCGGTGCCTCGCTGAACAGAACTTGCTTTTCAACCGTTGAACAAACTCCTCCCAGGACAACGCATCAACAAATTCACTTCCTTTGGTTCGGCGGAGAGTATTCCACCAATTAAGAGCTTCCGCTTTTAGCATCTGAGAAGCAAACCCTACCTTCATATCCTCTTCGCAACGGCAAATACGAAGAACTTGTTCCATTTCAGCCACCCACCGAATAGTTATTCGCGGGTCCATCTCCCCGTTAAACTCCTTTGGCCGACAGGACATAAAGTCCTTGAAAGTACACGCTCCTTTAGTTTTGAACTGGGGCTGTGATTTGGAAGAAGAATCTCCCTGAGAAGAATTCTGTGCTGGGTTAGTACCCTCAGGAGCCACACTTTTCTCACTATCTTCATTTTGTGATTTGGATCTTTCGCCTAATCGTTCATCTAGAAGGCGAGTCATTTCTTGTCTAGTTTGTAATTGAGAGTCGTGTAATAACTTCTGGATTACCTCCAAAGTCAATGGAGGTGGATTAGCCTCACCCCTAAAATCGCCATCATCAACGGCTTGGGGCGGTCGAGGAGGAATAGGAGGCCTTGCATTAGGATCCGGATTTTCCGCATACGATCCTTGACCACTTCTAGTTCGCATTTTTCTATAAAATTTCACATACTTTAGTATTTCATAATATATCAAAATATTAGTTTACTACTTTTCCACTAGTTTCCCAGTATTCCCTCGCGGTTACACTAGTCACAATACGCGTCCCGTGATTATGATAATACGGGCCCATATTACCATAATCACTTACACATGTTGTTCCCAATGTTTCCGCTCGGTTCCACTGTTCACTAGTATCAATTAGCTACTTTTAACTTATAAATATACTCATATAATTCCATTAACAGATAATGTCTTAATTTCTTAAGACATAACAATTTGTGTAACTCACTTTAACTGACTATTTTACTAGTCTAAGCCTAGGAGTGGAATGATCCAATCCTAATTCGCTTAAACTATGGCTCTGATACCAACTTGTAACGCCCCAACTTATTCAAACCATTTATAGTACATAAAAACATATTTTACAAAATATGGTTCAACAAAAACCATTATACTTGTTTAAATACCAAAAAAGGGGTGTTACAATTACATATCAAACAACCACAAGTTTAAGGGAAATGGATTCAATCAAATACCATTACATGGAAGCTGTATCCAGCTCCAGTCCTTTGCATCCTAGTGCTTATTTCGCAACTCCAAACTATCTTACAACGTTGTACCTGAACCTGGAATACATGGCATAAAAATAAAATACGTAAGACAAATTGTCTCGTGAGTTACATGAGTTTTAGACTCAAACATTTTATCTCATTTTATAAAACTTTATAAGGTAATCATTCGCTGAAATTTTATAGTATTAATATACTATAACTTTTTATCTTTCAAAACTAGCTTATTTCATACTTTCTTTGACTGGTTTTATAAACTTGCTGGATTTTTATACTTAGGGCTTTAATCACTATGTGTGATACCCCAAGTCTCTACAGCTAGAAAGAACGGATCAATCCTCACCGTAGAAGTGCTGAGGCAGCCTAATTCGCGAAGGGGTATTCCCCAGTAGACTCCTTACCTAACCCGGGTAGGTTGGAACATAGTTCCCTTACTAACGCTTGCTAGCTACAATACCAGTCAAATATAAAAATACTTTCTGGAACTGAAACAATACTTGTACACAAAATGACTAATCGCCAAGCTTTTAACTTAAACAAGCTTCTACCATAAACTAGGCTATTGCCAAATTCATACTTTCAAATATAGCAGTTCACTTTCCATTTAAGCTAAGAAAATACCATTCTTGCAAATAATTTCACACATAGAAAATATTATATGAAATCTGAAAAATACTTACTTACTTGCCATGTATCCTAAAATGGGTAAAAATGCTACATGTACTCACCTTATAACTCTTGAAAGGTCGCTTAGACGTCCCTCGGTTCTTTACCCTTTCGGTGTCCAACTACTTGACTTGTACCTATACATAATATATGATACATTATTTACATTCTAATTGACTCTATAACATGTTAGAGTCCTTATTATACTAATACGGGTCATAACGGGAGTGAATTGCATGAATTCGGGTCACACGGGTCGTGTACGGGTCATACGGGGTCATGTAAGGCTTCCAAGATGTCCAAACCACCTGTCCCAGGTTACACGGGTCGTGTTAAAACTACACGGGTCGTGTAACTCACTGCAGACCCCATTTTCAGCTCCAGATTTTTGTTCCTTTTTTGCAGTTTTAGTCCATTTCTGGATTCAGTTTGTTTCCAAACTTAACGAAACTTTGCCAATAGGTTCTATTAACCTTCTAACATGTTAAGAACATATTTTTAATCCCATTAAGTCTTATTTAGTTCATGACTTAATGGTTAAGACCATAGGATATCACAAGAGCTCTAAGGAAGCTCATGTGCCATAAATTCTAATATAAGGGTCCATTTCTTTCTATCTTTTATATATATCTTTATATGATCAAGGGGAGATAAATTAGGGGTTTTACAACCCAAAACATACTTCATTAATCACCAATTCATGACTCTCATTATCCATTTCTATGGGTTTCATTCATGGAATCACCAATTCCATTCCACCATTCCAATTACCATTTTCCTGCACATTTTTAATCTTTGATCTGCTTGGTTCCAACTCAAATCCAATTCAATTAAAGGTTAAAACATGATATTTAGAGTATTACTAATCCTCCTAAACAACACTTATTACCCCTAAACATTAGAATCAAACCAATCTTCACAAACCCAAATTCTAGGGTTCTTAAGCAAAATTCTCAATTCCTTTGCTTCTAGTTGTTTCCAAAGGTGGAATTGAGTTCCAATGATGTGTAGAACATGATTCAAATGTTAGAAACTTAAAACAAACCTCACACAACATCTGAATTTCGTTTCCACCCATTCAAAATAACTCAAAATGGTTTAACTAGCTTACAAGGGTGAAATTCTCACCTTAGATGAATTGGAAGTCACAATCTTCAAGCTTGATTCTTCAATTCCTGCTCCAATTCTCCAGAAATTTCAAAGTCTCGCTCTCTCCTTGTCTTGCTGAAGATATTTCCCGAATCAAATGGAGAGAACCAGAAGTTTCTCTCTATTTATACTTCCAATTTTCCAGTTTAACCCCTCAGGTTCCCTTCCTTGAACTTTTGACACCAAAAATCTAACTTTTATCACATAAGGTTTTATTTCTTACATTTTTAGTCCAAAAGACTAAAATATAATTTCATAATAATTTATGGATTTGGTCAAATGACCAAATTACCCTTACAAACATAATTTCTCATTTAAATACATATAAAGCTTTAAATTACGCACAACTTATTTTACATATTTATATTATTAATTTAGGTCGTTTCAGGCTAAATCTAAAATCCCTAAGGATTAGCGCCGCGAACCTCAATGTTAGCGCCACTAATGAGCTGTTGCGAAAAATCAGAGGCCGTCGAGATTTAAGAGTTGACCAGACCCATTCTTCCGGAAATTCAAAATTAGCAACGCTAACTCTAATGTTAGTGCCGCTAATGGTCTTGAGGCCTATAAATAGCAGTTCATTTCAGCCAGAAAGGTGTTCAATTCCCAATCTCAATACCCATGACTCCAAGCTGTTCCAAGGCAGTTTTTAGAAGGTTTCGAAGGCCGAATCTTCCCTTTCAAGATTCGGTTTGCATATCTTTGTTTGTAAGCTTCAATTTACATTTCATTTATGTATTTTGATTCCATTCTAGCCATGTCTGGCTAGAACCCGCACTCTAGTTCCGGGATCGAATATGTTTATTGTTTAGTTTGAAACATTCAGTTTGATGTTTGTTTATGAATAATTCTAGTGATCATTTTCTTGTTTCAATTTAAGTCTTGAATTTGATTTATTTTTGATTGATCACCTTAGATAGATCTTTTTCATGCACTGTTAATCAACTATGTGTGGCACCTAATAGTTTTGCACAATTGATGTTTGGTAACAAAGACAAGCATCCTTGTTTAGAATTTGATCACATGTTCACACACTTCCGAACATATGAGAAGAATTGGATATTGATTGGTACTTGCACACCTCATGCAGATCCTGCATTCTACCTAAGAGCGTATTTAGGTTGGATAAAACAGAACTAGGTTTAGGTAAAGAGCGTATTTTACCTAGATAATTTAGCAAGTTATTTTCATAAAGACTGCATTTTATGATTATCTAAAGCTAACTTAGAATTGCATTCATAAACACATCAAAGCGATTTCATCCTAACTTGATAAATATTGAAGACTCGAAATTAGGCCTTTTATTATTGATTTTCCTCAAAGTATAGTATTTGCATGTTTTCTTCAGACTATTATTACTTTTATTCAAAACCCCCCAATTACAATACACCAAGGCATAAGCTTTGAAATCCCGTGTCTTTGTGGATCGACCCTGCTTAGCCTGTACTCTAATAAAGTGCAGTAGAGCAGTGTTAGTTTGGATTGATTTCCAATCTTATTTGTTAGGGATTGACACCCTTACCACGTTTATCTGGCATCCTAACAGTATTAGCAAAGGTTTCAGGTAGCACATAACAAGCAACATCCAAGGAAATAAGACATCCATATGATCCATACCAATTCTAACATGCAATTCCTAAGTAGATCCTTAGCCTATATTCTAGCATACGTATCAATCAACAACACAAACATATACATAGATATTTTGGGAATCACTTTCATTTTTTGAGCTTTGGCTGACTGTACGCGTCACATCTTTCTTCTTTCATAAACTTCTTTTTCCAAAAAGTTTTTATAAAAATTCATCAGTCCTTAATTTGAGTTTGGACTCATACTAATGTTCATCCAAATCCCTCAAACCAAGGCTCTGATACCAACTTCTAACGTCCCAAATTTCATGCCAAAATTTTCATTTAAAATCAGAGTATTAGTTTGGAAACAATATTAAATTCCACAAAAAGATCCATTCAAGGTTAATAAAACATTGTGTTCAAAATTCATAATATCATATCCAAAACAAATAATAGAAACAGCGGAAGTCTAAATCAATAAGCCGATGTGATGCGGTCATCCCATTCCCTTCCCTTTATCAAAAGAAGTACCTGAAGACATTTAACTTGAGAGAGTAAGCATAAATCTTAGTGAGTTCCCCAAATATCATACATTTCATCACATAACAACACATCAATATTCATTCACCATAGCAGGCACCAGGTACTGTCCAACCCTAGTGGGCGTCAGGCACAGTCCGACCTTATCGGGTACTAACCATAATCCATCCATGTCGGGGCATTAGGCACGATACAACCCAACAATATTCATTCACCATAGCAGATATCAGGCACCGCCCAACCCTGTCGGGCAACAAACACGACAGTCATAAGAACAAATCGTACGACTTCACATTCAATACACAAGACCATACTAATCTAAGCTCACAAGGTCATACACAGTATAGCGAAGAGACTCACCTGAATCGCAAGTCGTAAGTACACACACACACACACGCGTCCATGGCACTCGATCAACAGAGACCTCCTAAATCATTATTATGCATAAATCAATGATCTAATCCATTACAAGGTCAACACTTCAAACCCCATAAAGTTTGACCAAAAGTTAAACTGGTCTTTAGAACCATGGTGTGTATGGACCATGACATTGAGCTTGAACATGGAGCATGACATTGAGCTTGAACATGGACCATCACTGTAAACTTTATACAACATTAAGGATCTTCAGCGTGAAATTTTAAAAGTTGGACTAAAAATGGAAAAAGGGGTAAACTTCAGAGAACAAAACTGTAATTTACTCTTTAACTTCAATTAATTGTAAGTTTATAGCTAATACATTATTTTAAATTAGTGTAATGATTACTTTTGAATTTAATGGCATATACTATATTACCGTTAATATTTAAACGAGCACTATAATTATAAATGATGAATATATGGCAATGGGACATCTAATTAGTTTACCTGGTTACATTAATATACAAGATTATTACAAACTTGACCAGCATAGATTAAAACTTTTTTGTTGCATTCAGGGAGTAATTACTTGTGTATAAACACATCTATTTAATAATATTGAGCTTTTCAAACTAATGCTATAGCACATGTCGATCAAATAAACTCACTACTAACCTGAGTGGCTTACACTTGTTTTTCCCTCAAGACTCGAGAGTCGAGAGTCGTAAATGAACGATCTATAACAACTCGAACGAGTCCCCTTAGCAAACAAGGCCAACTTCAGTCATTTCAACTAGTCCACAACGTTCACTACAAGTGCTCGATAACCAGGGGCGGAACACAAGCACTAAAATTAGAGGGGCCAAGACGAAATCTTCAAAACAAACCCTATAAACGAGTTTAGTTTGGATCTACATTATAACAAATCAAAAATCATTTTACAATAATTGCATCTTCAATTTTATGCAAATCAAAATCATCTAGTCGGTGTCATTAACTAGTACTTAGTATTCCATGTCAGTGGCGTATCTAGAATCGGAATTGTAACACCCCAACTTTCATAACATTTTTTTTTCAAACTTCTATTACAACTCATATAAACAAACCATGTAATTTTTATTACAAACGGGGTATCACAAATTTGCACCACAAACCATAGTTCAAACATGTTTATTTTACATTTTTATACAACAGAAGCTACGGTCCCACACCCGACTCTTCTAACGCCCTTCCTGCTTACCTGAGTACATAGCATTTTTAAAAACAATACGTGAGACATAATGTCTCGTGAGTATTATGGGTTTAGACCCAAAACAGTTTTCCAATAATAATTTCATTCTTTAAATTTCCAATATTTTATTTCCTATGAGCGCACCCATAGGTATTCCTTATTTTGCGATGGTACATTCCTACGAGCGCACCCGTAGGTTTTATACGAGACGCACCCGTATAACTTCTTCCTCAATAGCATGAAACGGATTCATCTATCAAGGTAAGACAACTACTTCGCGACGGGAGGTACCATCCCAGTAGTGTCTTATTGCCACCCCTACCGCAGCAGGTCGTGGTCTTTATCCGGATACTAAGCAACTTGTCATCAAGGCCAATCACTTTATTAATTTCTTGTATTTCTCATTATCTTTACTGTCTCATAGGAATCATTTTCAATCTTACAAAACCATTTCCAGTTCCATTTAGTAATTTCCATTTTAGTTAAGTAATTTAAATTTCCATAAACCATTTTGACTCTCAAAACATTCTTTAATAAAATTCATTTTGCTATGCACCCGAAAATCCACATAACACTCACCTCAGTCACCTAGGAGTTAGTTATCTTCTTGGACTCCTTTCTTTTTATCCTGAACAATCTTGTTTGAACCACCACCTATTATATACAAATTATACATTTATACTTAATTCATGTGTATAATAACCAACTTTACAACACAAGAGTGCCATACAATGCAACTACGGGTCATAATTAGACTAAGACTCTCATTATAATAACTTTCTTTAATTTATATATTTCCCCGAAATACGCGTATTTTAGTACAGTACCCTCGGGAGGTCGTATTTCGGTTCCGACAATTTTCTACAGAGTTTTGGACCATAAGGGACTTATGTTTAAAATTTGAGGTCAAACGGACAAGTCTAACCCCAACTTTCAAAATGAAAAACTCAAAATCCTCCTCAGTATATTACACGGTCGTGTAATATATACTGAGGAAGTTACACGGCCGTGTAATTATTTTTACTTATTCACCCTTTTAAAATATTACACGGTCGTGTAATATTGCCCTTGCAGATTACACGGCCATGTAATTCTGCTGGGCTGTATTCGGGTCCGATTTTCGTTCTGCAGCCCCCTGTTTTCGCGTATTAAGCTCTTAATACTTAGCCTAATTAATTTATATCATTCTATGACTAAAACCTTTAGTTTACATCAGGTTTTAACCCATAGAAACAACTTAATTACACAAATTCTTAAATTTAGGGTTCTTGAGGAAATTTCTCAATTCCTCTTATTCTCAACCGATTCCAGAAGTGAAACTGTGTTTCTAATGATGTTTAGAACATATTTGCATGATTAGAAACTTCATACAAGCCTCACACACTTATGTAACCCGTTTTTGCTTATACCTATAATCTCAAAATGCTTAGTTTGAAGTATAAGGGTGGAATTCTTACCCAAAATGGCTTGGAAGTCAAAATCTTCAAGTTAGTTGCTCAATTTTCTTGCTCTACTGCCACAAACCTTCAAGAACTGCAATCTAGCTCTCTCTCTCGATGCTTCTGTGATTTTCTGGAAGGTTAGAGAGTCTTCCTCTCTATTTATAGTTCCTAGGTTTTCAATTTTAACCCTCTAGTTCCATTTCTCCCAATTTGACACTTAAATCAAGTTTTTATTGCATAATACTTAATATAGTTTACATTATTACCCTCATACACGAAATATTTTACATTATGGTCCCAAAACATGGCAAATGACGAATTTGCCCTTTTTCTTAATTTTACTATTACATACGATTATTATTTTATTATATTTTTTTTACAAGTTTTTGACGGGTTCTTACAACCTCCCCCCTTAAGAGGATTCCGTCCTCGGAATCTTTTCGTAGTCCGTAAAATTAGGATATTTTCTCTTCATATCGTCCAGAGTCTCCCAAGTCAAATCTGAACCTGACGAATGCTTCCATTTGACCAACACTAGATCAATTTCTTTATTCCTCAGCTTTTTGGTTCTCACTTCCAACATCGCTTCTGGTTCCTCTATCAGCTTATTTGGGGCCTCTACTTTTAAGTCTTCCAGTGGAATAACAAGTTCACTTTCCCCAAAGTACTTTTTCAAATAGCACACGTGGAACGTATCATGTATACCACTCAGTTCGCGTGGTAACTTTAACTTGAAAGCTTGTTCGCCAATTCTCTTTAAGATCTTGAAGGGTCCAATGTATCTTGGACTCAGCTTACCCTTCTTTCCAAATCTTACCACACCTTTCCACGGTGACACTTTGAGCATTACTAGATCACCCTCTTTCAAATCGTAGGGTCTCTTCTTCAAGTCTGCATAACTCTTCTGTCTATCTTGAGCAGCTTTCATATTAGCTTGAATTACTTTGATCTTTTCGTTTGTTACCCTCACAATTTCTGGCCCAGTCATTTTGGTCTCCCCTGCTTCCAACCAACATAAAGGGGTTCTACACTTTCTGCCATATAAAGCTTCAAATGGTGGCATTCCAATGCTGGAATGATAACTATTGTTATAAGAAAATTCCACCAATGGCAAGTGTTCGTCCCAATTTCCACCAAAATCCAGAGCACACGATCGTAGCATATCTTCTACGGTTTGGATAGTTCGCTCACTTTGCCCGTCTGTTTGGGGATGATATGCTGTACTCATTTTAATTTTTGTCCCCATACGTTCCTGTAGTGCCTCCCACAATTTTGAGGTAAACCGTGGGTCTCTGTCAGACACAATAGACAAGGGAGCTCCATGAAGTCTTATAACTTCATCCTTATATATCTGTGCCAATGTTTCCAACTGCGTATTTTCTTTAATTGCCAAAAACATAGCACTCTTGGTCAAGCGATCAACAATTACCCATATACCATTATGACCTTTTCTGGTTCTTGGCAACCCAAATATGAAATCCATGGTTATGTCTTCCCATTTTCCCGCTGGAATTTGCAGTGGTTGAGTATTTCCATACGGGGCTTGGTGTTCCGCCTTCACCTGTGCACAGGTTGCACATTTAGAAATATACTTGACAATCCTTTTCTTCATTCCCGGCGACCAATACTGTTCCTTGAGATCCCGATAAGTTTTCGTACTTCCTGGATGAATAGAATACTTTGACTTATGGGATTCTTCTAGAATCAGCTTTCGGATTCCACCTGCTTTTGGTACCCATATGCGGTTTCTGACTGTCCTCAGTCCTTGAGTATTTTCCCCAAACACCAAATCTTTTCCCAGTTTTTCCTTCTTTAAATCTCCTCTTTCCAAAACTTGCTTTTGCGCGTCTTTGATGCTTTCTATTAGGCTCGATTTCAATTCGATCTTCATTAACCTCTCTTGACTTTTCTTTTCATGAAACTTCCTGCTTAAAGCATCTGCTACCACATTCGCTTTCCCAGGGTGGTAGGCGATTTCGCAATCATAATCGTTTATTAGCTCCAGCCACCTACTTTGCCTCATATTAAGATCTTTCTGTGAAAATACGTATTGCAAGCTTTTGTGATCCGTGTACAGAGTACATTTCGTTCCGTACAAATAATGCCTCCATATTTTTAGTGCAAATACGATCGCTGCCAGTTCTAAATCATGCGTTGCATACCTTGTTTCTGGTTCTTTTAATTGGCGAGAAGCGTACGCTATCACTTTCCCCCGTTGTATTAGTACGCAACCCAATCCTCTGTTCGAGGCATCACTATACACCACGAAATCTTCAGTTCCCTCTGGCAGGGTAAGAACCGGCGCATTACATAACTTCTCTTTTAGTGTCTCAAATGCTTTCTCTTGTTCCGCCCCCCATTCAAATTTTACACCTTTTCTTGTTAGCTTCGTAAGAGGTACTGCAATTCGTGAAAAATCTTGGATGAATCGTCGATAATATCCGGCGAGTCCAAGAAAACTTCTCACTTCTGTCGGGGTCTTTGGAATCTCCCATTTCATCACTGCTTCCACTTTTGCTGGATCTACTTTAATCCCTTGGATGGAGACGACGTGTCCTAGGAATTGCACCTCCCTCAGCCAGAATTCGCACTTTGAAAATTTTGCATATAACTTCTCTTTCTTTAGAACTTCCAACACCGTTCTCAGATGATTCTTGTGGTCTTCTGCATTCTTCGAATAGATAAGAATATCATCAATAAAGACAATAACAAACTTATCAAGGAACGGCTTGCACACCCTATTCATCAAATCCATGAAAATTGCTGGGGCATTCGTCAGACCAAAAGGCATGACTAGAAATTCATAATGCCCGTAACGAGTGCGAAAAGCAGTCTTCTCAATATCCTCATTTCTTACGCGCACCTGATGATAACCAGACCGAAGATCAATCTTGGAGAAATAGTCAGCACCTTGCAATTGATCAAACAGGTCGTCTATGCGTGGTAAAGGGTAACGATTCTTGATGGTAATTTTATTGAGTTCGCGGTAGTCAATGCACATTCGCATCGTGCCATCCTTCTTTTTGACAAACAGCACCGGTGCACCCCAAGGCGACACACTGGGGCGTATGAAACCTTTATCAAGCAATTCCTGTAATTGGGACATCAACTCCCGCATTTCGGTCGGGGCTAAACGATATGGAGCACGGGCGATAGGAGAAGCTCCGGGTACAAGGTCAATGCGGAACTCTACTTGTCTCTCAGGTGGTAAGCCAGGTAAATCGTCAGGAAAGACTTCAGGGTATTCTTTCACCACATCAATATCATGTACTGTCTTCTTTACTTTATCTTCCACCATTACATATGCCACATAGGATGAGCATCCCTTCACCAAACATTTCCTGACTTTCGCTGCGCTGATCAAATTAGACATCCTCTTGGGTTTTTCACCATACACATACACTTTGCTGCCACCTGGAATCTTCACCGACACTACCTTCTTCCCACATGCAATTTTTGCATCATTGGCTCCAAGCCAATCCATACCAATGACAACATCAAAAGTCTTCACTCCAATTGGAAGAAGGTTCAACGAAAATTTCTGATCATCTATGCTGAGTTCGCAGTCACGGTACATATGTTTTATTTCCACCTTCTTACCGCTCGCCAATTCGACCTCACATACATGATTTAATGGTTCTAACGGCACGTTGAATTTTAGACCAAACTCATAGGACACAAACGAACACGTAGCACCAGAATCAAATAATACATAAGCAGGCATCTGATTAATTAATAGGGTACCTGAGACCACGTCTTGTGTCTCCTTTGCTTCTTCTCGGGTGAGTTGGAACGCGCGGGTCTTCACCTTTTGGGGCTCCGTCTTTTTCTGCGCAGTTGATACCATTGTCTCGCCACCCTTCTTCGGACAGTTAAAGCTATAGTGCCCCTTTTCGTGACATGAAAAGCAGTCGACTTCGCTGAGCTTCGGATAGGTACACTCCCTAGCCTTGTGACCCGTTCGACCGCAGTTAAAACAAGCTGCACTTCCCATCTTACATACGCCCGTATGCTCTTTTCCACATTTCTCACATGTCTTCCGGCTGCCCTGCTTGGTTGACACCGACTTTCCCTTTTTATTCCAGCTACTACTCCCTCCACTGAATTTACGTTTGTCCCCAGAAATTTGCCTTTCCACTGTTCTTCGTTTCCACACATCTTCGACATTTCTTGCTGCCTCAAACGCTGCATCCATGGTTACCGCCCGTTTTACTTCCAGTTCATACTCCCAAGGTAGGCCTTTCACATAACGGTTGATTCGTGCCCGCTCCGTAGTGTAAATGTTTCCCACGAACGGTAGCATATCACTAAACTTTTTAGTATACTCGGCCATAGTCAAATTACCCTTCTTTAATGTAAGGAACTCATCTTCAAGTTTTTCTATGTCCCGAAGGGGACAATATTTATTCTTCAGGCGGGTGGTGAATTCGGTCCACGACCACTTGTAAATTACATCTTTTCCAACCAGTTCATATAAAGTGTTCCACCAGACCAACGCATCGTCTTTCAACATTCGTGAGGCATAATAAACTTTATCCTTCTCATGACACTTACTGACCTCCAGTACCTGTTCTGTCTCCCGTATCCACCGCATCGTAACCTTAGGCTCGTAACTACCATAGTATTCCGTTGGCTTACAAGTCAGAAAAGTCTTGAAAGAACATCTCTTCTTATCTTCTGTCCCCACACTATCCTCATCAGTAACCGAATCTCCATTAGTGGGTCTCCAAGAAGCATCATCTGCTGAAGGATTAGGTTGTGGGTCCCCCAGCCGTGTATTCAACATTTGTCGCATATCCTCCCTCATCTCTGTCTTTAGATTGCTAATAAGATTTTGAATAGCCTCCAAAGTCACGGGTGGAGGTTGCGGTATTGGGATTGGCATATCACCCATGTTATCCGCATCATTGACGGGATTACTCCCACGAGATGGAGTATGACTTGCTGCCCGTCCCCCACTTGAAAGGCTATGATCACCGCTCGCCATTTACTATATAAAATAATAAAATTCACGTTTTGTTACTTCACATATATATATATATATATATATATATATATATATATATATATATATATATATATATATATATATATATATATATATATATATATATATATATATATATATATATATATATATATATAGCAGTAGCATGTGATCTTCCTATGGGACTCGTGTTCCCAAGTTTCTCTATACTAATTTCCACAACCAAATTCTTCAGGTTCCCTAGTGACTTCACCATTTCCAAAGCATATCCTGTGGTTACGATAATACGGGCCCAATATTACTTTAACCACCTATATACTTTGGCTCTGATGTTATCACAAGATCCCCTAATTCATCGGTTTCTGTGGATTGCAATACTATATTTTACCGACTCTACCCCGTTAGTTAGTACCTAGTACTACTACTTTAATTACTATTAATCCACTAGTTTAAGCCTAGGAAGGTTACCCAACCTAATTCGCTTAAACCATGGCTCTGATACCAAATTGTAACACCCCAACTTTCATAACATTTTTTTTTTCAAACTTCTATTACAACTCATATAAACAAACCATGTAATTTTTATTACAAACGGGGTATCACAAATTTGCACCACAAACCATAGTTCAAACATGTTTATTTTACATTTTTATACAACAGAAGCTACGGTCCCACACCCGACTCTTCTAATGCCCTTCCTGCTTACCTGAGTACATAGCATTTTTAAAAACAATACGTGAGACATAATGTCTCGTGAGTATTATGGGTTTAGACCCAAAACAGTTTTCCAATAATAATTTCATTCTTTAAATTTCCAATATTTTATTTCCTATGAGCGCACCCATATGTATTCCTTATTTTGCGATGGTACATTCCTACGAGCGCACCCGTAGGTTTTATACGAGACGCACCCGTATAACTTCTTCCTCAATAGCATGAAACGGATTCATCTATCAAGGTAAGACAACTACTTCGCGACGGGAGGTACCATCCCAGTAGTGTCTTATTGCCACCCCTACCGCAGCAGGTCGTGGTCTTTATCCGGATACTAAGCAACTTGTCATCAAGGCCAATCACTTTATTAATTTCTTGTATTTCTCATTATCTTTACTGTCTCATAGGAATCATTTTCAATCTTACAAAACCATTTCCAGTTCCATTTAGTAATTTCCATTTTAGTTAAGTAATTTAAATTTCCATAAACCATTTTGACTCTCAAAACATTCTTTAATAAAATTCATTTTGCTATGCACCCGAAAATCCACATAACACTCACCTCAGTCACCTAGGAGTTAGTTATCTTCTTGGACTCCTTTCTTTTTATCCTGAACAATCTTGTTTGAACCACCACCTATTATATACAAATTATACATTTATACTTAATTCAGGTGTATAATAACCAACTTTACAACACAAGAGTGCCATACAATGCAACTACGGGTCATAATTAGACTAAGACTCTCATTATAATAACTTTCTTTAATTTATATATTTCCCCGAAATACGCGTATTTTAGTACAGTACCCTCGGGAGGTCGTATTTCGGTTCCGACAATTTTCTACAGAGTTTTGGACCATAAGGGACTTATGTTTAAAATTTGAGGTCAAACGGACAAGTCTAACCCCAACTTTCAAAATGAAAAACTCAAAATCCTCCTCAGTATATTACACGGTCGTGTAATATATACTGAGGAAGTTACACGGCCGTGTAATTATTTTTACTTATTCACCCTTTTAAAATATTACACGGTCGTGTAATATTGCCCTTGCAGATTACACGGCCGTGTAATTCTGCTGGGCTGTATTCGGGTCCGATTTTCGTTCTGCAGCCCCCTGTTTTCGCGTATTAAGCTCTTAATACTTAGCCTAATTAATTTATATCATTCTATGACTAAAACCTTTAGTTTACATCAGGTTTTAACCCATAGAAACAACTTAATTACACAAATTCTTAAATTTAGGGTTCTTGAGGAAATTTCTCAATTCCTCTTATTCTCAACCGATTCCAGAAGTGAAACTGTGTTTCTAATGATGTTTAGAACATATTTGCATGATTAGAAACTTCATACAAGCCTCACACACTTATGTAACCCGTTTTTGCTTATACCTATAATCTCAAAATGCTTAGTTTGAAGTATAAGGGTGGAATTCTTACCCAAAATGGCTTGGAAGTCAAAATCTTCAAGTTAGTTGCTCAATTTTCTTGCTCTACTGCCACAAACCTTCAAGAACTGCAATCTAGCTCTCTCTCTCGATGCTTCTGTGATTTTCTGGAAGGTTAGAGAGTCTTCCTCTCTATTTATAGTTCCTAGGTTTTCAATTTTAACCCTCTAGTTCCATTTCTCCCAATTTGACACTTAAATCAAGTTTTTATTGCATAATACTTAATATAGTTTACATTATTACCCTCATACACGAAATATTTTACATTATGGTCCCAAAACATGGCAAATGACGAATTTGCCTTTTTTCTTAATTTTACTATTACATACGATTATTATTTTATTATATTTTTTTTTACAAGTTTTTGACGGGTTCTTACAAGAATTCACGTGGTTCCCTATTTAAATAAATCAAACGAAATGAAAGACTAATAAAAATGCTAATAGCGGGCCGGGTCGTGTCTTAAAAAAATTAACTATAACTTGAATAGTTATATTAAAGTTCTTCAAGTATATCACAAATTGAAGCGTGTATGGTTTGGATATTTAATAAAGATGCATAATGAGAAACCCATCTAGGTGAGGACAAAGGATGTGAGTCCGTGTTTGGCTGTTAGTCTGTTACCGTATTTTTTTTTTCATTTTTTCATTTTTTTTGTTGTATTTTAGTGTATTTGGGCTAGTTTATTCGATTGGGATAACAAGTTAAGACTTTATTTTTTTAAATAGATTGATATTTATTAGGCTAAGGTATGTCCCTAATTATATTTAGAGAAATTGTATTGGTTTCTAATTTTTTTTTCTAACTTTATTCCTAATCATTTGAAATGATGACAAGTGGATTAAAATATTATTAATTTTATTAAACTTTACACTTGTCGTCTTTTCAAATGGTTAGGAATAATATTAGGAACAAAAATTAGGAACCAATAAAATTTCTCTTATATTTAATATGGTTCCAGTTTTTTTATATATAATATACTATAAAAATTGAAAAAAAAAAAGTAGGTCCTAAGACCTACCTTGAGCATATGTGCCTTGGCGCCTTTTCCATGTGTATTTCATCTAAAATTTAAATACAAATTGAAGCTGGTCATGCTCGAAAATACAAGTTTGTACATTCGACTTGAGCCTAAAAATATTAAATTTCAGTTGAGCAAAAATCGAGTTTTGAACTTTGAGTTTTAGTTTCCAGTTCCTTTTATCGACTTGTCTCAAGTATGCTTCTAGACTAATAATGATCAATATTCCGTTATTCCCAACAGTTTTATATACTTTTAAATTATTTTGGAGACTCGAAGTATAATAATCGGGAACTATTGTATTTGAACTTATTTGAGGTTTTCTATAATATTAGAAAATGTGATTTTTAAATGAAAATAGAAGTACAAATACAAAAAAAAAAAAAAAAAAGTTTCATTTGCTAAAAGTTAGTTATCAAAATATACCGGTGTAAAATAATTCTTATATTCATAAATTTAAAGAGATAATATATTAAGAAGTTTTCAAAAACGATTCGTATATATATTATCTCATTATATGAAATCAAAATAAATAATTCAAACTTTTTGAAAATTGTTATTTAAGCAAAGTTAGACCAATTTGCATTTGGGCTTGGGATGCAAGTTATATTGCGCTGATTTGAGGTTTCAATACAGTTATATTGTTTTTTATCTTAGAATCACAGGATTTTGGAGTTTAACGATGATATTAACAGTAAAATACAATTTAATAGTGGAAAAAACAGGGGGCCATGGCCTCCCCTGGCGCTTCAAGTGTTCCGCCTCTGTCGATAACTAAATAACAAGATAAACGAGGGGATACTAAATTAGTTCATAATTTCATATTTTACATATATATACGAACAAAATAAACAAAAAGAGTCCCCCACAATGCTAAATGCCAACCTTTTGACCCCTTTCAATATAGGTGGTACTTTTAGAATTATTTTGGATTTGGCGGTGAGTATTACTCTTGTTTAGTTTTCGGGGACGGAGGTAGAGAACCCCTTCCCGAAATTATTATCTTATATCTAATTATTTTTATACATGAAAAAAAAATTAAACATACAATAAGCATAATGTAATATATGTATTGTATCTGAACAATTAATGTAATATGTAATGTTAAACACAATAAACGAGGATAAAAGAAGATGATGAACAACGTTAAAAGAAGATTTTCGGTGCACACGAGGGGTTTTAGAGGAAACAAGAGAAGTGACGGTAACCGGGGATTTCAGGGACGGGTCCCGCCCCGTTAACATCCCTTGAGTGTGTAAATCACAAGGTCTCCAATGCAAGAGCACCCGTAAGATAATGGCACAATTGGCACTTACCTCCTTTGTCCTTACCGTTAGGCTGTTGGGAGTACCCCGTGATAGGGGCTCCGTGATGCCATCTCAGCCAGCCATCACGGCGTGCACACCGCCCCGTGTGTGCCGTGATGGCCGTAGTCGTGGTGAAGGGTGATGCGGTTCACGGTGTATCACGGATAAATTAAAAAAAAACATTTTTTTTAAACCAAAACAGCCGTTGAACGGCTATATTTTCAAAAAAAAAAAAAAATTAAACCAAATTTTCACCTATATATACGTACACCTCTCATCCTTAAACTCACACAATATCATATATACATATATACACACAAAATGGAATTTTTTGAAGAATTCGATTCGGACGACGGCGAATTTATCAACACGTTTTTTAATGTTGTTGGGCACGGTGCCGCCGAAGGGTCTTCAAACGTTAGACACACCAGAACATCTATCAACCGAGATCGGCAAGCTGCATACAATCTTTTGGTACGTGACTATTTTGCCGATCCTCCTCTGTATGGTGACAAACATTTTAGACGTCGTTTTCGTTTACCTAGAGAGTTATTTTTACGTATTAGCAACACTTTAGAGGCGCGATATGATTATTTTAAGCAAAAACCCGATAGTAGAGGTAGAATGGGTTTTAGTTGTATACAAAAATGTTCGGCTGCACTTAGGTATTTAGCATTAGGCATAACAGCTGATGCTAGTGACGAGTATCTAAAATTGGCTGAGAGGACCGTAAGGGACACTGTGGATTGGTTTTGTGCATGTGTTATTGACGTGTTTGACAAAGAATATTTACGTAAACCTACAGCTCGTGATATCGAGAAGTTATATGCGGCACATGAAGCGAGACATGGTTTGCTTGGTAGCCTTGATTGTACCCATTGGGCGTGGGAAAAATGTCCAACTGCGTGGAAAGGACAATTTACCCGAGGTGACGTAGGTGAGCCCACTATGATATTGGAAGCCGTTGCATCATTCGATTTGTGGATTTGGCATGCGTACTTTAGGGTAGCCGGGTCCAACAATGACCGAAATGTTCTTAATCAATCTCCAATTTTCAATGATATTTGGACCGGGCGAGCTCCTAGTATGTCATTCACAGTGAACGGACATCAATACAAACACGGCTACTATCTTTGTGATGGGATTTATCCAGATTACGCGACATTTGTGAAGGCGTATGCGGTACCTCGAAGTGAAAAAGCAAAATTGTTTACACGAAGACACGAAGACAAGAATCGGCTAGAAAGGACATAGAAAGGGCATTTGGGGTACTCAAACAAAAATGGCATGTGATCAAACATGCCTCACAAATCCATGACGACGGTAGGATGAAGACAATTATGTATGCGTGCATCATTATACATAATATGATTGTTGAATATAAAGGTAGAGCGATTTGCACATACGACGAGGCCGATGCGGTTAACACGGAAATGAATTCATTCCCGGAACGCCCGAATACTTACAACAAGTACTCGATGTCCAAAATTCCGAAACTTGCCAATATCTCCGTGAAGATTTAGCCGAGCATGTTTATCAAAACAGATCGGATGATATCGAGTAGTTTTTTTTTTAATTTCCATGTAATGTTTTTTTTTTTAATTTCTATGTTATTTTTTTCATTTTTAAATTTCAATGTAATGTTTTTTAAATTAATGTAATTTTTATGTTTAATCTAATGTTATTTAAATTAAAAAATAGGTTTTTATTTATTTTTGAATTTTTTTTAAATTAAAAAAGATGATGTGGTGTGATGAAAATGTGATGGGTATAAAGGGGGTAATGTGATGGAGTGTGATAGAATGTGATAAAGGTAAAATCTGACGTGGCGCTGATGTGGCGCCCATCACTTTTGGGCAAAGTGATGGGTACTCCCAATGGTCTTAGGGCATTGGGAGTGGATGTCTATCATCCCTTAGGAAAATGTATCCCTTACATCATTCTCATCCTAAACAACTTTTTAAATAAATAACTAAAATTAATTAAAAACCAAAACCACAAAATATAAACTTTAACGTAATAACACTTAGATTGCATTTTGTTAAAAAAAACAAGACTGAAATAATGAAAAACACATTTCAAGTAGCAAATTTTTTATTATTGTAACTTTATATATGAAGTCACTTTTTGTATCAAGTAAATTTTTAGATTTTATTGTTGTATTGAAAAATTGTAGGGAAGGTGTATTTGGTTGTGAAAATTTTCCAGTTTTCAATGAAATTTTCCATTAAAAATGATAATTTTGAAAATGCGTTTGGTTCAAGATTTTTCTAAAATTTTCATTTTCTAATGTTACAAAGAAAATAAAAAAACAGAAACACACCCCTACATCACGCATCCCACCCATGGCCACACCCATCTACACCTACACTGACCACCCACGCATCCTTACCCTTACCCTTATCCCCAATCCCACCCTATCCCCACACAACCAAACGTATTTTCTAATTTTCCAAAATGAAAAATAAATACGAATACTACACTCAATTTTCTGAAAACGTTTTCTTCGAAACTAAAAAACAGTTTTCCATAACTAAACGAACCTTATTCAATACAATAAATTATATTGATAAAAAATTTTATTTAATCATCTCACATCGGTATAGAAAAAACAAGCAAACGTCCAACAAAACATATATACCCAAACAAAATCAATCAATGGAAACATAATTACAACAAAATCGAATTCAAATTCAAGAATGTGCAATTAATTAACCATCAAAGATACCTAAAACTAGGTTTTATTCACCTCATTCTAACTTTTCATTGTCCCACAACCAACATAAGGACGTATATGATAAAACAAAATGTTTTGTCCACCTAACTTACCGATTCTCAGTGTATAACATATAAGACAAAGCAAATATTCAACAACACACATACATGATGAAACAGAGAAACATAATTATAACAAAATCAAATTGATTTCAAGAATATGCAGTTTGTTAACGATCAAAGATGCTAAAAATTAGGGTTTGTGCAAGAATGTGGGACTGGGACAAAGTATATGATGCATAGCAACAGAAACATTATTAGAAACTAATCGAATTCGAATTCAAGAATATGAAATTGGTGAACTATCAAAGAAACCAAAAACTAGGGTTTATTCACATCATTCAAACTACCTCGAAATCGGTAGTGTTCGATTGACAAGTAGAAGAAATACCAGAATATACCTTGAAATCATTCAGTACTACTCACAGACCCACCCTGCATTCCTTCGAACCACCAACCAGAGTTCCGCCATTACTATTTGAAGAAACCCCAACTGATAAATTAGGGCAATAAACCCTCAAGATCCTCCGTCTAGCCCACCAAGAACCAGCCCTGAATCGAACCCTAGCCATCATTCTGATATTGAAATTAATCGTCCCGTGACTCCTCTCGTTGTTGATGCTATCTCGATCATCGACATACGCCGTCAAAGAAGCGAATGTTGCCTTAATGGCCGTCTGATTCTTGGTTGTCTGCGCGAAGGGCGGCACAGTAGTCTCTGAAATTGAATCCGATTTGTGGAAGACAGCAGCTTCAATTTGATCATAGTAAAGAGTGATTTTGGAATTAGGGTTCCGAACGGTGAAACGAGCGTCCCAGTCGCCAGAAACTAGTGAGTTTGATGAAATATTGAAGTTGGAGAGGGTTAGTGTTTCGATACGGAACTGAGGAATTTGTGGGCGGAGGATGAGCCACATGATGAAGATGATAATACCGGTGATGAGGATAGAACCGATCAGGATGGCGAAGAAACGGTGTACGAAGGTGGCGCGTTGTTGGGACGCGTATGGATCGGAGTAGTAACGGTTTCCGGCAACGTGGAAGTATGACCCTTGATTCTGTGGGGCATTCGGCGGCGGGGCAACATAAGGGTATGCAGTGGCGGTGTTTGGATAGCCGGTGGCGGAGTGAGCTGGGTAGCCGGTGACCGGCGTGGATTGATCCGCCATTGAAGAGGTAGATTGAAATTGAAATTATGGGCAAAATATTGATGATTGGTAATTGGGTAAAGTATATAAATCATTGTAGGGGAAAGATGAGTATCAATATCTCTTTGTAATCCGAATCTTGAAGCCTAACTCCACTAAATATCTACAGGATTTTCAAAAAAATGTGTAAGCAATTTGCAATCTCTTTCAAGTGTTTTTGGGTTTGTTTTGAAATTAATCAAGCTCAAAGCTTTTTTCTTTGTATCTCTTTTTAATGATACGATGTTGACTTCTTTCTTTTGTTAACATGTCAAATTCGGTTTTGTGTCACATATATTTGAAACGAATAAAATGATTCTGTTTTTAAAGATTGATGTGATTCAACACAAAAAGGAATATTGTTGTCAATTATATGGAAGTCGTGTTTGCATTGATGGAATATGGACTCGATGACTAGGATTATCACGTAATGTATTATTTTATACGAGTTAACATTGTTCCAAGATAAACAATAATCCAAAATATCTCTCTTAGTTTTTTTTTTTTTTAAATTAAAATGATCTTATGTTTTTTTTTAATTTATTTGACTAGTATTTGAGCGAGTTTATTAAACAAATTTTAATTTTCTCAAATACACTATTAATAATTATAAATGACTCATTTTTCTACATGTCCTTTTATGGTATTTTAATTTCTTTACTAACTTGTTAGCTAGTTTTTTAGTTACCAACTAGTCTGACAAACATAACCTAAGATGTTTAATCGAGCATATTGTCCTTGCCTACAAAAACATTATTGAGCTAAATTACTCGAAAGACAATATTTTTCGACATGCATATCGTCCTTAAAAAAACAAAGTAGAAACTCGTTAAGACATCTTACTTTTACCCTTGATAGTCTCTACTACTACTACACTTGATATATGTTAACAATAAATAAAGAGTTAGCTTTTACAGTCGGAGACTTCAATGTTTTAGAGCATAATGAAATTTTATGAAAAATCATAATGGATATCATTATAAATATAAAAATTAAAGGTGATATCATGAAATAACTTGCAATCAGGCTCGCCTCGGGCAACTGGAGGCTTAGACAGCCCATAATATCATTCTTAGGGGATAAGTTTAATGACAAGTCTAGTAAGTATACATGACATTTTAGGCTCACATATGCTCAATGTGTGGATCTTGTAAATGGTAAATGTATCTAATTATCAAGACCATACTCGAAGGCGGTAAGCAAAAAGAAAAATCATGGCATCTCAACACGTAAAGAACAGAAGATGAGGAGACATTGAGAGATATCAGAAAAATTGATCCATTGACAATAGCTTATGTTGAAGAATCCTCGTTCTTCACATTGACTAGCATCTATTGGATCTTTTATCCATGTAAAGAATACATCAAGACCGGTGTTTAAGCACTTACAAAGGTCCAAAACATATGGAGAAGGCTGGATCTAAGTTGTAGATGGCTTCCTTGCACCACAACCTTCCTTTTTCTTCTTCAAGTAACCTTAAAAAAACAAGCAATGAAGCTAGAATCAACAATGGAAGGCTAAGGCTCGAGCTAGGGTTTCTCTGGGGGATAGTGGCTGATAAAAAGGCTGGTCTAGGGTTTAGTGCCTTTAAATTGGGCTCATAGCCTGAGAATTAGGGTTTAAGCATTTCGTTGCATCGTTAAGTATGGCTCATAGTTTCGCTATTAGTCGTACTCTGCATGCAGACTTAAAACCTCATTCGCGCCGCTATCCCCATATTGATAGCGTCGCGAAGCACCAATTTCAAAAACACTTGCAGTTTAATTCTTTAACGTTTTTAAATTAATACCTGAGAAACGGGCTTTACAAAATGGTGCAAGAATCAAACTTGGAAACTATAAATACTCTCATCTAGTGAAAACCACTAATTCGAACCCTAAATTTATCTTCTCCATCTCTTTAAATTAGTACATCCCTAATCCTCCCTCCCTCTTCTCTCAAAACGGCCGATCATCATCACCCCCACCCCTCTCTCTCTCTCAAGAATTTAAGTCATGAATAAGATTTGTTTAGCCAAAACCCTAACTCTACACTCTAGGGCTGGCTGAACATATTTTTGTCACTATTTTGTAAAAATCATTATAAATCATAGAAAAATTCTATGAAGGAAAGGTCAAGACCATTAGAACCATATCTGAATCTAGTTTTGTTCAACTTCGTACCTTTCAACCATATTCTAGGTTCAAAAGTAATTTTCACGTGATTTGTCTAGTACTATCAAAACTGTACTGGAAAGCATGTCGCCGCATGTTGTAAAATTCATGATAAATCATAGAACAAATTTTGTAACGTCTCAAATTTCATATTCAAAATTTTCCATTTTTAAAATAAAGTGTAAATATCCAAAACCATCGCTACGTCTTGAGAACCATATATTTTGATTGTAGATGCAACATTTGAGCATTGATATTATATTTTTCTTATAAATTAATACATTCCCTCGAAGCAGTTATTTTTTCCCCTTTTCTAATTTATTAATACACATAGAACATGTTGGAATCGCACATTATAATGCATGGACGTTTCGACAATAATATCTCAATGATCTTGAAGGATTTAGATCCGATTTACCATATTATTAGATTACCGTATAGGTGTGGTTCTAGTCCCTATGGCTGCTATCTAGAATTATGTAAATTAAAATCACAATACTTTGATTTGGTTGCAAATGTATTGTTTTTCTTTTTGCTATTTTCTAATATTAATCATACATGTAGCATGTTACCATAAAAATAAGAGGCAATAAAATAATTTAGATAACGTGTCAAGATAAACTTAAATTGAAATAGATAATCTATCGGTATAAGTCAAAACCAGTGTTTTAAAAATCAATTTGAATCGGCTGATTGTATCTGTCAAACTGGAAACTGAAGATAAGAGCGGTTTGACTAGAGTTGATTCTATGATAATTTCTTGACCGGTATTAACCAACTGATTTTGTTAAAAAAATGTAATGAACCGGAATGGACCGATATTGTCTTGGTTTTTGTGTCTGGTTTGGACTAAATAATATTAAGTCTTAACTATTATAATTATAATCAAACAACTATCAAAATAAAAGATGTCATATATGACATCATCACCTTGCATCTTATCTATTTTATAAATGATACAACTTTTGATCTAACTTCCTTGTCCAACTTGCTATGTTTATTTTTTGAACTTATTGATATCAAATTATTGGTTTATATACATATATATGCAAGAGAATAAAAAAAACACATGAAATTTCTAGAAACTGGCTTAATCACACAGCTGAACCGAAATACCTCTAGTCCGGTTCGACCAAAAAACCTGTTTTTAAAACATAGTAAAACCCTAGCGAGTCAAATCACATCGACACAAATTTTCTCCGAATTTTTAAAATTTTTCATTGAATAATCAACTTGTTAAATACAACAAATCATACAATTACGGTAACAACAATATTTATAAAGGTTGTAAATTTGTATTTACCATGAATACATTTTGAACAATTTCCCACTCATTCAATCTGACCTTTCCATACTTGGCTAAATTTTTAATTTTACTCGTTTAACTCTTGGAACAAACACATAGCCTAAATCGACTAAACCATAAATAGATCATTCGAAATTAATCGCCATTTACAAGAATTTGGACATTACTTACCATGTAATTTCAATGTAACCCTAATTTCATGTGTACAAATTTGGTCAAAGTCGTTTCAAGAAACAATTAATAAGTGGGGTATTAAAACCTACGGTCATATTTCTATCCTCCATGCTTCTTAATGTTTTTTCATTATTTTGTGTCGTTAAAATGATTAAAAAAAAAAAAGAAAAAAAAACTCCAACTGCATGTGGATTCACAAACAGCATCCGCCTCACCTACACAACAAGTGAGAATCAAAATTATACACAGCACGTCATACAACTTTCCGATCAACCACCACCACCCACCGCCACAACCCTTCCCGCTTTTTTTTTTTTATATTTCCTTGTAATACAACCACTAGATTACACTAAAGGAAAACCATCAACTCCGGGACCTTACCCTCCTGCCGCTAGTATCGCCGCCGTCTGATAGCTGAGCACAAACACTACGGGATTTACAACCACCGCCGCCGCCACCACTGCCGCCACTGTTATACCCGTCTTCACAACCAGCCACCGTCTTCAGAATTTCTGATTGCAATGCCGGGTGGTTGCTTTTAAGATACTGAAACCCATCTGATCGCATTACACCTGTATTTTGTTTTTTTTCAAAAAAAAAAACATAAAATTTCGAATCCTATAAAAACCAGTAGATGATTATCTACAATTTACCCTTATTTATACAAGTAACAATAGTCAAAATTTGAATATAAGATACCTGCAAGGTTTTCTGAAGCAAATCTAAGGCAAACAGCTTTAAGTTCCATAGCATGATGATTATCTGCCAGTGCTAAAATTCTTCCAACTGAATTTACGGATATACCCTTGCAGAGATTTGACTCACACATCCGTCTGAGTCTGGTCAAATCGTACCGGTCAGCAGCAGCCAACAATTTGGCTACTACTGTATCCGATACATTTGACCCACTAGATGAACTGGATGCCACCAGTTCATCTGTAAGTTCATCTCTATAAATAAAGTGTAGCATTGCCTGTTTTTCGCAATAGACAACTATTAAACTTTATGGACCAAAATACCCTCATTATACTTCGACAAAAGTGTTAGCAATGATAATGTAATTACCTCAAAAACCTTGGGCTCCATATCAGTAATAACAACTTCATCATGATCTCCCTCTTGTTCATAGAATTGAGCCAGGAACACAGGGGATCTAGCAGCCAACACCAACTTATGAGCATGAAATTTTTCACCATCCACTTTGAAGATAACATCACAACCATCCATATTTTCAAGCAACATACCAAAATTTGATCCAATATCAGAGCCTGGGACCTGGACTGAATGTAATCTAGGGCAATCTGTTGCAGAAACCACCACTCCCACAGTGCAATTAATCTTCAAGCAGTCATCCTTGAGATAATCTGATGTTTCAAGCAATTGTCGTCTATAAAAACGTTTATATCCCCTGTCATCAAGAACGCCAACATGAAACGGTGGATTTCAGATGAAATTATAGAATAAGAAGTCAGTAACGATTGTAATTTTACTATTCGAAACCTACCACATGCTGCCTCTGTACTTCAATGTATAAGGACCGCTTTCCAAAGAGCGATCAAAATGGCTATGGACCTTATGCTTCTCTTTCCCACTCTGATCTACAAGAGTCAACTCGAACAAAGCCCGTACATCGGAACCCTCACTCGTAAGCGCAATGAAAAGCGAAACGTAAGTCGAATTATCTTCAGGGTTTTTACCATCAGGGTAGAAGTATACAGCCCATTGGTACCCTCCCACCGTGAAATTATCACTGGCGATGTGTTTTCCGATTCCCATACCCTTCGCTAATGAATACCCCTGAATTACAAACTGGTGGGAACCGTTCACCGTCTTCGTCACCGACCGGGAGCTCGTCGATGAATCTACCAGGGCGATCTTCTCATTGTCTGACATCGGTATCTTTTCGGTTTGATCAATGAGGAATATTGACCGAAATCGCGCCCAAATGAATTCGTAGAATGATTTGTTCGGGGATTTTTCAGGATTTGCAATCGAGATGACGAGAGGGAGTTTCGAGGGTTTTGCTTCTGTCTCTCTGTGCGCCAACGCTCTTTGTAACGTTGAAATTTCACTCTGTACACACCAGTAAAGATATTTACACGTAAGATTCTGTAAATGATTTGTCCTTATAACTAAATAATTAAGTATAATTAAGTAATTAACAATAAGAGAAAAGTTGAAAAACCTTAAACACCACCTGTCCTCCCAATTTTCTTTCCAATATTTTTCTTTCTAACTTTTTTTTCATTTTACTATTTCATCATTCATAAATACTATTTTTTATAGTCGGATCATCTTTACTCATAAGGGTGGACGGAGGCAGTTCGGGTTGGTGCGGGTTTGCTAGCGATATCACCGGTATCGGCGGGTTCACCACTTCTTGTCGTTTAGGTTGGAGGATGGTAGCTAGCTTGTGGGTTCATGAATGGATGAACATGTCCATTACATCCATTAAAAAAACTTTTAATTTAATAAATTATTTATCCAGCATTCTCATAGATACATCTTCTACCACTTCAAATAAAATGTTATTTTGCATTATTTATTTATTTATTTGATTTTAATATAAAAAACCGATATGACATTGTAGGTTAGAAATGAGTTTCTTATATTGAGGATTGAGTAAAATAAAAGTAAGAGAAAAAAGAAAAACTGATGTGCCACTAATGTGGGATAAGATGATTAAAAAAGACTTACTCTCCCATCCTAACACTAAACACCAAAGAAACACCAAATTTATTTCCAACTGTTGTCACATCCTAGAAACATCACACTAAAAAATAAATCATATAATTTTGATGGCTCATGTCTAATGTTGGACTGAAGCATATTATTATGTGTTATTGAATGGATTTTAACATCATTATGTGTTATTGGATGGATTTTAACACCATTTTGATGGTAATGACCCACCATTTTAGTCGGATATTGCTCCAAAACTTCATTCACATTTTCCTTTTCAAGAAAGTAATGTTAGAGATGTGTACCGATGGATTGAAAGCATATTCTTGTGTCGTGTGATGGATTTTAACATCATTTTGCCGGTGATGAACAAAACCCACCATTTTAGTGGAAAACTTCTCCAAAACTTCATTTTTTCATTTTATTTGACATCCTATTGGATTATTTTAGGCCAACATTTCACCAATTTGTTAGTCCATTGGAGTTGTTCGCATATGCTATTTTGTGAAAGTTAACGTTTAAAAACTCCATTCTCATTTCATGAAAAAAAATTTCAATACAACTAGTCCTTAAGGTGTTATTTGGTATGAACACTCTTAGATGCGTTGCGGGACAAATTCAGGCGAGCAGGCAGTGCTATGGGACGACTGACTACCTGGGAGGAGAAAAGAACGAGAATTGTTGTAGGAAATCAGAAGAAGAATCGATAAAGAAGAAAGGAACGAGAGAGACGGAGCCACCCGGCGAGTACTCAGAGTAGCTAGTAAATAGAACAAAAAAGAAGTATAGATATGCATACACATGCGTGTGTGTGTGTGTGTTTGTTTGTGTGTGTGTGTGTGTGTGTGTGTATATATATATATATATATATATATATATATATATATATATATATATATATATATATATATATATATATATATATATATATATATATATATATATATAAGAGGGGTTCAAATGAGAACCATTAAAAAGTTGAGAACCGTGATAACCAATCTCGGCCCTTGACGCAATTTATCGGAGGGTTGTACATATAAGATACTTAACCAATGTGAACGCGTTGTAAACGATCAAACCCTATATTCCTTGGATCAAAATAATGTAGGGCTTAGATTAGTTCTTTTAGTTCTCAATCTTTTAATGGTTCTCATTTGAACTTATTCCTATATATATATATATATATATATATATATATATATATATATATATATATATATATATATATATATATATATATATATATACACTAGTTGTAAGTCTCGTGTATTACACGGGATGATACAAAAAAATTAATTAATAATATCTAAACATTAATAATTTTACATAAGAAATTTTTTTGTGTATCGTGACATATTGCTTTTGATTTTTACTATTACGACTTTGTATTTTGATTAATATAATTGATTATGAGAATGTTACCGGTACTAAAATCAAATTCACTATTATGATTGTAATCGTTCTTCAAAATATTATGACGTTAATTGTCTCTCTATTGTCTCCCAAATCATTCTACACATTAAAAATAATATAATATTAAAAAACAATTAGTTTTGAAATTGAATGATAATTAATTTTGAAATTGAATGATAATTAAACCGATCATTAGAGAGTTAGAAACGTTTCAAACAAATTAGTTTTTTTTAAGAAATTTAAAATTATGAGAAATTGACATGTGGCAAATTCAATGAGGAGATAACATGTGTCTTTGAGTTACTTATTTATTAGGATAGGATATATATATACACACACACATACACACACACACACAGAGGTAAACAGACACATATACACATACATATGAATACATATTCACATACACATCTATATGCATGCATATGCATATGACCATCACTTCGGCTCATATTGCGACCTATTTGGAGGCCCATCACTCTCGGCTCTGCTTATGACGGTGAGTTGTGGCGGTGGGTGGTGATCTCCAATGTCGACCTTCGGCAACCCGATTTATTTTACTGATTTTTGTATTTTTAAGGCTTTTATGAAATTGTTTCTTGCTTTTATTTTAACTATTTCTCGATGGCTCAAGAAGTAATTAAGTCAGGATCGGACTTTGGCAACATATTTTTGTTACATATTAAATGTATGATTTTTGCCTTTTATTTTAGCTTATTTATGTGGAACAAACTAAAATAATAAAAAATTGTTTTATTTAAAACTACAAGTCAAATTGGTTTGAGGTTTTAAAAATATTTTAAAATTAGGACTGCTGTAATGCATGTTATTATTTTCAATTCTATTTTTTTTTTGTTAATAACGATATCACAAAAATTTTCGAAACACCCTAAATTTGAATATTTTCATCTAAGACTTGGAACAATGTATAGGTATATTTTGTGTCGTAACCATATCTAAGCCATATGTTACCCCAGTATGAATTTTTCTACCTGGATCAGACATAAGTGAGAAATTCACATGTTCCAATTTAGACGATATAACTGTCACCCTTGTCAGACCTAGACATGTAGCAATGATGGACTAAACATGTCACGAATACTTAGTGCATAGTCTTATAAAGATCCAAGAATTGCACACGAGGTAATTGGCAACCATTACCAATTAATTAAACTTATTTTTGTATGTATGATCAACATAGCATAACAATGAGACATTGATGTGGATCATAGCCTGTATACAATTAATTTTTTTTACGAAAAGGGTGATTAATTTATATAGAATTGAGTATCAAAAGTACTAAAATTGAACATTTTCGTTTCTAGATGTCAACTATAAACACTGTTTCATTTTCTTTTGTACTTGAGAACATCAAGCTAAACAAAGAGAAATTTGTATATCGGTATCGTACCTTAAGAATAGTGCTTAGGTATGAAAACAAGTTACATTAATTACAAAACCACTTCCTATGCTACCTCTAGAGCACATGAACATCAACATCCTGCATGGTGTAAGAAGTTTGATGAAAAACATAAGATACCGCCTTTATGAATTAATGTACGAGCTTGGAGCTCAAAGAGGATTTGCAAGGATATGAGCCTTTTTCTGTCATCAAAGGTGAAAGAAAACTTTTAACAACTAGTTGAAAGGAATTCTAGAATGAGTGGAGAACCCAATTAAGAGTTTTATCAAATGCAAGCTATTGAATGTAAGGTTCTAAACAAAAGTAGGAAGAGGTCGCATCTTAATAAAGGAAAAGAAGTTGTTGACGAGCCTAAATATAAGAAGAAATCTAGCCTAGCATAGGATATAGATTGTTTCCATTGTGAGCAAATGGGACAGTTGAAGAGGAATTATTCTAAGTACCTTCTATATCTTAGTTATATCATAGCTAGATTGTCCAGCAAGTCAAGTATATACTTATCATTCTATATGATAAACTATATTTTCATTAAAAAAATTTGGGTGTTTGACACTGGCCGTGGCATTGTATTTATAAAAATGTGTATTTCTCTAGAAGAAGCAAAAAATTGAATAGGTCCGATTAGGACTTATTTGTTGGCAACAATACACGAGTACTCATCAAAGTCATCAGAAGCTATGAGTTGAAGTAGCTAAATGGCCTCGTTCTTACATTAGATTATTGTCATTATGCTCCTAGCATTATTATATGAATTATTTTAGTTTCCCTTTTGAGACATACTGGTTATGAGCCGATGTGTAATGATTTGGTATTTTAGTTTATAAAAATAGTGTGTTCGTATTTTAAATTTGTTCACCTAAATTGTATTCATTGTATCTAACTATTTGAATTTTAGTCCCAAGTTTTCGAGAGCTAATTTCAATAATAATTATTGAAAATGTTCGAGTGTCCTTTGCACGAGAAATGACTGGTCACCTTTTTTTGAGTGCACACAGAATTATAGTACAAAACAAAAGCAGTACAAGGTCATCTGCTTTTTGCTTTTTGTCATGTCAAACTGGAAAAATAACAACAATCATTTCAAGTCAAAAACATAACGATCAACAATGCCAAAAACGACTCGATTAATAAAAGGCAAAACAAAATACTCCAAATTGTTCTAGGTTTATAACCAATATCACGAAGAAACTAACACAAACCTACTAACCAAAATACATTAAAAAAAAAAAACAAGTAATTAATACCGCAACGCTACGAATAAATCCAGACAAGCAAAATCAAAAGTCAAAACCCACCAAACACTAAAAACCAGAAACAAATCATCACCACAAATAGAGACGACCCAAAGCCCAACCGCCCCGTTACCTTTTTTCTTTTTTCAAATCTTTTAATTTAAAAAAAATAAAAATAAAATAAAACACTCACTTAGCCATCATAACCTTAACAAACTCCTCATAGTTAATCTGACCATCACCGTCCACGTCAGCCTCACGGATCATTTCATCAACTTCCTCGTCGGTCAACTTTTCACCGAGATTGGTCATGACGTGGCGGAGTTCGGCGGCTGAAATGAAACCGTTTTGGTCCTTGTCAAAAACCCTAAAAGCCTCCTTGAGCTCCTCTTCGGAATCGGTGTCTTTCATTTTGCGGGCCATGAGGTTGAGAAACTCCGGGAAGTCGATTGTCCCGTTGCCGTCCGCGTCCACCTCGTTGATCATGTCTTGGAGTTCGGCTTCGGTTGGGTTTTGTCCGAGTGACCGCATAACGGTTCCAAGTTCTTTGGTGGTGATGCAGCCTGTTGAAAAGTACGGAAATGATTATAATGATGGGACTGAGAATGACGTCAGCGTCAGCGTCCCACTTAAAAAAGGTGGGACGGGAATTCATGTCAGCGTCCCACCTAGATGGGACGGGAGCTCATGTCAGCGCCCCACCTAAAAAAATGGGAAAGCTCATGTCAGCGTCCCATCTAAAAAAGGTGAGACGGGAGCTCATGTCAGCGTCCCACCTAGAAAAGATGGGACGGGAGCTCATGTCAATGTCCCACACAAAAATGTGGGACAGACTGAGGTCTCATGTCAGTGTCCTATCCAAAAAATAGAATAGTGACATAGAATGATATCGATGTCCCACATATAAAAGGTGGGACAAAGACTGATGTTGATGTCCCATCTAAAAAGATGGGATATAGACAAAGACTGATGTCAATGTTCCATAAAAAAGGTGGGATTAGGCTTGCTTTTGGTCTCTCGTATGTATGAAAAGACAGTGAATGTCCTTCTCATACTCATCATAGTTGATAGATCTAAAAAAGCTTTGTCATGTCGTGTCCTGACAAAGCTTTTTAGGGTTACTTATGATGATTAGGATGAGAAAGGCATTGATGTCTTTTACATGGATAAGGAGACCAAGAGTTAGTTCTATCCCACTTTTTGGGGTGGGACAAAAAGTTGTCCGTAGTCAGTCACAATCTCATTCCATTCCATTACAACCTGTTCTATTCGGTCCTACATAACAAACAAGCCTAAAAGAGCATGATAAATTTGTTTGTCCAATTTCTAGAACCGTTTTTGTTGATGTTGATGATGCAAATGCAAATGAAAATACAATCAAGTTCACATAATTTGATTTACTTTACTTTCTGGCCTAACCATGAACAACATTCTAAAAATCCCAACTCAAATTTAACTTAATTTTTGGATAATAGTTATTAGTAACCACTACTCCACTAGTCATAAAATCTTGGTGAACAAAAACAATATACACACAAGGTTTCTTCATTTTGCACTATGATATGAAACATCATCAAGATTATGCTAAGCAATTTGATTAAGATGATTTAGTCAGGCAGAAAAAGTCCTAAAACAATCATCCTTAGAAACCAAACGGATCTAACAAGATATGGCTATAAAAAGTTTTTCCTTTGATTTCATTTACGACAGAGACACAAATTCTAGAAAACCAACTGGTAATTTGGAAAAACTAAGAAATGAATCGAGATCGTTATTTTTGACACATCAAAATCGCACCCAAGTTTGAAAATTCGTCGAGAAACCCAAAAGTCAAACAACAGAGATATTTAATTTCAACAATTAAAAACCAGATCTGAAAAATAAGAATGATCGGATAAAACATAACGATTGTTAAACTGCTTGTCGGGCTGCAACACATTCAATTATATAATTGGGCGAAAATTGAAAGACAGAAAACGATAACAAATAACAAAGAGAAGGGATTTTGATGCTGACCATCTCCATCCTTGTCGAATAGGCTGAACGCCTCCTTGAATTCAGAGATCTGATCATCGGTAAGCTGATCGGCCATTGTTGATGAATGCGCGAGAAGAGAGGGTTCGCAGAATTGAATGAAGAAAGAGAGGAGGATACAACTCAGCGACTATGGTGAGGGGAGGCGGGCTGTGGAATATATAAAAGAGTGGTCCTCGACGCATCTGATGCTTCCTCCCTCCATCGTGCCACGTTTTTACCATATTGCCCTTCTCTGTTTTTCTTTAACTTTTGTGTAATGTTTCTCAATGGTCCTCCAACTTCATATTTTATTTCACTTTGGGACCTCCAACATTCCTTTGGTTATTACAAGTTCTCACACACACAAGTAAAATGGAAAGGATGGATTTGCCTACGGGTGTTTCTTTAGAAAGTTGTATTGTTTGACGTTGTTAATGTTATTTGCAATGTTTTAAAACCCGGTTTTTTAGTTGATCCGGTGCGGTGACCGGGTCACGGGTCAACCGGTCCAACCGGTTCAACCGCCGGGTCAACCGGTTTTTACATTTTTCATATATTTTATATTTTTCAACATAATTATATATTTATAAAACATAAACAATGTAATTTAATCTTTTTGATTCAAAAAAAAATATTTTGTCCAGTTTGTATAAGAAAAATTTATCAAATTTGATAAACTAATAATAGACTAATCTTAAAAGTTTGAGTCTTGACCTCTTTAACCAAGTTTTTAAAATCCAAATTCTATTTTTTTTTCAACCACCGGGTCAACCCGGTTCCGGATCACCGGTTCAACCGGTTTTTTGAGAAAATCGGCCGGTTCAATCCGAGTCGGAAATTAACAAAAAACTGGTCATAATTGACCCGCTCTCTTCACCGGTTCACGGTCCAACCGGTTCAACCGGCCGGGTCAACCCGGTTTTTAAAACATTGGTTATTTGTTATTTAAGTATTAGACAGGTAGATATGTCCACTTGGCATAACATTTTAAATGATATAACTTGTAATGTTATATTATACAAAGAAATATTTCAACATACATGTTTTATTAAATTAAAAGTTTTTCTGGAGAATGCATACTAAAATAATTTCCAGATGTTATACCTTTGGTGTCAAGGACCAGGTTATGATGTTTGGAATGGATATTTCACACGGCTCATGTTGATGAACATATGTTCCCTCCTTTGAAGTTGTGCGTAAATGGCGATATTTTTACTACAACATCAATGGAGAGAATAAGTGTACATCGTCGTGAGCCATGGTAAACATCTATGAAGCCCGTTTTAAATAAGTCAATCTTAAAGAATGAGTTGTAATTGATGATTAAATGGTTGTAAACCATATTTCATACGTTAGAGGTTTAACTGGCCAAAGGGTATTTTGGTCATTTCGTGAATACTATTGATGCGAGATTGGGTTCCTTCGAGGGTGAGGGGTGCTTGTTGGAGGCTTAGTCGGAACCTGAAATCACAACGGAGAAAACTTCGTCAGACGCTTCTCGGGAGGAGGTACCGGGAGGGCACTTCAGTAGTTAAGTCAGGGTCGGAAAGATGGAGGATCATAATGAGAATGTAAGAATAAGTGTGAGAATTGGGATCCATGAAATGATCCCCTTACCTACACCATTTATGGATTTTTATAGGGTACGTGGTAAGGGTCTCGCTTTGGGGGACCAGATGTCAGCCTGGCAGCAGACTGGTGTACTCATTGGGTGATCCTATAATCCTTGTCTCGTTGTTCTCTCGGAAGCAAACACCACAAGTGTCGTGCCTCTAATGGTTCACACCCAAAAGTCCAAGCAAATGTTAATTATCTTATTAAGAAAAGCTCGCTATAAAACCTTAGAGAAGGATTATAGATTCTGCTTGAGAGAGAGAAGAGAAATTCCAGAGAACTGTCTACAGGAATAGAGCAGAGAATAATGTAACAGGGGAGTCGTATTTATAGCTTCAAAGGTGATAAGGATAAACATTATTTAAATTCAAACAAAGATAAACATTTTATCTTCAAACCCTTTCCGGTTGTACGCGACGCGCGCGTCGCGGCACTCCATGCCCGCGCCGCGCGTGTTACTTCGACTAGAAGTTTCTATTGTTCAACTATTGAACAATTACAATCCAGCCCCTGCACTTTTAATTAATCCTAAATTAATCCCAATTAATTCTGATTAATTCCAAACTAGTTTCTAATTAATTTATCATCACATAATAAATTAATAAACTATTTTCTCTCTCTCTCTCTCTCTCTCTATTAACCTTAATACCATTTGGACTACTGAGGGCAACCCAAAAGGACTTTGCCACTATCAATTCAAGTACTTATATCAATTATAGTTATGGCTTAGACACCTAATCCAACGGTCTCCCACTTGGATAAGTCAATAACTATAACACCCGGTACAACTTCTAAATTGATCAACAAATTGTAGCTTCCAAAAGTTGTTGTCGAATTATGACCCAGTCAGTTACGCGTCCTTAGATAAGTGATCATATGATCCTTCGTTCTACTAGATATCATTCAGACTTGAGACATGGATTAGAATCAATCTCAGTCCAATACTCTGTTTCCTGGTTTCTGATTTGTGATAATATAAGACTTCTAATTGAACACATCAATTCAGTTCTGGCTCGGCCTAGCATTTTAAGTCAACACCAAATCACCGAGGCGCCCACAGATATCGCTTCTCCCGTTAGAGCAAAAGGAACGAATAAACTTCGACTCATATACTTGTGTCTTTTACTCATCAAACCGCGCACAACAATACGTTTTATAACATCGAGTTACCGATGTGTTTACGCATTATCAATGCACAACCGACTTGTAACACCACGATACTTTTGTTAAGTATTAATATGTTAATCATAGTGTATTTATGATTTAATATGGTGTTCTAAGTATTAGAAAGTTAATACTAGAAAAGGGTAATTTGGTCATTTTACCATAAAAGGGTAATTTGGTCATTTGACCATGTGAAGGACCAATTATGTAAAAATATTGTTTACTTGTGGCAAAAGTATAAGGAATGAAAGTTATATGTGATAAAATGTGAGAAAAGTGCCAAAAGTTCAAGAAAATGAACTTAGGGACTAAATTTGTAAAATCTGGAAAATATAAAAGAGAATTTTCTCCATAATTATGAGAGCTGAACATTTTAGAAGCATCGGGAAGATTTCTTAGGTGCGATTTCTGCAGAATTCATGAGGATTGAAGCATGAAATCGGATTAATGGCTTGGAATTGGAAGTTTTCAAGCAATTAAGGTTAGTATTTTGAAATTCTAACCTAAGTTATTTGTGTGTTCTTCGTTGGATGAATTGAAACTGAAATTACAGTTATGGTTCAAGAGGTTTAAATGAATTCTAAGCCTCAAACATGTTTATGTGGTAAGAACACATATCAAATTGAAAGTATGTTGCTATTGTTGAGATTTTGCAATTTTGATCAAGAACCCTAGATTGCGAGTTCTTGTGATTAACCTGATTTTAATGGTTGATAATGACTTCTAGATGTTATTTTAGTTTAACTAAATCATTAGAAGTGATTATAACTTAGTAATTTCGGTTTTGGACCAAAAATGTGAAAAACGGGAATTTTTGGGAATGGATTGAAATCACCAATTCCATGGTTTAAAACTTGAAGTAAATGAAGGGTTTTGGTCCTGGAACAAACCCATACTGATTAAGTCGTGTATTAAGGGCTTAATATGAGAAAATGGGATTTTGTAGCATAAAAATCGGAGTTTCTGGTCTGCTGTGCAGCCTTCGCGACGCGACCATCATGGCCCTCGCAACTCGAGGTCGCGACAGTTTGGGAAGCATTTTCCTTGAGCTTCCTGTTAAGATTTTTGGCAATTTCAATTTTGGGACTTGACGCTAGACTTGTCCGTTTGACCTCAAATTTTGAACATAGGTCTAATATGATGTGAAACTTCGTGGAAAATTGCCGGAATACGTATACGACCTCCCGAAAGTACTGTAGCAAAATACACGTATTTCGGGAAAATGTATAATTTATAGAAAGATGGTAATTGAAAGTTATCATCTAGGAATGGTCCCCAATTATATTATATTGGACTCTTGTGTAATAGAGTCAATCGAAATGGTTGTTAACCTATTGTCAATTTATATATAAATGAATAGGTAACGGACAAGTGTATTGATAAAGGTGCAAGAATGCAAAGACTAATTGGATACAATTGCAGCAAGTATCCAGGTGAGTAATCTCACTTATATCATATATGATATGTATTGATTGGACTGTTACAGATTGAAACAGATTTAGGGGACGAAATTTGACAGTTTACAGATGCATTGAAAAGACAATACCAGATAAGCCGTGAGTCTGCGATAGACAAGAACGGAGCTGTGAGTCATTAATACGACAATACCAGATAAGCCGTGAGTCTGTGAAAGACAAGAACGGAGCTGCGAGTCGATAAAAATAAAAAGACAATACCGGGTAAGCCGTGAGTCAATGATATGACAAGAACGGAGCCGTGAGTCTAGGCAAAAGCGGGGCAAACTCGTGAGCCATAAATGGTTATGATATTGGATGTTATATCCAACTGGTGCGGCCTATATGGCTATGATATTAAACTTGAATCTAAATGGTGCGGCCTTATGGTTATGATATCTGGTTATAAAACCTGTTGGTGCGGCCTTAGGGCTGTGATATAAATGTTGAAACTGTTTGGTACGGCTTATATGGCCAGGAAATATGGTGCAGTCAAATTGTGACTACGAAACATGGGACAGAAATGGTTACATATGATTAAACGTGCAAATAACAGACGTGATTTGATACTTATATGTTATTATGGTTCAGCCTGTAAGGCTAGGAGTTTGGATCCGATATCCGAACATATATACGGTTAGCCGGAAGAGGCTATAAAATGGGACCTTGTATTGAAAAGATGAGTCAAAAGAGATTTATCATATATAGGGAATTATATATGAATGTATTTCTTATACGTGTTATTTGCAGATATGATTACTCACTGAGCTTTATAGCTCATGTTATTTGTTAAATGTCCCTACAGGTTAGCATGATCCTGATAAGGGAAAAGATAGAGTCCGTGACTAGAGAAGTGGGACTTCTAGATGCTGTCAGTAGCAGCCCGTCTTCAAGGGAGATTATGGTATTTTATACTCTCCTTGATACACTTGTACCCGTTTTTAATAAAATATACCCCTTTTGTTATGGTTTTACGTATTGAAACCTTTGTTTTTAATGAAAAATTTTCAGGGGTGTTTTTGTTTTAAAAGCCGGGAGTTACAAGTTGGTATCAGAGCCGTGGTTTAAGTGAACTAGGTGTCTATAGAGTAGATTCCTGGACTTAAACCTTGAGATAGTAGACACGATGTATAGTTAGGTGTATATAAGTTGTTATTATACATATATAACCTAACCGTTGCTGACTTCTAACGTATAAGAAGTATGAGCAGTGAATATTATTGAGAGGAATTTAGGGCGTGGAGCTTTAAGAGGTGGACCAGCCCTTTCTCAAGGCTCCATTGAACGAGGGGCAAAGAGACAAGTAGCAGGAAATCCACATAACAAGCAACAGTAGCTGATGTGGTCAGAAAAAGAAATTGGTTGTTCACCATGAGTGATATTCAAGGTGAAAGAAAAGTAGTTGAGACTACAAGAAAAGCAGAAAAATATTAGTGGACGCTTCAGAAGAAGTTAACACAATTTAGGTCCAACCTTAAAGGGAAGGGACCAAAATGAAAAAGGCGATGTGGTGTAAGAAGTGCAGGAAAAGCACTAAGAAACCTGTAGAGTTAAGACTCTACCGTTGAAATGCTGAAATTGCAGAAAATAGGAGCAAATTGCTCGAGCCTGTTGGATGGAATGGAAGTGTTTCCAGCGTGGAGCTATAGATCACTTCCTTACGAAATGTTCACATGCTAAATGTGGAGTAACGGGTAATAAACCCAGGAAAGAACGGGGAGGAAAGAAAGAAGAAATGAATGGTCGAGAAGGACCAGTGGTACCATGAGCAATCCAGCAGACTGTGGAAGAAGCTCGTGAGAAGACTGATATGGTCTCAGATATATTTACTTTGAATATAATCCCCGTATATGTTATATTTGATCCATGAAGCTGTGCTTGGGATCGGTGACTTTGATGTCTTGTTTGAATATTTCATCAACGATTATGGATGAAATTTTGGAAGTTGCTATAGCAGTTAGCAAATATGTTCAAGATATTGAACACCTGGAAAGTAGTCTGCCTAGGATTTACGGGACCATTTTTTCCTATAAATCTGAAGCCGATGACTACTAATGAATCTGAAGTAATAGTGCGTATGACTTAGTTAGCAATGAATTGTGCTAACATGAATTGTAGAAACAAGAACATTATGGTTCTAAAATCAGAAATGAAATGGATGAAAATCCACGGTAAATGACCGTTATTGAGAATACCAGTTATTTTCCTTTGCTTAAACCTGGAGAAGGGTTAGTAAAGGAAGGACGTTTTAGTTGACATATGCAGTATTGGCCAAGTTAAATAAAGTGGCGATAGAAGTGTAAAACTTTAAATGAATTCTCGGATGTTTCTTCTAAAGAACTTCCAGAATTTCTGCCAGATTAATGAGAAGAGTTTATGATTAAACTGATCTTGGGAGCCGTTCCTGTTATTTAGGCTCCAAACTGATTAACATCTGCAGAGATGGCAGAGTTGAGAAAGCAATTAGAAATTCTCGAATCGGGGTCTCATACGGCCGAATGTGTCATCGTGTGGAGCCCCGTCGTGTCTGAAAAGAAGAAAGATTAAGTTGATGTGTATGTGCATTTACTACCGAGAATCTGATATTCTCGAAATCAGACTGAATATGATGTACATTTGTACCAGATATTGGAGTTACTTCGCTGAGTAAAGTGGTATATGAAGTTCTCCAAGTATGAAAATTTGGCTAAAAGAAGTTTCAATTCTTCGGGCATGATAATAATGCCGAAGATGATAAAGTAGATCCAGTGGAAGTAATGTTGTGATAAAACGGGAACTGCCTGAGGAATCTGACTAAAATGGTAGTTTTCTTAAATTGGCACGTTACCATAGGAGAGTTGTAGAAAACTGCTCCTTGAATGCTGTTCCGTTGACTAAAGTTGATCAAGAAAAGTGAAAAGTTTGAGTGGGTAGAAAGACCACAAGTATCTTTTCAAAGGTAGAAATAAACCTTGTGTGAAGCTCCGGTGTTAGCATTATCGCTAAGCGGAGAAGATAATTTGTTTTATAGAAATGCATCCAGAGTTAATTTTGGGTACATAACATTGCAGTAGCAATTATGATTTTGGCATTTAAGCTTTGGAGACACTACTTGTATGGTGTAAAGCTTACTGTTTATACGGATCATAAAAGTTTGAAGTACTTAATTGATCAAAAAGGAAGCTAAATATGAGATAGCAAAGATAGATGGGTTACTTAAAGATTTCGGGTATGAAATCTTGTACCATCTCAAAAAGGCAGATGTGGTTATAGATGCCTTGAATTGAAAAGAATATCCTTTGAAGGTTACATCCACATGTATGAATGTGGCAAATTGATTACCTGAGTTGATTCGGGTAGCACAGAAAGAAGTGTGCAAGTCTGAAAACGCGAAAAATGGATGAATGATTGGATATTAGCAGAAGCTAGTTAGAAACTCACGGCGAATAAAAACCCTTGGTGGTTGTGTATGTGGGTTCCAAATCGAAGCGAGATATGAAATTTGTCCTTAAAAGATGTATACTGTAGTAGATATACAGTATACCCTGGACAGAACCAAACTATATAGGATGATAAAACCTATGTATTGGTAGCTGAGAATGAAGCAAGATATATGAAAAAGTGTTTGCCATGTTTGAGATAAAGTCAAATTATTAGAAGCATACGGAAAATTTAACCATTGTGGGTCCCAAAGAAGAAATTGGACGATATTAGTATAGACTTTGTAATATAGTCTTCGCAACTACCGCATGGGTATGATACTATATGAGTAATAATAGACCAGTTGGTGAAACCAGTGCAAATTTATACTGACTAAGGAAGAAATTAAGATCGAAAAGTAGTGAAAAATTACATAGAAAGAGTAATTTGTCGACGTAAGTTACCGGTGTCGATTGTATCGGGTCGAGATAATAGAATTATTCGCTGATTTTGGCATAAATCCCAAGAATAATTAGTTCAAAAGTACTAGTAAGTACTGTATATGATTTGCAGATTTATAGACGAGGCGAGATAATGATGCAGACTCTAGAAGATATGCTTGAAATTTGCATAACAGACCCTGGTGGAAGATTAGAAGATCGTCTATCTTTAGTAGAATTTGTAAGAAATAACAACTTGCATACCAGTATTCTATGGCTCGCGTGGGGTATTGTATGGAGTACTGTGGCCTACGTTGATTTGATGGATTGAAGTGATAGAAAAGTCGTTGGCTAGATCCTAGATTATGGTACAAACTGAAGAAAAACTTGATGAATACCAGAAATTTGAAAATGGCTAATAATTAGCAAAAATTGTATGCGGATCATCGAGTAAAAACTGTTGAAACTCCAAGTGAGGGAAGATGGTGGTACTCAAAGTAATCCTTTGGAAAGACTAAAAATCTGCTTGGGACGAAAAGAAAGTCAAGCCCTCGTTTATGGGACCTTTCCATGTGTCCCAAAGAGTAAGAATTGTGGTGTACTGATCGAAGTTTTTTTTATGAACTTCAAGATATTTATAATGTTTTCTATGGGTCTCATAGTTCTGAGAACATGGATTGATAATTCCAACGAATACCTCATGTTGAAATGAAGGTAGATAAATAATTAAGGTACCCGGGACAACCAGAGGAATGATAGATGAAACAAGAAGACTAACATGGTTAAAGTGCTTTGGCAATACCATAGAGGTTTCTACATGATATGGGAAACCGAAAGTGTAATGAGAAAGAATTACCCTTGCTTGTTTGTATGATTTCGGGGACGAAATCTTTTGAAGGAGGGGAGAATTTGTAACACCACGATACTTTTGTTAAGTATTAATATGTTAATCATAGTGTATTTATGATTTAATATGGTGTTCTAAGTATTAGAAAGTTAATACTAGAAAAAGGGTAATTTGGTCATTTTACCATAAAAGGGTAATTTGGTCATTTGACCATGTGAAGGACCAATTATGTAAAAATATTGTTTACTTGTGGCAAAAGTATAAGGAATGAAAGTTATATGTGATAAAATGTGAGAAAAGTGCCAAAAGTTCAAGAAAATGAACTTAGGGACTAAATTTGTAAAATCTGGAAAATATAAAAGAGAATTTTCTCCATAATTATGAGAGCTGAACATTTTAGAAGCATCGGGAAGATTTCTTGGGTGCGATTTCTGCAGAATTCATGAGGATTGAAGCATGAAATAGGATTAATGGCTTGGAATTGGAAGTTTTCAAGCAATTAAGGTTAGTATTTTGAAATTCTAACCTAAGTTATTTGTGTGTTCTTCGTGGGATGAATTGAAACTGAAATTACAGTTATGGTTCAAGAGGTTAAAATGAATTCTAAGCCTCAAACATGTTTATGTGGTAAGAACACATATCAAATTGAAAGTATGTTGCTATTGTTGAGATTTTGCAATTTTGATCAAGAACCCTAGATTGCGAGTTCTTGTGATTAACCTGATTTTAATGGTTGATAATGACTTCTAGATGTTATTTTAGTTTAACTAAATCATTAGAACTGATTATAACTTAGTAATTTCGGTTTTGGACCAAAAATGTGAAAAACGGGAATTTTTTGGAATGGATTGAAATCACCAATTCCATGGTTTAAAACTTGAAGTAAATGAAGGGTTTTGGTCCTGGAACAAACCCATACTGATTAAGTCGTGTATTAAGGGCTTAATATGAGAAAATGGGATTTTGTAGCATAAAAATCGGAGTTTCTAGTCTGCTGTGCAGCCTTCGCGACGCGACCATCATGGCCCTCGCGACTCGAGGTCGCGACAGTTTGGGAAGCATTTTCCTTGAGCTTCCTGTTAAGATTTTTGGCAATTTCAATTTTGGGACTTGACGCTAGACTTGTCCGTTTGACCTCAAATTTTGAACATAGGTCTAATATGATGTGAAACTTCGTGGAAAATTGTCGGCATATGTATACGACCTCTCGAAAGTACTGTAGAAAAATACGCGTATTTCGGGAAAATGTATAATTTATAGAAAGATGGTAATTGAAAGTTATCATCTAGGAATGGTCCCCAATTATATTATATTGGACTCTTGTGTAATAGAGTCAATCGAAATGGTTGTTAACCTATTGTCAATTTATATATAAATGAATAGGTAACGGACAAGTGTATTGATAAAGGTGCAAGAATGCAAAGACTAATTGGATACAATTGCAGCAAGTATCCAGGTGAGTAATCTCACTTATATCATATATGATATGTATTGATTGGACTGTTACAGATTGAAACAGATTTAGGGGACGAAATTTGACAGTTTACAGATGCATTGAAAAGACAATACCAGATAAGCCGTGAGTCTGCGATAGACAAGAACGGAGTTGTGAGTCATTAATACGACAATACCAGATAAGCCGTGAGTCTGTGAAAGACAAGAACGGAGCTGCGAGTCGATAAAAATAAAAAGACAATACCGGGTAAGCCGTGAGTCAATGATATGACAAGAACGGAGCCGTGAGTCTAGGCAAAAGCGGGGCAAACTCGTGAGCCATAAATGGTTATGATATTGGATGCTATATCCAACTGGTGCGGTCTATATGGCTATGATATTAAACTTGAATCTAAATGGTGCGGCCTTATGGCTATGATATCTGGTTATAAAACCTGTTGGTGCGGCCTTAGGGCTATGATATAAATGTTGAAACTGTTTGGTACGGCTTATATGGCCAGGAAATATGGTGCAGTCAAATTGTGACTACGAAACATGGGACAGAAATGGTTAGATATGATTAAACGTGCAAATAACAGACGTGATTTGATACTTATATGTTATTATGGTTCAGCCTGTAAGGCTAGGAGTTTGGATCCGATATCCGAACATATATACGGTTAGCCGGAAGAGGCTATAAAATGGGACCTTGTATTGAAAAGATGAGTCAAAAGAGATTTATCATATATAGGGAATTATATATGAATGTATTTCTTATACGTGTTATTTGCAGATATGATTACTCACTGAGCTTTATAGCTCATGTTTTTTGTTAAATGTCCATACAGGTTAGCATGATCCTGATAAGGGAAAAGATAGAGTCCGTGACTAGAGAAGTGGGACTTCTAGATGCTGTCAGTAGCAGCCCGGCTTCAAGGGAGATTATGGTATTTTATACTCTCCTTGATACACTTGTACCCGTTTTTAATAAAATATACCCCTTTTGTTATGGTTTTACGTATTGAAACCTTTGTTTTAAATGAAAAATTTTCAGGGGTGTTTTTGTTTTAAAAGCCGGGTGTTACACGACTTGCAAATTTCAACTCATATGTCTCCATTTCAAGATCATAATATATTATCGTCTCAGAATTACTCGTGATGTAATCCATGAAGTAATTCTCTAAGCGTAGGTTTCTCCAATACTCAAATCTCTATTTCTAAGTACTCATGAACATTGCATCAAAACTATTGTTATGTCTAACTCCTTAGACAGTCTACAATTCAATTCATGACAGTCTTAACTCACTACTTACTTTCGAAAGTATGAACGACTATGGGACTTTGAATAATCAAATTTTTTGGGAAGTAAAACATGCAAAAGCGAAACAATGATGTGACTGGTAGTTACTCCTGCTCATTACCAAGTCTCCACGAGGTAATCACCAAATCAGATTTATTATAATACTGTTATACGTTTCTTGGTTTCTATTAAACTTTCAATTAAGATTTTATATGTCTATATACCCAAAATGACTTTCACTCTTTCCAAAATGCCATACATTGATACACACCATTTGCAGATAATCCGATCGGACACTCTTCCGATGATATATCAATATGTCATATTGTCTTTCTCTCTCCTAACTCCATCCCGGAAATGGTGGTGTGTATGTGACTCTTCATGGTTCTCGGGTTCTAAGTCCAGGTAACTGTACCCTAAGACGATTTCAAGATGTGTCGGTGAGCCACACGGGCTCCATCAAAATATCCACGAAACTCTTTAACCATGAAGACCTTTAGCACCACATACTGATGTTAATAATTAACGATTTGAAACTCCTTTCAAATTATTATTACATTCACCCCTAATCATAATAATCCATCCAGTATCCTAAGCCATGTGGTATCCTAAATCCAACTTACCATGCTCTAAGCATTAAGTCATCAGGATAAGTCCATGACACTTATGATCAATCTAATTTTCAGAAGCTCATGGGATCATATCTATTCTATTTTGAACCTTTTCAAAATCCCTGCGTCATGACTTTTGGAAACTCTTTCCTTTTGGAGACATACATCTTGAATCTTATCAAGATCATACTAATACTGGCAGGGTCTATACTGGTGTTTTCATCTATCTGATAGATGATTGTGACTACATAAGTGTGTTGTACCTTCTTTATATCTTTCATGCCAAGTCATCACACTTTGCAATGATAGGAAACTCCTTTCCTGAGGTTATGCGTCTTGAATCTCATCAAGATCATAATGGCAGAGGTTTTTCTTCTATCCAATAGATGTTTGCAACCACTTGAGTACGTTGTATCTCTTTTAAGTCTTTCATAGTGAATAATCTCTCAATGCCAAGTCATTACACTTTGTAATTATAAGAGACGTTTCCTAGAAATAGTATGTAACTGACATACTTTGATAGGTAGATTACAACGATACTCCCACTAGCTTCGACATAGTTTTGGAACCCTTTCAGACTATTCACAAAATCCAAACCTTTTGTATATTCTAAGAATCCAAAGTCCAAACTCCTAACATAATCATAGGACTCTTTCAGGCTATTCACAAAATCCAAACTTTTGGCATATTTTGAGAATCCAAAGATCATTCATTGAGAGGTGCCCATAAGATGAATCTTGAGGCCATGTACCTTTCTGTTTGGATATGTCGGTATGTTCTAAACCCCTTTGTTGTGTCTCACATGCAACCCTTGTGTTTTCCTTTTAAGGAAAGCGGTTCAGATCATCCAGTGTTGCTATTGAAAGGTTTTCTGCAAATCTATGAACTAAAACCCTAAGTTCACATGCAACCTAAATTGGATCTATGTTTTCTAACTTTGAACATATAAATAATTCCTAAAAGGCCAACAGAAAATTGCTAAAACAAAAATCAGAAAAACTAACCTTTATGTTTTTCTTGGAAGCTAAGCAACGAAAATTCCTTACCTCAAATGAAGTCACACCCAAGCCTTGAGGAGAGTCACGAAATTCTTGAGAGATTATGTGTAAAATTGGCACAGAAATAAGGTCCCCCAGGGTCCCTATTTATAGGCTCCAGCAGAGAACCTGATAAGCCTTTAGAGATAAACCTTTTTGAATTCAAATAAGATAAACCTTTTATCTTACAATTCAAACTCTATTTATCTTTATTATAATAATCGAAATTATATATATATATATCCAATATATAAATTTCGCTGACTATTATCCTGCTAAATATGTCACTTACTCAACTATTGAATAATTACAATTCAGCCCCTGCACCTTTAATTAATCAAAATAATCACCAAATTGAATCCAATTAATTCCAGATTAATTTCTAATTAATTAATATAGTTTCTAATTAATATATTATCACTTTAATATATTAATAAACTATTTATTTTATTTCTATTGATTTATTAATCACATAATAAATCAACATTTCTCTCTCCTGGAATTTCTACCAAACCTCTAGCTATGAGGGCAACCCAAATGGACTTTGCTACTATTAATTAGGTAAATACAAATTATTAGTCATGGATTAGACACCTAATCTAACAGTCTCCCACTTGGATAAGTCTATGACTATAATTACCAATTTAACCTCCAATTAATCAGCAAACTGTAGCTTCCTAGAAACTGCTGCCGAACTCTGACCTAGTCAGTTCTGTCCATAGATAAGTTATCATATGATCCTCCGTCCAACCAGATATTTTCGAACATGAGACATGGATTGAGATCAATCTCTGTCCGATTATCTGTTTTGCGATTTCCGATGTTGCATATGACATAAGACTTCTAATTGAACACATCAATTCAGTCCTGGCTGGCCAGCACTTTAGTCAACTTCAAAATCAACGAGAGGCCTACAGATATCTGTTTCTCATCAGGGTCAAGGAACGATTAAGCTTCGACTCATATGCTTATATCTTTTACCTGTCAAATCATTCACAACAACACGTTTTATAACATCGAGTTACCGATGCATTTTCGTGTTATCAATGAACAACTGCCTTGTAAATTATAACTCATATATCTCCACTTCAAGATCATAAGATATTATCGTCTCAAGATTGCTCGTGATGTAATCCATGAAGCAATCTATTGAGCGTGGGTTTATCCAATACTCAAATCTCCATTTCTAAGTACTCATGAACGTTGTAGCAATCCTATTGCTATGTCTAACTCCTTAGACAATCTACAAACCAATTCATAACAGTCTTGATTCAATACTTACTTCCCAAAGTATGAGCGACTGTGGACCTTTCTGAATAATTAAATTACTCGTGAAGTAAAACATGCAACAGCGAAACATAAAATCTGACTGGCAGCTACTTCTGCTTATTACCAAGTCTCCACGAGATAAACACCAAGTCGGATTTGTCATAAAACTATTATCGGTTTCTAAATTTGTTTTAAACTTTCAATTCAAGTTTTATATCTATGTCTACATGAACTTTTCACTCTTTCTATGTATTCAAAAGTGTCTTATACTGATACACTTCATTGCAGATAATCCAATCGGATACTCTTCCGATGATATCTCAATTTTTTTTTTCATTCTGTCTTTCTCCCTTACGAATTCATTCTGGTGACGTGTGCTGATACTTCCCATGGTTCTCAGGGTTTTTAGTCTACATGACCGCACCCTAAGACTATTTCGAGGTGTCATGATGTGCCGGTGAACCACACGCGCTCCATCAGAATACCAACGAAACTCTTTAACCATGAAGTCCTTAAGCACCATGTCTTGATATTAATGATTACCGATTAGAAACTCCTTTCAAATTATTATTACCACATTCACCCCAACCATTTACAATGATTTCTCATGTGTGTTCAAAAAACCATCTAGTATTCCCAGCCAGACTATATCCTGAATCCAACTTACTATGCCCCAAGCATTAAGTCATTAGGACATGTTCATGACACTTCTGATCGATCCAAAAAGCTCGTGGAACTCGATCTAATCTTATTCCAAACCCTTTTGGAATCTAGAGATTATCTATGTCATGACTTTCGAGAAAACTATTTCCTTTCGGAGACTCTTTCTCATGCATCTTGAATCTGATCAAGATCATGCTTATAATGGCTAGGTCTATACTGACGATTTCATCTATCCGATAGATGTTTGTGAACTACATGAGTATGTTGCACCTTCTTTATATCTCTCATGCCAAGTCATCACACTTTGCAATAATAAGAAACTCCTTTCGTGTGGCTATGCATCTTGAATCTTATCAATATCATATTGGCAAAGTTTTGATCTATCTCATAAATGTTCACAACCACTTGAGTACGCTTTATCTCTATTAAGTTTTTCATAATGAATTATCTTATAATGTGAAATCATTTCACTTTGTAATGATAAGAAATGTTTCCTAGAAACAATATGTAACCAACATACAGCCATAGGCAGATAACAACGATACTCCCACTGGCTTTGACTCTTTCAGACTATTCACAAAATCCAAACCTTTTGGCACATTTCGAGAATCCGAAACCTTTCTGACATAGTTATGGGAATCTTTCAGGCTATTCACAAAATCCAAACTTTTGGCACATTTTGAGAATCCGAATATCCTTTCTTGCGAGGTGCCCGTGGGATGAATCCCGGGGCCACGTACCTTCTGAATTGGTATGCTCTTTGTGAATCCCTATTAGTGTGCCGGTAATCCACACGCGCTCCACTAACGACTCACAATGTGCCACACAGTATCCTCTTGGATTTCATCTTCTATTGAGAGTGCTGCTTCTCCTGGAATCAATTACTTGACTCTGAGTATTGTCTCACTCAACCGAATGTTCTGAAAGTACATTTCTATCCATGTTGCTTTCTTTTGATGATTCAATTACTCCCACTGGTTTTTAGACCAGGTGTAGAATCAATCAAATTTCCACATAGATTGTGTCTCGCCCTAAGGTTCTCTTATTTGGCAGCAACCGGGCTCACCAATGCTTCCAAGTAGTCGGATTGCTAATCCGTACCAACTTTAGTGTTTTACCACTAATCGGTATGTCACCCCGATCATAAAACTTTATGACGGTGACCAATACTACTGGTTAAGAGAAGAGTATGTCAGGTTTAACAGAAATCTTATTCCTGCTCAAGGCCTAGTGATGACTAAAGGTTCTTTCACTTGGCTAATCCTGAACTCATTCAGGACTAACTCCTACTGTTTCCTTAGAACATGAGTCCTTTCTAAAAGAGCTCTTCTTTCACAAGTACAATGGGATAGCCAATGAAACGACATTGTTGATCAGGTTCAGGCCAGTTATGAGGTTCGGACGAACGCTACATGACCCTGGACTTTCTATGTACAAGTGGGATGATCCCAGCTTTACATTTCAGACAGTGTCTGCATAACCTACTTAGTCTAAGATGTGGTCGGAATATGGTTTCTATGGTCTGACTGGTTGAATATTCAATTCATCAGAAACTAATTGAAGATGTATCTCATACATCGAGGATCGAACTATTTCGACCAATGCTCCATTATCTTTCCTAAGACACATTATAACCATTAATGTTCTTGGAAGAGGATATACTGTGAAACATTTTCTCAGTTTATGTTGTCACTCAAATTCTTGTTGATCTTATACTCCCTTTGAAGTTCTTGAACTGTTCAAGGTTTCAATTCAATCGCTTATTCTGATAAGCGAAGCCATATTCGTCATACTAATTGACAAATATTGTGAAGTATAACTAATTGTGTTCTTTTCGAAGATTTGAGCAATACACAGTATGAAACGACCGAAAATTTGTAATATAAATATATAAACTAAAATGTGTGTAATTTAAGTATTATATGTAATATTATGAGAAATTATGGATGTAAGGGTAATTTAGTCCTTTTACCATGAAAAGGGTAAATTGGTCTTTTGACCCTATGCAGGAATTATTATAAAAATTTATTATATTTTAGGACTAAAAATGTTAAAGAATTGATTCCATGAAAAGATAATGGGTTTTGGTGGCCAATGTTCAAAGAAGGGAACTAGAGGGACCAAAACTGTAAATATGAAAATATAAATAGAGAAAAATATCTCATAATTAACATAAAATCAGAACAATCTCCTGGAGAGTTCTAGAGCACGGGAGAAAATCTTGGAAGGAAACGAGATCAAGAAATCACGAAGAGAAACAAAGAATTGGAAGAAGGAATTGAAGGTTCCTTAGTAATCAAGGTAAGAACTCCTACTATTCATCATCTTCTTCGTGTGGAATCTCTGGAACATTCGATTAATGAAGTTCATGGAATGTTTCCAGAAGTTATTTCCATCAAGTTATACTAAAATACCAAGTAAACACACTTCAATTATGAAGTGTTGTTAAAATTAAGGAAAATGAAGATTTTTGACCAAGAACCCTAATTCACGGGTTTGCAAGATCAAGACCAGTTTTTATGGTTTTTCTAAGCCCAAATGATCACTTAGGATGTATTAAGACACTCCTAAGTGATTAATTTCAAAAAGTTGGATTTTTAGTGAAAATCATCAAAAACGGGTTTTCAAGAAATTGGAATTAGAATCAGTGATTCCAAGGCTTAAAACCTGATGTAAAGTAAAGGTTTTAGTCATGGAATGATAGTAAAATGATTAAGTTAAGTAATAAGCACTTAATAAGCGAAAATAGAGGTCTGTAGCTCGAAAATCGAACCCGAAACCAGGCCAGGAATGTTACACGGCCGTGTAACTTTCCAAGCCAAAGTTACACGACCGTGTAACCAAAATGACCAACAAAGTTACACGGCCGTGTAATTTGCAAGGCAAAGTTACACGACCGTGTAACTCACTGAGGAGGAATTTGAGTTTTGATTTTTGGAAGTTTGAGTTATACTTGTCCGTTTGACCCCAAATTTTAAACATAGGTCTATAATGGTTCAAAACTTCATAAAAATTTATCGGAATCGAAATACGACCCTCCGAGGGTACTGTTGTAAAATACGTATAAAATACAATTTAACTAAAGTTGGTCATTCACGAGTTATACACTTGTTTTGACCATTAATGGTATAATAAGGACTCTAACATACTATAGAGTCAATTAAAATGTAAATTAATGTACCATATACCACATATAGGTGCAAGCCAAGTTATCGGACACCGAAAGGGTAAAGAACCGAGGGACGTCTAAACGACATTTCAAGAATTATTCGGTGAGTACATGTAGCATTTTTTTTTACCCATTTTGGGATACATGGCAAGTAAGTAAGTATTTTCAGATTTCATATATATTATTTTTATATGTGAAAAATATTTGCAAAAATGGTCCACTCTCTAGTTTAAATAGAAAGTTGACTGCTATATTTGAAAGTATGATTCTTGAAGATAGCTTAAATCATGATAGAGATATGTTTGGGTCAAAAGCTTGGCATATAGCCATTTCTCGTGCAAGTAATGTTTTGTTTTCAGAAAAGTATTTTATGTTTGACTGGTATTGTGACTAGCATTGTTAGTAAGGGAACTATGTTCCAACCTACCCGGGTTAGGTAAGGAGTCTACTGGGGACAACCCCTTCGCGAAGTAGACTGCCTCAGCAATTCTACCGTTAGTATTGATCCGTTCTTTCTAATTGTAGAGACTTGGGGTATCACTTATAGTGATTAATGCCCTAAGTATAAAAATCCTAGCAAGTTTATAAAACCAGTCAAAGAAAGCATAAAAGACATTATTTTTGCAAAGTTTGATATATGATGCTTTTGAAAAATAAAAATGTACAATATGTGTATATTATGTAGTTTTGACAAAGATTCATGTTACGAATGTTTATACAAGTTAGTAAAAGAAATTTAAAGTTTGAGTCTAAAACTCATGTAACTCACGAGACAATTTGTCTTACGTATTTTATTTTTATGCCATGTATTCCAGGTTCAGGTATAAGGCTGTGAAATAGTTTGAAGTTGCTAAATAAGCACTAGGTGCAAAGGAGTGGAGCTGAATACAGCTTCCATATTTGGTATTGGTTGAATCCGTTTCTCTTAAGCTTATGGTTTGATATATATTTGTAACTCCCCTTTTTGATTGTAATTAAACAAATAACATGGTTTTTGTTAAACCATATTTTGTAAAATACGTTTTTATGTATTAAAAATGGTTTGAAAAGTTGGGGCGTTACAAGTTGGTATCAGAGCCATAGTTTAAGCGAATTAGGATTGGATCATTCCACTCCTAGGCTTAGACTAGTAAAATAGTTAGTTAAAGTGAATTACATAAATGGATATGTCTTAAGGAAATAAGACATTATTTGCTAATGGTATTATATGAATATATTTATGAGTTAAAAGTAGCTAATTGATACTAGTGAACAGTGGAACCGAGCGGAAACATCGGGAACAACATGTGTAGGTGATTATGGTAATATGGGCCCGTATTATCATAATCACAGGACGCGTATTGTGACTAGTGTAACTGCGAGGGAATACTGGGAAACTAGTGGAAAAGTAGTAAACTAATATTTTGATATAGTATGAAAGACTAAAGTATTTGAAAATTTTATAGCAAAATGAGAACTAGAAGTGGTCAAGGATCGTACGCAGAAAATCCGGATCCTAATGCAAGGCCTCCTATTCCTCCCCGACAGCCCCAAGCCGTTGACGATGGCAATGCTAGGGGTGAGGCCAACCCACCTCCATTGACTTTGGAGGCGATTCAGAAATTGTTACATTATTCACAAGTACAAAACAGACAGGAAATGACTCGTCTTCTGGATGAGCGACTGGGCGATAGATCAAGGTCACAACCTGAAGATAGCGAGAAAAGTGTGGCTCCTGAAGGCACTAATCCGAGACAAACTTCTTCTCAGGGAGATTCATCTTCCAAATCACAGCCTCAGTTCAAGACTAAAGGAGCCTGGACTTTCAAGGACTTTATGTCCTGTCGGCCAAAGGAGTTTAACGGGGAAATGGATCCGCGAATAACAATACGGTGGTTAACTGAAATGGAACAAGTTCTTCACATATGTCGTTGTGAAGAGGATTTGAAGGTTGGATTCGCGTCTCAAATGTTAAAGGCGAGTGCTCTTGACTGGTGGAATACTCTCCGCCGAACCAAGGGAAGTGATTTTGTTGATGCTTTATCTTGGAAAGAGTTTGTTCAGCGATTAAAAGGCAAGTTCTGTTCGGCTAGGCATCGAGAGAATTTGGTTAATGAATTCTTTGCTCTTGCAAAGGATAAACAGACGGTTGATGAGTATACTAAAAAGTTCTGTGAGATGCTGCCATTTCTGGAAGATACTTTACCGACCGAGGCTGGCAGGATAAACCGATATGTTAATGGTTTGCCGGCGGACTACTCGCTAGAAGTTAGCAAAGCTACAACTCTTGATGAAGCCATTGAATCTGCGGCTAGGGTCGAGAGTATGATAGAGAAAAAGATTAAGGAACGACAAGCATTTGCGGAAAAGCGAAAGTCTTCAGGAATCTCTGGAGCAAATAAGAAGAGTCGGTTTTCATCAGGGGTTTCTAAGCAAAGTGAAGTTAAAGAGTGTAAGAAGTGTGGAAAGAAGCACGGTGGGGAATGTAAGAAGGGCACTAGTGGGTGCTATAAATGTGGTCTTCCGGGTCACCAGGCTAAAGATTGCAAGGTGAAAGATATCAGTGAAGTGGAATGTTTTAATTGTCATGAAAAGGGTCATTACAGCACTAACTGTCCCAAGAAGAAGAATGAAACGTTAGTTTCTACCGCAAGCAATAAGAAGATAGAACCAGCGAAGACGAAGGGAAGAGCGTTTCAGATGACTCTTGATGAGGCCAAAGAAGACCAGGATGTGGTGGCAGGTACACTTATTGTAAACTCACAACCTGCTTATGTCCTTTTTGATTCTGGGGCACATTTTTCTTTTGTGTCTCATGATTTTAGTAAGCGTCTAAACATACCGATGAAACCATTAGATGATACCTGTGTTATAGAAGTCGCGAACGGAGAGTTAGTTACGGTACATCATGTGTACGAAAAATGTCCGGTGGAGATTAATGGACGAATTTTAAAGGTTGACTTGTTACCTATCGGGATTAAAGGATTTGATATTGTTATTGGAATGGATTGGCTTGGAACTCATAATGCTAAAATCCTTTGCGGGAAACGAATGGTGTCGATCAAATTCCCTGATAGTAGCAAAGTATATATATATGGAGAACGACGGAAGAATATGCAGAGTCTCATCACTGCTATTAAGGCCCGTAAATGCATCCAAAAAGGGTGCGAATCATTCATTGCTTATGTGATGAATGGGAAGAAAGAGAAGCAGAAAATGGAGGATATAAAAGTAGTTAATGAATTCCCGGAAGTTTTTCCCGATGATTTACCTGGGTTACCACCCGTTAGGCAAGTCGAGTTTCGTATCGATCTTGTCCCGGGAGCAAGTCCCATTGCTCGTGCGCCGTACCGCCTTGCTCCTACAGAGATGAGAGAACTTATGTCTCAGTTGCAAGAACTTCTTGACAAGGGATTTATTCGTCCCAGTTTTTCCCCTTGGGGAGCTCCAGTATTGTTCGTCAAGAAGAAGGACGGTACTATGCGCATGTGTATAGATTATCGCGAGCTCAATAAAGTGACAATCAAGAATCGGTATCCTTTGCCGAGAATTGATGATTTGTTTGATCAGTTGCAGGGAGCAAGTTACTTCTCAAAAATTGATCTTCGTTCTGGATATCATCAAGTCCGAGTGAAGGATGAAGATGTATGCAAGACTGCATTCCAAACTCGATATGGTCACTATGAATTTTTAGTGATGCCATTCGGTCTCACTAATGCCCCAGCTGTGTTTATGGACCTTATGAATAGGGTCTGTAAACCTTTCCTTGATAGATTTGTTATCGTTTTCATTGACGATATTCTAGTCTATTCGAAAAGTGAAGCAGAGCATGAAGTGCATCTACGAGAAGTGTTACGTACTTTAAAGAATGAACAGTTATACGCGAAATTGTCAAAGTGCGACTTTTGGTTGCGGGAAGTTCAGTTTCTGGGTCATATTGTTTCAGCTGAAGGTATTAAAGTAGACCCAGCAAAAATAGAAGCAGTAATGAAATGGGAACCACCGAAGACACCTACAGAAGTTAGAAGTTTTCTTGGGTTAGCCGGTTATTACCGACGATTTATCCAAGATTTTTCTAAAATAGCGGTGCCATTGACTCAGTTAACTCGAAAAGAAACGAAGTTTATCTGGGGAGAAAAACAGCAAGAAGCCTTTGAAATACTGAAGAAGAAGTTATGTGAAGCTCCAGTACTTTCTTTACCTGAAGGCATAGAAGATTTTGTAGTATACAGTGATGCATCTAATAGAGGTCTTGGTTGTGTGCTTATGCAACGGGGCAAAGTTATTGCCTATGCCTCCAGACAGCTAAAAGATGCAGAGACACGTTATACTACTCATGATCTAGAATTGGCTGCAATTGTATTTGCATTGAAGATTTGGAGGCACTATCTATATGGGACGAAATGCAAAATATATACAGATCATAAAAGTCTGCAATATCTTTTTACTCAAAAAGAATTAAATCTAAGACAGACACGATGGATTGAGTTGGTGAACGATTATGACTGTGAAATAATTTATCACGAAGGAAAAGCTAATGTAGTAGCCGATGCCTTAAGCCGAAAAGTTCGTGAAAAAGTTATTAAAGGAAGATCCATGCGAATTGAAGTGGTCTCAACTTTAATTCAAAAAAATTAAAGAAGCTCAAGATGATGCTTTAACTGAAGAGAATATAAAGAAAGAAAAGCTTGGGAAAAAGGTGATGTTTGAAGTAAATACTCAAGGGTTGCGAACTTTCAAGGGACGTATTTGGGTTCCTAAATATGGGGCAACCAGAAAGATAATCTTGGATGATTCTCACAAATCCAAGTATTCTATACATCCTGGAAGTACAAAAACATATCAAGATTTGAAGCAGCATTATTGGTGGCCGGGGATGAAAAAGAGAATAGCAAAGTATATATCCCGCTGTGAGACCTGTGCACAAGTGAAAGCAGAACATCAGGTGCCGTATGGTAGTGCGCAGTCGTTGCAGATACCAGCAGGGAAGTGGGAAGATTTGACCATGGATTTTGTCATGGGGCTACCGAGGACACGAAGAGGACACGATAGTATATGGGTCATTGTTGACAGATTGACCAAAAGTGCCCTATTTCTCGCGTATAAAGAAACTGCCTCACTTGGAGAATTAGCTCAGTTGTATATCGATGAAGTGATCAGACGTTATGGAGCACCTTTGTCCATAGTCTCAGATAGAGATCCTCGATTCACGTCTAACTTTTGGGATTCTCTACAAGAAAAGATGGGAACTCGAATCAAGATGAGTACAGCCTATCACCCTCAAACAGATGGGCAAAGCGAACGTACTATTCAGACCTTGGAGGATATGTTGCGATCGTGTGCCATTGATTTTGGAGGTAGTTGGGACCAACACCTACCATTAGTAGAGTTCTCGTATAACAACAGTTACCACTCAAGCATCAAGATGCCTCCTTTTGAAGCTTTATATGGTAGGAAGTGTAGAACCCCGGTATGTTGGTTAGAAACTGGTGAAGCAAAACTCACTGGGCCAGAAATTGTAAGAATGACGAATGAAAAGATTGGTGTAATACAAGCCAACATGAAAGCTGCGCAAGATCGCCAAAGAAGCTATTCAAATTTAAAGAAAAGACCTTATGATCTAAAAGAAGGCGATTTGGTGATGATAAAAGTATCACCTTGGAAGGGAGTGATAAGGTTTGGTAAGAGAGGGAAGCTGAGTCCAAGATATATTGGACCCTTCAAAATTCTGAAAAGAATCGGTTTACAAGCATTCAAGTTGGAGCTACCACCAGAACTCAGGGGAATACATGATACATTCCATGTATGCTATCTCAAGAAATACTTTGGAAAGAAGGAGTTAACCATTCCTTTAGAAGAATTAAGGGTGGAAACACCCAACAGACTAGTAGAAGAACCTGAGGCGATGTTAGAGGTGAAAACCAAAAAGTTAAGGAACAGAGAGATTGATCTAGTGTTGGTCAAATGGAAGCATTCACTGGGCTCAGACTTGACTTGGGAAACATTGGAAAGCATGAAGCAGAGATACCCTAATTTTACAGATTTTGAAGCGATTCCGAGGACGGAATCCTAATTAGGGGGAGGTAGTTGAAACGACCGAAAATTTGTAATATAAATATATAAACTAAAATGTGTGTAATTTAAGTATTATATGTAATATTATGAGAAATTATGGATGTAAGGGTAATTTAGTCCTTTTACCATGAAAAGGGTAAATTGGTCTTTTGACCCTATGCAGGAATTATTATAAAAATTTATTATATTTTAGGACTAAAAATGTTAAAGAATTGATTCCATGAAAAGATAATGGGTTTTGGTGGCCAATGTTCAAAGAAGGGAACTAGAGGGACCAAAACTGTAAATATGAAAATATAAATAGAGAAAAATATCTCATAATTAACATAAAATCAGAACAATCTCCTGGAGAGTTCTAGAGCACGGGAGAAAATCTTGGAAGGAAACGAGATCAAGAAATCACGAAGAGAAACAAAGAATTGGAAGAAGGAATTGAAGGTTCCTTAGTAATCAAGGTAAGAACTCCTACTATTCATCATCTTCTTCGTGTGGAATCTCTGGAACATTCGATTAATGAAGTTCATGGAATGTTTCCAGAAGTTATTTCCATCAAGTTATACTAAAATACCAAGTAAACACACTTCAATTATGAAGTGTTGTTAAAATTAAGGAAAATGAAGATTTTTGACCAAGAACCCTAATTCACGGGTTTGCAAGATCAAGACCAGTTTTTATGGTTTTTCTAAGCCCAAATGATCACTTAGGATGTATTAAGACACTCCTAAGTGATTAATTTCAAAAAGTTGGATTTTTAGTGAAAATCATCAAAAACGGGTTTTCAAGAAATTGGAATTAGAATCAGTGATTCCAAGGCTTAAAACCTGATGTAAAGTAAAGGTTTTAGTCATGGAATGATAGTAAAATGATTAAGTTAAGTAATAAGCACTTAATAAGCGAAAATAGAGGTCTGTAGCTCGAAAATCGAACCCGAAACCAGGCCAGGAATGTTACACGGCCGTGTAACTTTCCAGGCCAAAGTTACACGACCGTGTAACCAAAATGACCAACAAAGTTACACGGCCGTGTAATTTGCAAGGCAAAGTTACACGACCGTGTAACTCACTGAGGAGGAATTTGAGTTTTGATTTTTGGAAGTTTGAGTTATACTTGTCCGTTTGACCCCAAATTTTAAACATAGGTCTATAATGGTTCAAAACTTCATAAAAATTTATCGGAATCGAAATACGACCCTCCGAGGGTACTGTTGTAAAATACGTATAAAATACAATTTAACTAAAGTTGGTCATTCACGAGTTATACACTTGTTTTGACCATTAATGGTATAATAAGGACTCTAACATACTATAGAGTCAATTAAAATGTAAATTAATGTACCATATACCACATATAGGTGCAAGCCAAGTTATCGGACACCGAAAGGGTAAAGAACCGAGGGACGTCTAAACGACATTTCAAGAATTATTCGGTGAGTACATGTAGCATTTTTTTTTTACCCATTTTGGGATACATGGCAAGTAAGTAAGTATTTTCAGATTTCATATATATTATTTTTATATGTGAAAAATATTTGCAAAAATGGTCCACTCTCTAGTTTAAATAGAAAGTTGACTGCTATATTTGAAAGTATGATTCTTGAAGATAGCTTAAATCATGATAGAGATATGTTTGGGTCAAAAGCTTGGCATATAGCCATTTCTCGTGCAAGTAATGTTTTGTTTTCAGAAAAGTATTTTATGTTTGACTGGTATTGTGACTAGCATTGTTAGTAAGGGAACTATGTTCCAACCTACCCGGGTTAGGTAAGGAGTCTACTGGGGACAACCCCTTCGCGAAGTAGACTGCCTCAGCAATTCTACCGTTAGTATTGATCCGTTCTTTCTAATTGTAGAGACTTGGGGTATCACTTATAGTGATTAATGCCCTAAGTATAAAAATCCTAGCAAGTTTATAAAACCAGTCAAAGAAAGCATAAAAGACATTATTTTTGCAAAGTTTGATATATGATGCTTTTGAAAAATAAAAATGTACAATATGTGTATATTATGTAGTTTTGACAAAGATTCATGTTACGAATGTTTATACAAGTTAGTAAAAGAAATTTAAAGTTTGAGTCTAAAACTCATGTAACTCACGAGACAATTTGTCTTACGTATTTTATTTTTATGCCATGTATTCCAGGTTCAGGTATAAGGCTGTGAAATAGTTTGAAGTTGCTAAATAAGCACTAGGTGCAAAGGAGTGGAGCTGAATACAGCTTCCATATTTGGTATTGGTTGAATCCGTTTCTCTTAAGCTTATGGTTTGATATGTATTTGTAACTCCCCTTTTTGATTGTAATTAAACAAATAACATGGTTTTTGTTAAACCATATTTTGTAAAATACGTTTTTATGTATTAAAAATGGTTTGAAAAGTTGGGGCGTTACACAGTAACTGTTGTGTCCGTTGCTCATAATCTTAATGTCTTTTACATCTCTATGTAAATATATGACTTTGTTAATTTTGTTCAAGATATGCAATCATCACCTGACTCTAAGCCAGCTGATTCCAAAATCCTATCCATTGGATCTTTGGATGATTTATTTCTTGCCACAAATGATTTTATTAAGAACTCAATTCTTCATGTGACTCTAAGTCAAAAGATTCCAAAGTCCTGTCCAACTGTACCTTTGGTTGAATTGATCCTATAAAATTACTTTAACAATCATAGAGGACACAATTCATGAATCCAAACACTTTGGATGCATCAACATTACCATTCATGCAATTAAGACACTCATACAACATTTCAAGGATAATTTAAATAAACATGTATTAAAAGAAAATCAACATTTTATAAAAAAAACAAAATATCCTTGAACAATGTACTATATGACAGACAATGTCGCACACATCTAATAACAAGATCATAATATCTAACTAAACTCCAAAATTACATGAGCTTCAGATCCAATCCGAATATGCTCCTATGCAACAACATCCCGCATCCTACAGAGTCCATGCATACAGAGCAAATGTGAGAAACACATCCTGTATCAAGGAATTAAGGATCAGGAGTTCTAAGTTTTAAGATATTCCATGAGTTGCCACACCGTTCGGCTTCGGAGTATTTTTCCAATCTTTCCGTGACTGTGTCCCACCTTGTGGATTCCCAGTTTAAGACATCGAAGAACCGGTCCAGACGATCTGGATCATTTCTTAATATGCCTTATTGCTGGACTCAATCCTGAAGCAGTGGAATCAATGGAACTATGCTTCTCCATGAATGACTCATACAGAGTCAACATTAAATGCATTCCCATGATAGTCTTACCCTGGTGTCCCTTTCTGTACATCTGGATGAACAGATCAGCGAGTCGAGCTAATGCTTAAATCCAGATCAAAAGGGGGTTACCAATTTTATACAGTTTGCCTATGTATCCCTCAATCTTGAGAACATGAAAACGGGTGCTACTTCCTTCTAGCTTGCATACTTCAAATTCTTTGAAGATCCTAGTTCGTTCCTTTTCAACCAGTTCTCGGAACCTTTCCTCAACCAGCTGTGCTAACTCATCTGACTCCAGGAATTCTAAATCCCTACGAAACTCGGGGTCAATTATCAATAGCATGAGGCAACGAACTTCCATTGACTTAATAGTCAAGGGGTCATCCTCATCACAAGCTACTGTGTGATGCCATGCTTTGGTAGAACAAGGAGCAGACACTCAATCAGAGATGGTATGATAGCAAAACTAAGAACCATTCTTCATTTGAGAAGTCACAGTTCAGGCCAGTCAGCCTTACCATACTTAACAGGTGCTTTCTGAAACTCTCAGAAATGGGTGAAGGAGGATAAGGAGGAGAATGACACTTTCTTCAGACATCTATAAAATTTGAACTTATTAGTTTAATTTTAATCATTTTTAAACAATTACCCAATTATATTATTTAACAAGGCTAGGACCCAAAATACCCCAACTATGCTGTGAAGAGGGATGCCGTAATCACAACACAGTGGTCATTAAGGTAGATATACATTTATCAATTTCAATCTTATGAAATTCCTAGATCTGTGAGATTCATTAAACTGTTTAATGGCATGTTTAATCTTGGATATGCTCTACTGTTTGTGACTGGGATGCCGAGGATCACAAACTAGATGTGAATAACCATGCAAATATGCTTGGTAACCTCAATGTCATTTATCATCTCTAATTGATGTGTCGGTTAACCACACACGCTCCATCAACAATGATAAATCATGAGAAACCCATTACCACTCTTTATGAACCCCTATTAGTGTGCCGGTTTGCCACACACGCTCCACTAATGTCTCATAAAGTGTAATGTGCAATTTCATGGATTAGCATCTATTTCACATTTTTCTAAAGTAACTAGATTTGAGATTTTATAAAACTGTTCTAGTACTTTGATTAATAACATTATACTTTTAATGAGATTAAGCGGTCCTATCAAACCCGTTCGGCTAACGACCCTACACTGATCAAAAGAGCGGTGGGTGAGAGTGGACACCCATTAGACCGCCATTTATAGGCAGTCTCCTTATACCCTCCTTATAGATCCGCTTCGTGAATGAGGCCTAGTATTGATTTGACTAACCAATTTATCTTATACATATAATATTAACTTTTAATAATAATAATATATATAAGATGTATTTTAAACCTTTTAAAATATTCTTGGTTTATCTTTTTAATTTTTCGAAATTAAACAATTCATTAAAATTAAATTTAAACCTTTAAATGATTTAATTTATCTTTTAATTAAACAATTAATTAAATTAATTAAATCTAGATAGGCATCACAAATTAATCAAATTAATTTAATCCTATCTTAAAATGTTCTTGGTTTATCTTTTTAATTTTTTCGAAATTAAACAATTAATTAAAAAATTAAATTTAAACCTTCAAATGATTTAATTTATCTTTTAATTAAACAATTAATTAAATTAATTAAATCCAGATGGACATCACAAATTAATCAAATTAATTCAATCCTATCTTAAACTCCCTAATTTTCGAAAAACAAATAATGAGTTTAAGGTAATCCAATTATTAAATAATCAAAAGTTACCAAAAATAGAATACCTTCTAAAACCCTATGCAATTTTCGAAAATAATAAAGGAGAGGGGCTAGGGATTCTAAAACCCTAACCCTAAATTTCGAATAGGCCATATTAGGGTTTATAAGCTTTAAACCCTAATTTTTAGGAAAACATTTATAACAATTCAAATAGAAAACAGCCAAAAGCTATGATACTACTAAAAGGTTTTCTGCAAATCTATGAACTAAAACCCTAAGTTCACATGCAACCTAAATTGGATCTATGTTTTCTAACTTTGAACATATAAATAATTCCTAAAAGGCCAACAGAAAAATTGCTTAAACAAAAATCAGAAAAACTAACCTTTATGTTTTTCTTGGAAGCTAAGCAACGAAAATTCCTTACCTCAAATGAAGTCACACCCAAGCCTTGAGGAGAGTCACGAAATTCTTGAGAGATTATGTGTAAAATTGGCGCAGAAATAAGGTCCCCCAGGGTCCCTATTTATAGGCTCCAGCAGATAACCTGATAAGCCTTAGAGATAAACCTTTTTGAATTCAAATAAGATAAACCTTTTATCTTACAATTCAAACTCTATTTATCTTTATTATAATAATCGAAATTATATATATATATCCAATATATAAGTTTCGCTAATTATTATCCTGCTAAATATGTCACTTACTCAACTATTTAATAATTACAATTCAGCCCCTGCACCTTTAATTAATCAAATTAATCACCAAATTAAATCCAATTAATTCCAGATTAATTTCTAATTAATTAATATAGTTTCTAATTAATATATTATCACTTTAATATATTAATAAACTATTTATTTTATTTCTATTGATTTATTAATCACATAATAAATCAACCTTTCTCTCTCCTGGAATTTCTACCAAACCTCTAGCTATGAGCGCAACCCAAATGGACTTTGCTACTATTAATTAGGTAAATACAAATTATTAGTCATGGCTTAGACACCTAATCCAACAACTATGACTCACGAAGTGCAGTTACAGCAGACAATATCCCTTCAGATTCATTTCAGTTCTGTTGAGAGCGTTTCTCTAAAAATCAATCTCATGACTCTCAGTATCGCCTCACTCAACCATTCTTGCTCAGAATGTAGGTACATTTCTATCTATGTTGCTTTCTTTTGATGATTCAATTACTCCCACTACTTCTTTAGGCCAGGTGTAAAATCAGCCAAATTATCACATAAACTGAGTCTCGCCCTTAGGTTCTCTTATTTGGAAGCAACCGGGCTCACCAATGCTTCCAAGTAGTAGGATTGCTTATCCGTACCAACTTAGTGTTTTACCACTAATCGGTATGGTCACCCAGATCATAACACCTTATAATGGTGACCAATATTACTGGTTTGCTAAGAGAAGGGTATGTCATGTTTAACAGGACTCTGATTCCTGGTGAAGCCCTAGTGATGACTATAGGTTCTTTCACTTGTCTAATCCTCGAACTCCTTCAGGATTACTCTTGCTCCCACTGTTTCCTTAGAATGTGAGTCATTTCAAAAAGAACTATTCTTTCATAAGTACTTGCGGGAAGACCAATGAAGTGACACTGCTGATCAGGTTCAGGCCAATCATGAGGTTCGGACGAATGCTACATGATCCTGGACCCTCTATGTACAAGTGGGGATGAACCCTGCTTTACACTCTAGACAGTGTCTGTGCAACCTACTTAATCCAATATGTGGTCGGAAAATGGTTTTACGGTCTGACTGGTTGAATATTTAATTTATCGAAACTTATCGGAAGTGTATCCAATACATTGAGGATCGAACTATTTCGACCAATGCTCAATCTTCTTCGCTAAGACACATTATAACCTTTAATGTTCTTGGAAGAGGATGAACTGTGAAACATTTTCTCAGTTTATGTTTTTCACTCAGACTATGTTGATCTTTATACTTCCTTTGAAGTCCTTGAACAGTTCAAGGTTTCAATCACTTATTATGATAAGTGATGTCATATTTGTCATACTATTTGGCAAATATTTTGAAGTATAATTAATTGTAGTTTTGTAGATTCGACCAATTCACTAATTTGTCCATTGCTTAATGTCTTTTACATCTCCATGTAAATTTATGACTTTGTTAATTTGTTCAAGATATGCATTCATCACTTGACTCTAGGCCAACTGATTCCAAAATCCTATTAATTGGATCTTTAGGTGATGCATTTCTTGCAACAATTAATTTTATTAAGAGATCACTTCATCGTATGACTCCAAGTCAAATGATTCCAAAGTTATGTCCATATGGACCTTTGGTTGAAGCGATTCTTATTAAAATTTGACTTTAACAATCACACAACATGTGTGACAAATCCAACACCATTTGGATGCATCAACATTCAAGTTATTACTATTAATGCAATTAACACATTCATACAACATTTCAAGGATAATTTAACCAACCAAGTGTTAAAAGAAAAATCGACGTTTTATTAAATAAAAAAATATCCTCAAAAAATGTACTATATGATAACAATGTCATACGCATTTACAAGCTAATAACCAAATCAAATATCTAACTAAACTTCAAAACTACACGAGCTCGTGATCCAATCTGAATGTGCTCCTATGCATCAATGTCCCGCATCCTATTGAGTCCCTGCATACAAAGAAAACGTGACAATCACATCCTGTATCAAGGAATTAAGGATAAGAAGTTTTGAGTTTTAGATATACCTGAGTTGCCAAACGATTTCCAATCTTTCTGTGACTGTATCCCTCCCTGTGGATTCCCAGTTTGAGACACCTCAGAACCGGTCCAGACGATCTGGATCGTTTCTTTATGCGTCTCATCAATGGACTCAATCCCAAAGTAGCTGAATCAGTGGAACCATGCTTCTCCATGAGTGACTCATACAAAGTCAGCATTGAACGCATGTCCATGATAGTCTTGTCCTGGTTACCCTTCCTGTACATCTGGATGAACATATTGTACTGGCTAGTCAGCGAGGCGAGTAAGATGTTGATAATCATCTCCTGATTAAGAGGGTGACCAAGTTTGCACAGCTCGCCTATGTATCCCTTAATCTTGAAAACATGCGAACCAACGCTACTTCCTTCTTTTAGCTTGCACTATCCAAGCTCTTTGAAGATCCTAGCTCGTTCCTCTTCAACCGACTTTCGAAACTTTTCCTTAACCAGTAGTGTTAACTCATATGTGAAGGGTTTCTATGCAATCAATGAACAAATAATAACTTATGGTTCACATGCAACCATAAGATGATCTATGTTTTCTTCTATGAAGATAAGAACTAAAACCTAAGGGAACAATTAATTTCTAAAGATCAAAACTGAGAAAACCAACCTTTTGATCTTATGATCTTGAAGCAAGCAGCAAAGGAATCCTACCTCAAATGCAAGTCACACCCAAAGCAATGGAGAAGACAGTCCAGCAGAGTAATATTGGTTCAAGTTGGTGCACAAAAGGAGGTACCAGGTGCCTCCTTTTATAGCCTCCAAGGGTTACAGCTGAAACCCTAAGGAGCATCCTTAGTGGATAAGCCTGCTGGCCACTTGGAACAGGCTTCTAAAACCCTGAGAGGGTTTTCACCAAACCCTAGAGGGATCCCCAGGGTGGCGCCACTTTTGCCCCTGGCTTATCATTTGCCAGTTATTCAACTATTGAATAATTACAAGTCAGCCCCTGCACCTTTAATTAATTAATTTAATCACTAAATTAAATCCAATTAATTCTAGATTAAATCTTAATTAATTATTATAGTTTCTACTATATTAACACTTAAATATATTAATAAACCAATTAATTAATTCTATTGATTTATTAAACAATTAATAAATCAACCTCTTACTCTACTGAACTCTATCCTAACCTCCCGCTATGAGGGCAACCCAAATGGACATATGCTTCAATTAATAAGATGAACATAATTATAAGTCATGGCTTAGACACCTAATCCAATAATATGGCCCCAGGAATTCAAAATCCCTATGGATGGCGGGGTCAATGGTCAATAGCATGAGGCTACGAACTTCTTTGGACTCATCAATCAAGTAGTCATGATCATCACGAAGCTGCTGTGTGATGCCATGTTTCGGTAGGTGGGGAAGTGGACACTCAATCAGATATGGCGTGCTTTCATATCTCATAACCAGTTTCTACTGGCGAAGTTCATCCACCTGAAGCCAATCCACCTTGTTCAGTCCAGTCAACTTATCCATATTTAATAGGTACTTTCTGAAGCTCTCAAAAATGGGTGTTGGAGGAGGAGGATGAGAGTTGACACTGGCATCAGACATCTATAAAATCAGAATTTATTAGTTTAACTTGATCCTTTTAAATAATTACTCAATTTATTATTTAATAAGGCTAGGACCCAAAATCTCACAACTATGGTGTGAAGAGGGATGTCGTAATCACAACACAATGGTCATTAAGGCAGATATATTTTTATCAATTTCAGTCTTATAAAATTCCTAGATCTGTGAATCTCATTGACCGAGGTCAATGGCATGTTTAATCTCGGATTATGTTATTCTATTTGTGACTGAGATGCCGAGGATCACAAACAAGGTATGAATAACCATGCAAATTGCTTGGTAATCTCAATGTCATTTATCATCTCAAATTGATGTGTTGGTAAACCACACACGCTCCATTAACAATGATAATTCATGCGATACCCGTTACCACTCTTTATGAATCCCTATTAGTGTGTCGGTTAACCACACATGCTCCACTAATGATTCATAAAGTGTAATGTGCAATTTCATGGGTTAGCATACTTTTCACATTTTCCTAAAGTAACTAGATTGGGATTTTATTAAAGTTCTACTACTTTTGTCTAATAACATTATACTTTTAATGAGATTAGGTTGTCCTATCAAATCCGTTATGCTAACGACCCTCCACTGATCAAGGAAGCGGTGGGTGAGAGTGGACACCCATTCAACCGCCATTTTATAGGCAGTTTCCTTATACCCCCCCTTATAGATCAGCTTTGTGAATGAGGCATACTAGCGATTTGACTGACTGATTTTTATACATATAGATATTTACTTTTAATAATAATATATATAAGATGTATTTTAAACTTTTAAAATACTAGGTTTAAATTTCAAGCATTTAAATGATTTAATATAAATCTTTTAATTAACAATTAATTAAATAATTAAATCAAATAAGGAGTAACTAATCAAATAATTTAATCCTAATCCTAACCGTCTAATTTTTGAAAAATAGGGTAAAGGATTTATCCATTTATTAATTAATCATAATTACCAAAACAGCAAATCATAACACCCTACAGATTATCGAAAACAGGGGAGGAGACTAGGGTATCAAAACCTAGCCCAAGTCGAAATTTATGGCCCATAGGATTTAATGTAAGAACCCGCGAAAAAGTCAAAAAGGGTAAAACCGTCTTTTGTCACGTTGTACGATTATTATGTGTAATAATATGTAATTTTAAAATACGATAATGAGAAATAAAAGTTTATGAGAAATTTGAAGTTTTGCCGCGTGAATAGTGAAAAATGGCCAAAAAGGGCAAAATGGTCATTTGACATGAAAATGACCAAAAATGTCAAGAAAATGTAAAGTTGGAAGTAATGAAGCATAAATGGTAAAGTTATGACCTTTGGACCATTTTTGAAGGAAAGTTTGGAAGTTAGGGACTAAAATGTAATTATTTTATAAATATTAATTATATTAATAAGAGAGTAATTACTCTCATTTCCCAGAAGTATGCAGAGGATTCTAGAGAGCACGAGAGAGAGCTAGAGAGAAGAAGAAGTTCTTGAGGGTTTGCCAAGAAATCAAAGGAATCAAGGGTTGGAATTGGTGATTCCAAGGTAAGATTTCCTTTGTTTAACCTAGTTTTTGTGGGTGTGTTCTTGATTTGGTTCCTTGGGTTGAATGGAAACTGAAATTGCAGTTATACATCATGTGGGTTAAGTAGCTAATGCTTCTAATAAGCCATTAGTTAAGAACTTAACCCAAAAACATGAAAGTAGAATGCTATTCTTGAGAATTTTCAAGTTTAGCCAAGAACTTTAATTCCTGCAATTGATCTATTAAAGTGTTTTTAGTGACTTAAAACTTGTTATTAGTCAAGGGTTTTAGTCCTAGAACAAACCCCATACGAATAAGAACTGAAATAAGTGCTTAATGGGTGAAAACTGCGTGCTACAGTGCACAAATCGCGACTGATCAGGCCACTGCCCAGGCGCCAGGCGCAGTGCGCCCAGGACCAGGGCGGGGTGCGCCCAGGCGCAGTGTGCCCCTAGCCAGGCGTAGTGCGCCCTCAGACAGGGACCAAAATTGTTAGAAATTTCAAATATTCCAAACGCTAGAAACCCTAGCTAGACATGTCCGATTGACCTGAAATTTTAGCCATAACCCTAAAATGGTATAAGAACATGTTGGGAATGGTCAAATCCGCAATCCGACCTTGCGGAAAAGTCACTGTAGCGGCAGTGGCTAAAATCACTATTCATGTTAAAACTTGATTTTTGGAAATTGAGTTAGACTTGTCCAATTGACTTCAAATTTGAAACACAAGTCTAATATGGCCTAAGATTTCATGGAAAAGAGTCGAAACTGAAATACGACCCCTCGGGGGTACTGTAGCAAAATACGCGTATTCCGGAGAAAATTATAAAATGAGTTTATTAATGGTTAACTAATTAGTATAACCTGAAGTTGAGTCGTATGAGACCTTAGAACTGTAAAGTCAGTTGTATTATGTATTTAATAAGTATATATACGTGATAATTGTATAGGTGGTGCTTCAAACATTGTTGAGCACGGAAAAGGGAAAGGTGTGCGAGAAGCTTAGTGATTTATAACTATATCAAGGTGAGTTTTATGAGGATTTTTCTAGTACATAGAAAAATGATATTTTCAGAAAAGTATGAGATTTCCAAATGTTTTAGATACTAAAGTTTGGAAATAGTTTTGAAAGTAGCTCCAAGAGCTAAGTGTTTAAAAGAGATTTTAAAGAAGATATAAAGAAGTTCAGTTTTTAAAAGTAGTATAGTTTGTAAAGTTTTGAAAGAAGCTCCATATGAGAGCTAAAGATTTTGAAGTTAGTTTTAAAGTGATTTTCAAGAGTATGAGTCAAAGAGTTAAAGTTTGAGTTTGTTTTACAAATTGTGTCCCATTTTGACCAATTTGAGATGAAATGAAGTAAGAAAGAAAGAAGTATGAGCCAGTTGTCCGGACTAGGATCACCCACATAATCGGGGGATCAGAAGACACTACTGGGATGGTACCTCCCGTCGCGAAGTAGTTGTCTAGCTTAGTATACCCTTGTGCTTGAATTCGTTCCAAGTCACAAAGGGGAGACAGAATGAGCATAACCGAGTGGGCAGATCTGTTCTGTCCCGCGAGGGGAGCTAGTTGAATGAATTAATTAACTTAATTCATAAGTTTTCAGTTGGTCACGAGAAAATGAGAAAGAAAGCAGTTTTATGAAAGAAAGTCTTTTTAAAGTTTGAAAGTAAAGAAGAAAATATATTTTGAGATTTATGAAATAAATCAATTTTGAACAGTGTAATTTTAATATTTCAAGTTTTGAACAGAAAAGCTTTTGGGTCTAAACCCATATTACTCACGAGGCTTTATGTCTCACGTATACTATTTTTGAAATGCTATGTACTTAGGTGAAAGGAGCAAAGGCTGCAGTTGGGACCGGTTTAAATACTGTAAGTTTAAATTATGGTATATGTATTGAGTCTGTAATACCCCCTCGAGTTAAGTTTGTAAAATAAATATAAAAAAAAATAAATTTAAGTGGCTATTTTATAGTCACGAGTTGTAAAAATATGTTTGAAAACTGTATTTGTACTTTAAATATGGTTTGAGAAAAGGGGTGTTACAGTTTTGGTATCAGAGCCATAGTTTAAGCGAACTAGGTGTCAGTACTTGAACCTAGACTTAAACTATGTAGGAGTTAAGTAGAGTGTATACTTGAGTATGATGTAGAAAGTAAGTAGAGATAGAAGTAAATTAATAACAGTGGAACATGAGTCCTGGTGGTAAACTAAAAGCAAATGTGTATAGGTGGTTATAATAATATGGGCCCGTACTATTCTAATCACAGGATATACATTTGAGTCTGGTGGAACCACACAGGAATTATGTGAAGCTGTAAGAGATAAGTGTAAGAGGTTTGAGGGGTATAAATTCAGTATACCTATGGAAGAAAATCCAGTATGACTGGAAATACTAAAGTATAAAAGAAAAAGTGTTAAAGATGAAGTAACAAATATGAAGTATGTAGTGGAAAAAAAAAAACCTCATACCTTGTATGAATCAGGGTAAAGTATATGTAATAAAACATAAGAAAGTATGAGTAAAGAGCACTGAAAATAAGATGACAAGAATGCTAAAGTAATGAAGGAGAAAAGTTTAATTTTGTGGTTAAGATAACCACTGTATAATGTATTGAAAGTGTTAATAGAAGTAATGGAGTATATAGTACAATTATAAAAGAAAGAGTATAACTAAAAAAAAATTCTGTTGTTTAACGGAAACGAATTATGATTATGGAATAAAAATAAGAGTAATGTCACTACAGTGACCAAAGAAAGAAAGATTGGAAAAGAAAGTGAATACAGATATATGAATGAAATTCATATAAGAAAGAAGAATGAAAACCTTTAAGTAAAACGAGTAAAAAGTAAACGAGCTGGGTTTGCAATTGTAGACAAACCCAAAAGAGGTATAAAAGAGTACATAATACATAATGAGAAGTAGTATGATGTGTTGTTTATAAACAACCAAGAGATTAAAGTATATATATATATATATATATATATATATATATATATATATATATATATATATATATATATATATATATAAGCTATGAGTAAATAAGATAGTATAAAATGAAAGCAAAATACTTAATCAAGTATTAGAAGAGGAATCAAAGACAGAAAAGAAAGCGTAAGAAATGGGAAGTTGTGACTTCCAAACTCGAAAGAAGTATGACAATAAATGATATCCAATGATTGGAATAAATAAATAAGTCGTAAGTATAGTGCTATAATGAGTAATATAACAAAGTAGGTTACCTAAAAAAATAGTTAAAGACTATGAGCAAGATGCATTGTTATAATGCAAGAGAATGAGTTGAAAGATAAAGATTTAATGCCTAATCAAGTGTTGGGCGAAAAGTTAAAGATAAGACAGATAATGATGATAATGAGAAAAATATAAAGACAGTTATTAAAGAAATGGCCATTTGAAATCAGATTTAGTGATCATATAAATATGAAATAAGACGAATTGAGAATGATAAAAGGATAACCAAAAGAATGTGAGAAAAAAATGACTAAAAGTCATAAATAACACGAGATAAAGAGTAAAAGTGAATATCCAGATAAGTCTTAGACAAAGAGTCAAATATGAAATAAGAACTAAAATAAAGAGACAGGAAGTTACTACCTCTAAGCGGAAGTAACGGGTAAAAGTAGCCAAAGATTAGAAAAAAAAAATGGTCGGTACATGACTAGTAGTTATGGAACGTAAGAAAGTGTATTGCGTATATCGCTTTAAGATATACATAAATAAAGAGAGTAAAGAAAAGAAGCTTAAAGGAAAGAACAATGTAATGTGTTGGGCATATAGCCTTATGACACATAGAGTGCAATGGTAAAAAGAATAATAAAAGAAATTTTGAGTATCAAACCTAGAAAGTTTACAAGTAAAACATGAAAAAAAAAAGAGAGACTAAATGTTTATGAAATATGGTTAAAATACAGTCAGGATAAAGAGAGAAGTAAAAGTATATTTTTTTGGCATTAGCCATAGCAAGTAAAGAGTAAGCAATAGATAGAATGCTAAACTAAGCATTAGTGTGAGAAATAAGAACTACACGAAAATATTAAAACATAAGTAATAAGATGAGAATGGTACATGGGGTACCTAAGAAGATAAGAAGTGTACTCATAAGGGTACAGCAAGAAAGCTGAGAAATGAAATGGACAAGATTATATCAGAAAGAATAATGAGTAAAAGAGATTGAAATCTCCTAAATTATAAAGGAAAATGAAAGAGGTATATAGATTGTTAATATGTCAAAAGGTGAAAATGATATAAGTAAAGAGTGATACAAGACATGTAATTATAAAAGTAATACATGCAGGTAACAAGATGATAAAGATAATATGAGACTTAAGTCTAATGATAAGAAAGAAGTAATTAGAAATGTAGATTGACTGTTGGAAAGTCAATTTTCTATAATAAAGTATGAAGTGATAGAGCTTCTAAAATAAGAGAGAGAAAGTAAATTTAAAATATGAAATTTATTCAAGTAAGAAGAATAAGTAAAAGATTTTATTACATTAAAAGAGAAGTCGAGTAATGCGTCTGTCCTTATATTACCAGATGGGACAGAATATTTTGAAGTATACAGCAATACCTCACATAGAGGACTCAGCTGTGTTTAGATGCAGAGGAGTAAGAGTATAGCATATGTTCCCAGATAGTTGAAAGAAAGTATAGTACTTATGATATAGAGCTAATAGCAATAGTATTTGCCTTGAAAATTGGAGGCATTACCTGTATGGAACAAAGCGCAAGCTATTCACTGATCACAAGAGTTTGCAGTATGTGTTCACTCAAATAGAGCTGAACATAAGACAGAAAAGATAGTTAGAGTGATCAGTGATTATGTTAGCGAGATTGTATACCATTCAGGAAAGCAAGTGTAGTAGCAGATGCATTGAATAGAAAAGTTCCAGAGAAAAGTCTCAATGCAAGATTGATACATATATAACTAATGCCCAGTATTACAGAACAGATTAAAGCAGTCCAACAAAAAGTTGGAAAAAGCATAGAATTGAAAGATGAGAAACGAGGAAGACATGCAGTTTGAGATAAGTAGACAATAGCTAAGGACTTCTAGAACTCGCAATTGGGTACCGAAAGCAGGAGGTTTGAGGAAGCTGATTTTAGAAGAGTCGCATAAGTCAAAGTATTCCATACATCCAGGGAATACCAAGACTTACCAAGATCTTAAAAGACAGTACTGGTGGCCTGGAATGAAGAAGAGGATAGCTAAGTACAACTCCAAGTGTGTCATTTGTACACAAGTCAAGGCGAAACATCAGGTCCCGCATGAAGATGCTCAGTTACTACACATTCCAGCCGGAAAGTGAGAAGACGTAACCATAGACTTTATTGTCGGGTTACTGAGAACGAGAAGAGAAGAGGTTATGATAGTATTAATATATGGGTCATAGTGGACCGGTTGACCAAGAGTGCACTATTTCTAGCCATAAAAGAAACTACTCCATTGGAGCAGTTAGACCAGTTGTATATAGATGAAGTGTTAAGAAGATATGGTGCACCGTTGTCTATCGTGTCAAACAGAGACCCCAGATTTACCTCTAACTTTTGGAGAGCTTCACAAGATAAAATGGGGACGAGAATTCAGCTAAGTACAACGAATCATCCACAAACGGATGGTCAGAGTGAACGAACAACTCAGACAGTAGAAGACATGTTACGATCGTGTGGGATGAGTTTTGGAGGTAGTTGGGATGAACACCTGCCTTTAGTGGAGTTTGCATACAACAACAGCTATCATTCTAGCATTAAAATGCCACCTTTTGAGGCATTGTATGGCAGAAAGGGTAGAACTCCTTTGTGCTGGTTAGAGGCTGGTGAGACTAAGCTTACGGGGCCAGAGATTGTTAGAGTAATTAATGAAAAGATTGGAGTAATTCAAGCCAACATGAAAGCAGCACAAGACCGGCAAAAGAGTTACTCGAATCTAAAGAAGAGACCGTATGACTTACAAAAAAGAGATTTGGTGATGATAAAAGTGTCGCCATGGAAAGGAGTAGTCAGATTTGGCAAAAGAGGAAAGTTGAGTCCAAGATACATTGGACCTTTTAGAATCCTGAAGAGAGTTGGTTTACAAGCGTTCAAGATAGAATTACCACCTGAACTCAGTGGAATACATGATACCTTTCATGTATGCTACTTGAAAAAGTACTTTGGTAAAGAAGAGCTAGTAATACCGTATACGGATTTGAAAGTGGAGACTCCTAGCAGAATGATAGAAGAACCTGAAGCGATTCTAGAGATGCAGACCAAAAAGCTAAGAAACAAAGACATTGATCTTGTACTAGTCAAGTGGAAGCATCCCTTAGGGTCAAACTTGACTTGGGAGACGTTAGAAGAAATGAAGAGAAGATATCCGAATTTCACGGATTACGAAAAGATTCCGAGGACGGAATCCGCTTAAGGAGGGGTGACTGTAAGAACCCGCGAAAAAGTCAAAAAGGGTAAAACCGTCTTTTGTCACGTTGTACGATTATTATGTGTAATAATATGTAATTTTAAAATACGATAATGAGAAATAAAAGTTTATGAGAAATTTGAAGTTTTGCCGCGTGAATAGTGAAAAATGGCCAAAAAGGGCAAAATGGTCATTTGACATGAAAATGACCAAAAATGTCAAGAAAATGTAAAGTTGGAAGTAATGAAGCATAAATGGTAAAGTTATGACCTTTGGACCATTTTTGAAAGAAAGTTTGGAAGTTAGGGACTAAAATGTAATTATTTTATAAATATTAATTATATTAATAAGAGAGTAATTACTCTCATTTCCCAGAAGTATGCAGAGGATTCTAGAGAGCACGAGAGAGAGCTAGAGAGAAGAAGAAGTTCTTGAGGGTTTGCCAAGAAATCAAAGGAATCAAGGGTTGGAATTGGTGATTCCAAGGTAAGATTTCCTTTGTTTAACCTAGTTTTTGTGGGTGTGTTCTTGATTTGGTTCCTTGGGTTGAATGGAAACTGAAATTGCAGTTATACATCATGTGGGTTAAGTAGCTAATGCTTCTAATAAGCCATTAGTTAAGAACTTAACCCAAAAACATGAAAGTAGAATGCTATTCTTGAGAATTTTCAAGTTTAGCCAAGAACTTTAATTCCTGCAATTGATCTATTAAAGTGTTTTTAGTGACTTAAAACTTGTTATTAGTCAAGGGTTTTAGTCCTAGAACAAACCCCATACGAATAAGAACTGAAATAAGTGCTTAATGGGTGAAAACTGCGTGCTACAGTGCACAAATCGCGACTGATCAGGCCACTGCCCAGGCGCCAGGCGCAGTGCGCCCAGGACCAGGGCGGGGTGCGCCCAGGCGCAGTGCGCCCCTAGCCAGGCGTAGTGCGCCCTCAGACAGGGACCAAAATTGTTAGAAATTTCAAATATTCCAAACGCTAGAAACCCTAGCTAGACATGTCCGATTGACCTGAAATTTTAGCCATAACCCTAAAATGGTATAAGAACATGTTGGGAATGGTCAAATCCGCAATCCGACCTTGCGGAAAAGTCACTGTAGCGGCAGTGGCTAAAATCACTATTCATGTTAAAACTTGATTTTTGGAAATTGAGTTAGACTTGTCCAATTGACTTCAAATTTGAAACACAAGTCTAATATGGCCTAAGATTTCATGGAAAAGAGTCGGAACTGAAATACGACCCCTCGGGGGTACTGTAGCAAAATACGCGTATTCCGGAGAAAATTATAAAATGAGTTTATTAATGGTTAACTAATTAGTATAACCTGAAGTTGAGTCGTATGAGACCTTAGAACTGTAAAGTCAGTTGTATTATGTATTTAATAAGTATATATACGTGATAATTGTATAGGTGGTGCTTCAAACATTGTTGAGCACGGAAAAGGGAAAGGTGTGCGAGAAGCTTAGTGATTTATAACTATATCAAGGTGAGTTTTATGAGGATTTTTCTAGTACATAGAAAAATGATATTTTCAGAAAAGTATGAGATTTCCAAATGTTTTAGATACTAAAGTTTGGAAATAGTTTTGAAAGTAGCTCCAAGAGCTAAGTGTTTAAAAGAGATTTTAAAGAAGATATAAAGAAGTTCAGTTTTTAAAAGTAGTATAGTTTGTAAAGTTTTGAAAGAAGCTCCATATGAGAGCTAAAGATTTTGAAGTTAGTTTTAAAGTGATTTTCAAGAGTATGAGTCAAAGAGTTAAAGTTTGAGTTTGTTTTACAAATTGTGTCCCATTTTGACCAATTTGAGATGAAATGAAGTAAGAAAGAAAGAAGTATGAGCCAGTTGTCCGGACTAGGATCACCCACATAATCGGGGGATCAGAAGACACTACTGGGATGGTACCTCCCGTCGCGAAGTAGTTGTCTAGCTTAGTATACCCTTGTGCTTGAATTCGTTCCAAGTCACAAAGGGGAGACAGAATGAGCATAACCGAGTGGGCAGATCTGTTCTGTCCCGCAAGGGGAGCTAGTTGAATGAATTAATTAACTTAATTCATAAGTTTTCAGTTGGTCACGAGAAAATGAGAAAGAAAGCAGTTTTATGAAAGAAAGTCTTTTTAAAGTTTGAAAGTAAAGAAGAAAATATATTTTGAGATTTATGAAATAAATCAATTTTGAACAGTGTAATTTTAATATTTCAAGTTTTGAACAGAAAAGCTTTTGGGTCTAAACCCATATTACTCACGAGGCTTTATGTCTCACGTATACTATTTTTGAAATGCTATGTACTTAGGTGAAAGGAGCAAAGGCTGCAGTTGGGACCGGTTTAAATACTGTAAGTTTAAATTATGGTATCTGTATTGAGTCTGTAATACCCCCTCGAGTTAAGTTTGTAAAATAAATATAAAAAAAAAAATTTAAGTGGCTATTTTATAGTCACGAGTTGTAAAAATATGTTTGAAAACTGTATTTGTACTTTAAATATGGTTTGAGAAAAGGGTTGTTACATTTAATCTCAATAAACCCTAATTGATCAAGTTCTCCAATTATAGCAATTCAATAGAAAACAAAACTTTGACTCTGATACCACAGATGGGAAATAGGCATAACAAATAAACTTAAACTCTTAAGTTCACATGCAACCTAAAGGATCTATGTTTTATCTATTGAACATATAAATAAGAACATCTAAATGAAACCCTAGGAATAATTAAAATTACTAAAAAGGGTTTCGGGATTATATACCTAACTGTTATTATAGCAAACAACAATTAATCCTTGTCTCGTTGTTCTCTCGGAAGCAAGCACCACAAATGTCATGCCTCTAATGGTTCACACTCAAAAGTCCAAGCAATTGTTAATCATCTTAATTATCTTATTAAGAAAAGCTCGCTATAAAACCTTAGAGAAGGATTATAGATTCTGCTTGAGAGAGAAAAGAGAAATTTCTAGAGAACTGTCTACAGGAATGGGGCAGAGAATAATGTGACAGGGGAGTCGTATTTATTGCTTCAAAAATGATAAGAATAAACCTTATTTAGATTCAAACAAAGATAAACATTTTATCTTCAAACCCTTTCCGGCTGTACGTGACGCGCGCGTCGCGGCACTCCATGCCCGCGCCGCGCGTGTTACTTCGACCAGAAGTTTCTATTGTTCAACTATTTAACAATTACAATCCAGCCCATGCACTTTTAATTAATCCTAAATTAATCCCAATTAATTCTGATTAATTCCAAACTAGTTTCTAATTAGTTTATCATCACATAATAAATTAATAAACTATTTTCTCTCTCTCTTTCTCTCTCTCTCTCTCTCTCTCTCTCTTTCTATTAACCTTAATACCATTTGGACTACTAAGGGCAACCCAAAAGTACGTTGTCATTATCAATTCAAGTACTTATATCAATTATAGTTATGGCTTAGACACTTAATCCAACAATAAATTGCTGTCTTTAAAGCTTCTCCCCAAAGGGATTCTGGTAATGAAGAATGACCAATCATACTTCATACCATATCCTTTAGAGTACAATTTCGTCATTGGCTACACCATTCATGCTAGGTTTTCATGGCATTGTATATTGCGTAACAATTCCACAATCTTTGACAAAAAGCGTGAAGGGTCCTGGACATTGTTATCTAGATCCATCATACCTTCTATAGTATTCACCACCACGGTCGGATCTGACAGCTTTAATTTTCTTTCCAAGTTGAAGTTCAACTTCAACTTTGAAAGACTTGAAAACATCCAATGACTGTGACTTTTCATGTATCAAATATAGATAACCAAAATGAGAATAGTCATCTATGAATGTAATAAAATACCGTTGACTATTCCAAGAAGGTGTAGGGAATGGAGCACATATATTAGTTCTAGAACATCCTTAGCTCGATTGGCAATTAGTTTTCTACTATCAGTTTGTTTCCCCTTAATGCAGTCAATACAAACTTTAAAAATTTGTCATATCTAGGGGTCAAGAATTCCATCTAACACTAGCCTCTGAATTCTTTGTTTAGATATGTGACCTAATCGCTTATGCCATAGAGTGGCGGAATTGTCATTCAGTTTTCACTATGTACCATGCAAGTTTATATGTAAGATTCCATTATAAGAATTAACTATATCAAGCATGTATAATCTATCAATTAAAGAACAGCCACCTATAAATTTGGTATTTTGATAAATACTTGTTTTTCCATTTCCATGTGAACAAAAAAAAACCATGATTTGTCCAAAACAGAAGTAGAAATCAAATTCCGTCTAAAAGACGACACTACAAAATTCTCAAATAAATCCAAATGAAAACCGGTCTTTACTAGTAATCTAAATGTTCCGACTGCCTCCACACAAACTTTATTGCCATCGCCCCAAAAGACGAATCTCTCAACATTAGTTGGCGGTCTCCTCCAGAGGCAACCCTGCATAGACACATTTATGTGAGTATTAGCAGCGGAATCTACCCACCAATATGTTTAGGATAAAATAAAAATTTACTTCAGAACAAACTAAAGTAAAAAAATTACCCTTCTTTACATGCCATGCAACATATTTGGGACACTCTTTCTTGCAGAGAAAACAAGTAAATTCATTTGCTTGCTTCTTATTTGATATGGTTGTTTTGCATTATCCTCAGTTCTCCTCTTCTCTTTATTCATGGAGGAAATTGTCAAGTAATCTCAGAAATAGAGCCCCGAAACGCTTCCGGAATGGAGCGTTTCATGATCATTAGGCACATACGATTTGACCGATCCCATTTCTCAACCTTTAGAGGTTCGGGGTTTTCAACAGTAGGAATGGGTCGTTCATCCCGTAATGCCAAATCAAGATCCATACAATCGAACACAATTTTCACGGTTTCTTTCCATATTTTAAAGTTCGTCCCATTATGCATAGGGTTGTTATTTACTTGACTTGACATGTTTGATGCGATAGCAATACAAACTAAATCCACAAACAAACGAAAATTTAATATACTCACATTAAAATTGTCTTTGGACTAATCGTAATTCACATAAATAACATTTTATAATCATCGCATATTTACCATCGTAGGCACATAGTTATTCGGCCAAATTGCATATTTGTTTGGGCCGATCACAACTCGTTGAATAATTTTACACAAACATCTGTTATATTTGTTAAACTAATGTACACAAAAGGGATTACTTTGTCAACAGTATATTTCGATTAATTTAACTAAAATATAATAGACAAGACAAAAATGTTTCCAACCAAAAAATCATTAAATTGTAGTAAATGCCCATTTAAAATTTTGTCAAATTCAATGAGTTCGTGAGTTCCTTAAGTTAATAATTCTTCTTTTAATTAAATTGCGTGTTTTTTGGATTTGTGACATGGGGTTTTTTTTCAGGTTGTCACACGCGGATCTTTTGCTACATCCGGGTCGGTTATGTTCAGATCTTTAAGGCTCCGGTTTACACGTGTTTGTTGTTGCTTTTTCCTCTTCCACGTTCTTCTGCTTTGTCACACGCGACTTTCTCGATGTTGTCTTTTCCACCGGTTCTCCACCGACTGTGTGGATTTTCTGTCTTGTACACCACCACTGTGTGGGTTTTCCGTCTTCGCGTCGGTGTACTGTGGTGACAAATTTCTCCTACCCGTTGTCCCCTTTCTTGGCCTTCAAATACGTTACCATGGCAAAAATCAAAAGAAAATGGGGGAAAGAAGAAGGAGATTCGGGAGAGACAAGATCGACACACACCACACACACACTCGTGCGTGTGAGACTGCGACCAAAGAAAGAACGTCGGCGACTGTGGTTCCGGCGAAATCAGGTGGCGTCGGCGAGTGTCGTTTCCGGTGAAACGCCATTGCAGATGGCGGAAGGGCTGGCGGACTGCGGCGTACGACTAATGGTGATGATAGAAAGGTTTTGTTAGTCTGGTCTCTTGCATGCATCAGATCTAACCTGCTGATTTCACGGTTTTTAGTCAAGAACTCAAGGTAAATCTCCATTTCTCTCTACATCTGCAACTCTTCTCGATTCGCCGTTTCCTCCTAATCGGATTAAAAAATTCTATCATCCGACCATACCAGGTTATGGATCTGGTGGATAGGCCCCTCATCATTAACGAAATTATAAGTTGGAGTAAAAAGAAAATCGAAAGGTTTATGGGGTGAATATGGAAAAAAACTATGATTGATTGTGTTGGCAATTCTTGGATAAAACGTTAAGAAAGTTTTATAGGAAACCACAAGTTATAAGGATTGAAACCGGTACAGTGCACATGGTGGATTTGATAATTATTAACTTTTTATTTTTATCTTTTTTATTTTGGGTTCAGGAATGGGTTACAGAAGCTGGACAAGATTAAAGACATCACCAGACAAAGTAAACAATTGGAGGATCTTACAAGAAAGATGAGAGAGTGAAAGGTATGGAGAAAGTGATTAAACTTCCATAATTGAATCTCTCAAAATTGATGCATAGCAAGTTTTAATCTTAACACTGTAAACTTGGTTTTTTTTTCTTTTAGGTTGATTAAGGAGTTTGACCATTAAATCAAAGAGGAGGAGAGTAAAAATCCTCCGTAAATAAGCAAGAAACTCAATGATAAGAAGCAATCAATGGTAACTTTATATGATTTATACATCTGTATCTTATGCATCTTTAAAAAAAATCTTATTTTATAGAATGCTATGTTTGCAGATTAAAGAGCTTAATTTGTATGTCACATTGAGAAATACGTAAGGCGGTTTATGTTTGAAGATACATGTGAACACCATCTTGATTTCGCATGATTTCAATTTCCATTTGCAAAAAAAAATTCTCTTTTTTTTAATCTATTATAAAATCCCAGATACCAAAGCACTCTTGGAAATAAAAGGGTTGAACTTTTTGACATAGGGGCAGGTGTTAGTGAACCCATGGCTGATGACAATGCTCAGGTGGCATCAGGTGAGGTGTTATCATGGAATATAATGAAATGCATCATTAATATGCAACAATTTTTTTTCTTTTTTCTTTTTTTTAATATTGGTTGTTTGTGTCTAGAAATGTCAAATCAGGAGCTTCTACAAGCTGGGATGCACACAATGAATGAAACTGATTAGGCTATTGAACGATCCAACCAATTTTTCAACAAACAGTTGAAGTGTTCTAATTGTTTGCCAGAAAGGACTCAGGTCATTTCATTTGTTTGGTTGTTATATAGCATCCTACTTAATTTTTTTACATGTCCCCCAAGTTAACAAGAAGCTCTTGAAGTTCTTGATATTGTCTTAAGGGAACTGCCTACTAATCGGTATGTATGATTATGATTACAAAGTTGTTATCTTTTTGATGATTTTGGGAGTATGTAATTACAACCCATCATGTGAAAGAAAGTTTTCATTTGATCTTGAAATATTTTGTGTGGTGAATCGGTGAGTTCTTGCATCAACTTGCTACTCCTTTCCGAATTCCAACACTAATATGCTAAAGTAACTACTTATCGTCATTTCCACTTTGATATTTTTTTCTTAATTGCAGAGTGGTCCAGTTGCTGCCTACTACAAATTACCTCTCGAGTGGTAGTGGTATAAAAGCAATATACGGCGAGTTTTCTGTAAACATTGTTTGTTAAATGCACAATTCATGTTAAATGTTAAGTAAGTTCCATGAGATTATTTTTGGGACTGATCCACTTCTTTTTCTAGGTTGGAATAGTATCTAAAACTGTTGCTATTCAGATGGCTGAAGAGGCTGAACTTGACCTTGTATGCATATTTCTTATATATTTGTATTACAATCACCATTTCTTTTCTTATTTCTGACAACTTTGGAGTAATTTATTGTGTTACATAATAGTTTCTTATTTGGGCTTCTTTTACAACCATATGTTAAATCCATTTTCCCCCATTTTTAAAGTACTTTATGCTTTTTGTAGGTTATATTGTCTCCAGATGCAGACCCCCTATTGTCAAATTGATGGATTACAAGTAATTCACATTTCCTCATTTATATCCTGATAATTTTTTTAATAATAAGTCTTGATTCTTAGTTACACACTTTTGCAGCAAATATAAATATGAACAACAAAAGAAGAAAAAGGAGCAGCAAAAGAAAAGTGCTGGTGAATGCGTCTTTTGTCTTGTGTGAAGCTTTTCATGATTTTCTTTATTTAATTTTGATTCTATGTCATTCATTATTTTTTTAGTTTTAAGGAAAAAAATGCTCACCAATGTATGTTTTTTGGCACTAGCACTTCGCATGGATCAAAAGGCGCTTCAAATGGAGTACAATATTGATGTGCATGATTATTTGTGCGTTTAAGAGCCGCTCAAATGTTTGTTAAAGATGGTGTCAAGGTTTATTTACATTTTTTGTCACAATTTATTGCATACTTTATAAAGTTGGTTTCTTTTCTGGACTGTATAACTTGTCTGAATGAGTCTAGATGACCATTTTACCCTTACATTCTAAAAAACAAATTTCACAATATTCATTAATTTTAACAATATTCATCAATTTTTATGTTAGAGGTGTTGGAAAGAAAAAGAAGGGTATCGCTTAAACATGGTTGTTATACTTCATGTTTATAAGACGTGAATGTCAAAAATAAAGTTCAACCAAACATTTAGTTTACAAGTTTACAACCACGGGCGTTACGAATTTATATCAAAACAAACCATAGCAAGCAGAGAAGGATTAAACCATAACATCAAAAGATGAGAGCTATGCTTAGCTCCACTCCATCTAGTCTTCCAAAACATATCTAACATTTCACTTTGTCATCCTACTCTTGCGAACCTGGACCTGGGATACATGGCATAAAAAAGAAATACGTAAGACAAAAATGTCTCGTGAGCTACATGGGTTTTAGACTCCAAAACATTTAAAAGCATACTATGAATCGTTTTCAAAACCTTTGTACCAAATCATATCATATCTCTTGCTAAAAACATTTAAAAGCTTAATATATATAGTTTTCAAAGCCTTTGAAATCAAGCATATCATATCTCTTGCTGAAAACATTTAAAACTGTTAACTGAAACATGTCATCATCTTGCTTGTAAGCTTTTCATAATAAGCTGTCATCATAAAACTTTCTTTATTTAAGCTGGACTGGTAATCAATCATAAATAGGTTTTTATACTTAGGGCATTAATCACTTAAAGTGATACCCCAAGTCTAGGCTAAGATGGAAAGAACGAAATCAGTCCATCCTAGCATCATAAGCTTTAGGACATCTACTTCACGACGGGGCTGGTACCACCCTAGTAGATTCCTCTAGGTTCCGTTACGGGAAAAACATGGCTCGGGCACAAAGAATCATGTTCTTTGTTCATAGTGTCTTGCATAGCTGCATTCATTCATATCTTAACTACCAGTCATAAAAAGTAAACATAATATGGTTTGACATCAAATTACTTGCTGAAATCACATTAAGGCTAGTGACAAACCAATCTTTTCAATTCCATTTCAATTTGATGTCAAATCACACTTTCCAAAACATATTAGGCTTAATGCCAAATCTTGCTTTCAAATCATTGTGACATACTGCCAAAAATACTTTTCAAATAACTTTTAAATCGTTATGGCTTGATTGTCAAATCATGCTTTCAAATCATAGTATGAGACTTTTAAAAAAAATCATGTCATAGGTAAATAAATTTGCATAACATTTCATACTCGAAAATCACGTAAACTATAAAAACATTTTTGCCATGTACCCCAAGGAGGGAAAATACCACATGTACTCACCTCGGTCCGCTAGTCTTTGCCTCTACTTGCTTCCGCGCACTCCTTAACTTCTATATTGATAATATAGATGATTAGTATTATATTCAAATATTAACATACTACATATGTTAACTATGTCTCATAACTACAACCTTTATCAAAAGAGTTCATACTACCATTATTCTAAAAATATTCAATTTTAGTCCATTAATAAGCTAAACGTTCTTCTAAGTGAGAATTCCCTTTTTATGGTCAAGTTTGACCAAATCCGACAAGCTAACAATTTTATTCCTCATTTTACCCAAAACTCCAAGTTTATAAACTAAACGTCAAAACAATTAGTTTTTTATTAAATCTTTTATACTTGTGTTATTGAGTCCTCAATGACCAATTCCATTCCAATCTTCCTTTCCAATTCCCATGTCTAACATTCATGTGTAAGGAAACATTATTTCACCTAGTTTAGCGAATATTAACTCAAAACAGAAACTTTTTGACATAAAACCCAATTATAAGTGATAAATATTCCATGATTCTTCACCAATCCAACATTTGTTAACATGCATGTGAAAAATCCAACTAAAATCAGTTGACATCAAACATAAAACCAACCATAGATGTTACAGAACTATAATTTCTTCATCTTTTCAACTAATAGCCAACATGCAAGAAGGAATTCAAACCCAATACTCAATATTTTCATTCCACAGGATGTTTCTGATTCATAATCGTTATATAGACCAACATCCAAGCTCAAATTCAACATGCATGAGCAAATTTTCGGACTAAAACCTAGGGTTTGAAGGGTCAATTTATAACTTTTCTTATTTTTGCTCAAAACCTTAAAAACTTCTGAAATTAGGTTGAATGTAGCTTGAAATCGGACCCAAAAACCTTCCTTTGAACCCCCCTTTTCCGATCACCGGCCCTCACTACCGCTGTTACGCCGGAATCGCCGACGCCGGCACTGCTTCTCGTCTCCTTCGCGAGTTCTGGTGAGTTGCTGCTGTGCAGCCTTAAGCCTTGCACTCTCCTGGTCGGTTGGTGCTCGATCTTGCTCATCTTTTGTTCCCGATTTGAGGTTCACGCACACACACAGTCGAGGTGTGTGTGCGTGTGTGTTTCTCGATGTCTCTCCTCTTGGTTCTGATTTGAGTTAGCATAAAGTAAAGGAGAGGGAGGCGTGTTTTTGGATTTTACGCAGCACATAGATGGCACAAAGCTGATTGGTTGCTTTTTAAAGCCAAAAGACAAATATGCCCCTCGCCCAGACTTAAGACTAAGACGAGTCCTCTTAGTCTAAGTTTTACTTGATTTTATAAGACTAAGGCGAGTTGTCTTAGTCTAGAAATTTCCAGCTTCTTTATTTATTTATTTCTTTTGACTTTGCAGGGGCATAACTTCTTCGTACGAAATCCAAAACTTGCAAACTTTATACCTCTAGAAAGGTGGGAACGAGATCTACAACTTTTCTCTACTGACTCAGGTCTAAATGTGTATAGATTTTCTGTTATTAACCCTTGAAAATGACTCTTTGGTCATTTTTATCACTTTTGGGCCATTTTAAAACCTTCATATCTCCTTCGTTACAACTCCAAATGGCCCGATTCTTTTTCTTATATTTTTGTTATCTCAAATACTACCAAAGTCACCTTGATGACCCTTTCCTAATTCCCTTTAGATTTAGAGATATTAATTTTTAAAGATTGCTAAATAAAAATTTCTCTTTAGGTCCTTTATGCGATATAATTTCTACTTGAGTTCATATGTTACTATTATTTGACTAGAGTTACTTTCTGAATAAAATAAAGCTATTATGATACGTTTATGCACATATAAAATATTAGATTTAGCGAAAACTAAGTTCATATAACTCAAGAAAGTTTTGGTTGTCACAATTACCTCCTCCTTAAGCGGATTCCGTCCTCGGAATCGAATTGTAGTCCAAAATATTGGGTTATCTTCTCATCATTTCATCTTTTGTCTCCCAATTAAGATGGGCACCAATGGAATGCCTCCATTTGACTAAGACTAAGTCAATTTCCTTATTCCTTAACTTCTTAGTCTTGAGTTCCAAAATAGCTTCGGGTTCTTCTACCAATCTCTTGTTATCATCAACCTTCAATTCTTTCCAAGGAATTGTCAATTCCTCTTTCCCAAAGTACTTCTTCAAGTAACTCACGTGAAAAGTGTCATGAATACCTTGAAGCTCTTGTGGTAGCTCCAATTTGAAAGCTTGTGTACCAACAACCTTTGAAATTTTGAAAGGGTCAACATATCTTGGACTCAACTTGCCCTTCTTACCGAACCTCATCACCCCTTTCCAGGGTGAAACTTTCAGCATCACCAAATCACCTACATTCAAGTCATAAGGTCTTTGCTTTAAGCTCGCGTAGCTTCTTTGTCGATCCTGGGCTGCCTTCATATTTGCTTGTATGACCTTGATCTTTTCATTAGTGATTGCAACAATGTCGGGACCTGTAAGTTTATTCTCTCCGGCTTCAAGCCAACAAAGGGGAGTTCTACACTTCCTTCCATACAACGCCTCAAAAGGCGGCATTCCAATGCTTGAGTGGTAGCTATTATTGTAGGAGAATTCAACTAAGGGTAGATGATTATCCCATCTCCCACCAAAATCAATCACACATGCACAAAGCATGTCTTCCAATGTTTGGATAGTTCTTTCGCTTTGACCATCAGTTTGGGGGTGATAAGCTGTACTCAAGTGTAGTTTTGACCCTAACGCTTCTTGCAATGCTTGCCAAAACCTCGCGGTGAATCTAGCATCTCGATCTGACACTATAGTCAATGGTGCCCCATGAAGTCTCACCACTTCATCCACATAGATCTTAGCAAGCTATTTTAGAGGAGTAGTCTCCTTAATAGCCAGGAAGATTGCACTTTTGGTTAATCTGTCAACAATGACCCATATGGCATTATGTCATTTGCTCGTTCTTGGCAATCCCATAACAAAGTCCATAGTAACATCATCCCATTTCCCAGCTGGGATATGAAGTGATTGCATCTTTCCGTACGGCACTTGGTGCTCTGCCTTGACTTGAGCACAAGTGGAACATTTGGAGATGTACTTCACTATTCTTGGCTTCATTCCAGGCCACCAAAACTGTTTTCTCAAGTCCCGATACATCTTAGTTTCTCCTGGATGGATGGAATACTTGGATTTGTGGGAATCATCCAAAACTACCTTCCGCATTCCTCCATGATTAGGGACCCAAATTCGTCCTTTGTGCGTTTTCAGCCCTTGAGTGTTCGATATAAAATCAATCTTCTTTCCAAGTTTTCATTCTTAACATTTTCCTCCTTCAAGGCATCATTTTATGCTTCTTTAATTCTTTGAATTAAACATGAGACCACTTCAATTCTCATGGATCTTCCTTTCACTGTTCTTTCACGGACCTTTCGACTTAAGGCATCGGCCACCACATTAGCCTTCCCTTCGTGGTAGATAATTTCACAGTCGTAATCGTTAATGAGCTCTATCCACCGGCTTTGCCTCATATTCAACTCTTTTTGGGTGAAAATATATTGAAGACTTTTATGGTCTGTGTACAACTTGCATTTGGTCCCATAAAGATAGTGTCTCCAAATCTTGAGAGCAAAAACAATTGCTGCCAACTCCAAGTCGTGAGTGGTATAACGAGTTTCTGCATCTTTCAATTGTCTTGAAGCGTAAGCAATGACTTTTCCTCGTTGCATAAGCACACAACCAAGACCTTTAGCGGATGCATCACTATAAACTACAAAATCATCCATGCCTTCCGGTAGAGACAACACGGGAGCTTCACAAAGCTTCTTCTTCAATGTCTCAAAGGCCTCTTGTTGTTTCTTATCCCATACAAACTTCACGTCTTTCCTCGTTAGTTGAGTTAATGGTACCGCTATTTTGGAGAAATCTTGAATAAATCGCCGATAATAACCGGCCAATCCAAGGAAACTTCTAACTTCAGTGGGAGTTTTAGGCGGTTCCCACTTCATAACTGCCTCGACCTTCGAGGGGTCGACCTTGATCCCTTCGATTGAAACAACGTGGCCCAAGAATTGAACTTCTCGCAACCAAAAGTCACACTTAGAAAACTTTGCATATAATTGCTCATCTTTCAATGTTTGCAAAACTTTTCGTAAGTGGGTCGCGTTGTAACACCCCAACTTTTACACAAATTTTTTTTTTCAAACTTATATTACAATATTTAGTCATACAAACCATTTAAGTTTTTACAAACGGGGTATCACAAATTCGCATCATAACCACAGTTCAAACCTGTTTATTTTACATTTTATACAACAGAAGCTACGGTCCCACACCCGACTCTTCTAACGCCCTTCCTGCTTACCTGAGTACATAGCATTTTAAAAACAATACGTGAGACATAATGTCTCGTGAGCATTATGGGTTTAGACTCAAAACAGTTTTCCAATAATAATTTTACTCTTTAAATTTTCTTCCAATATTTTATTTCCTATGAGCGCACCCATAGGTATTCATTGTTTTGTGATAGTACATTCCTACGAGCGCACCCGTAGATTTTATACGAGACGCATCCGTATAACTACTTCCCCAATAGCATGAAACGGATTCATCTATAAAGGTAAGACAACTACTTCGCGACGGGAGGTACCATCCCAGTAGTGTCTTATTGCCACCCCTACCGCAGCAGGCAGTGGTCTTTATCCGGATACTAAGCAACTTATCATCATGGGCCAATCACATTATTAGTTCACTGTATCTCTGATTTTCTTTCTTTACACATTATAATCATATTTTTCATAAAATACTTTTAAAGTCATAAAACCACTTTGACTCCAAAACATTTTAAATAAAATTCATTTTGCTATGTACCCGAAAATCCACATAACACTCACCTCGAGTCACCTAGGAGTTATTTAGCTTCGTGGACTCCTTTATCTTTCGCTTGATCAATTCGATTAGAACCACCACCTATTATATATAAAATATACATTTATATTCAATTTATATATAACAACTAACTTTACAGTACAAGGGTGTCATACTATGCAACGACGGGTTATAATTAGACTAAAACTCTCATTGTAATAACTTCCTTTAGTTTGTAAATTTTCCCGAAATACACGTATTTTCCTACAGTACCATCGGGAGGTCGTATTTCGGTTCCGACAATTTTCTACAAAGTTTTGGGCCATAAGGGACCTATGTTTAAAATTTGAGGTCAAACGGACAAGTCTAACCCCAATTTTCAAAATTGAAGTTCGCTTGGCAGAATGCTCACTGCATTTCTGCATTTTTGTCCAGCCGCGAGATCGGGTCGCGATCTCTGAGTGTGTTGCCATTTTTGACGATTTTTCAACTATAACTTCCACTATTTCCCTGCATTAAGTCCTTAATTCATATCTTAATCCTTATGGGACCATTCTAAGGCAACAACCTTCAGTTTTTATCAAGTTGTAACATATGAAAATCATGATTTCTTAACAATTCATATCAAACCCGTTTTTACCATTTTGCACCAAAAATACAAAATTTTGAAATTAATCACTTAGGAATGTCTTATTACATCCTAAATGATTCTTAGAGCCCATCAAAACACCAAGAATCAGTTTTAGTCCAACAAACCCATTTCTAGGGTTCTTAAGCTCAAATTTCATTTTCATGAATTCCACCACAATTTATGGTTAGAAATCTATTACATGTGTTGATTTGAGCTAAATGAGACATATGAATTCGTTGGATTACTCTCCTCTTCAGATTCCAGTTTAGAAACTATCTACCACAACTTGCAATTGTGAGTTTATATCGTAGAAACTTACTTTAAAACCTGAAACCACCAATTTCCAAGTAAAATCTTCAATCTTTAATGCTAATTTTCGTGAGCCTTCAAGCCTCCCGTGTGTCTCCAGCCCTATCTCTCGAACTCTCTGAAATGTTCTGGGGAATTAGGGGAGATTCTTCTCCTATGTATAATTCTAACATTTGCAATTTACCCCCTCAAGTATCAATGTTTAGGTTTTGGCACTAAAAACATATTTTTATTACATAAGGTCTCATTGTTTTGCATAATTATCCCATTACACAAATTATTTTACACCAAGGTCCAAGACATGGCAAAAAGACCAATTTGCCCTCATTCCAAAATTTTACCATTACACACTATTATTTTACATTTTATTACACATTTTCGCGGGTTCTTACAACCTCTCCCCCTTAAGAGGATTTCGTCCTCGGAATCTTCTCGTAATTTGTGAAATTAGGGTATCTTTTCTTCATGTCTTCTAAAGTCTCCCAAGTTAAGTCTGAACCCGATGTGTGCTTCCATTTGACCAATACTTAGTCAATTTCCTTATTTCTCAACTTCTTGGTTCTTACTTCCAACATTGCTTCTGGTTCTTCTATCAGCTTATTCGGGGCTTCTACTTTTAAGTCTCTCAACGGGATAACAAGCTCACTATTTCCAAAGTACTTTTTTAGGTAACATACATGGAACGTATCATGTATACCACTCAGTTCGTGTGGTAATTCTAACTCGAAGGCTTGTTCACCAATTCTTTTTATGATCTTGAAAGGTCCAATATATTTTGGACTTAGTTTACCCCTCTTTCCGAATCTTACCACACCTTTCCACGGTGATACTTTGAGCATCACCAGATCACCTTCTTTTAAATCGTAAGGTCTCTTCTTCAAATCTGCATAACTCTTCTGCCTATCTTGAGCAGCTTTCATATTAGCTTGTATTATTTTGATCTTTTCGTTTGTTATCCTTACGATTTCCGGCCCAATTATTTTAGTCTCCCCCGCTTCCAACCAACACAAAGGGGTTCTACACTTTCTGCCATATAAAGCTTCGAATGGTGGCATTCCAATACTGGAATGATAGCTGTTTTTATAAGAAAACTCTACCAATGGCAAGTGCTCGTCCCAATTTCCACCAAAATCCAAAACACACGATCGTAGCATATCTTCTACGGTCTGAATGGTTCGTTCACTTTGCCCGTCTGTCTAGGGATGATAAGCTGTACTCATTTTAATTTTTGTCCCCATTCGTTCTTTTAGCGCCTCCCACAATTTTGAGGTAAATCGTGGGTCTCTATCCGACACGATTGACAAGGGAGCTCCATGAAGTCTTATCACTTCATCTCTGTATATCTGCGCCAATGTTTCCAATTGTGTATTTTCTTTAATTGCCAAAAACATTGCACTCTTGGTCAAGCGATCAACAATAACCCATATACAATTATGACCTCTTCTAGTTCTTGGCAACCCAACTATGAAATCCATGGTTATGTCTTCCCATTTCCCCGCTGGAATTTGCAATGGTTGAGTATTTCCATACGGGGCTTGGTGTTCCGCCTTCACCTGTGCACACGTTGTACACTTGGAAATATACTTGACTATTCTTTTCTTCATTCCCGACCACCAATACTGTTCTTTGAGATCCCGATAAGTTTTCGTACTTCCCGGATGAATGGAATACTTTGACTTATGGGATTCTTCCAGAATCAACTTTCTGATTCGACCAGCTTTTGGTACCCATACCCGGTTTCTGACTGTCTTCAATCCTTGTGTATTTTCTCCAAATACCAAATCCTTTCCCAGCTTTTCCTTCTTCAAGTCACCTCTTTCCAATACTTGCTTTTGCGCGTCTTTAATTCTTTCTATTAGACTTGATTTTAGTTCTATCTGCATCAACCTTTCTTGACTTCTCTTTTCATGAAACTTTCTGCTTAAAGCATCTGCTACTACATTTGCTTTCCCAGGATGGTAGGCGATTTCACAATCATAGTCATTTATCAGCTCCAGCCACCTACTTTGTCTCATATTAAGTTCCTTCTGTGAGAATACATATTGAAGACTTTTGTGATCCGTATACAAAGTGCACTTAGTTCTATATAGGTAATGCCTCCAGATTTTTAATGCAAACACAATTGCTGCCAGTTCCAAATCATGTGTTGCATATCTTGTTTCTGGTTCTTTTAATTGGCGAGAAGCGTACGCTATCACTTTCCCCCGCTGCATAAGTACACAACCCAATCCTTTGTTTGAGGCATCACTGTACACCACGAAATCTTCAGTTCCCTCCGGCAAGGTAAGAACCGGTGCATTACATAGCTTTTCTTTCAATGTTCCAAACGCTTTCTCCTGTTCCGCCCCCCGTTCAAATTTTACCCCTTTTCTTGTTAGCTTCGTAAGAGGTACTGCAATTCGTGAAAAATATTGGATGAATCGTCGGTAATACCCAACGAGTCCAAGAAAACTTCTCACTTCTGTCGGGGTCTTGGGAATTTCCCATTTCATCACTACTTCCACCTTTGCTGATCTACTTTAATCCCTTGGATTGAGACCACGTGTCCAAGAAATTGCACCTCCCTCAGCCAAAATTCGCAATTCGAAAATTTCGCGTATAGTTTCTCTTTCTTTAAAACTTCCAGCACCGTCCTCAAATGATTTCTGTGTTCTTCTGCATTCTTCGAGTAGATAAGAATGTCATCAATAAAGACGATAACAAACTTATCAAGGAATGGTTTTCACACTCTATTCATTAAATCCATGAAAATTGCCGGGGCATTCGTCAAACCAAAAGGCATGACCAGGAATTCATAATGCCCGTAGCGAGTGCGGAAAGCAGTCTTCTCAATATCTTCGTTCCTTACGTGCACCTGATGATATCCAGATCGGAGGTCAATCTTTGAGAAATAGTCAGCACCTTGCAATTGGTCAAACAGGTCGTCTATGCGTGGTAACGGATAGCGGTTCTTAATGGTGATTTTGTTGAGCTCGCGATAGTCAATGCACATTCGCATTGTACCATCCTTCTTTTTAACAAACAGCACCGGTGCACCCCAAGGCGACACACTGGGGAGTATGAAGCCTTTATCAAGCAATTCCTGTAATTGTCACATCAACTCCCGCATTTCGGTCGGGGCCAAACGGTATGGAGCACGGGCGATGGGAGAATCTCCGGGTACAAGATCAATTCGGATTTCTACTTGTCTCTCAGGTGGCAAACCGGGTAGATCGTTTGGAAATACTTCGGGGTATTCTCTCACCACGTCAATGTCATTTACTGTTTTCTTTGCTTTATCTTCCATCATTACATACGCCACATAGGATAAACATCCTTTCACCAAACATCTTCTAACTTTTGCTGCGCTAATCAAACTTGACATCCTCTTGGGTTTTTCACCATAAACATATACTTTGCTACCATCCGGAATTTTCACCGACACTATCTTCTTTCCACATGCAATTTTCGCATCGTTGGCCCCAAGCCAATCCATACCAATGACAACATCAAAATTCTTCACCCCAATTGGAAGGAGGTTCAACGAGAATTTCTGGTCGTCTATACTCAGTTCGCAGCCACGGTACATATGTTTTATCTCCACCTTCTTGCCACTCGCCAGTTCAACCTCACATATATGATCTAATGGTTCTAACGGTACATTGAATTTTTGGCCAAACTCATGGGACACAAATGAACACGTAGCGCCAGAATCAAATAATACGTAAGCAGGCATCTGGTTAATTAATAGGGTACCTGAGACCACGTCTTGTGTCTCCTTTGCTTCTTCCCAGGTGAGTTGGAAGGCGCGAGTCTTCACCTTTTGAGGCTCCGTCTTTTTCTGCGCAGTTGATACCATTGTCTCGCCACCCTTCTTCGGACAGTTGAAACTATAGTGCCCCTTTTCATGACATGAGAAACACTCGACTTCGCTGAGCTTCGGGTATGTACATTCCCTAGCCTTGTGACCTATTCTTCCACAGTTAAAGCAGGCTGTGCTTCCCGTCTTGCATTCACCCATATGCTCTTTCCCACACTTGTCACACGTCTTCTGACTACCTTGTTTGCTAGACATCACCACCGACTTCCCCTTTTTATTCCAACTACTACTCCCGCCACTGAATTTACGTTTATCCCCAGAAACTTGCCTCTCTATTGTTCTCCTCTTCCCCACATCCTCAACATTTCTTGCTGCCGCAAATGCCTCATCCATTGTTACCGCCCATTTCACTTCCAATTCATACTCCCAAGGTAGACCTTTCGCGTAACGGTTGATTCGTGCCCGCTCTGTATTGTAAATGTTGCCCACAAATGGAAGCTTATCGCTAAACTTCTTAGTGTACTCAGCAATAGTCATACTCCCCTTCTTTAAGGTAAGGAATTTGTCTTCAAGTTTTTCTATGTCCCGAAGGGGACAATATTTATTCTTCAGGCGAGTAGTGAATTCGGTCCACGACCATTTATAAATTACATCCTTTCCAACCAGCTCGTATAAGGTATTCCACCAGACTAATGCATCATCTTTCAACATTCGAGAGGCATAATAAACCTTGTCTTTCTCATGACATTTGCTGACCTCCAGTACTTGCTCCGTCTCCCGTATCCACCGCATCGTAACCTTGGGCTCAAAGCTTCCATAATATTCTGTTGGTTTACATGCCAGAAAAGTTTTGAAAGAACATCTCTTCTTGTCTTCTGTCCCCACACAATCTTCCTCTGTAACGGAATCTCCATTAGTGGGTCTCCAAGAGGCATCATCCGCTGAAGGATTAGGGTGCGGTTCTCCCAACCGAGTATTCAGCATTTGGCGCATATCTTCCAGCATTTCTGTTTTTAAATTGCTGATGAGATTTTGTATAGCCTCCAAAGTCACAGGTGGAGGTTGCGGAATTGGATTTGGGTTAGGACCCATGTTAACCTCATCATCAACGGGGTTACCCCCATGGGACGGGGTATGACTTGCTGCCCGTCCTTCACTTGAAAGGTTCTGATCACCGCTCTCCATTTACTATATAAAATGAATAAGATTTACGTTTATTATTCCACATTAATATATTTATCAATATATATCCGAAAGCTGTAGCATGTGATCTTCCTATGGAACCTGTGTCCCCAAGTATCTCTCTACTAATTTCCACAGCCAAATTCCTCAGGCTCCCTCGTGACTTCACCATTTCCAAAGCATATCCTGTGGTTACAATAATACGGGCCCAATATTACTTTAACCACCTATATACTTTGGCTCTGATGTTATCCCAAGATCCCCTAATTCCTTGGTCTCCGTGGATTCCAACGTTAAATTTACCGACTCTACCCCGTTAGTTAGTACCTAGTACTAATACTTTACTTATTATTAGTCCACTAGTTTAAGCCTAGGATGGTTACCCAACCTAATTCGCTTAAACCATGGCTCTGATACCAAATTGTAACACCCTAACTTTTACACAAATTTTTTTTTTCAAACTTATATTACAATATTTAGTCATACAAACCATTTAAGTTTTTACAAACGGGGTATCACAAATTCGCATCATAACCACAGTTCAAACCTGTTTATTTTACATTTTATACAACAGAAGCTCCGGTCCCACACCCGACTCTTCTAACGCCCTTCCTGCTTACCTGTAACACCCGACTTATTAACAAAAACACCCCAAAAATTTTTCATTTTTTTTAAACCAAATATCTTACAATAAAAACCATAATTAGGGGTATTAGTTAACAAATACGAGGACAAGTGTATCACGAAGTACAATACATAAATATTATACATTCTTCAAGCCGGGTATTACTTCAACGCTAAGTCCTCAGTCACGGACTTTATCTTTTCCCTTAGCAGGGTCACGCTCACCTGCAGGGACATATCAAACAAAACGTGAGCTACAAGCTCAATGAGTAATCAAACAAACAGATAAACATATACAAGAGTATAATAACAATTAAACTCTTAAACAATTTCTGTCCCAAAACTCATGGTCGTCATTGACCGCACGTACTCATAGCCATACAGGCTGTATATAATATCATAGCCCGAAGGCCACATCGGAGACATAGCCCGAAGGCCGCACCGGAGTCATAGCCAACAAGGCCGCATCGGAGACATAGCCAACAAGGCCGCACCGGAGAAATATCAAAGATAATAATCTTTGCTAACAAGACTGCACCATTTAGAATTACAATTCAAAGGTCACGTCCGTGTATTACTCGGGTACTCTACCCTTGTACCGTATCCAACTACTTTAAGTAGTGCCACTGTAATCACCATATATCATACTAGATATAGTCAAGATTACTCACCTGAAATGTTATTACAACTAGTTTTTGCCGTTCCTTGCTTTCCGATATGATCCGTAGAACTTTGTCCCGCACCTATAATTCAATCATTTTTAACATGATTATAGGTTAATACCCATTGCAAGTAACTCTAATACACTAGAGTTCAATAAAACATTGTTATAAACAATGCATAGTTAATACATTTTCAGTTTACTAACTTTATGTGAATTTTACTATTCACCGGGACGTTCGGATCGGTCTACAGTGCCCCCGAGGGTTCGAAAACTCAATCTAAAAATTTTCCCAAACTTTTCAGACCATAATACACCTATGTTTCAAATTTGGGCTTAATCGGACAAGTAACGCAAAAGTTAGCGTTTCAAAGTTTCTGTCTGGCCACTGCCTTGGAGGCGCACTGCGCCAGGGTCAGGGCGCACTGCGCCTGGGCGCGCCCCGCCTGGCTCCTGGGCGCACTGCGCCTGGCGCCTGGGCAGACCCCCTGGCCAGTCGCGATTTTTGCACTGTAGCTTGCAGATTTCGTCCCTTAAGTCCTTGATTTCGTTTTTAGTTGTTTGGGGTTTGTTCCTAGGCTAAAACCTTACATTTTAACAAGGTTTTTAACCCCCAAAACACCCTAAATCAATCACACAAGGAATTAGGGTTCTTATTTCTAACAACCCCAAATCTTCAATTTTACCATTTATAGCATCCTACTTCCATTGGATTGAGTTAGGACTTTGTTATAAGGACTTAATGGAAGTATTTCATCATTTTAACCCCATGATCATGGCTGTAATTTCAGTTTGCAAGTCCTACTCAACTCATCACGATGAACAATCAAGAACATGAAGAAACTTACCTCAAATTCTTCCAATTATGCCCTTTTTAGCCAAGGATCACAATCCAAGCTTCAAACCTTCAATAAACCTTCCAATTCTCTGCAGAAAATCAGCCACAAGAAGTTCCCGTAACTCCCAAAATTCTGCACACAAGTCTCTCTTATATACTTCCAGAAATTACAATTTGGTCCTTGAAGTTGCATTTTTCAAAGTTTTGCCACAAATCACACAATTTATGACAAATAACCAACTTTTATAACATTTTAAGTCCAAGACCTAAAATATTATTACATAACAAGTCCTTTTCTGTCCAAATGACCAAATTACCCTTTTGAGGTAAAATGACCATTTTGCCCTTTTATTATAATTATATAATAATTACATTTTTGGCGTTACAAATTCTCCCCTCCTTTAAGAGATTTCGTCCCCGAAATCATACAAAAAGTTGAGGATATTTCTCCCTCATCTCACTTTCGGTCTCCCACGTCATGTCGGAACCTTTGTGATGACGCCAAAGGACTTTCACCATACTGATCTTCTTATTTCTAAGTTGTCTTATCTTGCGGTCTAGCACCCTCTCGGGTTGTTCCGGGTATCTCAACTTGTCATCCACTTCAATATCGGCAAGTGGTACTTGTTGAGACTTATCAAATAACGTCTTCCTCAAATGGGACACATGGAATACATCGTGTATACCATGAAGTTCATCAGGTAAATCCAATCTATACGCCACGGCTCCAACTCGTTGGGATATACGGAAAGGTCCTATGAAACGAGGACTCAACTTTCCTTTCTTCCCAAAACGAATTAGGCCTTTCCAAGGGGATACTTTGAGCATAACCATATCTCCCACTTGGAATTTTATCGGTTTCACCCGTTTGTCTGCGTACTGCTTCTGTCTATTCTGAGCTACCTTCAAGTTTTCACGTATCAGTTTGATCTTTTCTTCAGTCTGGGCAACAATTTCGGGTCCAGCCAACGGCTTTTCCCCAACTTCAGTCCAGCAGGTCGGAGTACGGCACGGTGCTCCATATAAGGCTTCATACGGGGCCATCTGAATGCTGGAATGATAGCTGTTATTGTACGCGAATTCCACTAAAGGTAAATGATCTTCCCAGCTTCCACCGAAGTCTATGACACAAGTCCTCAACATATCTTCCAAAGTTCGGATCGTTCTTTCACTTTGGCCATCAGTCTGCGGGTGATATGCGGTACTCATAAGTACTTTCGTACCCAATTGCTCTTGAAGACTCTGCCAAAAATGGGAAGTAAATCTGCTGTCTCTATCCGACACAATCGATGCTGGTACTCCATGCCGACAAAATACTTCATCAATGTAGATTTTCGCCAGTTGATCTACTCTGTACTTTTCCTTATATGGTATAAATTGTGCCGATTTGGTCAATCGATCCACAATCACCCATATAGAATCATAACCTCGCGGCGTCCGCAGCAACTTTGTCACAAAATCCATGGTAATATGGTCCCATTTCTTCTCTGGAATCGGCAATGGCTGTATTTCTCCATACGGTTTCTGGTGGTTTGACTTAACTTGCAAACAAGTCAAACATTTTTCCACGAATCTTCCAACATCTCTTTTCATTCCAGGCCACCAATACATCGGTTTTAACGTCCGATACATTTTAGTACTGCCCGGATGAACTGCATATCTGCTAAAATGGGCATCTTCCAGAAGTAATTTACGCACCTCTCCCTGCTTTGGGACCCATACACGTCCTCTGAATGTCTTCAATTTCTGAGTATTTTCTTCCAGATGCTTCAAGTATCCAACCATTCTTTCGCTTTTTACATTCTCCGGCTTATACGCTTCCTCTTGTGCCAAACGAATCAATCCTGATAATCTGCTCACTACACCCATACACGCGGATGTAACTTTCAGAGAAGTTTCTTTTCGGCTTAAAGCATCTGCCACTACATTTGCCTTGCCAGGGTGGTACTGAATTTCACAATCAAAGTCTTTCAACAGATCCATCCACCTTTGCTGTCTCATGCTGAGCTCTTTCTGGTCAAAAAGATACTTCAGGCTCTTGTGATCCGTATAAATAACAAATTTTACACCGTATAAATAATGCCTCCACAGCTTCAATGCTAAGATCACTGCAGCTAATTCCAGATCATGAACTGGATATTTCTTTTCGGCATCTTTTAATTGGCGGGACGCATAAGCTATGACCCGACCTTTCTGCATCAGAACACAACCAAGACCAATTCTAAAAGCATCGCTGTAGATCACATACTCTTCTCCGCTTTGTGGTAGTACTAACACCGGCGCTTCACATAAAGCTTGTTTCAGTTTCTGGAATGCTTCTTGCTGTTCTTTAGCCCAAGTAAATTTCTCACCTTTCTTAGTCAACTTGGTCAACGGGACAGCTATCGAGGAGAAATTCTCGACAAATCTTCTGTAATAGCCTGCCAAACCAAGAAAACTTCTTACTTCAGTGGGACTTCTAGGCGGTTCCCATTTCATCACGGCTTCAATCTTTACTGGATCTACTTTCACCCCTTCAGCATTGATTACATGGCCAAGGAATTGGACTTCTCTTAACCAGAATTCACACTTGGAGAATTTAGCATACAGCTTTTCTCGGCGAAGCAACTCCAATACTTGTCGCAGATGCACTTCATGTTCGGTTTGACTTCTTGAATACACCAAGATGTCATCTATAAACACTATCACCGAGGTATCAAGGAACGGTCGGCACACCCGGTTCATAAGATCCATGAATACGGCTGGAGCATTGGTTAACCCAAAAGGCATTACCAAAAACTCATAATGACCGTATCTCGTTTGGAAAGCTGTCTTCGGAATGTCTGACTCCCTTATCTTCAACTGGTGGTATCCTGACCTCAGATCAATCTTGGAAAAGTAGGACGCACCTTGTAGCTGGTCAAACAAGTCGTCTATTCTGGGTAGCGGATACTTGTTTTTCACCGTGATCTTGTTTAGTTCCCGATAGTCAATGCACATGCGCATTGACCCATCTTTCTTCTTGACAAACAAAATAGGGGCTCCCCAAGGCGATGTACTCGGTCTGATGAAACCCCTGTCTAACAATTCTTCCAGTTGCTTCCGCAGTTCCACCATCTCCGAAGGTGCTAACCGGTATGGAGCTCGGGCAACAGGTGCAGCTCCCGGGACTAGTTCAATCGTGAACTCAACCTGTCGATCTGGTGGCAACCCTGGAAGTTCGTCTGGAAACACATCTGGGAACTCGTTCACAACATTCACATTCGCTACCCCCACTTTAATCGGTTGAGCCACCGACACATAAGCCAAGTAAGACATCCCTCCTTTACTAATACAGCTTCGGGCTTGAGCAAAGGAGATAACTGGCATTCTCAACCGAGGTCGTTCACCTTGAATTTTTATCCATTCCCCTTCCGGTGATAACACTGTAATACTTTTATTTCTGCAATCCACGTTATCATAATTTGTCGCTAACCAATCCATTCCCACAATTACACCAAACTCGTTGGTAGTCATCGGCTTCAAATCTATAGGGAAAGCGGTCCCGTAGATTTTAAGCTGACAACCTTCCATATGTTCAGAAACCCAGACATACCGGCCGTCTGCTATAGCTACTTCTAAGCTTTCATCCATCGGTGTTAAAGGTACATTCAGGCGAGGCAATAAAGATTCCGATACAAAACAGTGGGTGGCTCCCGGATCAAAGATAACATATACAGGTATGGTATTGAGAGTGAAAATACCTGTCACCACATCGGTCTTCTCACGGGCTTCTTCCACAGTCATCTGGAAAGCTCGCGAGGCTATCGGTCGTCCCCTGTTCTTCGGCTCTTCTTTCTTCCCGCCCTGTTCAATCCTGGGTCTGTCACTGATCGCTATAGACTTCAACTCGGGACAATTCAGGCGAAGATGATACGTAGCTCCACACTGGAAACACCTACGATCCGCCCGACAGTTGTAAACATCATGCCCCGGTTTTCCACAATTTCGACAACTTGTGGATGTAGTGTTGACCCGGCAACTCCCGGAGTGCCATTTTCGACATTTTTCACACCATTTTCTATCGTCCCTTTGACTTTTACCCTTAGACCCGGATTGCTGTGACTTCTTCTGAGGCGTCCAAACTTGGTCTTCCGCCTTTCGTTTTGTTTCCAAGACTTTCTTTTCATCTTCCTGTCTCTTCAGTTCTGTTTCTCGTTCCGTGGCTCGATCCACCACTTGTCGAAAATTAGTTAATTTCAACGGTTGTACAACTTCTCTAATTCGGGTTGTCAATCCCCGAACATACTTGTCGATCTTCCTCTTTTCAGTGTAAACATGGTGTTCCGCAAACCGAGCTTTCTCCAGAAAACTGAGTGTATATTCCTGAACGGATCGGGAACCCTGTTCCAAATGCAGGAATTCATCCTCCAGCTTCTGAATAGCTACTTCCGAGCAATATTCTTCATTAAACTTTGTCTTGAATTGCTCCCAAAGTATCGATTGGGACGAATCAAGATCCAGTGACTTGTAGTAAGTTTGCCACCAATGTAAAGCACCACTTGTAAGTTGGTTCGTAGCAAACTCCACTTTATCATCATCCGCACACTTGCTTACTCGGAACACCTTTTCCATATGCATGATCCATTCCATAGCTTTGACTGGATCATCTGTTCCTAAAAATTCCTTTGGTTTACAACCAAGAAAGGATTTATATGTACACCCGACTTTCCTTGCAGAAGCTTCCCCACCTTGTGTTTCCTTCACTGCCCGGGCTCTACTTTCCCCCTGGCTTTCGTTTTCTGGCTGCCTGTCATGAACACTTTTTGCAGCCTCCTCAGTAGGATCCGGATTTGCACTTGGGTTGGGATTGCCACTCGGGTGAGGATTGTTCGATAATACAGGCATCATCTGCCTAACTACCTCTTCCACAATGGCTCGTATATCAGGTGGATTTTGTCCCACCGGTTCCCTTGCTGGTGCTCTTCGCCCATTAGAGCCGCGTGACCTAGCTGGTCCACTTCTTGCAGTTCCACGTGACCTAGCTGGTCCACTTCTTGCAGTTCCACGCGAATTCACACCAGTAGGATTGCTTCGTGTATTTCTCATACTTCAAGATTTCAACAAACCGTTAGCTTACATATATAATGACAAGTTTATACATATCTAACAGTCCATTTATCTGTATTTCTCTTAGGTTTAAGTCCAGGGATCTAATCTAAGACACCTAGTTCACTTAAACCACGGCTCTGATACCAACTTGTAACACCCGACTTATTAACAAAAACACCCCAAAAATTTTTCATTTTTTTTTAAACCAAATATCTTACAATAAAAACCATAATTAGGGGTATTAGTTAACAAATACGAGGACAAGTGTATCACGAAGTACAATACATAAATATTATACATTCTTCAAGCCGGGTATTACTTCAACGCTAAGTCCTCAGTCACGGACTTTATCTTTTCCCTTAGCAGGGTCACGCTTACCTGCAGGGACATATCAAACAAAACGTGAGCTACAAGCTCAATGAGTAATCAAACAAACAGATAAACATATACAAGAGTATAATAACAATTAAACTCTTAAACAATTTCTGTCCCAAAACTCATGGTCGTCATTGACCGCACGTACTCATAGCCATACAGGCTGTATATAATATCATAGCCCGAAGGCCACATCGGAGACATAGCCCGAAGGCCGCACCGGAGTCATAGCCAACAAGGCCGCATCGGAGACATAGCCAACAAGGCCGCACCGGAGTCATAGCCAACAAGGCCGCACCATTTAATATCAAAGATAATAATCTTTGCTAACAAGACTGCACCATTTAGAATTACAATTCAAAGGTCACGTCCGTGTATTACTCGGGTACTCTACCCTTGTACCGTATTCAACTACTTTAAGTAGTGCCACTGTAATCACCATATATCATACTAGATATAGTCAAGATTACTCACCTGAAATGTTATTACAACTAGTTTTTGCCGTTCCTTGCTTTCCGATATGATCCGTAGAACTTTGTCCCGCACCTATAATTCAATCATTTTTAACATGATTATAGGTTAATACCCATTGCAAGTAACTCTAATACACTAGAGTTCAATAAAACATTGTTATAAACAATGCCTAGTTAATACATTTTCAGTTTACTAACTTTATGTGAATTTTACTATTCACCGGGACGTTCGGATCGGTCTACAGTGCCCCCGAGGGTTCGAAAACTCAATCTAAAAATTTTCCCAAACTTTTCAGACCATAATACACCTATGTTTCAAATTTGGGCTTAATCGGACAAGTAACGCAAAAGTTAGCGTTTCAAAGTTTCTGTCTGGCCACTGCCTTGGAGGCGCACTGCGCCAGGGTCAGGGCGCACTGCGCCTGGGCGCGCCCCGCCTGGCTCCTGGGCGCACTGCGCCTGGCGCCTGGGCAGACCCCCTGGCCAGTCGCGATTTTTGCACTGTAGCTTGCAGATTTCGTCCCTTAAGTCCTTGATTTCGTTTTTAGTTGTTTGGGGTTTGTTCCTAGGCTAAAACCTTACATTTTAACAAGGTTTTTAACCCCCAAAACACCCTAAATCAATCACACAAGGAATTAGGGTTCTTATTTCTAACAACCCCAAATCTTCAATTTTACCATTTATAGCATCCTACTTCCATTGGATTGAGTTAGGACTTTGTTATAAGGACTTAATGGAAGTATTTCATCATTTTAACCCCATGATCATGGCTGTAATTTCAGTTTGCAAGTCCTACTCAACTCATCACGATGAACAATCAAGAACATGAAGAAACTTACCTCAAATTCTTCCAATTATGCCCTTTTTAGCCAAGGATCACAATCCAAGCTTCAAACCTTCAATAAACCTTCCAATTCTCTGCAGAAAATCAGCCACAAGAAGTTCCCGTAACTCCCAAAATTCTGCACACAAGTCTCTCTTATATACTTCCAGAAATTACAATTTGGTCCTTGAAGTTGCATTTTTCAAAGTTTTGCCACAAATCACACAATTTATGACAAATAACCAACTTTTATAACATTTTAAGTCCAAGACCTAAAATATTATTACATAACAAGTCCTTTTCTGTCCAAATGACCAAATTACCCTTTTGAGGTAAAATGACCATTTTGCCCTTTTATTATAATTATATAATAATTACATTTTTGGCGTTACATTACCTGAGTACATAGCATTTTAAAAACAATACGTGATACATAATGTCTCGTGAGCATTATGAGTTTAGACTCAAAACAGTTTTCCAATAATAATTTTACTCTTTAAATTTTCTTCCAATATTTTATTTCCTATGAGCGCACCCATAGGTATTCCTTGTTTTGTGATAGTACATTCCTACGAGCGCACCCGTAGGTTTTATACGAGACGCACCCGTATAACTACTTCCCCAATAGCATGAAACGGATTCATCTATCAAGGTAAGACAACTACTTTGTGACGGGAGGTACCATCCCAGTAGTGTCTTATTGCCACCCCTACCGCAGCAGGCAGTGGTCTTTATCCGGATACTAAGCAACTTATCATCATGGGCCAATCACATTATTAGTTCACTGTATCTCTGATTTTCTTTCTTTACACATTGTAATCATATTTTTCATAAAATACTTTTAAAGTCATAAAACCACTTTGACTCCAAAACATTTTAAATAAAATTCATTTTGCTATGTACCAGAAAATCCACATAACACTCACCTCGAGTCAACTAGGAGTTATTTAGCTTCGTGGACTCCTTTATCTTTCGCTTGATCAATTCGATTAGAACCACCACCTATTATATATAAAATATACATTTATATTCAATTTATATATAACAACTAACTTTACAGTACAAGGGTGTCATACTATGCAACGACGGGTTATAATTAGACTAAAACTCTCATTGTAATAACTTCCTTTAGTTTGTAAATTTTCCCAAAATACGCGTATTTTGCTACAGTACCCTCGGGAGGTCGTATTTCGGTTCCGAAAATTTTCTACAAAGTTTTGGACCATAAGGGACCTATGTTTAAAATTTGAGGTCAAACGGACAAGTCTGACCCCAATTTTCAAAATTGAAGTTGGCTTGGCAGAATGCTCACTGCATTTCTGCATTTTTGTCCAGCCGCGAGATCGGGTCGCGATCCATAGAGATCGGGTCACGATCTCTGAGTGTGTTGCCATTTTTGACGATTTTTCAACTATAACTTCCACTATTTCCCTACATTAAGTCCTTAATTCATATCTTAATCCTTATGGGACCATTCTAAGGCAACAACCTTCAGTTTTTATCAAGTTGTAACATATGAAAATCATGATTTCTTAACAATTCATATCAAATCCGTTTTTACCATTTTGCACCAAAAATACAAATTTTTGAAATTAATCACTTAGGAATGTCTTATTACATCCTAAATGATTCTTAGAGCCCATCAAAACACCAAGAATCAGTTTTAGTCCAACAAACCCATTTCTAGGGTTCTTAAGCTCAAATTCCATTTTCATGAATTCCACCATAATTTATGGTTAGAAATCTATTACTTGTGTTGATTTGAGCTAAATGAGACATATGAATTCGTTGGATTACTCTCCTCTTCAGATTCCAGTTTAGAAACTATCTACCACAACTTGCAATTGTGAGTTTATATCGTAGAAACTTACCTTAAAACCTGAAACCACCAATTTCCAAGTAAAATCTTCAATCTTTAATACTAATTTTCGTAAGCCTTCAAGCCTCCCGTGTGTCTCCAGCCCTCTCTCTCGAACTCTCTGAAATGTTCTGGGGAATTAGGGGAGATTCTTCTCCTATGTATAATTCCAACATTTGCAATTTACCCCCCTCAAGTATCAATGTTTAGGTTTTGGCACTAAAAACATATTTTTATTACATAAGGTCTCATTGTTTTGCATAATTATCCCATTACACAAATTATTTTACACCAAGGTCCAAGACATGGCAAAAAGACCAATTTTCCCTCATTCCAAAATTTTACCATTACACAGTATTATTTTACATTTTATTACACATTTTCGCGGGTTCTTACATGCGTGCACCTCCTCGGTTTTTGAATAAACTAAGATATCGTCGATGAAAACGATAACGAACTTATCAATGAAAGGTTTACAAACCCTGTTTATAAGGTCCATGAAAACAGCCGGAGCGTTTGTGAGACCAAACGGCATCACCAAGAATTCATAGTGACCATAACAGGTTCGAAAAGCGGTTTTGCAAACATCATCGTCTTTTACCCGCACTTGATGATAACCAGAACGAAGATCAATCTTGGAGAAATAATCAGCTCCTTGAAGCTGATCAAACAGATCATCGATCCGCGGCAAAGGGTAGCGGTTTTTTATGGTCACCTTATTGAGTTCTCGATAGTCAATGCACATACGCATAGTCCCATCTTTCTTCTTGACAAACAACACGGGGGCACCACACGGAGAAGAACTTGGACGAATAAAACCTTTATCAATAACTTCTTGCAATTGAGACATAAGTTCTCTCATTTATGTGGGGGGAAGACGGTATGGTGCACGAGCGATGGGGGTCGCTCCAGAAGTAAGATCAATTCGGAACTCGACTTGCCGAACGGGCGGCAAGCCGGGCAGCTCATCCGGAAACACTTCAGGGAAGTCTTTAACAATCTTCACATCTTCTAATTTCTGCTTTTCTTTCTTCCCGTCGAGCACATAGGCGATAAAAGACTCGCATCCTTTATAGATACATTTTCGAGCCTTGATAGCAGAAATGATACTTTGCATATTGTTGCGTCGCTCGCCATACACATACATTTTGTCACCGTCGGGGGATTTAATCGACACCATTCGTTTTCCACAAAGAATTTAGGCTTCATGAGCACCAAGCCAATCCATCCCTATGACTACATCAAATCCTTTGATCCCAATTGGCAATAAGTTAGCCATAAGGATCCTCCCATTAATTTCAATAGGACAATTTTCATACACGTGTCTCACTGTTACCAACTCTCCATTTGTTATCTCTATGACATAGGCATCATTTAAGGGCTTAAGTAGCATGCTAAGACGTTTACGAAATTCATCTACCGTCTGTTTTTCCTTGCGGAGGGCAAAGAATTCATCTACTAACTTTTTCCGATGCCTGGCTGAACAAAATTTTCCCCTTAGGCGCTTGGTGAATTCATCCCAAGTAAAGGAGGAAACTGTGACAATTGTAAATTTTGGTCAACAAAAGTCAACTGTAGTCGAACGAAGCGTACGTTAATTTATATGTTGAAAAGTTATTTTCCATAACTTTTGCAGTGAATTATTAATATTATAAGTATTACGTATGCTAAATCAAACAATTATCGGTTAAAAGTCGAAAATACGGACAGCAGACTACTGTAGCGTAAAAATTCGATAACCGTACAATTATTATTTTGAGAATAATAATATTCATAAAACAATCTACTCGTAAATACGAACCCGTGGATATATAGAACGTCGAAAACGGAGTTCGTATGTAGAAGTTACAACCATTAAACTGCTGTGAACGGATAAATGTACACAGGGTTTGGGACCAAAATACAAAATGAGGAGCCTTAAACATCAAATATGAAATAACAATTCATATATTAAGTGACGTAATAGTATCTAGTATTTAATTCCAAAGCTAAATGCAATTTTCGGTAAAATGCCGAAAATCGCGAAAACGGAAGAATACCGCGCTTAAACGCGTATTCCGGCACCCAACGAGTTATAATTCAATCAAAATAAATGTTTGGCAATGTTTTTATACAAAATAATTATTTAGAACTTCGTTTCGTCAAAAACGCATAAAAATTCACTAAAACGTCTTACTATTTTATAAAAATCACACATTTTTATAAGTATATTGCTATTTTTATAAAACCACACCACCCCACCCCCCCCCCCCACCCCCCCCATCGGCTGCAACATGGCTGAAAGTCTTCAAAGATCACACCATATCCCTCATTACTATTCACAATCTAGGCTTTAAAGAGGCTAGGAATTTTATATTAGAAAATCATTAAACTAACTCTTCAAAGGAATGAACTAGCCATTTGCATCTAACCATCACTCACAACTCCATCATCACTCTCCCTCTCCTCCTTGCTCTCGGCCAAAACCGTGACCACCACCACCACCTTCAACTTCCATTTCCAAGTTTCCTACACAAGTCTAAGTGGTGAGTTTCCTTCATCTCTTGATTTTAAACTACTTAACATAAGTTTTACACCTTTTACACACACTAACATCCATCCATATCCATTGGATATTAGTTTTGTCCAAGGGTCTTTAAGCTCCAAACTTCACCATCTTCAAAGAATCTTGCAAGTATCCTTGGTAAGTATGATCATCTAGTGATTTAAGTTCTAAATATCTTCATATACTCTTCTATACACACATACTCACGAAAATCCGTTGGATAATAGCTTTGTCCAAGGGTCCTCCGGGTCTTAGAACCAAAATCTTCAATCTTCTTTCAAGGAATCCTAAGATCCACACTCAAGGTGAGTTCATACCCCTCATTTTCATCTTTTCAAACCTTTTTGGGGGAGAATACAAGTTCTTTAACTATAAATGTTGTTTTATTCAAGTATATATATGTTTAAATGTTATATATGTTGATTTACACAAGTTTATAAAGTTAGTATTTGGGTAAAAATACATTTGACATGAAATATGGATAGATCTTTGTATGATGTTCATATTGATACATTATATGATTGTATAAAAGTTACTAGACTATAATATAAGTGTGTAAAAATGTTAGATCTTGAACAAAAATGTTATAAATATGAATTTGACATGAAATATGAGTAGATCCATGTATTTTGAACACTTTGAAATATTAAGTTGTGTAAAAGTTACTAAACTACAAATAAAGTGTACAAAGATGCTAGATCTTGAATAAAAACGTTATAAAAACGAAAACTAGTATAAACTACGTTTTTATAAATAAAGGCACTATTTTCTAACAAAAATGGTTATAATCAAGATATTATATTATTTTTGTGTGAAATATCTCAAAAGATAATATTTATAATCTTTGAACAAATTATTTCACTATCATTCACAAAAATAAGGTTATTACGACGCAATTACTAAAAATAGACTATTATTGGAATAGTTTATGAACAAAAGGTTATTATGACATTCAAACATGATAAAAATAATTATATAAAAATATATAATTATTATACTATACTATATTATCATGGGAAAAATGATAATAGACAATTACAAGAGTTTTTATATACAAATCGTACGTAAACAAGTTGATTGGAACACATACATTTTTGTGAGATGAATCTTCACAGTACTTTTATAAGTACCTACTATAAGTCCTGAACATTTATATAACCAGAGTCTTGGTAAGAGAGCGCGATATTTGAGTATAGATCTATACAGGATTGACAACCCCGTACCTGAGCTGCTAGCTACAGCTTGACCGGCAGGTCTGAGGTGTCCAAATGTCTAACATTTCCGACGCCTGAAGAACGTCGCAGCAGGCCAACTAGTCACAGTATGGTTATATGGTATCTCACATGGGAAAATAATCAACTTAATATTTTTATAAATTGTTTACGTGGATACACACATTTCAAAGAAAGTACACCACAGTTTACATATTACATTTTAGTCTTTGGGATTTAAAGACTTGGAACATTTTATAAGAAAATATTGGATTTTCTTGGTTTTCAACACTATTGCTTACAAACAAAGGACATTTCTATACAAAAATCTTATGAACTCACCAACTTAATTGTTGACACTTTTTCAACTACTTGTATTATTAGGAAATTGATAAGGTAATTCTCCAGCGCTATTCGAAGAGACGTTACGACGTCGTTTTGATTATTTTGAAATCATTTGTAATTGTGATTGAAACACGCAACTTTTAAACGATGTAACATTTGCAATTATTTTAATGATGGTTGTGTACTTGGATTCCACTATCGTGTAACTTTGTTATGATATTGTTCATGAAGTCATCCACCCTTGAACAATTCCGCCAATACGGTTTGAGGGTGTGACAGATTGGTATCAGAGCATTGTTTATAGTGAACTAAGTATATCAATCCATTTAAAGATATACAACTATAAATACAATGGGACTAAAACTCTCGAAAACATTTTCGTACAAGTATACTTTTAAAATTACAACGATGATTTTTATAAAAGTATAAGTACATACATACAGACGCTATGGCAGGATTCCATTTGCCAGGAGACCCATATTTCCCCGAGGAGGGAAATGAGGGATGGCTTGATGAGGAACCCGAAGAGGTTCTGGAAGAGGAAGCTTCGGAAGAAGAAGACCAGTGGGACGAGGAAGAGCCCGAAGATGAACCAGAAGTCATCGACCCTCGTCACCCAGTCCGCAGCTTACAGGCACCACCGCCACCACCACTATATCAGGTATATCGCCACCCTGGTGGCCCGTTATGGATGCGTACACCTCGAAAGAGGGTACTTCCCATTCACCGCCCCTTACTAATAGAAGAACCTCTTCAGGGCCCGACACCAGATTGGGCAGAGCAGATACGCGTCTGGAGCCGCGAGCAGGGCTTGCGACCCCCGTACTACCTATTCTACGACCACTACAACATCAGTAGAGGGGGCTACGCAGACCGAGCTTTACCAGCCGTAGTCGGGCACATCAGGCGCCATGAGGAGCAGGTTAGGGCGACCTCCAGCCAGATCATGGACGTGGGGGCCACCGTCGAGGTCACCGCAGCACGCCTCCGACGTTTAGACGAGGCCCATGACCACACCTCTAGACGAGTCGACCCCCTCGAGGAAGACGTACAGACAGCACTGGGGATGTGGTGCGAGGCGATTGTCCGAATATCCGAATCCGAGGAAAGGATTCGCGAGGTAGAGCGGAGGGCCGAGGAGGCCAAGCGCGAGGCTGCTGAGCTCAGAGCGCAAGTGGACGCACTACGCAAAGCTGGGGGACCCGGTTCGTCTTGAGTAGTACGTATACTACTCAAATTTTGGTATAGACTAGGACATCTATGAGTACGCGTTATGTGCGGCTCACTATTGTACATAGGCGTGGCTCTACAATCAAGTGACTACACTTTTTGTAAGCCGTTACGCTGTTTATTATTATCGCTCTGTAGGCCCCTGCGAAGTCCAAATTTTCATTTCAAAACTTATGTAACACCTCGTATTTTTATGAATATGAAGAATATGTTTGATTTATAAGATGATGTATGTGTGAATGATCAGTATGTTTGATACTAAATCATAGATACAACTTACGAAACAAAAGAAACAAGATAACAAAAGATACCAGCACCACATTCTAATGATGACATAATCATAACAATTCTTCTAAAACACTAACCAACGTCAATCTTAAATCCTTGTGGCAGAATCATGCCACCTCGCCGAAGAAATAACAGACGCACACCCGTCGAGACACCCGAAGCACCTATGATGGACTCGGCGACATTCCAAGCCGCTGTCACGGCAGCCGTGACCGCAGCTGTTGCCCATATTAACACCAACGGGATAAATGGAAACGGAAGTGGAAACGGCACCAACGATTCCACCAATGGGGAAACGTCAACCCATTCTCGAACGTGTACTTACAAAGATTTTGTCAGTTGCAAGCCGATAACTTTCCACGGCACCGGTGGTGTCCTTAACCTCACAAGGTGGATCGAGAAAACTGAATCGATCTTCGATATCACTGCGTGTCCAGAAGAGATGAAAGTAAAGTCCGCTGCCTGCACTTTCGCTGAGACGGCTATGTCTTGGTGGAAGGGCCATGTCAAGTCGCTGACACTCCCAGTGGCAAACTCGATGGGCTGGGAGGAATTAAAGACAATGTTGACGAAGGAGTACTGCCCCCGAGGGGAAATCCAGAAGTTGGAACAAGAGCTGTGGAACCTCACAATGAAAGGTTCGGATCTAAACGCTTACACAAACCGATTCAACGACCTGGCGACCCTCTGCCCAGCCATGGTCACACCGGAGTCTGTAAAAGTGGAACGTTACATATGGGGACTATCATCCCAGATCCAAGGGAATGTGGAAGCCGCATGTCCCGCCACTTTTGACAGTGCCAAACGATTGGCCCAACGATTGGTCGACCACGGGGTGCGCCAGGGAACAATGACCCAAAAGACCGAACAGCTAAGAGAAAAGGATCACAAGAGGAAACCCTGGAACAGGGGGAGAAACCAACCAAATCAAGATAGTGCGAAAAAACAACAGATTGTGGCAGTTCGTGCAGCCACTGTCCCGAACGCCCAAACCACCACCAAGCAATACATTGGGACGCTACCCAAGTGCAACAAGTGCAATTTCCACCATACCGGACCCTGTAGAGAAATACACTGCTTGAACTGTAACAAGAAGGGCCACACCGCCCGATTCTGCAGGACGCCAACCCCACAAACCACCCAAGCCACTAATGTCGGGGTGAGTCAAGCTTGCTATGGTTGTGGCGAGACGGGGCATTATAAGCGTGATTGCCCGAAGACAAAGAATGTGGGGAGAAATGGAAGAGTCCTAGCTATGGGACACGCGGAAGCGGTGGAGGATCCTACCGTGGTTACCGGTACGTTCCTCGTCAATAATTCATATGCTTGTGTACTATTCGATAGCGGTGCGGAGAGGAGTTTCGTAAGCCACGAGTTTAAATATTTACTAAAACAAAAACCTCAACCACTCAACGAAACATTTACAGTAGAAATGGCTAATGGCAAAACAGAAAGCACAAACAACATATACGTAGGCTGTACACTTACTCTGGACGATCACTCCTTTCAAATCGACTTAATGCCTGTTAAAATAGGAAGTTTTGACATGATTGTTGGTATGGATTGGCTAATTCCCCATCATGCCGACATCATGTGTTACGAACGAGGAATCCGACTTCATCTACCGGACGACAAGACCATTGTTGTCTACGGTGATAAACCCAGTACCAGCCTCCGAATCGTGTCTTGCATCAAAGCCCGAAAATACCTACAGAAAAGATACCATGCCTTCCTAGCACACGTTGTTGACGAAAAGAAAGAAGTAAAGAACATCAAAGAAATCCCCGAAGTCTGCAACTTTCCTGACGTATTCCCAGAAGACCATCCAGGAGTACCACCCGCACGACAAGTCGAGTTCAGAATCGATTTGATCCCAGGAGCTACCCCAGTAGCAAAAGCGCCATACCGATTAGCCCCGGCAGAAATGCAAGAATTATCCAGCCAACTAAACGAACTGCTAAGTAAAGGGTTCATCAGGCCGAGCTTCTCACCTTGGGGAGCGCCGGTCTTGTTCGTGAAGAAGAAGGATGGATCATTCCGTATGTGCATTGACTATCGGGAGTTGAACAAGCTCACTATCAAAAACCGATACCCGTTACCCCGAATTGACGACCTGTTCGATCAACTCCAGGGATCGAGTTATTTCTCAAAAATCGATTTGAGGTCGGGATATCACCAACTCAAGGTTCAAGAAGAAGACGTTCCTAAGACGGCATTCAGAACTCGCTACGGCCATTATGAATTCGTTGTGATGCCCTTCGGATTGACCAATGCGCCTGCAGTGTTCATGGATCTGATGAACCGCGTATGCCGACCTTACCTAGATAAATTCGTGATAGTGTTCATCGACGACATACTTATCTATTCACGAAGTAAGGAGGAACATAGCCAACACTTACGAAAAGTTTTGGAGACATTAAGAGTAGAGAAGCTGTATGCGAAATTTTCGAAATGCGAATTCTGGCTTCGAAAAGTGGACTTTCTAGGCCACGTAGTCAGCAAAGAAGGGATACATGTAGATCCCTCCAAAATCAAGGCCATCGAAAGCTGGGAAGCACCAAGAACTCCGATAGAAATCCGTCAGTTTTTGGGCCTTGCTGGCTATTACCGAAGATTCATACAGAATTTTTCCAAAATTGCAAAGCCACTTACCACCCTGACACAAAAGGGTGTAACATTCAAGTGGGGAGATAATCAAGACGCCGCCTTCCAGACCTTAAAGAAAGCTTTGTACAGCGCTCCTATTCTGTCCCTTCCAGAAGGAACAGAAGACTTTGTAGTCTATTGCGATGCATCGAACCAGGGTCTGGGCTGTGTACTCATGCAGAGAGGAAAGGTCATTGCTTACGCTTCAAGACAACTTAAAACTCACGAGGTCAACTACACTACACATGACCTCGAGTTGGGAGCAGTAGTGTTCGCATTGAAGATCTGGATACACTACCTGTACGGCACAGAATGTACAGTATACACCAACCATAAGAGTCTCCAGTATATCCTCAACCAAAAAGAACTCAATATGAGGCAACGACGGTGGATGGAGCTACTAAGTGACTACGAATGTGAAATTCGTTATCACCCAGGGAAGGCCAACGTAGTGGCTGATGCCTTCAGTCGAAAAGAATACTCGGGTCGTCGAGTGAAGTCATTAACAATAACGATCCATTCCCATTTGTCCACTCAGATCAAAGAGGCGCAGCTAGAAGCCTTAAAACCTAAGAATGTCGCAAATGAAGCCTTGCGAGGGATGGATAAAAACCTCGAAGTTAAGGATGACGGAGCTCGTTATCTCATTAATCGAATTTGGACGCCGAGATTTGGCGGATTCAGAGACATTATCATGAACGAAGCTCACAAGACTAGATACTCCGTTCATCCTGGGTCAGACAAAATGTACCTGGACCTCAAGAAACTGTATTGGTGGCCAAACATGAAGGCAGAAATTGCTACTTACGTGGGCAAGTGCCTGACTTGCGCCAAGGTTAAAGTAGAATACAAAAAGCCCTCGGGTTTATTAGTACAACCAGAAATACCCGAGTGGAAGTGGGAGCGGATAACAATGGACTTCATAACCAAATTACCAAAGACAACCGGTGGGTTAGATTCTATATGGGTAATCGTCGACAGGTTAACCAAATCCGCTCACTTCCTGCCAATCAAAGAAACTGATAGGATGGATAAGCTGGCGAGGCTCTACCTCAAAGAAATTGTAAAATTGCACGGCGTACCAATATCAATTATCTCAGATAGAGATAGCCGGTTCACTTCACACTTTTGGCAATCATTACAAAAGGCTATGGGAACCAGACTCGACATGAGCACAGCTTACCATCCGCAGACGGATGGCCAAAGTGAAAGAACCATCCAAACACTGGAAGACATGTTGAGAGCCTGTGTGATAGACTTCGGTAAGGCGTGGGACACCCACTTACCGCTCATTGAGTTTTCATACAACAACAACTACCACACTAGCATCAAAGCCGCTCCATTTGAGGCTTTATATGGACGCAAGTGCAGATCCCCTCTGTGTTGGGCTGAATTAGGAGATACTCAACTAGCCAGAGGCCAAGTACCTAACAGCGCTCTCACCGGTCCGAAGATCATACGAGAGATAACGGAGAAAATCGTTCAGATCCGTGAACGATTGAAAACATCTCGTGACCGACAAAAGAGCTACGCAAATAAGCGACGCAAGCCCTTGGAATTCCAGGTTGGTGACCGAGTGTTATTGAAGGTCTCACCATGGAAAGGAATGATACGCTTTGGAAAGCGTGGGAAGCTGAACCCCAGATACATTGGGCCCTTTGAGATCCTCGCTAGGATCGGCCCAGTAGCCTACAAACTTCGATTACCGCAGGAGCTCAGCAATGTCCATCCCACCTTTCACGTATCCAACTTAAAGAAATGCCTGTCCGATGAAACCCTTATCATCCCGCTCGACGAAATCGAAGTGAACGAAAGTCTTCATTTCGTGGAAGAACCCGTAGAGATCATGGACAGAGAAATCAAGAGGACGAAACAGAGCCGTATACCGATAGTTAAGGTCCGTTAGAGTGCCAAGCGCGGACCAGAATTTACTTGGGAGCGCGAAGACCAGATGAAGCAGAAGTATCCACATCTCTTCCCAAACCCTTGAGGATCCACTCAAGAGTTAAATTTCGGGACGAAATTCCCTCTAACGGGTAGATGATGTGACAATTGTAAATTTTGGTCAACAAAAGTCAACTGTAGTCGAACGAAGCGTACGTTAATTTATATGTTGAAAAGTTATTTTCCATAACTTTTGCAGTGAATTATTAATATTATAAGTATTACGTATGCTAAATCAAACAATTATCGGTTAAAAGTCGAAAATACGGACAGCAGACTACTGTAGCGTAAAAATTCGATAACCGTACAATTATTATTTTGAGAATAATAATATTCATAAAACAATCTACTCGTAAATACGAACCCGTGGATATATAGAACGTCGAAAACGGAGTTCGTATGTAGAAGTTACAACCATTAAACTGCTGTGAACGGATAAATGTACACAGGGTTTGGGACCAAAATACAAAATGAGGAGCCTTAAACATCAAATATGAAATAACAATTCATATGATAAGTGACGTAATAGTATCTAGTATTTAATTCCAAAGCTAAATGCAATTTCCGGTAAAATGCCGAAAATCGTGAAAACGAAAGAATACCGCTCTTAAACGCGTATTCCGGCACCCAACGAGTTATAATTCAATCAAAATAAATGTTTGGAAATGTTTTTATACAAAATAATTATTTAGAACTTCGTTTCGTCAAAAACGCATAAAAATTCACTAAAACGTCTTACTATTTTATAAAAATCACACATTTTTATAAGTATATTGCTATTTTTATAAAACCACACCACCCCACCCCCCCCCCTACCCCCCCCCCCCCCATCGGCTGCAACATGGCTCAAAGTCTTCAAAGATCACACCATATCCCTCATTACTATTTACAATCTAGGCTTTAAAGAGGCTAGGAATTTTATATTAGAAAATCATTAAACTAACTCTTCAAAGGAATGAACTAGCCATTTGCATCTAACCATCACTCACAACTCCCTCATCACTCTCCCTCTCCTCCTTGCTCTCGGCCAAAACCGTGACCACCACCACCACCTTCAACTTCCATTTCCAAGTTTCCTACACAAGTCTAAGTGGTGAGTTTCCTTCATCTCTTGATTCTAAACTACTTAACATAAGTTTTACACCTTTTACACACACTAACATCCATCCATATCCATTGGATATTAGTTTTGTCCAAGGGTCTTTAAGCTCCAAACTTCACCATCTTCAAAGAATCTTGCAAGTATCCTTGGTAAGTATGATCATCTAGTGATTTAAGTTCTAAATATCTTCATATACTCTTCTATACACACATACTCATGAAAATCCGTTGGATAATAGCTTTGTCCAAGGGTCCTCCGGGTCTTAGAACCAAAATCTTCAATCTTCTTTCAAGGAATCCTAAGATCCACACTCAAGGTGAGTTCATACCCCTCATTTTCATCTTTTCAAACCTTTTTGGGGGAGAATACAAGTTCTTTAACTATAAATGTTGTTTTATTCAAGTATATATATGTTTAAATGTTAAATATGTTGATTTACACAAGTTTATAAAGTTAGTATTTGGGTAAAAATACCTTTGACATGAAATATGGATAGATCTTTGTATGATGTTCATAATGATACATTATATGCTTGTATAAAAGTTACTAGACTATAATATAAGTGTGTAAAAATGTTAGATCTTGAACAAAAATGTTATAAATATGAATTTGACATGAAATATGAGTAGATCCATGTATTTTGAACACTTTGAAATATTAAGTTGTGTAAAAGTTACTAAACTACAAATAAAGTGTACAAAGATGCTAGATCTTGAATAAAAACGTTATAAAAACGAAAACTAGTAAAAACTACGTTTTTATAAATAAAGGCACTATTTTCTAACAAAAATGGTTATAATCAAGATATTAAATTATTTTTGTGTGAAATATCTCAAAAGATAATATTTATAATCTTTGAACAAATTATTTCACTATTATTCACAAAAATAAGGTTATTACGACGCAATTACTAAAAATAGACTATTATTGGAATAGTTTATGAACAAAAGGTTATTATGACATTCAAACATGATAAAAATAATTATATAAAAATATACAATTATTATACTATACTATATTATCATGGGAAAAATGATAATGGACAATTACAAGAGTTTTTATATACAAATCGTACGTAAACAAGTTGATTGGAACACATACATTTTTGTGAGATGAATCTTCACAGTACTTTTATAAGTACCTACTATAAGTCCTGAACATTTATATAACCAGAGTCTCGGTAAGAGAGCGCGATATTTGAGTATAGATCTATACGGGATTGACAACCCCGCACCCGAGCTGCTAGCTACAGCTTGACCGGCAGGTCTGAGGTGTCCAAATGTCTAACATTTCCGACGCCTGAAGAATGTCGCAGCAGGCCAACTAGTCACAGTATGGTTATATGGTATCTCACATGGGAAAATAATCAACTTAATATTTTTATAAATTGTTTACGTGGATACACACATTTCAAAGAAAGTACACTACAGTTTACATATTACATTTTAGTCTTTGGGATTTAAAGACTTGGAACATTTTATAAGAAAATATTGGATTTTCTTGGTTTTCAACACTATTGCTTACAAACAAAGGACATTTCTATACAAAAATCTTATGAACTCACCAACTTAATTGTTGACACTTTTTCAACTACTTGTATTCTCAGGAAATTGATAAGGTAATTCTCCAGCGCTATTCAAAGAGACGTTACGACGTCGTTTTGATTATTTTGAAATCATTTGTAATTGTGATTGAAACACACAACTTTTAAATGATGTAACATTTGCAATTATTTTAATGATGGTTGTGTACTTGGATTCCACTATCGTGTAACTTTGTTATGATATTGTTCATGAAGTCATCCACCCTTTGAACTATTCCGCCAATACGGTTTGAGGGTGTGACAGAAACCACTTCACTCCCAAGAGTTCGGTTAAGAGTACTCCACCATGTAAGGGCATTGGCTTTTAACATTTGGGATGCGAATTCCACTTTGAAATCTTCAGGATAACGACAGATTCGCAGGATCCGCTCAGTTTCAGCAATCCAAGAAACAGTCACTTTTGGATCCATCTCTCCATTAAACTCCTTAGGCCGACAAGACATAAAGTCTTTAAACGTACCCTCCTTTGCTATCTTGCGGGGAGGTGATGGAGGTGTTTCACGAGAAGATGATTGAGTTTGAGTAATGTTCTCGGGGGTCTTACTTTTGACACTTTTCTCCGACAAGGACTTAGATCCTTACCCCAATCGTTCATCAAGAATACGATTCATATCAGCTTGAGTTTGAAGCCGTGAATCGTGCAATAGCTTTTGAATAACCTCAAGAGTTAGTGGTGGGGGATTTGCATCGCCCCTAGAGTTGCCTTCCTCTTCGGCTTGACCTCGTCGAATTTGGATAGGAGGCCCCCGATTCGGGCCTTGATCATCATTCCGTGATCCTTGGCCACTCCTTGTACGCATCTTGAGCTACAAAATTTTAATACTTTAGCAATAGTATAATATAACTTGCCTTATTATAAATTCTATGAACCTAGTATGGCATTTCCTGTGATCACATACTCATTTAATTAAGGTAGCACATAAGGTCTTAATAGCTTAAGACATCACATAATAAGTCACTATCTATCTAACATTTCTATTGCATGAGTTTAAGCCTAGGAGTGGAGTGATCCAATCCTAATTCGCTTAAAATATGGCTCTGATACCAACTTGTAACGCCCCAAAATTTGTCAATTTTTTTTAAAACATAATAACATTAAAAGCACAATGGCGCTATCGCTTAAACATGGTTGTTATACTTCATGTCTATAAGACATGAATGTCAAAAATAAAGTTCAACCAAACATTTAGTTTACAATTTTACAACCACGGGCGTTACGAATTTATATCAAAACAAACCATAGCAAGCAGAGAAGGATTAAACCATAACATCAAAAGATGAGAGCTATGCTTAGCTCCACTCCATCTAGTCTTCCAAAACGTATCTAACATTTCATTTTGTCATCCTACTCTTGCGAACCTGGACCTGGGATACATGGCATAAAATGAAATACTTAAGACAAAAATGTCTCGTGAGCTACATGGGTTTTAGACTCCAAAACATTTAAAAGCATACTATGAATCGTTTTCAAAACCTTTGTACCAAATCATATCATATCTCTTGCTGAAAACATTTAAAAGCTTAATATATATAGTTTTCAAAGCCTTTGAAATCAAGCATATCATATCTCTTGCTGAAAACATTTAAAACTGTTAACTGAAACATGTCATCATCTTGCTTGTAAGCTTTTCATAATAAGCTGTCATCATAAAACTTTCTTTATTTAAGCTGGACTGGTAATCAATCATAAATAGGTTTTTATACTTAGGGCATTAATCACTTAAAGTGATACCCCAAGTCTAGGTTAAGATGGAAAGAACGAAATCAGTCCGTCCTAGCATCATAAGCTTTAGGACATCTATTTCACGACGGGGTTGGTACCACCCCAGTAGATTCCTCTAGGTTCCGTTACGGGAAAAACATGGCCCGGGCACAAAGAATCATGTTCTTTGTTCATAGTGTCTTGCATAGCTGCATTCATTCATATCTTAAATACCAGTCATAAAAAGTAAACATAATATGGTTTGACATCAAATTACTTGCTGAAATCACATTAAGGCTAGTGACAAACCAATCTTTTCAATTCCATTTCAATTTGATGTCAAATCACACTTTCCAAAACATATTAGGCTTAATGCCAAATCTTGCTTTCAAATCATTGTGACATGCTTTCAAATAAAGACAAAAATTGTGAGATCAAACTTTTTGGGAGGAAAATTGGAAAAATCTGCTATGCTCATTACCCGGGAACAAAAAATGTAACTTACTATTATTATTATTATTGATATTATTATTATTATTATTATTATTATTATTATTATTATTATTATTATTATTATTATTATTATTATTAACGGATTCACACCAAAAACATCAATTCACTATTGTTTTTGTTATAACTGTTAATATTTTTAATTCTTTTGGTTAACGAAAATAATAATTTGCATATATAATTGTTATGCATATACTTTTTATTGAATCACATTAATACATAATTTTTTTTGGATTATTTGTTTTATAGGTCTGAAGATCAATGCCATTCCTATAGGAACAAATTGTTGATTTGACATATAAGCCTAAGTTTGAGATTATGAAACCTTAGGAAGCAGTGAGTATATATATATATATATACATACTAAGCTAAAATCTTCATATACTAATTAATATATACTTCATTTGGGTAAACATAATAAATAGCAAGATACTTTCTATGACTTGTTTATTATAGCATCCTACTTTCATGAAAAATCCACCTAACTTACTATAGCAATGTCATTCAAATACCAAGCAATTTTTACTTCTAAAAGACAAAAAAAATGCAATGCTGAAATAGAAATAAATGAAAGTAGAATGCTATAATACACACATATGAAAGTACATCGCTATTTATTTCATTACTTGATTTGCCTAGATTTCTAACAATCTTGCACTTAATATGATCTGTGCAGCCTCGAGTTTACCATCAACTCTTCCAAATTCACCACCAACTGTTTGATGAAATTCCACTGAGAGATGTGTTGTTTTCCAGGTTAATTTATTCAAGCACTATTAACGATTGTTTATAACTAATTCTCCATAATCACTAATAATCTTCACATTATTCATTAAATTATTTACATCGCATACAAATTAATCAATTGTTTCTGCAAAACAGTGGGACCCGGGACAAAAAAAACGTACGGAGCATGGTCTCCCACTAGTTTTATTCAATATATATTTCAATAAAATGTCTCTTAAATAATGATCATTATTGGCCATCAATTTTCATAAGAACAACATTCAATCTCACTTATTATCTGACATTACAATCAAAATAATAATTATTTATTACAAAAAACTTATTATTTTAATTTAACTATGTCTAGATTGAATTTATTTCACACAAATTATATTATTAAAAAAACCTTCAAATTAATGAGATTGCTCCTCATAAAAATGTTTATATAAAAAACCAAAAAATTGTGTAAAAGTTAACACAATATGAAAATACATAAAAAAAAGATATAAAACATTATAACATTCTCCTTGATATCATATCATAAACATTAGATATGATTTGAATTTTGAAGATCCTTTTAATAAACCTTTAAATTTTTATTACACATAAACCCCAAAAAAGTTGGAACTGGTGACATGGGATGAAAAACATTCCTCACACGTAAAAAAAATTAGGAAAACATCCTCACAAGAGTAAATAGATTGTATGCATCAACTATAAATGATATAATCGTTCAGTTTTTTATGTAAAACTATGTATACATAAAATCTAACAATAATATAATGATTCAATAGATATGGTGACTCTGATACCACTTGTTAGAATAAATATATTTATAATTATGTATATAAACCATAGGTCGAAACCATATTATTGAATCACTAAGATAAATGAGTTTCATACTTGAATCCATTGTTTGATTTTGTCGTATTCTTTATGCGGAATATCGTCTACGTAGTAGAACTATTGTGTGATGGTCTTCCTCAACAAAAACCTTTAGTATTTCCTTCTCACACTCTTAGATTATGGGAATCAAGAATGTAATAGAAATGTTTGTGTGTGTGTCTTTGTATGTTAGTGACCAACCACTATTTATATACAAGAGTTTAGAGCACCAATTACACTCTAATTTATGACATTAATTCATAATATTGAATAGCTTTTTGTAACTTACAAAGCATACAATGCCCATATGATTATTGATTTCTAATATTTAATCCATATTATATTAGAAATATAGTATCTTATATTTGTTTAAACAGAATTCAATTGTTTACCTTTGTTTAAAGATTAGATATTTGCACAAGCCTTGAGTATGTTCGCAAAACATACTTCATCAAGAGTAATATAGTCTTATCACTGTGTCGAGGGTTTGATCAGAGATGCTTCTATTTTTCGGCTACATGGGAGGAAACATGTTCTCGAATATGAGTTTTCTAGTTTTCCGCTTTGTATAGTTTTTGTTTTTGATAATAAATGATAAACGAGAGTGATATAATCATTTTACATGTTAACAGTACTTTTTAACAGAGATAGACGAAGAAACCAAACTGAAACAATATCACAAACTCATAACAACCACTTACTCTTTTAATAGTATTCGATATAATATAACATTAATATTTTAATTATAAATATGCATACTCTTTTATATTATTTTATATTTGCTATTTATTTTACCAATTAATTTTCAGCAAAAACTATTATCTCATAAACTAACTTATCAACTACGGAATAATTTATCTAAAAGCTAATTTTTCGTTTAAAGACGTTTTAGCTAGACCCTCATGAATGATGAACTACCTTAAAATAAATCATTCAAAACTAGACTTTAAAACTTATAAGTTGTTGGGCCATCGAATCGTATGTTTAAAGTAGAGGTGCCCATCGTAACCGGTTTTTATAAAAACCGAAAAAATTAACCGGACCGGTTTTTTCAATAACCGGTTAGCCAATAACCGGTTCCGGTTTAACCGAACCGCCGGTTATGAGCCGGTTTCCATTCCTTTGCGCAGACCGGTTTTTTGAGCCGGTTTTTTAACCGGTTTTTTTTAACCGGTTTTTTAACCGGAAAATAACCGGTTTTTTCCGGTTTTTTTTATATAGCCGTTAAAAAACGGGAATTTTAAGATTTTGGCTTCTTTTAGTCGTTTTTTAGCCGTTTATAGCCGTTTAAAACCCCTAAATTCCCATTTTACCCCTCATTTGTTAGTATAAATAGATGTTGGTTCATTTGGTTTCAACACCCCGCAAAAAACGCTCACAATTCTCGACGTTTTTCGCATTCCCGAACTATTTTCTAACAATTTCAAGATGGCTTCGTCATGTTCCGCTACCGGTTCCGCTTCCGTTGGTACTTCCGGAATAACACGAAGCTATACCAACGATGATGTAGCGGAAATCAAAACCACAACGCGATCCGCCGATGTTTGGTCGAATTTCGATTATTGTGTTATGAGAGATGGTGCGAAAAAAGCTCGGTGCAAGAAATGTGGGAGGTTTTATTCGTCAACGAGCAACTCAACGTTGAGGTCACATATAAGTAGCGGTTGCAAAGCACTCCAACAAACTAGCACCGATCCGACGCAAACTACAATTGGATCGGACGGCGCTTTATTTGTGTACGACAACGATGCCGTAAGAGAAGCCTTTGCCAAGTTTGTCATCCAAGAAGCACTTCCATTCGACCACTTCGACAACCCGCGGCTTACGGAAATCATCAAAGCACTTCCGTTCACGTTTGTTTTTTTCATTTCAATTTCAATCAATGTTATTCAAGTTCAAAAATTGTTGTTTCTTATTGTATATCATAACCAAATACAATATAAATTTTTATGTATTTTTATAGTATTTTTTAGTATTTTTTTTGTATTTTTTAAGATTTAATTCATTAAAATCGGTTTTTTACCGGTTTAACCGGAACCGGTTATATAAAAACCGGTTTTAACCGGAACCGGAACCGGTTATACCGGTTATACATTCCGAAGCACAAAAACCGGCCTAAACCGGTCCGGTTTAAACCGAAACCGGTTAAGCCAAAACCGGTTAACAAAAAAACCGGTCCTCCTAATAACCGAAACCGGTTATAACCGGTAAATGTGCACCTCTAGTTTAAAGTTATAAAATCAAATGGGTCGAAGCCCACTTTAATTGGGCTATGTACACATGGGCCAATGCCTTCTGCCTGGGCCTTGGTAGGCTGACCCGCATTTTCCATATTTGTCTTTTTATAATTTAATTCAATTAAATAAACTAATTGTTAAATTTAATGAGAGACGAAATTTCTTGTGTTAATAGTTGATACTTGATACGCTATATTCCTATATTTTCTGAATTCAAGACGAAGTTTGACGTTTCTCTAGAAAAAAATAAAAGAGAAAAAGTCTAATTCCACATTATTAGAGGATTCCTTCTTTTTCTTATCTAAAACCGTGCGTGAGACTTTTATTCAATTTACTGTTTAATTTTCTAGAAGCAATCTTCATGGAAAGTTTCTAGTAACTTTGAATTTAGGCACTCATGTATTGAAACCTATTTTTAGCACCATTTGTTAAATTCCAATTTTACTAAAATTATCCTTTAATCCTACCACTCTAGATTTCATATTCTAACGTGATCTAAAATTTTGATGTTATGAAACTACCAATATCTCCATGGAACGTTAGACTTTGGTATTTTGAGCATGGTTCCAATTATTAGGTTTAAGAATTATAGTATGTTCGGTAAGGAGCTCTTCAGATATTTTAAGAGCTTTTTAATTTATAATACTTAAGAAAAAAATTGAATTAAATAAAAAGCTTTGTTTGGGAGTGTGACCTTAAGGGTATATTTGGCAAAATCAGATGAAAGTTGATTTAGTAGTTGTTAGCTAGAAGTTGTAGGTTGTATTTTTGTAGAAATATACAAAAATAGTTGTAAACTTTTAAAATGGGTGATGATATTTCTACTTAAGAATATGTAAAATGGCAAATTACGAAAAAAAAACACTATATTTTTGCATTTTTTCTGATTTAACCATCAATTTTTCATTTGTTCTAATAAAACCACTAATTTTTTGAAAAAATTTCAACCTGACCACTATGACCCGAAGAAGCCGGTAACAGTGGATTCGATAAAACTTTTACCAAAAATGGTGGTCTTAAAAATTGGTGTTTAATCCGAATTTTTTTTGCAAAATATAGTGTTTTTTTCGTAATTAGACCTAGATAATGTTTACACTATAATGTATATAATTACGGAAAAAACACTATATTTTATTACTTTTATAGCTTAAACCATCAATTTTTCATTTGTTCTAATAAACCTTCAATTTTTAGAAAAAGTTTTAGTCTAACAACTATGACCAGAAGAATCGGTAATAATGGCTTCAATGAAACTTTTTACCAAAAATTAGTGGTTTTTTTCAAATCTTTTAAAAATTGGTGGTTAAACCGAACTTTTGACAAAATATAGTATTTTTTTTCGTAATTAACCCTTTGTAAAATAACATAAAACATAAAAACTAAAAGCTAAAACCTTCTATAAGCTCTCAAACACTACTTGAAGTATGTTTTAGATTGTGATTTTTGTTTAAAATAATGTATTTATGCTTGTACTCTTAAACAAAGTTTTTTCTTTTATTCGAGTTTTTAAAGCTAAAATATGTGTTTGATGGTGAGCTTTTTAGAATGGAAGTGATGTGTACACAACAAATCATGATTTAGAAGTGTTGTACATTATGCAAAAAAAATGTTACATTGTTGTGTATGAAGAAAATTGTTGTATACAGATCACTTTCCTTTTGACTCTTAAGAAAAAAATCAAGTTAAATAGAAAGTTTTGTTCGACAATACGAGCTTTTGGTTTTTACTTTAACCAAAAGCGCATAATATAAAAGTTACTTTAAGTGTATTTTAAAAGCTTTTAAGTTTTAGTTTTCATGTAATTTTACGTATTTAAAAGCTAACAACTACTTTACGAATACTTTCACGTAAATAAAAGCTACAACTTTTAATTACCAGCTTCCAGCTAGTTTTTCCAAACACGCTCAAAGCTAAAAGCTCATCCTAAAAGCTTCCACAAGCTCGTTGTCAAACATACAATAAAGTTTTTATGTTAAACAAAAAGTTCATAATCCAAAAATTACTTCATGTACTTTTTAAGAGCTTTTATATTTCAGCTTTTATGTAATTTTACATCTTTAAAAGTTTGCAACTGCTTACATTTTTACAAATAAAAGCTAAAGCTTTCAACTTCTAACTACCAATTAGTTCACCCAAACATTTACCTTTACTTCAACTGTTGCATGTAAGTTATGAAATCTTGGAAGATTTCATGAATGCTCTATCATTAATAATTTAGGAAACTTTTAATTATTTAAACTTCAGTCATGCTATCATGTTTATAATTTTGTTAAAAACATGATGTAATCTCACACCCTATTTTTACAAAAACAAAAAAAGTATACAATATTCACATCATAGAATACAATAAATAACATGCACTACAAACTTTCCAACATCTTCTGAATGACCAAATGAAAATTAACAAAACTTTAATGAGCCTAACTATGTACATGCTAATTTCTCCAAAAAGTTGTATGGGATGTTCACTCCAATTAAGAAGAATATGCTAATGAGATTGGTTTCGTAGTTGTTATTTTCCATTATTTATTTGTAACTAACATTTTATAAAAAAAAATGGTAAATTATATCATTTTGGCCAAAGTTGTCCCAAAACCCATTATGTGGGAATTCAATTTAGAGTATTGGAAATATATTAGATGTACCAGCTTTTGAAATATGAATCTCCTTTATGGTATGCTAACACATGAACCATTAGGCTGTCATTGTGGAACTACTAATATTTTATAACGATGCATAAATGGTAATATAGCTGGTTTTAGTGTAATATATTTGTTGAAGTGGTGTTGGAAGTTATTTTGTAACTCAATTAATCTAAACTTCTAAATGTTTGTTTTTATTAGTTATTTGGTGAATTGATATCTACCTTAATATGTTTGTTATTTCAGTACGTTTAAGGGTCATATGTGTAGAGCTTGGATATCAAGGGGTTGCTTCTTATTATTCTCTTTTTTTGCTAGAAGAAGAGTAAATGTGTAAAGATTGCAAAACTAATGAGTTAAGGCTCATTTATTTTAAAGATAAAAAGGGTCGTAGGTCCTTAAAACTCATACCCATATCCATTTTTATAGATGGTATTTAAAGTTTTCTCTTTAGAGGTTTGCAAAGAACAGACATAAACTTTAGGCTATCCTTATCATTTCTTTATCTTTAGCCACAATCAGTGTGAGCCTATTGAGTCCTTGTTATCTAGATTATTTCTTTGTATGTGTTAGTTTAGTTCTAGTTCTTATATGATTAGTATTTGTTATTTAGATACATTAATCTACCTGATTAATTTTTAGGCAAGTGTTGTAATCTTAGAGTTTGTAGTGAGGTTTTTTTTGTATAAAAGTATTTGATATTATTCTTGAAATAAAGCAAGTCATTCTTGTTGTGCCGAGTTCATATTTTCTGAGATGGTATTAGAGCTATATGGTTTGTGTGAGCTCATATTTGATTTACATTGTTTGGTGATTGAATGGAGTGACTCAGACATTTCCATATTGAATCTGCCTTCAGAGGACCGTTCGGACACTTTCAATCTTCATTGCGTCGTTCAGATATGGATCTTGGTGTTTTCAGACTTGAATTCAGTGACCCGCAGTCGTTGATGCGGTAAAAAATAATTAACCTCAAATACCACTAATAGATAGGGTAAATAAGTGTCTGATCCAAGGAGCATGTGGTCAAAATATTGCGTTGGGAATGACAATCTAACAATACAGTCACAATAAAGCTAGAATAAGAAGCTTAATATGAAGTCAAAGTTTACTCAAAATATGACTAAGCAGGACACTTCCGGATTAATATTGGATTATTAGACTCACATGTTTTCTTCCATTTACTACCGATTGTGAAAACCTTAAGTTATGATCGATGACCATGGGTACATAGTATGCTACTCAACTAGTTGTCTTAATCCATATTATTCGGACTCGACACAATCAGTGATTAAGTAATACATTGTTTTATGTTCACCAACTACAACTTATATGTGTTTAACATCACAAATTCAGTATAATGTATGTTTTTTTGACTGGCCATTTTAATTCCTTATGAGAACGAACCCAACACGACTAGTGAACAATCATACACTATCTTATCGTAAAATCAAACACAACTTAAAACAACTTAATTACTATGCTAACAATCATATTTGTAACTCAAAAAATAATCAAGATGAAACAACATTAAAATAATATTCATAACACACTCATTTCTCATCCTATGTCCCCAAAAGCACCCTTAATGGATTTACACTTCCATTGTAGGGAAAACACAAGAATAAATCTTGAAAAATACTGAACTCATACTTCTAATTGAATGAAGACTAAATTGCATAAATAGTGATCGTTTAATGAAATATTAAACAGTAACAACTAAAATTGTTCTTCTACTTATATCTATGAACTAAAATTGTTCCAATAACCAAATGATTTCTCTAGAATGAATGACTAAATGACTCAGAATATCTAGAGGAGTTCCAACAATTTGGAATCCTCCAAACACACTGAAATAATGCTAAAAATCGAAACAAACGCTTAAAATCCTGAAACTATAAACATGAAACTCAATAGTGACGAGATATGGACGTAGATGAACCCTTTTGTGCCAAAAGTCTCTCAAAGGTCTCTTGAAATACGACTGGAAACTGGTATTTATACTTGTGAAATCAGACGAGATAACGTCGCTGATAGGGGTAGATAGCGTCGCTATGTAACTAACTCCCCAATAAAGCGCTTTTAGCTGGTCAAGACTTAACTTTGTTGTATTTCACTCTTAGCATCGCTAACGACTTCATCTTATTGCCGCTAACTCCTTTATCCGTTATTCTTTAGTAAAGTATAATCTCGTTCCATTTTTGTGTCTTTTTGTAACACCTACGGTCATCAGTTCTAACCCTGAATTAGATCCTTCCCTTTCGTAGGGTCTACAGCACCTGCACAGTTAGTATCAACAAGGATGAGCTTTACAAGCTCAGTGAATAATCGATAAGTGTTATAACAACATTAAATTTTCAGCTTCCACATCATATCACAGCCCCCTGTGATACCGAGTCTCAAGGACTCAATGTACACCTGTTGAATGTGTGATAAAACTGCCAGCCAAATAGGCCATCACAACATTTGTATGTGGTCCCACCACAATTACTGCTAATTCGATCGTCACAGCATATATGTGGTCTCAACCACAATTACCGAGTATGTGACCCCATGGAAAGATGGTCCCAATCACAATAACCGATAATGTGGCCCCACAGTAAAAGTAACACTTAGGGATAGATTACTCACATTGATTTTTGGTATACGGTATCTGGTTATTCCTGCCTTCTTACACCCACTATAACTGCTTGGTTTGTACCTATATATATTTGTTTATAGGTGAACTACTATTTCAACCGGCATTACTACGGATCACACCATGACTCTGCTTTATATTCTCTATAATTCCAATATGATACCTCGTGATTTATCAAATAAAGAACGGCCAGGTAGAAGATCAGATGGGGTGGCAGGATCCTTTCAGCATTTTAGCCTTTCGGAAAATCCAACAACCAGATCCCATGTAATCGGCCTAGGCACCGTTCTCGTAAGTAAATCATTGGGCATTATTCTTGGAATTACGAATAGTACATAACTTCCACATATAATAGTTTAACACTTTATAAACTATTAAATAAATAAAGTAGCGATTACTCACTTAGTATTGTCGCTGGCTCGTTCCCCGTTCAACTCTTCCGACAACTCTCGAGCACTTCGCTACAAGCTATCGCTCGTTCCTTACCTCTCTCGATCTATTTTTCTCACCAGAACACTCCCCGATATCGTAAGGTTGTTTGGTGTTTGTTGTGGTTTGAAATGAAGGGGTTAGGCCCCTATTTATAGGGCTTGAAAACACTATTCACGACGTCAGCACGACATCATCGATGATGTCATCACGAGGTAAGCGCTTACTTCATCTCTCGGTTACTATTCACACCGGAGTTACTATTCACGCCGGAGCACTACTCACGCCGGAGTTACTATTCATTTTTTTTTTTTTTTTTTTTTTTTTTGAAAACCGTCGTTACAAGTTCTCCCCCCTTTTTAAGATTCCGTCCCCGGAATCAAGCAAACAATTGGGGGTACTTCGCCTTCATTTCCTCTTCGGCTTCCCAAGTTACATCCGAGCCCTTGTGATATCGCCACTGTACTTTTACCATATTAATCTTCTTGTTCCGTAGCTGTCTCACCTTGCGGTCTAAAATCTTTTCTGGCTGCTCTGGATACCTCAGCTTTTCATCTATTTCAATTTTAGGTAAAGGCACTCGTTGGGACTCGTCAAACAGAGTCTTTCTCAAATGCGACACATGGAAGACGTTGTGAATGCCTCTTAGCTCCTCAGGTAGCTCTAACCGGTAGGCTACAGCTCCTACTCTTTGAGATATGCGAAAAGGTCCGATAAAACGAGGACTCAGCTTTCCTTTCTTTCCAAAACGAATCAAACCCTTCCACGGAGAGACCTTGAGCATCACCATATCACCAACCTGAAATTCTATAGGTTTCACCCGACGATCAGCATACTGCTTTTGGCGGTTTTGGGCAACCTTTAAATGTTCTCGAATTTCTCGAATTTTCTCCTCGGTTTGAGCTACAATCTCGGGTCCAGCTAACGGCTTTTCCCCTAACTCTGTCCAACATGTCGGAGTACGACATGGTGCCCCATACAATGCCTCGTATGGCGCCATCTGAATGCTGGAATGATAGCTATTATTGTATGCGAATTCCACCAAAGGCAAGTGATCCTCCCAGCTTCCACCAAAATCTATAACACAGGCACGAAGCATATCCTCCAATGTCTGAATAGTCCTTTCACTCTGTCCATCAGTCTAAGGATGGTAAGCAGTACTCATTAAAACTTTCGATCCAAACTGCTTTTGGAAGCTCTGCCAAAACCCAGACATAAATCGACTATCTCGGTCGGATATAATGGAGGATGGTACCCCGTGTCTACAGACTACTTCATCAATATAGATCTTAGCTAATTTTCTAACTTTATCATCTTCACGTATGGGTATGAACTGAGCGGATTTGGTCAGTCGATCCACGATCACCCATATTGCATCGTGTCCTCGTGGCGTTCGAGGAAGTTTTGTCACAAAATCCATTGTGACTTCGTCCCACTTTTTCTTCGGGACTGGTAACGGTTGAATTTCTCCATACGGTTTTTGATGATTGGACTTCACTTGCAAGCATGTTTGGCACCGTTCCACGTATCTTCCTATATCCCGCTTCATGCCCGGCCACCAGTATAACGACTTCAGCGTCCGGTACATCTTGGTGCTACCCGGGTGTATAGCATAACGGGAACAATGCGCATCCTCGAGGAGTAGCTTCCGTGCTTCACCCTGCTTTGGCACCCATACTCGACCTTTAAAGGTCTTCAATCGCTGAGAATTTTCTTCTAGTTGGTTAATATAGCTAACCATGCGTTCGCTTTTCACATGCTCCGCCTTCCCTGCTTCCTCTTGAGCTGTTCGAATCAGCTCAGGTAGCCGACTAACTATGCTCATACAAGCAGACACAACCCTAATGGGTCTCTCTTTTCGACTGAGAGCGTCTGCAACTACATTCGCCTTCCCTGGATGGTACAAAATTTCGCAGTCATAGTCTTTGAGTAAGTCCATCCACCGCTGCTGCCTCATGTTCAGATCCTTTTGATTGAACAAGTATTTAAGACTTTTGTGGTCCGTATAGATCCTGAACTTTACTCCATATAGGTAGTGCCTCCACAACTTTAATGCTAATACTACGGCAGCTAGTTCAAGATCATGTACCGGGTATCTTTTCTCAGCTTCTTTCAATTGTCTGGATGCGTATGCAATCACCCGGCCCCTCTGCATTAAAACGCATCCCAGGCCCTTCCTAGAAGCGTCACTGTAGATCACAAAGTCTTCCCCACCTTGTGGTAATGCAAGTACTGGGGCTTCACACAGAGCTTGCTTCAGCTTCTGAAATGCAGCTTGCTGCTCCTCAGTCCATTCAAACTTCTCGCCCTTCTTAGTTAATTTGGTCAAAGGAGCTGCAATAGAAGAGAAGTTCTCTACAAATCTCCTGTAATATCCAGCTAGCCCAAGAAAACTGCGTATTTCTGATGGATTCCGCGGCGGGTCCCACTTCATTACAGCCTCGATCTTTGCAGGATCAACTTTAACACCTTCGCTGCTAATAACATGTCCCAGAAACTGAACTTCACGAAGCCAAAATTCACACTTTGAGAACTTGGCATACAACTTCTCTTGACGGAGGAACTCCAAAACTTGACGTAGATGCGTCTCGTGCTCTTCCTGGCTTCGGGAATAGATCAGTATATCATCAATGAACACGATAACAGAGGTATCAAGAAATGGACGACACACTCTGTTCATCAAGTCCATGAAGGCTGCAGGGGCATTGGTTAACCCAAACGGCATCACCAGGAACTCATAATGTCCGTAACGGGTACGGAAGGCAGTCTTCGGGATGTCTGACTCCCGAATCTTCAGCTGATGATATCCTGATCTTAGATCAATCTTAGAGAAATAGGATGCTCCCTGAAGTTGATCGAATAAATCATCAATCCTGGGCAATGGATATTTGTTCTTTATGGTGATCTTGTTCAGTTCTCTATAGTCCATACACATTCGCATAGACCCGTCCTTCTTCTTCACAAATAGGATAGGTGCTCCCCAAGGTGAAGTACTCGGTCGAATAAATCCCCGATCGAGTAATTCCTGCAACTGCTTCCTCAACTCTGCCATTTCTGATGGTGCCAATCGATAAGGAGCACGAGCAATAGGGGCTGCTCCTGGAACCAAATCGATAGTAAACTCTAGCTGCCGATCCGGAGGTAATCCCGGAAGCTCATCGGGAAAAACATCGGCAAACTCCTTTACAACGGCGACATTTTCAACGGATCGTTTGGTAGGCTCTGTCGAGACCACACATGCCATGTAAAATATTCCTTCTTTGTTGTTATGACGTCGTACTTTGGCAAAAGACATGACAGGCATCCTGGTACGTGGCCGTTCACCTTGAATTATTATTTGTGACCCGTCTGGTGCCAGAACTGCAATTCTTTTTCTTTTACAATCGACTTGAGCATCATTGGATGCTAACCAGTCCATTCCTACAATTACTTCAAATTCTCTGGTGGTGATCGGCTTCAGATCAATAGGGAAAATGGTCCCGTTAATCTCAAGCTGACACCCTGGCATCTGTTCAGAGACATATACATATCTACCACCTGCTACTTCTACCTCCAGTTCTTCATTCAACGGGGTTAAGGGTATCGAAATTTGGGGCATGAATGATGTGGATATAAAGGAGTCGGTGGCTCCAGGATCAAAGAATACATATGCAGGGATCGAGTTTAGTTTAAAAATACCTGTGATAACATCAGTCTTTTCCCGGGCCTCCTCAATGGTCATCTGGAATGCTCGGGAGACTACTGGTCCACCTCGTGCCTCCTTCCTTTCTCTTCCCTGCTCCTCCCGTGTCCTGTCTCGGGATCCTCCTGTCTTCAGCTGTGGACATTCTGATCGGATATGATCTTTGGCTCCACACTGGAAACATACTCGAGTTGTTTGGTTGCAATCTCGAGCATAGTGTCCCGTCTTCCCACACTTAAAACAATACAATGGTGAGGGACTAGTAGGACAATCTCCCGTATGCTTCCTCCGGCATTTATCGCACCATTTGCCTTCATCCTTCCGAGTCTGACCCCGCGACCCAGATTCTGATTGTTGGGACTTCTTCTGAGAAATCCACGGACGTTCCTCAGCCTTTCTTTTTGCTTCTGCGGCCCTCCTTTCACCTTGTTGGCGTTGCAGCTCCGCCTCACGTTCTACCGCCCGATCAACTACTTGCCGAAAGGTAGTCAGCTTGAGTGGCTGTACAACCTCTCGAATCCGGGTTTTCAATCCCCATACGTACTTGTCTATCTTTCTTTTCTCAGTATCAACCTCATGTTCACAGAATCTAGCTTTCTCCAAGAAATCCATAGTATATTCTTGCACAGAACGAGTCCCTTGTTCCAAATGTAAGAACTCTTCTGTCAGCTTCTTCACTGCTACTTCGGAACAGTATTCTTCAGTAAATTTTGCTTTAAACTGTTCCCAGGTTAACATTCCAAGCAGATCTGAACCCAAAGCTCTACTGAAAACTTGCCACCAATACTGGGCATTCCCAGCGAAAAGGTTGGTAGCAAACTCCACCTTGTCTGCCTCATCACACTTGCTAATCCGGAAAACTTTCTCCGTATGTATCAACCATTCCATCGCTTGTACGGGACTATCAGTTCCCGTAAATTCCTTAGGCTTGCAACTAAGGAAATTCTTATACGTACATTTGTTTTTCACTTCCGAAGTTCCCTCCACGCCTTTGCCCTTATCTGCCACGTGTACTCCACTTTCGGCGTGTCCCTCGTCTCTGGGGGCTCCATCATGCACCTGCTTAGCAGTATCCTCCCTATGTGTCTCTACTATAGTAGGTAATAGCTCCCGTACTACATCAGTAATGATAGCTCGTAAATCTGGTTGGTTCCTTGTTGCCTCTCCCGCCTCCCGACGCACTGAGCCCTGTGATCGAGATCTGCCTCCCCTGGAAGCTTCCTGCCTAGCACCTCCTCGGCTCTGACCACTCCTGGTGTTTGCCATCTTCAAAGTTCAACAAAAAGATTAGTCTCCTAATCAGATAACATAAATTATCCTTTTCCAATCCCGAATTCCACTATTTCCTAAGGTTCAAGTCTAGGTATCTATCCTATAGAAACCTAATTCACTTAAACCTCGGCTCTGATACCAACTTGTAACACCCGGCTTTCAATATAAATATACCCATTTATTTTCCACACTTTAAAACATATTTTATTCAACAAAATATTATACAGGGTATATATTACAAGAAAAAAAAGTACAAGTGGTATCTCCCCAAAGCCGGGCTGCTACGGTCATCAGTTCTAACCCTGAATTAGATCCTTCCCTTTCGTAGGGTCTACAGCACCTGCACAGTTAGTATCAACAAGGATGAGCTTTACAAGCTCAGTGAATAATCGATAAGTGTTATAACAACATTAAATTTTCAGCTTCCACATCATATCACAGCCCCCTGTGATACCGAGTCTCAAGGACTCAATGTACACCTGTTGAATGTGTGATAAAACTGCCAGCCAAATAGGCCATCACAACATTTGTATGTGGTCCCACCACAATTACTGCTAATTCGATCGTCACAGCATATATGTGGTCTCAACCACAATTACCGAGTATGTGACCCCATGGAAAGATGGTCCCAATCACAATAACCGATAATGTGGCCCCACAGTAAAAGTAACACTTAGGGATAGATTACTCACATTGATTTTTGGTATACGGTATCTGGTTATTCCTGCCTTCTTACACCCACTATAACTGCTTGGTTTGTACCTATATATTTGTTTATAGGTGAACTACTATTTCAACCGGCATTACTACGGATCACACCATGACTCTGCTTTATATTCTCTATAATTCCAATATGATACCTCGTGATTTATCAAATAAAGAACGGCCAGGTAGAAGATCAGATGGGGTGGCAGGATCCTTTCAGCATTTTAGCCTTTCGGAAAATCCAACAACCAGATCCCATGTAATCGGCCTAGGCACCGTTCTCGTAAGTAAATCATTGGGCATTATTCTTGGAATTACGAATAGTACATAACTTCCACATATAATAGTTTAACACTTTATAAACTATTAAATAAATAAAGTAGCGATTACTCACTTAGTATTGTCGCTGGCTCGTTCCCCGTTCAACTCTTCCGACAACTCTCGAGCACTTCGCTACAAGCTATCGCTCGTTCCTTACCTCTCTCGATCTATTTTTCTCACCAGAACACTCCCCGATATCGTAAGGTTGTTTGGTGTTTGTTGTGGTTTGAAATGAAGGGGTTAGGCCCCTATTTATAGGGCTTGAAAACACTATTCACGACGTCAGCACGACGTCATCACGACATCATCGATGATGTCATCACGAGGTAAGCGCTTACTTCATCTCTCGGTTACTATTCACGCCGGAGTTACTATTCATTTTTTTTTTTTTGAAAACCGTCGTTACACTTTTCCCACGAATTAACACGATTCTTGTTACAAACAACTTCCAAGGGAAGTAAGTGTATTCAACCCATTTTGTGATAATTATTGATCCAAAATACACCAAATATCGTGCAATTTATCTGAAATAAAAGCGTGATATCACTCGGTGAGATCGTTTAGGCGTTTTTCAGACTCCATTACATTGTTTAGATTTCGATCTTGGCATTTTTCGACTCAAACTCAATGATATTTCTCTTTGTTCTTCATAAGATATGTTGGTTCAAGCACAAAATGCTTTTGTCTGCTTTGTTCCGCATATATATCTTGAATCTTGTATGTTATGTTGCTTGTATATTAGTTATGTGCACTTGATCTGTTTAAATTAGTGTTTGTTATCTTATTTCAGTTCAGATCGGTTGACCTGCTTGTCGGTTGGTTCTTATCAACAACCAATGCATTCATTAGATGCTTGTGCTAGTAGATCCTTGCTATCTTGATTGGTTATTCATTTAAGCTACTTCAGATATTGTTATTGCTAACAAATTTGATATATTTTATTGTTATATTTCATGTATTGTTTAAGCTTACAATCAAATTTAACCCATTTTCCAGATCTAGTCCTTGTGCTTCCAAGATTTGGTCTATTTGGTTTTGTTTCATACTTCATTATCTCAAATATGCTCCATATCATTTGCTTATTTTTAAGATCTTGTCTATCTGATTTTGTTTCAAACTTCATTGTTTCAAATATTGACTGTATCGTTTGCCTATAGCAATGGCTCTTTTTGTGTTATGTGATTTTATCTTTTGTATTTCGATTGATAATTATTACTTCTACATGCTTGTATTAGCCTTAAATTGGCCTAAAATCCTGTTGGGTAGAGACGAACACATGAATAGGATGAATTTGTACTTGTTGATAACTCTCAGTCTCTTGATTGTAAATTATTTCTTTAACTGTTTGGTACAAAGCATGCATCTACTTGATGTACTTGTGAAACTGAATCTGTACGATATGGTGTTACTGATCGTAATCATACCATTTGTTTGTATGTTAATGATATAAGTAATGTTACTATAATTGGTCTTAAACTAACTGGTCTTAAACTAACTGGAACATGTAACTGCCAATGTTGGGAAACTATGACTATGCGAGCTCTTACTATTATGAATAAGCTTGGTTTCATTAATAGCGGTTACTCCTGTCCCACATGGGAGGAGATCAAAGTCGTTAAATAGGATCATGTTAATTCTATTGTTGGTCATTGGTTGTTGGCATCTATGTATGAATGTATTTTTCTACTTATGTCTTATTTAAAAAAAATAGCTGAGTTGTGGATGTTGGGATTTTGTGTTCAAAATATGATGTTCATAACACATGTTTTTCAAAAAACGGCAATGAAAGTCTTTTGAAATTGAACACAAACATAAAACTGGTTTTATTCCCACAAAAGTATATTTGATTATATACATGTTAAAAGTAATATAACAACATAAGGATGAAATGGAATACAACATTTGATTTCCTTTGGTTCAATCTCCAAGATTAATGTTGTTGTGATGGCAACAAGAACAAAAGTATGTTCTTCTCCAATGGTATCCACCACAAGTTGCTACAGCTATGGAATGTTAACCGGTAAATTAACTTATCTAACTAATATTCAACCCGATATTTCTTTTCTTGTACAAATATTTAGATAGTTCATGCATTATCCTCGAAAATCTCACTTAAGAATTGCTATTAGGGTCTTGCATTACTTAAAGTATTGCATATGAAAATGTATTTTTATTTCCAAAAATAATTATTTGAATTTAACTGCTTGGGTAGATACACATTGGAGAAGGTGTATTTCAGGTCGTCGTTCTATAACTAATTATTTCTTTTTCCTTGATGATTCTATTGTTTATTGGAAGAGTAAGAAACAGTACACTATTTCTAGATATTCTAATGAAGCAGAGTATCATGCTTTAGTTTCAGTAGCTAGTAAAATTTTGTGTGTTTTGAAAGTTATGAAAGATTTACATATAAACTACCAGTTGCCTATAAATATATTTTGTGATAAATAATACAATTGTTCTCATTTCGTCAAATTTTATTTTACATGAAAAATAAAACATATCGAAATAGATATTCATCTTGTATGTCACAAGGTTTCAGAAGGTGATGCTAAAGTGGTAAAGGTTGACGCCGTACAACAAAAAACTGACCTTCTCACAAAGCCTTTGAGTTCAATTCAACATATCTTTTTTTATGAAAAACTTGGGTTGATTAATGTATTTGAAGTTTAGATAGAGAAAAGGTGTTGAAAGTTATCTTGTAAATCAGCCAATCAAAATTTAAAGTTTTCTTTTCAATTATTTGGTAAAAACAATATCTAAGTTAATATGTTTGTTATTTCAGTAAGATGAAGGGTCAAATATACACAACTTGGATATTAAGGGATTGTTGGTTTTTTGGGAGTAAAATATAAAGATTATAAAACTAAAGAGGGGCTTATTTCTTCCAAAGATAAAATGGGACTTGGGGACTTGACACTCCGACCGATATCCATTTTTATGGATGGTATTTAAAGTTTTGTCTTTGACCATTCGCAAATAACACACATAAAAATTAGGATTTCCTTCATTTCGTTCTCTCGAGCCGCAGTTAGTGTGAGCCTTACGAAAACATTGATGTCTTTGTTGTCAAGATGATTTCTTTGTGCCTATTGGTTTAGTGCTAGTTCTTATACGAGTTTAGTGCTATTTCTTATACGATTAGCTGTTATTTAGACACAATAATTTACCTTTTTGTTTTTTTGAACGACAAGCAAAAAAGTATAAAAAAAGCTAGCAAGCAGCTAGTAGAAAAAAAATACAATATTTGGTACAACCAATAAAACCAAAAAAAAAAAAAAAACAAGAAAACCTACAACATGTGTGGAGAGTACAGAGAGAGTTATGAAAAGAAAACTCGAGGAGCGTCCATAACGTGCTAACATCTAGGAGAGAACGACCTCCCAAAAACAGCCAAGTCCGGGTCTAGAGTGGAATCTATCGAAGTGAAACTACCATACTACCAAATCGATGTGAGAGAAAACTCATCCATAGGGGCCATAAAGTCTTCCAAAAGGTCTTCCAGAGTGTGCGAAATCTGTACTATGTGAGTCCAAGATAAACTTCAGCGAAGCGAGAAAAAGAGTAGCTCTTACGCTTAGCTCTCAAGTTTAGCCAAGAAATGGAAAGAATGAGAGAAAAGAAAGGAAGGGAAAGGAAAGAAAAGTCATATTTTCGTGTATCCGAGTTTGAAGAAATTAAAAGAAAACAAACATTTTGTGTGTTCCCGAGTGAAAAAGAAGAGAAAGGAAAGTTATATTTAAGTCTTATTTTTACTATTAACTTCATTTCTTTCAAAATCCTTCCAAATCGGAAGGAAAGTTAAGAGAGATGATTATCCCTCCCATTTTCTTCTCTTCTTTTCACTTCCTACCGTAAAAAAAGGAAAAAACTCACGAACATCAAAATTTTCTTTTTCTTCTTAATGGGTGATGTGCGAAAAGCAGGCTCTCCTCCAACAATGATCATCAATACTAATGACGGGCCCTCACACCAGACGAATAGAAGGAGGACAAACATGTCTAAAATACAGCACCCCATGTGAATGAGGGAGGAATAAACGAAATAACATTGACTCTCACACCAATTGTATAAGAGGAGGACCAGCCTGCCAAATGTGCAGCGCCCCACGTGAATGGGGAAGGAGTAGAACTATCTATCCATCGCTCTCGAGCCAATATGAATAGGAGGAGAGCCGACCTGTCAAGATGCATCACCTCATGCGAGTGGGGGAATATATAGGTGAGTATTGTAATTTGAGAGTTTGTAATGAGTTTTTTTGTGTAAAAATATTTGATCCGATTCTTGGAATAATGGAAGTCGTTCTTGTTGTGCTGAGTTCGTATATTTTGAAAAGTGGTGAAACATTTAAGTATCAACAACCACACTCTGTGGACTTTAATTTCAATATGAATTGGGTGAGGCACCTAATAAATCACTATGTACTTGATTTGCAATTCCGATAATACTCATGAGTGGAACGGTTGCATCAATTTATATAATCTCACATAGATACATTAATAGGAAGATCTAAGTTATATAAGTTTACAAACATATGATAAAAAGTGCATCAAATATAGTTATGAACATAAATCTATGATTGATAGTTAATTTGGAGAAAATGACAAAAATATACATAAGTGCTTTCAACAAACATTAATTTCACACGAAGAAATTAATACCTACTGTGAAATTTTATAGGTCCTCCTAAACTAATATTAAAAAACAAAAAAAAATTGAAAATCTTCATATTATTGAGGAAACATAATTTCTTATCAATATTTTGAAGAATTTTCATTGTGGGGTTTTTAAAAAATTATTTTCCCAGCAAAAACAAAGTTTATGAAAATTGAGTTTTAGGTTGTAGAGATTTTTAAAATTAATAATTTGTAAAAACGAGAAAATTATCCAAAAAATCACAATTCTGAAGACAATTTCACATCAAATAATAATTTTGCAATAGACCTTTATGCAAAATCGATAATCATTTTTACAAAATTTACAACTGTTAATCTATTATAAAAAATATGGTTTACTTGTATTTTCTTGTTACTTTATTTAAATATTAAAACCAAAGAAACTTAAATGAATTCTATAATTTGTGTATTTTGCGAGGAACGACCAGGCAATTGCGTGCAAAACGGAAACTCGAAACGTTTCCATGATAAATTAATCAACCAAGTCGCACGCCCCATGATTCATAACCTAAAAATTCAGCGCATCTGGAAAGAGACAAGAGAAAAGAATGACGAAACTACGATTGGAAAGAGAAAAGTCTCTGCAAATGAGATTGTTGACTCTCTTTCCCTCAATCTCCATATGTAATCGTAATCCATGGCGTATTCATCCAACACCTATCAAAACAAACCCACCAACAACCCATCCATTTATTTCCAAGGTTTTGACTTCTTGTTCACGTCATTTCCCCCTTCTTTAACAACACATTTCAACGAGATTTCGCAAAACACAAGTGGGAATATTGGCACCAGAGGTACGGTGTTTTGCCCTTTAACATTATCTTTGACTAATTTGTTATTTTGTGCCCTAATTTTGTCGATATTAATTGGTATTCATCTAAAGATGTTCTTTTTGAATTTTAATCGAAGACTCTAATTGGCATCTAATTCGGGTTCTGTAATTTAAAATTTCTAAGATTTCTTGGGCATCTGTTCGTAAAACTAATTTGTTGAAATTTTATTTTAGTTCGAAATTCGAAAATAGGTCTGCCAATTGATTGCATGGAAAATATGGGAGGTTCTGTGATACGGTTTACAGTTCTCTTCTCGTTTACGTATGATTTCCATACACAGAATTTGAAAATTTTACCATTCGAATTATGGGAAGATTCTGTCCTTTGAATCTGTTTAAAACTTGTTTTGAAAGCTACAAGATTAATTCTTGTGTATTTGTATTTAAATCTATTTTGCTGAATTTGAGTTTGAAATTGGATCATGCCTTTTGTGATCTGGGTTTCATGTTTTGTTTGATTACGATTTCTTCTACAAAATTTGAAGATTTTGTCATTGACTTGAACAGAAATTTTCTAGATCTCTTGGGTTATCTATTTGCAAATTCATTTTATTGAATTCTTATTGACTTCGAAATTAGGTCATGAATTTGATCGCAGGGGTTTCATTAGAATAACCATAAGTAGTTTCACGTCTTTAGCAGGCCTTATTTAATTAATTAATTATTTTTATATAATTAATTCCGTTAACTTGTTAGAACCTTGCAAACTAGTTCTTTTTTTTTTCTTCAAAATTTTGTCAAAAAAAAAAAAAAAACCATTTACTTTTTACGCAAGCAATGGGGTTTATTGAAAATGGACTAAATGAAACAAATAGCAACATATGTTCATTTAATTGTATCACATCATTCTACTTCCATTTCTTTCTATTACTGCATTGTACTTTCAAGTTTTTACTAATTAGGACACTATACTTTGAACAATCTACCCAAATTACAACACTGAAAATTGCTTTGTATACAGATGACTAGTCATATAATATTGGGTAGGTTTTTAACTTTATTAAAAGTACATTGCTATTTCTTGCATTTAACTTAATAAAAAAATTCCTAGTTCTCAAGTGTTCAAATAAGTCATACTTAGTCATGTAAAAATAAATCAGACATTTATCTGCAAAAATTGTAAACATTACGTAATTGTCAGCCTTATCGTACGAAACAAACTTTTTTTGTGATTTGGGTTCCATTTTTTCTATCTAAATTATAAAACTATAACTTCAATTTTCAGAAATTTCAAGATTTTGTCAATTAAACCATGGGAAATTGCTGCTTCACCCCCGATAAATCCATCAAGAAAAACAACAAACCGAACGTATTCTCAGAAGCTTACAGCACAAAACCACGCCCCGAAAACGAGACCAAATTTAACGTATTAAAAGACCCCACGGGCCATAAAATATCCAATAAATACAACCTTGGAAGAGAGCTAGGAAGGGGCGAATTCGGAACAACGTATTTATGTACGGATTTAGAAACCGGTGAAAAATTTGCGTGCAAATCAATTTCGAAAAAGAAGCTTAGAACATCGATAGATATTGAGGATGTGAAAAGGGAAGTTGAGATTATGAAACATTTACCAAAACATCAAAACATTGTGACATTAAAAGACACTTATGAAGATGAAAATGCGGTTCATATAGTGATGGAATTGTGTGAAGGTGGAGAGTTATTTGATCGGATTGTGGCACGTGGACATTATACAGAAAGGGCCGCGGCGGCTATTATGAGGACAATTGTGGAAGTTGTTCAGGTAAATTTATTTATTTTATTATAGCGAGGGATTTCTTTTTGAAAAATTGCAATATATGTAATTTTAATGACATAAATCTTTAAAAAAAAAAAATAATAATGATATTAGTTAAACTGCTATTTTATTTTCTAAAATAGCTTAAAATATATTTTTCATTATAAACTTACATTGAGTTTTAATAAACTTATATTATGTTTCATTTTTTTAATCATAAATAAAGATTTCACCATTCATAATTAAACAATGTATAAAGTAGAATCAAATGTATACATTCTAACCACCTATAATATAAAACAAACAGATGTGTCACATGCACGGAGTCATACATCGCGATCTTAAACCAGAGAATTTTCTCTTTGCAAACAAGAAAGAAACCGCTTCTCTAAAAACCATTGATTTTGGGCTATCGATCTTCTTTAAACCAGGTATTTATTATTTATTCTTAAAATGGAATTTTTTGCATATACTCTTAGAATTTGGCTAAAAGATATTTATTATCAGGTGAGGTTTTTAAGGAGATAGTTGGAAGTCCATGGTATATGGCCCCCGAAGTTCTAAAGCGCAATTATGGCCCCGAGATTGATGTATGGAGTGCAGGGGTAATTTTGTACATTTTGCTTTGTGGCGTTCCCCCTTTTTGGGCAGGTGTGACTCTCTATTTATTTTAGGGTTTTCAATCTTTATTAATACTTTTTTCGAAGACCGATATTTAGCACCATCGATCCAAACTTTGCGGATTCCGTGGAATCGGCCGGAATTGGAATTCAATGCCATTCCAATCCCACGTTTAGTTGCAAACGAGTACTAAATTCACAAAATCCTTCGACCGATGTCCATCCAAAAACCCATGGAAATCAATTTCGAGCATTTCTTTGCTCGCAAGATTCAAAGTACCCTTTTTATTGCTTTCCCATTTCGCTAATTCCGTTCCATTTCCCACAACCAAACGCGTAATCCTTCAAATTTCGATTCCTTCCAAAACATACTGATAACTCGACGCTCGATTTAACATGATGTGCGTACTCATAAACGGTTATAATGTATTCTTCTCAGAAACGGAACAAGGAGTAGCTCAAGCAATTATTCGAGCAGTAATCGACTTCAAAAGAGATCCATGGCCTAAAGTGTCCGAAAATGCAAAAGATCTTGTAAAGAAAATGCTTGATCCTAATCCAAAGACTCGGCTTACAGCTCAACAAGTTCTTGGTAATGCTGCCCTATCTATATAAGATATTACATCTTTTAGGAATAAGAAAAATGAGCAAATATCATAAAACCCCAAATATTTTTTGAAATTTCTATTTTAAGGTTTTACATCAGTAAATCTAAGACAACCACAAATGTTAGGAAACCGACTCTGAAGAGTTTGATGGTTACAATCAATTAGATTATATAATTTTAGAAAATATGGGAGTTTTATTGCACTAAAAATATAATATAGTGGTTTTTTTAATGATTGAATGAAAATATGTTGGGTTTTTATGAGGTCAAAAAACTTAAATTAGACACTTTTGAACATATAGGGGTTTTAATGTATTAAAAAAAAAAATATAGTGGTTTTTTTAAGAATTTGATGAAAATATGTTGGGTTTTTCTGAGATTTGCCCTAAGAAAGTTAATGCTTTCTGCATTATGTCTTAACTTTTTACAAATTTGCTCTCATTTTATTGTTTCCTTCCATCACCCCAAGTGTGCATAATTTTCTCAAAACATTAAAAACATCATTTATCTAGATAGCACTTAACAAGAAAAAAAAAAAAGAAAAAGAAAAAAGAAATAGGGTGTTAACTAAACGTTATTTCTTTCACATATTTGTAGAACACCCGTGGTTATTGAATGCAAAGACAGCTCCAAATGTCTCATTGGGTGAGGTGGTCAGGTCAAGGCTTAAACAGTTTTCTGTGATGAACAAACTCAAGAAACGAGCTTTGAGAGTAAGATTCATGAATATATATACTTTTATATTCATGTTTTCTTTTATCAAATATTCATATTCATTCTAAATGTAATATGATGTACACAGGTGATAGCGGAACATTTATCGGTTGTTGAAGTGGCCGACATAAAAGAGACATTTGATATGATGGATACAGGCAAAAGAGGCAAGATAAATATTGAAGAACTTCGAAGTGGTTTATACAAACTTGGCCAACTAATGAATGATGAAGATCTTAAAGTTTTAATGGAATCCGTAAGTTTTATCGTACAATTGTTGATCAATTCTTACACACATATCTTTTAAACATCATTCATTCAGACAATACTTTGATTTTACAGGCTGATGTTGATGGAGACGGTAACCTAAATTATGGAGAGTTTGTGGCTATCAATATTCATCTTAAAAGAATGGCAAATGATGAGCACTTGCACAAAGCATTTTCCTTCTTTGATCAAAACCAAAATGGTTATATAGAGTTCGAAGAGTTGCGTCATGCATTGAGTGATGATGAGAATGTTCATGATACCGAAGGAGTGATTAATGCAATAATGCGTGATGTTGATACAGATAAGGTTAGTTATCAAATATGGAATTAGTTACCATGGTAGCTAATTTATATAATGGAAGGTTAAAAGTGTTTGATATAAAAAATTAATATGAGGTCATTATCAAATATGGAATTAGCAAATGGGCATTATGCGTCACATGCTTTCTTTAACTTTAACTTTCGAGAATTGTGAAAAATATAACTTTTAGTAGGATTACGTTTAATTATAGATAAGAATGTGCTTCTGGTTTGTTAAAATGAGTTTTTACATGTTTTTATAACTCTACATGCATGAAAATGAATATGCAAAAAGAAATTGAAAACAAATTTGTAAATCTAAAAACGGGAATATCTTAAATAACACGCATAAAACAAAGATGTGAAAAAAAAAAACTATTTTTGAAACACAAATTAGTAAAAATAATGTAAAAAGGTAAATTTTCCAAAAAAAAAAAAAACTTAGTTCGAAAAACATATAAAAACAAAGTTGTAAGAAAAAGTTGGGGAAATTTCATTAAAAAGGCTGGGTCAAATTCGCAACAAAAGTTAAAACTTCGGCCAAAATTGTAAAATAGAAAAGTTGGGTGGGGGGCAGACTTGAGCCTTAAAGTTTACCTTTTATCTGGTCAGTTTAAGGATAAATCTGACTGAGTTAGATACGGACCAAGTCAGCTCTTACTCAATCAGCAAGTATCAAACAACCACTTAAAGTTAATTTTCAACCTAATGCAAATTGTTAGCAAATAGCAATAGTAAAGTAATTACTTTGGTGGTATTTAACAGTTTGCCCCCGTTCTTGGCCTAATATTTGTATTTTGTAACGCATCAGGATGGACGTATAAGTTACGAGGAGTTTGCTTCAATGATGAAAGCCGGTACAGATTGGCGGAAAGCATCTCGACAATATTCACGTGAACGTTTTAATAATCTTAGTTTAAAGTTGGTTAAGGATGGTTCCTTAAAGTCAGCCACCGAGTGAGAACATCAACAAATGAAATCGTAACTTTTATCTAACAGAAACATTTTAATCACACGAAAGCAAAACTTGAGGGGCAACGATTTTCCACCGTGTTTGTTGGGGTGAGCAATTCGTGGAAATACGAATATATTTATACGAAGGTTTTTTGTGATTTGCCAAAGTCGGGAAGTTTTTGCGCGTTTAGAGTGTTCATGAAGCATCTTCCGTGACAATAAGTTTGTGTATAGGAGATATTGATTGATTCAAGATTATGGTTGATATGTAATTTGATATTGTTCAACAAACACTACTATAATGTTTTTGGTATGATGTAACAAAAGGGAAAATAGAAGAATAGGTTACCGTTTTTTCTAGGCGTGTTTGGTGTGTTAGTTTCGATTTTTAGACCACTTCAGTAATATAATTTTAAAGAAGTTAAAATTTATATGAAATTGGTTGTGGACTGTTTGAAGCGTGTCTTTTGTCTGGAAACGACGCCGGCGATGAAACTCAAGTCGTCTAGCTTCTCTGAAAGGGCGAGGTCTAGAAGGTAGCTTTTGTCGGAGGAAACTAAAGTTTTGACGCCGTCGGATTTGAGAATCTCGTTTTTCAATTTCGAGATCTCGGAATTCGTTAGGGATTTGTGGAGGTGAAGGGTATTGGACATCACATTCGCGACCTCAAACGAGAGGATTCCGATTGTTTATGGAGTTTTGTTGCCGGTTGTTTGTTCTTGACCAGGGGTTTTGAAGACGATTCCAAGGAGAGTACGTCTCAACTCTCAAAACTTCCATAATTAAAAAAAATAAAATAATTAATATATCTACGTGGACTGTGAGTGGATCCATTCACTTCCAACATCATGACCACACACCAACGAAACCGGAAAATAAAGGTTAGATACATGTAACAGGTTATTTATCAGTTTAATGACCTAAAAAACACAAAATATTGTATAGGGACCTTTTAAAATATCTGACAAAACTTTGTTGGACAATTATAACAATAACCCTTAAAACTTCAAAACCCTAAATCAACCATTTCCCCGTAAAACCTAAAAAGAGAGCCGTCTCTTTTATCTCTCTCGATCTCTCATCGGACGCCGACAAAACCATTGGATACCACCGGCCACACCATCCGATACCTAAACCAACCGCCGGCCACACCATCAGACAACTAACCCTACCGCCGACTTTAGCTATCTCAAAGGCGACCCTGCAATGTACACTCCCGATCTCTGATATGTCTCTCTCGATCTGTCTATTTCTTCGGCGACCACCGGTTCTCAACCGCTACCATCCGCCACCGATTTCCTTTCTATCTCTCTCTTCGTTTCTCTCTTTCTTTCTGTTTCGATATGTGTTTCTCTCATTTTTTGTTCTTTGGTGGTATGGTGAAGGCGGTGGTGATATTAGATGACAAAACCACCACAAAAGGTGTCTCTTTTTCTCCTTTTCTGTCTTTCTCGATCGATCCTTCTCTCTTTTCTGTCTCACTCGATTTGTTTCTTCCTTTCTGCCTCTCTCAACCTTCTTTCTCATATATTTTCCGGTTGTATAGTGGTGACAGTGGTGATATTGGTTGCTGAAACATTTTTGACAGTAGTATAAAGAGAGTTTTAACGGATTTTACCTAATTTGTTGTTTAAGAAATGACAGTAGTATAAAGATAGTTTTAATGGATTTTCTGTCTCACTCGATTTGTTGTTAACAATTCCCAACTTGCACTGTAAGGGGCCGTTTCCATGTGCTTATAAAAACTGCTTATTGACTTATTGACTTTTTGGAAAAGCCATAAGTAATAAGTAAGGGTCTCATTACTTATTAAAAACTGCTTATTTACCTTTGGTAAGGGCAAATAAGCAGTTTTTAATAAGTAAGGAGGCCCTTACTTATGACTTATGACTTTTTCAAAAACTCAATAAACCAATAAGCAGTTTTATAAGCACATCCAAACGGACCCTAAATGAAAAAAAAGTGTTTTATAAAAAAATGAAAAAGTTATTGAGATTACAAAATAATAATTCCTGAATTACACTTAAAATGAAAAAGTGTTCTATGGAAAAATAAAAAAAGTTCTAAGATTACAACAAAAAAGGGTGTCAATGTTACTGACATTACTGAAAAATTTCAGTTTTCACGTTTTTTCATGAAACAGAACTGACCTTTTTAATTAGGCTGAAAGGTATGGATACCGGCGGTATCCATACTACATCAGCAAAGAAAGGGAAACAAGACGATGTCGGCGACAATAGGAGACACGAGGGGCGGATGCCGCTAAAGAAGAAGGAGAAAAGAGGGGATGTTGTGGAGTGGGGTGGTGATGCCGCTAAACTTCTCGCCTACATCCAGACGCCGCTCAACTTCTATGCCGATGGAGTGGGGTGGTGATGCCAGCGGCATCAATCATCCACGTCGATGCCGATGGAGTTTTGTAGTATCATTCTGTGCAGTCTTATAGAGTGTATATAGGATGTGAATTTAGTTGCACTCATAATTTTAGCTTTATTATCTGAATATGGTTTTTTTCTTTATCTAGGGTTTATATTTTGTATATCTTTTTAAATATTGTTTGCAATAGAGTTGGTATATGCAACCTAAATAGTTTTTGGGTGTTTTGCAAAGCTTTTCAAAAGTGTTTATAGGCTTTCTAAAAAGCCAATAAATCAAAAATAGTATTTGGATAATAAAAAATGTTTTTAAATCAGTTTTTTTTAACAATTCAAAAAGTTATTTGTAAGAAGTTAGAAAATTTTGACCTTTTGAAAGTGTTTATGACTTCTTGGTATTTATACCATCAATAAATTATAAAAACTAAGTCAAACACTTTTTAAAGCCCCATATCAATTTATTAACTTTTCTCACCATATAAGCTTATACAAACACTTTTCAAAAAACACTTTTTTGAAAAGTCATAAGCTAACAAATACTTTTGTCTAAAAGTGATTATGAGTAAGCACTCCCAAGTCCCAAACGCCCCCTCGTGAATGCAATTTAGGTTTTGATCTTGAAAAGTTAAAAGAGATTAAAACATCTTTTCTTTTTGAAATTTTAAAAAGTATATATAATACGACGGTTGTTAAGAGTTTTTCTAATCATTTGATGTATCCAGAATCGTTGCTAGCACAAGTTATAAGCAACCTCAATAGTATTTGGAATGCAACTTTGGTCTTTGATCTTGAAAATTTAAAGAGATTTAAACATCTTTCCGCTTTAAAATTTTAGACAAAACATTTTATTTTGAAAAAAGAAAGATGAAAAATGTTGTCAATTATTGTTAGAACTAGATTCAACATTTCCTCCATGTTTTGGACCTCCGTAAGTGATAAAGTTCCAAACTTGATGCATTTTATGTCTAGATCTAGTAGTTAGAGATGTGTTATGGCTTTTGTGGTCCATTTATGAAGGTTGTTCTTGGAGTTTGGAAAACTCCAAGCTACCAAGTCACTTTTAAATCATTTTTGGATCTTTTAAGCCAAAGAAGAGAACATGCTCAAGCTCTATTGAAGCCACGCAAATGATATTTGGTGTTTCAAACTTCATTTTGACCTAGGGTTTGGGTTGGACATGTATTAGACATGCATGTCCATAAAGTTTGTATTTTTATCCATTTGGAGTCTTAATGGATGGTTTCTGGAAAGTCTTAGCACTAGCTTAATGAATATAGCTCTTAAAATGAGAAGTTGGAACCATATATTGCGACGCTACCACCTTCAGTTCGCAGCGCAACCTCTTGTGAAATCTCGTTTTCTGGATAACGCCTATATACGACACTTAGAGCTTTGGACGCGCGCATAGCTCAGTTGTTGACTATAACCGTTGACTGTTGACTTTTTTACCGGTTTGACTTTTGGTCAAACTTCGATGGATTTAAGATGTGGATAACGGATTGAACTTTTAGCGATTTCGGTCACTAAGTTATACCAAATGAGGATTTAGGAGTTTTGTGTTGTTGATTATTTGAGGATCCCGTGTGTGTTTAGCTTTCTGATTCAAGTGAGTTATCTCACTATACTATGTGTGATGTTGCATAGGTAGGACGATGTCGAGTCCTGTTAGGGCAGAACATTTTCGAGTCTCGTTAGGGTATGTTACTTGGGTAGGACAGTGACAAGTCCCGTTCAGTAGGAGTGTGTTGTGTTCTGTTAGGATATGATGTATGTATATGATGGTGCTGAGTCTCGTCAGGGTAGGACTGTGTCAAGTCCCGTTTGGGGTAGGACTGTGTCGAGTCTCGTTAGGGTAAGACGGTGTCAAGTCCCTCTAGAGTAGAATTGTGTGGTATGCTGGTGAATCAGAGTTGGTTTGAGGGCCATTATGTGTTATGCTTGTCGTGTAATAATTGTGGTACGACATTACAATCAATGGTGTATGACTTCATGGTCAAACAACTTTAAATCACAGTCAGACTATATTGAATTGTGTAATAATTGTTGTACGACATTGCAATCAATGGTGTACGACTTCACAGTCAAATATCTTTAAATCGAAGTCAAACTATATTTGTCAACTGACAATACAAAAATACTTGTCTATAATGTTGCATATCGCTTAGGTCTACAAATTGGGTTTCAGATGGACAATTCAATGAAAATCGTAGTCAAACTGAAATCCCAGTCAAATACTTTCCATTTCAGAGTGTATATACTGCTATATATAGTGTTATAATGATATTAGTGTTGGTTTATAAAAAAATGACTTCCTTTAAAAATCCTATTTGGCATTATAAAGAGGATGATTATTATATTTGTTCAAATATTAACCATTTTCCTGATGTCAGCCTAGGCCAGCCTATATATTTAATGAACGATCCACTACTAGATAAGATGTTTAACTATATATTTGAAGCGATGACGAACGCAAAAGAAGAAAACCACAAAGACGCTGAAAAAACAAGGATATAGATGAACATGTAGAACTCCTTTGTGCCAAGTTGAAACAAAAGCAAGAATGTGTCAAAGATACGTATGTCAAAATAAAAATGCTGAACAATGGATTGAACAAACTGAAACGGAAATTTTAAAGCTTGCAGCAGAACAAAGTTGTCATCAAAATTAGAGGAGATTTTATCGACCGTGAAAAAGCAATGTATCCCTTACAATTCCCGAAATTTGGCCCAGAAATTAAACCTTATGTACTACATAATAATTAAATTGTATATATAAGTTTTTAAGTTATATAATGAAATTACCTGAATTTATCTAACTATTGGGTTTTACACTTACTACAAGTGATTAAATGAATGTACAGTTAACCAATATAGTCTGGCTGCAATTTAAAAATGTTTGACCGCGAAGTGGTACATAATTGACTGTAATGTTGTACAACAATTATTACATGACAGTTCAATATAGTTTGACTGTGATTTAAAAATGTTTGACCACGAAGTCGTACATCATTGACTGCAATGTCGTACAATAATTATACAATAATTATTACACGACAGTTCAATATAGTTTGTCTATGATTTCAAAATGTTTAATCGTGAACCTAAGAATTATGCAACATTGTATTGTCTTGTCTATAGGTCTTTATGTTTTGTCATTTGACTAAAATGCCCTTATACTACCATTGGTATGAAATTAGGTGTTTCAATACCAGTTCAGTTACCCTATTTACCCTATTAATAAGTAATTTTAAACTATGTCTCAATTAATATCTCAAATTACTTTGAAATTTATAATTTAAATTAAAAATGAGTGCTTCACCTACAATTAATGATGAAAGCCTTGCAAACCTCCCTGTTTTCTTTCATAATCTTCAAAGAGCCATTGAAAATTCTTTTACGCACATCAAGAAGGATTTTACGAACCATTTTGAGTTCTGTTTTGTGGCTTTGGGATGTGTGGTAAGAGTATATCATAATATGTGTATTCTATATTTCATATTTTTATTCAACTAACTTTCAGTATACTGTTTTTTCAAAAAAAAATGTGTAGATTAATACGTTTATCATGCAAATGCTACCGATCATCTATATCGATATCATGCCATTAAGTGGGACCTATTTACGGAAATGTTTGTAGCAGTGGCTATAGATTGAAACTAGCAATCTCTTCTTATAACTTTTGGAGTGCGAAAGTTAGATAGCAGGGAAAACTTAACTTGGTTTCTTCAGATGCTCAAATAGAGTCTAAGAGATGTGAAGGAAGTTGGTTTTATTAGCGGTATATACAATTCCATAGACATCAGCCTTGATATAGCTTTCCTAGAATCGTATCACGACTATTGTTGTAAAAGTGTGGGTATAAATTTACACTCCATAATTGGACGGAACCCAACAGTTACTGATATCGCGTTAATTTTGCACATATTTCGGGCGATATCATAGTCTTTTTATGAATAAAATTAAGTTAAAAAGGGTTAAAATACTCACTACACTTGGAAAATGACTTTGTACAGGATTTTTGGACATTTGGGTGAAAATTGGCAAAAGTTGGAGAAAAATGGCCAAAATGAAAATATTGGAATTTACAGTTATAGTTATCGACTCTAACTTTAAAGTTAGCGATTCTAACTGGTTAGCGACGCTAATCTTAACATTAGTGAGGCTAACTGCTGAAATCGCGAAAAATAGGGAAAAAGGGGGCAAAAATGACAATATGGTAAAAGTTTGAAGGTTAGCGCCGCTAACATCAAAGTTAGCGATGCTAATGTGTCTGTTGCTGAAAATCCAGAGCATCGCAATTTACGGGCTGTCCAAGACCAAATCCTCCGGAAATTCAAAGTTAGCGACGCTAGCCCCAATATTAGCGCCGCTAATGTCCCTGAGGCCTATAAATAGCGGCTCATTTCAGCCAGAAAGAAGTTCAGTTCTCACCTCAATACCCACGACTCCAAGCTGTTCCGAGGCAGTTTTCAGAAGGTTTCGAAGGCCGCATCTCCCATTTCAAGATTCGGTTTCCATATCTTAGTTTGTAAGCTTTAATTTACATTTCATTTATGTATTTTGATTCCGTTTTAGCCATGTCTAGCTAAAACCCGCACTCTAGTTCCAGGTTCGGATATGTTTATAGTTTAGTTTGAAACATTGGGTTTGATGTTTGTTTATGAATAACTCTAGTGATCAATTTCTTGTTTCAATTTAAGTCCTGAACTTTGATTTGTTTTTAACTAGCCACCTTAGACAATTTAGATTCATGCACTGTTAATCGATGTGAGGCACCTAATCGTTTTGCACAGTTGATATTTTGGTAACAAAAACAAGCTTCCTTGTTTAAAAATTGGTCACATGTTCACACACTTCCGAGCGTATAAGAAGAATTGGACATTGATCGGTACTTGCACACCTCATGCAAATCCTGCATTCGGCCTAAGAGCGTATTTAGGTTGGATAAAACGGAACTAGGTTTAGGTAATGATCGTATCTTGCCTAGATAATTTAGCAAGTTATTTTCATAAAGACTGCATTTTATGATTATCTAAAGCCAACTTAGAGTTGTATTCAAAAACGCATCAAAGCGATTTCATTCTAACTTGATAAACATTGAAGACTTGGAACTAGGCCTTTTATTATTGATTTTTCTCAAAGTTTATTATTTGTATGCTTTCTTTTTATTATTATTACTTTTATTCAAAACCCCCCAATTACAATACACCAAGGCATAAGCTTTGAAACCCCGTGTCCTTGTGGATCGACCCTGCTTACCCTGCACTCTATCACAGTACCAAGGAGCAGTGTTAGGTTGGAATTATTTTCAATCTTATTTGTTAAGGCTGACAACCCTTAACAAATTGGCGTTGTTGTCGGGGACACGAAAATACTAACGTTTATGCCAAGATCTCTTCGTATAGGTACACCAGTTGTGCTTGACAAAGAGATTGAAAAGACCGCTAGGAGGCTAAGGAAGCAAACGAAGCAAGCCGCTTCCTAACCTTCTACATTTCCTTCCACCACAAACACTCAATTAGAAGAAATCACATCCAACGAAACCACATCACCACCATCTCTAACTCCCATCAATCCACCCATCATCATGGCAGTACCTGAACAGACTCTCCGCCAATGGGCAACACAAGATGTTACCCAGCAACCATTATGCATCACGTACCATGCCATTGTTGGATTAGGTGTCTAAGCCATGACTTTATATTTATATTTATCTTGTTAATTGAAGCAAAGTCCATTTGGGTTGCCCTCATAGCTGGAGGTTAGGATAGAGTTCAGTAGAGTAAAATGTTGATTTATTAATTGTTTAATAAATCAATAGAATTAATCAAATGGTTTATTAATATATTTAAGTGTTAATATATTAATTAGAAACTATAATAATTAATTAAATTTAATCTAGAATTAATTGGATTTAATTCAGTGATTAAATTAATTAATTAAAAGTGCAAGGACTGGTTTGTATTTATTTAATAGTTGAATAAATAACTGGCCAGTGGACAGGGGCCAAAAGTGGCGCCACGATGTAAGGATTCTCCATGGTTGGCGAAACCCTATTAGGGTTTAGAAAAGGCTTGGTCCATTTAGTCAGCAGGCTTGCCCATTTGGAGGCTCCTTAGGGTTTCAGCTGTAACCCTTGGAGGCTATAAAAGGAGGCACCTGGCCACCCTAAAACCTGCGCCATTTTCACCAAGAAAACTCTGCTGGACTGTCTTCTCCATTGCTTGGGTGTGACACCATTTGAGGCAGGACATTTGTGCTGCTAGCTTCAAGGATCATAAGATCAAAAGGTTGGTTTTCTCAGTTTTGATCTTTAGAATTAATTGTTTCCTTTAGGCTTTAGTTTATTATCTTCATAGAAGAAAACATAGATCTTTCTAGGGTTGCATGTGAACCATAAAAGATTATTTGTTCATTGTTTGCTAGAAAACCCTTCAGCCATGACAAATTTCGAGCTCAGGTTTGGTCTAATCCATCTTCTACCAACCTTCAAAGGGGTTGAAAACGAAGATCCTCATAAGTACCTGAAGGAATTTCATGTGGTATGCACCGTCATGAAACCGCATGATGTCACCAAAGATCAGATCAAGCTAAGGGCATTCCCCTTTGCTGTCCAAGACTCCGCGAGAGACTGGCTCTATTACTTGCCACATGGATCCGTTACCACGTGGAATGAGCTAGCTCATATGTTCCTCAATAAATACTTCCCCAAAATGAAAGTCTCTGCGTTACGCAGAGAGATTATTGGTATCAAGAAACAGAAAAGGGAAGCATTGCATACTTATTGGGAACAGTTCAAGCGATTGTGTGCTTGATGTCCCAAACATGGCAGCACAGATCACCAACTCCTTCAGTATTTCTGTGAAAGATTATCATCTTGGGACCGTCAGCTACTTAATGCTTCGAGTGGAGGCTCTATCACCGATAAGACTCCAACTAAAATTCGAGAATTGATAAACACCATGGCGGAAGACTCTAAGCATACCGTCCAAGAAGAAGAATGGTATACGGACGTGCCACGAGAGGTAAAAGAAGTAAATACTCCTATCGAAAAATAAATATTTGAACTGACCAAAGCAGTTTTACTTCTCATAAAAGAAAGAAATGCAAAACCACCGGTACGACCTTGTGGAGTATGTTTGCAAGTAGGGCACCTTATTGATATGTGTCCTTTGCTACAAGAAGATACAGAAGAAGCACGAGCTGCAAGGAAATATCAAGGATCCTATGAAAAACCACGAGTTCATCCGCATTCCATGTCAAGTGTTTGTTTGACATCCTGCAAAACCTTTCTATAACATACGTGCTTATCTCTTCCAACTTGGTAAGTATTGGTTTGGTCCTTGCCTTTAGTATGGCATAATTGAAGCTTTCAGATAACCCATTCTCTACAGCTTCACAAATCCTTCATTCACCAAAGAATGCCCTACACCAACTATTTGGGCCCTTTGAATGGGGCCGTCATAAGCATTGTTATTAATAGCCTTTAGTTTCTCCATTGACACAAGAAAATATGCCTAAGTTGTTGAAGTTGTTGCTACCCAAAATAATCTTTTGTAATCGACGCCATTGTAAGACTTTTTGAAATTTGCAAATAGGAGTCTGTTACATTTTCTGTGCTCCATTAAAGGCAAAACAACCTTTGCAGCCTCCATTAATCCTTGGAAATTGTAAAACAATTATCTGCATTAGTAGGTCAATATGTACAAAAATAAACCTATATAAATCACATTACACTATCTTATGCTGATCAGATATAATAGTCAGTCCACGAAAATCTATTAACCCAATGTCATCTGCTAGCAACTTCAAGAACCACTACCAGTTTGCTTTGTTCTCGACATCAACCATGACCCATGCAATTGGGTATACCTGGTTGTTATCATCCCTTCCAATTGTAGTAAGCAACTCTCCTTTGCATTGGACTTCAAGGAAACACCCGTCCAAGCCAATAACTCTTCTACAACCCCTGTTCCACCTTTCTTTCACTGCTTTGAAACAATCATAAAACCGATGAAAGTAAGTGCTTTCATATGGATTGACTGTAGTAGCCACTTCGGCTGTACTCCCTGGGTTAGATCTTAGGATCTCTTGACCATGGTCCCATATACGAGCATAATGTTCTGTGAGCTTCCCATTTATAATTCCCAATGGGTTAAATCTTAGGATCTCTTGACCATGTTCCCATATACAAGCATAATGTTTCGTGAGCTTCTCATTTATAATTCACAATGCTTTATTCCTTGCCCTGTCGCATTTTTCATTTGAAACTTCATATAAAAACTTCTTCCTCATGGCTTCTTTAATCCCTCTACCTTTCATTCTTGATCTCCTACATAATTCTTTAACAAATTGTTGGGCGATTCAATCAACATAATGTAGCATTCCTAAACTCCCCAATGCAGGGGTGTGTGTGTGTGTGTCAATAAATCCCTTTATTTGAAAGGACTTTTCCTTGTTCATCCATGAAGCCCACATTTTGAAAGGACAATTTTTACCTTTCATGTTCGTACCATATTTAGCTTGAAACCTTTCACTAGAGGACTTCACCACCCTTGCTACGCATTCATTACTGCATAATTAGACAGACAATTCCGTAATTACTCTTGGTTAGAAAACCTTTCCCCAAGGCGTGGCTTAATCTCCTTCTAATCAATATTAGGGTCATGCATACCGCATTGAGTAGGTCTTTCACATGACTCATCATTTGTGGCCCTAGCTAACAATCATTCATTGTCAGATATTTCGTCTTCTTTAATTGCTTCGTCTTCAAATGTATCCTTTCTTCGAGGGACATGGCAGAAATCTTACAGAAAAGCGTCAAAGACAACATTTTTTTCTGGAAACTACATTTTTCCTCACCACTGTCACCTAATTCTTGATCAACCAGAAATGCGTGCTCATCTTATTCGCTTTCTGATTCTCCTTCCCACTCACTCTCTTCAAATTCAAAAGCATAGTATTTTCCTTATCACTGTATAACATAAAAAAGAATGTTGCATAAAAGCATTTGTAATGTTGTTAACTTTAGTAAATAAACAAAAAATAAAACTATGTTGCATAAAAAATATAACAATGTTAACTATAGTAAATAAATAAATAATAAAACGGTGTTGCATAAATAAGCATTTGTAATAGCATTCTAATTGTTAACATTGGTAACCTAACGTAACAGACTCATAAATGGCATCCTAATTATCTAATTTGCATTTGTAACAACATCCTACTTGTTAACTTCGGTATCATAGCATAATAGACCCAAAAATGGCATCGTACTTATCTAATTTGTATTTGTAATAGCATCCTACTTATTAACTTTGGTATCCTAACATAACAGACCCAAAAATAGCATCCTACTTATCTAATTTGCATTTGTAATAGCATCCTACTTGTTAACTTTGGCATCCTAACATAATAGACCCACAAATGGCATCCTACTTATCTAATTTACACTTTTAACAACATCCTACTTGTTAACAATTGTTCTTATGTGCAAGTTACATGACATCCATCCAAAGTTGTTATGTGCTGAGGAAATAAAAGAAAAAACACCCCGTTCCTAACTCTGATAACATATCTTTCTATAGAGAATACGAGCATCAAAGAATGCAACCTTTGTTGGATTAGGTGTCTAAGCCATGACTTATAATTTGTATTTGTCTTGTTAATAGAAGCAAAGTTTATTTGGGTTGCCCTCATAGCAAGAGGATTGATGTAGAAGTCAATAGAGAGAAAGGTTGATTTATTAATTGTTTAATAAATCAATAGAAATAAATAAATAGTTTTTTAATATATTAAAGTGATAATATATTAATTAGAAACTATAATAATTAATTATAAATTAATCTAGAATTAATTGGATTTAATTTAGTGATTAATTTAATTAATTAATAGTACAGGGACTGGTTTGTATTTATTCAATAGTTGAATAACTGGCCAACCAGTGGGAGGGACCATAGTTGGCGAGATTTTGAGTGGGTACACTCATAATCTCGAAACCCTAATTAGGGTTTAAGAGATCTGGTCCAAGTGGTCAACAGGCTTGCCCACTAAGGAGGCTCCCTTAGGGTTTCAGCTGTAACCCTAGGAGGCTATAAAAGGAACCTCCTGGCTCCCCATTTTATGAGCCAATTCTCTCTCTCTCTCTCTCTCTCTATGGATACTCTGATGTCTTCTCTCATCCATTGCTTGGGTGTGACACCATTTGAGGCAGGACACTTGTGCTGCTAAGCTTCTGGATCAAGAATCAAAGGTTGGTTCTTCTGATTTATACTTTAGAATTAATTGTTGGCCTTTAGGTTTTATTATATGTTCATTAGAAGAAAACATAGATCTTATTTAGGGTTGCATGTGAACTTAGGAATTTTGTAGTTCATTGTTTGCTATAAAACCCTTCAGTGGTATCAGAGCTATGGCTTTTTTTCTTGTGAATTAATATAAAATGTTTATGTGATCATGAGGGTTTTCGAAAATAACCCTTGGGAGGCCATGAATACCTATAGGCGGCTAGGGTTAAGAAAACCCAAGCTTCCTTTCCCTTTTTGCGATTTACATGCCTTTTTTGGAAGTAGGTTGTTATTTTTGGTAATTGCTGCTTAATTAAATAAATGGAACCCTTTTCCCATGCATGCTAAATTTCGAAATTAAAGGGAAAGGTTAGGAAATTAATTTGATTAATTCTGTGTTTCCCCATACTTGATTTATTTAGTTTCATTAAATTGTTTAATTAAAAGACCAATTAAATCACTTAAAGATTTAATTTAAATTTTCAAAAAATTCATTAAAATTTGTGAAAATTAGTATTAAATTAAACCTAAAACATTTTAGTAAGATTAAAATATATCTTATATATTTATGATTAAAAGTTAATATTTATATGTAAGATAAATTGGTTAGTCTTACCGTTAGTAGGCCTCATTCACAAAACTATCATATAAAGAGGGTATAAGGCGACTGCCTATAAAATGGTAGTCTAATGGGTGTCCACTCTCACCCACCGCTCTCCTGGTCAGTCGAGTGTCGTTAGTCGAACGGGTTTGATAGAACCGCTAAGCCTCTTAAAAGTATAATGCTATAATTGAAAGTACTAGAACTTTGAACAAAATCCCAATCTAGTTACTTTAGGTCAAAAATGTGAATTAGTTGAAAATCCATGAAGTTGCACATTGCGTTTTGTGAAACATTGATGGAGCGTGTGTGGTTAACCGGCACACCAATAGGGGTTCACAAAGAGTTGCAATGGGTTTCTCGATTTTACCATTATTGATAGAGCGTGTGTGGTTAACCGGCACGTCAATTAGAGATGGTAATTGACTTCGAGAGTACCAAGCTAACTTGCATGGTTATTCACACCCGGTTTGTGATCCTCGGCATCCCAGTCACAAACAGTGGGGCACATCCGAGACTAAATATGTCATTGAATAAGTTCAATGTGTCTCAACAGATCTAGGAATTTCATAAGATGAAATTGATAAGTGTATTATCTACCTTAATGACCATTATGTTGTGATTACGACATCCCTCTTCACATCATAGTTGGGGTATTGGGTCCTAGCCTTAATAAATAATAAATTGGGTAATTATTTAAAAGGATTAATTAAACTAATAAATTCTGTTTATTGTAGATGTCTGAATCAAGTGTCTATTCTCCTCCCTCTCCTCCTTCACCCATTTTTGAGAGCATCAGAATGCACCTGCCAAATATGGAAAGACCGACTGGCCTTAACTGTAAGGAATGGATTCGCAATTGGAGAATGGTTCTCGTCATTGCTGGTAAGCTTCATCTCATCGAGTATCCGATCCCGGTTCCACCGGAACAAGTCATCATAAAGAGTTCTTATGATAAGCATAACTTCTTAGTTGATGAATCCGAAAAGATTCGTGACCTCATGCTATTGACCATTGACCCCGAGTTCACAAGGATTTTGAATCCTTGGGGCCATATGAGTTAATGCAGTCGGTTGATGAAAGGTTCCAAAAACCAACTGAAGAGGAACGAGCTAGTATCTTCAAAGGACTTGCAGAGTGCAAGCTAAAAGAAGGAAGTAGCATCGATTCGCATGTTCTTCAGATTGAAGCTTACATAGGCAAATTGTACAAACTTGGTTATTCCATGAGTCAGGAGATGAGTGTTAACATTCTACTCGCTTCGCTGACTAGTGAGTACGATATGTTCATTCAGACATATAGAGAGGAAGACCAGAAAAGGGCTTTTATGGAAATGAGTCCACTGTTGACTTTATACGAGTCACTCTTGGATAGGCATAGCTCCAATGGTTCAGCTACTTCTAGATTAAGTCCAGTGAAAAGACGCAGCAAGAAACGATCCAGATCGTCTGGACATGTGTTAAACTGGGAATCCACAGAATCGGATACAGTCGCGGAAAGATTGGAAGACGCTCCAAGGTCAAAATCTTTTGAAAGCTTAGGTATATCTAAAAACCTCAAAACTCCTGTTCCATAATTCCTTGATACATAATGTGATAGTCACATTTTATTTTGTATGCAAGGAATCAGTAGGGTACGGGACTTTGGTGCATAGGAGCACGTTTGGATTGGATTTCCAGCTCATGCAGTTTTGAAGTTCAGATAGATATTAAAATCATGTTCTTAGCTTATTAGATGCATATGACATTGTCTATCATATATTACATTGGTCAAGGATTTTGTTTTAATAAAATTGTCAATTTTCTTTTAACACCTGTTGTTTGAAATATCCTTGAAATGTTGTATGAATGTGTGAATGCATGATTAGTAATAACTTGAATATTGATACATCCAAAGTGATTGGATTTAGGAGTTGTGTCCCTTATGATTGTTAAGATAATTGTTATAAGAATCAATTCAACCAAAGGTCCAGTTGGACAGGACTTTGGAATCATTTGACTTGGAGTCACATGATGAATTGAGTTCTTAATGTGTCAAGAAAAGAATCACCCAAAGATCCAGTTGGACAGGACTTTGGAATCATTTGACTTAGAGTCAGATGATGATTAAGTTCTTTATAAAGTACATATGACAAGAAATGAATAACCCAAAGATCCAGAGGATAGGATTTTGGAATCAGTTGACTTAGAGTCAACTGAAGATTGCAAGTCTTGAACAGGATTAACAAAGTCACAAGTTTACATAGAGATGTAAAAGACATTGAGATTAGGAGCAACGGACGCATCAGTTGCTGTGTATTGCTCGAATCGTCAAATAGAACACAATTGTTTGTACTTCACGATATTTTTCATTCGGTATGACAAATATGGCTTCGCTTATCAAAATAAGCGATTGAATTGAAATCTTGAACAGTTCAAGGACTTCAAAGGAAGTACAAGATCCACAGAACTTGAGTGACAACATAAACTGGGAAAATGTTTCACAGTTCATTCTCTTCCAAGAACATTAATGGTTATAATGTGTCTTAGGGAAGATGATGGAGCATTGCTCGAAACAGCTCGATCCACGATGTATGAGATGCATTGTCAATTAATTTCCGATAAATTAAATATCAAACCAGTCAGACCATAAAACCATATTCCGACCACACTCTAGACTAAGTAGGTCTTGAAAACATTGTCTGAAATGTGAAGCTGGGATTATCCTACTTACACATACAAAGTCCAGGGTCTTATAGTGTTCGTCTGAACCTCATGACTAGCCTGAACTTGATCGGCAATGTCGTTTCACTGGCTATCCCGCTATACCTGTAAAAGAAGAGCTCTTTTAGAAAGAACTGATGTTCTAAGGAAACAGTGGGAGTTGGGACAGTCCTGAATGAGTTCAGGATTAGCCAAGTGAAAGAACCTTTAGTCATCACTAGGCTTGGAGCAGAAATCAGTTTTCTGTTTCAACAACTGACATAATCTCCTCTTGACCAGTAGTATTAATCACCATCATAAGTAGTTATGATCGAGGTGACATACCATTTGGTGGTAAAACACTATTGTTGGTACGGATTTACAACCCGACTACTTGGAAGCATTGGTGAGCCCGGTTGCTGCCAATTGAGAGAACCTTAGGACGAGATACAGTCTATGTGACAGTTTGATTGATTTTACACCTGGTCTAAAAACTAGTGGGAGTAATTGAATCATCAAAGGAAAGCAACATGGACATAAACGTACCTTCAGAACATCTGGTTGAGTGAGACGATACTGAGAACATCAAAGGAAGCAATCTCAATAGAAGATGAAATCCGAAAGGATACTGTATGGCACATTGTAAGTCATTAGTGGAGCGCGTGTGGATCACCGGCACACTAATAGGGACTCACAAAGAGTGTCCCAGTACAAACATACATGGGCCCGGGATTACCCCACGAGCATCTCGCAAGAAAGGATATTCAGATTCTCAAAAAAAAATATGCCAAAGGATTGGATTTTGAGAAAGGGCTGAAAGATTTCCATTAAGATGTCAAAAAGGTTTGGATTCTCAAAATGTGCCAAAGTTCTGGATTTTGTGAATAGTCCATAACCGTGTTAAAGCCAGTGGGAGTATCGCTGTTATCTACTATCTCCATATGTGGGTTACATACTGTTTCTAGGAAACGTCTCTTTCCATTACAAAATGTAATGAATTGGTGTTAAGAGACGGATCGCTATGAAAGACTTAATAGAGATACGACATACTCAGGTGGTTGTAAACGTCTATGAGATAGATCGAAACTCTGCCAAGATGATCTTGATGAGATTTAAGATGCATAGCCCCGGAAAAGGAGTTTTCTATCATTGCAAGGTGTAATGATTTGGCATGAGAGATATAAATAAGGTGCAACATACTTACATAATCCATAAACATCTATCAGATATATGTTATCATTAGTATAGACCTAGCCATAGTAAGCATGATCTTGGTAAGATTTAAGATGCATGAGAAAGAGTCTCCGAAAGGAAACAGTTATTGAACGTCATGACACAAGGATTATAAGTAATCCTAATATTCCAAAAGGATTTGGAATAAGATTAGATCGAATTCCACGAGCTTCTTAGATCGATCAGAAGTGTCATGAACATGTCCTAGTGACTTAGTGCTTAGAGCATTGTGAGTCAGATTCAGGATATGACCTGGCTAGGAATACTTAATGGATTCTGCACATACGTGAGAAATCATTGAAAAATAATTAGGGTGAATGTTAATAGTAATTTGAAAAAGGTTTCAAATTAGTAAAAGGACTTAATGGTTAAAGAGTTTCGTTGGTATTCTGTAATGCCGTGACACTTTCGGTAAGTAAATTTGAGTTAATCTAGTATATATAAGATTTGTTAAGTTGTTAAATGAGTTAGGATAGTTAGAAGTCCATTCGGGAAGAGTTTAAACCTTTAAAAATGTCAAAAGAGGTCACACGGGTCGTGTAGGAGTCCCTTGTGATTGTTTTGAGCATACCGTGAGTTACACGGGTCGTGTCTTTTTGACACGGGTTGTGCTGTGCATACAAACCCATGTTTAAAGTTATCCGTGACTTACACGGGGCATGTAAGTATAACACGGGTCGTGTAAGCCTGCAGACTAAAACCCAAATGCATACCGTAAGTTACACGGGCCGTGTAATTTTAACACGGGTCGTGTTACGCGTAGAATTACTTTTTAAAAGCTAATTTTCCATTCATTTGGGATAAAACCCATTTCGAGCCAAACCCTCTCCAAACCCTAAAAATCGATTCTAAGCCATTTAAGTCGAGATTTAAGCCTAATATTCACGAATTGAAGCTAGGGATTTATACTTGGAGCTTGAAAGGTAATCCTCCTTGAATTTGTTTTCATTTCAACGGTTGAATGCTTGGATTTAGAGTGATTCCATGTGGTCTAGATGACCCATCTGTGAATCGATGATGTTAGAGTCAAATTGTTAGATTGGCAAGTCTATAAGGGTTTAATTTTAGGCTTGAGTTAGTGATATGCTTATTGATTGTGTTTATGAACTTGAATGGGTCAAAGTGGTGAAGTGGGGAGTTATAACTAGAGTGTTCTTGTTATTGTTTGATTATGACTTCACTATATGATGCTAATTTCTGAATTATTGTCGATATAATTGTGAATGAGATTATTATGAGACTTGAATATTGAAATTTAGCTGTTGTGTTACAGCTAAGGCTAGACAGGATAAGGCACGAGATTCTGGAGTTCTACGTACTGAGTCAACCTCAGGTGAGTATTTATCCCTAGATGAATTATATATTGATGAATTGTCTGATTGCATATCAAAAATAATCTAAGTTGGAAAGGTTGAGTAAAATCAAATTTGGGTGTCTAAATCAAAGAGTAATAGAGTATGTGATATACTAATGACTGAGATAGTCATTTGAGGTCTCTTTTGAATGGGGTGTTGGATGATATAATCAAATTATTACTTAATTACTCACTGAGCTATTGAAGCTCATAAATTGTTTGTTTAAATGATTTTGTTAGGTTCTGGAAATGTAGATCGTGGGAAACGCATCACGGAGGGATAGCTGAACTGAATATGGACTTTGGACTTTGGACCTGGATTGTCTTTGTTGTTCCAACTATATAGTTGTCCAGGTTTTTGTGTAATAGCTATAAACACTTATTGTAAATAGTTTATGACTTAAACTATGCTTTTGATGTAACTTTGTAAACTTGTTACTTATCTTGGGATTTACACCACTAATGATAATTATGTTTGATTATATGTTGGTGTATCTCTGAATTGAGAAACCGGGTGTTACAAGTTGGTATCAGAGCCGTGGTTTAAGAGAATTAAACCTTGAGATGGGTTTAGACTTAAACCAATGAGATAGAAAAGTCCCAAAGAGTCCCGAATGGTTATCCTTCATGGTGTACTAATGAGTTGATTATGTAACCATATTGAGTATTATGGTGACATACAAAATGAGTTGATTATACACCATATTGAGTATGATGGTGGTGATTGCTAAATGAGTAAATTTTCTTTTCAGTTAAAATGAGTTCTGGAAAGGAAAAAGAGGGAGGTGATCACCAAGACGAGCATTCGGGATCACAAGATTTTAGACTGGGGTGCCAGTCCGAAGGCGAGAGACCGCCTGAGTTGACATCATCCTTACAAGAGTTAATTGCTGCAGAGGTAGCAAAAGCCGTTAAGGACTTATTGCCTACCTTAATGAGACCTCAGACGGAGGTGACTAATAGAGATGATCGAAACCGACCTCATATCATACCTGTGGTTGGGGAGGGTCGGAGAGAGCCAATTATTACACATGCTGAGGCTGGAGGATTGAGTGAACCAAAAAGTTGCAATTATGAGACATTCCGCAAGTGTAACCGGATGATTTCTTAGGTACTGATGATCCTATTGTTGCACGAAATTGGCTAACTCATATCGAGAAAGTTTTTCGTACGAGTAAGTGTGCAGAGAAAGACAAGGTTGAGTATGCTACGAATTGTCTGCATAAAGATGCTCAGTTCTGGTGGAAGAATATAAATCTTGATATAGAGAAAGGACTGGAATCAGAACCGACGTGGGAAGAGTTCAAAGTTAAATTTATGAAAGAATATTGCTCAAATACTGTAATGAAAAATCTAGAGGAGGATTTTCTGAGATTACAGCAGGGAACACGGTCGGTGCAGGAGTATACGACTGAGTTTAATGAAAAAGCTAGATTTGCCGCTCATCAGGTAGATACTGAAGAAAGGAAGATTGATAGGTATCTGTGGGGACTGAGGACCCAAATACGAGAGTTTTTACAGAGTTCAAACTTTACAACATATCAGCAGATTGTCGAGGTAGCCAAATCTAGAGAAAAAGAATTGCGGAGACAAGATAATGAGAAGAAGAGGGATCAAGAAAGCGGAGGTCAAAAGAGGAAATGGGAAGGAAAACCGGAAGGTGGTTCTTAAAAACAACCAGTTCTAAGTTATCAACCTCGAGGTGATTCAAGGAAGTCTGAGAGCAAGTGGTGCGAAAGATGCCGTTGAAAACATCCGGGAAATTGCGATGTGAATACCCCGTCTCTTATATGTTATCAGTGCAGGAAAACAGGGCATATGGCTCGAGATTGTTTGGAGAAAAATCGTGTGTGTTTCAATTGCGGGGAAAGGGGTCATATTCGCCCGGATTACCCAAAGCCGAGAACCGATTCACGCCGCGAGACTCCGAGGGCGGGACGAGGTGACAATCGAGGCGATAAACAAGATAGAGGCGGTGGGAACGTTAGAACTCGAGCTTTTCAGATGACTGTGGAGGAGGCTAGGGAGCGATCGGATGTGATTACAGGTATCTTTAGCCTAAATTCTCTTCGAGCTCGTATGATATTTGATACTGGTGCTTCGGTTTCTTTTATATCCGTACCTTTTGCGTCTCGAATAAATATTCTGATATCTAAGATGAATGAGAGTTTGGTAGTTGATGTCGCTGACGGAAGGGATGTTATAGTAGATAGTCAATATATAAATTGTCGACTTGAAATCAACGGGATTTCTTTCCTTATTGATTTGAAGCCGATGACTACTCGTGCGTTCGATGTGATTGTTGGAATGGACTGGTTAGATGATAATAGAGCAAATATGGATTGTCATGGAAAAACTATTTCTGTGAGAACTCCGAGCGGGTCCGAAACTTTAATACGAGGCGAGCGCCGTTTTCAACATATTCCGGTTGTATCTTTCGCGAGAGTGCGAAGGTATACCGAAAGAGGTGCCCTTTTATTTACGGCACATGTTACTCCAATTGAACCCGAACATTCCACTGTGAAGGATGTTGAGGTAGTGAGAGATTTTGCTGATGTTTTTCCTGACGATCTTCCGGGCTTACCGCCAAATCGTCAATTAGAGTTTGTTATCGATTTAGTTCTAGGAGCGAAACCGATAGCTCGAGCACCCTATCGGTTGGCGCCGTCCGAGATGGAGGAGTTAAAGAAACAACTACAAGAACTTTTAGATCGTGGTTTTATTCGTCCGAGCTCGTCTCCGTGGGGTGCGCCGATACAGTTTGTTCAAAAGAAAGATGGTTCTATGTGTATGTGCATAGACTACCGCGAGTTAAACAAGATTACAGTGAAGAATCGTTATCCCCTACCAAGAATAGATGATTTGTTCGATCAATTGGAGGGAGCGGTATATTTTTCGAAGATTGATTTGAGATCGGGATATCATCAATTAAGAGTAAGAGAATCTGACGTCCCGAAGACGGCATTTCGCACCCGATACGGTCATTATGAGTTTTTAGTAATGCCGTTTGGTTTGACGAATGCCCCAGCGGCCTTTATGGATTTGATGAATCGAGCTTGTAATCCATTTTTAGACAAGTTTGTGATCGTGTTTATCGACGATATTCTAATTTATTCGAGAAGCTGGGATGAGCACAAACAACATTTACAGTTAATTTTGAGTCTTCTTCGTAGAGAAAAGTTGTACGCAAAATTTTCAAAGTGCGAGTTCTGGTTGCAAGAAATTCAGTTTCTTGGCCATGTGATAAATCGAGAAGGTGTTAAAGTAGATCATGCCAAAATAGAAGCAGTGATGAGTTGAGCACCACCCAAGAGTCCAACTGAGGTTCGGAGCTTCTTGGGATTAGCCGGTTACTATCGACGATTTGTTGAAAAAATTTCGAGTATTGCATTACCCTTAACAAAGCTGACTAGAAAGATAGAGAAGTTTATCTGGGCTGAAGCACAACAAGAGGCTTTTGAAAAACTGAGACGAGCGTTATGCAAAGCCCCGGTGTTAGCATTGCCTCAAGGTGTAGAATACTTTGTTCTTTTTATCGATGCTTCACAAATCGGTCTTGGATGTGTACTAATGCAAAGGGGGCGATTAATTGCATATTCGTCTCGACAACTGAAGTCTCATGAGCAAGCATATCCCGTACATGATTTGGAGTTAGCCGCCATTGTTTTTGCACTAAAGATTTGGCGACATTATCTTTTTGGTGTGAAGTTCCAAATATATTCAGATCACAAGAGTTTAAAGTATCTCTTTGACCAAAAAGAGTTGAATATGAGACAACGAAGATGGATGGATCTTTTAAAAGATTATGAGTGTGAAATACTTTACCATCCTGGTAAAGAAAACGTAGTGGCAGACACATTAAGTCGAAAAGAACCACCTATTCGAGTCGTTTCAGCTCTAATGGGAGTGATTAGTAAATTACCAGAGATGATTCAACATGCCCAGAGAGAAGCCAACGACATGAAGAATGAGAGAATGGTTGGCTATGTAGATAAATTGATTGAAAATGCACAAGGAGTGAAGACTTTTCAGGGACGAGTATGGGTCCCAAGGCACGGAGAAACGAGACAGCTGTTACTTGAAGATGCACATGGTACACGTTATTCAATCCATCCAGGTAGTACAAAGATGTATAGAAGTTTAAAACCATTTTACTGGTGGCCGGGAATGAAACGTGATGTTGGGAGATATGTAGAGAAGTGTCTGACTTGTTTACAAGTCAAGGCAAATCATCAGCGACCATACGGGTTAGTCCAACCACTACCTGTACCGATGAAAAAGTGGGATGAGATTTCTATGGACTTTATCACTAAATTACCCCGAACTCCACGAGGGTTCGATTCTATATGGGTAATTGTTAATAGGTTGACCAAATCTGCACAGTTTATTCCCATACGAGAATATTATCAAGCGTCCAAATTAACAGAGATCTATGTTAGGGAGGTGATGAGACGACACGGAGTACCTACCTCGATAATCTCCGATCGCGATAGTCGTTTTACTTCTCATTTTTGGCAAAGTTTTCAAAAACATTTGGGAACTAAAGCCTTAATGAGTACGGCTTATCATCCGCACACTGATGGTCAAACCGAGAGAACTATACAGACGTTAGAAGATATGCTTAGAACTTCAATGATTGATTTTGGAGGTAGCTGGGACGATCATCTACCTTTAGCTGAATTTACGTATAACAATTCATATCATTCTAGTATTCAGATGGCACCCTTCGAGGCGTTATATGGATCAATGTGTAGAACACCATCATGTTGGTCAGAAGCGGGAGAAAATGTAACGACCCGGCTCTCCAAAGCCTGAGTTTTACAAGATAATATCACCAGGGATCGTCCCATGATCCAAGCCGAGCGTTACCTAAACCTGCAAAACCACATATAATAAAAGGGTAAGCTATAAAGCTTAGTGAGTAATCGTATCACAGTATGGCCTAAATAGCCACACACGTTTCACAGAATCATTTTACTACACTTGACCGTCATACGATCACTTTCCTTACTCGTACATCATACTGTGAAACTACCGTATTACCCGACGAAACTTATTACTCGTACTCTCTTACTACACTCATTTCTACTATTTGGTAACTTATATCGTTACCGTATTATCTAACGTTACTCACTTACTATATCTTTCTGTACTTATACTGTATGGTAATTTATATATTACCATATCGTCTATCTTCTGGTAACTTACATGTTACCATACTGTCGGTCTTTCTGTACTTCCTTCTACTGTCTGATAATTTATAACATTACCGTACTGTCTGACGTTACTCACTTACGGTATCATATACCATTCTGTATTTTACTATTATGCCGCCTATTTTTTATTATACGGCTACTCACTACCACGTTATAAGTGTTTACCGGTTCCGCACCGGGTTACCTGTCGGTACTATTATTCTTAACCAAATTCATTATTTGGTACTGTCTACACGATTTTTTTTTTTTTTTTTTTTTTTTTTTTGGTAACCGAGGACCCCACCCGACCCATCCTTTGGATGACCCTGATGAAGCAACCTCGGGGCCCACGCACACCTGGCAGCAGGGTGGTCCGGGTCAATCACCTACGGGGGTAGAGAGGTGGCCAGTGGCCATCCCCTGATTGAAACCTAACACTCCTTATGGGGAAAGGGAGGGAGTGAGATTAGAACTTGGAACCTCTTTATGGGGGAAGAGAAAGAGTCCAAAGCCTTATCCACTAGGCCATCAAGGTGATGGTTATAGGCGTCTACACGATTTTCTATGCTTGTTTTATGGGATATCCATATCCCCTCTATTTTATTAAACCAATACTGGTGCAACATATGGAGCTGGCACACAGTATCTACACATTATCTTTTTCTATGTCATTCTTTCGCATGGACACTACACTACTGGTTAATTACACTGCTTAGTATCATCCTGTGATACACTACTTCTCATGGGCCAGACTCGTCAACGAGTCTGTAGCATACCTACTTTCCTTACTAACACATATATCATAACTACACTACCCTGCATTTCTTTCAATAATTTCTTTCTACTATAGCTCAACACGTAAAAACTACTAGGGAGATACGGTAGAGATTACTCACCTGAGTTTGGTGCTTTCTCGGAGTCCTGGCACGGTTCTCGTTCCGGACTTCTGACAGCTCCCGAGCACCTCGACGCTAGCTACTGCTGGCTCCTTACTTCTCACCATCATCTCTCAGCATATTTTTCTCACTAGAACTCTCTTCTATAACGTATAGCTGTTTTGTGGGTGTTCTGGGTCGAAATGAGGGCTCTAACCTCGCATTTATAGGCCTCTGGTCGTCCGTCGCGACGCGATCTAGCCCTAGGTCGCGACCCGATCTTTGACGTAAGCGCTTACTTCATCGCGCACTCGACCGACACTGCCGACAGAGATCGCGTCGCGATCCCATACCCCGTCGCGTCGCGATCTACCAAATTTTTATCACTTAAACTAGACAAAATTTGCAAACTTTGTGCACTGGTTTGAGGTCAATCCGATTTTTATAGAATTAATTATCATTTTTCTAAGATCAGCATACAATGCTGATTTTTATATGAGATTGTAACTAATGTTTTGATCTGAAACATTATCCGGGATACGGGTGTTACAATCCTTCCCTCTTACAGGATTTCGTCCCCGAAATCTTAGTAATCTCTCAAACTAAGTCTTATGTACCTGTGTACATATTCTTACCATACTATATTTATCATTACTTGTTTTCTCTTATCGTTACTCATACTTACTTGACTTATACTTTTGGGTACAAAGGTTCCCATATCTTTTACTCATTTCACAACATAGTTTTATGTTTGTTCTACTTTCTACTTGTTCCCTACCAGATTACCATGATTCCTTTGTGATTTCCATCAGCATCAATACATATCATGTGATTATGATAATACGGGCCCTTACTATCATAATTACTTATATATATACTGATTCTAACGTTACACTAGGTTTCCTGGCTCGCTGGTTCTCTTAACTTATATGCCACTAGTTACGCGTGGTATAACATACTTATATTCTTTCTTTTTCTATACCAAAACTCACCAATCCCATACATCTTCGCTTTCTCATATACTTACTATTGTGACCTTTACTACTACATAACTACTTTCATACTTTCCAACTGAAAAATATCATTATATTTTGTTACAGTTGGGTCTTTCGTTAAAAATTGTCTTTTTACTCTTTCTAGTCATAAGGTGACTCTATTATGCTTTAAAATAATTTTTACATACTCTAGTCATAAAAATGACATCTTTTAGAAAAATCTCTTTTTTTTCACTTTTTGGTCATAAAACGACTCCTTTGTTAAAAATTTCTATCATAACTTTTGGTCGTTATAGGATCCTTAATATTCTTTGGTTATCAAATAACCCTCACTTTGAAAATTTTTCTTTCTTTAACTCTTTCTTTTCTCTTAGCATAAGACCAACTGATACTCATGAAACTCGTTCTACTAGCTCCCCTCGCGGGACAGAACAGATCAGCCCGCTGGGTTATGCTCATTCTGTCTCCCCTTTGTGACTTAGAACGGATTCAAGCACAAGGGTATACTAAGCTAGACAACTACTTCGCGAAGGGAGGTACCATCCCAGTAGTGTCTTCTAGGCTTCCTTAAATGGCGAAAGCCTGTCCGGACATCTTTCTCTTCTCTTCTCTAGTGTCATTCGTTTCAAATTGGTCTTAGCTAAACTAAAACATCTTTCGCTTTTATATAGAGCGAATTTCATAGCTTTCAAAACTCTTTTCAAATCTCATATCTTTTAAAACTCTTTTCTGAAACATAGTTCAGATTTGTAAAACATTTTTAGCTCGTATGTTTAGCTACTATTTTAGCTTTTCATAAACTTCTTTAAATCTTTTGCTCTTACGTAGAGCTACTTTATTATCACTTTTATCTTTATATCTTACATTCTTGTTGACTTTTTAAATCATATTTTCAAAAATATCTTATGGCTAAAAGCCAACTCTTTTCTTTATAGCTTTCTGGTTAAGCTTTTACTTTCTCAAAACTGTTTTCTTTTTATTTTTCAACTGTCTTATATTACTCTTATGAGTATACTTCTTATCTTCTTTGGTACTCTATGTACCATTCTCATGTTTTAATACTTTCTTTTAGTTTTTATTTCTCACTTACTTTCTTGTTTGTATTTTTAACAGACTATCTTATCTCTGTTCTTACTATCTTTTTCTCCTTAAATTTCTAAGGAGTTCTTTAACACTCGTATCGAGTTACTATGTATAATCTATTTTATCTTTATCTTTTTTCTCATCACAATATGTTTGTGATGTTTACCCGTCTATTTCCTTATCACAATATGTTTGTGATATTTACCTATCATTAGGTAATTTACATATTCCTACTGATTTGAGTCTAGGAATCTTTTCTACTGACACCTAGTTTACTCAAATCTCGGCTCTGATACCATTTGTAACGACCCGGCTCTCCAAAGCCTGAGTTTTACAAGATAATATCACCAGGGATCGTCCCATGATCCAAGCCGAGCGTTACCTAAACCTGCAAAACCACATATAATAAAAGGGTAAGCTATAAAGCTTAGTGAGTAATCGTATCACAGTATGGCCTAAATAGCCACACACGTTTCACAGAATCATTTTACTACACTTGACCGTCATACGATCACTTTCCTTACTCGTACATCATACTGTGAAACTACCGTATTACCCGACGAAACTTATTACTCGTACTCTCTTACTACACTCATTTCTACTATTTGGTAACTTATATCGTTACCGTATTATCTAACGTTACTCACTTACTATATCTTTCTGTACTTATACTGTATGGTAATTTATATATTACCATATCGTCTATCTTCTGGTAACTTACATGTTACCATACTGTCGGTCTTTCTGTACTTCCTTCTACTGTCTGATAATTTATAACATTACCGTACTGTCTGACGTTACTCACTTACGGTATCATATACCATTCTGTATTTTACTATTATGCCGCCTATTTTTTATTATACGGCTACTCATTCGTTACTACCACGTTATAAGTGTTTACCGGTTCCGCACCGGGTTACCTGTTGGTACTATTATTCTTAACCAAATTCATTATTTGGTACTGTCTACACGATTTTCTATGCTTGTTTTATGGGATATCCATATCCCCTCTATTTTATTAAACCAATACTGATAATTTCTTTCTACTATAGCTCAACACGTAAAAACTACTAGGGAGATACGGTAGCGATTACTCACCTGAGTTTGGTGCTTTCTCGGAGTCCTGGCACGGTTCTCGTTCCGGACTTCTGACAGCTCCCGAGCACCTCGACGCTAGCTACTGCTGGCTCCTTACTTCTCACCATCATCTCTCAGCATATTTTTCTCACTAGAACTCTCTTCTATAACGTATAGCTGTTTTGTGGGTGTTCTGGGTCGAAATGAGGGCTCTAACCTCGCATTTATAGGCCTCTGGTCGTCCATCGCGACGCGATCTAGCCCTAGGTCGCGACCCGATCTTTGACGTAAGCGCTTACTTCATCGCGCACTCGACCGACACTGCTGACAGAGATCGCGTCGCGATCCCATACCCCGTCGCGTCGCGATCTACCAAATTTTTATCACTTAAACTAGACAAAATTTGCAAACTTTGTGCACTGGTTTGAGGTCAATCCGATTTTTATAGAATTAATTATCATTTTTCTAAGATCAGCATACAATGCTGATTTTTATATGAGATTGTAACTAATGTTTTGATCTGAAACATTATCCGGGACACGGGTGTTACAGAAAAGCCACTAGCGGGTCCTGAGATTATAACTGAAACTGAGGCGAAGATTAAAAGTATTCGTGAGCATATGAGAGTTGCTCAGCAGCGTCAAAAACAATACGCAGATAAACGAAGAAAACCATTGGAGTTTCAAACTGGAGATATGGTAATGTTTAAAGTGTCTCCTTGGAAGGGAATTATTCGCTTTGGTAAACGTGGCAAGCTAAGTCCACGGTTTATCGGACCTTTTCGTGTAATTCAACGAGTAGGAGCAGTAGCTTATAGACTCGAGCTTCCTGATGAATTATGAGGAATCCATAATGTGTTTCATATATCACATATCCGTAAGACTTTACATGACGAGTCTGCACGAGTTTCCTTGGCGGAAGTACAATTAGATAAGAAGTTACAATATCAAGAACAACCGGAGAAAATTCTAGATAGAAAGATCAAGAAGTTGCGGAATAAAGAGATCGGGATTGTGAAAGTGCAATGGAGACATCATCAAGGCACAGATGTTACATGGGAACCCGAGAGAGAGATGCGATCTAAATACCCTCATCTATTTCAAGAGATTCCGAGGACGGAATCTTTTGAAGGGGTAGATAACTTGTAACGCCGTGATACTTTTGGTAAGTAAATTTGAGTTAATCTAGTATATATAAGATTTGTTAAGTTGTTAAATGAGTTAGGATAGTTTGAAGTCCATTCGGGAAGAGTTTAAACCTTTAAAAATGTCAAAAGAGGTCACACGGGTCGTGTTGGAGTTACACGGGTCGTGTAGAAGTCCCTTGTGATTGTTTTGAGCATACCGTGAGTTACACGGGTCATGTCTTTTTGACACGGGTCGTGCTGTGCATACAAACCCATGTTTAAAGTTATCCGTGACTTACACGGGTCGTGTAAGTATAACACGGGTCGTGTAAGCCTGCAGACTAAAACCCAAATGCATACCGTAAGTTACACGGACCGTGTTACGCGCAGAATTACTTTTTAAAAGCTGATTTTCCATTCATTTGGGATAAAACCCATTTCGAGCCAAACCCTCTCCAAACCCTAAAAATCGATTCTAAGCCATTTAAGTCGAGATTTAAGCCTAATATTCATGAATTGAAGCTAGGGATTTATACTTGGAGCTTGAAAGGTAATCCTCCTTGAATTTGGTTTCATTTCAACGGTTGAATGCTTGGATTTAGAGTGATTCCATGTGGTCTCGATGACCCATCTGTGAATCGATGATGTTAGAGTCAAATTGTTAGATTGGCAAGTCTATAAGAGTTTAATTTTAGGCTTGAGTTAGTGATATGCTTATTGATTGTGTTTATGAACTTGAATGGGTCAAAGTGGTGAAGTGGGGAGTTATAACTAGAGTGTTCTTGTTATTGTTTGATTATGACTTCACTATATGATGCTAATTTCTGAATTATTGTCGATATAATTGTGAATGAGATTATTATGAGACTTGAGTATTGAAATTTAGCTGTTGTGTTATAGCTAAGGCTAGACAGGATCAGGCACGAGATTCTGGAGGTCCACGTACTGAGTCAACCTCAGGTGAGTATTTATCCCTAGATGAATTATATATTGATGAATTGTCTGATTGCAGATCAAAAATAATCTAAGTTGGAAAGGTTGAGTAAAATCAAATTTGGGTGTCTAAATCAAAGAGTAATAGAGTATGTGATATACTAATGACTGAGATAGTCATTTGAGGTCTCTTTTGAATGGGGTGTTGGATGATATAATCAAATTATTACTTAATTACTCACTGAGCTATTGAAGCTCATAAATTGTTTGTTTAAATGATTTTGTTAGGTTCTGGAAATGTTGATCGTGGGAAACGCATCACGGAGGGATAGCTGAACTGAATATGGACTTTGGACTTTGGACCTGGATTGTCTTTGTTGTTCAAACTATATAGTTGTCCCGGTTTTTGTGTAATAGCTATAAACACTTATTGTAAATAGGTTATGACTTAAACTATGCTTTTGATGTAACTTTGTAAACTTGTTACTCATCTTGGGATTTACACCACTAATGATAATTATGTTTGATTATATGTTGGTGTATCTCTGAATTGAGAAACCGGGTGTTACATATTCTGATCGAGCGCGTGTGGGTCACCGACACATCGTAACACCTCGAAATAGTCTTAGGGTGCAGTCATGTAGACTAAAGATCCCAAGAACCATGGAAATTCACAGTACCCAGAATAGAGATGTAAGTGAGAATGACAATATATGACTAAATTGAAATATCATCGGATATATATCTAATTGGATAAAGTGTATCAATGTATGACATTTAGATACACAGAAAGAGTGAAATGTCATATAGACATAGATGCATAACATGAATTAAAAAGTTTAAAAAGGAATCTAGAAACTGATAATAGTCTTATGAAGAATCCGACTTGGTGATTACCTCGTGGAAACTTGGTAATAAGCAAGAGTAGCTACTAGTCAGAGTTTAAGTTTCAATTTTGCAGGTTTCACTTCCTGAATAATTTGATTATTCAAAAGTCCACAGTCACTCATACTTTTCGGGAGTAAGTATGAACGAAGATTTTCGTGAAATGGTTTGTAGATTGTCTAAGGAGTTAGACATTGCAGTAAGACTGCTACAACGTTCACGAGTTCTTAGAAATAGAGATTTGAGTATTGGATAAACCCGCGCTCAATAGATTGCTTCATGGATTACATCACGAGCAAAGTTGAGATGATAATATCTTATGATCTTGAAGCGGAGACATATGAGTTGAAATTTACGAGTCGGTTGTGCATTGATAATGCGTAAACGCATCGGTAACTCGATGTTATAAAACGCATTGTTGTGTAGTATTTTGACAAGTAAAAGACACAAGCATATGAGTCAAAGCTTATTATTTTCCTTGAGCCTGAGGGGAAACAAATATTTGTAGGCCGCTCGATGATTTTGAAGTTGACTAAAGTGCTGGCCAGCCTGGACTAAATTTATGTGTTCAATTAGAAGTCCAAAAGTCATAAGCAGAATCGAAAATCGGGAAACAGAGTATCAGACAGAGATTGATCTCAATCCATGTCTCGTGTCTGAAAATATATTGTTGGACGAAGGATCATATGATCACTTATCTATGGACAGAACTGGCTGGGTCAGAGTTCTGCAGTAGTTTCTAGGAAGCTGCGGGTTGTTTATTAATTTGTATTTGTCTTGTTAATAGAAGCAAAGTCCATTTGGGTTGCCCTCATAGCAGGAAGATTGATGTAGAAGTCAGTAGAGAGAAAGGTTGATTTAATAATTGTTTAATAAATCAATAGAAATAAATAAATAGTTTGTTAATATATTAAAGTAATAATATATTAATTAGAAACTATAATAATTAAATTAATCTAGAATTAATTGGATTTAATTTAGTGATTAATTTAATTAATTAATAGTGCAGGGACTGGTTTGTATTTATTCAATAGTTGAATAACTGGCCAACCAGTGGGAGGGACCATAGTTGGCGAGATTTTGAGTGGGTACACTCATAATCTCGAAACCCTAATTAGGGTTTAAGAGATCTGGTCCAAGTGGTCAACAGGCTTGCCCACTAAGGAGGCTCCCTTAGGGTTTCAGCTGTAACCCTAGGAGGCTATAAAAGGAACCTCCTGGCTCCCTATTTTCTGTGCCAACTCTCACTCTCTGTGGATACTCTGATGTCTTCTCTCCTCCATTGCTTGGGTGTGACACCATTTGAGGCAGGACACTTGTGCTGCTAAGCTTCTGGATCAAGAATCAAAGGTTGGTTCTTCTGATTTATACTTTAGAATTAATTGTTGGCCTTTAGGTTTTATTATATGTTCATTAGAAGAAAACATAGATCTTATTTAGGGTTGCATGTGAACTTAGGAATTTTGTAGTTCATTGTTTGCTATAAAACCCTTCAACCTTTGTATTGACATCTACTTCAGCAAATACCTTGGATCACTTTGAATCAATATATCGAAACAGTGGGGATGAAAGCATTCAAAACCATACTTGGAAACCCCTACATGTTGCTTTGAATCAGGACATCGAAAACATCGTGACTTGGCATAAGGTTTAAGTGAAAATTGGTTTGTTGGCATAGGGTAACCGGAGAAACCCGCTAACCTAGTCGAATGGACGAAATTGAAACTGAACTAATAAATTAAAAACCTAATGACTAAATTGATGAAAAAAAACAAAGTATCAAAATCAATTTTTTTTGAAAAGTTAGGGTGTGTTTGATTTACCTCTTACTGGGTCCAGTAAGAGGTAACGTCTCACTCTGTCCGAGTCAGACTGTTTGATAGCCCAAAATAACACCTCTTACTCAGTCCTTATGCCTCTTACCGAATCAGCTATTTATTGTCGCTGACTAGAAAAAAAAAGAGTATCCCGCTTTTGTCCCTCGCCTCCACTGTTCACGGTAACCCTAGAAATCAAACACAGTGTTTCTCTCTTCTTCTCCCTTACGCCTCCAGTTCATACGCTTCTTCTGCTACCATCGGCAAGCTCCTCATCGTTCACGCCGTCGAGCATCACCGCCGTTCACGCCGTCGAGCATCACCGCCGTTCACGCCGTCGAGCATCACCGCGAAGGTAAGCACTCTAGTTCACGCTTCTTCTTCTCCCTTAAGCACTCCCGTTTTTTAGAACCTCCATTGATTTGCATTCTGAAAATCTGAAATCAGATTTCAGATTATATGCTATCCGGAAATTCTATATTCAATTCATGTATTGTTGAACTTGTATTTCTGAAATCAGATTATAAAATCAGATTCTATATTCAATTGATGTTGAACTTGTCTTTCTAAAATCACATTTTTGTATGCATTCTGAAAAATATGATTCTATATTCAATTGTATGCATTCTGAAAAATCTGAAATCACATTTTTGTTGTTGAACTTGTCTTTCTAAAATCAGATTCTATATTCAATTGATGTGTGTTGCTTGTTGCTGAAAATTCTGAAAATATGAATATGAAAATTGTATGTCCATTTTTTGTTGCTGAAAATATGAATACATTTTTTATATGTTGCTGGAAATTGTATGTCCATTTTTTGTTGAATTGTATGTTTTTGGTGTTTGTGAATTGTATGTGATATTGTCATACTAGTCATGTCACAAAAGAGGACTAGGGTTACTTGGAAGCAAGATTGTTTGGTCAAAACGTTTCTTGAAGCATCTATACATGAAGTGACAACTTATGGTCGGATGGGTAGTAGCCTGAAAGCAACCTCATGGAAGGCTGTAGCGGATAGACTAAAAACCGAACATGATTTTATATTTGATTAAAAACAAATGAAAAACCAATACGACTACTTAAGAGGAAAGTATGCGGTGTGGGTGAAACTAAAAAATAGAACGGGCAACATTTATAATCCCATAACAAACACATTTAACTTGACGGACGAAGAATGGGAATTAGAGGCGAAGGTATTGTGTTTCTAATAGATAAATATAATTAATTTTCTTTTTGTAGTTTGATAACATTTATGTTTTTTTTCAATCAGTCGAACAAGTATGTTGACAAAATGAGAAATTCACCCCTCGTATATGTTGATCTATGCTCCCAATTGTTTGATGGGGCGACATCGACCGACTTGCAGAGTTGGGGTCCATCTTCTACACGCCCTCGTCCCACTGAAGAGTTTGTTGAACATGATTTTGATGATGTTCAATGCACTCAGATGGAAGCTCCAGCAGCAAGTGAGGAATCATCTGCTCATTCAAAAAAAGGGCGCAAAACGAAAAGGCAAGGAGGTTGATTCAAAGATAAATGAAGTTGGAGAAGAATGACACGCCTAGGTTGTCGTGTAGTCAAAAATAGTAAAATAAACCTAACACACACTAGTATAACGGTAGTCAGGGTCGATCTACAGGAGTTACGTGGTCAAGGTAGGCAACAGATTACCAACTGTAGTGTCACTCTACAGCCAGAGGATCTAGTTTCCGACTTTTACCAAAAACAATCCCAAAATCACAAACATCCAACAATTTCAACTCAAGCATCAACTAAACTAGAACCAAAACCAATAACTAACCCGAATCACTTACTGAAATCAGAAGTATAATTCAGAAGTAATCAAGATCAAATCAACACAATCACACATTCAAACATCCAAATGCATCCAATAGCATAAAAACCATAAAAAGAGCATTTAACACTAACCGAATGATTAATTATTAAAAACTCAGATCCACTTGTTCCAAAACAGAAAACCTAAAAATCAGAAACTAAGAACTAATGCCAATGGTTGTCACACCCAATAACACTAGCCAAAGCTACCAAAGCTACCAAACTAATTGGAAATTAAAAGAGAAAAACATAAAATACCAATTATGGTTGCTGAAAACTGAAACTCGGAGTCAATGAAGCCTTGGGAGTCGTTCCTATACCAGGTCTTTGCTGCATTTTTCGACCTAGAACCCTCTATTTATAGTTTTGAAAAATAAAAGACCGCGTTGCGTGCACTTAGATTCCGCGGCGCGCGTGCTGGTTTATCCCCGTTTCTTTGGCATTTGAATCTTCTCCACCGCCTCATTGCTGAGTCAGCGTGTCGCACCCTTGTACATACCCGCGGCACGCGTGCGAATTCGACTGTTTGTCTTTATCTTCAAACTTCTTCCATTTTGTACGCTTTTAGTCTCTGTATACATCATTTCTTTCCAAACAAGCACTAACACAAAAAGTGAGAATACCACAACATATATGATATAAATTCACCAAGAATAGGGCTCAACAACGACTAAAATACTTGATATTACTAGGCGTTGTCAAACACCCCACACTTGTGCCTTGCTTTTCCCCAAGCAAGAGAGTTTTTAACAAATTCTAATAGAGACTCAAACAATTTCTGAATGTGTTCAATTTCAAAGCTTATTGCCCTAAGAGTTAGAATGAAATAGTTTGTGAAAACATAATCGGAATATCCTTTGAAATTCATGATTTTCTAAAGAACCCTTGATTACAAATTTTCTGTCCACAATGAAGTGTACGTACTCATTCAGATTCTAAAGGTCATTAAAGAATTGTCCATGACTTTCGATGTTGTCCGTGTAGCGAGCTTTCAGAAATACCATCCCAGACCAGACGATCTTAGGTGGTAAGGTGCATAAGGCACACCCATTTTAGACCTACCGGCTCGAAAAACAAAGGCCACTGATTGACAGTCCCTTCCTAAATTCCAACCCGAAAAACTCCAATCTTCTAACTCCTAAAACTCAACTTATTTGACTAAACCAATAGCATGATAACAACTAAATAGTATTTCTTGAAAAATACGAAGTATTTTAAACATTCACAAACTATTCGTTTCAAAATTACAATCTCTTAAAAATTTTGAAAAATTGCTAAAAATTTTGAAAATTGATCATTTCCCGCAAAAATTTTAAAAAACACTCTTTCTACCGTCTACACCCCACACTTAAAACCGTACAACGTCCCCGTTGTACAAAAAAAATTTCAAAACTAGGGAAGAAAGAGTTACCCCTTAGATGGTAGATTGCTTGATTGTCACAGGTATACAAACACGAACAAAAATCCTTGACTCAGAATTCAGGAGTTGTAGCGCAACAGTGAACACATCGGTGGTCAAGGCAAGTGGAGGGGGCAAGGTGACCCCACACTTGCTTGAAACAACTCCTCCATTTGGTATTACATGCATAACTCACAGAAAACATTAAATGCAAACAGAAAAACAAATAACATATAAACAAACAGAAAATAAAGATAGTGTCATAAGTACAGTACATATATCCCAAAAGAAAATAGAAAAATACATCAATCGCCACCGGGTGGCCTAGAAGGACCTGCATCGTGATCGTGAGCTCGGGCTGCGAATGGTCGGGGGTGCTAATGGCCATCTGTAAAAGTACCTCCCCAATCCACTCCAGCTGGTCCTCAATCCGAGCGAACCGATCCTGCAATTGGCTGACAGTTGTCGCCTCCTGCTGCTGCTGTGGCTGTGGTGGTGGAACTGGTGGTGCTACCCTCTGGCGTCGTCTAGCTGGTCCCTCCTCATAGGCTGGTCGGGGTGCCCTGGCGGCCTCTGTCGCTACTCTCATATATCGCCCTGGCTGTAGCTGCTGTATCAGATGCATGTTCTCCAAGGCTCGCACCGTTGTGCGAACTGGAGGTATAGCCGTCAGGGAGGCCATGGTGGTAGCAGTGAGTAACCGGTAAGATCTGGCCAGGCGGGTAATGTAGTGCCCGCCGGTCAAAGGACTGCTGGTTGACGCACCCACTGCCCGGGTGGATAGGGAGACTGCTAAGGCGTACGGGAGGTGGAGGAACCTGGTAGGGTCGAGAAGCACCCACATATAAGTCATGTCCTCACCGGACACCTTCTTGCCCCGTCCCTTTGCATGATAGAGGTGGTGACGATACGGTGCATGAGCCGGTGAAGCGGGTTGCAGAGCTGGCTCTCCCTGGCCGACCTCGCATCGAAGTAGACATTGGACAATGGTGCCCAAATAGCAGCATTGGCCTCCCTCGCGGGCTGCCCCTGAATACACGCACGAAGGAACGGCGTGAAGTGACGGCTCTGAAGGTCCTCCTCCGTGTATATGCCCGTGCGTCTCCCGAACTCCCTTAGACTGCACTCCCTGGCTAATCGAAATCGGACTAGCCTGGATCGAGCCTCTGTCAAAGCCGGTGCGTAGCGCACCGTGGAGAGAAACTCCAAGAGAAGCTCGGTGTAAACGGTATCGTCCTGGTTGGCCATGAGCCTATCCCAACTATGACATGTGAATGTAGCCTCCCCATCGACCCAAGTGCGGTGAAGAAAGGTCTCGATCTCGTCCCAGAGTTCGGCCGTCCTGAGAATATCACGGTCGATGATTGTCGCCTCGAGAACCCTCGAAACATACTCGACAGAACTCTCCGGTCCCTCGGGGAACTAGAGAAAAGGTTGATCACGTCTGAAAGACATCTACATAAAAGAAGACAGCCAAAACATAAATTTTTGCAAAATCAGTCCTTGTCTCTTCCACCGAACCGCAGCACGGCCCAAGAACCAGGGCGCGGCGCGACGAGCGACTGTTGCGAAATCCACATCCATTCTCACTAATTTTCATCTGTTAACTCGATCCAAATACACTACAAGGCAGCCTAAGCACCGACTATCCCCTCTAGGGTGATCATTTGGCAAACAAAACACCCTACGAGTCAGCATTGCCGATTTCTAAGTTTTTCAGTTTTTGGAGAAATCAACCAAATTCACTGCCTAATCACTAGTTCTAACAAATAAAACTAGTTAGAATGACGTACCTCGATAGTAGGAATGAAATGAATGAGAAAAATGCGAGAAAAAACGTCGGATGATCGAAGCTCTGAGGCGCGCGTGGGTTTGTGTGTGTGAATAGTGAATGTGACGTACCTTTTTAAAGAAGGAAACCGATTGATCGATTCCCGCATCGTGGGAAAGTCGTGACCACGGCACGCGTGCTCCCAAATCAACCCCTACGCATCGGGTTGGTTTACGATCCCGCGGTGCGTAAAACACATGACCGCGGTGCGGTTTTCAAAAATTCAAATTTCCTTCATAACAACCCCACACTTGCCTTGGACCAATAACACCTGCAATGACGATGATAATATCTTCCTAATTATTCCTAAGAAATACATTACCTAACCTATAAAAGATGGGTTGACTCCCAACAAGCGCTAAGTTTAACGTCTTCAGCCAGACGGATTATTCCTACTTCTTCAGCTACGGTGGATCGTATGCCTTCTTCCTTCGTTGATTTTAAGTCACCACTGTCCCTTTGTTGACCCACTGCTCCTTAAATTTTCCTGGGTCGAATGGCTTGCCAGTTCTCCTGCTGCTGCCCGGTTGCCGTCTCCCGATGATTTCCTGCGAGTGCTTGGAAGTAGGTTTGAACCTCCAAGCTCGATCATTCCTTCTATATCTCTTCAAGATCACAGGTTTGATGTGGAGTGCGCCCAATGCTGCTCCCTGTAGTTGTTTTGTGCTTCGTTTGTTGCTCACATATTGCGTGTTATCTTTAGTTTGCAATTTTGGCTTGCAGTACCAATAAAAGTTTTCCAATTGAATGGGATTGGAAGGCAACATATCGGGATGCTTCCATATGTCCTCATCGATGGTATTGATTACATTTAATTTTCCATTCATGAATGGATCATGAGTGGCGATAAAATCATGTTTATTGTTTTCAAATACCAACTCGTCGGCCTCATCTCCTTGATCATCGTCCAACAGGTGGATCGGGACCAAGAGTGAGCGACTAGTTTGATCTGGTGGTGGTATAAAGTCACCCATCACTAGATCCTTATTTTCAAAATGCTCAAAATTTTCAAAAATTATAGGTTCGGGGGTAGTATTGTCATCTACACCCCCTTCCCCAATAGTATCAACAATTTCGGGAGTCGTTGGGCTGGGGTCTGCACTATCACTTACAGCCCCCTCCACAACATTCTCATCAACCACCTTGTCTGGTGATGGTATGGATTCACACATCACCATATCGACATTATTAATATTTTCAAAAACATCAAAAGTTATTGAGTTAGGGGTAGTATTGTCACCTACAACCTCTTCCTCAACAACCGTTTCGACCATCTCGGTGGTCTCTTGACTTTCCCAAGGTGCGTGTCCTTCCATCACATATTCAGGTGATGCAGGCTCACACACATTATTATTGGTATAAAAATCACTCGCCTCAGGTTCTGGCGAGGGTGGTGAACATTTCCAACTTTCTTCTAACTCATCTAATGAAACTTGCAATCTTTCAAGAGCATCAGCCTGGTCCTTCTGCACTTGGTGGGTATCAACCATGAGTTCCAAGATTTGGGCCCAAGTTACAGAATTTTCAGGTTGAGATGACTCCTCGGTCCGCCATCCATTGTCATCGAATGATCCATTGTAGCAATCATCCTCGTAATAGGTGTCGGCCAGATTTTCATAATACTCATAATACTGATCCGGGTATATGTAATCGCCCATTATGAAGACGTACACATACCAAAAATCAACAAACTAAAATCAAACATCAAACTAAAACTAAAAATCAGAAACTAACTCCTACAGATCGCCTACTCTTAAGCTCACAACTCCCCAGCAACGGCGCCAAAATTTGACACGCCTAGGTCGTCGTACGGTCAAAAATAGTTAAATAAACCTAACGCACACTAGTATAGTGGTAGGTAGGGTCGATCCACAGGAGTTACGTGGTCAAGGTAGGCAATAGATTACCAACTGTAGTGTCACTCTACAGCCAGAGGATCTAGTTTCCGACTTTTACCAAAAACAATCCCAAAATCACAAACATCCAACAATTCCAACTCAAGCATCAACTAAACTAGAACCAAAACCAATAACTAACCCTAATCACTTACTGAAATCAGAAGTATAATTCAGAAGTAATCAAGATCAAATCAACACAATCACACATTCAAACATCCAAATGCATCCAATAGCATAAAAACCATAAAAAGAGCATTTAACACTAACCGAATGATTAATTATTAAAAACTCAGATCCACTTGTTCCAAAACAGAAAACATAAAATTCAGAAACTAAGAACAAATGCCAATGGTTGTCACACCCAATAACACTAACCAAAGCTACTAAACTAATTAGAAATTAAAAGAGAAAAACATAAAATACCAATTATGGTTGCTGAAAATTGAAACTCGGAGTCAAAGAAGCCTTGGGATTCGTTCCTAAATCAGGTCTTTGCTGCATTTTTCGACCTAGAACCCTCTATTTATAGTTTTGAAAAATAAAAGACCGCACCGAGCGTACTTAGATTCCGCGGCGCGCGTGCTGGTTTATCCCCGTTTCTTCGGCATTTGAATCTTCTCCACCGCCTCATTGCTGAGTCAGCGCGTCGCACCCTTGTACATACCCGTGGCGCGCGTGTGAATTCGATTGTTTTGTCTTTATCTTCAAACTTCTTCCATTTTGTACGTTTTTAGTCCCTGTTTACATCATTTCTTTCCAAACAAGCACTGACACAAAAAGTGAGAATACCACCACATATATGATATAAATTTACCAAGAATAGGGCTCAACAACGACTAAAATACTTGATATTACTAGGCGTTGTCAAAGAACTTATCAAGCTTGCGAGGTCATTGGTTGATTCAAATAATGACATTGATGCATGTATGGAGAAGTTAGAGAAAACGGGGTGGGAAGAAGATGATGCAAAATATTGCACGACACTTTTGCTATTTGGTGAAAGTGCCGATATTAGAAAAGTTTGGTTAAGCCTAAAGACGTCAAGTTGTGAGTCATGGGTGAAAAATGCGGGAAGGAAATATGGGTTATTTGGATGACATTTTGATGTTTTTTTAGCCGGTTTTTGGATTTTTTTGGATTGACTTTTAGGTGGTTGTTGGATGTTTTTTTTGGATTGACTTGGATTGACTTTAGGTGGTTTTTGGATGTTTTTTTTGGATTGACTTGGATTGCCTTTTATGCAATTATGTGTTATGCAATTGAATGTTATGTGTTATGCAATTGCAATTATGTGTTATGTAGTTTAATGTTATGCAATTTACATGTTTTTACAATCTGACGATCTGATTTCAATTATAGGTCACTAATGGATTCAAATGAGAAAATCTTAGTGGTCATTTTGCTTTCAAGGTATTGGTTGACGCGACAAAGGAATAGAAGAATTGAAAGAATAAGAGATAATAATTCAATACTAACTGGGCATGCATATACACAAGAATTACTACATGGATCTTCTACACAATGTCTAGAGATGATGCGTCTTTCCCGTGAAGCGTTCGTACTATTATGCAATCATTTTACACAAAGAAATTGGTTGCAACATAGTAGGACAATAAGCATCGAAGAGAAGATGACAATGTTTTTGACAATTATAGGACATAATGAACATTTTCGAGTGATTAAAAGAAGATTTCAACACTCCACACAAACAGTTCATAAATGTTTCCATGAGGTCCTCAATGCAATGATGTGTTTTGCAAAAGAAATAATAGTGCAAACGTCTTCAAATGCAATCGCAAATACCTCGGGAAGACATAGAAGGTTAAGGGAGATATTTTCTGGAGCAATGGGTGCATTAGACGGAACTCTTGTACATGCAATCGTGCCCGAAGATCAACAAGCTCGTTATAGGGGAAGGGGGAAAGGTGAATTTTATCAAAATATGTTAGAAGCTTGTGATTTTGATATGGTATTCACCTTTGTATGGGCTGGATGGGAGGGCATAACACATGATTCACGTGTTTTGAAAGAAGTTGCATTTGATCCGAGTTCCGGCTTCCCATTTCCTCCACCAGGTTTGTGTGTTTTTTATAATTTTTAATATTAAATACATTATATACTCTCTACATAATAAACATCACATTTACATTTACAGATAAGTATTACCTTTGCGACGCTGCATATACCAACACTCGTGGATTCATGACTCCCTATCGGAATACGAGATATTGGTTAGCCGATTTTCGACGACAACGAGCATTAACTAAGGAAGAAAAATTCAATAATGGTCATGCACAACTCAGAAATGTTATTGAGCGTGCGTATGACGTATTGAAAAAACGATTCCCAATCTTAAAACAAATGGCTCCTTATCCTTTTTCGGTGCAAAGGGATATAGTTGTTGCTTGTTTTGCAGTCTATAATTTTATAAGAAAATGCAAAATTCAGGATCATATATTTATGGAGTTTGAAGAAAGCAGTATGTTTAGTCCCGATGTGCATGATGATGAAAGTAATGGCCAAAACGTACAAGACATGGAATGGGGTTCACAAGGTAATCAATATATGAGTATTTTGCGTGACGAGATTGCTAATCAACATAAGGGTAATATGGTCATTTTCATTATTTAGCATATTCAGTCAGATGTATAATCAAACAGCATTATTTTAGTCAGATCTAACTCAGTCCGAGCTTCTGACTCAGTCAGATCTAACTCAATCAGCAGCTATCAAACACAGCATTAGTATGACCTTTTAAAAACCACAGTATCCAAGTTTTTTAAAAACCACAGTATCCAAGTTTTTTATACTTGGCAATTTTGTCTAAAATTGTTCATTCTCGAAAAGTATGACCTTTTTTGTTGCATAAACAATGGTGTGTCTATAACAAAAGTGAAATATGATTTGTTTGAAAGATTAATCTCCTTTCTCGTATTATACATTACATCTAAATTCAATTCGCAAGAAAGTGCACTTCTAAACAAATTGTTCAAATATAAATACAACAAATACCCATAGCATAATCCTTTATTTGCAACAAAAGCAAAGTATATGTTTAGTTTGAAAAATCGTTGATCATACTAAAAATTTCTTAAAATTTTTAAAGGATTAGCAAAAATTGACGTGTTGGAATTTTCCGGACAGCTTTTTAGTGTTTCGACTAAAACATGAAGACATGGTGACTTCACCACACACGACATGTTGCATGCGATGCAGCTATCAAACCATCAGTAACGTGTTTTTTATCTTGATTGCATTCGGACCTTAAAACCCTAAATCACTTGGACCGCTTCGCCATGTAAAACAGGGTATCTTGAGAGCAAAATTGTCCGTAATGAAAAAGTTTAACTACAACATGTTCAAATAAAGTGGAGAAAAAAGTTGCAATTAATAGTAATCTGGATATCGGCAAACAAAGCAAACCGAACCATAACAAACTTGCAAAACAGGGATGGGCAAAGCATGCCTATTGGAAACCAAGATGCCGGCTAAATTGTAAAACAAGGAGCATCGACTACTTCCTTTGGCACAAGCTTACCAATCAACTTAAGCAAAGAAGCATCTAAAGATCTAGCTTTGATATGATCAAGTAACAGTGATACACTTGAAGCATCAAGTAAGAAACCTCTTTCTTCCATTTCCTTTAAAAGAATCTCTACCGTATCATTTTGTTGGTTCTTTAAAATTCCTTGGAGAAGAACATTGTAAGTCACACTATTTGGCAGGCAGCTCCTTTCTTCCATCTTAAGAAACAACTCTTTTGCTTCACTCACTAAACCTTCCCGACAAAAACCACTAATAATCACAGTATACATCTTAACATCAGGTTCCAGACCTTTAACAATTACGTCATTGAAAAGATTCCTTGCAATATCAAGCTTCCCATTTTTACAAGCACCATCAATGAGTATAATGTATACAACCGTATTTGAATTTAGCTTGCTGTCATCCATCAAATGAAACAAAGAGAGTGCTTCGTCCACGTAATTGTTGTTGCATAGACCCTCTAAAACTATTCTGTAAGTGCATTCGTCTGGAATTTGGTTGTGTGCTTGCATCTCAATAAAGAGTTCGCGTGCATCTTTACAACGTCCAACACGAAACAATCCCTGTAACATGGTGTTATAAGTGATCACATCGGCTTTTATACCTTTTCTAATCATTTCATGAGACAGATGTATGGCCTCTTCTATCATCAATTTTTTGCAATACCCATTCAATAAACTATTATAAGTCACAACATTAGGGACCAGACCTTTCAACCCCATTGAATCAAAAACTTCCTTTGCTTTGCTCATTTCACCTCGCATACAATACCCATCAATAAGTGAATTGTATGTCACTACATCAGGAGCCGTCCCTCTTTGGATCATTAAGTTGATAACACCCTCAGCATCTTCGATCATACCTTCCTTGCAATATGCATCTATTAATATGCTAAAGGTTTTAACATCAAGGGAAATCCTTTTGTCCTCCATTTCTTTGAACATATTAGAGACCTCATCCCAACGACATAAGTTACAAAGGCCATGAATCAAAGAGTTGTAACTGACAACATCAGGTAGGATTCCTTTATGGAAAACCATTTCTTTGAAGAGCTTTAAAGCATCATCTACCATTTTGTCCTTGCAAAGACTATCAATGATGGTGCTATATGTGACCACATTAGGTTTACAGCCCCTTCCATCCATAAATTTAAGCAAAGCAATAGCCGTATCATTCTTCGCAAATTTGCAAAGTCCTTTAATCATAGTAGTATACGTAATTGCATTAGGTTCACAAAGTCCCTCTTTGATCAGCATCTTGAATAATCTTTCGGCCTCGAGAATCCTATTTTCCAAGACGAGTCCATTTAAGAGTGTGTTAAAATTGCATAGATTGGGTGCAACACCACGTTTGAAGGCATAGCCAAGAACCGCAAATCCATCTCTAGTGCGGTACATTTGGCAACAACACTTGATTGCAACGTTAATAGTGTAAGCATTAATAGGAATACGAAGGACATTCATCTGTTTAAAAAGTTCAATAGAGCAAGAATAATGCTCCATTTTGGTAACAGCTTGCAACAACTGAGTGAATTTGACAACTGATGGCAGAGGTTGCGTCTGGATCATTTTATCGAACAGTTTGAGGGCATCATCAAGCTTAGTAATATTGCCAATCATAGATCGAGGATGTACAGACAGTGTTTGACGATTGGAAGAAGTTGAATGAAACCGAGCTGATATGGAGTTAGGGGAACAGATTCCGGTACAGAAAGAAAGAAGGGAATGAGCAGTACCTTTGATTTTGTTGAGGGTATGAGAGACGAGATATGAAGCCACGTTTTTTGGTTTCGCCATTACGCCCTAATCATATGCAAATCTTCAATCTGGGCAAGACATATTCGCGTAAGTGTTAGTTTCCTAAAATCCTTTCAAAGAAAAAACACTAACTTTTCATAAAATTTCGATTTTGACACTGTGTTATTTTTTTTTTCAATTAAGTCACTAAGTTTTCAATTTTTTTCAATTAAGTCACTATGTTTTCAATTTAGTTTCAATTTTGACCATTTGACCGGTCAACCCGGTAGTCAGCTGACGTGGCATGATGACGTGTCAGTCTTTGATGATGCGACGATGACGTGGCATGCTGACGTGGCACCCGAGTGTCAAAATTGAAACAAAATTGAAAACATAGTGACTTAATTGGAAAAAATTGAAAACTTAGTGTTTTAAATGAAAAAAATAACACGGTGTCAAAATCAAATTTTTTTTAAAGTTAGTGTCTTTTTTAGAATTTTTTCTACATTTTTTAAAATGATAAATTTGTCTTTTTATGTTTTTAGAACGTATAAATATATTTTTTTACAAGTATAAAGACGTATTTTTATACTTTTAGAAGCATACATGCACGTTCATAAATATATATACGTATTTATACTTCTAAAGACGTAAAAAAACGTATTTATACTTCTAAAGACGTAAAAATGTATTTATACTTCTAAAAATGTATTATACTTCTAAAAATATAATAATATGTATTTATACTTTTAAAGACGTAAAAACATATTTATACTTCTTAAAATGTATTATCGTTCTAACCGAACGTACTTAAACCAACATAAAAATATATTTATATTTCTAAAACCATAAAAATATGTATTTATACTTCTAAAGACGTAAAAACATATTTATACAATTAAAATGTATTATACTTCTAACAGAACGAACGTAAACCAACATAAAAATATGTATTTATACTTATAAGTGAAAAAACATACACGGACGAACTTAAACCAACATAACGGAACAAATATAAACAAACAAACATAAATTAACGAACAAATACTTATTTTTATGTTTTTAGAAATATAAAATACGTTTTTTATATATAATCACGTATCGTATCAATCAAAAGCACGTTTGTAATGAAAAAATGTCAAGAAAGAGTTTTAAACTCGTTTTATAATACGTATTTTATTGATATATATACATGTTTATATGCAGAAAAACGAATTTATATTTTTAAAAGCATAAAAATATACATTTATATATACTTATGACAATGTATCTATGTTTCTAAAAATATAAAAATACGTATTTATACTTGTAAAAAAATATATTTATACGTTCTAAAAACGTAAAAAGACGAATTTATCATTTTAAAAAATATAGAAAAAATTCCAAAAAAGACACTAACTTTTAAAAAAAAAATTGATTTTGATACTGTGCTATTTTTTTTTTCAATTAAAACACTAAGTTTTCAATTTTTTCCAATTAAGTCACTATGTTTTCATTTTTGTTTCAATTTTGACACTCAGGTGCCATGTCAGCATGCCACGTCAGCGTCGCATCATCAAAGACTGACACGTCATCATGTCACGTCAGCTGACTACCGGGTTGACCGGTCAAATGGTCAAAATTGAAAAAAATTGAAAACATAGTGACTTAATTGAAAAAAATTAAAAACTTAGTGACTTAATTGACAAAAAAATAACACAGTGTTAAAATCGAAATTTTTTAGAAAGTTAGTGTCTTTTATGAAATTTGTCCATCTAGAAAAGGTTAACCCAAACCCGGTTTATTTCTCAACCGATTTTGTTGAAAATATATTTTTTTTATAGTTTTAACTCTATTGTCTGAATATGCACCCTAAATAGTCATGGATGCAATTTTGGTTTTGATATTGAAAAGTTAAAAGAGATGAAAACATCTTTTCTTTTTAGAATTTTAAATTTATATCTTATACAGTATTTTGAAGACTTCTTGATTTTGAAAAAAAAAATTTCAATTATTGTTAGAACTATTTCAACCAAAGTTTATTAAGAAGACTTAGAGTGTTCTTGATAGCCTCTCAATATGAATTATTAAGGTGTTGTTTCTTTTTAACTTAATGAACTTAATGTATAACAAATTTAACGAGTTCAACTATATATGTGCATTTCTTTTTTACTTAATGTTAACAAAATATCTTAATGAGTTAAGTTATAAAAAGGGTGTCCTTAACATTAAGTGATAATTTCATATTTATTTTTCCATAATTACCCTCACTTTTCGTAATTTAAGAAATTCAATTTTCTCTAAAAATAAGGATAATTTTTCTTTATTTTTTTAAATCGATAATATGGGAACAATAAAATCAAAAATAATTAAAAACTAGATATGAAAATGAATTAATGTTAAATGACTCATCACTTAAAAGTTATTGCAACAAAATTTTTCTATGCATGATTAACATGTTTATCTTTCTCTAATTATGATAATCATTGGATTTATTTATGATGTTTTTGTAAAAGATTTCTTTAAGACAAACCAAATTTAAATATTTTAATTGGTTTGATTATTTAAACTTATGTTAAATCTATATTTAAGTTAAGTTACTAATTATGTGATATTTTAGATTATTTATTATTTTTTTATATTTAATGTGGTAATGTTTAATTTTATTAAATAAATGATGATGTGTTATTTGTCGGTTTTTAGTAAGAGGATAAATTAGTCATTTATTCAGATTCAGACAATATATTCAGTTCGCAAAAGAAACAATATTTATATCAGCAACACTTTATCAAATCAAATATCGTTATTCATTCGGTATATGTTATAAATTCAGGACTTAATAAGAATAAAAAATTAACATGGCCCAAGAGGCTCTGAATGGCCAAGAACGTTTGATACGTAAGATTATTATATTTGGTTGGGTCAGAGCCACTTAATGGGCTTTAAACCATTAAGGGATAGGGGAAAATCTTAATGACTATTCTTGTGAAAATGTTCCAAAAATAATCTTTAACCTATACCCTCCACTCTCTTTTCTTACAATCGTATTCTACCCTTCCCTCCCTTCTCCCTCAAATAGGGTGAGCTTAGGTCCGGAACCGAGCTGAGCTAGACCAAACCTGAGCTAGACCGAGACCGAGTTTGGGCGAAAGACGGAACCGACTACCGACCGAAGAAGATTAATTGGACCTCGGTTATGTAACACCCGGTTTCTCAATTTTAGGATATACCAATTTCTTAATTTAACATTATATCATTAAAGGTATAATCCCAAAAAGAGTAACAAGTATACACAAGATTGTCATCAAAAGCTTTGTTCAAGTCCTAATTATTACATCAAATATTCATAACTGTTTAACAAAACCGGGTTTACTTCATGTTTCAAAACAACAAAAGTAAGTTTAAGTCAAAGTCCAAATGTAGCTATCCATCCATGCTCCTCTTCCCGCGGTCACCACCACCAGAACCTAACACAAATCATAATAACAACAATTTATGAGCTTTGAAAGCTCAGTGAGTAATTTAAGGTTATTTGAATTACATCATTCATCATCTCATTTGATTTTATCTCAATAGACTGTCTCAGTCCATAGTGTGTCTCACACACCATTTCTCTTTCTTCCATATACTCAAAATTTAGTTATGTTCAACCAAATTAGATATAGCTTACTTCTTATTTGAAAATAACATCATTATAAAACATAATCATCTAATAATTAACTACTCACCTGAAGTTGAGTCGATATGTGGAACTCCCGAACCTCGTGTGTGTTCCTGTCTAGCCTTAGCTGTAACATAATGACTCAAACTCAATACTCAATTTCAGGAAAATCTCAATCATACTCAATATTCATATCAATCAAGGAATTGGAATCAAAAGAGAGGGTTACAATCAAAAGATAGTAATACTATCCTAATTGTAACTTCCAATTTCACAAAATTAACTCATATAACCCTAGGATCATAATACAAGCACTTTGTAAGCTTGAGTTTCGAATTAGAAATCTATTACACACACTAATCCAAGTAAACCCACTCTAATTCAGGTTAGTTGCATGTGGTTCATCAAAATCACATGAAACCATCTCAATTTCAAAGATTCAACCGTCAAAACAAGATAAAAATCAAAGAGGTTTACCTTTCAAGCTCAAGGAACTAATCTCTAGCTTCAATTCGCGAAAGATGGGCCTTAATCTCAACTTAAATGGGTAGAAATCGAATTCTAGGGTTTGGGAGGGTTTTTAGTCGAATTGGGAATGACCCAAATGAAAGAAAACTCGACTTTAAAACAGCCCTGGGTGCGCGACACGACCCGTGTAGGCTCACACGACCCGTGTGAGGCCTACAGCAAGCCAACTCAAGATGTACAGACTCACACGACCCGTGCAGCTTCGCACGACCCGTGTGACATCCCACTTCGCCTCGGTAAATTTTGAACAAGAACTACACGACCCGTGTGAAACTACACGACCCGTGCAGGTCTGAAAAGGGTACTGCTTTGCTTCTCAAGCCTTTCTACACGACCCGTGTGACCTTACACGACCCGTGTAGCTCTGATTTGACATTTTACAAATCCAAACTTTACTCAATTGGGTTTTTAATCATCCTAACTCATATAATAACCTATTTAATCTTAATTACACTAAGATTAACACAAAATATTATATAATTTAATAATACAGTATTACAAATTCTTACCCCATTCAAAAGATTCCGTCCTCGGAATCTCTTGAAATAAGTAAGGATATTTCGACCGCATCTCTCCTTCAGCTTCCCAAGTAACATCTGCTCCTTTATGATGTCGCCATTTCACTTTTACTAATCCCACTTCTTTATTTCGCAATTTCTTAACTTTCTTTTCTAGAATTTGCTCTGGCATCTCTTGATATCTTAATTTCTCATCTAGTTGAACTTCAGCTAAGGGTACCCAAGTGGATTGGTCATACAATGTTTTTCTAAGGTGTGACACATGAAAAACATTGTGGATACCCTGTAACTCCTCTGGAAGCTTTAGCTTATACGCAACCGCTCCAATTTTCTCCAAAACTTGAAAGGGTCCGATAAAGCGTGGGCTCAATTTACCTCTCTTGCCAAATCGAATTATTCCTTTCCATGGGGACACTTTCAACATTACCATGTCCCCAACATTGAACTCTAACAACTTTCTTCTTCTATCTGCATATTGCTTTTGGCGGTTTTGGGCTACCCGCATATGCTCACGAATGCTTTGTATCTTCTCTTCAGTTTCAGCTACAATTTTTGGTCCTGCCAATGGTTTTTCTCCCATCTCTGTCCAGCAAGTTGGTGTTCGGCACGGTGCACCATATAAAGCTTCAAAAGGTGCCATCTATATACTTGAATGATAAGTATTGTTATAGCCAAACTCTACCAAAGGCAGATGATCTTCCCAACTGCCTCCAAAATCAATGATGCAGGCTCGTAGCATATCTTCAAGTGTTTGTATAGTTCTTTCCGACTGTCCATCCGTCTGGGGATGATACGCAGTACTCAATAAAGCTTTTGTACCAAAATGCTTTTGGAAACTCTGCCAGAAATGTGAATTGAACCGATTATCTCTATCAGAAATTATTGAAGTTGGCACTCCATGTCGTTTCACAATTTCTTTCGTATATATCTCAGCTAGCTTCGATACTTGATAATCTTCTCGGATTGGAATAAAATGAGCCGACTTTGTTAACCTGTCAACAATCACCCATATAGAATCATATCCTCGAGGAGTCCGAGGTAACTTTGTGATGAAATCCATAGTGATCTCATCCCATTTCTTCTTTGGTACCGGTAATGGCTGCACTGCTCCATAAGGCTTCTGATGATTAGCTTTTACCTGAAGACATGTCAAACAGTTCTCTACAAATCGTCCCACATCTCGCTTCATACCCGGCCACCAATAGTACGGTTTTAAGGTATAATACATTCGTGTACTACCAGGATGAACCGAATACCTAGTACAGTGAGCATCCTCTAGCAATAATTGTCTCGCCTCGCCATATCTCGGAACCCAAACTCACCCTTGGAAAGTTTTGATTCCTTGTGCATTTTCCACAAGTTTTTCTACATAACCTATCATCCTTTCTTTCTTCAGGTCATTGGCTTCGACTTGGCATCTACGTATCAACTCTGGTAATCGACTCACAATCCCCATTCGAGCCGATACGACTCGAATAGGTGGCTCTTTACGGCTTAGTGCATCCGCCACCACATTAGCTTTACCAGGATGGTAAAGTATTTCACAATCATAATCTTTTAGTAGGTCCATCCACCGTACTTGCCTCATGTTTAAATCTTTCTGATCAAACAGGTATTTCAGACTTTTATGATCTGTATAGATCTGAAATCGCACTCCGTAAAGATAATGTCGCCAGATCTTTAATGCAAAAATTACTGCCGCCAACTCTAAATCATGTACTGGGTAAGCTTTTTCGTGTGGTTTCAGTTGTCGCGAGGCATACGCTATCACTCGTCCTTTTTGCATCAACACGCATCCAAGACCACTTAAGGAGGCATCGCTGTAAAGAACAAAATCCTCCCCTCCTTGCGGCAAAGCCAACACTGGAGCCTTGCATAAGCTATCTCGTAGTTGTTCAAAGGCTGATTGTTGTGCCTCAGTCCAACTAAATTTCTCCGTCTTCTTGGTCAATTTGGTTAAAGGCATAGCTATACGAGAAAAGTTTTCTACGAATCGTCGATAATAGCCTGCTAACCCCAAGAAACTACGAACCTCCATTGGACTCTTTGGCGGCTCCCAACTCATTACGCTTCGATCTTTGCTGGATCTACTTTTATACCGTCTTCATTTATCACATGGCCAAGAAATTGAATTTCCCGCAACCAAAATTCACATTTTGAAAATTTTGCATATAATTTCTCGTCTCGAAGAAGATCTAGCATTTGTTGTAAATGAAATCTGTGCTCATCTCGACTCTTTGAATAAATCAGGATGTCGTCGATAAATACAATTACGAATTTATCAAGAAAGGGACGACAAACCCGATTCATCAAATCCATAAAAACGGCTGGAGCATTAGTCAAACCGAACGGCATGACTAAGAACTCATAATGGCCATACCTCGTACGAAAAGCTGTCTTCGGAATATCAGCTTCTTGTACTCTCAATTGATGATAGCCTGATCTCAAATCAATCTTTGAAAAATACGTGGCCCCATGCAGTTGATCAAATAAGTCATCGATCCTCGGCAACGGGTAACGATTCTTTATAGTGATCTTGTTGAGCTCCCGATAATCTATACACATTCTCATAGATCCATCTTTCTTTTTCACAAAGAGTATAGGCGCACCCCACGGAGACGAACTCAGACGTATAAACCCAAGTTCCAATAACTCTTGCAACTGTCTCTTTAATTCTTCCATCTCAGATGGTGCTAATCGATAAGGTGGTCGAGCTACCGGCTTTGCCCCCGGTATGACATCGATCACAAATTCCACTTGTCTACTTGATGGTACGCCTGGAAGACTTTCGGGAAATACATCGGGATAATCACAAACTACTTCTACTTCTTCTATTTTGGAATGTTTTGACTCAGCACTAATCACATGTGCCATAATCAATTCACCCCCTCTTTCTATATATCTCCTAGCCGTGGCAAGTGACACTATTGGTACTTTTAGGGAACGTCGTTCACCTCGTATCAAAATTCGGGAACCACTCGGTGTCTTTATGGAAAGTGTTTTCTCATGACAATCCATTTGACCTCTATTATCATCCATCCAATCCATCCCGACTATCACATCAAACTCATGATTAGTGATTGGTTTCAAATCTATAGGGTACGTGTTTAGAGATCATTTTGCGATCTCTTTTTGAGCTTTAATGATAAAATTTATCCTTAAACCTAAGACTTTACAATATTTTCGAGCTTAAAAACTATGATTTGCGTTAATGCGTGCTAAAAAAATAAAAATTCTGTTTTTAACGTATTTCATCATTTTACGTCGAAAAATGAACTAATTTGTGTGTTTTTGTTTGCAGCGCTTAACGGAAGAAAAATATATATGTGTATTTTAATTTATGGGATATTTTATTTTTTATTTAGATTATAATTCTTTTTAAAACCAATTATTTCTTAAAAAAAAAAAAAAACTAAAACCACCATCTTTAACCCTAAACCACCAAATCATTTTAGAAAACCATTTTTAATTTATTTTTATTCTCTTAACTTTTATAAATTTAGTTTTTATTTTTTTTAGCTTAAATTAATATTTTCTTTAATAGATTTATTTAAATTAATTATTTTTAGTTTGTTTATTTTTACTTTTTAATATAGATTTTTATTTAGTTGTATTTATTTATTTATTTTCTTTTGCTTAGTTTATTTTTATTAAACTATTTTCTTTTTATATTTTGCCAATTACTCTTACATTTTTTTTATTTTTATTAAAACCAATTTATTTTATTTTGGCATTTTGTTTTATTAGTTTTAGTTTTATATTCATAGCTTTTATATTTTTATTAAAATTGTTTTATTTCTAGATTTCTTAGTTTTTATTAATTATAAACTTTACTTTTATTTTAAGTATAGTTTTTTATTTATTTTAATTTCGTATTTTAATTTTTTTATTTTATTTTAACCCATTTAAACCTTTTATTTTTCAACCCTTTATATTTTTATCCCAATAAATAATATATACATATATAATTTGTTTAAAAAATCCGAAATTTGAAAATAAATATATTAAATTCCGAAAATTAATAATAAATAAATTTAAATTCGGAATTAATATAATATTTAAAAAAAAGTAAAATTAAAAAAATTAAAAAAATCCCAAGCATGGGGAACAAGGGGAGAGGATACCGAGATACAATCCGATTCATACCTTCTCTTAGATTAGTTTTAGTTTTAGAGTCCGTATCTATTTTTCTCTCTATTTTCATTAGCGAGTTCAGAAATTTTCAGTGAGTTTTAGGAGTGTTATTGAGTGTTCTTGATAGTTTGAAGTCATTAAGTCATCCATTAAGTCATTAAGTTGTAATTTTCGTTTTTGATGTATTTATTAAGTTTGGAGTGAACTGGTTTGTATAATTTGTGTGATGAGTTGATTATTGGAGATTAGAAGCTTGGAAAAAAATCAAAGTCTTCAAAGGTATGATTTTTGTTCATTTTGTTATTTTCTGTAATTTTATTTAAATTGTTAGTTATGATTTGTAGAATAATTGTTGTTATAATTTTGTTAGTTGTAACAATTATGTGTGAGTAGTTTGATATGAGGTTTTGGTTGTGAACAATTAAATGATAGTCTAGTAATTTTATTGGGATTTATTTGTTGTAAATATGATTTTTATAAACTGAAATGTAAATTATATGAGCTTCATGAAATAGAAATATTAATCTGTTAATGTATTTAAAATCTGATCAATTTTAATTTTCAATAATAGGTTGATATTTATTAATTTTGTAAACAGAAATAAGTCTACTATATTTTGTAAATTTATTATCTTAAAGGGAAATTAAAATAAATCAATCTTGATGTTTAAATTACCTAATATGATAATATTTATAAAATTAGTAAACTGAATATTTTGCATTTCAAGGTAAAAATGTTTTAATGGGTTTTATAATGTCATATTGATAATTACTGTAATAATATTTACAACTACCACAGAATTGACAACCTGTGGATTAGAATGTTATTATTGTTAAATATTGATATGATAATTAATTTACCAATTGGATGTCTTAACCGAAACAACTTTTGGAGATTTCATTAAACATTGTGTGTTTTTTTAAAATTCATTTTTTTTATAAAAAAAACCAACGATTTGTCAAAACTGTTAAACACGACAAGGCTCCCAGTATTTCCCAGTACTAGCTAGTGTTTAATAAGATCATTTTTATGCATAGTAATTCTTAGGCACGCGGGGACACAACTTGGTTTATCGATGATATTGGTCAGTTTTCAAATTAGCGACAAGGCCCTTAATTTGTAATTTAGTTATTTGGCTATTAGAATTAAATTAGTTTTAGATAAATTAAATTAGATAATTTAGAGCCAAATAATTAAAATATAGATTGGTCAGTTTTTTTGATTGCGACAAGGCCCCTAATATTATTGATAAATTATAGGTTGTGATGTGTTTTTACTAAGTATTTATTATGTGTGAAATGGTAATATTTTTAATTGGTTTAACTTACCGTATAAATTTCATAGCAATAAATAATCCCAAAATAATTGTTTAGATTATTATTTAATCAGTTTTCCAACCAAAGCCTTATTCGTATTGATATTCGTTAAAACTTGTGATTGTTTTGTTGAATTATTGCGTGGTTGATTTTTAATTATCATTTGATAAATTACTTTAGTTATTGTTGAAGTTCAAAATACCAAAAACAAACAAAATCATTTATTAAAATCAAAAGCAATATATTAAGATTACGAATCAAATTAATCCTTTCTCTGTGGGTACGATATCTGGTCTTCACCGACTATTATTACTTGTACGATCCTGTGCACTTGCAGGTCGTGTTAAACCGAATAGGTTTAATTCCCAAACAAGTTTTTGGCGCCGTTGCCGGGGAAAGGTAATTTAATTGAATGTAAAATTAATATATTGTGTTTGTTTTAAAAAAAAATTTAATTCAATTTAAGAAAAAAAAATTCAAAATCAAATCAGAAGTTTTTAAATTTGTTTTTAAAATAATTAAAAAAATGTAAAATTAAAAAAAAAACACTCTCTATTTTTCTATGTATAATAATAATTTCCAGCTTTATTTTGAAAGTTCTTACGAGCCAGAACCTGTTACTGAACAAACACAGTTTGAGAAGATGTTAATAGATTATATAAAAGATAATAATACACGATTAGATAATTTGCAAAACCAAGTAGAAGAAATGACTAAGGCATTAACTTCACAAGAGCCCGAGTCATCTTCTTCTACCGATCCAAATACTAATGCATATTATGACTATTGTGATGATAGCACTTCTTCGAGTAATTGTGATATTCAGGAGGACTCGTATAGGACAGAACTTGAGCTTAACGAGACTTTTGAGTCTAAAATCATAGAGGAGTTTAGAGAGTCAAAAAAAGAAGAAGAGATTGTGCCTACTTGTGATGTTGAGGTGTACACTAAAGAAATTCAAATAGAAGCGATTCATGGCTATGAAATCACAACAAATACACCAGATCTTGCTTTTGATATCCAACCAAAAGAGGAGGCACAAGTTTTAGAAAAAAATGTTCTTGACCAACCTTCCAATAAGTTTGGAAGTTATTTTTTGAAGGTTGTTCTAGAAGAAGATCATGAAGTGCTCAAAAGGGCATCCTGTGGAATTCATAATGCCATCATTCAAGCCAAGGAGCACCTCAAGGTACTTGTCCTGGTGAAGGCAAAGGCCTTCGATAGAGCGGGAGTTGGTTAACATCATCAGGGAGTATTCTTTACTTTTGTGTTGTGTGCTTAATTTGTTTACATTTCAGTAATTTAATTTTGTGTGTGATTGCAGTTTGCGAATAAAAAGATGACTTAGGATAATCGGATCACTGACGAGCTGAAAAGGAGAATTTCGTGAAGGAACCATCATCAGGGAGTTCTATTCCTTAATTTTTTTTATATCATTTAAAATTCCTTGATGATGATGATTGTGAATAAAATGTGTGTGTAAATGCTTGTTTGACCATTAAAGTTTGGGGATGTTTTTTTTTTTTAAATAAGTACAAACTGATTTAAAAAAAAGAAAAAAAAAAGAAAACAAACTTTAATGACATTATAGATTATGCATATTAGTTGTTTATTTTTAAGATTAATAGGCAATAGTTTAATTTGTATATTAAATTGTAGTTATGCCTAGATTTTATAATGGAAATGGATTAGTTAATCCTAGGACTTGCATTTTAAAACATTATCCACATTAAACGGGCAGTTAACCATATAAATGATTAAGAGTATCGTTTCTTGAGTGAGGATAATTGCACATTTTATGCAATTTGAGTGTTTTGGACGCGGAGTTTGGGGATGCATGGAGTCGAGCTTGCATGATGCCTTTTGTCATTAGAGTCATAGTGGATTCTCTAACTTAAGCTAAAATGCACTAGTTTTCCATTTTATTTGATTATTCTCGTCAGTTGTAGTATATTTCGTTTTGTTTGTTTCCATTGTAGATATTGTTTTGTTTTATTATTTGATTTCATTTGAATATTTTCAATATTTCTTTGAAGATTGATTTTAGTGTGAGTTTATTTCAGTTATACTCACCAAAAAAAAAAAATCAAATTTTTTGGGTGAGTCAGAAAAATACAAAAATATTTTATTTTATAAAAATTTGTATTTTGTAAATTTTGTAAGTTTGGTGTGTTACATCTGTTCTCTAAAAAAAATTGAAAAAAAAAACAAAAAAACAAAAAAAAAATTAGAAAAAAAAAAGAAAAGAAAAGAAAAGAGAATGATGTAGTTTGGTGTGGTTTTCTTATTTTTTGTAAATAATTTATTTTAAAAAAAAAATCAATTTAAAAATATTTTGATCAATTTTGTACATAGAGTTGGATTTTTATCTGCTTATTTTTAGTCAAGACAGTTTGGTATATATATTCTTGACACTTTTATTAGTGTGTTATATCTAGGTCGGATAGAAAATAAAGTGTACTGTTTTGTATTTTGTAGGATTTATGGTGCATTTTAGTTTAATTCCACTTCAGGCTCTAATGATATAAACGCTAAGTGTAAGTTTCGTTTATCAATGGACGGAGAAAAGCCTAAAACTTTCCCTTTACCTAGTGAGATTGCAGGGTGGGTACCAGATATATTTTTGAGCCTTTGCAAGACCTTTTGATACATGGTTAGTATATTCGGGTAATATGGATAATGCGTTAACATGCAAGCTTTTAGAATTAACTGTTTTTGTGTGCGTAACTAGAAGGCATAATTATAATTTAGCAGATAAATTAAGCTAGTGTACTAGACTTTTGAAAATAAACAGATAATATTGTAGGATCTATGATTCGTTGTGATAAAAAAATAATAAATAAAATAATAATAAGTTTGTATTTGTTGAAAAAAAATTTCCCATACTTTAATTTCATTTTTCAAATATTGTAAAGTCTAATTTTTTTTATTGCTCGGGACGAGCAATGCTTAAAGTTTGGGGATGTTTAGAGATCATTTTGCGATCTCTTTTTGAGCTTTAATGATAAAATTTATCCTTAAACCTAAGACTTTACAATATTTTCGAGCTTAAAAACTATGATTTGCGTTAATGCGTGCTAAAAAAATAAAAATTCTGTTTTTAACGTATTTCATCATTTTACGTCGAAAAATGAACTAATTTGTGTGTTTTTGTTTGCAGCGCTTAACGGAAGAAAAATATATATGTGTATTTTAATTTATGGGATATTTTATTTTTTATTTAGATTATAATTCTTTTTAAAACCAATTATTTCTTAAAAAAAAAAAACTAAAACCACCATCTTTAACCCTAAACCACCAAATCATTTTAGAAAACCATTTTTAATTTATTTTTATTCTCTTAACTTTTATAAATTTAGTTTTTATTTTTTTTAGCTTAAATTAATATTTTCTTTAATAGATTTATTTAAATTAATTATTTTTAGTTTGTTTATTTTTACTTTTTAATATAGATTTTTATTTAGTTGTATTTATTTATTTATTTTCTTTTGCTTAGTTTATTTTTATTAAACTATTTTCTTTTTATATTTTGCCAATTACTCTTACATTTTTTTTATTTTTATTAAAACCAATTTATTTTATTTTGGCATTTTGTTTTATTAGTTTTAGTTTTATATTCATAGCTTTTATATTTTTATTAAAATTGTTTTATTTCTAGATTTCTTAGTTTTTATTAATTATAAACTTTACTTTTATTTTAAGTATAGTTTTTTATTTATTTTAATTTCGTATTTTAATTTTTTTATTTTATTTTAACCCATTTAAACCTTTTATTTTTCAACCCTTTATATTTTTATCCCAATAAATAATATATACATATATAATTTGTTTAAAAAATCCGAAATTTGAAAATAAATATATTAAATTCCGAAAATTAATAATAAATAAATTTAAATTCGGAATTAATATAATATTTAAAAAAAAGTAAAATTAAAAAAATTAAAAAAATCCCAAGCATGGGGAACAAGGGGAGAGGATACCGAGATACAATCCGATTCATACCTTCTCTTAGATTAGTTTTAGTTTTAGAGTTCGTATCTATTTTTCTCTCTATTTTCATTAGCGAGTTCAGAAATTTTCAGTGAGTTTTAGGAGTGTTATTGAGTGTTCTTGATAGTTTGAAGTCATTAAGTCATCCATTAAGTCATTAAGTTGTAATTTTCGTTTTTGATGTATTTATTAAGTTTGGAGTGAACTGGTTTGTATAATTTGTGTGATGAGTTGATTATTGGAGATTAGAAGCTTGGAAAAAAATCAAAGTCTTCAAAGGTATGATTTTTGTTCATTTTGTTATTTTCTGTAATTTTATTTAAATTGTTAGTTATGATTTGTAGAATAATTGTTGTTATAATTTTGTTAGTTGTAACAATTATGTGTGAGTAGTTTGATATGAGGTTTTGGTTGTGAACAATTAAATGATAGTCTAGTAATTTTATTGGGATTTATTTGTTGTAAATATGATTTTTATAAACTGAAATGTAAATTATATGAGCTTCATGAAATAGAAATATTAATCTGTTAATGTATTTAAAATCTGATCAATTTTAATTTTCAATAATAGGTTGATATTTATTAATTTTGTAAACAGAAATAAGTCTACTATATTTTGTAAATTTATTATCTTAAAGGGAAATTAAAATAAATCAATCTTGATGTTTAAATTACCTAATATGATAATATTTATAAAATTAGTAAACTGAATATTTTGCATTTCAAGGTAAAAATGTTTTAATGGGTTTTATAATGTCATATTGATAATTACTGTAATAATATTTACAACTACCACAGAATTGACAACCTGTGGATTAGAATGTTATTATTGTTAAATATTGATATGATAATTAATTTACCAATTGGATGTCTTAACCGAAACAACTTTTGGAGATTTCATTAAACATTGTGTGTTTTTTTAAAATTCATTTTTTTTATAAAAAAAACCAACGATTTGTCAAAACTGTTAAACACGACAAGGCTCCCAGTATTTCCCAGTACTAGCTAGTGTTTAATAAGATCATTTTTATGCATAGTAATTCTTAGGCACGCGGGGACACAACTTGGTTTATCGATGATATTGGTCAGTTTTCAAATTAGCGACAAGGCCCTTAATTTGTAATTTAGTTATTTGGCTATTAGAATTAAATTAGTTTTAGATAAATTAAATTAGATAATTTAGAGCCGAATAATTAAAATATAGATTGGTCAGTTTTTTTGATTGCGACAAGGCCCCTAATATTATTGATAAATTATAGGTTGTGATGTGTTTTTACTAAGTATTTATTATGTGTGAAATGGTAATATTTTTAATTGGTTTAACTTACCGTATAAATTTCATAGCAATAAATAATCCCAAAATAATTGTTTAGATTATTATTTAATCAGTTTTCCAACCAAAGCCTTATTCGTATTGATATTCGTTAAAACTTGTGATTGTTTTGTTGAATTATTGCGTGGTTGATTTTTAATTATCATTTGATAAATTACTTTAGTTATTGTTGAAGTTCAAAATACCAAAAACAAACAAAATCATTTATTAAAATCAAAAGCAATATATTAAGATTACGAATCAAATTAATCCTTTCTCTGTGGGTACGATATCTGGTCTTCACCGACTATTATTACTTGTACGATCCTGTGCACTTGCAGGTCGTGTTAAACCGAATAGGTTTAATTCCCAAACAGTACGCAATCCCATAGATTTCAAGCCGACACTGTTTATAATGACTCTTTACAAAAACACATCTCCCATCTGCTACATCTACTATTATTTTCTCATATAAATCAGCTAATGGAACATCTAGTTTAGAAGCAAAAGATTCTGATATAAAAGACACAGATGCACCCGAATCAAAAAGTACTCGTACTTGAAAAGAGTTCAAGCTAAAGATACCTGTGATAACATCGGTCCGATCTCTAGCCTCGTCAACAGTTAGTTGAAAAGCTCGCGTTTTCACATGACCACCACCCCTATCTCTTCGATCATCTCGATCTCGACCTCTTCCTAGACAAGTCTTTTGAAAATCTCTTTGTGGCTCAGACTTCATCTTTGGGCAATTTGGACGAATATGCCCGCTCTCCCCACAATTGAAACAAACAGGGCGACTCTCGGTACACTGGCAAGCCATATGTCCCGTCTTTCCACACTGAAAACAAACTGATGGAGGGTTTCGGGGATCACATTCTCCCATGTGTTTTCGCCTACACTTCTTACACCATTTTTCTTCATTCTTCTTAGTTTCACCACGAACTTGAGAACCCGTAGTAATGGATCTCTGAGAAGTATCTATAGCTTTACCTTCCCACTTTCTCTTTAATCCTTCAACTTCTCTTTCAGTTCTTCTCTCTTCCTCCTGTCTTTGCAATTCCCTTTCTCTCGATCTTGCTGCCTCAGCAACTTGTTGAAAGGTAGTATATCTGGAACTCGGCAAAAACTCTCGGATCTGGGTTTTTAAACCCCACAAGTAACGATCCATCTTACGCTCCTCTATATCAACTTGATGTTGTGCAAATCTTGCCTTCTCATTAAAATCTAGTGTGTATTGTTGTACTGTTCTCGACCCTTGTTGTAATTTCAAAAACTCTTCCTCTATTCCCTTCATAGCATTATTGGAACAATAGTATTCAGTGAACTTCAACTTGAATTGTTCCCAGTTCAGTGTATACGCCAAACTCTCTCCTATCTCCATACACATATTCTCCCACCAGAACTGTGCATCTTCTTTTAGCAAGTTTGTTGCAAACTCCACTTTATCTGCCTCATCGCATTTACTGGTACGGAACATCTTTTCAACATGTGTTAACCAATTCTTGGCTGCTATGGGATCATCTTTCCCATAGAAATCATATGGCTTGCATTTCTGAAAAACATCATAAGTACACTTCCTTGTCTTCTCAGGTATTTTAGCTCTACCCGCATCAATAAAGACCTCTTCACGATCCTCCCTGTGCTCAGGTTGAACCGGTGGTTGTCCCGAAGGACCTCCAGTTGCAGCCTCCGTCTGAGGCCTCAAATAAGTGGGTAGTAATTCTTTAAGTGCTTTGGCTACCTCATCCGCAATCATAGTTTGCATATTACCCTGTGTCTCGGGAGGTCGCTCTCCCTCGGGTTGATGCTCTTTACCCGAATCTCGTGATCCCAATTGATCGCCTGATGGATCACCTCGCTCTTTTTCTTTTCCAGTGCTCATCTTAACTGAAAAAGAAATTTAACTCATTTAGTAATCACCACCATAATACTCAATATGATGTGTAATTAACTCAATTGTATATCACTATAATACTCAATATAGTGTATAATCAATTCAATTGTATATCACTATAATACTCAATATATTGTATAATCAACTCAATTGTATATCACTATAATACTCAATATAGTGTATAATCAACTCAATTGTATATCACTATAATACTCAATATAGTGTATAATCAACTCAATTGTATATCACTATAATACTCAATATAGTGTATAATCAACTCAATTGTGCTACACCGCGGAGGATAGCTACTCGGGACTCTTTGGGACTTCTCTATCTCATTGGTTTAAGTCTAAACCCATCTTCAAGGTTTAATTCCCTTAAACCAAGGCTCTGATACCAACTTGTAACACCCGGTTTCTCAATTTTAGGATATACCAATTTCTTAATTTAACATTATATCATTAAAGGTATAATCCCAAAAAGAGTAACAAGTATACACAAGATTGTCATCAAAAGCTTAGTTCAAGTCCTAATTATTACATCAAATATTCATAACTGTTTAACAAAACCGGGTTTACTTCATGTTTCAAAACAACAAAAGTAAGTTTAAGTCAAAGTCCAAATGTAGCTATCCATCCATGCTCCTCTTCCCGCGGTCACCACCACCAGAACCTAACACAAATCATAATAACAACAATTTTATGAGCTTTGAAAGCTCAGTGAGTAATTTAAGGTTATTTGAATTACATCATTCATCATCTCATTTGATTTTATCTCAATAGACTGTCTCAGTCCATAGTGTGTCTCACACACCATTTCTCTTTCTTCCATATACTCAAAATTTAGTTATGTTCAACCAAATTAGATATAGCTTACTTCTTATTTGAAAATAACATCATTATAAAACATAATCATCTAATAATTAACTACTCACCTGAAGTTGAGTCGATATGTGGAACTCCCGAACCTCGTGTGTGTTCCTGTCTAGCCTTAGCTGTAACATAATGACTCAAACTCAATACTCAATTTCAGGAAAATCTCAATCATACTCAATATTCATATCAATCAAGGAATTGGAATCAAAAGAGAGGGTTACAATCAAAAGATAGTAATACTATCCTAATTGTAACTTCCAATTTCACAAATTTAACTCATATAACCCTAGGATCATAATACAAGCACTTTGTAAGCTTGAGTTTCGAATTAGAAATCTATTACACACACTAATCCAAGTAAACCCACTCTAATTCAGGTTAGTTGCATGTGGTTCATCAAAATCACATGAAACCATCTCAATTTCAAAGATTCAACCGTCAAAACAAGATAAAAATCAAAGAGGTTTACCTTTCAAGCTCAAGGAACTAATCTCTAGCTTCAATTCGCGAAAGATGGGCCTTAATCTCAACTTAAATGGGTAGAAATCGAATTCTAGGGTTTGGGAGGGTTTTTATTCGAATTGGGAATGACCCAAATGAAAGAAAACTCGACTTTAAAACAGCCCTGGGTGCGCGACACGACCCGTGTAGGTTCACACGACCCGTGTGAGGCCTACAGCAAGCCAACTCAAGATGTACAGACTCACACGACCCGTGCAGCTTCGCACGACCCGTGTGACATCCCACTTTGCCTCGGTAAATTTTGAACAAGAACTACACGACCCGTGCAGGTCTGAAAAGGGTACTGCTTTGCTTCTCAAGCCTTTCTACACGACCCGTGTGACCTTACACGACCCGTGTAGCTCTGATTTGACATTTTACAAATCCAAACTTTACTCAATTGGGTTTTTAATCATCCTAACTCATATAATAACCTATTTAATCTTAATTACACTAAGATTAACACAAAATATTATATAATTTAATAATACAGTATTACAGGTTAGGGAATGGTATTGTCGGGGTTTGATCGAGTATTACCTGAGAACCGAGAACATGGTTGGGTTCGGGTTTGGGTTTGGGTTTGGGCTTGGGACCGAGAAGAACCAACCCAATATCCGTATTGGTCTTGAATTTTGCCAAAAATTTCACTACCCCTCGAAATGCGAGAATTGGGAGGTAAAAAAAGTTATTAATAAACATTTTCGACTTTGGTACCCCATTTTCCAGGGCTTGTAAAATAGTCACTATGAATCGGAATCGAGTGATTCCAGAGTCTAAAATCAACTAGTACTCATGAACTTTATGTTGGAAAAAATTTAGATTAATCCGACTTCGTATGAAGTCGTGTCGACAGTTTTGAAAAACAAGACAGAATGCAGCAAAGTAAAATAAAAACTGCTTACAATTTAGCTTTTTTTTAAAAGTTACTTAGGTTATGTTTATCAGACTAGCTAAAAAACTAACTGATAAAAATAATGTTTGATAAAAACTAGCTGATAAGCTAGCTAGAAAATTAAAATAACATAAAAGCGTATATAAAAATTGATTTTTTATAACTAATTAAGAGTATATTTGGAAAATTAAAAAAAAAAACTTTATAAGCTCGTTGAAATCCTAGTTGAAATAGCCTTTTGACATGCTAACTTAAAATCTACTTTTTGAGTTCTCAAACATAACAACCTAAAAAACCTAAAAAAACAAATTAGCTTATTATGTAGCTGTCACATGTCAAATATAACCTTAGCCTAGTGTTTCAAAGAGCTTATGAAACTTATTATTATTATTTTTAAGTATACCCTTAATTAATTATAAAAACTAAGGTTTTGATATTACCATCTTATGTCATTTTAATTTGCCAGCTAATTTGAGCATACACTATTTTCATGGGGCTAGCTTATCAGCTATCAACTAGGCCACTAAACATAACCAAAATACAATTACAAAATATAAACCCTAGATAAAGAAACAAACTATATTTAAACAATAAAGCTAAAATTATAAACAACCTCTTGTTTGTGTATTTTAGTGGACGATTTCATTTCCTAACGGATTTCAGTCTAACAAATGTTTCATTTTCAATTGCAACAAAATCGGAATCGATCCACATCTTGTCTTTTTAGAACGGCCCCTTTAGTTCCCTGAGTTTTAGCATGGAGAGAAAAGAAAAGAAAATAAGGATAAAAAAGAAAAGGAAAAGAAAAAGAAAAAAATGTTATATTTTCGTATTCCCGAATCAAAGGAAAATCAAAGAAAATGAACATTTTTTATGTTCTCGAGTGAAAAAGAAAAAAAAATGTATAATTAAATATTATTTTTACCAATTATTTACTTTTTCTACGAATCCTTCTATATCTAAAGAAAAATTAGGAGAAAATATTCATTTTTGTTCTTTCCACGTCATAATAGAAACTAAACACAATCCGCATTGTTCATCGCATTTCTCACCCTGTGCGGTTGCCTGGCTAGCCGTTTCTGGTCGTTACTTGAGGATTGAATTGAACCTAGAAAATCGATAGCCGTCTCCTCTCGTTCTTTTTCATACATGGAAGGACTTAGTAAACTAACACTTAGCATATATATCTCGCAAGATTTGCAGATGATTGTGGGGGTGATGGCGAAATCAAAAAACATTGCTTCATTTCTCGTCTCTCATTCCCTCAACGAAATCAAAGGTACTCATCCCCTTCTTTCTTCTGTACCGGAATCCGTTCCCCTAACCCGATATCAGCTCGGTTTCATTCAACTTCTTCCAATCGTCAAACACTGTCTGTACATCCACGATCTATGATTGGCAATATTACTACGCTTGATGATGCCCTCAAACTGTTCGATGAAATGATCCAGACGCAACCTCTGCCATCAGTTGTTAAATTCACTCAGTTGTTGCAAGCTGTTACCAAAATGGAGCATTATTCTTGCTCTATTGAACTTTTTAAACAGATGAATGTCCTTCGTATTCCTATTAATGCTTACACTATTAACGTTGCAATCAAGTGTTGTTGCCAAATGTACCGAACTAGAGATGGATTTGCGGTTCTTGGCTATGCCTTCAAACGTGGTGTTGCACCCAATCTGTGCAATTTTAACACACTCTTAAATGGACTCGTCTTGGAAAATAGGATTCTCGAGGCCGAAAGATTATTCAAGATGCTGATCAAAGAGGGACTTTGTGAACCTAATGAAATTACGTATACTATTATGATTAAAGGACTTTGCAAATTTGCGAAGAATGATACGGCTATTGCTTTGCTTAAATTTATGGATGGAAGGGGCTGTAAACCTAATGTGGTCACATATAGCACCATCATTGATAGTCTTTGCAAGGACAAAATGGTAGATGATGCTTTAAAGCTCTTCAAAGAAATGGTTTTCCATAAAGGAATCCTACCTGATGTTGTCAGTTACAACTCTTTGATTCATGGCCTTTGTAACTTATGTCGTTGGGATGAGGTCTCTAATATGTTCAAAGAAATGGAGGACAAAAGGATTTCCCTTGATGTTAAAACCTTTAGCATATTAATAGATGCATATTGCAAGGAAGGTATGATCGAAGATGCTGAGGGTGTTATCAACTTAATGATCCAAAGAGGGACGGCTCCTGATGTAGTGACATACAGTTCACTTATTGATGGATATTGTATGCGGGGTGAAATAAACAAAGCAAGAGAAGTTTTTTATTCGATGGGGTTTAAAGGCCTGGTCCCTGATGTCGTGACTTATAATAGTTTATTGAATGGGTATTGCAAAAAATTGATGATAGAAGAGGCAAATCCGAACACATCAATTTTGTCCGAATGTAATCAAGATAGAAAAAACACGTTAGTGATGGTTTAATGGCTGCATCGCATGCAACATGTTGTATGTGGTGAAGTGATCATGTCTTCATGCTTTAGGTGAAACACTAAAAAGTTGAAGTCATGGCAAATCCGAACACATCAATTTTGTTACTCCTTTAAAAATTTGAGATATTTTTAGTATGATCAATGTTTTTTCAAACTCAACATATACTTTGTTTGTGTTGCAAATAATCGGTTATGCGCAAAAATATGGATGTTTTTTGTATCTATATTTGAACAATTCGTCTAGAATTGCACTTTCTTGAGAATTGAATTTAGATGTAATTTTAATATGAGAAACGAGATTAATCATTGAAACCATCATATTTAACTTTTGTTGTAGACATACCATTGTTTATGCAACAAAAAAGGTCATGTTTTCCTATAATGAGCAATTTGAGACAAAGTTGCCGAGTATAAACATCCTGTATACATTTTTATCTAAATAGTCGATTCTTTTATTGTGGAAATCTAAAATGTCAGACTTTTTTATTCTTTCATGGCAGACTGACAGACTGTATGTCAGTTTTTTTTAATTACATTGTATGTTAGACGATCAATAAAGTTCCCTGCATTTTTTTTATTACACCCTATGTTATCAAATTTTCTAAAAGGCTGTATTATTAAATTTTATGTCTATTTAAAAGACTGTATTTTTTTCTTTATATATTTGTGTATCTTTGAAGACTGTAATTTTTTCTTGATTATGAAGCTCCATAATAATATAGCTGCAAACTGTTTTCTCCTGCTAACTGTTTAGTCTTTATCAGTAAAAATATTTAATTATGCATCAACCACCATGTTTACTACTGTGCATATAAATACAATTAACAAACCAAATTCAAATTAACAGTAACAAAACCAAACCCAGATCAGATCAAAATATTGTAAAATACACTGTGAAACTATATTACATTCCAATATCACCACCGACATCACCTTACCGCCGGCCATTACCGATACTCCGTCGACCACTATCAGCGGTCACTACCGGTACTTCTGTGACATCAGTAAAGAGAGAGAATGAGGAAGAGATACAAAGAGAGTGTTTGACACATCAAGAGAGACAAAAGGAAATTACATTCAGGTCTCACCACCGCCACGGTTGGCAGATCGAGAAAGACAAAAAAGAAACAGATCGAGAGAGACCTTGAAAGGAAGAAACAGAAAGAGACACAATCCTTACCAAGCACCGTCGCCATCATCGTATCACCGGCAACAAGAGAGAGACACACACAGAGTGTTTGCAAGATCGAGAACGAGAGAGAGAGGGAGAGAGATAGAGAAGGATAGAAGGGGTGGTTGGAGGTCGTTTGTCCAATGAGAGTACGCAAGAAATAGAGAGATTTTGTGGTGGTTGTATGCGGTGATCGGACGGTGTGGTTTGCCGTTGGAGGGTGCTCGACTCTTGTCGACGTTGTTTCCCGGATTCTATGAGCGGTCGAGAGAGGGAGAAAGACAGATGACGACTTAGGCTGTGTTTGGCGCACATAAGCTAGCTTAAAAGCTACATTATTTTTTAAGCTTATTGTATTTTGGCGTTTGGCAAAACCACTAAAGTAGCTTATTGTATCTTAAAAAGTAGCTTATAAGCTAGCTTTTCAATAAGCTACTTGAAGCTAGCTTATTGAAAAGCTAGCTTATAAGCTAAAAGCTAGCTTTTCAGCTAGCATGCCAAACCGAACAGAGGGAAATGAGTATTTAGGGTTTTGAAAGTCTTATAAATCTCTTGGGCTGGACTTTAAGATGGGCAGAGTTTCTTTGTTTTTTTTGTATAAAATCACAATTGTTTTCTAAAATGACTTTTTAAAAAAAATCTGTATTTTGTTTGTAATATTCTTTGAATCATATTTGTTTTTTAAAATCTGTATATTTTATAATTTTCTTTAAATCATATTTGTTTTTTAAAATCTGTTTTATTATAATTTTCACTAATATCTATTTTTTATAATTTGTAATGTTTATCGAAAGAATGTCGAATCTATATTTTTATTTTTAAATGTTTTTTGTTTAAATTTAATTTTTTATTATAATTTGTAATATTTTTTTTGTTTGAATCTGTTTTTTGTTTAGAATTATAACCATTTACTTTTTTTTAAATAATTTGTAGTGTTTGACGAAACAATGTGAAATTTATATCCACTAATGAATGAAATTTCATCTATGTTTCACCGTTATCTCACATATACAAAATGTCATGGATGATGGAAATTGTGGATTTCGAGCAGTAGCTGTTTGTTTTGGGTATGACAAAGATCAGTGGCTCGATATGCAAAAAGAACCCTTAAACGACTTATGCAGTAACTATGATGCTTATGCTAGACTTTTCGGTGATGGAATCAATGAACTACATACGTCATTGTCTTTCTTTCAAATGCCTACATCACTGAAATATCATATGATTAGGCCTTTAAAAGGTTTCTTGATTGCGAACAGATTCGGTGTAATCGTTACTTTTTTAACCAAACGGGGCTCCTTAACTGTCTTTCCTCTTTGGAAAGGTCGAACGAATTTCCGTACCATCGAATGATTACGTTTTCACTTGTATATGATAGTGATTACGTGATGGTGCAATTAGAAGGAGATTTTCCGATGCCTACCATTTCGGGCTACTGGATCCATCACAAGCCTCGTATGCAGGTAGATGGGAAACCGAGTATATGACACGTCTGAAACTTTATCGACAACTAAGACCACGTAATCCTGGAGTAGAATTTATAACTGTTGGATTAGGTGTCTAAGCAATGACTTATAATTTGTATTTACCTATTAAATAGAAGCAAAGTCCATTTGGGTTGCCCTCATAGCTGGAGTTTTGGTAGAAAGTTCGGTAGAGAGAAAGGTTGGTTTATTATGGGATTAATAAATCAATAGAAATAAAAGATATGGTTTGTTAATATATTAAAGTGATAATATATTAATTAGAAACTATGTTGATTGATTAATAATTAATCAGAAATTAATTGGATTAATTTCTGTGGCATTAATTAGATTAATCAGGAGGTCAGGGATTAAAGTCGTACAAATTCAATAGTTGAATTGCGGCGCGCGGCGCGCAAATGTAAAAGCTGCGACGCGCGTACATATCCGTACGAATTCAAGGTTTGAATTGGGGCGCGCGGCGCGCCAATGTAAAGGCCGCGGCGCGCGTACACATAATCCGGAAAATGGGCTGCGGCTAGGGTTTCTAGCTTTGCCACTTGGTTCCCTATAAATAGGGAACCCTAGACCTCATTATAGCTTGCTCATTCTATAATTCTCTCTGGAATTTTCGTCCACCCTCTGGCTCCCTGGGTGTGATCTCATTTGAGGCAGGACACTTGTGCTGCTTAGCTTCAAGATTAAAACTAAAGGTTAGTTTTTCTGATTTATTCTTTTAGTTAATTCTTGTTTGGCCTTTAGGAATCAGTTACATGTTCAAAGCAAGAAAACATAGATCTTTTCTAGGTTGCATGTGAACTTAGGTTATTTAGTTCATGGTTGCGGAAAACCTTTCAGTGGTATCAGAGCATTTGGTTGTTTTCTTATTGAATTGCTGTAATAGTTTTCCTAAAATTAGGGTTTAAAGTTTATAAATCCTTTTTGGGCCTGATTTGATTTAGGGTTTTTGTTTTTAGAAACCCTATCCCCTCCCCTGGTAATTTTTCGAAAATTGGCATTTGGGTTTAGAAGGCTTTCTAATATTGGTAACTTTAATTGTTTAATTAAATGGATAACTTTAAACCCAGTTTGTTTGAATTCGATAATTAGGGGTTTAAGATAGGTTTAAATTGATTTGATTAATTTGGAAAAACCTATCTACATTTGAATTAATTTAATTAATTGTTTAATTAAAAGATAATTCAAGGGATTTAATTTAATTTTAATTTAATGGTTAAATTTCGAAAATTAAAGGATAAATCCTAAAATATTTTAAAAGGTTTAAAATATCTAGATTTAATTAATTTAATTAATAGTTTAATTAAAAGATAAATTAAATCAAATTAAAGGTTTAATTTAATTTGAAATTTAATAGTTAAATTTCAGGAAATTAAAAGATAAACCAAGAATATTTTAAAAGGGTTTAAAATACATCTTATATATATTATTAAAGGTTAATACTATATGTATAAGATAAATTGGTTAGTCAAATCATTAGTAGGCCTCATTCACGAAGCTGGTCTATAAAGTGGGTATAAGGAGACTGCCTATAAAATGGCGGTCTAATGGGTGTTCACTCTCACCCACCGCTCGCCTGATCAGTGGAGGGTCGTTAGCCGAACAGTTTTGATAGGACCGCTTAATCATTAAAAGTATAATGATCAAAGTACTAGAACCCGTACAAGAATTCACAATCTAGTTACTTTAGAAAAAATGTGAATTTGATGCTAACCCATGAAATTGCACATTGCACTTTATGAAACGTTGGTGGAGCGTGTGTGGGTTACCGGCACACCAATGGGGGTTCATAAAGAGTGACAATGGGTTTCTCGGGTGTTATCATTGTTGATGGGGCGTGTGTGGTTAACCGGCACATCAATTTGAGATGATAATGGACCCCGAGAGTACCAAGCTAATTTGCATGGTTATTCACACCCGGTTTGTGATCCTCGGCATCCCAGTCACAAACGGTGGGGCATATCCGAGATTAAACATGCCATTGAACAGTTCAATGTGTCTCACAGATCTAGGAATTTCATTAGACTGAAATTGATTAAAGTTATCTACCTTAATGACCACTGTGTTGTGACTACGGCATCCCTCTTCACAGCATAGTTGGGGTATTTTGGATCCTAGCCTTGTTAAATAATAAATTGGGTAATTATTTAAAAGGATTAATTAAATGAATAAATTCAAATTTTATATATGTCTGAAGAAAGTGTCATTCTCCTCCTTCTCCTCCTTCACCCATTTCTGAGAGCTTCAGAAAGCACCTGTTTAGTATGGTAAGGCTGACTGGCCTGAACTATGTGATATGGTTTTGTAATTAGAGAATAATTCTTAGTTTTGTTGGCAAACCATATACGACTGAGTGTCCGCTCCTATACATGACATCACACAACAGCTTGTGATGAGCATGACTCCTTGACTATTGAGTCTAAGGAAGTTCGTTGCATTATGCTATTGATCATTAACCCCGAGTTCCGCAAGGATTTAGAATTCCTGGGGTCTGATAAGTTAGCACAACTAGTTCAGGAAAGGTTCCGTGAACTGGTTGAATAAAGGGAACGAACTAGGATCTTCAAAGAGCTTGAAGTTGCAAGCTAGAAGGAAGTAGCACCAGTTTGCGTGTTCCCGAGATTGAGGGATACATAGGCGAACAGTATAAAACTGGTTTCCCTTTGTGATCGGGAGTTAAGCATTAGCTCAACTCGCTGATCTGTTCATCCCGATGAACAGAAAGGGTAACCGGATAAGACAATCGTGGAAGTGCATTCAATGTCGACTCTGTATGAATCGTTCATGGAGAAGCATAGTTCCATTAATTCAGCTGCTTCAGGATTGAGTCCAGTATTAAGGTGCATCAAGAAATGATCCAGATCGTCTGGACCGATTGTTCGATGTTTCAAACTGGGAATCCACAAGGTGGGACACAGTCACAGAAAGATTGGAAAAATGTTCCAAAGCCAAACCGTTTGGCAAACTCAGTAATATCTCAAAACTCAGAATACCTGATCCTCATTTCCTTGATACAGGATGTGTTTTCTCACATTTGCTCTGTATGCACGGACTCTGTAGGATGCAGGATGTTGTCGCACAGGAGCATATTCAGATTGGATTTGGAGCTCGTACATTTTTGGGAGTTAAGCTAGATATTTGTTCTTGTTATTGGTTTATAGATACATTTAACATAGATTCGCATTGTACATTGTTCTGAGGATAATTCTGGTTTAATGAAATATTTTTTGAAACATGATTGTTTTAATTATCCTCGAAATGTTGTGTGAATATGTTGATGACGTAAATGGTAATAACTTGAATGTTGATACATCCAATGGGATTGGATTTGAAAATTGTGTTCTTTATGATTGTTAAAGTGAATTTTGTGAGAATCAATTCAACCGAAGGTCCAGTTGGACAGGACTTTGGAATCATTTGACTTAGAGTCACATGATGAATTGAGCACTTAATAAAATTAATTGTGGCAAGAAAGGAATCGCCCAAAGATCCAATGGATAGGATTTTGGAATCAGTTGACTTGGAGTCAGGTGATGATTGCATGTCTTGAACAATATTAACAAAGTCATAAATTTACATGGAACTGTAAAGGTATTAAGATTTTGAGCAACAGACACATAAGTTACTGTGTATTGCTGGAATCTTCGAACAGAACATGATTAGTTATGCTTCATGATATTTGCCAAATGGTTTGACAAACATGGCTTCGTTTATCGGAATAAGCGATTGAGTGGAACCTTGAAGTGTTCAAAGATCTCAAAAGGAAGCATAAGATCAACAGGAACTGAGTAACAACATAGACTGAGAAAATGTTTTACAGTTTATCCTCTTCCAAGAACACTAATGGTTATAATGTGTCTTAGGGAAGATGATGGAGCATTGATCGAAATAGTTTTGATCCTCGGTGTATAAGATACACTGGATACATTTCCGACTAATACTTTAATGAATTGAATATTCAACCAGTCAGACCGCAGAAGCCATATTCCGACCACATCTTAGACTAAATAGGTTATGTTGACACTGTCTGAAATGTAAAGCTGGGATCATCCCACTAGTACATAGAAAGTCTAGGGTCATGTAGCATTCGTCTGAATCTCATGACAAGCCTGAAACTAATCAGCAATGTCGTTTCATTGGCCAATCCGGTTATCCTTTGAAAGAAGAGTACTTTTAGAAAGAACTCAAGTTCTAAGGAAACAGTGGGAGTAAGAATAATTCTGAATGAGTTCAGGGCTTAGCTAAGTAAAAGAACCTTTAGTCACCACTGGGACTTGACCAGGAATTAGATTCCTGTTAAACCTGACATACCCTCTCTTCGTTTGACCAGTAGTTATTGTCACTGTCATAAGGATTTATGATTTGGGTGATATACCGGGTAGTGGTAAAACACTAAAGATGGTACGGATAAGTAATCCGACTGCTGGAAGCATTGGTGAGCTCAGTTGCTGCCAAATAAGAGAACCTTACCGCGATACACAGTCTATGTGATAGTTTGATTGATCTTTACAACTGGTCTAGGAACCAGTGGGAGTAATTGAATCATCAAAAGAAGGGAACATAGAAATGTACTTACAGAACATCTGGTTGAATGAGTCATCACTTGGAGTCAAGCAATTGATTCTGAGAGATGCACTCTCAATAGAAGATGTAATCCGAGAGGATTCTGCGTGGCATAGTGTGAGTCGTTAGTGGAGCGTGTGTGGTTTACCGGCACACTAATATGGACTCACATAGAGCATGCCATTACAAAAGGTACATGGCCCCGGGATTCGTCTCATGGGCATCTCGCAAGAAAGGATATTCAGATTCTCAAAATAGGCCAAAAGGTTTGGATTTTGTGAATAGCCTGAAAGATTTCCTTTAATATGTCGGAAAGGTTTGGATTTCGGTTTCGCAAAATGTGCCATAAGTTCTGGATTTTGTGAATAGTCCGAAAGAGTCATATGACGGTGTCAAAGCAGTAGGAGTATCATTGTTATCTGCTATCATTGTATGTGGGTTACATACTGGTTCTAGGAAACGTCTCTTATCATTACAAAGTGTAATGACTTGGTGATAAGAAACGGTTCGCTATGAAAGACTTTAAGAGATACAACATACTCAGGTGGTTGTGAACATCTATTAGATAGATAAGAATTCTGCCAACATGATCTTGATAAGATTCAAGATGCATAACCCCAGGAATGGAGTTTCCGGTCATTGCAAAGTGTAATGAATTGGCATGAAAGAATCAAAGAAGGTGCAGCATACTCACGTAGTTCATAGACATCTATCAGATAGATGAAACTGACAGTATTGACTTAGCCTTTGAAAATATGATCTTGATGGGATTCAAGATGCATAAGAAAGAGTTCCTGAAAGGAAATGGTTTCCGGAAATCATGACACAAGGATTATTGGTAATCTTAGGATTCCAAAAGTGCTTGGAATGAGATTACATCAGGTTCCTCGAGCCTCTTGGACAAATCAGAAGTGTTATGAACATATCCTGATGACTTAATGCTTAGAGCATTGTAAGTTGGATTCAGGATATTGCCTGGCTGACAATACTGAATGGATTTTTGAACAGACGTGAGAAGTCATTGGGAGATGATTAGGGTGATTGATTTGAAAGGGTTTTCAAATCGGTAATTGTTTACACCAGAACGTGGTGCTGTAGGACTTCATGGTTAAAGAATTTCGTTGGTTTCTGATGGAGCGCGTGTGGGTCACCGGCACATCATGACACCTCGAAATTATCTTAGGGTGTAGTCATGTGGACTAAAGACCCGAGAACCATGGGCAGTCACGGTACACATCACCGGAATGGAGTTGTGAGAGAGAATGACAAAATGACAAATTGAGATATCATCGGAAGAGTATCCGATAGGATCATCTGCAATAAAGTGTATAAGTGTTAGACACTTGGATACATAGAAAGAGTGAAAAGGTCATAGACATAGATATAAAAGGCTTGAATTGAAAGTTTAAAAGAGAATAAGAAACCGATAATAGTTATGATAAATCCGACTTGGTGATTACCTCGTGGAGACTTGGTAATTAGCAGGAGTAGCTGCCAGTCATATTTTATGTTTCACCTTTTGCATGTTTACTTCCTGAATAATTGGATTATTCAAATATCCACAGTCGTTCATACTCTTAGGGAGTAAGTATGAAGGAAGACTGTCATGAATTGGTTTGTAGATTGTCCAAGGAGTTGGACATAGCAATAAGATTGCTGCAACATTCATGAGTACTTGGAAATGGAGATTTGAGTATTGGATAAACCCGCGCTCAATGGATTGCTTCATGGATTATATCACGAGCAATGTTGAGACGATAATATCTTTTGGTCTTAAAGTGGAGAGATATGAGTTATAATTTGCAAGGCGGTTGTTCATTGATAGTACGAAAATGCATCGGTAACTCGATGTTATAAAACGTGATGTTGTGAGTAATTTGTCGGGTAAAGGATATAACATATTAGTCGAAGCTTATTCGTCCCTTGACCCAGACGGGAAACAGATATCTGTTGGCCACTCGATGATTTTGAAGTTGACTGAAGCGCTGGCCAGCCAGGACTGAATTGATTCGTTCAATTGGAAGTCTAAAAGTCATAAGCAAAATCGGAAATCGGGAAACAGTGTGTCAGACAGAGATTGATCTCAATCCATGTCTCATGTCTGAAAATATCTTGTTGGACGGAGGATCATCTGATCACTTATCTATGGACAGAACTGACTAGGTCAGAGTTCGGCAGCAGTTTCTAGGAAGTTACAGTTTGCTGATTAATTAGAGGTTTAATTGGTAATTATAGTCATAGACTTATCCAAGTGGGAGACTGTTGGATTAGGTGTCTAAGCAATGACTTATAATTTGTATTTACCTATTAAATAGAAGCAAAGTCCATTTGGGTTGCCCTCATAGCTGGAGTTTTGGTAGAAAGTTCGGTAGAGAGAAAGGTTGGTTTATTATGGGATTAATAAATCAATAGAAATAAAAGATATGGTTTGTTAATATATTAAAGTGATAATATATTAATTAGAAACTATGTTGATTGATTAATAATTAATCAGAAATTAATTGGATTAATTTCTGTGGCATTAATTAGATTAATCAGGAGGTCAGGGATTAAAGTCGTACAAATTCAATAGTTGAATTGCGGCGCGCGGCGCGCAAATGTAAAAGCTGCGACGCGCGTATATATCCGTACGAATTCAAGGTTTGAATTGGGGCGCGCGGCGCGCCAATGTAAAGGCCGCGGCGCGCGTACACATAATCCGGAAAATGGGCTGCGGCTAGGGTTTCTAGCTTTGCCACTTGGTTCCCTATAAATAGGGAACCCTAGACCTCATTATAGCTTGCTCATTCTATAATTCTCTCTGGAATTTTCGTCCACCCTCTGGCTCCCTGGGTGTGATCTCATTTGAGGCAGGACACTTGTGCTGCTTAGCTTCAAGATTAAAACTAAAGGTTAGTTTTTCTGATTTATTCTTTTAGTTAATTCTTGTTTGGCCTTTAGGAATCAGTTACATGTTCAAAGCAAGAAAACATAGATCTTTTCTAGGTTGCATGTGAACTTAGGTTATTTAGTTCATGGTTGCGGAAAACCTTTCAATAACTACAGAGGATTGTAAAATGATATGATTTTTTGTCTCAAAATTTGTGTGTTTATGTATTCGATAATTAAAAAAATGTATGTGTTATCAACTATTTATAAACTAAAAAATGCATGTTTTATTTTTTTATCTCATATTTTTGTATTTATGTATTTAATAATTAATTAATTATAAAATATGTGTTATTATTAAAAGTAAAAAACTAATAAATATTTAATTATTAGAGTTTTTTTATCATTACATAATTATTAATAGTGTAAAGGTAGTGATATGTCTAATTAGTAAGGGTGTATTTTTAGTAAAAAATGAGTGTATTTTTAGCAAACCCCACTTGGATCCTGTGATTATTAAATTTTCAACCTAGTAAGTCGTGATTGTGATTTAGGGTTTTATTAGGATTTGACGATTTTTATGTTTAAATAAGGTGACTTAGGTCCTGCTTAATTTTGTTCTTATTAAATTTTGAATTGAAAAAGTCTACTAAATTAATAATGACATGTGTGGAATGCCTATTGAACACTAATTGATGACATCATTTTAGTTTTTTTCTCATACAAAGCTCTTTCTTTTAGATATAAGAGTTGTCAAAGTTAATGAAATACATAAAGAGGGGACTAGCTTATTAAACAAAGAAAAGAAGTTTTTGTGTACAAATGTATCTATACAAAGGTGTTGGATGCATTTTATACATCCTTTTTGGGCCAATTTTACCTTTTCTTTATTTATCTTTTTAGTGTTTTTTCATGCATTTTCACTTATTATTAGGGAACAAATATACTTCCATACATTTTTTTTGTGTTACAGGTGAAAAGGAGCTTGAAGCAGAGCAAAGGGGAATGGAGACACGGAGGAGCGAAGCAAAAGCGGAGAAGACTAAAAGAGGATGATCGAGGGCTTGGGATGGACCATTGGAATGGCAAGGAGCGTTGGAGGTCAACATAGAAGCTTTTGGAGTCAAAGGAACAAAGAAATGAAGCCTGAAGACCTACACGAGCCGTGTGACCTTGCATGGGTCGTGCGATACCCCGTAACCATTGCATTGTTTGTGAAGAACCCTCAGAAGGGTCGTGTGAGGCCTGGCTAAAAACTGAACAGAAATTTTGAAGATTCTACATGGCCCGTGTGACCTTACACAGGACGTGTGATGCGAAAAACTGAAATTCTGCAGCAGTTTTCTTCACAGTTTTTAAGGCTTGTCTTGGGTCATTTGGGGAGGTTAGACTCATTTCGGCTAGAAGAACACAAAGGTTTTAAGGAGAATTCAACAAAAACACTTGGAAACATTAATTTGGTGATTGAAACTTTGCTTGTAAGTACAAATTTACATATTTTATTGTTTTTTATCCAAGAGATTTAGTCATAACATGTGTGGCTAAATCTATTCACTTTCCGATTATGCAAACATGTGAATTGGTACTTAATCATTTAGCTAGAAGCATGTTTTTCATCTAGTGTTTCAAATTTGTATATCAATTATGTTAGTTGATTCTCATGTTGGTTCATGTTGGCCACTAGAATTGATGTGTTTATCGAGTATGTCAATCCATATGTATGATCCGTAATCGTTTCATAAATGGATATTTGTAACACCACCTTGTTTGATCTTATGTTGGGTTGACTCGTGTGTAGTTTGAAACACACACTTTTACATTTCCGAGCATATGAGAAGTATTGAGTGTTAATTGGTTTGTTCAAATGAATCTTAATATGTTTACCTTAGTGTAATTCAAGAGCTTGTTTGAGTTGTGCTTAAGAAAAATAGGTTTATTTAAAAGAGCATGTTTTGAGTAAATAACTTAATGAACTAAAAGTGTTAGAGCTTGTTCACACTTGAAAACCATTTTAGATGAAGCCGATATGATTTCTAGTCTATAGTGATTACCTTTTTGAAACATGTGAGACAGAATCGGAATTCCATTCCATTGAGTAGTACTTAAATTCTTTTGATGTTTAGTCTTTTTATTTGCAATTTTAAAACCCCATCATGTTTTCGTGTATCTTTGTAACGAAATCAGTATAATCTAGTCCCATGTCCCTGTGGACCGATCCTGCTTATCTATTACTACACTTTTAGTAAATTGAGCAGTGCATAAAAATCATTTTACTTCGGCTAAAATTTGGTTTAAGTGACTTAGTGCATAAAGTCATATTTGAAAAACAAAATTAGTCTAAGAGTTCTCAAGTTCTCACAAAGATTTGGGTTCTCACAAGATCCTGACCCTATATATATATATATATATATATATATATATATATATATATATATATATATATATATATAGGTTTAGATGAGAACCATTAAAGGATAGGAACCAAACCAAGTAATCTTAGTCTATCATTATAAAAAATTGATGGATATCATTAAAGAGGTTAAAATACTTTTTTTGTCTTTTTTTATAAAAGGGGTAAAATTGTCGTTTTATAATATAATACATTTCATTCATACATCTATTCACAATTTAAAATATGTATTCATACACTAATTCAAATCTAAACGATTCGGATGATACTAAATAACATTTTAAAGAGATATAAATACAAAATATAAATGCTAGATAAAGAAACAAACCATATTCCATAATAAATTTAAATTTAGAGTAAATTATAGTTTTGGTCCCTGTGGTTGACACGTTGTTTCAGTTTTAGTCCAGGTTTTTTATTTTCACGTTGATGGTCATTATGGTTGGCAAAAGCTTACACTATTTGTCCATGTTCCATATAAAAAGATTAAAATACCATTTTTAATTTCTTTTTAATTTTTATTTTAATTATTTATTTATTTAGGAAATAAAATAATGAAAAATACATCCCTACCCACCTACCCACACTAAACACGTCTCTCTCTCTCTCTATATATATATATATCTCTCCTTTTCTTTCTCTCTCTCTCCTGCAAAAGATGACACCTCCATACCCACATTAGATTCACCATTGAATGGTTGGAAAGCTCCCTTGGAAAGCTCCCTGGATCAACAATAGAACATGGTGGAAGTTTATGTAGTACCCATTTCTCACTGGTAAATACCCATTTCTCACATAATGGAAGTTATTAGAGGAGAATGATACAAGCTCTTGAACCGATAGGGTTCAAGGCCTTGCCATTGCCACAACATCATAAGCATCAAATTGCTATCATTATAATAATTTGGCTAGCCAAGAGAAGGAAGAACGCAACATTACCCAGTATCTCTCATTCTCTCTTTCACAGATCAGCGAACTGATGTCGTCCTACCATTTAACACCCTTCAATCTATCTTTCTCCATTTTCCGTTCTCTCTTTTTCTCTTATACAAATGTAAAGTCATTGGTAAACTATAAACGACGAGAGGAATCAGATTGCCAATGATGTATGATGTATTATCAATGATATATGATGTATTGTTCGTACCATCTGAAAATATATCTCTTTGAGAGCCTCCTTTGGTTGATCAGTACTCACATTCAATTTCTGAGGGTTCCTTATAGTTGGGTCTTTGTTTGAATTAGTTTGAATTGGTTTTTTTGTCTCATTGGTAAATTAGTTGCCATTAGTAATTAATAATGGCAAGGCAACAATTTAGAGTCTCTCATTCACTTGATGATAGTGGATTGAGTGCTATATGTTGTCGACAGGAAAGGGGAACTGATATTCTGGCATTCTAAGATCCAATTTTCTAACAACGCATTATGATATTCTGGCATTCTAAGATCCAATTTTCTAACAACGCATTCTGATGTCCCTACAGTTCATTCTTATTTACAATCTAAACCTCAAACAGTTTTCAAACAATTATGTGTAGCCAGGCCTACGACATCGGGGCTAGTCGGACTGTCATCGGGGTTGGAACCGGTGTGCAGCCATGCATACGACAGCAACGATTTCGGTTGGAATATGTTTAGAGTGGTGGTGGTGGTGGTGGTATGAAATAATGACCTACCTTCTTCCAACAACCTCATTCTTTTCTTCTATAAGAGCTTATGCGATGGTATGGTGGCAAGTGAAACGGTTTTGGCATGATCTTGTGATTATTAGGGAGAGAGAGAGAAAGAGAGAAAGAAAGAAAGAGAGACGGGTGTAGTAGGGATAGTGGGGTGGGAGTGTATTTTTCATTATTTTATTTCTTAAATAAATAATCAATTAAAAGAAAAAGAACAAAATTAAAAATGATATTTTAGTATTTTTACACAGACCAGAGACCAATAATGTAATCTTTTGACAATCATAAAGACGACCAATATGAAAATCAAAAACTTGGACCAAACCTAAAAAAGGGGCAAACCATAGGGACAAAAGTGTAATTTACTCCTAAATTTATAATCATATCTTTAGGTTTTCAAACATATTTGTGTCGATGATTTCATTTCCCGACCTTGAGAAATAAACCTAAAAATTGGGTTTGGGTTGCTAACCTTTTCTAGATATCGGCCCTGCCCGAATGACACCATATTATCCGTTACTTGAAGAATGAATTGAACCTAGAAAAACCATAGCCGTCTCTTACGCGAATATTGAACATTTGCAGATGATTAGGGCGTGATGGCGAAACCAATAAACGTTGCTTCATTTCTCGTCTCTCATACCCTCAACAAAATCAAAGGTACTGCTCATTCCATTCTTTCTTTCTGTTCCCCTAACCCGATATCAGCTCGGTTTCATTCAACTTCTTCCAATCGTCTAACACTGTCCGTACATCCTCGATCTATGATTGGCAATATTACTAAGCTTGATGATGCCCTCAAACTGTTCGATGAAATGATCCAGACGCAACCTCTGCCATCGGTTCTTAAATTCACTCAGTTGTTGCAAGCTGTTACGAAAATGGAGCATTATTCTTGCTCTATTGAACTTTTTAACCAGATGAATGTCCTTCGTATTCCTGTTGATGCGTACACCATTAACGTTGCAATCAAGTGTTGTTGCCAAATGTACCGCACTAAAGATGGATTTGCAGTTCTTGGCTATGCCTTCAAACGTGGTATTGCACCCAATGTGTGCAATTTTAACACACTCTTAAATGGCCTCGTCATGGAAAATAAGATTCTCGAGGCAGAAAGATTATTCAAGATGCTGATCAAAGAGAGACTTTGTAAACCTAATGCATTTATGTATAATACTATGATTAAAGGACTATGCAAATTTGCAAAGAATGATACAGCCATTGCTTTGCTCAAGTTTATGGATGGAAGTGGTTGTAAACCTGATGTGGTCACATATAATACCATCATTAATAGTCTTTGCAAAGACAAAATGGTAGATGATGCTTTAAAGCTCTTCAAAGAGATGATTTTCCATAAAGGAATCCTACCTGATGTTGTCAGTTACAACTCTTTGATTCACGGTCTTTGTAACTTATGTCGTTGGGATGAGGTCTCTAATATGTTCAAAGAAATGGAAGACAAAAGGATTTTCCATGATGTTAAAACCTTTAACATATTAATAAATGCATATTGCAAGGAAGGTATGATCGAAGATGTTGAGGGTGTTATCAACTTAATGATCCAAAGAGGGACGGCTCCTGATGTAGTGACATACAGTTCACTTATTGATGGTTATTGTATGCGGGGTGAAATAAACAAAGCAAGGGAAGTTTTTTATTCGATGGGGTTTAAAGGCCTGGTCCCTGATGTCGTGACTTATAATAGTTTATTGAACGGGTATTGCAAAAAATTGATGATAGAAGAGGCCATACATCTGTCTCATGAAATGACTAAAAAAGGTATAAAAGCCAATGTGATCACTTATAACACCATGTTACAGGGATTGTTTCGAGTTGGACGTTGTAAAGATGCACGCGAACTCTTTATTGAGATGCAAACACACTACCAAATTCCAGACGAATGCACTTACAGAATAGTTTTGGAGGGTCTATGCAACAACAATTACGTGGACGAAGCACTCTCTTTGTTTCATTTGATGGATGACAGCAAGCTAAATTCAAATACGGTTGTATACATTATACTCATTGATGGTGCTTGTAAAAATGGGAAGCTTGATACTGCAAGGATTCTTTTCAATGACCTAATTGTTAAAGGTCTGCAACCTGATGTTAAGATTTATACTGTGATTATTAGTGGTTTTTGTCGGGAAGGTCTTATGGAGGAAGCCAAAAAATTGTTTCTTAAAATGCAAGAGAGTGGTTGTGAGCCAAATGGAGGGACTTACAACTTTCTTATTCGAGGGTTTCTGAAAACTCAAGAACATGATACAATTGAGATGCTTTTACAAGAAATGGTAGGAAGAGGTTTCTCACTTGATGCTTCAACTGCATCAATGTTACTTGATCGTATCAAAGCTAGATCCTTAGATGCTTCTTTGCTTAAGTTGATTGGTAAGCTTCCAAAGGAAGGAATGGATGTTCCTTGTTTTGCAGTGTAGATGGTGTTGGTGGATCATAAAACACCAAATATGATGTTACATTTTTTATAAACACCATTATTAAAACCAAATGTTGACGTGTCTTTGTACAAATTGATACTTCAACTTTGAGTTTATGCATTTTTAATTTATTGTTTGTATAATAATATCATATCTTCTTATCCTAATAAATAAGTAACTCAAAGCCACATGTCATCTCCTCATTCATTTGGACACATGTCATTTTCTCATGATTTTGAATTTCTTAAAAAAAATAAAATACTTTGTTCATTACTACTCCTTAATCATCGGTTACAATTGGCCGTTACAATTATATCTCCCCTAATTACGCTTTTATTAATACGAAACTGTCAATTAAATGTTTAACCCCAAATTTCGCCTTATTATTTCAAAAATTAAATTGCAATTGTGAATATATGTTAGGTATTTTTGTATTTTCCCAATGGTAAATCGAGATATTTTAAACATTAATTGCAAGAAATAGCAATGTACTTCAATTTATTTGTGTATTATAGCATTATCTATACTATACTATAAACCATATATAAATTACAACCCCTTTAAGCACATAGTCTTAATTTTTAAGACAGTACAAACCATTGATGCATGACTTTTTTGAGCGGCTGAAAATTTTGAAATCAACAATCTTAACACATTTGACTACTATGGGCGGGATTCCTTTTGAATTTGAATAAAATTGAAAACGGATTCACAACTCCATGTGTTCTTCTCTTACAATATCTCAACCATCCATATTCTCATCAACCAATCCAACAAAAAACACAAGATTGCCAGGGCGTCTTCTATCTTTCTCCTTATAACCCACAAGTAATCCATTAAAATCCCCCATAACTGCGATTCGTCTTTTTATCCTTCCGTTTTCATTTCCATCGATGAACCACCAAAAGCTTGAATCGAACAAACGCTGCAAAGAACCATGAACCACCAAAAGCTGTCAAAGGGGTTGAATCGTTAACCACAAGACGCCAATCTAAACCACAAACGTTGCCAAGAAGCTTGAATGTTGCACTACCAGACGCTGCCAATAGCCCCTCCATCGATGCACCACCAAACGCTACCAAAGGGCTTGAATCGTTGAACCAAGAGCCACGAATCTGAACCACCAAACGGTGCAAAGAAGCTTCAACGTTAACCACCAGTCGTTGCCATCGTAAATGTATTATAATTATCGTTGAACAACCATAATCGTGTACGGAATAGGTCTCTCTCATTCTCTCTCTCTCTATATATATATGAGAAAACCCCAGATCTGAAATCAGAAACGCACCATCTTGTACACCACCATCAAGAAACTCACTACTGTCACATCTTCCTCGATCTATGCAGACACCATCATCAAACCTCTCACAACCGCTGTGCTGCACAACCACCACTTGCGGCTGCTCTCATCGAATATGAGTAAGTATTTTGAAGATCTTAGTTTTTAAGTTTGATTGTGTTTAGATCTATGTATATGTGTATCTGTATATCCGGGTTTTGTAGATTTGTGTTTGTATATATCTATGTGTGCAGAGCTGGTTTGTTTGAATATTCATCTACTTCTCCTGCTTTGTCTTTCTGTGAATTTGGTATGTAGATCTAATATTTCTAATAAAAGGGCAAACTACGGTGGAGGTCGCCATTTAATATTTGTATTTTTATCTCCAGATCTTGGGTTTGTGGGACAGAGTTTGGAAGAGATGAGAGAAATGGTGAGATATTTTGGTTTGATATTTCGTTTGATTTCCATTTTAATAAATGTTCATCTTCTCCCCCTTTCATACCTGTTGGAAATTTGATTTTAAATCCCCTCAAGATGAAATATGATTTCAAATCACATGCATTAACGCAGATGGATAAAAGAGAATATGGTAACAAGGATGGGGGTTCAAATCACATGCTTTAAAAAGGTAACACATCTTCACTTTCTATTTCATTCCAAGTCTCTATCCCTCTCTGAAATCATTCAAAACTGTATCTCTGTAAACTCTGTTCTCTGAATCAGGAATTTTCGAAATCTTTCCCACAACCATATGCTCCCAACATCTATTAAAATTTATTTCTCAACTGTCCTCAGCCCTTATCTCCAGCAATGAATCGCCACTATGAACCCGATGCTCATTATCTTTGTCTTTTGAAGCCCTAGGCTACTGAGTTTGTGATCTTTTGGTTTAAAATCAGGTATATACCATCGTTTTCTTAACTGTTTGTGTTTTGAAACCCTAGATTCATTGACTTCGCAGCTTTTGGCCTGAAATCGACGCTAGATGACTGCAATTTGCAGATTCATTATTTTGATGCCCGTATTTGCAAATGTTTATATTGATCTATGTCTAACCTTTAATGCATCTTCTTTTTCTTGCAGGGGTGCCCTTGGTGAAGGCTCGTGGATTGTGGAGCCAAAGTAGGTCTTTATGTCTGAGTTGTTCAATGACAGCGGAGGTATGAAGAATGTTAAAATGATTTTCATATTGTGCTTATTCTTTGTAAATTGATGTTTATGTCTGAGTTGTTCAATAACACTCTGTTTTCCTTTGCCACTATTGTTACTACTGTTGTTACCAATAATGAACAGCAACGACCATCAAGCTTCCATCACCATGACCGAACCACCAACATAGATCAATGTTCTATCACAGTTTCGAGAAAAAGCAGAGATAACAGAGGGAAACAGAAAGAGCAGACGCAACATACTTACGTCCAATCACAGTTCGTCATCTTCTCCTTCAATATAGTTTTCTGGTAAAAAAAGCTCTTTTTTTTTTCAGATCCCTGAAGATCTAATTTGTTACAAAAATGGTTATATCTGAGTTTTTTATGAAGGAACATGATTTTACGTATGTCAGTAGGTTATAAGCTATTCCATGTTTGTATTAACCTTCATCTCCTTCAGATCTGAGAAAAACGAAGAAAGAAAGAGAAACTCAAATAGAGTGTGTTTGGTTCAAGATCTGTTCCAAATCTATCATTTTGGTTTGATGGTGTCTTTTTTGTTTGTTTTGTAGCAGGTTGTGAGTTGATTTAAAACTATGATAATTTTTAATATATTTTTCTTCTATGGTTTACAAATTAAAATATGGATGTATTTATCAAACAATATGGTGTTCGGATCTTTTTATTTGGAGCATATTTACTTAAATCCATAAATGTGTTATAAATATTTTACACTTGGTTGTATATAATTCATATTTACAACTGGTTTGATGTAAAAAAAACACCTGAAATAGACATCATATTTTTAAAGACCTTCGATATTGTCTAACATAGATGGGCTTTTGTATGTTATCCATGGGTTGAGTTGTTTTTCTTCTTCTTCTGCCGTAAGCAGTACTTTGGATGAATTTGTTTTCAGATTCAAGTGCAAAGATTGTGGGTTTGAGTTTTGCATTTGTTTTTTTTAGATTATGTCATTTTTTTCTTCTACTGCACATAAGGAATATATTATGTGGGTTTGTTTTTGCAGATTATGTATAAACAATTAGGTTTTTGAATTTTGCATTTGTATTTTACGCAATATTTGTACTTTTGTTTGTTTTTTAACTTTTAGTTTTATAGATTAGGGGTTGAGCCTAAAGAAGGCGTGTAGAGTTTATATTTGTATTTGTTTTGGAAGTTTCTACTTTATAGACAGTAGGTTGAGCTTAAAAGGTGTTGGATTGTGAGTTGTATGTTTTTTATAGCTTTAAATATTTTGCGGTTGATTTTTGTATTTGGAGGTGGTCGGTGGAGTTATGTGTTTATTATAAAAAGTTTAATGATTTTTTAAAGCTCTAAAAACCATTTTTATGTACCTTTGAAAGTTTTAATGGATTTCAGTATACTTAATTTACTTCAATTAAATATGCTCGAATATCTGTTTAACAATGATCTATTGTTTTGTTATATTAGAAATCAACATAAAATACAAGTTGTTTATGATTTTTATTTTACTATCTAAGTTAGAAGTTTTCTCAACATCAAATTATAATATTCCAAAATATATAAAGAGGCGAAAAGAAAAAATAGTCATTAAAAGTTAAATATGTGGTCTTAAACGATGATTTTGAAATTTAAATAATTAATTAAAAAAATACATTATTATATTAATTAAAAAATACATTATCTAAGTTAGAAGTTTTCTCAACATCAAATTATAATATTCCATCAGCCTCATGTTCTTTCGTATTGCAAGACACCAGCGTTTTAATCAAATCCCAACAAAACTGCACTGTTTCCTCTTTTTCCACTGGAGTACTAAACTTCTCTTTTTCCACTGGAGTACTAAACTTCTATCCTTTTTGAGGTGGCCGTCATCGGGGGTGCTTATCGAACAGCTAAAGGTCACCGGAGTGAGGTAGGGATGGGGGTGGGGGTTGGATTTTTTTTTTTTAATTCCCAAAATAATAATATCTTAAAAGAATAAAGAAAAATAAATTAAAAAGGGTATATTGGTCTTTTTACCTGCCTAAGGGACCAAGAGTGTAAGAAAATTGGTAGTTTAGGGACCCTCACCGTAGAAATCCAAAAGGATGACCAAGACTGAAAAACCGAGCAAACCACAGGGACCAAAATTGTAATTTACTCTAAAACTTATCATCAAAATAATACTTTCTATGCCGTTTTTATGATATTTTATGTTAAAGAAATTTATCATCAAAATAAAACTATTTATTAAAAAACCACTATTCACGACCGGAGATTCAAGAGTTCCCACAAAAAATTGCGAAGAATGTGTTGCACATCAAAACAAACGTAAAATTACAAATGTGTATATAAATTATATTTTTATTGGAATAAAATGTTTGATAGATAGGCTTTTTCTTATGTTTTAGAAAGAAAACTATTCGTTAAAGACAAATATTCATCAAAATGAAATTTATTTATTAAAACGACACTAACCCCCCCCCCCCCTCCCCTTCCACCGGCGGTAAACGTACTCGCTGCATCGCGCGGGTACGCACCTAGTACTTATATATATATATATATATATATATATATATATATATATATATATATATATATATATATATATATATATATATATAGAGTCCGTTTCAAGGAAGAACCAATATTTTCCTAGGAACCGTAGGAACTTTTTGACTGAAATTTTTTTTTCAAAAAAAAATGACATAATAAATCTAGTCGCTTATATTTAAGACTTTTTATCAAAAAAAATTTGAAAAATAATATGTATACACGAAATGTGCATATATGCATTTTTTTCGCACATGTGTATATGATCACGTTTCGTGCATATGTGCACATTTCGTGCATATATATTATTTTTTCAATTTTTTTTACAAAAGGTCTTAAATATATGCGATTAGGTGTATTATGTCATTTTTTTTGAAAAAAAATTTTCAGTAAAAAAGTTCCTATGGTTCCTAGGAAAATATTGGTTCCCATATGATATTTAGTCTATATATATATATATATATATATATATATATATATATATATATATATATATATATATATATATATATATATATATATATATATATATATATATATATATATATATATATATATATATATATATATATATTTCTATTACATTTCTATATTCTCAATTTTGTATGCTTTTGTTTAATTTTAAGATAATATGCATTTACTTTAAGTTAGTACAATGCTTGATGTTTAGATGTTCTTATTTAACATTTTTTTAATCAACCCGTGTAATACACGGGTCTCACAACTAGTATGTAATATTTGTTTATTGTGATGTTATATTGTATGTTCGATTGATATTAATTTATTATGTATATTAAATATATAATCTTTATGTTTCAAACTTATTTTTGGAGAGCCTTATATTTTTTATTTTTTATTTTAAATTTACTTTAAAGACTGTTTGATACTACGATAATTCGTCATACATGAGTGATTTATTTGTTTATAATTTTAATAAAAAGGTAGAATTTATTAAAAGCTAATAAATATGAGAGTTGTTATTGAAATTTTCTAAAAGTTAATAAATATGAGACATATTCATGAGAAATTCTAAAAATTAGGAAAAACCAATTCGACCAGACTATTTTCTTTTTTGATGTTAAAATAGCAATGGGTTGGAAAAGAACAATATATTGCATAAATTTTTATACCATATTTATCATTTTGAAATACTGTAATGGGTTGGGTTGGTCTAAACACTTACGGTCTCTCTTTTTATCATTTATTCAATACAAATACTTAGAAATTCTTATTTATTTTTCTCGGTAATCTCATCTGCCTTTATACTACGATTTTCCTTGTACCTTTGTCCCTCAATTTTCATGTATTTTGCAATTGCTTTCTTATATTTCCTAAACTCATATATAGTTTTCTTGGTATTAGGTTTGAAGTCACTCCATAGGAAGTATAGCATTAATAATTACGGGTCTACCACAAGTGAATATTAGTTGTTACTTTTTTATTTTTATCATCATTTCATCTTTGTTCATGTGCATATTTATAGGCAGACTAACATATTATTAAGAGTTTATTATTGTCATAAATTATCAAGAAACTATTTTGTTTCTTTACCAAAACAACGTTATCATAAAAAATACCATGAATTGGTTATTGATTATTAGTTTTTATTCACAACATACCATTAAAACCCATCAAAGTAATGGTATTTTGTGAAAGCACAATTTCAATCGCCTACCTTCTAATAGTACTTTTGCAACGTTTCAATTGACATCTGAGTACTTTCTAATAGCACTTTTTTAAAAACGTTTTGTGAAAAGTAGACCTGGCAAAATCGGCCACGACACGATAACTCGACACGAACACGACACGAAATAAGCGGGTTTGGGTTAAGGGTTTTGACCTGTTTAAGTAAACGGGTTGATACAATACGACACGAAAGTTAAACGGGTTGAGTTAGTGTCAATACTTTCAACTCGAAGATGACACGATGACCCGTTTATATATATATATATATATATATATATATATATATATATATATATATATATATATATAATATTTAAATATATTATAATAAGTATAAATAAATTTATGAAATGGTTTTGACTTCTTAGTGTTGCTGTTGCGTAATCCGATTTGGCCCAATTATAGAAATTAGTTTTGGGCTAAATAATAAGAAAATAAGTTTAACCTAGGACATCGTCTCTTCATTTTACGACAGTACGACTCTCAAGTGTCAATTTGACTTCCGATCTCACGCACTCACGCTCACTACTTAGGCGCTCACGAACTCAGCCTTACCTGTTTACACTTCCGATCTCAGGCAAGCGACGTCGTCGCCAGTCTTCCAATCTCAGGTCGTCGCCGGTCTTCCAATCTCAGGTTAGTTCCGATTACACTTCTACGATTTTTTAGAATTGATTATAGTAGAGCTTTGATTTGAATGTTAAGCGACATTTGGATAAGTAATTATTATATATTTGCCTCGTTGCTCGATTTGATTGTAAAGATGTAAAACATGGTACGATGCATGCCAAACTTGCAACATTGTCAAATGGTAAAAAGTTATGGTACAAGTTTAAAAAGATTGAGGATGTTACGTGTTTTTTTGCTAGTTTAAAATGATTACTAGATGTTTTGTAGTTCATGGACAGTGTGTTGTCCTCTTTCTTGAATACATTGGGTGTTGGAACGCTTATGAAAAAACAACTGACCACAAGGACATAAAGCAGGAATGGGGTATCTTGCGGTATAATTTCCATGTAGGATCCGATGCTTTTCTAAATGTAGTGCACATTGGTCCCTTTTCTTTTCTCTTTTCTGTTCACTGTCATCGTTTCCCTTTTTTGTTCTCGTGTCCCTTTTGTGTTCAGATTTCCCTTTTCTAAGTTTATGCCATTGTCTTTATTGCAGCTAGTTACCTATTATGGATGGTGATGCTCCTATTAACTTGTCTGGCGATGAAGGTGGTGATGAGGAGGTTGAAAGTGTTGCAAATAAGCCAGAAGTTCCATCAGATGCTAAAGCTACTAAAGCCTCTAAGAACACAGCACAAAGGAAACAGAAACCAATATTAATCGGTAACACTTTGAAACGCCAACGTAAACTAACTTCTCCCGTGTGGGAAGAATTTCAAATACTTGACCAATTAGATGCTAATGGAAAGCTCCAATGTCGATGCAACAAATGTGGGGTTACATACATTGCTGAAAGTCGACATGGAACAGGGAATATGCTTAGACATTCTAAGAGTTGCAAAGGAAACAATTATAATGATGTTAGCCAACTTCTTTTAAAAACTAGCACGAATGGTTCATTGGGAACTCGATCTTCCACTTATAACCATGAAGAGTTTCGTCAATTAGTAGCAATTGCAATTTCTAGACACAATCTTCCTCTTCAATTTGTTGAATATGAAGGTATTAGGAATTGTTTTGCTTACTTGAATTCTGAAGTCAAGACCATTGCTAGAAACACCATAAAGGGTGACATTTTTAACATGTATAAAATTGAAAAATCTAAGCTTATTGATGCGTTGCAACTTGTTCCTGGTAGAATAGCATTAACATCTGATTGTTGGACTTCTGTGACTATCGATGGATATATTTCATTGACTGCTCACTTTGTTGATCAAAATTGGTGTTTGCAAAAAAAGGTTCTTGCTTTTACTATCATGCCTCCTCCCCATACCGGTGCTGCATTAGCTGAAAAAATCTATGGCTTGCTAAAAGAATGGGGAATTCATAATAAAGTGGTATCTATAACTTTAGACAATGCATCTTCAAATGATTCTATGGTTGATGCTTTGAAGTTTGATTTGAATTTATTGTGTAATGGTGATTATTTCCATGTTCGTTGTTGCACTCATATTCTTAACTTGATAGTGCAAGATGGTTTAAAAGCATTAGATGAAGGTGTCAAAAAGGTGAGAGAATGTGTGAAGTATTGCAAAGGTTCTCAAAACAGGAGGACCTCATTTTCATGGGCCGTTCAACATGTTGGCCTTGAGTCTACTAGAGGGTTGAGACAAGATGTCTCTACTCGTTGGAATTCTACATATCTCATGCTAGATAGTGCTTTGTTTTACAAAAAAGCACTTCTTCATTTGGCAAAGACGGATGCTAATTTTGTTCATTGTCCTAATTCTCAAGAGTGGGCCAAGATTGAAAAAATTAGTAAGTTTTTGCAAGTTTACCATGAAGTGACCTTAGCCTTCTCGGGTTCAAAGTATCCAACATCAAATCTTTACTTTCCTAATGTTCTCAAGGTACGATTGCTTTTGAAAGAGGAGATGGAAAGTAATGATGAATTTATTAAGAGCATGGCAACAAAAATGCACTTGAAATTTGACAAGTATTGGTGTGAATTTAATACTATCATGGGTATAGCGGTTATTTTTTATCCCCGTTACAAGTTTCAAGTCATCGATTGGGCTTTCAAAAAAGTTTATGGCTCATCTTCCGATATTGAGTTGGAATTGTTTAAGAAAAAATTGTTTTCATTATTTGATGAGTATGTATCGATTAATGACAAGTCCAAGGCAAGTGAAAGCTCATTTCATTCTACTAAAGTTGATAATAACACGTCCATCACCAAGTTATGACATTAACCCTATATTATATATGAAAATTGTTTTAAGTAAATTACAATCTTTTTTTTTTTTTTTTTTTTTTTTTGATAAATTCTAATCTAAAATTACCAACTTGCTCATCTACATTTTCACCAAACACAAACATACACTACTTAATTCAGTCAATACCTTCAACATTTGACTGACTGCCGAAAATTCTTTTCATCATAGGTAAGTTATAAAGACCCCTAGTTGGATCCGCACGGACTCTTTGTGTTGGATATGAGTTGACTCACTGAGTTGATAAATCAAATTATTCATTTGGAACCGAATTATAGCTCTAGAAAGCTTTTATTTAACATAAGTTTGAAGTATTCTTTTCACACGAATAATAAATAATAATAACCACCTAAATTCTCAACACAAGCAACGATTACAAAAATTTTCAACTACGGTGACATAAATGCAAAGGCCATTTGTGTTTGTTGGACATGACACACATAGGGGGTGTTTGTTTTTGTTCAAAAAGACTTTTTCGATCAAAACGTCTGCGGGCGGATAGACGTTTATCAAAAAGATTGTTTGTTTTCTTGAAGGCAAAAAAAAAGTCTTTTCCAGGTCTTTTCCCAAAAGATATAATTTTTATCTTTTTGCCTCTTTTTGGAACTTCGTTCGTAACTTTTCTTCCAGCTCTCCCGTCTCTCCTTTTTTCTCTCAACACCTGACTATTGAGAAAAAAACATTAGCCTCCGTCTTCATTACTCCACAAACAATTTTTTTTATAAAGAACAAATACATAGAAAGACTTTTGGTCCACATTTTCTTTCGCAAATATGAAAAAAAGACAAAAGACATTTTACATCTTCAAAAACAAACACCACCATAGTGTGTCATGCATTGGATTGAGACTCTCAATGGGACAAAAATTGAGGTTGGTCACGTACTAGCTCACGGTCTCCTGTACTTGCAAAAGACGTGAATACCCTCCTCATCCTCATCATCGAAAATAGCCATATAAAGCTTTTGCAGTCCCATGTGGCATAATAATAAACGCAACCTAACCAAAATTATTACCGATAAATGCCCCTAGGTCATCCCAAGGCCGTTTCTCGAACGACTTACCGATGACACTTCGTTTTTCGATTATCGACCCGTCCTTACTTTCATATTCGGGAAAGTAATCAAGAAATGTTTTGTCCCCAAGCTCGTTTACTCCATTGAAGAGGAACTTCTTCACCACATCCTACGTATCAATTGGCATTAAAAGAAAGAAAGCTTAAAATAGTCCTTAGAAAAGAGATGAGGTTGCTCGAGTTGAGATAGAGTTTGACCTCAAAAGTCAAAGAAGACCGATACCTTTGCAAGACTCTCTCCGATTAATCGTTTGAGAACATGGAAACCTGGATCCTGATTGTAGCAACAAGGACATTATAAGAAACTTAAGGTTGTAAGTGTTACGCTTGCATTTGTTAAATGAGACACTACTGACTAGCTTTCTAGGGCTATTTTCGGTGATGAGAATAAGAAGGGCATTCACGTCCTTTTACACAAACTTGAGATCAAGAGTGAGTCTCTGTCCCACACCTATTTTGGTGGGACAAAAATATAGCAATTTTGTCCCATTGACATTGGTCCTAGACAAACCAAATGCACGTCAAAACAGGACAAATTTGGTTGCACGGCATGCATTGGATTTGGACCGATGTCAATGAGACAATAATCAGAATTTTTGTCTCACGCAAAAAGGTGGGGCATAGACCCGCTCTCGATCTCTCGTTTGTGAAAAAGACGTGAATGCCCTCTTCATCCTCATCATCGAAAATATTTCTAGAAATATTATCCGTGTAACACACAATGAGGTTAAATGTAGTCCCATCCATGAAGATAGCATTTTGTGCCTTATCTAACATTTCATAGCCATAATAAACAAAATATATGCTTCGAAATAAAAATATAAAAAAGACACACCTTTTGGGCTCTCCAAGTTAGATACCGATGTTGCGCCTCAAGATTCAAGCTTATTTGAGAATAATCGGTTTCCTCAATTGCATGATCCATCAAATTGAGCCACGCCTGCCAATTTATAGTAATAAATTAAAAATTCAAAAAACAATAGCAAACGAAATATTGCGGTTTCTATCATTCATACCATGGCATAAAACACATACACACACACACACTTGGTGGATACCTTGTAGTAGTCTTTGAAAGCGGAAAACAAGATATTGTGGTTTTCATGGCTTGAAGAAAACTTGGTCCATATGACAATTGGTGAAAAGAATTTCAACGACTCACTAGTGAGTTTTCCTCCCCATGGCAAAATCTGCATGCAATCTGATAATTTTAAGGGCCCACTTGTTACCCACAACAAGACAGGACAGAACAGGTTGTACTGCATTTGACATGCATTGGACTTACACTCATGTCAATAAGACATAAAGTGTAACTTTTTGTCCTACCCAAAAAGGTAAAAACAAGGTGGGACAGTGGCTCGCTTTATCTCTCCTATGTGCAAAAGACGTAAATGCCCTCCTCAATGTAACAGTTAGGTGTCAACATACCTCGGCATACTTGAGGCCAAGAGGAATCAAGTTTTTATAATACTTCTCCTTGTAATGTGTTTCATTGATGACATCATGCAACGGATTGAGGTCCCTATGTTTTGGATAGTGTGAGAATCAAAAATAATTACAAAAATGCCACCGTGTTGTTTTTTGATTTTCAGCCATTGATAACATGCTGGTTCGTACCTTTCTTCAATTTGAGGCGTGAATGTTGTATTTAAGGGAAAACGTATATTAACGTGCAAAAAAGGGTAAAAATGTAATTATGTTTTGATAAATTTTTAGAATAGAGACTTACAATACAACTATATTTGTGTTGGCTGAGGTGAAAAAATTGGCACAAAAGATTGGGAGGTCAAATTCGGCTTCTGGGAAGACAGCAAAATCTAGCACCTTCATGCGGATTATTGGACTCAGATCAGTAAAAATAATTGATAATAAAGATTGAATTATTAGTCAGGGGCACTTTAGTAATTTAGAATTTACCTGCATACCATCACTTGTTTCGATAAAAAGGCTACGAAGAAGCCTGATCTTGGGAGCTTGAAAGGAACACATTTTAAGCTCTGTTTTTCCATCTATTGCCTTCAAGGTGCTGAAATCGTCCTGTTAACTTAAAAGGTAAATGCAAGAAATAGCAATGTACTTTCATTTATTTGTGTATTATAGCATCCTACTTTCATTGCTTCCGATTACAACATTGTACTTCCAACTTATTAGTTATTCCTATCACGACATTGTACTTAAAAAATCTACCCAATTATAGCAGTGTACTTTCAATTTTTATTTTTCTAAGGATGTTATGATCAACAAATTCAATGAAAGTACATTGCTATTTCTTGATTTCAACATTATGAAAATAAGGTGTTGGCTCCATTTTTCACCAAATCTTTTGAGGAGCATAGACACTATGTAATTCTAATATCATAGAGCAAGTAAATTTTACATGGACATTAAGTGTTTGATGAAATGCCTCAATGAAAACGGTATTTTTGCTGATAATGCTATTGAACATACGGTACTTTTGATGCCATTATTTATTTTATGGTAATGTTTTTACTTCAGGGGGTGCATATATTATAACATGTAAATATTTGCACACATATGTTCTGTATACATGACACTTGACTTTTAAGTACCAAAAACAACTGAAAATCACACCAAAACAGGCTTTTTTACACTGCAAAACTAATTTTAATATCTTTAACACTATGTTATTGAAGTATAACCTAAACTTAAGCACCAAAAGCAAATGATAAGTGGATGAAATAGACCCTGCAACAGTGGTGAATTTTTAATTTGATTTATTGTTCATAGAGTCCAAACTCCAAAGTAGAATATTTGTTTTCCTCAATATATAATTACTCTTTTGTTCAAATCAGGATTTAAAGAAAAACCTAACTCGTTTAATCATAAAATTCAAAAGAAATATATCCTTCCGAAGATGGTGACGAAAAATTAGCATTATATCCTCGTTCAGTGATTATTATCCTACCAATTAAAAACCAGTAAAAAACTACAATTGCAATTATTAACAGCGTTTAATTCGCTCGTCTCGGATTGGAACAAAAATGATAATTACCTGCAACGAAGAAGGAATCAAGTCTGAAGTTGAGAGTTTGGTTTCATCTAAAGCGTATTGAATGAATTTTTTGTAGGAAAAGGATGATGCGACTTTCATTGAACAAGAGCATCTCGTAATTTTGGTCCTCGACGACAAAGGATGCGGTTTAATGGCTGCTGAGATGATACTGGTCGACGATAAGGACTCCATTGTTGAAGGAGTGTGTAAAATAAAAGCTTAAAAGTTGGAAGATATATTAGCGACTGGATCTCCATGAAAGGTCGGTGGCCGTCGTCATATTTGTGCAGTGTTGGTTGTGTGTGGACAGCAAGCAGGAAACCAGGGAGGTAGCAGCACTTCTTTCAAGTTTCGTGAATCGTGACGTGTTGCCTGTTTTGTCCGTTAGATATTTTTTTGCTTTTTGCTTTTTTCGAGAAAGGACCAAAGAAGCAAGACGATATCTTCGAATTTTTTTTCCATTTTTTTAATACATAAAAAAAATATTGAGTAAATTACAGTTTTGGTCCCCGAGTTTTAACATTTTTTTCACTTTTAGTCTAACTTTTGAAATTTTATGCTAAAGGTCCTTAAGGTTGCATAAAGTTTACAATGGTGGTCCCTTGCGCTGTTACTGTGTATTTCTCTCATTAATAGATCACATGTGCCCCTCACGTGGGGGCAATTTCGTTATTCTCTTTGGCATGTTACGACTTATTTATAGCGGGAGTCTTCGTCATCTGCTATTCTCATGTAATCCAAACTGAATCCTACCTAAATCTTCTTCTACTCAGTGGCAGTCAACAAAGCAAGGTCTCGAGAATGGTGGTTTGTATCTGTGGTACGCAAGCGACGATATGTACGTCCTGGACGAACCAGAATCCTGGTCGTCGGTTCTGGAGGTGTACTCGTTGTGGTTTCGTGGGGTGCTCCAAATCCCCCATGTGTCACACGTCTATGATGATCATATCAGGCTTGTTGCAGGCTAAGAGGAAACTATTGGAGGAGATTTCTATACTTGAAGGTGACCTAGAAGCTGCGCAAAAGTACAAAATTGCATTGGTTGTTTCATGGATGTTTTTCATCTGCTTCGGCATGTTTACGATATTTGGGTAATAATAGGGTTGGGTTAGTAGGTTTTTGGTATATAGATGTTAGTGTTGGTGGTCGTAGGTTGTGGGTTTGTTATATTTTGGGTATTATATTAGTTGTTTGTTGAAAAGGGCCGATATATGGTTGGTTAACGAAAATTTGTGTCAAAGTATGTTATCTCGTGTATTTTGGTTTGTTGTCTACGGTCTTTTTCCACACAAAATGGAATCAAATTGACTTTTGTGTAATCTCCATATATTTGCTCCATGTAATTTACTTATGAACCTGTCTTCAATGTCAATTTGCATATACATTATGTTGGTGGTACCATTAATCATGGTTTTTAGGTTGTATACATTACTTACCATAAATGTTAACATCATGATTAGATTCGCATGTGTACATTCTTGAATATGCTACAACTGGGTACACAGACATGTCCATGTGTATGTGATCAACAACATTGTATACATCAAATATAGATCATAATTGTTACCAGATGGTACAAACATATCAATATTAAATTAGACTTGTCTTATGATGGTACAAATATCCAAAGCATACATAACATGAAAACATAAAATTGTTTAAATGGTACAAACACATCAACTTGACTCATTGAGTTACACCTATCCCCATGGCATACCACCAACATTTGTTACTTACTGCTCTTAATTTCCTCTTCCTCCTAATCTCCCTCCACCCCTGCCTGCTGCACCTGGTCTCCTACATTCACCACTGTTTGGTCCTCTAATTCCCCCTTGGGTACCCGCTGCACCTCTTCCCATACTGACTCCAAGTGAAGAACTTCATGCATAAGTCCTAACACCCCCTTGTCATTTGCAAGATCTAGTATTGGGACCCAGATTATTGCACTTGCTACATATGATAGTGATTTATTTGCGACTTAATTTTATTCCATTGGATCCTGCTTGACTACTTTAGGACCAGCTTCATCTACATCTCTTCACCTCTTCACCTTTGGCCTATCAACCTGTGAGTTATGAATTTATGGTAAGAACTCAATCAACGGGTGTCCATATAAGCATACTAACAACAGTTATGACTTACCTGCACATGATGTTTAGGTGGAAGTATAGTGGTAGTGCTTTCAGATGTAGGTCACATATATGACCTATTGATAGGATCAATTGTACAATTGTACATTTTCCTCCATGTTTCTAACATATAACACGGGTGAACTAACTCCTCAGGTTGATGCACTTCCTCACCGTTTTCCGCCTGGTCCCATAGTGCAGCAATAACATGTTTGCATGTGATTACGGACACTTCCCAATTTCTACAGGTACACTGTAACGTCCCTTTCTCAAACCATAATTTAATACAGTTTATATTACAAAATATTTTACACCGTGTGACTATCAAAAAGTCACTTATTTTTTTTTACAAACTTATTCTCAAGGGGTAATTACATACTAAACTCAAAAGCCATAATTTAAACTTATCTGTATTATACACATAGGTCCCAACTCCAGCTCCTGCTCATCTCACCTAAGTACATAGCAATTTTTAAAAAAATACGTAAGACATAAAGTCTCGTGAGTAATATGGGTTTTAGACCCAAAACTTTTCTGCTCAAAACTTGAAATATTAACAAGTAAATTACTTAAAACTTTTTTTATAACAAATCTCAAAATTTGCTTTTCTTCTCTATTTTCAAATCTCAAAATGCTTTCTTTCTCAAAAACTGCTTTCTTTCTCATTTCCTTGTGACCAACTGAAACTCATGAATTAGTTTAATTTAATTCATTCTACTAACTCCCCTCCGCGGGACAGAACAGATCCACCCGCAAGGTTATGCTGTCTCTGTCTCCCCTTCGTGACTTGGAACAGATCCAAGCACAATGTAATGACCCAAAAATCTCGAATTTATATTCGAGAAAATACGTAAAGAAAAAACCAAAAATATTTTGAAAGTTTTAAAATAAATTACTTAGAAATGTGGTAAAATACCAAAATTTTGGAAAAAAAATGATGAGAAAAGGGCAAAATGGTCATTTGACATCCAAATGACTTTTAAGTAATGAAAATATGATTTTTTTGAGTTAATATGTAATGAAATAAAAAAATTTGACACCAAAAAAATGGTGATAAGTAATTGAAAGTTAATTCTAGTAAAAGAGGGTAATTTGGTTACTTTTACCATGAGAAGGGTAATTTGGTCATTTGACCATATACAAGAATTATTATAAAAGTATAATTCTAGTTTGGACCAAAAATGTAAGAATTCTAGCTTTATATGGCCAAATTTAATATTTGTGTCAAAAGTCCAAGGAATGAAAGTTCAGGGACTAAAACTGTAAATATGGAAAATAGAAAAATGAGAAAATATATCATTAATCCTCATAAATTCAGAAGAGTCTAGAGAGAACGAGAGATAGAGTCGGAGAACACGAGAGAGAGCTCGGGAGGAGAAGGAGCTTTGATTATCTTACAAGAAATTGAAGATATCACTTGGAAATTGTGATTTTCAAGCTTCAAGAGGTAAGGTTTCTTTGTTTTAAGCTTAAAATCTTGAACAAGAGTTGAACCTTAACTTCTGATTTTCAAGAGATTATAGTTCCAACGAACTCATCTTGCTCAAAATCATCCATTTAACATGTTCTAGTAGTTGAATATGTTGAAAATCAAGAAATGGTGATTTTTGCTCAAGAACCCTAAGGCACGGGTTCGTATGTTTAGGTGGTTTTGATGAATCTAATGTGTTAGAAAAAGTGAAAGAAACATGTAGTAGTTATTAATTCAAAGAAATTGAAGCTTTGATACAAAGATGATGAAATGGGTTTTTAGCTCATGAACCCTAGAAATGGGTTTATGAGTTGGGACTGATTTCAAATGATTCTAATGATTTTGTTAAGCCAAAAATGTCATAAGTGAAGTAAGAAATCAGTTTCAAGCCTTAAATTTCCATAAAACGATTTTTGGTGAAAAATGGTGTTTTCGGAAGAATTTTCCAGATTTTAAAGAAGGTTTGATGATTTTTGAAATTTAAAAACTAAGTGTAAGTTGATATTTAGGGCCAAGATATGACCCTAAACCAATTAAGTCAAGTATTAAGAACATATTTTAAAATCATCAAAGTATGTTGCTATTGTTGAAAAATTGGAATTTTGTTCAAAAGCCTTAGAAATCAATTTTAAATGATCAAATTAATTCTAAGGGGTTTTAATGAATTCCATATGTGGCAATTGTTGAAATAAATCAGTAGAAATGTTTAATATTGGACAATTTCGGTTTTTGAATCAAAAATGCAAAAACGGGAATGTTTGAAAAATAATTGAAATCCATGATTTTTATGGTTAAAAACTTGAAGTAAATGAATGGTTTTGGTCTTGGAACAAACCTTATTGATTAAGACGTGAATTGAGGGCTTAATAAGGGAAAATGGTAATTTGTAGCATAAAAATGAAGCATCTGGTCGCACCAGACGAGATCGGGTCGCGATCCCCCTTAGGATCGGGTCGCGATCCCGTGCCTGGGAAAAACAGACCAAGTTTCTCCTGCTCTCTGTTAAGGGTAAGCTAAGGCTTGGTTCATTTTTGAAACTTGATGCTACACTTGTCCAATTGACCCTAAATTTTAAACATAGGTCTATTATGGACCAAAACTTCATGGAAAATTGTCGGAATTGAAATACGACCCCTCGAAGGCACTGTAGCAAAATACGTATAAAATACGATTTAACTAAAGTTGGTCATTTAAAAGTTATAGACTTGTTATGACCCAAGATAGTATTATAAGGACTCTAATGAGTTATAGAATCAGTTAGCATGAATGTTAATGTATAACATGTTAATTATAGGTTCATGCCAAGTGATTATTTAATCACAAAAGAGTATAAATACAATGAACGTGTAGCCAATCCACTAGCAATACATGAGGTGAGTACATGCAGTATTTTTACCCATTCTGGGGTACATGGCAAGTAAGTATTTTCAAGATTTCTTATAAAATTTCTATATGTGAAATTATATGCAAGAGTATTAGTTCTAACTTGTTTGTGAAAGTATAATATTATATTTGAAGTGTGTTTTGGTCTATGAACCAATTATGTGAAAGTATGTTTTGGTCTATGAACCAATTATGTGAAAGTATATTTTGAATACAAGTTATACATGTTTGAGAGTATGGATAGGCGTATAGCCATAAAATGTTCAAGAAGTATGTTTTGGTTACAAATTGTATATATTTTCAAGTATGAAAGGGCGTATAGCCACAAGATGTTTGGAAAGTATGTTTTGGCATTAAGCCTAAAATGTTATAAAGATATGTTTTAAACATATGTTTATGTGAAGCGAAAGTTATGTATTTGGCATCTAGCCATAAAGACATAAAGTGATGTAGTTTGGCACCTAGCCACAAGTTTTATATATATGAGAAATGTTCAAGCAAGCAGCAAGTATTTTGTATGACTGGTAATTGTAGCAAGCAGTGTTAGTAAGGGAACTATGTTCCAACCTACCCGGGTTAGGTAAGGGGTCTACTGGGGAAAAATTCCCATCGCGAAGTAGATTGCCTCAGCACTTCTATGGTGAGGATTGATCCGTTCTTTCTAGCCATAGAGACTTGGGGTATCACTTATAGTGATTAAAGCCCTAAGTATAAAAATCCAGCAAGCTTATAAAACCAGTCAAAGAAAGTAAGAAAGATGCTATTTTCGTAAAGTATGTCATAGAATGATTTTTGAGAAGTAAAGAGTTATATTATGTTGCTATTATAAAGTTTTGAAAGAAGATACTTATGCAAGGTATGATATGTAATAATTTTGAAAAGAATAAAGAGCTATGTTATGATAATATTTTAAAACTTTGAAAGATGTTTTATGTTATAAGTTTTATAAAAAGGTTGGAAAAGAAATTAAAAGTTTGAGTCTAAAACTCATGTAACTCACGAGACATTATTGTCTTACGTATTTTATGTTTTGCCATGTATTCCAGGTCAAATTAAGTTGCTATCAATGGGATGAAGTTTAGCTGGAGTGGAGATTAAGTTAGCTCCTATATTGGACTCAAGGTTAAATCATTTCTTGCTTACTATGGTTAGCTTGATATGAATTTGTACACCCACTGTTTTAAGCATTTAAATTATCGGTTTTTGATAAACCGTATTTTTGTATTCATGTATTTATACGAAAAACCATAGTATTTGAAAACAGTAAAAATGGGGTGTCTCACACAAGGTTATGCTATGCTAGACAACTACTTCGCGACGGGAGGTACCACCCCAGTAGTGTCTTCAGATCTCCCGATTATGTGGGTGATCCTAGTCCGGACAACTGACTATCATTACTTTCTTTGCTTTAGTTCTTATCTCATTACTTTCTTCATTTCATCTCAAATTGGTCAAATATGGACACAATTTCAAAACAAGCTCAAACTTTAACTCTTTGACTCATACTCTCGAAAATCACTTTGAAACTGATTTCAATATCTTTAGCTCTCATATGGAGCTTCTTTCAAAATAACTTTACAAACTACACTGCTTTAAAATCTGCTTAAAAACACTTAGCTCTTGTGTAGAGCTACTTTTTAAAACTGTTTCCAAGCTTTAATATTTAAAAGTATTTGGAAATCTTATTTTCTGAAAATATCATTTTTGCTATGTACAAAAAGTCCACATATACTCACCTTGGTTCTGCTATGGATTACTAAGCTTCTCGTACACCTTTTCCTTTTCCGTGCTCAACAGTGTTTGAAGCACCACCTATACAAGTATCATATATATTTACTTAATTAATAAATACATACCACAACTGACTCTACAGTTCTAAGGTCTCATATGGTACAACTTCAGGTCATAACAAGTGTATGACCCTTAATAACTCATTTTACAATTTTCCCGAAATACGCGTATTTTACTACAGTACCCTCGGGAGGTCGTATTTCGGTTTCGAAAACTTTCCATGAAGTTTTAGGCCATAATAGACCTATGTTTAAAATTTGAGGTCAAACGGACAAGTTTAGGACTAAATCTCAAAATCCAATTTCACTTGGCAGGAGACTCTCTGCAAAAACTGCATTTTGGACATGGCGCGAAGTCGCGTCGCGATCTATAGTATGTTGCTATATTTGACGATTTTCCAAACTGCAGTTTCACTATTCACTCCATTAAGCTCTTACTACTTGACTTAATCAGTTTAGGGTCATTTCCAGGCCCTAAATACCAGCTTACACTTGATTTTAAACTACAAAATCATCAAACCTTCTTCATAAACTTAAAAATTCTTCCGAAATCACCATTTTTCACTAAAAATCATTTTATTGAATTTTCAAGCTTGTGAACTGATTTCTTACTTCATTTATGACATATGTGACTTAACAAAACCACAAAAACCATATGAAATCAGTTTCAACTCATGAACCCATTTCTAGGGTTCTTAAGCTAAAAACCCATTTCACCACTCTTGCTTCAAAGCTTCAATTCCATTGAATTACTTGTTAATACAAGTTTCTTTCATCATTTCTAACCTATTAGACTCATCAAAATCACTTGTTCATCCAAACCCTTGGCTTAATGTTCTTGAACCAAAATCATCATTTTCTTGTAATTCAACATATTCATCCCTAAATATGTTAAATTGATGATTTTAAGCAAGATGATTTCATTAGAATCATGATTTCTGGAAAATCAGAAATCAAAACATAATTCCCGTTCAAGGTTTGGAGCTTAGAACTTGGAGATCTTACCTTTTAGAGCTTGGAATCACCAATTCCAAGTGTTTTCCTTTGATTCATTTGCAGAACTCCTAAGCTTCTTGTTCTTCCCGTGCTCTCTCGCTCTCTCCCGACTCTTCTACTCCCTCCTGGAGAATGAGAGCTGGATAACTCTCATATATATATATATATATATATATATATATATATATATATATATATATATATATATATATATATATATATATATATATATATATATATATATATATATATTTAATTTTTTATAAAATATTTACACTTTAGTCCCTAAATTTCTTCCTTTGTTCAAAATTAGTCCCAAGGCTCCTATCTTTGCAAATCATGTCCCATTAACTAACAACTTAACATTTTCTTGACATTTTGGTCATTTCCATTTTTTGGTCAAATTTCACTATCCACGCGGTAAAATTCCACATTTTACATAAACTTTTATTTCTTACATTCTTATTTCACAAACTACATATTATTTTACATAATGGTCTTATAACATGACAAAATATCATTTTACCCTTTTTACAACTTTTTGCGGGTTCTTACAGTCACCCCTCCTTAAGCGGATTCCGTCCTCGGAATCTTTTCGTAATCCATGAAATCTGGATATCTTCTCTTCATTTCTTCTAATGTCTCCCAAGTTAGGTTTGGCCCTAATGGATGCTTCCACTTGACTAGTACAATGTCAACTTCCTTATTCCTTAGCTTCTTGGTCTGCATTTCTAGGATTGCTTCAGGTTCTTGAATCAATCTATTAGGAGTCTCCACTTTTAAGTCTGTATACGGTATAACCAACTCTTCCTTTCTAAAATACTTCTTCAGGTAGCATACATGAAAGGTATCATGTATTCTGCTAAGTTCTGGTGGTAATTCCAACTTGAATGCATGCAATCCAACTCTCTTCAGAATCCTAAAAGGTCCGATGTATCTTGGACTCAGCTTTCCTCTTTTGCCAAATCTGACTACACCCTTCCATGGCGACACTTTTATCATCACTAAATCACCTTCTTGTAAATAATATGGTCTTTTCTTCAGATTCGAGTAACTCTTCTGTCGGTCTTGTGCTGCTTTCATATTGGCTTGAATCACTCCAATCTTTTCATTGGTCACTTTAACAATATCTGGTCCGGTAAGCTTAGTCTCACCCGCCTCTAACCAGCATAGAGGAGTCCTGCATTTTCTACCATATAATGCCTCAAAAGGTGGCATTTTAATGCTAGAATGGTAACTGTTGTTATATGCAAACTCCACTAGTGGCAAGTGTTCGTCCCAACTACCTCCAAAATCCATTACACATGATCGTAACATGTCTTCTACTGTCTGAATTGTTTGCTCACTCTGACCATCTGTTTGTGGATGATACGCTGTGCTTAGCTGAATTTTCGTCCCCATTTTATCTTGTAAAGCTCTCCAAAAGTTGGAAGTAAATCTTGGATCTCTATCTGACACGATGGACAACGGTGCACCATATCGTCTTAACACTTCATCTATGTACAACTGGGCTAACTTCTCTAATGGAGTAGTTTCTCTTATGGCTAAAAACAGTGCACTCTTGGTTAACCGGTCCACTATAACCCATATACAATCACAACCTCTTCTCGTTCTTGGTAACCCCATAATAAAGTCCATGGTTACATCTTCCCACTTTCCTGCTGGAATGTGCAATGACTAAGCATCTCCATGCGGGACTTGATGTTCCGCCTTGACTTGAGCACAAATGACACATTTTGATATGTATTTAGCTATCCTCTTCTTCATTCCAGGCCACCAATACTGTCTCTTAAGATCTTGATAAGTCTTAGTACTCCCTGTATGTATAGAATACTTAGACTTATGCGACTCTTCTAAAATCAACTTTCTCAAACCCCCTGCTTTCGGTACCCAAATACGATTTCTGAAAGTCTTCAACCCTTGACTGTTTGTTTCAAACTGCATGTCTTTTCCTAGTTTCTCATCTTTTAAAGCTCCGCTCTCTTCCACTTTTTGTTGGGCTGCTTTAATCTGTTCTATAATGCTAGACACTAGTTCTATTCGCATCGATATTGCCTTGATTATTTTCTCAGGAACTTTTCTACTCAATGCATCTGCTACTACATTTGCTTTACCTGGATGGTATACAATCTCGCAATCATAGTCACTGATCAACTCTAGCCATCTTCTATGTCTCATGTTCAACTCTTTTTGAGAGAACACATACTGTAAACTCTTGTGATCAGTAAATAGTTTGCACTTTGTACCATACAGGTAATGTCTCCAAAATTTTAAGGCAAATACAATCGCTGCAAGCTCTAAATCATGAGTAGTATACTTTGTTTCTGGATCTTTCAACTGTCTGGAAGCATATGCTATAACCTTCCCCCTTTGCATCAATACACAGCCAAGCCCCCGATGCGAGGCATCGCTGTATACTTCAAAATCTTCTGTCCTATCTGGTAATGTAAGGACAGGCGCATTACACAACTTCTCTTTCAATGTAACAAAAGCTTTTTCTTGTTCTTCTTGCCATCTGAATTTCTCTTCTTTTCGAGTTAATCGTGTAAGTGGCACAGCTATCTGGGAGAAATCTTGAATAAATCTCCGATAATATCCGGCAAGTCCAAGAAAACTTCTAACTTCAATTGGCGTTTTGGGAGGTTCCCATTTCATTACTGCTTCAACTTTTGACGGATCAACCTTTATACCTTGGATAGAAACAACATGCCCAAGGAACTGCACCTCTCGCATCCAAAACTCACACTTGGAGAACTTTGCATACAGCTGTTCTCGCTTCAGAGTTTCAAGCACTATCCGCAGGTGGCTCGCATGCTCTTCTCTATTCTTTGAATATATAAGGATGTCATCGATGAATACTATAACAAATCGGTCTAAGAATGGTTTACAGACCCGATTCATTAAGTCCATAAAAACCGCTGGCACATTAGTAAGACCGAATGGCATCACTAAGAACTCGTAATGCCCGTATCGAGTACGGAATGCTGTCTTCTATACGTGACTCTCTTTCACCCTAACTTGGTGATAACCGAATCTTAGATCAATCTTTGAAAAGTAATCTGCACCTTGCAACTGATCAAATAAGTCGTCTATTCTGGGCAACGGGTAACGGTTATTGATAGTAATTTTGTTCAGTTCCCGGTAATCAATGCACATACGCATTGACCCATCTTTCTTCTTTACAAGCAGGACTGGAGCACCCCACGGAGAAGAACTAGGTCTAATAAAACCTTTATCAAGTAACTCCTGCAACTGGGACATTAATTCCTGCATTTCTGTCGGTGCTAAACGGTACGGTGCTCGTGCTATTGGGGAAGCTCCTGGGACAAGATCTATCCGGAACTCAACTTGCCTTTCCGGTGGCAATCCAGGTAACTCGTCTGGGAAAACTTCTGGAAATTCTCTCACTACTTCAATGTCTTTATAAGTCTGCTTTACTTTATCTTCAGTCATCACATATGCCAGGAAAGATACACACCCTTTCCTGATACATCTTCGGGCTTTTGCCACACTAATAAGACTCGACACATGCTTTCTTCTTTCTCCATATACATATACTTTAGCTCCTAGGGTTTTAACAGACACCCTCTTCTGCCCACATGCTATCTTTGCGTCATTGGCACCAAGCCAATCCATCCCAATTATCACATCAAAAGACTTAATTCCAATGGGAAGAAGTTTAAGTCGAAACTTCTTGCCATTGATATCAAGTTTGCAATCCCGATACATATACTGAACTTCAACAAACTTCCCATCTGCTACTTCGACTTCAAAGATCATGTCTAGCAACTCTAACGGTACACTCAGTCTGGCTCCGAATTCATGGGACACAAACGAATACGTAGAACCAGAATCAAATAACACATACGCAGGTATCAAGTTAACCAGTAGTATACCTGAGACAACATCATGCGTCTCCTTTGCCTCCTCTCGAGTGATCTGAAAGGCTCGGGTCTTCACTTTCTGTGGCTCCGTCTTCTTTTGGACTGTAGCACCACTGTCTCGCCTCCTTTGTTTGGGCAGTTGGAACTGTAATGCCCAATCTGGTGACACGAGAAACATTCCACCTCACTTGCTTTCCTCGCCTTACAATCCTTCATTTTGTGACCGTATCCGCCACAATTAAAGCAGGTATTAGACCCTGTCCGGCATTCTCCACTGTGCTCCCTACCACACTTCTCACATTTCTTTACGCCTCCCTGTCTAGTCTGACTCAAGCTTGTTTTCCTTTTCTTCTTCAAGTTCCCGCTACTACCCACTGACTTTCTTTTATCGCTGAAACCAGGTCTTTCATCATTCCGGCGCTTTCCCACATCTTCCGCATTACGAGTAGCAATGATAGCACCGTCTAAAGTCTCGGCTTTCTTCACCTCCAACTCATAGTTCCACGGTAGTCCCCGAACATAACGGTTAACTCGGGATCGCTCAGTGGGACAAGATTCTCCCACAAAAGGCAACATATCACAGAACTTCTTGGTATATTCATCAACCGACGAATCTCCTTTCTTTAGCATCAGAAAATCTTCATTCATCTTCTCTAAGTCTCTCGTGGGACAGAATTTATCATTAAGGCATGAGATAAATTCAGCCCACGACCAGCCATAAACAACATCTTTCCCCAAGCTTTCATACTTGGTGTTCCACCATACCAAAGCATCATCTTTTAGTTGTCGAGAAGCATAGTTAACTTGGTCTTCTTCACCACACTTACTGGCTTGCATTACTTGTTCAATTTCCCGAATCCACCTTATAGTCACCTTTGGCTCAAAACTGCTGTGATACTCCGACGGTTTACAAGCCATAAAGGACTTAAAAGAACAGCCCTTCTCCTTCTTCTTGTTTTCCCCACTAGCTTCTTCTTCAGTTGTCTTTTTAGAAACTTCCTGGGAGGAATGGGCACTGGGTTCACCCATTCGGCTATCAATAATGTTATTCACATCTTCCTTCAACTCAGTTCGTAGATTATTAATCAAATTCTGAATAGCTTCCATTGTGACAGGTTGTGGTGGTGGGTTTGACTCAGCTCTAGCATCTCTAATTACATTACCAGGTCCACTTCCTCGTGAAGAAGTGTGACTACCCTCACCCCTGTCAGCTAGTGGCATCTGTCTTCCTCCTTCCATTACTATATAGATAAACAAAATCTATGTTTAATACACATTTCTATATAGTATTTTGTAAGCGGTAGCATGTTATCTCCCTATCTTGAATGTACTTTTGTAACAGTCATACTCACCCTATCACTTCCATAGGTCTAAGTGTACCTCTATATTACTAAGGCACCTTACTACTATGCTTGCTAGTTTAAGCTTAGGATGGTATTCAACCTAATTCGCTTAAAGCTGGCTCTGATACCAAAACTGTAACATCCCTTTCTCAAACCATAATTTAATACAGTTTATATTACAAAATATTTTACACCGTGTGACTATCAAAAAGTCACTTATTTTTTTTACAAACTTATTCTCAAGGGGTAATTACAGACTGAAATCAAAAGCCATAATTTAAACTTATCTGTATTATACACATAGGTCCCAACTCCAGCTCCTGCTCATCTCACCTAAGTACATAGCAATTTTTAAAAAAATACGTAAGACATAAAGTCTCGTGAGTAATATGGGTTTTAGACCCAAAACTTTTCTGCTCAAAACTTGAAATATTAACAAGTAAACTACTTAAAACTTATTTTTTATAACAAATTTCAAAATTTGCTTTTCTTCTCTATTTTCAAATCTCAAAATGCATTCTTTCTCAAAAACTGCTTTCTTTCTCATTTCCTTGTGACCAACTGAAACTCATGAATTAGTTTAATTTAATTCATTCTACTAACTCCCCTCCGCGGGACAGAACATATCCACCCGCAAGGTTATGCTGTCTCTGTCTCCCCTTCGTGACTTGGAACAAATCCAAGCACAAGGTTATGCTAAGCTAGACAACTACTTCGCGACGGGAGGTACCACCCCAGTAGTGTCTTCAGATCTCCCGATTATGTGGGTGATCCTAGTCCGGACAACTAACTATCATTACTTTCTTTGCTTTAGTTCTTATCTCATTACTTTCTTCATTTCATCTCAAATTGGTCAAATATGGACACAATTTCAAAACAAGCTCAAACTTTAACTCTTTGACTCATACTTTAGAAAATCACTTTGAAACTGATTTCAATATCTTTAGCTCTCATATGGAGCTTCTTTCAAAATAACTTTACAAACTACACTGCTTTAAAATCTGCTTAAAAACACTTAGCTCTTGTGTAGAGCTACTTTTTAAAACTGTTTCCAAGCTTTAATATTTAAAAGTATTTGGAAATCTTATTTTCTGAAAATATCATTTTTGCTATGTACAAAAAGTCCACATATACTCACCTTGGTTCTGCTATGGATTACTAAGCTTCTCGTACACCTTTTCCTTTTCCGTGCTCAACAGTGTTTGAAGCACCACCTATACAAGTATCATATATATTTACTTAATTAATAAATACATACCACAACTGACTCTACAGTTCTAAGGTCTCATATGGTACAACTTCAGGTCATAACAAGTGTATGACCCTTAATAACTCATTTTACAATTTTCCCGAAATACGCGTATTTTACTACAGTACCCTCGGGAGGTCGTATTTCGGTTTCGAAAACTTTCCATGAAGTTTTAGGCTATAATAGACCTATGTTTAAAATTTGAGGTCAAACGGACAAGTTTAGGACTAAATCTCAAAATCCAATTTCACTTGGCAGGAGACTCTCTACAAAAACTGCATTTTGGACATGGCGCGAGGTCGCGTCGCGACCCTAGGGTAGATCGCGTCGCGATCTATAGTATGTTGCTATATTTGACGATTTTCCAAACTGCAGTTTCACTATTCACTCCATTAAGCTCTTACTACTTGACTTAATCAGTTTAGGGTCATTTCCAGGCCCTAAATACCAGCTTACACTTGATTTCAAACTACAAAATCATCAAACCTTCTTCATAAACTTAAAAATTCTTTCGAAATCACCATTTTTCACTAAAAATCATTTTTATTGAATTTTCAAGCTTGTGAACTGATTTCTTACTTCATTTATGATATATGTGACTTAACAAAACCATATGAAATCAGTTTCAACTCATGAACCCATTTCTAGGGTTCTTAAGCTAAAAACCCATTTCACCACTCTTGCTTCAAAGCTTCAATTCCATTGAATTACTTGTTAATACAAGTTTCTTTCATCATTTCTAACCTATTAGACTCATCAAAATCACTTGTTCATCCAAACCCGTGGCTTAATGTTCTTGAACCAAAATCATTATTTTCTTGTAATTCAACATATTCATCCCTAAATATGTTAAATTGATGATTTTGAGCAAGATGATTTCATTAGAATCATGATTTCTGGAAAATCAGAAATCAAAACATAATTCCCGTTCAAGGTTTGGAGCTTAGAACTTGGAGATCTTACCTCTTGGAGCTTGGAATCACCAATTCCAAGTGTTTTCCTTTGATTCCTTTGCAGAACTCCTAAGCTTCTTGTTCTTCCCGTGCTCTCTCACTCTCTCCCGACTCTTCTACTGCCTTCCTGACTCTTCAAAATTAGTCCCAAGGCTCCTATCTTTGCAAATCATGTCCCATTAACTAACAACTTAACATTTTCTTGACATTTTGGTCATTTCCATGTCAAATGACCATTTTGCCCTTTTTGGTCAAATTTCACTATCCATGCGGTAAAATTCCAAATTTTACATAAACTTTTATTTCTTATATTCTTATTTCACAAACTACATATTATTTTACATAACTGTCTTATAACATTACAAAATATCATTTTACCCTTTTTACAACTTTTTGCGGGTTCTTACATACACGCCCTCTTTCCCATATCCACAACAAATTGTTTAAAATACTCACAGGACACTTGGTACTTACCGTTACCATTGTATAAACAAGTACAATTTTGCAACTTCTTCTTTAATATTCTCCATTAAATTTTGTGTTGTTGGAGTTAGCACACCTGCACTATTTGCAATCATGCGTTGAACTGCAACAATTTTCTTCATGATGTACTCCCATATATATACTCCAACGCAGATATAATGGGTCTGTTATGGCCATCAACAATTTTGGAATTGAAAACTTCACATAGGTTATTCAGCAATATGTCTGAATGTGCACGAACTGTATAATAATACATGTTTATACTTCCGTCAATACCATATCCAACTAAACAATAATACCATAACTAGTGAAATGTTGTCGTACCTAAAAATTGGCTTCTTGACCAATGATTAGGTGGTATCGTACTCAACCATTCAAACGCCTTCCTATTAATGTTTTTGAAATCGTTCATTGCCTTTTTAAAATAAGGTTCAGTTGTCGCTGTAGCACATTTCCATAGTTTTTCTTTCAGGGGTGTCCCCCTCCAATGAAGTTTCATATTCTCGTGTATTTGTCTAAAACATAATATGTGTTCTGCACTTTGGAAAATGGGAAAACCTTTAAGAGTACTGGAAAAAGTCCATATATATATATATATATATATATATATATATATATATATATATATATATATATATATATATATATATATATATATATATATATATATATATATATATATATATATATATATAGAGGTAGGTTCAATAGAGAACCATTAAAAGGTAGAGAACTGGAGGACATATATCATCCATCCATTTTTCTAAATCTAGGGTTATAATTAAGATGGTAATTATATAATTATTAATAATTTAAATTCAATTAATTTAATTTAATAAAAGAATAAGGGTATTATGGTCATGTATTATTAATTTATTTTTATCATCTCCTAAAATCTCTCCTCCATCTCTCTTATTTATTTTGATATACATCGTAACCCTAATGTAGCCTCACCACAATATATATATATATATATATATATATATATATATATATATATATATATATATATATAGAGGTAGGTTCAATAGAGAACCATTAAAAGGTAGAGAACCGGAGGACAGATATCATCCATCCATTTTTCTAAATCTAGGGTTATAATTAAGATGGTAATTATATAATTATTAATAATTTAAATTCAATTAATTTAATTTAATAAAAGAATAAGGGTATTATGGTCATGTATTATTAATTTATTTTTATCATCTCCTAAAATCTCTCCACCATCTCTTTATTTATTTTGATATACATCGTAACCCTAATGTAGCCTCACCACAATCCATCGCAGCCTTTTTTCACCACCATCGGTACACCTCATCATCCTCGCCAAGCCTTCAGCCGATGCCGCCATGATCTCGAACATGTGCAAATAATGAGGCAAACAATGATACGTATAATTATAATAATTATGCCGGTGATCATTATCGTTCAAAGAAAAAAAGAAAGAAAACAAGTTCAAAGGTAGACGATTACTATTGGAGCCATGCTTGGTGGGGTTACTTTGACGGTATTACAATTCCCATCATTTACAAAAAAAAATACAAAAGAGGTATGTCCTTTGAATTTAACAGGATTTTTGATTTCGATTATAAATATTCAAATCAAAATTTTGAACATGGATATCGATTAAATTATAATTACATAAATTTTTTAACATGGATATGATTGTTTAGGAATGATTTAAATATTCATGATTAAGTCCAATTAATTATTGTTTTTGAGACTAGTACTCTTTGCTGCAGCATCGGTTTCCTTTTGGCGAATCTCAACATTAAGTTTTTTGTTATATCAATTCCAATTTCGTGTTATTTCTAATTTCTTCTTCTTGTATAGTTGTTTGTAAACTGATGCTCTATGTTCTTTGTGTTTTCTTCCAGCCTCCTGCTGGTTTTCTTTTTAATAATATGGTTGTCGTTCAAAAAAAATTGTTGTTTTTGTGTTTTAGTAGTTAATCATTTATGATAAAATCAAATTGCTTACTATTTTTAAATTTTTTGGGTGGCAGAGCTTGTCTGTAGACTCTTATTCATTGATGAGTATAATGTCTTATTTGTTGATGATTATAATGTCTTATTCGTTGATGATTATAGTAACATTATATCAACATACTGTCTATTTCGCCTTTATGTATGACTGCATAATTCGTATTCATTAATGAATATGATTATACGGACAGCCTGGTTATATTTGTTGATGTTTATGTATGACTGCATAATTCTTATTCATTAATGAGTATGAATAAATGGATAGTCTGGTTATATTCATTGATGATTATACGTGTTATTTATTAATGATTATTAGTATTATTCATTGATGATTATGGGTCATTTTACGCATTTATCCTTTGTTTATTGACATGATTTTTATGCATTTTGAATGTAGATTTTTCAGAGTATTGGAGTTGCATGAATGAGAAGTCGAAGCAGTCTATTTCAAGTCAAAAGATTTAGCACAACAACATTGTTCTTTAATCATTTGTGATTAGTTGTATTGTTTTTAACTATTTATGTCTAAAACTATATTGTATTTTTTGCCGTTTTTGTGTTCTATAATCATTCATGATTATAAATGTAGTTAACTTTTTTGTATATATACATTGTCATGTATTCATTTATGATTACACATGTATTTCATTTTTTATATCTATATTATACTTTATTCATTCATGATTACAAATGTTTTTTTTAATAAAAAATCACTAATACGTTGAATTATAAAAAAACATTTTTTCAATAAAAAATCCTATTAAATGATAATTTATTCTACTACTAATCAAATCCCTAGATTTTAGGTAACTAATAATCAAATCCCTAGATTTTAGGAAATTATCAATTAACTTATTCTATTTTAATTTAACTAAAATACACAATTACTAATGTGCCATTGTGAAATGATTGGTCCAGAATGGGTCTCCAGTTCTCCACCTTTTATTGGTATTCTATATAACCTCTCCCTATATATATATATATATATATATATATATATATATATATATATATATATATATATATATATACATATATATATATATATATATATATATATATATATATATATATATATATATATACATATATATATATATATATATATATATATATATATATATATATATATATATATATATATATATATATATATATATATATATATATATATATATATATATGGAGAGGTTAAAATGAGAACACTAAAAAGGTTGAGAACGAATCCGAACCAATCAATATATAAGGGCATATTAGTAATAATATATTTTAATTAAATTAAAACATAATTAAAAAATCATAATTTCCTAAAATTTATGGATTTGATTGGTAATTACCTAAAAACGAATTAATCAATTTATTTATTAATGAATGATAAAAAATATTTTTTTACCAATTTTCTTTCAAAATTAAAAATAATCATTTTTTCTTATATTCGATAGCATTCATTAATGAATAAAAAATTATTAATCATCCGTGAATATAGTAATAATGACAAAAATATATTCATAAATGAATATGTCAATATTCGTTCATACATTTAGATAGTTATAATAATAAATGAATATGTCAAGACTACTTTCATACATTTATACAATTATATTCATAAATGATTAAAACATTTAAAATAAGAAAAAATACAAAGAAAATTCAAATTACACATTCTCATACAACATTTATATTCATAAATGATTAACGTATTTAAGACAAAAATTAAAATTTATAAATTATTATCCTCAATAATGATTAAATTATTTCATAGGAAAAATGTTACAAAATCCATCCCGATGTTAGCATTTTTCTTGAATCAATCGCAGTCCTTTTTTTCTTGTTGCTACGATCACACACAAAAACAAATAGTCGGCACTGTGATCATTGTTATCCATGGATTCACACCTGTAAAATCGATTTTAATGATATTTAAAAAAAATACAGACTATGATGTTATGAATACATATTCATCATCAATGATTAATAGTGTCAATCATCAATTATTAACACTGCTCATCATCGATGATTATTATTACAATAATAAATTAAACTGAACGTGTTCGTTATAGTGTCTATCATCAATGATTAACACTACTCATCATCGATGATTATTTTCAAACATAAATCATTTTTAAGTATTAATCATTGATAATTAACAATAGAGTTTATATGTTCATATTTTAATGATTAATAGAAAGTGGCTGCACAGTGTTAATCATCAATGATTAATGTTGTAAATTATTAACATACTATTAGATTATTGCCTTAATCAGATTTACAAAAAAATGAATATTGGCAATCAAATGATAACTAGAGCTAACAAATACATAAATGCTAAGAATCGAAGCAAACTCACCATTGTACATCAATTTTATGGTCTTTCTCGATCATCAGTGAGAAGTTACAAATAATCTTTTTCCAGAAATCATTATAACCTTAGGGAACTTAAATATGAGAATGAAAGATATCAATATTGGTTAGACATTTCTTACAATTAGTCAAAAACTTTCATTGGCTGTTTCGATTTTTTTTCCTGAAGAAAATATAGGTGATTATAGATTAGCAAGTAGTAATAGATATGATTGGATACCCCCAAAATCTATAATCCAAGGGTATAAATTCAAGGAACAGGAGATAATATTAATCAAAATTCTACCTTATTGTTCAATTCGAACCCTAAAAGTACAATCTGATAATTAGTTAGAAGTTTTGTACCTTATTGCTCTTTATTAAACTAGTAGACAGTGGCGCCATATTTATCATCTTGTCTACTACCTTTCAATACGCAGGTCTACCATGGACATCCTGAAGCAAGTTTCTTTTGAATGTTTTTTGGGGATTGTACACACATCTCCAGAGATTAGAGTCTCTCTGCCTTCAAATCCAATTTTGTGCTTGAACCATAGATCGCACAGATTGGGGCATGATACGATCCTGAATGATATACTACAGGCCGTTCACATACCACTTCTTATCAAATGAAAATGATAATATAGTGTATACATCTACTCTCTATTGCGAAAGGAAGCAACAAAGCAGAAAACACAGTGAGAAACAACAGACCTAGATGTCTTTTCTTCTTCGATCAGTCGTGATGAAGCGTATCGAGAGAGAGAGAGAGAGAGAGAGAGAGAGGGTGAGAGATAATAGGGATTAAGATCCAAGCTTGATAAAATTAGTTACTGATTGATAATATTTCCATATATATATATATATATATATATATATATATATATGAATATATATATATATATATATATATATATATATATATATATATATATATATATATATATATATATATATATATATATATATATATATATATATATATATATATATATATATATATGGTTAGGTTCAAATGAGAACTAGTTAGTTAGTGAGAACTTAAGAACTAATTATGAGCAAAGGATGGATCTTATCAACGTCTGTGATTGGCGGATCTAATCCTCCAATAATATTCGCACGATTAATAACTGAATCAAAAGATAATAAGCAGAAGGGTAATAAGATAACTTCAATGTAACACTAAAATAGGAAACAGATCAGAAACCGGTTTCGTTTCCATATTTCAAGGATGAAAATAATCTATAATGATACAAAGATCTACAAGCGCGAAAATATTAAATTCAAAATCAAAAAAAATAAACCAAATATACTCGACTAAATCTCAATTTCAAGAACTGCGATGAGTTTAACAAGACGAAGTGCAAGGAAGAACATTCATAAGTTCACAACAATGTTCTCAAACAATCCTAATGCTCCAATTATTCTTGATGACGATGACGATGACTTCGTGAATCCACCCGTACAAACACGTAAGTCTCTTTCTTTATATCAATCTTTATGTTTTATTTCGATATAAACTCGATAATATAATTCATGTTGATAGATGCAGTTTAAATACAACCCTTTTTTATTCTAACTCATATGTTAACTGAACTATCTAAAATTATCGAATTTTTTCTATATGATTCAACCTAATAGAAAAAACAAAAAACCCCTGAGTTTCTCAAAACCTTTCGAATGATGAAATAGATTAACAACATATCCTTCGTATATACTTTCGATCTGTATGTGTTATCTTTGTGTACCTTTTAAATAAAGATAATCGTTAGTATTCTATGTAGATCATGAAAACACCTATATTGACATTGATAATTTACATGTTAGCATATTGTATTGAATAGTTGTATTCTAATATGAGCTATTACCCTTCATGTTGGAATTGAACAGGTACATCATTAAGAATTATTGAAGGTTTACAAGACTTAAGTGTAAATGATGACAAAGAACGGAAACAGAAAAAAATGGATGCAGTTTAGGGATGTAGCAGAACAACTAATAACACAACTGTGTTACGGCTGAACAAGAAAAAAAGAAAACAAAAACAACTTCAACAGTAGAAACCACATCTGAACAGTCCAATATTAGCACAAGAATGTCACCTAACTCTTTGTTCCTCGCCATGAAGTCTTTGTCATCGAATCAAAGAATTATGCTTCAGGATTGTGGATTTGAAAGCTTGATTGATATGCAACTCACTACACTACCTTCACATTTGGGATACTACTTAGTGAACAACCTAGATGCAGAAAGTTTACAACTAAAATTACATAAAACTTCAATTGAAATATCAAGAAGCACAGTCTACACCATGTTAGGTCTACCTTTTGGTGGAATACAACTACAAAACATAGACGATTGTGCACTAGATAACAATGAGTATGTTTCAGGGAATAATTAATACACTAACGAGAAATTCAACTTGGGAACTTATCTTAAAAAGATAACAAGGACAGACGACGCTGATAACTTCTTCAAGTTGAATTTCATTTGCCTGTTCATAAACATGTTTGCAGAACAGGATATGAGCGGTTCTTCAAATATATCATTGATTAGGAAACTAATCACTTTAAAAGACTGGAAAGATATCGATTGGTGTGGCTTCATTGTAGATTGTCTCCAGAAAACAAGAAGAAAATGGAGACCTAACGACAAGAACTGCTATTATACATGGCCTATATCAATTCTTTTGGTAAGCATTCAAATATTATATCAAATATTTTTTATAACTAACCATCAAAATAATGAATTTGCAGATGGTTTATGCTGATAGATGTATTTGTGAGGACGTGAAAATAAGAAGGAAGAGACCATTCATCAAAGAAGTAGATTCAGAACATCTACGTGTTCTTGAGGAGTATGAAGGAAGCAATAGAGGGTTTGGAATGCTAGAATTAAGAGAAGAGAATCTTGACCCATATTCAGTTAGATATGAGATTGGAAATGTTGAGGTAATTTCTTAATAGATGTTAAATTAATATTAAATATACACATTGATTATAAATTTATAATATCTACAACTTATATATCACAAAATATGAAAATTCTGAGCAGGAATTTGATAGAGTGTTACTGTATGGATTTCAAATGGTAGAAGACCAAAAGAAACTAATGAAGGATACAATCATAGAGGGATTGTTAAGGTATCCAGATAACGAAAAATTGATCAACTGGATTTCAACTTTGGAAGCAGTATTTACAACTACGGAGTTCACGAGAATCAAAGAAAGTTTCATGACTGGGGTGAGAAAAGAATCAATGTCTAGTAGAAAGTATGAAGAACAAGAGGAAAACAATGAAGGTAAAGAGTATACAACACCAAGAAAATGTCAAAACAAAGGGAAAGAAAAAATTACAAATAATATAAACTTAGATTGGTCTCCCGACTTCATATCAGAATGTGTAAATGTGGAGACAACCCTGACAAAAAAGTTGAGAATGAGTGCTGGAGAAGAAGGAGGATCTATGGAAAGATTTGAAACACCAATTCCCTTAGCAATAGATTTTGGGAATATGGAAAACAATGTTTGTGAAACAATTCATACCGAAAACCAACGTGCATTGATTGTTCCTATGGAGAAAAAAATCTTACCAAAACGAGCAGTTAAAATTGGTAGGCAATTTTGTTCACCTTACGTGAAAAGGACATGTGATGTTAATGAGAAAGTGTCCAATAACAACCAACTGTTGACACATACTATCTTGGGAACATCATTGAATGATAAGTATAATACTACATTTATACCAATCTAAATATGATTTAAATGTTTTACATTACTAACTTTGTTATTTTATATACATAATTTACAGTTCAGTCATATGGGGGGACGAAGAAGGATATGCACTACTGAACTTATATTGTGCAAGAACACTTGCATCAGCAATTAATATTCATGAAAATGTTGTGAATACTTTGTGCGTGATCCTAAATAACAATGAAAGGAAAAAAGCAGAATCGTCTCCTGCAAGAATCTTCTTCCCTCCAAACATGATGGTATTTTTTATATGCAATATTAAAAATTATCACATACCGTCTAAATATTATATATATTTAACATTATCAACTTGAATGACACAGGAGGACCCGGAATGGGTTCAACAGACTAATAGGACATTCAATTTGGATGACTTCTTGGAGAACACTGATTCTTATGTAGTTGGGATTACGGAAACAAAGGACTTGTCACAAACCGATTTGGTATGTCTTTTTCAATAAACAATAAATATAATACTTAACAAAATACAATACAAAAACTTTTATAGATTGTGATTCTATGGTGAAATTATAGGTTTTTACCCAATATACGATGGTGTGAGAAGGTATCTTGTATATTTCAATCTGAAACGAGTCTCTTTTGTGATCATAGCCACAAAAAAAAACAAAATGGAACAATTGAAGATTCGTATGGAACATTGCCATATATATTGTAAGTGTGTATACTTATATGTGTCATTATAATATTATTGTGTTAGGAATAATAAAATGATACAAGTTATCCCTTAAAAATACAGCATTCATTTCTATGCAACTATATGGAGAATACCAATCATGTAAAAGCAAGTCTTTTAAAAAAGAAGAAACCAGAGAGATACTCATTGAAGTGTCAAACAGATGAGTACACGAGACATTCAGTGTTGATAATGATGAGGATTATGGAAAGCTACATGGGAGAAACGGAAAAACAATACAAATGCGGGTTGGAAGTAGAAGGAAGGCAACAAACAACATATACGAATCGCCTAAGATACAAGTATTTAACCAAAATACTTGTATCTGACATCAATGAGTATAGAAGTTTTGTTTACGAAACAATTGAAGAGTTTGTTAAACTAAGCGACGAAGAAAGAAAGAAAAGGGTGGAAGCAAAGGTAAGAGATATGGCAAGTAGTATCATACATGTGGTTTGATGGTATTTTAAACAATTTAGAATTTTTTTTGGGGTATCTTTTGACATTCCAGGTGGTTTGATTGTGTTTTAAACAATTTAAAATGTTATTTTAAACAAGTAGTATGATACAGTTGGTTTTTCGATACATGGTGTTTATTTTATGTCAAATTACTATGTTATGGAAGATATAAAAATAATTATTCAGTTTTGTTCGTATTAGAAAGTTAACTTTGATATCAAATATCATAATAAATCTCAAAAAACATTAATTGTTAAAATAAATGAAATGAAAATAAACGGATGCTATATAGAATTTTTTAAAAATAAATTCTAACCATTTTGAAAAAGTTTATATGAAGTAATCTTTCCAACAATAAAGCAACTGTGAGCATTCAATGCTTATTATTCATAACTATCTGAACTATTGCGGCTAAATGTACCATCAGGTTATTAATAAAAAGATTTGGGCACCAAAAACGAACAGTCATCATAGGAACACAATTAATTTCACGCGTAAATAACTCAAAATCTATATGAAACGGCATAATGAACCCTAACCAAAACCCTATAAAACTGATAATACAACATACTTTCTAGAATATAATTCAAAACATAACTAGCTCTGAAAATCAAACGCTCTGATAATTCTCGATATTATAACCATCTTCAAATCATATCAATCACAAACCCTAATGGCGTCTTCTTCTTATAAAAGGCAACGATTATCAGAAGTAACAAAAGAGGAAGTCGAAGAAAACATGTCGAAGACACAAAATGACAATTCAAATCACGTGAGAAATTCTTAAAATCCTCAACATTACCACCAAGATATGTATATCCACCAAATAATGTTGCATGAAGCCTATGTGATATCGTTGGTCCAACACCTTGGCTTCTCATCTTAAATATAAATGACTTTTGATATATATCCAATTTCCTTTTGGTTTTGGAAAGATGCATGTTCTCTTTTGTATACAAATAATGATTGTGTTTTTCTTCAACCTCATAAACAATAAATTCATTTGAACCAGGAATAATCGCACACTTAATACGTGCTTCACAATTTGATCTAATCAGATTGCAATTCCTTTTTAACCGACCTTTTGCATCCAAAGTATTGACTTCAGAAGTATTAGGTAAGCCTTCACGATTGCACAAAAAATATCTCCGAACAACATTACCATTGACCTTCTTGACTGTGGATTTCCTCACATCAAACCCACCCTCTACAGCATAGAAGTAATACATAGCTTTCACATGATCATAAGAAGGGAATATAGAACCAGCAATAGGACGAATGTGATCAGGAACATTAGGAACAGTATAAACAGAACCACCATTGCACATAAATTCATTATCGAAAGTTGATTCATTCTGTGTAGAATCACCTTCAAGCCAAGTAGCATATTTAAAATATAGTGCGACTATTTCAAATCATGTAACAAAAAAATCAATATTTACATCATATATAATACCATTAGGTTGAGATGTAGAGGTGGGATCATCAAAATTATTTGAATCACGTTCAAAATCATCATTGATGTTTTCTACATTATTTTGATGATCTTTAGTACCTTAGATCAACAGAAATTATAATGGTTAAAACGACAATAATAATCAATAAACAATACAATAAACATAAATTACCAGATTCAACTTGAACATCATTTGTAATAGCATTATTAAAAGAAGTTTGTAATTGAACAATCGGTTGTGTTGCAACATTTGGGTTACCTTGAGAACCTTTAACATAAATAATAATAAGATCAGAACAATGAAAAAAAACATAAATATAAAACTTTATAAAAATTTAAAATGAACTTTATTAGTTGAAACTATTAAGGATTACATCGAAAAGGATAATGAGAAGAAACTATGCAAAACAATAAACAATATAACATTTTGACAAAATCTACTTCTCAACACTACGAAAACAACTAGAATTACGATGATCCTCACAATCATTCTTCTTATGTGGACAGTTATGTGCATCATGATATCCCAATCTGCCACAATAACCACACATTCGAGGAGGACGACAATTAACAGTGGGTGGGTTTACATCTCTTTGAAAAACATCATTTGCGGCATTATCATTCGACAGTTACATCTTGAATATAAATAAAAAAACTGAAAAACACAAATTGATGGAATAAATCCTTGTGATTGAAAAGTGAAGAGAGCTTCTTAATTATATGAATCGATTTGACCAGGTAAACGGGGACGTAAGAAACGATTCCTTAAAAAAAGGAATATCAAATCGTATACATAATTAGTTTTAATGTGAATTACCTTATTACCTTTTACCCTAGTAATCAATCTTCAAAACCGTCAAACATATATATATATATATATATATATATATATATATATATATATATATATATATATATATATATATATATATATATATATATATATATATATATATATATATATGATTTTATGAAAATCAATATAAATAAAATTCCCATAATACCCTTATTTCCATTTAAAAATTTTCAATTTCATCACAAAACTTCTAGAATATACATAATTGGCTCATTTATATTAGCCTTAGATCTTAATATTTGGAGGGTTCAAATTTGTTCTCACATTCTCAAGCTTTTTAATGTTATCATTTTATTCTACCTAGATGTGGCAAAAACTGACACGACACGACAACCCGATACGAAATAAACGAGTTTGGTTAAGAGATTTCAACCTGTTTAATTAAACGGGTTGACACGACACGACACGATATTTAAACGGGTAAGATCAGGGTTGAAACTTTCAACTCGAAAATGACCCGTTTATTTATATTCAAGTTTTTCTAATTTTTATGTAAATTGTACAAGTCAAAAACCAAGACCATATTTAAAAGAAAAACTTCAGGTTGGCGTGTTTTATAATGTGGAAGTCGTTTAGCAACCCGGGTCATGAATTCCTTTTCACTTTTTTCTTTTCTCACTCATACTCCACAGTCCAACTCGGTCTCTCCCTCCTCCTCGCAATCTCGTCATTTGTCTCCTCGACTCCTAATACTTTAACATTGCTATCTAAACTCAGTGTGGTTTTCTCCTCAACTTCTATTACTAGTTTTTCATGTTTTCTTTTTCATCTCCTTAACTCCTACTATTTCAACCTACTTAGTGTTTCAATTAGAAAAGTGACATGATATATTTACAAGGTCTAAACCCCAAATCCGGAACTCGACACGAAAATAAACAGGTTGACATGACATGACACGATTATTAAACGGGTTGGGTTAGGGTCGAGCACTTTCAACCCGTTTAATGTTTTGACACGACACGAAATCGACACGACACGACACACCTCTCCCTCTCTCTCTTTATATGTGTGTGTGTATATATATATATATATATATATATATATATATATATATATATATATATATATATATATATATATATATATATATCCGTCATAGAAGTACTTAAATTCGAAACATAAAGCTTGAATTTAATGTATGATTAATTACTATATAATTTAATTACGAGTAGATTTCTAGAACGTTTTGGGGGTAGGGTTTTTTGGGTTTTAAGGGGGGTGGTGTTCTTTTGGGGTGTCTGGTGCTGCCACGTGTTCATTACATGGTTGTTTATTCTTTCAATGTTTCCCGGGTTTCTTAGTTGGTTTTTTGCGAAGTCTTTTTTTACTTTCTTTCTCCAGTTTTCTTTCCGAACGATGGTGTTGATACTTTTCCGGTTGTGTTTCCTTTCGGTTATCTTGGTGCCTCTTCGATTGTGTTTCAGGTAATTGGATTTTTTCTGGATTTTTTTGTTTTCCTCTTTGTTTTCATGTCTTGTGTTGATGGGAATTTTGAAGTGGGGGAGTCATCTGTTGGTTCTGTCTTTGCTCTTGAACGTCCATTGCCTACGTATGGTGACAGTGGAGATTGTGTTTGTATATGTCGTTATTGTAATGCTGAATTTTGGTGGGCTGAGAGGTTAATCAGAGGTTTGAATCAGGCAAATCCTTTATACAGTCAGTGTTGTAAGCAGGGTGATGTTGTGTTGCCTATACAATTGATTCCCCCATCATATATTTTACATCTGCTTCAGAGTAGACATTATATGGATAATATTAGTGCTTATAATTCAATGTTTTCGATGACTTCATTCGGTGGTAAGGTTGATGAGACGGTTAATCTTGGTCATGGTCCTTACACCTTCAAGGTGTCCGGCCAGATTTGTCATAGGATTGGCTCCTTTTGTCCTGAGGGATCCGATATGCCACAATTCTTGCAGTTGTATGTCTATGATGTGGAGAATGAGATTAGTAATCGTTTACGAGTTTTTGGTGATTGTGCAGAAGATTTGCAGGCTGATATTGTTGCGGGATTGTCTGTGGTTTTAAATGGGATTAACGAGTATGTACGAATGTTTAGAAGTGCAGTGGATGTAGCTAAGCAAAAGAATTTAGATAACTATGCTATAAGATTGTATAGTAATGTTCCTGATGTGAGATATGGTTTGCCTTATGGGGGTGCTGTTGGAGGTATTGTTATAGCTGATGATCCAAATGAATCGAAATACGATGTCATTGTTCATTCCTGGGGAGGCTGTCTGACACGTATAAGTAAGTTACATTATTCGTACATGCCTTTGCAATATCCGCTGTTATTCCCATATGGTGAAAAGGGCTGGTCTAATAGATTCAAGCTACGATCCGTTGGTTCTGTAACTTCAAGACCAGTTACGTTGAATATGTATTACAGCTATTTGATTTATAGCCGTAGTGGTATGTATACATTATTGTTGCAGTGTGGTCGTTTGTTTCAACAGTTCTTGATTGATGCTTATCTATGTGTTGAAGAAAGCCGCCTTGATTATATCCGTAATAATCAAAACAATCTGCGTTCTTAGCATGTAAGCGGGATTTATGAAGCAATCTCGCAAGGAGATTCGGATGGCAGAGTTATTGGGAAGCACTTTATTTTTCCCGTATCTTTTGTTGGCTGTCCAAGGTATATGTACAAGCATTATCAAGATGCAATTGCTATTTGTAGAGTCTACGGAAATCCTCAATATTTTGTCACTTTTACTTGTAATGTTGGCTGGCCAGAGATTATGAGGTATATGACAGAAAATGATATCAAATGTTCTCAAGGTCGGCCAGATATAATTGCCAGGATGTTTCAAATAAAAGTAGTTGAGTTTATTAATTTTTTGAATGATAAACCCTTTGGGGATGTCTGTGCTTGTAAGTATTTTTATTCAAAGTACGTTGTCTTTTTTTTTTTTGCTCCTTTATGTTGTAACTACTGTTGTTATTTTTCAGATTTGTATACTATAGAGTTTCAAAAAAGGGGACTACCCCATTGTCATACATTGGTGTGGGTGTCGGCGTCTTCACAGATTAAGAGTCCCATTGATGTTGATAGGTGTATATATCCACCGAGCTTCCAGATCCTGTTAGTGATCCGTTATTGTACAACACGATTACCGCTTGTATGATTCACGGGCCTTGCGGTTTGTTGAATCCTCAATCATTTTGTATGCGTGATGGTAAATGTAGCAAGTCATATCTGAAAGCTTTCAATTACCATACTTATTTTGACAAACAAGGATATGTGCATTATAAGAGGAACAGCTTTGTGTCCCATACCTTGAGTAGCGGAATACGAGTCGACAATGGCTTTGTAGTTCCGTACTGTTAGACTATGTTATGTAATATAATATAAGTTATATAAATAGAGGTACTTAGATGTAACATTGTAATGTGTATATAAATCCCTGCTGTAACCTAATCTTTGATTCAATTTCAATATACAACGTTTGACTTGGTATCAGAGCCAAATTGACGGCACCAAGCCCTAAACCTAACCCACCAAGCCCTAAACCTAACCTCTGTGCCGCCTATCCCCATCATTCTCAAACTTACCTGATCAATCCTCAAACTCTGTCGATCAATCAACATGGCTGATATTACCCCCTTTACTCCTGCAGAGAAGACAGCCCACAACTCACACAAGTTTGCTTTAACTCTCTCTCCTACCAACTATGGTTATTGGAAGGCAATGCTTGAACCCCTCTTGGAAACCAATCACCTGATCGGCTATGTCGACGGCACCATTAAGTGCCCGGAACCAACAGTCACTACGGCTAACGCCACAACTAATAATCCTAGTTATGCTCCTTGGAAATCCAACGATGCTCATGTTCGCATGATTATCATCTCTACAATTTCAGAAGCCTCCTTTCAACATGTTCAAGGTACAACTTCCAGAGAACTATGGTTGGCCCTATCTCGTGCCTACGCACCGACATCATCTTCCCGTGAATACACATTAAAACTCAAGCTTCTCCGAATAGAGATGAAGGGAGACGAAACACTGATGACCTATCTTACCCGCGCAATGGGATATGCAACTGATCTTGCCAACATCGGTGAGCCCATGAAAGACAAAGATCTCGTTATGCTTACTATTTCTGGTTTGCGTGACGAGTATAATGGACTCAAGTCCAACCTCCTGGCTCGTGATCCACCTGTCACCTTTCGCGATCTACATGCTATTCTCACGGATCATGATTACATGACTCACAAACCAGCAATTCCCACTCAACCATAGGTGTACACTGCTGCAACAGGAGGACCACAACCCACTTCTCATCCGGATCTTGCTGTGATCCAAACCCAACTTCAAAGCTTGCAATTTTTGGCTTCTCAATTCGGGTTTCAGTTAAATCCTGTTGGCTCCAACAACAACACTCAACCACAGGCAAACTATGCCTCCAATAACAGGACCAACAATCGAGGACACAACAATCGGGGCAACAACAACCGAAACAATTCGAACCGTAACCAGTCCTCGAACCGTGGCCGTGAAAACAACCCATCTTCGCGACAATTTCAGTGGGCTTCAACACGGAACACTATTTATGGTCATTGCAATCGTTGTGGCATTGGTCACCTACCTTCATAGTGCCCAAATCAGTCAGCGAATTCCAACAGAAGCGGTCCTCAAGCCAATTTTGCAGCACACTTTGAAACCGGCTCTACATCAGCGTCCACCTGGTTTCCTGACACTGGCGCGAACATCCATGTTACTCCAGACCTATCAAATCTCGACAACTCCGACGCATACCATGGTAATGACTCACTTCATGTTGGTGATGGTAATCCTCTTCCTATTTTCCATATTGGCTCATCCAAATTTTTCTCACCAAATAAAACTTTTAATCTCTCAAATATTCTTCATGTCCCTCAAATTCATAAAAATATTCTCTCTGTTCAACAATTTTTTCAAGATAATGATATTTATTTTGAGTTTCATTCTTCTTTCTTTGTTGTGAAGGACGAGTCTACACACAGTACCCTCCTTTCGGGTCCAAGTGAAAACGGTCTTTATTCTGTTCGTCTTCCATAACTCAAGTCCATTTCCAAGCTTGCCTTCACTGCCACCAAAGCTTCATCTGTAATCTGGCATCAACGTCTTGGCCATCCGCACTCACATGTTTTTCATTCAGTTGTTTCTAGTTGTTCTTTACCAGTTTCGTCTAAACTTATTGATTCACTATATACCTCTTGTCAACTAGGCAAATCCTCTAAACTTTCTCTATATAATTCTAGTTTTCGAAGCAATAAAATTCTTGATTTAGTTTATTGTGATGTTTGGGGACCCTCTCCCACAATTTCTATTAATGGTTGTCATTTCTTTCTTCTGTGTGTTGATCACCACTCTCATTACATGTGGTTTTACCCTCTTGTACAGAAATCTGATGTTTATTCTACATTTACAAACTTTACAAAAATGGTGGAACGACAATTCTCCACCAAACTTAAAAGTGTCCAAACTGATTGGGGAGGCGAGTTTCGCTCCCTCACCCCTTTCTTCACCAACCTTGGAATTGTTCACCGCCACTCCTGCCCTCACACAAGTGAACAAAACGGGATTGTTGAGCGTCGCCATCATCACGCGGTCGAAACCGGCCTTGCCCTTCTTGCTCACTCCTCCCTTCCACAGCGTTTCTGGCAACATGCTTTTGAGACTGTTGTCTATCTTATCAATCGCTTGTCGTCTCGTACATCTTCAAACAAATCTCCTTTCCAACACGTTTACAATCGAAAACCAGGCTATTCCTTCCTTTGTGTGTTTGGTTGTTAGTGCTTTCCCTATCTCCGCCCATATAACCGTCACAAACTTGACTTCCGTTCTACTCACTGTGTCTTTCTTGGATACAGTCATTTTCATCATGGTTACCGCTTCTTTGATCCATTTATATAACGCATTTACATTGTGCGTCATGTTCGTTTCAATGAAACTGTTTTTCCCTTTCAAACACCTTTTCCTACTCCGACTCCACCACCAGACAATAACCCTCCCTATGTTTCTATGTTCCCAGATATTCCAACCGATGCGTCTGATGGGTCGACCTCACCTCCCCTAAACCCAACCCCACCCAACACTGATCCATCTCCACCTAATATACCTCCATCTCCACCTACTACACCTCCATCACCACCTACTACACCTTCGTCCCCACCTCCTCGAACTCGGCCCCCAAACTTACGGCCAAATCCCAAACGCAAAACTCCGTTTGATCCTTCTGCTTTCTCTTCTACTCGGTCTGCACCCGCTCCCTCCTCTATTGAACCTACTTCCTTTACCGTTGCCAACAAATCCCCTGAGTGGCGTCATGCCATGCAGGAGGAGTTTCGAGCACTTGAGAAAAAATAGGGCGTGGTCGTTAGTGCCACGTGTTTAGGATACTAATATTATTGATTGTAAGTGGGTGTACAGGTTAAAGACGGATCCTCAAGGTCATATCACTCGCTATAAAGCCCGCCTAGTTGCTAAAGGATTCACACAACAACCAGGTGTTGACTATCATGACACGTTTTATCCGGTGGTTAAAGCCACTACCATTCGTGTTATCTTGTCTCTTGCTGTAACTCATAACTGGCCACTAAGGCAACTTGATGTAACTAATGCCTTTTTACACGGTGACTTACACGAGATGGTATACATGAGACAACCTCCCGACTTCACTGATCCTACCAAACTAGATTACGTTTGTCGTCTTCACAAGTCTCTCTACGGGCTTAAGCAAGCCCTACGAGCCTGGTTCCATTGATTCTCCACTGCGCTTCTTCAGCTCGGTTTCTCCGGGTCCAAAACTGATCCATCTCTTTTCATTCTCAGAACTGGAGGTACCTGTGTTTATATTCTGGTATACGTGGACGATATTATCATAACTGGCAACAACTCAGAGGCAGTTAAAGGCATCATTAACCGTTTAAGTTCCATTTTTTCCCTCAAAGACCTTGGTCCACTTCATTATTTCTTGGGCATTGAGGTTGTACGTCAACATCACAACCTTGTACTATCTCAACGAAAGTACATTCTGGAGATTCTTCGTCGATCCGGTCTTTCTGAGTGCAAATCGGCTCCCTCACCCATGACCTCCTCTCAGTTTCTTCACATTGACGACAGCCCGCCTCTCTCGGACCCCAGTTCTTATCGGCAAATTGTTAGTGCCTTACAGTATGCTACATTGGCCCGGCCTGACATCGCCTTTGCAGTGAATCACGTGTGTCAGTTTATGCATGCTCCAACAGAAAATCACTGGTCTGCTGTCAAACGGATCTTATGCTATTTACAGGGTACTTCGGATCTTGGTCTTCTGTTCCGACGTCAGTCAAGCTGCTCTCTACAAGCTTTTACCGATACTCATTGGCAAGACTCTAAAGTCTCTCCCACTCAGGCGTACTCTGATTCCGATTGGGCTGGGTGCCCAGTCGACCGTCGATCCACCGGGGGTTTTTCCATCTACTTAGGCTCGAATCTTGTCTCCTGGACTGCCCATAAACAGAAAACAGTCTCCCGTTCTTCTACCGAGTCAGAGTACAAGGCCTTTGCTGACACTGTTGCTGAGTTAATTTGGTTAAACGCGCTATTACATGAACTTGGTGTTTCAGTAACTTCTCCGCCGGTTCTTTAGTGTGACAATTTGGGAGCCACATATCTTTCTGCCAATCCGGTGTTTCATGCGCGTACTAAACACGTTGAGGTTGATTTTCACTTTGTACGAGAGCGAGTTGCAAATGGCTAGCTAAAAGTTCAGTTTATCTCTACTGATGATCAGATTGCCAATCTCTTTACTAAACCTTTACCCTCTCAAAGATTTGAGTTTTTACGGTCCAAGCTGCAGGTCGTTCCCCGCCCTCAACTTGCGGGGGAATGTTATATTATGTTATGTAATATAATATAAGTTATATAAATAGAGGTACTTAGATGTAACATTGTAATGTGTATATAAATCCCTGCTGTAACCTAATCTTTGATTCAATTTCAATATACAACGTTTGACTCGTACAATAGACGGCTGTCCAGTAGGTTCAATGCGTATATTAACGTCGAATATTACGGGTGGAACATATTGATTAAATATCTCTTTGAGTATATTTCTAAGGGTGTTGAACGTGTTACCTTTGCAATTCAGCGAACCGAAACCACTTCTGCGTCCACATCTGATGCGCCAACTGCTGCGGTAGATGAAATTAAAAATTTTGTTGATGGTCGATTTGTGTGTCCCCACGAAGCTGCATGGCGTCTTCTGAATTTTTCAATCCATGAGCAGTTTCCATCAGTTCAAGTGCTTGCTGTTTACTTGGAGAATATGCAAAATGGAACCTTTAGGGACAACGATGATCTTAATTCGGTGGTTAGAAATCCAAATTTTGGTAAGACTACACTTACTGGGTGGTTATTTAATAATCAACGTGACCCCACTGCCAGAAATCTTAAATATGGCGAATATCCCACACACTTTAGGTGGGATCTTGGTTTTCACGAATGGTTGCTAAGAACATCAAATAGAAAACCACCTGTTTCGAGGCTTGCATATGTTCATCAACTTGTGGAGAATTATTCTATTTGAGCACTATTTGAGGATGCTGCTGGCTCATCAAATGGGATGTTGTACGTTTTCTGATATAAAAACAATCAATGGAATTGTGTATCCTTCGTTTCGGCTTGCTTGTGAGGCACTTGGGTTAATTGGGGATGATAAAGAGTGGCAATTTGCTTTGGATGATGCTTCCTTATGGGCTTCTTTAGTTCAGCTTCGAGCCTTATTTTGTCACCTATTATTGTTTTGTGATATATCCAATCCGTTACATATGTGGGAATATGCATGGTCAAAAATGAGTGATGATATACGTCATGCTTTTTCTTCTGTTTCCCACTCTATAAATACTTCAGTTCCCGACAATATTATCCAGCAACAGGTTCTTTTAGAGCTGGAAAAGCATTTGAATGCGTCTACACCATCTAAAAGTCTTTCTGATTTTCAGTTGCCGGTTCCATCTTCTAGCGCGTATGCGGTTCTCAGAAATAGGTTACCCTTAGAAGAAAGCAGTTATGATAGCATGAACAGATGGCTTCCAAGTTGAATTCTGATCAACTTGCTGCTTATAATCGTGTGTGTGCAGATGTAACAAACTGTGTACAACCACTGATATTTGTATACGGGCATGGAGGGACAGGGAAGACATTTTTATGGTCTATAGTACTAGCATATTTTAGATCGAATGGAAAAAATCGCATTGGCTGTCGCAGCCTCTGATATTGCAGCTCTTCTGTTGCCTTTCGGTCGGACGACACATTCGAGATTTAATATACCTATAGATATATCTAACACATCTGTGTGTAATATCAAGAAAAAGTCACAACTTGCGGAACTTCTAAAGCTTACTTCGGTAATAATTTGGGATGAGGCTACGATGACAGATCGTGTTTGTTTTGAGACTGTTAACAGATCTTTCAAGATATACTAGATAAACCCAGTGTTCCATTTGGAGGTATATCCGTTCTTTTAGCAGGAGATTTCAGGCAAACACTTCCGGTTAAGAAAAAAAATTCTGATCCTCAAATCATAGCCTCTACATTGCCCAATTCTTATATATGGCCGTTGTTTTTGTTTACACACTGTCTTCTAACATGCGTTTGTCATCAAATGATAACAGTACAATTGAAACACAACGGTGTCTACAGTTTGCAAGTTGGCTTTTAGATGTTGGAAATGGTCGACTTGGAAGATCTGATCCAGAAAAATCTGTGAATGCTTCCGTTATCGAAATTCCTCAATATATGTTAATTACCGAACCGGAAAATAGCATTCAACATCTTATTGATTTTGTATACGGGTCCGATATTCTTATAAATCCCACGCCTACAACTTTATGTAACAGAGCGATTATTTGTCCAAAAAATGAAACTAGTAATCAAATTAATTGTATGGTGCTCAACATGAACCTTGGCACATCAAAGATTTATCGAAGTATCGATGCTGTTACTCCACGCACAGACAAATTGACAGATCTTGATTTATTGTATCCAGAGGAATATTTGAACCAGTTGTTATTTCCGGGTCTTCCTTTGCACGAGTTGCTTCTTAAAGAAAACACTCCAATTATTTTGTTAAGAAATATGGATCCAACAAACGGACTCTGCAATGGCACAAGACTCATTGTTACCCAGCTTCTTCCTTTTGTGATAGAAGCATCTATAATGACCGGTACATCTATGGGGAAACATGTGTATATCCCAAGATTTAAACTTATTCATAAAGAAGATGAATTACCCTTTATTTTTGTCAAAAAAACAATTCCCGCTAAAAGTATGTTACACGATGACCATAAATAAAAGCCAAGGCCAATCGTTAGAGAAAATTGGTATCTACTTACCGGAGGCTGTCTTTACACAAGGACAGCTCTATGTTGCCCTCTCAAGAGCTACATCTCCCGATTCTATAAAAATTCTCATTCAAGATTCTGATGGTTGTTTGTCAAACAGAACCACAAATATAGTTTTTAAAGATCTTCTTAGAATTATTGAAAGTGTTGAGGTTCATAATAAAGGACAGTTTATCATACGTATTATTTTACTCTAAAATACAACTACTTACTCTTTCTTTATTCACAATAGGTAAACCGTCATGCTAGGAATTTCTAAACTTGTAAGTGGCTGCCCAGCTCATCGTCTACAAGTGCGTGTCATTCGGAAATGTACTCCACATTTCAGAACTCAGGAAACATGGTTTTTAGTTGTAGACAATAAGGAAAGGCATTTAATACAGTTCAAACTAATAAACAGTCTATTGTTACCATTGCTTACGTTTCATAGGGCGATGCCATCCATGTTCTAGCCGAGAAAACGAATCAGACTTTTATAGAATCAAAACTTCAACTTTTACGGTGTTATAGTCTTGGAGATTACACATGTTCAAAGACGGAATCATACAGAAAAATTCTTCAGAAACAGATTCATATAAATGTTGGACGTGCGTCAAAAATAGAACAACTTACAAATATTGCAGATATACCAACACAATGGTATCATCATTCATCCATCAAACTTTGAAGAGCTTCATAATCTATTGATAAGTCAGGACTACTTTCCAAGTATTTGTTTTGCTCAAACATTTTATTTTTCACACCAATGTGTATTACTTTTATAACCCCTTCTAATGGACCTTCTGTTACAGACTACATATGGTTCTTTAAGTCTTACGAACGCGGAAAGAACAAAGAAAGTGATCGATTCATGTATCTAATTTTAATGGGAAACGAGTAAGTGATCTGAAACAATAATTATCTTCTTTGATAATTTTATATAAATTTGTTGTTCTTTTCATTTTAAAATACATATTAGTGGACAACAAATGACTACTACACTTTGGAAAGACTGTTACCAGTCAGCACATAAAGTAAACCACCAGGGTTTATTAGATGCAGCAATTGGCACTCCAGTGGCAATTACTAATGTGAAGGTGGAAACTTATGGAGGTATATATGTTATTTCTTATGCAGCTTTTACACTTAACATTATAGTAACAGCCTTATGACTATACTGCTATCATGATCCATTATGCCATTTTTTTTATGTACTACTAATTATGTAACCTTTGTGCTTACTGCTATACTAACATCTTAATAATTACGGTACTAACACGAATCATTGCAGGAATCCTTAAATTAGTGTCTACAGATGCTACTCATGTTATTATCAACCCACTTCTGAAGCAAGGAATTCTTGATGTTGAAAGGTATGATCTATAATCCTACATACACATTGCATGTTCATTCAATTAATAATTTTTTATATCTTTTAGGATTCGTCCAGGTTCGTCCAATTTAATTACTCTACCATACACCGTTATGACTATAGACGAGCTTCTAAGTAAAGGTTATTCTGAATTGCTGCTAAGTTCCACATAAATTTCGTTAAATAATATAGTTAATATGAATAACCTTCATTGTATAACTATGCACTGTAGAACAAAAGAATTCTCATTGAAGGAGCTGTACAAAGCTGTCAATTTTCAGACCGTTGGTACATTACAACATGCCCAAAATGTAATGAACGAATTGCAAGACAAGGAAATATTTGGTTTTGTATCACTGACGGACAAGTTGAGCAGCCAACATTTTAGTAAGTTAATATATAACTTTTTGGGCAATTAAAAATAATTAATACAGTAAGCCAACTTGCTATTTCTTCTTTTATAAAACAGTTACATCTTCTCCGTAAATCTTATCGACAACAACTGCACAATATCCGCAATCGCCACAAACACTTTCGTAGAAAACATGATAAACTACACCTGTCATAAATTAATAGCCGAAGAAGGCCACGATAACCGGTGTATTCTGCCCCCAGTCATCGAAAAGGTTATAGAGAAAACACAAAGTTTCTTGGTTGAAATGACAAAGCGTTCCACTTCAAATAAAATAACTTTTGTTGTAGTAGACATCATCAAAACTTCAACTCCAAAAATTTCGAGTCCAGACCATCCTTCTCTATCAACAACATCTGCTACAGATACTACAAAAGAAACAACAATCGAAATAGCAACAGCTAAAACTTCAGATTTCGCACCACCTCCTGCAGCTTACACTCCACCAGCCAAAAAAGAAACAACCTACAAAGAGGCTGAAATTGTGAACAAGTCAGACTATGGCCCCTAAAAACGTTTATCCTTCGAATGTAAAGACAACTAATATTTACTTACATATAAGATCTAACATGCTGTGATGTATTCTAAATTGCCCCCACTTTTACAGATGAGGATCCCGAAGAAGGAAAGAAGAAAAGGCACCAACACCAAAACTAATACTCATCTGGAGATGTAGCTATTAACTTTGCACTAATATACGATGTACCGAAGACAATGTCTTTTTTGACGAATATGTATACTTCAAAACAAGCGTTTAAAATTCCGATGACCTCCTATCTCAATATGTACACTTCTTAGTAAATAAACTTATGTATATAAAATATATACAATCTTTTAACGAACCAATATAAAATAACAGAATTATAGTACATATAAATAAAAATAAAAATAAAAAGATTAAAAATAAGATGTAACTATGTAAATATATATGTAACTGTCAGAATAATCAGTTTACTTAACAATCCAATAGTTTCATATTATAGCAAAAAACAAGTATTAAAACAATATTATAACAACCTAAGTTTTCGACAATTACTATATAATCTAAATGTGAGCAGATTTCCAAAACTTTTTGGGGAGTAGGGGGGTTTTTTGGGTTTTAAGAGGGGTGTATTCTTTTGGGGTATCTGCTGCCAAAAACAAACCAACACTCATTACTTTTAGTAAATATATCCAAACACGTACCCATTAAGATAAAAAAAAATTACAAATACAAGCATAAGAGAGCCAAATCTCTAAAATCAAATTATACTTGCTTCAAAAATCACTTACCAATACTATAAAATGTTTGTAATAATCGTAACATACTAACAATTAGATAATACAAGTATAGCAATTTCATATAAACTTATAATAAATGTTACCATTAATAAACTCATCATGATTATTAGACAATTACATTAATTATATTCCATGACCACCCTTGGGTTCCTTGACCCTTGGTATTCCATGACCCTTGGTATTCCATGACCCTTGGGTTCCTTGACCCTTGGTATTTCATGTCTCTTTGTATTCCATGAGAGCCTCTATATAAAGGCCTCCTGTCCTCCTCATTTGTACACACAAATTTACTGATTTACAATACAATTACCAAGTTTATCATGGTATCAGAGCTCTAGGTTAAAACCCTACTGCTGATCACAACACGCTGCCGCCGACCGCCACCTCCGGCGACCTTTTAGTCGTCGGAGGTGCCTACAATATTTTTCCCTTTCTTTTTTTTTTCATAAATAATAATACAGCCGCCGGCACCAAACAGAGCCCTGTCATCGGGAAGCCTCCAATTTGCAGTCAACAAAGTCTGTCAGTTCATGCATGCTCCTACTGAGATATCACTTATGCAGTCAACAAAGTCTGCCAATTCATGCATGCTCCTACTAAGATATCACTTATGCAGTCAACAAAGTCTGCCAATTCATGCATGCTTCTACTGAGATATCACTTATGCAGTCAACAAAGTCTGCCAAAACATGTTGAACTTCACTTTCACTTGTCAGAGAAAAGGTTGCTAGAAAGAAACTGTCAGTTCAGCATCTTTCCACAGATGATCAAATTGCCGACGTGTTTACGAAACCTCTATCATCCCAGCGGTTTGAAGCCATTCGGTCCAAGCTACAGGTCGCTACCCGACCTTAGCTTGCGGGGGAATATTAGACAATTACATTAATTATATTCCATGACCACCCTTGAGTTCCTTGACCCTTGGTATTCCATGACCCTTAGTATTTCATGACCCTTTGGTTCCTTGACCCTTGGTATTCCATGACCCTTGGGTTCCTTGACCCTTGGTATTCCATGTCTCTTTGTATTCCAGGAGAGCCTCTATATAAAGGCCTCCTGTCCTCCTCATTTATACACACAAATTTACTGATTTACAATACAATTACCAAGTTTATCAATGATTAAAACTTAAAAAAATTACCCACCGCCCTTCCAATCATTAACCTTCGGTTCTCTTCCAGCACAGCCGGCTATGTTGTTTCCTTTTTACAGTTTAGCCTATGAGCTTTAATGAAATCACTTAATGTACAACCTTAAAAGAGTTAAGATTTTAAAAAATACAATACAACCCCTACAGTTTTTAATTAATCTTCCGCTATCAAAAATAATTTTCTTGATTTCACAATCTTCTATTTGATAATTAATAGTACAACAAATAAGTTAGTAATAATCAGTAGATAGAAGCATAATAATCTAAAATAACGTAAGTGAAAAATAGCAATAACGGTATACACTATGAAAGAACATGTTATTCTTAAGATTTTTTTATTCTAATACGTTACAAAAATATAATAAATGTTATAAACCCATTATGATCAAAACCTAAAAAATATCGCCTGTGTTATCTCCTTTATCAACTCAACTTATAACTTCCCAACCCGATAATTAAGAGCTTTTCATAGATTTTCATATTCTCATCATCTCCTTTCTATTTATCTCTTTCTATTTTCTATTCCAAAAATATTTCTATGCTGCTCGACAATTATCAACTACAAACAGAAACGAGAGAACCAACGTGTACACGTCTTTTCGTTTCAGAGCCATTTAAAACCACATTAATCACAGGTGAAACCCAATCCTCCAAAATATTACTATATAAAAACCTATAATGTTCTTCTACCGCACACAACCCCTTCAAGTAACAAAATGAAAGGAAAAGATCAACAAAACGGAAACCAACCGTAAGCTTCTCCTCGACCTGCAAAAAAGGCTAGACACAGACTATGCCATGAGAAAAGAGATGTTTGAAAACCTGGAGACACAACCAAAATACATGAACTACGTTGTGGCTGAGAAGGCGGTGGAGGAAACTAAAGTTAATGCCGCAAAGACAATGAATCTCCTATATGACATGGGTGAGGTGCTGACAGCCGAACTGGACGGCTACAAAGAAAAACTCAAACTCATCGAGTATGAGTTTGAGTTTGACAACTAGGCAGTTGAACAGTCGGGGAGGAGGCGGTTTGGTTTCTTGCAAGGTAAAAGGCATCCGACGCGTCGGGGGAGGTTTTTGGGTAATATCACATGTCAGTGTTTGATCAAAGAAGATGTTGTTTTGGTTATCAGTTTAATTAAGTTTCTTTGAAGTCCATAAATGAACGACTGTTATAATACGCTATATCTTGCATGTCTTTTCATCTTCTACTTACAACCAATAAATACAACGTCTGTTGATTAAACACAAAAACAAAACAAGAAACAAACAAGAAACTAAAAAAATGAAAAGATCACCAACCGTAAATAAAAACTAACCTTAAAATCTTTCAAAAACACTAAAATAAAAAAACCATATCTAAAAGACATATTCATTAAAAAGAACATTCAAAATCTCTGAAGAATGAATAAGATAACCCCACTTACCCATAACAGAAACCGAAGTTAATAAAACCCACAATCCGTCCAACCCACTTATCAAGATCTAACCACACCCGTGCGAAGCACGGGTCTAAACTAGTTGATATGAATTTAGAACATAACATATTAGTACAAGTATCAATCATCAAAGAATTAAATAAGAGAAAATGACTAAAATAGCCTAATCCTTATGGGGTTTTCCTCAAAATAGCCAAAAAATCGGGTCTTTCCACGAAATAACCAAGCAAACCGCAGGCCGCAGCCCTCGGCTGCGTTTTCCTCCTTTCCTCTACGTTTTCCTCTCTTCAAGCCATCTTCAAGCTCGGCTGCGTTTTCCTCTGGCTTGGCTGCGTTTTCCTCCCCTTCCCCTGCGTTTTCCTCAATTTTCCTCCCACATGTTCTTGAGGTTCATGAGTTTAGTTATAATTTTTGTCCAACTTTGAACACTCGTCATTTGTTCATACGAACTCGGATTGAATTGAAGTTTTTTTTAACGTGAAGTGTATCAGCAGATGTGTTCACAAACATGATTAAAAAAATTTTGATGTCGGAAAGTGTTCGTTTTGAACCTCTAAACAAGGTTGTCGGTAAATTTTATTAATTATTTGTCCAACTTCGAACCCTCGTTGTTTGTTCATACGAACTCCGATTTAGTTGAAATTTTTTTAACAAGAAGTGTATTACTAGATGTGTTCACAAACATGATTAACCAAATTATTTGATGTCGGAAAGATTTAATTTTGAAGGTCTAAAGAAGGTTGTCGGTAACGTTTATTTATTTTTTGTCCAACTTTGAACGGCCGTAGTTTCTTCATACGAACTCCGATTTACTTGAATTTTTTTTAACGTGAAGTGTATTAGTAGATGTGTTCACAAACATGATTAAGCAAATTATTTGATGTCGGAAAAATTTAGTTTTTGAAGGTCTAAAGAAGGTTGTCGGTAACGTTTAATTATTTTTTGTCCAACTTTGAACGGTCGTAGTTTCTCCATACGAACTCCGATTTACTTGAATTTTTTTAACGTGAAGTGTATTAGTAGATGTGTTCACAAACATGATTAACCAAATTATTTGATGTCGGAAAGATTTACATTTGAAGGTGTAAAGAAGGTTGTCGCTAACGTTTATATAGAAATATTTAGTACTGATATTAAATAAAAACAAAGACAAATATTATAAAAGCACATCCTAATCAAGAGGTTACATGATAATAGAAACATGAGAAACATACGCAATACGTCTAATTACTATCACATAAATCTGGGAAATCAAGAGGATATTTTTTTTTCTCTGCAATCACCCAATTGTTTTTCCTTTTCATTTCCTTGACCTTAATTTGCAGCTCCAGGTCGCCCTGTTCAACAGCCTCCTTTTGTTTTTGCACCCAGATAGTTGCTTGTTTGATATCTTGTTGTGTCTTTTTGACCCATTTTATTTTTTTGACAACCTCTTCTTGCATTTCATCCAACTGTTTTTTTTGCTGCCTAATAGATTTGTTTTGAGATTCAATCTCCTCTTCTTTCTGTGTAACTAGTTTTCTAAGGTCTTCACTCTTCAGGCATGAGCCAAGGTTTTCCTTGTCGGTCTGAGGATGAAGCAGACATATTTGGGCTACGATATTTTCGATGAGTGATAATGGTTTGGTGTGAAGAATGTTAAGGTGAAATAAGGTGTATATATAGAACATTTAGAATGGGTTGGTAGGTGGGAAATAATAATACAGGGGAGGGGGTTGATGTGACCATTAAATATAAAGATATATAGAGTACTGAGATACATAAAGTGATACAAACAATAAGTACTGAGATACAAACAATAAGCGACAAATGACTACTGAGACCCTAAATACCAACCTTGAAATAGAAATAATTAATACCTACGAAATTCATACTTAAGAAAATATATTTGATAATACAAAATAGAAAAACTAATCTTTAATTTGCCACTCAGGAAACTCATATGGATAGTTTTTGTCATATTAGCTACCCAAAACTTTTTTTCAGTAATTTCTTGACCAAGTGACAATACATTATCCATCTCTCGATCAATGTTTGCTTTGGTTGACTTAATCCATTTCTCAGCTTCTATTACTTCTTGTTTTTTTGAAGATATCCAACTTTTTTACCGTCAAGTAATCTCCGTTGACCCTCTAAGAATTTTGTATCTTCAGCAATTGATTGAATTTGTTTGTCGACTTCAGAGGCGCTGTGAATGAGAATTCTTTTCATTTCCTCTGGCATCCTATCATCAACAGTAGGTGGAGTTGTTGATGTAGAAGGAGCCTTGCGTTTTTCTAATACCCGTTTTAACTTCTGAGATTGACCAGACATGTTTACAAAAAAAATATCTGAATTTGATTGATCGTGTAGATGTGATAGTTGACATGAAAAAATTTATTTATATAGAAATTAGGGAAATCGCATGTGTTAGTTTGACTACGAAATAAGTTGGTTTGACTGCGAAATGCAGTGAAATGTCATGTCCATAGGGTACTCTAAACTGTCCTGTAATAAGGAGCAGTGTCTTGTCTTGTCAACGATATTTTCTGCATACGGAAAACGCAGCCCATTAGGAGGAAAACGTAGCCCATCTAGAGGAAAACGCAGCCCATGGGAGCCCGTATAGTGTCCATGCAGTGAAATGTCATGTCCATAGGGTACTCTATGGTGTCCTGTAATAGGGAGCAGTGTCTTGTCTTGTCAACGATATTTTCTGCATACGAAAAACGCAGCCCATCTGGAGGAAAACGCAACCCATCTAAAGGAAAACGCAGCCCATGGGAGCCCGTATAGTGTCCATGCAGTGAAATATCATGTCTATAGGGTACTCTATGGTGTCATGTAATAGGGAGCAGTGTCTTGTCTTGTCAACGATATTTTCTACATACGGAAAACGCAACCCATCTGGAGGAAAACGCAGCCCATCTAGAGGAAAACGCAGCCCATGGGAGCCTGTATAGTGTCCATGCAGTGAAATGTCATGTCCATAGGGTACTCTATGGTGTCCTGTAATAGGGAGCAGTGTCTTGTCTTGTCAACGATATTTTCTGCATACGGAAAACGCAGCCCATGGGAGCCCGTATAGTGTCCATGCAGTGAAATGTCATGTCCATAGGGTACTCTATGGTGTCCTGTAATAGGGAGCAGTGTATTGTCTATAGTTTTTAGCAATAGGTAGGGTGTGTAGTCAACAGTAATCGAAATGAGTAGGATATAAATACGTGGATATCTCCATACTTTGTAATCAATCAGTTTGTATTTCAATTATTATCCAAAATGAGTACATCAACCAAGCAACACAAACAAAGCTTTACCCTCCTTCCCCTATTCTTCCATAACCTTCAAATTGCGAACCCACATACAATCACTAGCATAAAGCAAGATGCCCATAAACGATTTGAATTTTGTTTTATGGCTGTAGGATGTGTCGTAAGTTGTTATTCTGATCATATTTTTAATCTAATGATCACAACTCTATACTACTAACATTTGTTGTAAACCTTTTTGTAGATGCATACATTCCTTTCTACCACCCTACCAGTCATTTTCCTGGAGTGCCTACCATTGAATGGACCATACGTCCATACAATGTACGTAGCAGTCTCGGTAGATGGAAACCATCAACCTCTACCAATAGCAATCGGTCTTGGAATCTCAGAATCGTTAGATTCGTGGACATGGTTCCTTATGAGACTACATGAATGCATTAGAAATGCTAGAGAAGTTTCTTTCATTACCAAATTGTCCAATCACTTAGACGTCGCCCTATCTCATGTGTTCCCACACTGTTACCATGGATATTGTTGCAAAAGTGTGTTTAAATATTTTGTTGATAGAATGCCAATATTCCAAGAATGTCCACATATTTTCTGGCAGACTTGCAAGGCTTATGAATTACGTCAATTTGAACCGAACTTTGCTATACTTAGAGATGTTTTGGTCCAACACGAGGGCCAAGATATAATGACATGGTTTGAAGGTATTTCTCAAGAAAAATGGGCACGGGTGATGTTCCCTATTTTCCGTTACAACATACTCTCCATAATAATGCCTGATGAGATTCGTTGGGTCTCTGCAGCTCAGCAAGATTTACCAATAATATCACTTCTTCGGTCTTTCGTTGACATGCTGCAATGTATTTATGCTGATCGCGGTGCTTTAGGAGGTTAATCGTTATTATTTAATTATATTTTTGTGTAAGATAGTTTGACTTATGCTAATTTACTAATGATTTGTTTCAGGCATGCTTCATCATGAACTCACCCCGTATGCAGAGAACATACTTTATAGACGAATGTGCAAGTCTGAACCATGTGAAGTAACGGAATTATACAACACCGAGTTTTTTGTCCGTGACTTCACGAAAACATATCTTGTTAACCTGCGTGAACACACTTGTGATTGTGGAAAATTTAGGAGTTCTGGTATTCCATGTCGTCACGGCCTGGCTGCGTATCGAACCTATATGATGTTACAGGAGGATTTTAATACGGTGAACATTTATTTCACTACGGCTGCATATAGAGCTGCATATCAAACGGAAGTGGTGCAGGATGTACCCCCTCAAAGTGAATGGCATGTACCTGTCAACATGGTGGATGTTTTACCCCCTTTAGCTTTGTCTTAAATGTTTTCCCCCCATTAGCTTTGTATTAGATATGTGACCTTTGTGTTAAAAGTATTTCGTTGTTTCATCAAATTATTGCGTTGTTGACTAAATGTTTTCCCCGACTGTTATGTTGCATCTTTGGTGTAGTTCATAGGAGATGAAGCAGTTGGACCTGGATTCAAGGTTTTGGTTAAGTTTACAAAAAAGGTTTTGGTGTTTCCTATTCAAGACATGTATTATTTAGTTGGTACGGGATTCAAGGTTTTGGTTAAGTTTACTTCATGATTGCAAAAGTATGTTTACCTGTTGGATCTTTAAGGACAACATAGAAATTGAAATTTGAGTCCAACGACGTTACACACATTAGGAAAACTACTAGATGGTTCAGTAAAGTCATATAAGGATTTACTTTACTACCATTACACAATTCATCACCGTTATATGGTAATTAGACTTTATAAACTAGTATGGCTACAAAAAGCATCCAACTGAGCACTAGGACGATCTTCAAATTTCGATTCTCGAGTTGAAGCCTTCTTAGTTCTCTATCTCTTTGAATTCTGGCAACAACATTGTCTTCATCGACCCACTCATTAAAGCCACAGTTTAGCATCTGTATTAATGATATTACAGCAAAGGTTATCATATAGTACGATCATATTATAAAACATAGGTGGGTTCGATATTATAATATTACCTTGTTACTACAAGCATAGAACTGTCTTCCTGGGTTTCTGCTTGTATTCGACACACGTATTAATGTAGGATAACCGCAACAACCGCATGTTCTTGCCATTTGATATTTTGATGATGGAACAAACTCAGATACAACAAAAAGATACGCATTAGACCATAAGAGCACACCTTTATATAGAGATGAAAAGTAGGAAAGATACAGATACAAACAAAGCACTCTACCTACATCTACTTAATTGTCACATCAACTGTCTAGTATATAGACTGCGATTTGCTTTAATTGGAATAATATAATAAATAATATTAATTACTAGGCCACAAATTTGGGAATTGCAACGGATACATTGTTTTTTCACGGTCGATAAAATCTCCCCTTATCCTACTAACATCCGCAATACGATTTTTTTCTTTCACAAGCTTAGAAACTTGTTGTTCAGTTTCCTCAATCCAACGTTTAGCATATTTTAGCTTCATTGACGTATCTTTAACCCAAATTTTCTTTTCCTTCAATTTCTCACAAAGGAGTTCTATACGGTCATCTAGAATCCTTGTTTTTTCCAGGTCTCTTTTGTTTTCTTCTTCTGCGCGTGTCATCGCATCAAATATATAGTCAGGCATTTTATCTGGTAGTGGATCATTCATAGAATATCCTGGCTGACCTGGGCAGACATCGGGAAAAGGGTTAATATCTGAACAAATGTAACAATCCTCATCCTCACAATGCCAAGTAGCATCTTTAGAAGAACTCATAATGTAACTCCAGAAATGCTTACTAGCTTGTAACAGTATTTATAACTCTATACAACATTGACTGTGCATTTGTTCAACTTTGACTGCGTAGTCGTACAACATTGTCTGCGTATTCGTACAACTTTGACTGCGTAGTCGTACAACATTGACTGCGTATTCATACAACTTTGACTGCGTATTCGTACAACTTTGACTGCGTTGTCGTACAACATTGACTGCGTATTCGTACAACTTTGACTGCGTACTCGTACAACTTTGACTGCGTAGTCGTACAACTTTGACTGCGTTGTCGTACAACTTTGACTGCGTATTCGTACAACTTTGACTGCGTAGTCGTACAACTTTTGACTGCGTATTCGTACAACTTTGACTGCGTATTCATACAACTTTGACTGCGTATTCGTACAACTTTGACTGCGTAGTCGTACAACTTTTGACTGCGTAGTCGTACAACTTTTGACTGCGTATTCGTACAACTTTGACTGCGTATTCGTACAACTTTGACTGCATATTCGTACAACTTTGACTGCGTAGTCGTACAACTTTTGACTGTGTATTCGTACAACTTTGACTGCGTATTCGTACAACTTTGACTGCGAGGTTCGCTGTCATACAAACTATATAAATGAGTTCATCCTAGAAAAAATATAAGAATTACGGAGTGAAATTCAATCTAAACTACATTACACAATGAGTTCATCCCAGAAAAAATATTTTGTTCTAGTGTGCACCGGTGGGCATTGGTCCACAGTTGATGGGCAACCTAAATACGTTAGCCCAAACCATAAGAATTACGGAGTGAAATTTAGTTCAAATATAAATTTTTGATGATTTTTCTTTATTGGTAAAATCAAAGGCGGGTTTCAATGCTCAATCGAGTGCTAGATTATCAATTCAACATCCAGAATATAACTATGTTATGGAGATAGTTGATGACAATGATATCATGCATTTGATAGAAGTTATCGAAGCTGTGAACACCATCGTTCCTATTTACGTTGTTGCAGATGACGAGATTCGAAGTAACGACCTGTGCAAAACATCACAGGAAAAGAAGTCCAGCGGATTTGGGAGCAATAATGCTCCATGTAATATTATGACCACCAACACTGTTCCAGAAACCGTCTTCCAGAAACCGTCTTCCAAGAACCAATCCACTATATGGAACCTGAAAATTTCAAGTACGCAGGAGAGGATGACATTGGTACTTGTGCGGATGATTATGGCGCCAAAAATATGATGAGTAATGCAGACACTACTGATCAAAAAGACTACGATAAAGTTTGTGTCCTTCTAAATGATGGTAATCTAGCACCAAATGGGGATCCCGTGGATGGTGATTTACGTTTATCGAACTTGGAAGGAAGTGATCGTGACGAAGGAGTGACGGCTGATCAAAACGACCACGAAGGAGGGTCGGAGGATGCTCGACACAATCGGTTAAAAAGCACATTATTGTACAATATGCCACAGCCGCTGCCATGTCCTGTACCATCAAAAATAAAAACCTCATCTTACAGCCACCACCCATCACAAAAGATTAGAGTTTTCCAAGCCTATAAAGACAAAGACGCTATGAAACTTGCACTTGGTGTTAAAAGTATGACCGAAGGCTTTCAATACAAAGTTAGAAGATCAACAAAAACAAGGTATGAGGCTATTTGTTGTCAAGATAACTCTAGTTGGTGTTTTACAGCCACATCAGAAAAAGGCGGTGACGGCTCATTCCAATGCACTAAGATTGTTGATGAACACACGTGCTCGTCTTCACAACTCAACCCAAACCATCGCCAAGCAAACAAGAAAGTATTGGGTCATCTTTTGTCTGAGGTTATGGCTGCCAACCAAAGTAGGGTATATCGTGGCAACGACATAATTCGTGATATCAATTCAAAGTACAGAATTGATATTAGTTACAAACAAGCATGGAGGGCGAAACAACATGCATTGTATCTGTTAAGGGGTGATCCAGCGGAATCGTTCACAAGACTCCCTGTGTATTGCTACAACTTGCAAAAGCATAATCCTGGAACTGTAACTTCAATCAGAAAAGATGCTGACGATCGATTTCAATTTATATATATTTCATTAGGCTGCGCTGTAAGTATTGTTTTAACTAATAAATTTCACAACCACTATACGAATGTAACCGTATCAATAACACAACATACTTTTTTGTAGTTAACTGCTTTCCGCAATTGGTGTAGACCTACATTGGTGGTAGACGCTGCCCACCTCAAGGGCGACTTCAAGGGCACTATGTTATTGGCAGTTGCAATGGATGGTAATAATCAAATATTACCGGTAGCATATGCAATATGCAAGAGCGAGTGCACGGAAACATGGTCTTGGTTCATGGAGAAACTGCACGATTGCGTTGGCGACATGGGATCTCTTAGTTTCATATCTGATAGGCATGCGGCAATAGCCGCAACCATTGAAAACATTTTCCCGACCTCACATCATGGAATTTGTGGTCATCATTTATATTCTAATGTAGTGACCAAGTTTGGATCCAAGAAAAGCATCAAGTCATTCTTTTGGGGGGCGTGTAAAGCATATACAATCGAAGAATTTAATGATTGGATGCAAAGGATTAACAATTATAATCCTGAATTGTATGCGTACTTGGACAGGGCATGTCTAGAATAATGGGCTCGGTCTAGATTTGAAGGCATGCAGTATAATATGATGACATCTAACAGCGCGGAGTCCATAAACGCACTATCCCGATACGCCAGAAAGATGTCAGTCTTGATGCTCATTGACTTTTTTCGAACAACAATGCAGCAATGGTATTTTGAACGCCGCAATCGTGCAAGTAAGACTTACATCGTTCATGATACACTAATAATGTTGTCGTATTTACTTTGTATTGAAAAGTTTGACCGACTAACTTGAAATATTTATTTAGATGATATAAAAACAACACTTACTCCATGGGCGGAAGCAAAGATTTGTAAAAGAATGACTAAAAGCAGCAACTGGCTAGTCCATCCAATTTCAAGTACAAGATTCCAGGTTGTAGACTTCCTTAGGGATGCGATTGTCGATTTTGCAGAGGCAACGTGTTCATGTCGAAAGTGGCAACTGTCTGGCATACCTTGTGGCCATCTAATAAGAGTTTTAAACAGCTTAAACCATGGAGATTGCACTGGATGGGTGCACAATGCATATCTGGTTGTGTTTTATAGAAAGACGTATGAGTCCATTATCAACCCTCTACCCACCCCTTGTGATTGGGAGACACCGGACGATTTGATTTTTATAAGACCCCCAGTCATGGACAACAGACGTCTACCTGGAAGACCGAGAAATATGGATCGTATTCCGTCACAAGGTGAGGGTCCAATAATAAAAGAATGTTCTCGTTGCCATCAAAGGAGTCACACAAGAACTACATGTCCTGTGTTAGTTCCAACCCGTAAACCAGAAGGATCAGGCAAACGTCGTGGTTCAGACAATAAAGGGAAAACGAGCATAAGAGGTGACTCTAGTAGCATGTCACAGAGTGAAGCTGTTTATCCTACCGTGGATTTGAGCTAAATGGGGGTTTAATTATTTTTACAATTACGTTATTTTTAGGTTGTAATACCAGTTTCATGGGATCATCTTTGATTTCTATTCTATTCAATGATCACTTTTACTTCCTTTGACGTAATTATTATAACTATATAATTATTAATAGTCATTTGTCACATGACTGCATAAATTACTGGCGATATTAAACAGTTGATGCAACACGCTACTCTATGTACAGTATTGAGTTATCAGTAATAGAGACAGTCCTATCTAAAAAAACTGCCAAGATGGAATAGTTGAAACGACAACTCATCATGACATACAACGTACTCTACAGTGTCCTGTAATAGGGAGCAGTGTCTTGTCTTGTCAACGACATTTTCTGCATACGGAATACGCAGCCCATCTAGAGGAAAGCGCAGCCCATCTAGAGGAAAACACAGCCCATGGGAGCCCGTATAGTGTCCATGCAGTGAAATGTCATGTCCATAGGGTACTCTATGGTGTCTTGTAATAGGGAGCAGTGTATTGTCATGTACTACCCTTTATATACAGAAACTTCAAACCGATTTCATTCATTCAGTTACTCATATTGATCAATGGATCACCAAAGGGGTTCCTCAAGCAGAGTTGTAAGCTATCATAATTATTTTCATTTTGTTAATTACTTTAAATTTTCTAACATGTAAAAATGGTTTTCACTGAACTGATTTTCTATTTTTATATCAGGATACAACCGTTGATAATGTCTTACATAATGAGTTGACAGATCTCGACGAACGTATAAATAGATTGGTTGACACTCACGTGTTATTGATGACCAGGGCTTTTCGCCATGTCCAAGAACAATTGGAGGAATTTGATTACCAAAAAACACGTATGATACCAGATGAGCGTATAAAGGTAGCGCATTATAATTTGCAAATGCTTGTGATCCAAATGCCTGTAGATATTCAACGTTTTATTTCAACAATGTCTACAATCAATCAATTATCTGGGCAGCAATCTACATTACAAGAAAGAAGTGAAACTCTTCGTAATGCAGTTTGTCTCATTGAACAGTACACCAGTCTGTTTGAATGTCACAAAGACACTGCCCGCTTGCACCTATCTCAAATTCTTCCGTAAAACCTATGTTTATGTTTAAGGTATGGTCGTATTTTATATGTATTTTTAGTTTTTATGAACGTTAGCAAATGGCGGATGTCAGCTACTTTCCATGACGTTGTATTGTTTTTTTTGTGTGTAATGAAGTATTCTATCTAAAACGTTTTGTAGATGCAAGTTTTTAGAATCTTATAACGACATAAATACTCAAAATTATAACATTGAAATAAATCATCTACAATTTATTTTCACATACACCGTCTAATAATAACTTGCACGGGAAGCCCAATAAATACGACACACATACGTTCACGAAACTTCCTAGCTGCGTAATCTGTGGGCGTATAATCTTCGTCCCCTGTACAGGAACCCGAACCCCAGATATAGCATACTCTAACAATAAACAAGACCAAACAGCACAATCTCCTAATGGCCCGGACTGTTGAGGCACCCATGTTTCCATGATGAACTCCAAATCAACGTCTATTCAAGGGATGCCTCGATTCTGTCAATAGTTTATTGAATCCAAAAGGGCAACAACCTGCTTTTTGAAATTCTGGATGTGTCCTTGTTGTACCAGGCGATCGTAGAAATGACCTTGTAGGAAGCTATTGTAAAGGTGGATTTTCATGGTGTCCAAACGTAATTCTCCTAACATC